>JARZZO010000016.1:62242500-64642500 GCA_030544215.1 Zantedeschia hybrid cultivar
GATCTAGTCTATATTGCAATTCGGGTCTTAAGTCAAACAACATCTTCATCATGCTGTGAGAGAAACTGGAGCACCTTTGGCTTGATTCACACCAAACAAAGGAATAAATTGAAGTCGAGCCGTCTAGAGAAGCTAGTATTCTGTCATTATAACATGAAGTTGAAGCTAAAAAATCTGGAGCTCATAAGGAACCTTCAAAGGCAGGAGAAAGAGAGAATTTCCGGACAAACCACAGAGACGACACATGCAGAAGAACCCATAGATTTGGATGAGCTGTTCGAGGAGCAACATCCACTAAATGCATGGGTTGATGCAAGCACCTCAAATGAGCCTGAATTCAACCCAAATGATCGGAAATTGGCGAAAGGTGAGTTAGATAATGTTCCATTACTTACTGATTTTCAACCTCCTCCTCCAAAACGTCAGAAGAAGAGCATAAAACAAGCACCAAGCAAAAGGAAGAGTGGTACTGGAATTCAGATTGCTGATCTGGAGACTATCGAGGAAGATGATGAAACGCCAGAACCAAGTGATGAGGTCCAATATCAAACCTCAAATGACTCGACATCAAAGACGAGCTCCGACAGTTCTGAAGATGGCGGAGATGCTACCAGTGCTCCAGCCCCAGCTCCACCAATTCAATTCACTGGAGAAGAAGAATACACACATGCTACCCAAGATGAACATCATAGTAGCAGAGCAGGACGTGAAGAATCTTCCATTCAAACATTCAGCAGATTAAGGAGGAAGGACAAAGGTAAAACTCCTCAGTGTGTAGAGGCCAAAGAAGAACTTAGGAGGGAGAGAGAATATCATGAACAACTATCAGATGCATCATCATATTCTCCATACGAAGGGTATAGTCAGCCTACTGGATATGTAGTTTACCCTCCTCAACATTCTGATACATCCGACTATTCAGGGAGTTGTCTAGAATATCCACAATTGTCAGTCATTTATACCAATACGGATGACTATAACCGGTATGTGATGCAATATGAACAATACTACCAGAGCTATATGTCATGGACTGAGTATGTAAGCCATATGTTCATTCAGTATAATGTACGTTTGAAATAAATGTAAGTTCATAATCATATATGCAAGTTTATTCAAGGTTTTTTTGTCCAACAACATCTTATGTACTTCAAATCAATGTATTTCAACACAATTATGCATTAGACTTGTGTTTTATATTTTTTTCACATTTTTTCATATTTTTTTCTGCTATCCGAACCAGCCGAGCCTGACTCAGCCAGGATCGGCCAAGATCGGGCCGACTCTGATCGGAATCGGCCGATCCGATCGGTTTTGGACCGGCCGATCCGGGACCCGATACCGGGTTTCTTAACCTTGTATATGAGTAAAACCTCCTACACCGCCAGGCGTTATTACGCCACCTGGCGGTGCAGCCAAGGTTAAAAAAAATTTGAAATTTTTTTGGAAGGCCCCGACCCAAACACTATTTTGTACTGTTCTTTTGGGGTTGGTTTTCAAATTTCCATCTTTTTTCGGGCCGTCCGATCTAAGATCGGATTGTACGGTCAGGTAGGGCATAATGGGGGCTTCCAAAAAAAATTCAAAAAAAAAATACCCGGGTTGTTACAAAACTACTCTAGGGCAATATAGGGACTCGAACCCTAAACCTACGAGAAACTTTGAATCAATTTTACAAAAGATTAGGTGATGACACTAAATTTCCACTTCGAGTTCTCATAAGCTGGCATATTGCACTGCGCACTGCCAACTTTTTAAGAAATTTATACTAATTAACGTCATAGAGGTCATTGCAATACCAACATGAACTGCCTAACCTATCTCGCTTAGTGAAGCATGTCAAAGTTTCCTCATTCAATCTCAATATGAGTTTCCATCCTTCCATAGTTTTGTCACTCATCGTACGTGTTAAGTTACTGCCATCCTAATCACACAACGTCTTCAACTTTGTGTTTTTGATGTTTGTAAAGTAGGCATAAGGATGTTTTGTTTGACGCACCATTCTCGCCGATCTCTATTTGACATCAAGGTGAAATATCAAATGTCCATCTATCAATCCACTTTTAGACCTTACCAGTATATCAACTAAAACTACGCAGCCATAGCAATCTATAATTAGTTTATTGATTAAATAGGGCTTGGCTAAAGAGTGAAGCAATCAGTCATCAAGCCTTTCCAGCAACAGGGCTAGGGAGATGGGCTTAAATGCATACTCTACTGAATATTGTACAAGGACGATGACCGGGCAGCTACTGGTGAAGTTACACAGCCAGCCAGCTGTCCCACTTACGGTCAAGTTCACAATGAGGACACTCCTAGAAATGAAGATTTGTACAGTTTCAATAAGATTTGGAAGATAGGACCATATGGAATGTATTTGGATTTTGGGAACTCTTCATGGAGCTTGGGCGGTCTCCCCTGTAGCGGAGGTAGTCAAGCAAGGATTGTTCGGGTGACATGCAATTTGAGATGGTTAAGAAATTGAGTTTTGAGGGTGGGTCAAATGAACAATCTATCATGAGGGGCATGAAATTTCAATCCCCCCCCTCCACACATCGAGAAAAAATGGTACTTAAAAGTATTCAATTAGTAGCTCCAATCAAGCTAAATGATTCAGGTGAACATCAATCAGTCAGCACCAATTTTTTTACTCAAACAATGCCAACATAAATTTCACTCAGTTAAACATATGGTTCCCATCACGCAAGACATGGGACATGTTTGGCAGCCCTTTTAATTGGAAGCATTTTCGGGCTTCCACATTAGATGCAAAGCACCAAATTTGAGCTACCTACATCGAGGGGAAAATTGGGCTTTCAAGGGATGAATTGACCAGTGTGACTGACCGAAGTCAGTTGGATCTACTCCGACCCAGAAATTTTCAAATGGGAGGTGAAAGCCTATCCCAGAAAGGCTTCACAAGGTGAAAATTTCCCAAACGCATCCTTAGGGTCACCAAATGCTCATCAAATAACATCGACAAGGAGAACACTAAATTGGAAGCAAGCATATTATGAGTAAACCAACTGTATGACTGCAATAACAACAACAACGACAAAAGTACTCATCTGATCGCTATAGACGAGTTTCAAACAAAAAAAAAGAAAAATACATAAATGCCGTGGTCTACGAATATCCACTAAAACTATAGAGAAAAACGATCTTCAGTAGAATAACAGAGAAAGGAATCTGGATTCAGAATCCACATATCTAGCATTCCTCAGTAACATCTGGTCATAACAGACCAAGCAAAATAGCATCTTTCGACTCCCATATCCCAAGCATTCGAACAACGAAGCCCAAATCTGCACCGCACACGACCACCACTCTAGCCCCTGAATCATATACCACTGGAAGCCCTAGTTGCCAGGTCCACCCAAACGACCGCCCCAACACAAACCAAAAACCCAAGAAGACTCCCCACCCCCCACCCCCCCCAAGGAAAAAAACAATTACCACAGATTTTGATGGGGGCCTCGAGCTCCAGCAGATTGGACTGCTGCATGAAGATGTCCCTGGACACCTTGCACAGCTGACAGATCTCCGCCTCCGACAGCTGCACCTGCTTCCCGGGCTTGCCCCCCCGGACCTCCAGCAGCCGCCTAATTATATCATCTAGGGCACCAGGATCCATCTCCCTCAAACCCCCACTTCGCCGCCGACCCAACAATCAAAACCCACAAACCAGAAGCAATCGAACTCGAATTCGAAGCGGGACCGACCAAAAGCGGGAGAACCCAAAACCCTACGTCGCCAGGGGAACCGAACCACAGCAAAAAGGAGATCCCTTTGGCCTGCGCCTGACCTTCCCCCTTCCCCTGCGGCTGTCAACGGTAGAAGGGGCAAAGGGGTTTCCGAACATTCTTGGTCCTCCTCCTCCTCCTCCGCCCCTTCTTCCCAATCGCAATATTCTTCTGCAGAAAGATTTGCTAAAAGGGGGGAGGGCGTCCAAAAGGGGATTCTTTCTCCCTCCCCTTTTTGTGCCGCTCTCTGCAGAAATGGTGAAGGGGGAAGAGGGGAGATGATCTTTCTGAATATTTATATTTTTCAGTTCCTGTAAATTTTTAATATTTTTATAGATTTCTTATAATCTTTCGTATTTCTTTAAACTTTTTCACAATCTTTAAATCATCTTTAATAGAAATGCTTTTAAATAGACTTCGAACTATGATATGTGGGACACATACACGAGTGTCAAGTATCAACATAGACACGTACGTCGGACACGACAATATCTTATGTTAAGTATTCTGAAATATATCAAATTTTTAGGGTTCATATACACGAGTGTCAAATATATCAAAATTTATCATATACACAAATATTCTGAGAAGATATGTTAAGTATTCTAAAAAATCTCTAGTATTTACTTTGAAATCTTAAAGTAAAGAGTTGGATACGGATGTCTAAGTGTCTGTACGGCTCTTAAGATAAATAGGAGTATCCATCAAATCATAACTAAAGAGGATTAAGGACTTCTCAAAGATATTTTAAATAATTATAGAGATTCATAAGAAATATAAAAATTACAAAAATATATAACAAATATTATAAAATTATAAAGACGGAAACATAAAAGTCTCCTTTTTCTCTCTTTTTGTTCAACTCCTCCTCCCCTCCATTAATACATGAGAGGGAGGGGGAAGGAGAGAGGGAAAATACGGGGTTGGGCTTGGGATTTGGGTTAAGGCCGGGTGATTTTGAGAGAGAGGTATTTGTATAATGAGAATAATAACTTGTTGCGCGCCACCAGGCATTATTACGATGTTTGGTGGTGCAACGAAAGAAAAAAAAAAGATGAATTGGCTTATCATGCACTTGTCTTGAATAAAGATATGCAGCTGAAAATATAAAGGAAACCTCAGTCTGCAACTACCCGAGCCCAAAGAATCCTCTGCCTCGAAGAACCTGAGCTCAAGAACACCTTCTCCTTCTTAGGGTTCTTCTTCTCCTCTGGCTCTTCCTCTTCTTCAGCTAAATTCCTAAGAAAATCATAGAAAAGAATGGAAAAATCCTCACCAACACAAGTTATAAATCCACTACACATGCCGTCTATTCCATTGCTTAGGGGTGTCAATGGGTTGGACCCGACCCATCTGAGACTTGACCTAGCCTGATATGTTCTTTTGATGATTTAGCCCGGCCCAACCCGAGTCCAAGTGTGGCCTAGCCAGTAAAGCCCAAGGGGGCCCAATTGGCCCACCCTCTCTTCCCTATTACCCCCCTCCTAACAAACCCTACGAGGTGTCGTCCTCTTCATTCCCCAGCTGCTAGGCCCACCACCCATTTTGATTGAAGGGGCAAACTGAAGAAACAAAGGAGTCGCCACCAATATGTCTACTTTCGGTCTATGGCCCCTATAGGGGTGGCCCATCTTCCTCGTCGGATCGCATTGCCACTATCGATTTGACAGATAGGGAGTGCATCCTAGTTGCCAGATTGACCTATAAGATGCACGATTGTCACGCCCTTAACAAGGACAGCTACGTTGATGACACTCTCTTCTAGCTTCATCGCCAGAACACAATGACATCCAAGGCGACCTCATCCTCTATAGCACCATTGCCAAGCTCATCGCAAGCTCGACAACCACCTTAAGGCCATCTCCCTCTTATCTTGCCTCCGTTCCTAAGGCATCTGTGAGTGCTTAAAATAGATGTGTGATTATCATGGAAAATCTATGTTGTTTAAGTGCAAAATAAAGCCTATTAAAAAGAAACTAAGTGAAGTGATCGTCAGAAACTTTTGACTTAAAAGTTCCAAAAGAAAGAGTTTGATCGCCTACCTGTTTGAACGTGGGAGATGTTGAGCTCTTGATTCCCCTTCTTCAGCCGGCTGAAGAAAGAGAGCCATTCCTTTTCTTTGTTCTTCCTTTGATTGCTGTTGAGTTTGAGGATTGTCTAGAGTCTTTGTGATTTACTTGTTGATTTCCTCCCCTTTGATTCTCTTTTGCACCTTGCAGAAAATAGAAAGAAATGATGAGAATTTAGGCAGAAGTAGTATCCATTCTTAACAGAGTTTTAAACATGCAACTGAACAGAAAACTCACTTGTTGGGATGGTCTTTGAAACCCCTTTAAATTGGTTTTGAAAATGATGCTAGTGTTGTGTGTGTTGCATGGAGTGATGTGATGAAATATGCAAAATTAATGAAATAAAAATATGAAAAGAATGCATGAATGAATTGAAAGACTTATGCCGAATGGATGAAGAATGGAAAGCTTTGATCTTGAATGGATGAAGATTGGATGAAGAACGGACGCCGACTTCTGGAAACAGCAACACTTCGACGTTTGGACGTCGTTGCTTCGATCTTCAATTCGATATTGCTTCAATCATTAACTTATTCAATCACTAACTCTGTCACCCATTCAAGAGGAGGGTATTTATAGACTTCTTCTGCGTCCACGGATTTACACGAAGAAATTTGGGATTTATCCATCTTAACCAACAGATAAATACAGATTAATTCATCTTTATCTGTAATTATCTAAAACGCGTCGACCATGGAAGACGCCTTTCAGATTGATTAAGATAAAGATAAACATCCGGAAAAAACTTATCTTTATCTGTAATTAGATAAAACGCGTCATCCTGTGAAGACGCCGTTTACACTAATTAAGATAAGGATAAATATCCGGAAGAGAGACAGAAACAACTTAGGAAACCTAAAACGCATCGTGTCTTGTAGACGTCTTTTAGTTAATTAATTAATTAATTAAAATTCAAATTTAAACGTTAAAATAAGAATAAACTCTAAATAGCGTCCACACAAGTCGACGTCTTTTAGACTTCTTCATATTTTAACTGAAATTTAAGTTAAAATCAATTTAATTGATTAACTTAAACATGTCTGTTTGATCCGACACTTTTCAGATAATTAACTTAAAAAAAATCAATAAAAATTAACCAATGATTAAATATCAGACCATTCTGAGGCATTATTGTATGATATGAAATTTACTCGAAATGACGTCAAAATTAGCGTGTCTATAGCATCGAGCCCGATCTAGTTGCATGTAGCTCCATGATGAATTGTTGGCACGTGAAGGTGCTCTATTCATCGAGATGGGGGAGCACCGTGACAGCAATTGGAGGAGAGGGAGTGAGGGTGACGATGGTGGTGACATTTAGACGACATGTAGAGGACAATGAGGGCATCTAGAGGGAGGGTAAGGGCATAATGCGGTGATGGTGTCCAGAGGGGGCAAATGAATAGAGAACGGTGGCAGTTGGAGGAGGCTGGGACAGAGGGCAGTGACGCAACTGGGTGAGATTGGAGCAGAGGGCGGCAAATGGATTCCATCAAAGATGACAGCTCGCATGCTTAAAGGCTCGGCCTGCTAATTGCTTGAGAGTCTGTAGGTTTTTCTATCACGGCCAGATTTGGCCCGTGCGCTTAAAATCACAGCCCAATTCAAAGCCCACCATTGGCTTGAGTCGAAAGCCCCCGGGCCAGCCTTACCTTACCTGTTGACAGCCCTACCATTGCTAACCCAGTTGTAACAATAGTTCATCCAAGTGTCCCCCATGCCCTGCCAAATAGGGTAGAATATCCCACTAAGAATCTAGGAGAATCCTTAAATATTCCTTGTCAAAACGCACTAATGCCCATTACATGCAACTCACTAAATAACAACCTTTTTTATGAGAGTAATTGCTATGTAAATTCAGTCATATAATTGATTATATCAGTTATATATTGCTATCATTGTGTACAATGTGTGCTAAGTATGTGTGTGTGTGGCAGTATGAATTTTTATTATGTGTTATAGGTATATGTGCTTAATTTTTATTATGTGTTTTACTTTTGTTAGTAACACTTCTGAATTAATTGAAGATATGATGATACACTTGTCTTTGTAGGTTGTATGAATGTGAGGCGATGATGACGCATTTGTCTTTGTAGCCACTGTAAGCCATCTACTAGGCGGGGCGGCCCTGGACGGTCATCCTTCCTCACTAGAAGGTTGTGTATGCGTGTGTGTGCAGTGTGTATTGTATTATTTTGTCACTGGCCAATCGGCTACAACCATTTGTACAGACCGATGAAGCATACAAAAGCCTTTATGCGCAAAAAGAATATTACATATGACCCTCTGGTCTATCCTCTTCTAAACTTTATGGAGAGGCGACTGTGTGTGTTTGTGTGTGTAAGAGGGTTTTTATGTGTGCACATATATATGCAGCATGTGCAATGGGGTGTTGTACTTATTGTGAAAAAGTGGACTCCCTAATCTCTTCAATGTGCTTCTTCCCGGCTTATGTACTTATTGACCAAGTTCATAGTCTGAAGAAGCACATTGAGGAGATCAGAGAATCAAGTGTGTTGTGTTGTGTGTATGTTGTGTGTGCATGCATTTTGTATGCGGCAGATTGTGTATGTGTCCTATATGTGTGTATGAAGCAATGATGATGCATTTGCCTTTGCAGCCACTGCAAGCCATCTGCTAATGACGGGGTGGCCCTGGACGGCCATCCTTCCTCGCTAGAAGGTTGTGTATGCATATGTGTGCAGTGTGTGTTGTGTTTTTTCGTCAGTGGGCAATCAGGTTACAGCTGTTTGTGTAGATCGCTAAAGCATATGAAAGCCCCTAGGGGTAAAAAGAATATTGTGTTGCCCAAGACTAGACTAACCCAGGGGGTGAATGGGTTAATAAAAAATCTAGGACTAAAAACATAAATATGGAAGCTTAAAAATGCACAGAAGGAGAGGAAAGAAGGAAGCAATCACACAAAATAACTGCACACAAGATTTATTCTGGTTCAATCTATCCAAACCTACCTCTAGCCCCCAAGCAACCTCTTGGGATTTTCACTCTACAAGGAATTGACCGTTTTCCCTCCTTTGAATGGGTTTTAGCTGATGAAAGTGGTTCGAATTATGTTATAGTTCATAGGCCATGTTGCCATTGAGGCCTATAACCCATTCATGTTCTATTTTGTGGGGTTTAAGTGATGGATATAGGTGTCCTCTAAGCCAATCATAAGGCACCTATTTCAATCTGCTTCATTGATAAATGACATTTATTTCATTATGTAGATTGGCACATTTATTATTGCGCATAATGAAGTTTATGAATGTGTGCAATAGTCATCAGATTATGATGAGATCATAATAATGAGACTGATAACTTATAAATACATATTCTCAATTGTTCATAGTCGTAGGATGTTTGAGAAGGACATCAAACATCCGGTAAGACTAGTACAGGTTATTCCAGCTCATATGATGAGGGTGATTGATCTCGTTAGTTGCTTGTGTTGAGACACAATGGTAAACCTGTAGGTGCTCATTAGGGAATGAGTTCACTGAACTGATCCGACTTGAATCGCCGAATGATAATTTATCTGACTGTCAATCGGCTTGATTCATCGTTACACTGGCGTGGTTGATCTAAGCTTGAGACACCAAAGACACCTTGTCTGTAGACTTCTGGACTTTGACCTTGACCTACGAGTCTCTATCCAAGGGATCTCTAATAGTCAAGGATCAGGTCCAGTAGAAGACTTTCGAAGGTGATTGTGTGTTCAATAAAGGATCGTTCGCGCTCAGGTAACTGGAGAGAGAATGCTCTAGAATAGATCCGTATGAGTCTCTGGCCAGAGCAGAAACAATATCAGAAAAGATATTTTCGGATATTGTACAGCGGAGTCTGATTCAAGTGAGTTGACCATCTAAGATTTGACAGTTGACCATACCTTAGGTTAACTCGAGAGTATTGTGTGAACGAAGGATTATAGCCACGTGGTAACTGTGGACGAACAGGTTCCATAAGTGGATTGCTGAACCCCACTACCTTCCGAGATCATGCGATGTTGTTTGGCACCCAACTTGATCGGAAGTCCGACCGAATTTACATGAGATGTTAATTCGGTTAAGTAATTAGTTAATATATAGATATTAATTAATTACAATAAGTCAATAACTGGTTATTGGACTTAACGGGCTGAAAATCGGATTGGTTAATGGGCCTAGAGGGTCACACGCAATAAGATTTTTAGTCGATGGTACTTAAGTGAGATTTATATTAACTCGGGGACTTTTGTGAAAAGTCGCGCCGACTTAATATATATACGCGCTGTTGAGAAACCTTGGACAAAGCTCCAGGGGGTTTCCCCATGCTGGCCGTCCCCCCTTTCTCTCTCCTCCTCCTCTAGGCACCCCGTTCGAGGCATCGAGATTGTCTCCATCTCCGCTGCGCGTGATTCTCGAAAGTCGGGAATTCCCATCTGCGGGTTTTCGGCAATTGTTGCGGCGACGGATCTTCAGCGAGCGAGTTGATACGGACGAGGGAGCTAGAACGAACCACCGCGGAGGATCGCGTGGATACCGTTGGAGGCCGGATGTTTGTGCGGCTTGCGGTATCGCCTCGACGGAACCGAAACGAAAGCGGATTCGAATCCGCGCATGGTAATCAGATTACGATCCGGTTTTTCGGTTTTAGTTTTCGTTCCGAATCAGATCAGCGGGCATCGGACGAGATAATTTTGTTCATCGTTTCCGCTGCGTTATTCGTGTCCCGCTCGGATCCCAAAACTAAGATCCTTAGAACCTGCTCTTTTCAAGTTTCTGTTCTACAGATTTTGATTATGCACCCTCGTTCATCAGAAAATGGGTTAAGAGGAGGGCTTATGACTATGGTCAAAGCCTGTCTATGGATCATACTAACCTAAAGCTAATCTTTCCCATCTTTGGATGAGGTTGTATGTTGAATTTCCCTCAAATTTTTGTTTAATAGCTATGATTGGTGTTTCTCCCATATCTATTTGGACTTTGTGTATGGAAAAAGCCCCCAAATTCTCTTTGAATCAGTAAAGAGGGATCATAATGGCTCTTTATAATTCCTATATAGCCCAAATAGGCATGATATGCACTTTGCATCATTACTTATGTTATAATTTTTGAAGTATGTTAAGTCTTTTCTGGGGATTTCGATTTAAAGGAGTAGTTCATTAAGGGACTTGGTTAGCCATGTCAATGCTAACTTAGTTCTTTAAACTAACATCCAAAGTGATACATATGTCACTCTAGGCCCTCATGTTATATGAGTGGACTTGGAGAGGGCATGGCAATGACCCTTCACAAACACAAGTGAAATTGTCCCTTTCTTTGTAGAGGTGTATTGGATTATCCCTAGTAGGTCTCTCTTACATCTTAAAGGCATCAAAAGTACCCTTAAGGTGAGTGATTGTGCACGACGAATCCCCCTTAGCAGCCATCTCTCAAGGGTTGTACATCTCTCTCATTAGGACATAATCCTTTAGGCTCTTCTGATGGTGTAGTCTTCCATGAGCCCTCTAATTCTTTGGTTAGTTTCAACTAATGAGGAATGAAAAATCGTCTTTGATTACCGTGTTGGTATTTACATATCCAATAGGGTGTCAAGCAAATGAGAGTTTATAAGAAAGTTATATTTATAGAAGGTCCCTTTACAAGGTTACCCTTCCAAAGGAATTTATGTACCCATTATTAAATTCTTGAAATATTTTTAGTCTCTTATCTCTCAAATTTGTAGTGATTTTTAGTCACTTCAAGTTAAAGAAAACAAAAAAGCTAAAATAATGCTCATAATTTTGATTATGCACCCTTAAGTTCATGGGACTTTGGAAGGAAATTGAATATAAATGGTTTTCTCCCAATTTCAGGTTCATTGACTTAACTTTACTAACTATTACTAACTTAATCTTGGATGATTCATGTCATGGTTGTGCAGGGTTCTCTCAAAGTGAGCATACCTCTGTTGATTCTCTGCCCCTTGCCATAGATTCATTCTCACCTCTATTAAACACTTGTTCAACAAGTAAAAAAGTCGTAAAAATAATAAAATTTACTTTGATATAGTAAATCTATCTTAAGAAAATATTGACCCTTATAGAATGTCACATGGACTACGCATTGTAGTTGAAATCAAGAAAACATGATTTTAAGTTGATTCTACGTCATAATCCGCAAACTCACCTTACTAACAGATGCACTTAGTCAAATCCCAAAAGGCCAAGCTTCATGATCATACTTAAACATTCTAAATAGATTCAAGATCTAGACTAAGGCCAAACACTTGCATATTTGAAGTTCTCTTAAAACAAGTTGATTATGCACTAGAGGCCGCATACTCATCTATAAGAAGGATTTCAACACCTTTGAGACTTGCAAAGAGAGAATGACTTCCAGATCATCATGAAAAATCATTATAAATGATTTAAAGCAAATTCAATGAATGATTAAGACTTTTTATAAGTAAAGTTGGATAAAAAATTGATGTTTCTTCGAAATTGATGTTGATTATGTGCTAGGGGCCGGAGACTCGTACGTAAAAAAAACTTTTCGATATATTTCATAAGATAAAATCAAGTAATTTTAAATCTCGTCACTGTGAATGGTTGTCTAAGGCTTGAAAGGATTCACGTAATCGTCAGAAATGTTTTGCAAATAAATTCAAGCTAAAATCTCACTATTTTTTCTCTAAAATAAGCTAATTTTACGCCAAGGGCTACATACCCATTTATAAAAGGCTCTTCAGTGTGTTTGCAAGTTAGAACCAAACAATTTTGGGCTTCATCAGTGTGAATTGTTGTTTAAACTTGAAAAAACTTTAGTGAACATTCGAGGTAGTTTGCAAATAAGTTTAAGATAAAATTTATTATTTTCCCCTTAAAATAAGTTGATTCTAGGCCATAAGCCGTAGATTCATTAGTAAAAAGTTCTTCAACATATTTTTGTAAGTTAGAACCAAATACTTTTAAATTTTATTATTATTTAAAACTTAAATAACCTCAGTAATCATTCAAGATGTTTTGCCAATGACTTTAACTTAAAGCTTTGTTATTTTTCCTTAAAAAGTGGGTTGATTTTGCATTCTATTGGAATCACTTATTTTTAAAAAATATTTTCTTATACAAAAAGGTTTTTGAGATCATGGAAGTATACATTTTTCATAAATATGCCAAATCCATAAGTTAAGCATCAACCTTGAGATGATTCTACACTGAACAAATGGTTTATATGTCAATCACATGGCTCTCTCATTTGCACAAAAAATGACTTCAAATAGAAATAGGATACGCTAAAAGGGCATGGCCACACTCTCACAAGTGAAACCAAACAGGATTGCATATCTTTAGATTGATTCTGCACCCCTTCCCAGATGGTGCGAATTCCATTCACAAACAACATTTGTCTTTTAAAATTTGAAGTGCCTAGGCTCAACAATCTCTTGAAGGGCTTGAAGATTTAACATATCACTACGTGTTTATATCAAACTTGAGCTGCGAAAGAAATGTTGAACAACTCTTCATATTATGGCTGTTGTAGTTGATTCTGCGACCATTAAAGTTAACTTCAAAAGTTGCAAAAAATATATCCAAGTAGTGTGTTTTTCTAATTTCCAAATCTTCATATCTGAAATCAATAGTTGAATTAATCAGACACATTAATATGTGATGTGTCAAATGAAAAATAAAAAATGCAATTTGACTGGTTCTACGAAGTTGATTCTACACTAAAGGCCGTAGAGTCAACCCTACATAATCAAATATAAATTATGTCTACTTAAGATTCTTCATAGCAAGATTCTACGTCAATACTTGCCATGTTTTTAAGTTGACTCACAAATTCATAACCTTAAATTGCATCCTTACATAATTAAGTTTATGCAAGCATCATATTTCATGGATTTCATAATACATATTGATGTCATTACTCTATTTTGCTTACATGATGTTATGTTAAGTTCTTTCGACGATTAATCAAGGTTTTTATTCATTGTAAAATATAATTAACGTTATTTATTTATGGGTAGCGGGATCGGATCAAATGAACATATACAATAACTTAAATGAGTCAGATAAAACACACTAAAAATTCAAAATTCCTAAAATCATTAAAAAATCCCCCAAAAAAGGGGCATGGTCAAGAACAATCTCACAAGGATAGAAAATAAGTCTTACCCCCCACCCCCCCCCCCCTCTGCTAGGAGGCCTGAATTGATTATCCTTCTCTATATGATTAGTTTTTAGAATGTATAAAAATGTATTGAATTACATAAGCAAAAAAGAGAGTCAAACATCAAGAACTACATAGTTCTAGAAACTACTATCTCAAATTTAGGCAATTTGCTAGACGGAGATTTGAATGAGGATGAGTGTTTAGACTTGAACATAGTCAAAATGATTGCTTGTAAAGAATCCCACTAATCGTATTCTTTTTTTATGTTCTCATCTTTCTATTGCTACTCATGACCATGCCACGTCTTTCTGTCAAACAATCCTGCAAAAAGAAATCAAATTGCTAAGCTTTAGGAGTTGTTTTTAAGAATAACTCTCTAGTATTTAATGGTTAAATTAGAGCTAGATTGAAAAAGCAGAAAGGGAGATAAGCTAAGGAAGTAGAGAGAGAAGGATTTCGAGAAGATATATTAGATCTTCTAAACTTTCTTTCTTTGCATTTTAATATGCCTCAATGTATAGTGAACTATAGGTAAGCAAGTTATTTGTTAAGCTCTATGCGAATGGAAGTGTCCTAAAGCGCAGAAAAGAGAGATCAGGGATCTCGTCAAGTTTTGAGTTGTTCTCCAATGGGAATGCGAGTGCTCATTGACATCACGTTGGTTCCCTTTATGCTTTGGGGGCCACGCCACAGTGTGAGACTATTTCCATTTCCACTAATGCACATGGCCATGCATTACATGTAAGAGATTCTACTTAGGATTTTGTATTTCTTTTCGGTACTCTATAGCAGTGGCAGATGCAGAAGTTTTGTTTAGTGGGGTTACTTGGAGATGGGCAAGTGAGGTTACTCTACTGAGTCGGAATCAATAGGCCAATAGAATCACAATATAAGTTGAAAAATTTTGTTCAGCGAGATCTAATCTTGGCCAATGGGCCAATAGAGTCACTTTATTAAACTGTAATCACTGAACCAATGAAGTTACTCTAATAGATCAGAATCAGTGGACAAGTCACTATAATAGATCAAGATTATTGAATCTTTATAAATTTCACAAAATTCAATAGAGTCACATAACCCCACTACCTATGAGCTGCATCAGCCATTGTTCTATAGCCCGCATCACTTCCATATATATGTTGCGTATCATTCTGTGTCTTTATATGCCATTAGGTTGAATAGAACAATACATTGTGATTAACCTGCACGTGTCTTGCTTAGTTACAGGCAAAATTTTTGGTATCTGTCGACATTTATACCTGTTGAAACTAAAGAAAATCTCCAAGCAATCTTGATGTTTGCATCATAGCTTGTTGAACTTACTAAGAAACCAAAACCTCGTACGTTTCTCAACTTAATTTCAATTGTCATTTTCTAGTCTACATGCCATACGAAATGCCATAGATTTGGATTTGTGTTTCTTGGAGGCTAAATGGAGGGAACCATGGAAGAGAAATTAAGGTACAAAGTATATACCCTTGAGCCACCAGTGTGATACATGCTGTTTTAGCTCATAATTAAGCATCGCCTAGTTGATCAGCGCCGAAAGAAATAGCTTACTTTGGATGACTCTTCTCCACTGCCTCTTCTAAACTAACCTCGAGTTGCCATTGATATTTACATGCTGAGTTGATCTCAGTTCGATACAATTAACATCAACTCGTCGTGATTCTATCAATGACGAGTCATAATTTGCAGCGGCAGATGTAGTATCAATTCAGCGGGGTTTTGGGATTCTACTTGAATTTTTCAAATTTATTAGTTGAATTTATAATAGTCTAGTTCGAGATTCTATTGATCTAACTTAGGACTCCACTGATTCAATTCAGAAATCTATATGATCTAGTCTAAAGCTCTACTAATCCAACCATACTTATGACTTAAAGTCCGAATGATCTTACTGGACAAAATTTCTACGTCCACCACTAATAATTCGCTTAGAGAAACAACGAGGAAATCATTCGTACTAAAGACAATCCTCTGAGGGACAAAATGAAATCTTTGTGAGAGACAAAACCAATGGCCCGAGGTGACATCACAATCTTCTTATGACACGTGGAATCCTTTTCCAACACGTGGCGTCCTCTCGTGTGTTAGTCATCACGCATCCCGACACAAATAGATCTGCTTCCTTAACATACCAAGCCTCTTTGACTGGGACTCCTCTTGGAATGTGACGTGGAGTCCTTTTGACCCAAATGGACCTTTTGCCTCCTCTCGTGTGCTTTGTGCACTCGAGAGATTAATATCTTCTCCCGTCTTAGGAGATCATCTCAAGCTTGACCGGGTTTAATTAAGTAGAATACCTTTTAACCTCCTCTATTTTATAGCAAAAAAGTGATATCACACTCTTTGTAGTGGAAGGTTCGAAAGCAGTAATTGAGCCAAGTTCAATTAACCGGAGCCGAACCGGCCCCGACGGAGAGATGGAACGGCCAGCGGTCCACCCCATCGGGATCGAGGTCAGGTCGCCATCGATGGGGTCCGGTTTTGATGGACTTGGACCACCAACGCCCGCAATTGCGGACCGAAACTTTCAGATGTTAATTGCAAATATACCCTTGTCAAAACATTCAATTACGAACGTTGTTTTTTTATAATCTGTAGTTGGTTATTAAATAGCCTTTTGGCATGGAAACTCTTATTAATAATTTAATTGCAAAATTAATGTCTTCCAGGAAATCAATGAAAGGTGTATACAATAGACTGCTTAATTTGTGCTCATGCATGTATAAAAATGCATAGACGAGTTTTATAAATTTAAGTGCCATCATTCTAAAGATATTCGATTTCAATAATAGTAAGTGTTTGGGAATTAAAACTGGTCGACCAAACCTTATTTGTGTCGATCAAACTATACATGTTTAAAGAGTCCTTGTTAACTATCAAATGGCTTCTGAGTTCTCGTCCATAAAAATCTCCCATCATTTTGAGAAATATTGCTATGTCAGTCAAGGACTTCTTTATCATTGTAATCATAGCCAAGTTTGAAACGAAGTATTGTTCCACCTAGGGCTGTCAATGGACTGGGCTGGTCCGTGTGTTTTAAGATAAGTTTCTACGTTTGGAGGATCCTTGTGCAATTATCCCAAAATTCACTCTCTTGCGTCTGGTGTGTGGACTCTGATCCGGTGACCCATGGACAAAAGGCAGCCGGGTCCTAAGTGAAGTCCTGTCACTGTTCTTGTAGCTTTGAGGGCCAACTCTTGTAGTAATTTCAAGTTTCTCCCATCCTTTAGGTCTAGGAATAGTGTCATTAGGTCAAGTCAGATCAGTTAGAGGTAGATGAATATTATTTGATCTTAACTTGATTTAACCTACTTTTTGTTCAGAACTTTATAATCTATAGTTGATCTATGTTAAAATGGGTCAAGTTAAGCCACAGTGGTTCAAAATTACAATTTACGTGTCATATCAAATTTTGATTGGTTTGGTCTTAATTTAATCGAATGAAAAATCTAAGTCAAAATAATCTGATCTAAACTTCATTCCCTCTAACAATTCTGATTGTAACTTACTATTTGAAGGATCAGATTAGAATGATGAATGGAGTTACATTTTTGCATGTCAAGTCTATTTAGTTTATTGGATAAGCCAGCGCAGTGGCGGATGTAGAAATTTTGTTTAGTGGAGTCACCCAGATTAGTATTAAATTTATCAATATTTTATTTTTGTTATATTAAAAATATTAAATTAAAAATTAAAAATAAATATATTTTAATTATTATAAAAATGATATACTTCAATAAAAATAATATACTTTGTTGCAAGGAGTTTGTTCTTTCAGATACACTCAACAAATTTTTATTAAATCATAAAGATAAATCATAATAGTATGTAAAAAAATTCAGTGAGACTGGAGTCTTTTGGGTCATCTAAAATATTTAGTGGAGTCACTTTATATTTAAATTTGGAGCTTGACTTATTAGATGAAGACCCTTATAATAGAATTTTAAAATTTCAATCTGATCTGAGGACTCCACTGAATACAACCTGCATCAGCCACTGAGCCAGCCCACAGTGAACATCATGGCTCATAAATTTCAAAGAGAAGGGCTTGCTGTACACCAGCGCTGGTGTGCACTGACATTGCCCAATTTCAAACGTCCGAGAGGACATCTCCATTTAAGAAGAGAAAAATATGTTACAAAGGGTAAATAAATATTTTTACAAGAAAAAAACCCCTTTAAGGGCAGTCCCCCTTCATGCATGTTCAAACACGGAAGCAACTGCGTCATGTTGCCTTGCCGTCGTAGTTTGAATTGGTTATGAGGAGACCCACATAACAAATGCGAACACTACTTCTCCTTCCACACACAACTCTCTAGTCTCTACAGGGGAAGAGCACCAACACTATTAGGAAGAAGTAAGAACAAAAAAAACCTCTTACTTGTGATATCCCTAATGGTTCCAATCCAAGAAGATTAGAAGCAGCAGCAGCTAAATGCACAGTGAGTGGCAGTTCCTCTCAGTTAATTAGTTTGGATACCAACCAAGGAGGAGGAAAAGAAGAGCAAAACATGAGTGAGGAGTTAAAACCCATTAACAAGGTGAAAGAGGTAGAAACATGCATGGTTTCACCATGGCCTAGTTCCCTCAGACGCTGTTAGAAGCTCCTCCAGGTAGTCCGCCCCCAGGTCCTCCAGCTCCACCACATTCTCCACCCTCGTCACCACTTCCCGCGCTTTCCCCTTCCTGCCCACCGACTTCCTCCGCATGGCGTGCCTCTTCTTGAGCGCCACCACCGGGGAGCACCCCTCCTCGCCGCAGCCCACCTCGCGCAGCGACTCCCGGACGTGGTCCACCGGGAAGTTGAGCACCGCCGTGTCCCCCCGCGTGGAAAAGGCCGCCTGGTCGTACGCCAGCGCCGCCGCCTCCGCGCTGTCGAACGTGCCCAGCCACACCCGCCGGCCGTGCCGGGTGGAGTCCCTGATCTCCGCCGCGAACTTCCCCCACGGGCGCTTCCTCACCCCCCGGTAGCACTGCTGCTTGGCCCCGACGTGCCCGCCGGCCGTGCTCTTGGACTGGACCTCCTCGTCGACCTTGCTGCTGGCCGGGCCGGGTCCCCCCGAGGAGTTGGCAGCGGGGCTGCTGGCCTCGGCCAGCATGTCGAGCAGCATCATCTCCTCCGAGTCGTTCTCGTTAAAGGGCAGCGGCTCGGCCTGCTGCAGGTGGAGGAGCCTGTCCCAGGACAGCGGCTCCGGCGACCCTGTCGACGACTCCGACGACAGTTCACAGCTGCTGGAGTACTGGAAGAAGGAAGAATCCATTGACAGGGTCCTCTGTGTGCTGCTAGCTGGGGAGGGCGTGGTGGCTGGCTAGTTGTTGTTACTTGTTGTACCGATTTGAATTCCTCGGTGGAATCCCTCCCTCATATAAGTACCCAAGAGGAGCACAAAGCGGGAAGCTTAGGGGGACCCGTCATCTTTTCCCATTGCACCCGGGTGTTAAGGGGCCCTAAAGAAGGGGACGGGGGACGCCTCCATATGGGAGGGGGTCCCCCTACGTGGGAGGGAGTGGGGTCTCTTAAAAAAATCTGGGCACGTGGGTCAATCACGCACGGCGGCGAGGTCAGAAGAAGCATCTGATTACGTCAGCTCCATGACCTAAGAGCACCACGGCGAGGCCGCTCTCTTGGCGCTTTGCCCAGGTGGCCGCCCGTGCTTGGGCTTCGGCAGTTGGCGGCGAGCGCGCGGCGCCGCTGGGAGGGGCGCACCGCCGGGTGATGGCCGAACGGAGCAATCCCGGCCCGCAGCACCAGCACAAGCAGAGTAGCGCTGCCACGACGAAGGCCTCGTCACATTGTGGGATCCTAGGTTTATCGAACTCTGACGGCTCAACGGGGGTGGACGGATGCTTTGAGGACATTTGGCGAGCACAAGCAGGTGCCCCGTTTTGGGAGGAAAGCTGCGAGCTGCATTCCCTTGTGAAGACGGGATGGTGAGCAGCAGCAATAGTGAGCTCGGTTCTGGTGTGTACTCGGTTGTGGATTCTGGGGGGACCAGGAAAGAGACGTGGAGTGAAAGTGATGGGTGGTAGCTAAGTGCAATGCACCTCCAAAGAAGACTGTTGGCAAAGAGAAAACCAAATGCTTCTTCCTCTTTAGCTAGCACTTTACCCCACAGGAAGAGAGAGAGAGAGAGAGAAAGAGGGGGCGAGCTGTTCAAGTACAGGGTTAGATGGACGGATTAAGATATAGAAGATGAGATCTGCTTACTCCATGTGAATGAACATATATATATTGAAACAAAAGAGGTGACATTCAAAAGATCTGTTCTTGGATAAGAATTCTCTTAAGGTTTGATTCAAAGTGATAAGATGAGACTCTCTATATCATATTCTTTAGATCATAGTTGTAATCTTATTTACATGGGTTAGAAGTAAATATCCTTCGTCTCACCGAAAGAGTGAACGTAAGATCAACATTTTTTAAAAAAAATTCTAATTCGAATAAAAGGATCTAAAAGATCTCATCTCTAAAAATAAAATGATTATCATACATTGATACACTTTTCTCTTACCTACTTTTGTTCATTATTTCGGCGTTGTTCAGCTACAGTCTTATTCTTCAAAGCATATTCTCGGGATCAAATGTTTTTGCCAAAAATCACCAATGAGATTGCCGTGGAATTTTCACTGTGTATCTTTCTTTTGTCCTAATCCATGTGGGGCCACAACTTGACTTCTCTGGCTGCCGACAAGACGACAAAAACATGGCGAGCGCTCGTGCGTGCCTTTCCTTGGTTATAAGTAATGAGAAGTCGAAGGTGGACCACCATGTTCCACCATCCGTGTTATTATCTTAGAATTCAAAATATATAATATAAAGGAGTGATTTGGCTTGGCGTAAAATATGTAAGAGATCATAAATCACTGCATTTTATGTGTCAAAGAAATTGTGATATTTTATAATAGTTTATGGTGTCTGATATCACAGAAAATAACATTTAATTAAAAATGTGTGATCTAAAGAACAATGAATATTGTCACTTTTGAAATAGGAGATCACCTTTCCTAATTTCTACAAAGCAATGGCTTGGTCTCATGCACCTGTTTGGGTTGAGAAGTCATAGTTATAATTAATTATTCAGTTTGCACAGCACAGTTTATTAATGTAGTTTTTTTGACCCAATTTGGGATTATAAATAAATATTTGGTTTGCAGAATTTATTAGTGTAGTTTTTTTTAATCCAATTTACGACATAACATAGGTCAGGTTTCACCTTAGGGGTTGTAGAACTTGTTTATAAACAGTGTCAGAAACTATGTCATGAATGTGCTTTAATAAGCCACGTTTCTATGCATAGTACTATACATAAATGTTTGGCACCCTTTTTAACTGGGAATACTTTCGTTCTTCTATACTTCTCAGCCTAATTATCTAAGATTTTGAAGTCATTTTATTGGAGAGTTTTGGCTTCCATCTGAATGTTCGAAATTAAATTGCCTGCTATGACTGAGTGGTGGATAGTTCTCATAGAGATGAAAGTCCCAAACTAGCTTTCTAGTAAAAGTTTCACAAAGAATAGTTGAAAATATGACAAAGAAGGATCAAATTTGATCATGCAGCGACCTAAGTTAAACATATTTACCTTTGTTTACGATTTACCCTTGAGAGGGACCGATTCAGTCGGCCCATGTACTGAGTGGGTCGGCCTGTTAAGAGGTGTCTAGGATTTCTGTCAAGGTTCAGTGGGTCCTTCCGGCCCATGTGAATAGGTTCTCGCGAGAAGCATTTGAATCCGAAACAGACCTCGACGTCCTGCAAGATGGGGGGTGACTTTTCATCTAAGGAAGTCCTTTTCGAATCCTTCTCCGATCTGCTGATAAGGAAAACCAACGGCAAATAAGGAAACCATAATCTCATCTGAACCAGGGACGGGATCGGACTTACCTTATAGGTCCTCCCTGCAGACTCTCCGATTGCCTTCAACCTATCCCTATAAAAGGAACCCCCAACTAGTATCAGGAGGTACGTACTTCTTAAACCTCAAACTAGACTATTAGTGCCTTTGATCTCTTCTCTTTCTTGACTTAGGTATCGGAGGGGATTCGCTCGAATCGGAACTAGGGTCTCCTCTAACCTAGTGTCTGTCTTGTAAGACCGACCGATGGGAAGACTTATGTGATTTAAAGGAGTTCTAGCTGCTCGATTCAGATCGGACGAATCTCCGACCCAACAATCCTCAATAACTGATTATTTAACAGTAGTGGTAAAGCTTGTTAAGAGATAATCCAAATCCAAAACCCACCCGAGTTCGATTTGGAGTCTGCCATCGAATTTGATTCGGAGTCACCACGTCACAACCGTGGTTATCCGAGTTTATCTTAGAGCTTACGGTAGATCAAGTTTAGAAGTTGAATTAGTAATATAAATTAGATTGTAGTATTCGTTCTTATCATTAACACATGAGTTTGTCTTTATCTGTAAGGCTTAAAAGGGTTCTATGTATAATATTTGATATTGACGTATGTAACACAACACTAAGATTAATAAGATTATTCTATTACTATCCCCCGGCCCCCACAATATTCTTCTCCTGGTTCGTGGTGCATGCATGTGTCTCATGGCTGTCCTGTTTGCACACAGCGCATACGTGAAGCTACTGCGTAGCATCTTTTTCATGGTGCAAGGCTCCTCTTCAACAGGTTAGCCTTCTAACAAATCTAAATTTCAAACAAAACACAAAAAGGTCATAAAATGCTGTAACTATAGTTCTTTACAATATTTTACTTACCTAGATGTCCTTTTTAATTGCTGTAGAAGGTTGCTAACATGCATAAACGTCACTATCTATTATGTATTTAATTAGGAGGCAGCCCCTCATCTTCTCATGGTTATCATTAACATTTCAATATTATATCTTTACTAACGTTGGACATCACTTATTGCCTACATGATTAAAATATTCCTGAAGATTGTCCAATGAATGGTCCGCATGATCCACCAGTTCCCACATGGAATGGAAGGGATGCATGCATGCAAGGGAAAAGTTACTTGGTTTGACTGGTCTTCTCCACGTAGTTAAATCAAGTGCACCAAGCGAACATAATTAATTCTATGTGGGTTTGAATGCACCACATGCCTATTCAGAGTTCTAAGGGAGCTACAGCAAAACAAATGCACATTGGGGAAGCTCTTCAAGGTCTGTTTTAGGAAGGAAGGCATGCTTTCTTGGATTGGAGGAGTCATTGGATAAGTAACTAGTAGGTAATATGATTAGAGTAGACAAAGTGCATTGTACATTACAACACTTCTTTATGGGTGAGATAATAATGTGCAAGGAGCAAAACATGTTATCTGATCTCCACTTTATTTGCATAATAAATTATTACGTGGGATCTATTGACGGAATAATGTATATAAGAATAGGGGGTGTCTCTATTTGATAGTTTTGTGAGGCTCGCTGACAGAATAAGGAAAATAAGCAATTCTTACGTTTAAGGTAAGATGACTTATTCTCCTTATTCTCCGAATACGCTCTTTTGCATCGGTGTAAGTTATTCTGTTGTCAAAGTAAAATTAAGCTTATTCACTCTTATTATTCTCTTATTCTCCAATCAAAGTGGTGTTTGAAAAAATATTATTATATCTATGCCAAGGGAACAAAAAATGTTATATGAAGAAATATTATTATATAAAAGAAAGTTAATTATTTGGTTCGGAGCTGACATTTGTTTCACCACCATTGGAGGAAAGGAGTACGGCCACAGGTTCATCGGGTCAAGTCCCCGCAAAAAAGAAAGTTAATTATTCAAACTTTGTCCACAACTATTTATTAGATAAAATTCATATTACTAATTTATCTCAGTGAATGAAGCAGAAATTATGGAAGGGAATTGGCGTTAAACTTGGTACAACTCGTCCACGCACTAAGAATAAATTACTAAAAAAGTGCACAAAGGTGGGCTAGGCCAGAGGGCCCCACCGGTAGCTCGCTCTGAGCGCGCAGCTGGGTTGCGTGGCGGGTGCTGGCCGGATGACGTGGCGGATGCTGAGTGGGGAAAGACGGTCCCCACAGTCCACCGCCGGCGCCCGCGCCACGTCCCGGTCCGGAACGTGAACGCTATTTAGCGTCCGACAGTGTGGAACTCTAAGCGCCATTTTGATTGGAGAATAAGTGAAGAATAAGGGCGAATAAAGAGAGAATAAACTTAATTTTACTTTGACAAGCGGAATGACTTATACTGCGCAGAATAGCGTATTCGGAGAATAAGGAGAATAAGTCATCCTACCTTAGACCCAAGAATTGCTTATTCTTCTCTGTCAACGGACCCCACAAAACTATCAAATCGAAACATCTCTTATTCTAGTATACGTTATTCCGTCAGTGGGCCCCACGTAATAACTTATTCTGCAAACAAAGTGAGGCTTAATATGTATTGGTCCAGTGCAGAGTATCTCGTCGAATTGGAAGCCTACGCCGTCGGACAAGATTAGAGGCTGCTTCGCACCAGTAAAATATACATATATGAGCCTCGGGGTTTATCTAATCTGGTCTCTCTAAATTTTAATTTTTTTATCTTAAAAAAATTAAAAAAAATTATTAAAAAATTTAAAAGATTAAAATATTATCATCTATATTAGTTTCTATACTTTGAGATTTACTTTTCATTGTTGAATTGAAAAATTTAACCGTAGTTATCTAATCAAATACAACATTATTTGAAGATCAAAATTAAAACTTCAAAAAATAGGATCAACCTTAAAGACTAATCTGATGATTTTTTTATACTATGTTTTATATTTTTAAATATTGATTTGGAACATCTACCCGATCAGACGGATATAATTGATCGTCAAAATCGAATGATGAAAATTACATATATAAGTAATAGATCAAATGAGCCCCGAGGCTCATCTAACTTAGATGAACTTCCTTTCAAAATCATCTTCTCTTCATATTTAAAAATAATAAACTTTATCAATATTTTTTAAAATATTTAAATAGGTCATTTAGCATTGTTCCTATCTTGGGAGTTTTAATTTTTACCGTCCGATCTTAATGATCAATCCTAACTGTGCGATCAGATAAATGTTAAAAATCAACATTTAAAAATACATAAAAAATAGTCAAAATATAGAAAATTTGTCAGATTAGTCTTGGAGTTGATCTCATCACTCTGAGATTTAATTTTGATCTCCCAAACAATGATGCATTTGATTGGACGGCTATAGTTAATTCTTTTGATCCACCGGTGAAAATTAAATCTCTAAATACAGACCAACATAGATGAGAATATTTAAATATTTTAAAATGAGCCCTTCTCTAAATTAGTTGAGCCCCAGGGCTCATTATAGTCGGCTCCATATCAGATCCAATGAGCCCTGAAGGCTCAACTAAGTTAAATGAGCCCTCCTCTAAATCATCCTCTCACCATGTTAAAAAAAATAAAAAATAGTAATATGTGTCGCATATAGACAATTATAACGAAAAGGATCTAGATCTTTTGTACCTCAAGTTCGGTGGATCTCTTAATATTTTTTCACATCACTTAAAGATGTTTTTGTTACTTACTCAAAACAAGATAAAAAAATAGTACAAAAGGATGCATAGTATTATAAAAATGCTTTGCATTTTTTCTATGTATACTCTTGTAAGCTTCATATTTGTACGATAATAATGCAAGTATTACAAAAATACTTTGAATTATTTGATATATACTCTTGTAAGCTTCATATTTGTATGATAATAAAGATAATGATATATATGCAAAACTCTAGTAAATTTAAGAGTATATATATACACAAATATTTAAATATTTTTTTATATTCAATTGGAGTTCAAAGCATTTTGACAAGAAAGATTAGGACCGCAACTTTGAATGGATCAACTCAAACCCGAGTGGGTTAGTCTCTTAACTTGTGGTTGGGTTGAATCCAACCAAGCTTGGGTTGGGTTAGGTTAGGATAGGGGGTTCTTTCAACTTGACCTTAGATGAATTGGAGTTGCGTTGAGGATTAGAAAACCTAGCTTAACTTGAACTTGACATTAATATATAAATGATAATTTAGATCATTAGAATATAGTTCATCTATTTTATATCTTTCAACAAAAAATTTGGTACAACATAATTACAAAAATATTCTCAAATAACAACTATGTAACTGTACTTGTATCTTTTTTTAAAGTTATTTTGTCAACATTCATTTATCTCTTTATACACGGAATTTTATTAATAAGCAATGGAAGTTAAGAATATGAAATCTTAAAGATATAACCCGACTCAATCCAATCCAATCCGATGAAGGTTGATTGTAACATTTTCAGATTAGGAGGCTGGGTAGGATTGAGGTTGAGAGTCTCTTGACATGGTTAAGATTAAAATTGACCATAACATGACTTGACCCAACTTGAATTGCACTCTAAGAAGGGCATAGCTGCAACCTTTCTTAGGAGTCAACCTGTTTGTAACAATAAGTGGAGGTGGCTACGGGACACATACACATACTGTAGTTTATATGGGCATATGCACAAAAATCTTGACTATTTTAAATTATTTGAGAAACTAATAAAAGATCTACTAAATTTGAGAGTCATTGCCTTTTAAATTTTTTGTATATATACCCCCATATGCTACCATGTTTCTCTGTCTATTCCTGACTTTTACATATTATCACAAATATCTCCCACATCTTCAAAATACTTGTATCAAAATGCTACTCCTTAAATATGTTAGCAGGATTTTAGTATTCTTACACTTAAAACCTTGGACTTCTTGCATATATATCCTTAAATTTTCTTTTAATTGAGGGTGTTTTGATTGAAAAAATATAAATGCAATCTTTCTGAAAGGTGCTCGGGAGTATTATAATGCATGGCACTAAGAATATACCTATGAGTACAAATATTTCTTCCTTTCGTTATAGAAAAGTGGTTTGCTATGATTGTAATAAGTTTTTTTTCCCTTTTTTTTTGAAAGGTTAGTCCGGATGGGTGAAGGAACTACGTGACTTAATCGAAGGGTAAGAAAGTATTATTTTTACTTCTTCAAGATGTTTCTCCATTATACCTCGATCTCACGTGTCACACAAATAGTTATAGGTTAATTGCAAGTTATGAATTAATGGAGGGTGATTATTTTATTTAAAGTAGAATATAATTTTTATGGCATAAAGTGAGAACATATTTTACATAAGAATGTGCTGGTTTTATCTATATTCTTATATCATTTTGAAATAACAAAATATTCTCAACATATTTTATTTTTTTCAAAACAAATGTAATTAAATTGCAAACATCTATTTTTTATATAGTTTATTATCGAATTAGTTATATTCAAACTAAATTAGTATTTATTTCCATAGCCATGGCTGATGCTAACAATTGCTGCCGCCGGTGCCAACCACTTGCTGCAGCGACAACCGTAGCAATAGTGAGACCGCTGTGGCTAGTTTGAAGGAGGAAGTGATGGGCAATATAGGTCAGGCATGGCGCTCTATGAGAGAGAGAGAAAATGGCAATGCTCATAGTTATGTGATATTTGGCCTTCTTCTTATAAGGAAGATTCCGAGTTTAAATCTTAACTTCAGTGTTTGTATAAGAATTAGTAGGAACTTACAGCCGAGTACTGTCCATAAGAAGGCAGGATTATGGGAAGGTTATTACTTCATGTTATAGGATCTTTGAGTTTTAAATAATTATCCTAAGAAGATGGAGTTGTTGTGTGTTGCGCAAAATCGATTTCACTTGCCTCGGCAATCGGATCAGACATACATACAGATGAGGCAGAATCCGATTCGGCCCATTAAAACAAGTCCAGCACTGAGATCAGCCCAACATCAGTAGGCTTCGGCCCATCAGCGGCCTAGCAGCTTTCGGCCCATCAGCGGCCCAACAGGCTTCGGCCCATCAACGACCCAGCAGCCTTCTGTCCAACAGGCTTCGGCCCATCAGCGGCCCAACAGCCTTCGGCCCAGTAGGCTTCGGCCCATCAGCGGCCCAGTAGCCTTCGGCCCAGCAGCCTTCGGCCCATCAGCGGCCCAGCAGCCTTCGGCCCAACAGGCTTCGGCCCATCAACGGCCCAACCCCCTTCGGCCCAGTAGCTGTATCCGGCCCACTCCGGTGGAAGGGTTAGGCACTATGACGGTTTACCAGTAAACCCAGAATATAGTCCTATATCGGCTGCCACCATTAAGCAACCTCTATCCTCCGCTATAAATACACGGCTATTTATTACCAAAGGGCCGAAGCCCGGAACTCTTACTGACCGGTTTCTTCTTCTTTCCCTCCTGCAGGGGCTCGGTTCGAATCATCGCCGACCTCGGACTTCTCCCACCGGTCTCGACGCCGTGCGCCGGCTGCCCCTCGACCGAAGGAGTCTCGGCCCCATTCTCCGGATACAAGCCAGCCTCCGACCGAGCCCCTCTCGGCCTCGGACCTTCGGCTTCGCCTCTGCTTCCTTCGCCTTCCGGATCTCCGTCGGGCCTCTTACATCGATCCGACCCAATTCCGGATCCCAAAAACTTCGGATTCCAGCTTCGGAATCCGGTCGTGATAACTTCGCCTACATCAACCACTATCTTATACTAATCTTTTTCAAGAACAAATATAAAAATGCAACCCCAGAAAGAATCATTGGCCGCCTTTTGTTGTTTCTAACCTTAAGATATATTTTTTCAAAATTACAATATATATAATCTTTTGAAAATAAAAACCTCAAAATATTCCTGCATCGGGCCATATCGGGTCACGGCAGACAGACTGGACTAGTCTTGTGGACATCAGTGATCATGAAATTACTAATTAGTTCTGGTCAAATTATCACAACCTGAAGGCAGCATTAAAAATAGCAGCAACATATACTGATCTCTTATGGTCAGGCTTGTTGTCCCATCAGATCGGCCAGGATGGAGACGTTTCACCCCAACAATGCCTACATTTCTACGGTCCTCGTTATATACGTACTCAATCAAAAAATTGACCGCCCACATATGATGAATCCACCCAAAAGCAATCCTATTCTCTCGTGAAAAAATTCCAAGTATTCTGCATGGCTTCCACTATGCTATCTCTGACAGGAGACTTTACTTGAGTGTTACTTGTTGTCACTTCACTCCTAGCCATCTCTACAATGTCAGGCGCAGAAATTTTGTTTAGTTGGATCACTCAAATATTAAGTCATAAGTATTAGGTCAGTGAAATCTTGGGTTCGGCCATATGGGGTCATAGGTTGAGCCAGTAGGATCTTAGACTAGATTAATAGGATTCCGAACTAGATTGCATTAGACTGGACCAGTGAATTTGGCAAAGTCCAGTAGAGTTCCAAGATCCCACTAAGTTAATGTTGGATCCGCCACTGCATCTCCATCTTCTTCTCCTTCTTTCTTTCTTCTTTCTTCTTTCTTTCTTTCTTTCTTCTTCTTCTTCAACCAATGGGTATCTTCCACACATGAAGAGGCATTTGAACGAGCTAGTGACCTCCCAGCAACCGGAGTGGCCATGCACTTTGAAGGATAGGTTTCTCTCCCATTTTGTGTGGCTCATCAAAAGGCCAAAGACAAGTAGATTTCAGTGGTGAAAGGTAGAAAGAAACAAAAAGATTGGAGGAAAAAAAGGAGTCAGCCATGCTTCGATTTCACATCAAACTGTGCCCCTTGTTCGAAGCGGGTGGCTGTGCAAACACCTACTAGGGAAAAAGATTTTAGTAGGCCAAGGAACTGATCCTAAGATTATGCTTGGGGGACCACATTGCATGGTTGAAGGCAGGAATCTGAAGATGTTGGGAAATTCAAGGCTTCCAAAGGATGGGAATCTGTAGGATCACATTCTCTCCACTTTTTTCTTTCTTAATTAGGTCCTAAATATCATAGGCCAGTAGCTAGATTAATCAGGTAGGTGACAAGAAAGGAACTCAAGGTGAAAAAGTGGAAGTTTTCTACGTCTTTTGCCGACGAATGTTAATGGGTCTAAGAAGTCTATGAAATCCGGTCCAGAAGATCTCGTTCCATGCACGTGATCATCTCTTCTACTTAATCTTCTTCTTGAATGCCTTTTGTCACATAAGTTTAAAACAGTCTACATAATAATTTAAGGATACAATGTAAATAAACATGTAAAATATAGTAATAGAATTTTCGCTTATGAGCTTTTAATGTTAATTATTATATTTTTCTATAAGATTTTGGTCTCCACATAGATAAATTGGTGCATACAGTGACTATCTTTCGTCTTCATTTTAGATTCTTTTTTATTACTTTTTTATAGGAGAAAAACCTTTTGATTCTCGGAACATTCACCTTTTTTGCATCTTATTTTAAAATGAATTCTTAGATGGCTTTGATCTCATACCTGGATATTTAAAATTGCACGACAAAGATAATTAATAGTTCGAGTTAGACCTCCAAACCCTTTTATTCTTCTTAGTCTCTCTCATCATCTTCTTCTTCTTCCAACTTCTTCCAAGTTCCAAACTCTGACCCTTCAAAAAACAAGGACCTCTCACTTCTATTCTAGCTCCACTCCTGGACTAGTTAAGTCTCTCAGAGGCACGTGAGGCAAAGAGGAAAGGGGAGGGAAGGTTCCGAGATGGCATGCTATGACCCCCTTCTACTTGCTCCTTGGACAAAATCCAAATCTTAAACTGGAGCTTTCTCTCAGTCTTCTTGGGGAACATGCATGAACCTCGCAGCTTGATATGATTGCCCTTCATGTGGCTCTTGCACCAGTCAGTATCAACCCTGATGACCGAATGAAGCCAAGAATTCAAAAAAGTTCAAATAAAAGAATATTAATAATATAATTGTGCTCCCATATGAGGAGAAGATTAGGTAGGCATGGGCCCCCATACCCCTGGTTAGAATTTTTTTTTAAAGTTTAATTTGTTTTCTAGCGATGTATGAGCAAATTAATCACTGAGAAAAGAAAATGGATTCAGTGTGACAACAAATCTGACTCATAATTTCACCTCCGTTTTAGGCTTTGTAGTAACTCAGTAATCGACAAATTAATATTCAGTTTGGACTGGTGGGCATGTTTAATTCTACTCAATTCTAATTATTTAAGACCTTATATTATTAAAGGACATTTTAAATGTAATAATCAGATTATGTTTCTATATTCTTTGAAATATTTATTATCATACATTGATAAATGATTCTTGTCTTTATTAACATACTCTTAAAATGTTAACAATATCTTGAGGCATTCTTTTTATCTTCGTATGTGTTAATTTCAATTGTATTAAATTTTAGTTTTATAAAGTCAGAACCTTTAAGAATGAGAAGCCCTTGTGTCTTCTTGAATTATCAATCAACTGCACTAGCTCCCCTGCAATTTCCAATAAATTAAAATAGACACAAAAATCATTTATAGTACACAAATTAAACTTATTATGCTACGAAATGGACGAGTAATTAGTTATAAGGGGCCTTTGTTGCCGTTTTTAAACCGTATAATATTCTTCGGTGCCGTTTCTTCGTATGAGGAATCCAAGGCTGAAGTATCAGAGATCCTCAGGGTGGATGGGAGCAGGTAGGAGCCCCTCTCCTGCTTCCTTCTCTCTGGAACATTTCGTCGGGCTTCCGGCGGCAGCTTTGACAGTGGGCGTGCGTCGGTCGTCGCCATCAGTTACTTGGGAGGGGGGAGCCCCCGCTGGCCGGGAGCTCCCCCCTCCACCCTTCCTCTTCTTTTTTCGTTTTTCCTCCCTCCTTTCTTCCTTGTTTTCCTATCTTTCCTTTCAACTTCACCAGCTACCCCCTCTGTTTGCTGCCATCTTCATCCTGTTGCTTTTCCCGTTGGTTTGTTTACCTCTTCACCCTATCTGTCTCTTATCATCATCGTTACCTCCCCCTTGTTAACTTCGCCCTTTTTTTCTTTGCCTTTACCTCCATACCCCATTCTCATCCTAGTTTGCCTAATCCACCCTGTCAGCCCTCTTTTGGTTCCTTCTTAGAACGCCCCTCCATCCCTTCAGCCTCTCTATGGGCTTTTGTTTTGGCGGGGGATCGAAGGTTTTCGGCTTATTATCTTTCTTTTTTTATTATGTGGATGTGTTGTGCTTGTTCTGTGCTGTTCTCAGATCTGCCGTTGAGATTGAGCATGGAGGTGGTGTGCACGGCTGGTGTGCTCTTGACGTCTATAGGTTCAAAGGGTGTCCTATTATGGGATACTGGAGATGATGGTGATGTTCGAGGTATTTCGCTTAATCTGTGCACCCGAGTCGGCGTGCGTCTCCGAGCATTCACTTATTCGACTGCCTTGCAGTTGCAGTGCTGTTCTAGTTATTCCCCTGCTGGCGTCTCCTTGAAGATCTTCTCTTCGTCCATATATAAACTTCACTCAGTTTGCCTGCGCATGTCTCCGAATTCGCCTGTTCTTCGACTGTCCAACAACATACGCAACTTTCTGTGGCAAGTTTTGCTAACTGGTCTGAGGTGGAAGACCTAAGCCCCCTGCAAGCTCCAGCTTTGGCTCCCCGCGGGCATCTTGTTGTCTGCTGGTTCATTCCATGGAGGTCTTAGACTCCTAGATCTTTGTGTTTTATTTCCCGTCTTCTTGTTGCTTTCTGCACCTCGTCGAACCCATGCCTTGGTGGTTGTCCTTTGTAATGTTTATTTCTCCTCTGTTATGTGTTCCATATCCATGTACTCCTCTGTTTTAATTAAATGAATGGTGGTTTTTAAATGTTCAAAAAAAAAGGAATCCAAGGCTGAAGTTAACGGTCGAATATTTTGCACTTGAACTCAAATAAACAAAGTGAATATATCTAGATGTTCAAATGGAGTTCCATGGTTGTCCGTACTCCCATAGCGCAGTGGCGCGGGAAGGACGTTTCGGCTCCAGCAGGGAGCGCTCGCGGGTTTGCCCCATAGTTTGGTCATGCACTTTGCATGAAAAGTTTGCCCTCTCGAGGGAAATCTGGCGGGTTTTGTAGACTGTTGCCGTGTTTCGACGGAAAAATCGCATCGGGCGTAGAACAATCTCTTCTTGGAGGATACCTTGGCCAGTTCGATCCCGACTCTTTAGAGTTGAGTACTTTGTCTCAATCCACTGGACTACTGACCGAAAAAGAAAATAGAGTTCCATAATTTGTTTCACGTGGTCAAAAGTGGTTTAGGAATCTAAGCTCCGTTCATTTTACAAGCTACAAGTGGAATATAACAATGTCCACGTCTAACGAAAAAGGGAATGCTAGCATGTTATATTATGCTCAACTTGTGCCTTGTTATGTATTTATTTTTCGTCAATCGATCATAAATCTGACAGTGAAGGTGTCGCCGGTGAGCAAATAGTTCAATAGCACCAAGGACCTCTTTTTTTTAAAAGAGATCATAGAATTAATTCTGACCTCTCACGGTCATGTCAAAGTATGAAAATTAACCTATAGTCTTAGGAGAAGTTTATGTCCAAGTACTCTCTGTAAGAGTATTCTTCTCTGTGGTAGATCCTTTGAAATTAGAATTGTCATACCTATGTTGATGTGAAATAATTGTTTGTATGGAGATAATGAGGTCCCATTAGGAGGAAAATATAACATTAATTTTTAGAATTTGAACTCTTCCCTCTTGGGAGAAACTATACGGACTTGGTCAAGTGTATCACTGACAAAAAGAGAGAGAGAGAGAGAAAAGGAAACACAGGTGCTGAAGTGAAGTCTGGTACTATTCCTGGCCCTGACAACATCGAATTGAATTTACCTCTTTTTCTGTTTCATCGTTAGAATTTGAGTAATACTTGCTAAAATGTCCGCGGGTGCTGCAGGCAGGAGCATTATAGTTGGTAAATTAAATTTTTTTATTTTTTATTTCAGATGGGCCCCAAAATGTCTTAATTGTTCGTATAGTGTAATATTTGATTGGAGTTTTTTTTTTGGGGATCATCCGATCGGACATTATACTGTGCAAACGGTTAAGACACCTCAAGACTGACCTAAAAAAATAAATAAAAAAATTTAATTTACCCACTGCAATGCCCCTGCTTGCTATGTAACCAGTCAGTAATCATGGATTGCTTGAGCACTCAAATAATGCTACCTTTAGCAGTTGGTATACCTCTCGAAGATTAATTAGTGGGAGCAATAAGTATTTTCCTCACATGCTATAGTGGTTTAGATAGAAAATGAACACAAAACCAAGTAGGAATAACAATCTTCTCTTGTTCACCTTAGTGCATTCATGAGTCTTGATCCTCTGGAGTCATTGGACTTATTAGATCTGGATGCTTAATTAGATGAAAGCTTTTATTTTTTCAAAGTAATTCAATGGTGGAGTATTTACAATGTCTCCTAAGTGGAAGAGGTTTAAATCTCGAAGTGTCTTCTTCTTGAGGACATTTTCACACAAAATTTGATTATTTCATCTAATCAGGTAACTATTTTAGGTCAATTTCACCACCAAAAGAAAAAATTCTATAAGCCACACCCCTTATAAATGAGGATGCATATAATGTAATTCGCTTAGGAAGATGCTTAATTAGATTAAAAAATATTTAAACTTTGTTGTTTGAAGAGCATATAATGTAATTGAGTAATCTTTGCTGTAACGCCCTCCTCCTTGCTGTAGTGCATGTCATTGCAGCTAGAGTAAATAATTTTCTTTTGTGAATTTTTTTCTGAGGTCAGGCCATTAGACCCCACTGTCCGTACAACTCAATCTTAGATAGGATGATTAAAAAATTCTAAAAATTCTAAAATTATTATTGGTCTCAGCCAATTACGGGCATTTTTGCTGTTCATTGAACCTTGGTTTTTGATTTTTTAAAATTTTTTGAGTCATCTATTTGGAGATTGGGTTGTGGGGAGAGACATGAGAGTAGGGATGTAAATTGGGCAGGCTGGGCTGAGTTATGTGATAATTTGGGTCTAACCCAAATTCAAAATAGTCCAGCCCAATTCTAGTCTAGCCCAAATTCAACCCAAGTTTAACCTAAATTCATTCCAAATTCAATAATGAGTGGGTTGTGTTGGGTTGGGTTGGCCCTATTTATAAATAGTTTGTTAGATGTATTTTATTAAAGTCAATAAATTAAATTGGGCTAGTTCGTTTTCAGCCAAATTCAGTCCAAATTTAACTAATGTCAATCGAAATTTAGTCCAACCTAATTTATATAACTTGGACTAGCTCAATTTTCTTTAATATGGGCTGAGTCACAGGTTAACCCGCCTATTTGACACTCCTACATAAGAGGCAAAACCTCAAAATTTTTTTTTTTTTTTAAACACTTGTTGCAATGTCCCGCATTTTAGCAGCACGGAAAGATATTGCAACAAGTATTACTCGATATAATTTTAGCATCAATTGGATCAACAACCATACATGGCATGAATGACCATTCATTAAGTACGGATTGTTTGAACCTTCAAGTAAAAATCTAAAATAGCCCAACAGCTTGAAAGTAGCACTTTTGGTGGCATCTTGTACGTTTGAAATTAATCAACTGCCAAGTACAAGGAACCAAAACATCCAATTTTTAAATATTTCACTACTTTTGATTAGTTGTAACATAAATCTGAGACTTTTTGAAAAATCATTATTCAATCACACTGTTATAAAGTATTTTTGTTAAATATTCTTAAAATTTTATATTATATTCATTTAATGTATAACAAGACTAACATTTCTTTCATAACTTTTTTACTAAGTTTTTAGATCTTTGAATACTCGGGATTTTTTTGTCAAACCAATTTCTTTCTAAATCCTGACTTAGTGACGTTACTTCTAAGGGACGACGGATTTAACACCTCGAGAAGACAGCTTACAATGACCTGTTTCTCAGACCATAACAATCCATGCATCTAGCATGAAATCTACAAGTGACCTCATTTAATGCATAGATCATCAAATCCATGAGATTCAAATTGCTACAAGTCAGATTTTGGATCATGCCCAGTGCCTCACTAGTCCCAATGGATCCGTTTAAACCTTGGTTTCGATTTGTATATGACCAATAAATCAGTGATGGGATATTGAGCGGTCGATCAATTTTGATATTCATACGTTTGAAGCATCTACTCTTTTTAGTACTAAATTCAATCTGTATTTAAAGAGTGTGGTTCCTCTCAATATAGATTTGAATTGAACTCAATCAGTACAGAGAGAAGAAGAGGGAATCTTTCCCGAAAACTCCTCCTCGAGAATGAAAAAGTACCACATGAGGGTTTTTTTTTGAAATCTTTATTTTTCTTTACTGACTGAGTTCAGTCCTAGTTTAAACGTAGAAGATCTCTAGTCGTATTGAAAATCCTAAAAGCAAGCCTCTAGAGTCTCAAGACTCCCTCTCATCTTCTTTGTATGTTACTACTAATATTGCCTACCCTTCTACGTGGGGGTACAACCATCCGTCTCTCAAACATCTTGTCATCACATCCCACATCATTTCTTCTTTCCTACCTCTTTAGTAAAAAATTGCAAGGTACTACATTCATGGGCGAGTGAGGTTCCTCTCAGTACTGGTTTAGACTGAACTTAGTCAATACAGAGAGAGAAGGAGGAAATCTTTTATAAAAATCCTTCATCGAGAATGAAAAAAATATCATATGAGGATTTTTTTTTTGAAATCTTCCCCTCTCTTTACTGACTGAGTTCGGTCCAAAACTGAATGTAGGGGATCTCTATTCTTCATGGGCTGGCGTCATATTGGGGTGTGCAGCAAGTTGAACTCTTTTAGTAAAACACACGTCAATCACTTCTCTCTAGGTTCATATTTTCTATCTAGACTCTATATCTTTTAAACCACTCTTTCTCATCCACCCTCCTCCCTCCCCCCAAAATGTCCACTTGTACACATTCTATCTCTCTTTTCTTTCTTTTAACTCTTTCTAATTACTTGTCATGTTACAATCAATAGACAATATTTTTTTAATTTTTTAATAAAATTTTTAGATATTTATATGAGAATTAATACTTTAAAGAAATGAACATGAGAGGCGGTGTGCATGTGGCCAAGTTAATTGTGAGCCCCACGTTGTGCTGGCTGAGTTTTCCTGCTGACTAGCTCAACTCCAACGGCAGAAGGCGACTCCAGACGTCCGGCCCATCACCGACCCAACGCTTCTATTTTCCCATTTGTTTTCTTGCAGGAACGTGACAGAAGCCACGCCCCCATCGCCCCCTCTTTGGATTCCCCTTCTTTCTAGTTCAAACAAACTTATCCTATTAAATATTATATACATATATACAGAAGAGTGAGATAGCATTCCGAACAAATCTTAATATTTTCTCTTTTCAATAGCAAGATAATCCCATGCAGCATCGACAATTTCGCTTAATAAGGCGACAGTTCTGAGTCCAAGCAGGCCTCTAGAGAAGTAATTTCATAGATCGAGAATTAATCTTGTGACACACATTGGTCAAATATGAGGAGAGCTTTTAAGCTCTCATTTAACTTGAATCTGAGACCTCCTAAAGAAAAGTGAGATGAAGCCACCTAAGCTATTCCGGTTTGTGCTGTCTTCAACATTTCTTGCTCAAGGTTATGCAGTCAGAGATTATTCTCTTTTTACGACTTGTGCCTGTTAGGTGTTAATTTACGTGCTTATAGACTTTCTTCATAATTTCGAAATCCTGGCCCTCCTCCCAACCCCATCCCCCCTCTCATATTACATGCCCGAAAATGGGCGGAATACCCACCGGAGGGAGGAAGCACGAGTCCAACTTGCACTGCCCCGTCCGCAAGCACAGGGGATGCCCTACTACACCACAGACGTACGGGCATAACTTCAAAATTGTTAATCTACAAGAGTTTGAACTATTAGATATATGTACAATATTAATAGGGATCTGTTGTCACCGGTGCAACAAAAGTGTGGTACTGCCTAATCCAAAATCTCATAATTAAATCTAAAATTATCAATCAACACCGTTAGAAATCTTCTCTACTATCCATGAATAATTATACAACAAAAATTATATGCTTTTGATGCTAGTTTCATATGTATTAGATCTAGATAACGTGATACACCTCTGATCTATGAACTTTTGCTATTAAATTTGAATGACCTTTTGTGTATAACTAATTTATCAATAGTAAAGAAGATTTAATTGTGTAAATTATAACTTGAGATTCAACTATGTGGTTTTTAGATCAGGTGGCCTGTACTTTGGGTGCTGCGGAGGCAACTATCTTTGTTCCAGAATAATTCCAGGAATTTTGAGATGAAATTAAGCCAAAAAATTTAGTTTTTATGTGTATGACCCAAAATAAAGAGACCTAGATGGATAGTTCGACTCTCAAAAATTTCTATTCTTACAATTTTATTTGTGTAAATAATCTCCTTAAATATCGAAATAACCACCCTGTTTAGAGTGGGAAAATGCCATTATCCTTTATGATGTTGTCCAAAGGTACATATGCAAATCATGTTACCATAAGTAGGGCATTCATATTATCAAAAAGGACTTTGACTTGAATATGTTTTATTTAAAGCAATGCAGATTTACTATGACCAATACCACTCAACATCAATGACACAACTTTTAAAAATTTCAGAAAAAAAAAAAGGTCCATATGCACTTATCATGACGTGAATACACATCAATGTAAAGAGGAGGTTTTTTTTTAACCCTTTTTATTAACCATTCATGCAAGTAGAAGTAATGTCATATATCTCAAGTAAATACTGCTTAAATGGTGCCCAACCAGGACAGTGTAAGATTTGCGTCCTCTTCAAAATCTTCCTTAGTTGAGTTATTTTATTTTTACCATGCCTACTGTTGAAGAATCATGCGGTGCATAATTATATGGGAATTGTTATCGTTATGAGTCGAGGATGCTATTTTGAAGATCGATTGAGATCATCTACTCTACTTTTTTTAAACCGAGTGTACTCCATTTTACTTAATTAATCGGTGCATTTTCAATCCACCTACTTTTTTTCACTATGAATGCTAAAAAAATGGTAGAGCTAGAGGCTATATATCGCCCCTTATGGCACCTGCTTTCTAGTGGGCTGGGCTTATTGGGCTCTTAATGGTCCTCGGCACTCGTTCAGAAACTGCAGGTACATGCACCGCAGCTCGGATCCTTTATATAGTCGTTAGGTGAAGAAGATAACCAATATGAAGGCATAAGGGAATATGAGTTGAGAGGTAACAAAAGGTAGGATAACTATGCCATATTGCCATGTCACCTTCTTTAACGACAGTTTAATCCAATTCTATATAAGGTGAGATTCATATTGCCAGAGATATTGCAGCAGTAACTATGTACTATTTGATCGCGACATCAGACAGCACACGTTTCATAAGTTTGATTGCACCTCCTATGAGGTGGTGAATGTGTACTGTTCAATCACGTCATTTGCGGATCTAGTATTTGAATATTGTCAAATTTATTGGTCCAATTTAAAGCAGTCTAATCCTACTGACTCAGCCCAGTACTTTACTAGTTGAACTTAAGCTCCCATATGACCTAATCCAAAACCTCATTAATCCACCCACGTTTATGACTTAATATTCGAATGATCCCACTGAACAAAATTTCCCCGTCCGCCACTGACGGCAAGCATTAGTCTTTAATGTGAGTGAAGATACATTTTACCTGTAAAACTCGGATTAAAAAGTGAAACATGCAAATCCAACTTTGTACGATGATGAAAGGAAAGGGGAGAATTGCAGACGAGAGAGAGAGAGAGAGAGGACCCACACTGTAGTGGATCCGTGTGAGCTGCCATCCGACCATTGCTATGGATATGTGTAGGGAGCACGGCACGGAGACAATTTCGGGTCCTACTCGGTTAATTTCCTTCCCGAAACTGACCGGCAATGCTGTGACCGACAGAGGAACCTGATGTAATCGGACATCAGGAATAGCGGATCCGTGTGAGTTGCCATCCAACCAACAAGCTGAGTCTGTGAGCTAGCATATGTAACAGGGAACTCTAGTAGAGAGAGAGAGCACATGGAGAGGAAGCCCGAAGTGACAGAAGGATGGATCTCGGCGGATTAGGATCCTATCCGTTATATATCCTGTCTCCTATATTACACCAACTCCAACATCTCCCAAGAGGCCTCTGCTCCCCCCCATCCCCACATGTGGAACCACCGGTGTGGGCGGGGGGAGACCACATGTGCCCTACTGATCACTTCCCCATGAATGATGCTATTATATGTTGAGCTTGCGTACAGTGCTCTTAGCCCAGTGGTACGCCCTCCCCACAGTGGTGGGGAGGTCGCGACATCGATCCCGTCCGCATTGTGTGCGGGCGGGGGTCATGCCGTGATTTTTCTCGCTCTTTTCTTGAGCAGAAAAATCACCTATTTCAGTGAATATTTTGTGTATTTTGGTGGACTCGAACTCAACTCCTCAAGTTTAGATACTTGGCCTGTAACCACTAGCCACTTCGACCAAAAAAAAAATGTTGAACTTGCTGGAGGACATGAAACGTTTGGCAGAATGCTCAATAGTCAAAAATATTAACTATAAGCCGGACGACATGCAAGCACCTCATCGGTACAGCACAACAGTGCCGTTTGTGTTTTGTCACTATATATAGACCAATTGTTTTGCATGGCTGGTTTGTTTCTATTCACATGAAGTAGTCGTAACCTAAGTGTGTTCAATACTGTAATTTTGTGAGCTGCTTAGACAATTGGGGAAATTTTTTGTTAAATCTTTGGATCATTTGTTAAGTTCCATCGACAATAGGGTTTTAGGAAGATGATAGCTGATCTTGGCCGTCCAGTGATGGATAATGGAGATTATTTGGTCCACGAGAGATCTGTGAGAGAGCAACACAAATTTCTCCATTTTTAGCTGCGAAAAACTCTCCCTTTCATAAGTTAGGAACATGGACCTTAGGCCAACGGTGCTTTCAAGTGTACCAAGATGGTGCATGTGTGTGTATTAAGGATGTCAATGGGTCGGAAACAGTGCGGATGGTCCACTATCCATTTCCGTATCCGCAAAATACATTTTGTATCTACTAACTATCTTATAACTATTAAGAAAAGGTGTATCCAAAATTATTTTTAATATCCATATAAAAGTAGTTATGGGTATTTTGTCAGAAGTGGTTATTGGTATTTTGTCCAAGTTTCAAGTGAAAATTTACTATAAATTATCCATTTGAAGTAAATACAAACATAAAAAATATCTATTCCTTAAGAAAAGCAAATCATGCAAATTAAAGTTCTCCCATCAATAACATAGCATAAAAATAGCAGTCTAACTAAATTAGGTTAAAATAAATTTCTTTCACTTAAAAGTTCACAATATCGTTAAAGGACAAATAAAATAAAAAATGATAAAATATATAATAATATTAAAAATAAAAATATATATTCACAGATAGTAACAGGTAGTGGCTTCCAAAATAAAACTATCTATTTCCGTATCTGTTAAGATGGGGAGTTTAAAAATCATATCCGTATCCGTATCCATTAACTAATTGGAGATACAAAAAAAAAGATTATCTGCAAACCGTCCTTAAGCTAAGGAACAGTGCGGATAATCAGATAATCGGTTACCATTGACATCCCTACTATATATGAACATACCTCTTTCCTGGAGAATGGTTAATGAGTTTGAAGAGAGAAGGGAAAGAGGTATGTTCATATATACTAGAGATGTCAATGATAACTTAGCACTCAATTGGTCCTCATTGGCACTCTGAGCTGCTTTGTGTTGGGTTCTTATTAGGCTATGCAAGTTGTCCTCCCTCCATAATCCAATGGATAAGATGATGGTGGTAAAACAAAAGCACCTAATGAGGAAACAGAACGTCTGGAGATTGGGAAACATATGTAACACTGTGAAATGATGCCGATCTACGCGAATGTACAAGTAGATCTCCGCATGTTCCTCTTGTCATTTTACAAATTTTCTTTAAATCTTGACACTGATGAGTTATCACTGTGATTCCCTCTCTCTCTCTCTCTCTCTCTCTCTCTCTCTCTTTCTCTCTCTCTCTCTCAAAATAGTGCAAAAGATGTATCCCATATTGGATATATATAGCTTTTGTAGTGCGGATGGGAACCCTAACCTAATTTTTGGAAAGGACAGAGTATAGTTAAGACTCTTCTTTGACCCACTAAAAAATGGTAGTACTTTAATGAGAATGACTATTGCCATATCTAGAGAAGATCTTCAGAAAATTCCTTTCGGTCAAGTCCATATCATGACCTAAAGATAATAACAGTGTGTAGAGTGCCGCATAGAGTACCCCACTTGGTAAAAATAGTTCAAAAAGATGTATCTCATGTTGGATATACATGTAGTTTTTGTAGGGTTGATGAGAACCCTCACTTAATTTTTGAAAGAGGGTAAGAGTATAGATTCGACTCTTCTTTCACTCACTAAAAAGATGCAAGTATTTTAAAGAGAATGACCATTACCATATCAAGAGAAGATCTTCTGAACCGGCCTCTTAGGAGAGTTGGTTTACCACCTGCCTCCCATTTGGAAAGTGGCATGTTCGAATCTGGTTGGAGTTTAACACCTCCCAAGTCATGCAACCTTTGGTGTTGTTGGGATATTTATCCCTTGATCCGTGAGATTACTTATTCGGAAAATCAGTTCGACCTGAAATCTTTGTCTGTTCAGGCGAAACTTTCGACCGTTTCGAAATTAGCTCTAAAATATTTGGAGGATATCTCGGATTCCACTTAGTTGGAGCTCTAGTCGTTTGTAAATACTTGTACTCGTGGCCTCTAAACCACCCTTCAAAGAAAAAAAAAAAAAAGAGAAAATCTTCTGAAAATTCTTTTTAGTCAATCCCATTATCATAATTTAAAGATAATAATATTATTTAGTGTGCCAAATAGAGTAGCACTTGGTTACTTTTGACTCTCACAGATGTGACTACCACTCATCACCAACACCTCAACGCCCCAATAAAAAGGCAAGTAGGCCAAAGGGATTCTTCAATGGTGCTCAGGCCAACACCATTGAAGAGTTAGTGATCTCCACGTCCGGGGATCTATGTACAGATGTACTCTTGCCGTTGACCCCTTTTTTGTCTCACAAGGTGCTGTTGTGGTTGATGTTTTTTCTCATATGATGCTACTAGGGTTGACCTACAGTCCAGCAGGCTCCATGCATGAAATATATGTCATTGTAATTCAGAAAATTGTACTATATGGATTTTTTGTTTTTTGATCCCTACAATCATTTAATATTCCTTCTTATCACTTACAATCTTTACATTACTTCCTAGTCCCTAAAGTTATTTAAAATATCTCTCAATTATTCCTAAAAAATCCTTCTTGAAAGACTTTTTTTAGGAGAGTTCAACGATTGTGAGGGTCTTAAGAAAATATGAAGATTATAGGGACTAATAATGAATATATACCAAATAATTATAGAGACCAAAAGTTCAAAATCCTCTCTTTTTTTTTTTTCCCCTCTTTCTCTCTCTGTGCGTGTGTATTAGGATTGCAAATGGTATTCCGACTTTCCAATTTCCGATCCATGTTTCAAAAATGGATGTAGAAACACATAAAAGAGACCTTCTCTTTCCGATTCCGAATCTGAATTTTTTGATAAGTAAATGGATGCCGATATTTATTCTGATAATATATTATTAGTTATATTTTTCTTCCATCACAAGAATTAACTAGTACCATCAAGGATTTGAACTTTAGTTTCAAGTTAGGTAGATGTAATGTTAATGCTTTAATTTGATAAATGATGGAACTTTGATTAATGAGGATAAGATATTCACTCCTATTCTTGTCTAATATGATGTTAAATAATAGAGATATTATCTTAACCTAACATAGTAGACATCACATTATATGTACATTGCATGATATTCGATGAGGAGTAACATATGTTACAGTGACTTATAAGAAGTATCACACTGTGTATGTCAATGGACACTTCCGTATCCGTTTGAGTTTCCGTTTTCACATAGGAAATGGATGCAAAAATTGAAACATGCATTTTTATCTTTGCTTCCATTTTTGATATCTATATAGGAAATAGAAGCAGAAACATTCATTTTTGTTTTCATCTCCAATCCGTTTGCAGCCTCAATGTGTGTGTATTATAGTACGTTTTGCTACGGTGCGTGCAATTTTACTACATGCACTATTTTAACCCCATTCTCATGCTAAAAATAAAATTTATCATAAACTTTTAAATATTTAATTACCCTCTTTAGAATTATTTTTATTTCTTGGGGCTTTATTTTTACCATCTAATCGTGTTGATTATGGAACTCAATCATAGCCGTACATATGTTAACTACAGAAGAAGTTAGTTAAATATACCTCTAATAAAAGTTGTTCAATTAAAATAATTAGATGGCTTTCGATATGCGTACTAAAAAATACGATTGAAAGTAAGGGGTGGCAATAATTTTTAAGAGAAATAATCTGACCAATAGTCCAAAATCTATTTAATTACCAGCAATAATTATTTGGACTCAAGATCTCACAAGCTTTTCTAGTTGCTCTGGAATCAACTGAGGAGGATGGTTGGTTTCATCTTTTGATTTTTTTTTAAAGTCATGGATTCGGGTCAGTTGAGAATCTAAAAACTCTCCTAATTGTTCAACCAAAGTTGCCGTGGAATTATGTCTTATAGGCCGTACAACTATTTTTCTAGAAAATCGGCTTGGGTCAGGAATTATCATCTAATTAACTAGATGCAAATACTGATTGGACTGAATTATCTCTCTGTTGAGAGAAAAATGTTAGATTTTATCTGGATTCGAACTTTGATCTCTTGTATTTATGTCCATATACCCGTACAATTGAATTACTCTTTCAAAAAAAATACAAAAAGAAAAAGAAAAAGAGAAGAATCTAGCTCCTCTGTACGACTAGATCTGCCCCTCTTGTCAAACAATCTTATAAATATTTTTTGAAGGCTGTCCGAGTAAACTCATTCTATGACTTGATGACATCAGAGTTCGACTTTTCATGTGGCAAAATTAACGTATATAGATCGTTTGGGGCAACGCTCATGTATTTCTCAAGCGGTGTTTTATCATGGGAAATGCCTTTCGTCGGAATGAGATCGTTTCGATTCTGTGCGTCTGAACTGTCTAATGTCTTTAGACACATGAAATCGATCTGTACAAAAATATATGAGTTATTTATTTTAAAAAAGACGTGCACAATATACATACGATTCAGTTTCATGTGTCTGAAGGCGTTGAACAGTACATATAGACAAATTCAGACGATCTCGTTCCCCTCTTGTGCTCCCTTCACTTACTCTCTTAATCTGCCAAAGTTGGCCGAAGGCGATTAATGTAAGCTGTGGTACTTACTGCCTTGCACACATAATCTATTCTAGTGTACTTGTTAGCTACCTTAGATGCACGTACGTCCCTCCCCTCTCTGGATCAACATCTTACATCCTCAAACTCATTGTTGATGCAGGCTCATGTTGCATCTGACTAAGTGTGGCTAGGGATGCAAATGATAACCAACAGTCTTTGTACACTGATGTTCATATCTAGGTAACATAAAATATAAAAATCTCGCATGTATTAGTGCACTAAAAACTTTGATTAGCTGACTTATTACTAACTTATAGATAAATTAACAGATAATCTTTTAAAACCAATAACATAAAAGATATAGTCACAGATCTACCTTAAATTCAGGTCGACTCTCAGACCTGTTTGCATCCCCTACTCTCTCTCTTTCCCGCATCCAAACAAGAAAGAGACAAAACATTGTATGGTGTGGAATAAAAGAATTCCTTTAGTCAATTAACAAGCTCGTCCACTTCTTTGTCACACCCAGTCTACACGCAAAAAAGACGGACTTTTGACGTACCTTTCATGCGTTCCTCCTGCTTGGCTATCGCAGTTGACGCTACGCGGAATCTCACATCCAAACCAAGTAATAGGAGACCTGAAAGTCTCTTGCCTCGATGGAAAGTAGTCACATGTGTTTGCAAAGGGATAGAGAAGAAGAATAAGAGATGATAAAGAAAGAAGGGTAAAGAGGGTTCTCAAATCTTGAAGCAGATCAAAAACAGCTTTTGTTTCTAATAAAAAATATTTAAAATCATTATTCTGAATAAAGAAAGTTACTATCTTCAATGTTCTTATACAAGGCCATGGGAACTTTAAAAAAAAAGTTATACAAGGTCATAGGTGACTAAAAGTGAAAACTTGTACTCAAAATTTGCACTTACTAATCTCATTTTGGGAATATGATTTTTAAGACTTACTTCTAATAGTTACAATGCTATTTTTTTATTCCCAGTTGGTGAAAATTTGTATTACTATAACTTTCCAAAATTAGTAATTTACTTTCCATAGCAAAAGAAAAAACAAAAGAATTTTGGTCCCAAAATGTTGTTGTAGATCATGTCATATATTCAACTTTGAGTACTAATTTTTGATTGGGGCATTATTAAAGAGTGCCTAATTTCTCTATTTTAGAATTTCTTTTCCCTTAGCATCTCCTCACCGGTAACAACACGCTTGCCACTCAATTGCTACATAGGTTGCATTAATTTATCTTTTAATAATTTCTTAGTGCACTAATTTCCTCTGTTGACACAAGAATTAGCATACGAGTATTGACCAAGGGCCAACAAATTTCTTCATCTAAGGACTTGCCCTACTTTATAAATTCACAAAAGAAGATCATAATCGTAGAATCAAATCATTTAACTATGCATTTTTTTTTTTGTAATTATACCACTAATGGTGCTCAAATTACACATTTATATGATAAGAAATGCATTCACATGTGTACCATCATGACAAGTCAATCACTCACATAGTATCATTTAATTGCTCTTCGGCAGTGTTTAAGATAAGGCACATGATATGATATAACAGGAATATACATGTCAAAATATATTTCTTATAGTGGCAAATACATAATTTAACTTATAACAGTGAATAATAAGTTTTTTTTTTTTTTTAAAAATGGGCCTCCAAAGACTTGAATAATCATCCGTATAAAGCAGAATTATATGCCATCTATAGCAATTCTCTATCAAGCGTTGCACTTCTCTTTGTTACAATACGACTAATTAGGAAATAACAGTGGAATGCAAGTTAAGAAGTAGATCTTTTAGATTGATTTCTTGTGTCCCAACATTAAAAAAGTCCACAACATTCTCTTATAGTGGATGTTGATCAAGTCAGTAGGTTAACTGTTTTGGTAAATAGGATTGAAAAATATATTTTCTTGTACAGAAAGTTATTTTTTTATAAGTTAGAGTTTTAGGAAAATAAATAATTATAAAAAAAAATTCTTTTGAGACAAAAATCAAGCCTCTCTCTCACTCTCTTCTGATTCGTCTCTTCCTCTCTTAACAGCAGCAGCTGAGATTTAACATTAGTCTACATGAGATTTAGCTTTCTGTAATAACTCTTAACTATGAAAATTTTCTTTTTTTCCCAAAATGCTTGTTAGGTTAAGAAAAAAAAAAAAAATCCTTTCTCAAAGAATGAGGGATTTTCATAGATACCTCTCAGGCCATTGTTTAAAGACGTACCTAAGAAGATCTGGTCCAAATGGTGTTGCTCCCGGAATGAGTAAATGTAGAATACAGATAATTAGAATTGAGATCGTCTATTCCATCTTCTTGACCTTCTCGATATGATTTATAGTCTGCTCAATCTTACTGGTTTGAAATTGTTACAAAATAAGAAGTTCATGTTTCACTTCTCTCCCATATAGTACAAACGGTATGGAAAAAAGAAAACAGAAGATCTCGGTCTACATTAAGAGGAGATAAAATAAATGAATGAAGAGTATAACTAGCTGCACCGCTTGCACTGCACGGCGGTGCTTTAAATTATTTTTTTTTGAAATTTTCTTAGGTGGGCTTCAACCCGGTTTACATATCCGTACAATCCAAATATCTAGTCAGGCGACTCAAAAAAAGATTAAAAAAGAAAAATCAACCTCAACACACATTTAAGACATAATGGGAGGGGCCCGCCTAAAAAATTCCAAAATTTTACTTTTAAATTGAAAGCACCCCCAGGCAATACAGTAAGCTATACTCATGAATGAACACCGGAGATATTAAAATACATGTTGAATCAAGTAGTTATTCCAAAAATACGTGTAACTAATAAAACTAATGATATAGTTAATTTTGCCATTAGATATATAAGCCTTTCCTTCCCTCAAAGTGAAATCAATCAAAGCATAACATGATATATCACTTTTTTGTGGGGGTTAAACGATTATCACTTAACCACCTGACAACCTCTTAACTAGATCAACATTAGAAGACCGACTTATAACTGGATGCATAGATCATGGTTTGTTGTACCAGACCGATTCGTATGATATCAAGGTAAATTGGAGTTGATATGGTCCGACCGAGTCTCTACGATTTGAAAGATCTTTTTAATGTGATTCGGTCGAGTCGATCTAACTCGCACTGAATCGTAAGAGATTCGAGTCAATCTGATTCTTCGAATCGACGTACCCTTAAATGCATGTACGCGGACGAGAGGGTGGGGGCTTATCTACCATTTTCTACTTCATCCTCAATTTGTGGTGCAGCCATGGAAGACAAATTCTAGGGCTTTAAGTTAGGCTTAGTGTACTTATTGATGGGTCGATACCAAGTCAGAATTTGGGAAACAATTGGTCTTAAAAAATCTCAAATTGGTAAAATTTTTTATAATATTTGTGGAAGAAGTGTTAATTTTTAATATATAAAATATACTTTTAAGATACAATACAAAAATTTTAAAAATATAATATAAAAATTAACAAATTCTTCTTAGAAACGTATGTTTTCTTGAAATATTTTTGATAAAATTAGGATTAAATCGCTACTTTTTGAATTTATGAAGATTTTAAAAGTTCTTTCCACAAATTAAAATTTATTTATGAAAAATACAATAAGATAAAATAGTATGATTAAATCATGATTTTTTTTTCAAAAAACCACATATTTGTGATACGGTGAAAGAGGCAGGGTGCTAACATTTGTCAATGAACTCTCCACGTGGAATCAAATCGGAGTTTTTTTTTTTTTTTTTCCAAATGTTCTTTTCTTACTGTCTTACATCAGTGGTAAGTGCATTTAGGAGATCCGTCTTCTATTTGAAATGAATATATTTAGGTTAGGATTGCCAACCATTAGGCGATGGAAATGGAAATAGTAATTTTTCCTTTTATTTTTTTATAAGATTTAATAGAGAGGAGAGTAAAAAGCAAAAAATTATTTTGTCTCTAGTTTTACTTCTACTTTCAAATTGGAAAGAAATCAAAAGCTTTTCTAATCGCTGTAATAATGAGTTCTTTCGAATTTTTGCTTTTCGTTAGCTTTAATAAATGAGGGAAGAAGAGGGACACCAGATTGAGAGGAGAAGAAACCATAGGCGAGTGTGTCAAGGATGAGATTGATATTTTTATTTTTATTTTTTATCCCATTCATTCAACTTGCTCATTGATCTTTGCATGTAGGATAATCCTATCAATGGTAAGCAAGTTGTTTATTTCCTATATCTTAGTCTAATATATAAATAAATATGTTTTTTATTTTTCGGTGTTTGTAATCTTTTAATATTCTTTATAAGTCCTTTCAATCTTTATATTCCTTATTAGTGCCTACAATTATTAAAACATTTCTAAAATGCTCGTCAACTCTTTCTAAAAAACTCTTCTGGAGGGATTTTTTAAGTATGATTTAAGGATTGTAGGGGCTTTTAACAAAATATATACGGGGGTTTATAAGGAATATTTTAAGATTATTGGCACTGAAAAGTAAGAATCTCTAAATAAATATAGATATATGGAGGCATTATATATATGAGTATTGGAAACAAAATCTACTTTCATTTTTACCTCTTAGAACTATGATTTTCATTTCCTATAACTTATTAGATACTGGTTGTTGGAGTTCCACAAAGTTGACAATGATTCAGAAAAACGGAAATCACACATCCTTTACAGCCTAACTTAAGTTCAATATTTTTTGAGCAAACAGGTGAACAGCTCGAACGATCACTTGAAATTGAATTACAAAATAGGTTTGACAAATTATTTTTTAAAAAATTTTTGTGAAACCGACAACAATGACTAAATTTGAGATTGAACTTGAAAAAATTTAAGTAATTTTTATATAATATGAAAACAAGCCTCTGGTTAGACAAACAAGTATTAGGGGTGCAAATGAGACGAGTTGAGTCGAATTTTGTCTTATTCAAATTTAGTTTAATTAATTTTAATCGAGTTCGAATTCGAGCCGAGCATTTACGATGGTTGTTCAAGTTTGACGTATTTAGATATTAAACGAGCTCTAGCCGAGTACCAAGTAGCTCACGAACTCAATGAGTTCATGATAGATTTAGTCCAGATTGTTTTTAATTTAAATTTATAAGCTCAAGTCAAACCACGATGGATGCTAGTTGGTTTGAGTTCTAATTATTTGACAGAAAATACTATAAAATATTAAATAAGTTATTAATTAAGTGTACTCATGAACAAAATAGTTAAATGAGTAATTAAAAGAGGTCGTTAAGATACTTAAATAGACTCTAAATGAATATATAAAAGATCTCTTAACATATATTTAAATGAGTTTGTTCACGAACGCGATTGAGCCGGCTCACTCGTGATCAAGCTTAGCTTATTATTTAATGAATCAAAAGGTTAAGGCACCTCGAGACTAACCTAAAAAATATATTTATTTACTTACTGCAATGCCCTTATATGCAACACAAAAAGACATTGCAGCAAGTCGGACTCTTTGAGCAAAGAATCATCCAAATGCACCCTCAAGATCATTGAGGATTGAGAAATGAGAAAATCCTTTTACCGGGATCTATGAATATGAAAATCTTGGATCCTCTGCACCCCTGAGGCGCCTTCCCACCTCTCAATCAAGGAACCCTGGGAAAGGAAACCTTTTCCAACAAACCAAACACCCCCTAATCAATCTCCATTTCACATAGTGGAATAGGCCCATACCATACCATACCATACACAAACACCGCCACAATGTTACCCAACTTGTCCCCCACGCCGTGGCCCACCCACTTGGGGGCGTACTGTTCGGCACCACCGCACCTTCAATTCCCGGTCAAACCCCTTTTCAATTCCTCATGGCGTCCCACTCTCCTCGTCAACATCACCACTTCCCTTCCCTTTCGGACACCTTTGAAATAGTCCTCTGCACCATGGTGCACTGCGCCTAGCCATTAGATAAGCATCACAGAGTCGTCATTCTTCTCAATTTACCGGCGCATTGCGCCGGACACAGGAACGCGTCCCTCGCAGGGCATCTTCTTCCTCCTCCAGAGGGAGACTGCGCTCGTCTCCTTTTCTTTCCCTCTCACTTCTCACCATTCACATTGCCCAGCTTCCCCTGTCACCACCCTTCCTTTGGCCCCCACACCTTCCCTCTTCCTCTCTCTCTCTCTCTCTGTTAAGAGTTAAACCCTCTTCTCCCTATTTGAGGTCTTCCAGTCCCATTCTGGTGTTCGCTTCAGGCACTTTCTCCACACAAGCTGCTGCCGGTGCTGGTGCTGCTGCTGCAGCTTATCTGTGTTGTTATCTATGCTGGCTTTGCATGGGCAGCCCGATTCCCAGATCCTTATTTATTGAAACATTCATGTTGTTATTGCCTTCCTCACCCGTTCTTCTCCTCCTCTGCCTCCTTGTATGTTCTTTTCTTTCCTCCTGTTCCTCCTCTTCCTCTTCACATGTTTGATATATAGCTCAAAATCGCTTCTTTCCACTTGCCGGTCAAGAACCATATCTCTCTCTCTCTCTCTCTCTCTCTCCGTTTCAAACTCTAGTCTGTTAGTCATAAGCCTGTGAGTTTTATACCTCCTTCAGGAGCCTCACCTCCACCTCTCTCCCTCTCTCATGGAGAACGAGGTGCTCTCCCCTCCCCTAGTGACCGTGCGAGACCATCCCCTGGAGACCTACCCGTTCCCACCCATCGCCTACCAGGCGCCAGCGATGCCATCGCCTCCTTCCTCCTCCGACACCAGCTTCCCCGTCCTGGCCATCTCCATCCTCGGCATCCTCACCACGGCCATACTGCTGGTCAGCTACTACGTCTTCGTCATCAAGTGCTGCCTCAACTGGCGGCGTTCCGACGTCCTCGGCCGCCTCGCCAGCTCCCGGTCCCGCCGGCGGAGGTGGCGCGAGGAGGACCTCTTCACGGTCTACGCGGCCGCGGCGGAGAGCCGCGGCCTCCAGGAGGCCGCGATCCGGGCCATCCCGACTTTCCGGTTCAGGAAGGCCGCCGACGGGGGTGACAGCGACCAGAAGGCCGGGCTCCTCCACGAGTGCGCGGTCTGCCTCAACGAGTTCGAGGACGGGGAGGGCCTCCGGCGGCTGCCCGGCTGCGGCCACGCCTTCCACATCGACTGCGTCGACACATGGCTGCAGAATAGTGCCAACTGCCCGCTGTGCCGCGCGGACGTCGCCGCCGGGGGCTCCATCCCGCCCGACCAGGCCTTCGCCCTCGGCGCCCACCACCACGAGGAGCCCACCCACCACAGCGGCAGCATAGTGATAGATGTGAGAGACGACGGTGGCGACGCAGAGGAAGCTATCGCGCAGCAGCAGCCGCAGCAACAGCAGGTGGCGGCCCCCGCCTCGCAGCCGCGCCTGCCTTCCCCGCGGCCGGCGCAGAAGAAGGGGACGCGGCGGCTGCAACATTTGTCAAGCATGGGGGACGAGTGCATCGACGTGAGGAGGGCGGGGAAGGACGACCAGTTCGGGGGCGTACAGCCCATAAGGCGGTCCTTCTCCATGGACGACTCCTGCGACAGGCAGCTCTACCTGTCGGTGCAGGAGATACTGCAGCAGAATCCCCATTTCTGCTATTCCGGGGAGATCAGGAGCAGCGAAGGCAGCAGTAGCGGCGGCGGCGGCCACTCCGCCGCCAGGGTGAGGCGGTCTTTCTTCTCCTTCAGCCGGAGCTCGCGAAGCAGCGCCGTCCTTCCGGTGCTCGTCGAGCCGTAAAATTCAGATTTTTGTATACTTCTTCATTAATTTCCTTTTTTTTTTTTCCTTCGCTTGTTGGGGAGAGAGAGAGACAGAGAGAGACTTCTATTTTTAGATTAGTGAACAGGCTTTCATAAACAAGGTGCCATTTTTTTAGTGTAAATTTGGATGGTAAGTAAAAAGCTTTAATTTGGATTCATGATTTTTCTTTTTTCTTTTTGTGTGTGGACTTAAGGTCAGGGTTTGCCGTACCGGATTGACTCGTGTCGACTCGAGTGACTCGTATCATATTAAGATGAATCCGAGTCGGTACGATTCGATCGAGTCTGTACGATTTGATCATGTGACTCGTACGAATCGACACGAATCGACCCAACTCATACCGGATCATGAAAGATTTAGTCGATTCGTTGAATCGGCAAACCTTGCTTGAGGCTGTATATGATTTGATTGGTTTCTTCGTTGGCTTCATTTAAGATTATCAGAAAGCGGTTATCTATGTTTTGCCTTACGTTCTCCCATCATCTTTCTGTCTCTCTATACGACTATACCTCTCCCCTGTGTGTGGTGAGGTGGGGTGGAGGAGGTCTTCTTTGGCGTTGGGAGTACTCCATTAGATTATTTGGTTTTGGTTAGAATAATAAGTTGCCTTATGATGATTGAATCATAGAGATGCATATCAGACAAGTGATGGGACAACTAACCCGCATAACACGTTTGAAAGGAGCCTACCCCAAGTCGGCCATTTGAATGGTTCTGCCCAGATTCCCCAATCTCCCTCATGAAAACAGAGGGTACATAGAAAATGTCATCCCTGGGTGATGTTACAGCTATATTATTATTTTTTGTTCAATACCTATGTGAGATGTCTACCAATTACACTAGCACATATTTTGAACCACGAGTATGTAACCATTCGATACAATACATATTTAACTTAATACTTCCTTATTAGTTCCTGTCATATTATAATCTGTGTAAGGTAAAATACCTAACAATTTACCTACTTCTCCAAGTACATTTGTTTTCTAGCCATTGACCTCTTACCAAAATTTTCACACTTCATCTGACAGCTTCTATTTTGAAAAAAAATGTCTTTCTGGTAGATTAAGCCATCTTTGTATCGCAGACAGAAAAAAAGGTCACCATGACTAGAAGTCTACAAAGAGCCAGCTACTTAGTACAGTTAGTTCACTTTTTACCTCTCAATTGGAAGGCCTCAGGTTTTATTCTTAGTTGGAGTCTAAATTTTTTTTTGGAATATTTACTCTCGGTCCGTAAGATTATTTCTTCGGATGATCAGGTGAATCTAAATTTTTCGCCTAATTAAGCAGAATTATTTTCTCAAACTTTGTCCCTGATCACCTGTAAATATTTGTACCAGTTCAAAAAAAAAAAACTGTAAGTTTAGAACTCTAATGCTCCATTCTTTGGGATACAAATGATGGAACACTTTTAAATCTGGTCAACTACAGAGCTCTCTTCTCTCACACACCATGATTAGACCTCCACCGAATAGTCATTGGAGCATAATTTTTTTAAGGATCTTTCCAAGTCAACACAAGGTGTGAACTTGCACCTTTGGCCAAGTGATTAGGGATTATTGTATTAGGATTAGATCTGCTTTGCTTTCAGAAGAGATTAGTTTACTTAATTAAAATACTAACACTGGCAGGATGGTGCCCTCGGAATCAGCAGGAACATCAAGAACGTGCAGGGTTTTGGCTCTGCAAACATTTGGGTGTGTGCGTGCGCCAAGAGGAAGCTCGGCTGCTCCAAGCACAAGGCACTTGCTGCCTCCCAATGCACAGATCACAACTCACCACTCACCAGCCATGTATGAGATCAGCTGCGTATCTTCTTGCTTGGAGATTCCCATCCTTCCTGGAACCCTAAAATTAGGATCACTATCTCCTTGTTAATGTTGAGTTTGTGGCAGAGATTTTGAAGTTTTAGTTTTCAACAGAAGCTAAAGGATGAGTAGTTCACAGAAATGAAGATATGCCATATCAAACTTTTGAATACTCCCAAACACTAAAAATCTGAGAAGAACATAATTGACATTTTCAGTACTTATAATCTTCCAATATTCCTTATAAGTATCCACAATCTCCATATTTCTTTAAAATCTCTCACAATCTTTGAATCATTCTTAAAAGGTCTTTCAAGAAGGGCTCTGTAGAGAAAGTCGAAGGGTGTCTGTCATGGATGTTTTAAACACTTATAGGGACTAATAAGGAATACAAGAATCTATAAAAATATTAAAAGATTATAAAGACTTAAAAATAAGAATCCCAAAGCTATACATGTGGTCCTGCGGCAGCACACCTCAATTGGATTGAGACAACCCGCGCAGGTCCAACCAATCTTGCTCCCCCCTTGAAATCAAATCAGGGGAATCAATGACAAAAGAGTCCATGTGTCAAGTTTCAATTGGTTACCAGTGGGAAGTGAAGCTATATTTTGTGCATGTTTGGCAGGATTCTTATATAAGGCGTTTTGAAGTTTCCAAAGTTCTCAGGCCAATTATTCTTGTTGGAGATATTAGATTTTAAAAATCATTTATGTGTTTTGTTGGCATTCATTATGTTAATGAAATGGACCACCAAGAAAGGGCATTGACTAGTGTGATAATTCAAATTAATTGCATCTGCTTTTGTCAACATTTTTTGTGTTAAAGTTGTGCCCCACACACCCCTACATATGAAAACTCTTACCTTAAAAAATTAAGAAAAAAACACTCACATCACCACCTTTTGTTTTCATGTTCCAATGCCACCAATTACCATTGTAGTAAATGTTGGTTGAGACATGAGAAGAACATCTCAAGTACAAATCGGGGAATACATCAATAAAACAAAGTAAAAAAATTTAGGATTTTTTTATATATATACCCTTCAAATGCACCATCTTTGCATATATACCCCCAACTCTCACGTATTAGTATCAATACCCTTGAATTTTTTAAAAAATTGCACTTATACCCCTCAATTAATGATTTTGCATAAATACCCTTAAATTCACTAATATTTTACATATATACCCCTCAATTCACTAAAATCTTGCATTTTGTATCTCGATACCACCAATGATGTCATGATTTATGCAATGTTTTTGACATATTTAGTTGAAATTAACCTAAGTTTGACGGGAGGGGCATAAATGTAATATTTTGAAGATTACAAGAATATTGATGATAATATGGGAGAATTGGAAGTATACATGCAAATACGGTGTGTTTGAAGGGTATATATGCAAAAAACCCAAAATTTTACACCTACATATAATAAGGCGTTCGATTGGTGCCTTTGATACTTTATTAATGTTAGTTTTGACATTGATACTAACAGTAGATGTCTGATTATGTTCTATCAATTTTTATATTCATACATCAACAAAGGGTACTATCACAACAAACTTTGCATATATTTAAACCTGTATTAAAAATAAGAAAATGCTAGCACGACAGAGACGCTTCTCCATTTTTCTTACCCAGCTAATACACATGCATTAGGTGCATTTCCTTCTTAAACACCTCAGTAACAGTAAGTGCTCCCTATAAATTTGTAAAAAAAATACCTTCATCTCTTACTTTCCCTTTAAGTGGGTAAGAAAAATGGAGAAAAATTTCCATCGTGCTAACATTCTAAAAGATCCCATCTTCCTTCCCCACCTCTTAACTCTTGTTTTTTCGACCACCTTCTTCTTGAAAATATTTAATCTCGCAATTAACACTTACTAAAACTAGCATTTCAATCAAATGGGGAATAAACTTTTCAATAAGAAACCAATGGAGGAGATAAACCTGAAGGAGCAGCTAAGAGCTAGACATTAGTCCACTTCCTCAAGGATGTCAAGCATAATAATTAGTTTCTCTCTCATTTTTGTAATCCACAGGACCCTAGAAGGATTGGCTAGATTAGGTTTGCCGTGAAAGAAGTATGATTAGGACATCACATCTGCATCAGAGAATGATATGCACAACTGGATAGGACAGCCCTAATGAAATCTAAATAGGGATGGAGACCTGACCACAAAGATAATAGAATGCTGGTTGCTTCACAAGGTATGCTTCTCGTTCTTTTATAAATGTGTTAGAAAGAGGAGCCCACATATCAGGTACAAGGTCGAAATCAAGAAAACGTAGATGGGATTCCTGTGGACGCGCACACACAGCTGTCCCCTTGTGGAGTTTAATTATGCCTGCAAATTATGGGAGACACCCGCCAAGGACCATCCAGCATGTAGTGCCCAATAGCCCCTCACCAACCATCCATCTACCTTGGGATAAGGCACCTAGTTTTTTTTTTTTTAGATGTCGAGGGAAACCCAGTTGCCCGGTAAACCCCAGAGAAGCTACCGTGTGGGAGGTGAGGCATGACTTCCCGGTTCACACCATGCGAGGGTGGCGAGGATCGAACTCACGAGTTGTTGGCATAAGGCACCTAGTTTCATTTGGGATATTTGCTGCGTACCAATAACTGAGGGAGAAATTGATCAATCCCCCAAAATCGAAGGGCAGTAGTCACTTCCAATGTGGATTGCAACATCCCCAATGCTGCTGTCAGAGCTTCATGATCAGATGACAGCACAAGAGTGCTTTCTTTGATTGCCAAACACAAATCATCCGAACTCGACATCTATACTGTCCCATCTTTTGGTCAGACAAGTGTCAAAAGAAAATTACAGCCCAACAGCTCGGATTGCATGGGTGTACTCTATGCATTTTATTCATGTACAATGTTTGACAAACCATTACTACTTGAAATTGTTTCATCCCAGTCTCTGCCTTGAATTTAAGTAATGGCAATATAAATTTGTTCAAAGGGTTGAGATAGGTGAGTAGGACTTTCATGTTAGGATAACAAAACCGGATAATGATGGGAACAACAACTGGAACTTAAAAATTGGAAGCTACCTTTAACATCCATATGACATGCTTCTGTCCAGAACAAGTTTTGTCCTCATCTTTTGAGTGATCGTTGCTGTTGGAAGAGACAAGTCATCTGCCTTTTATTGCATTCTTGGAGAAAGCTCAGTGACTGCTGTAAAGCCAAAGCAACCATTGTGGCACACCAGGCAGCACAACTGGGATACTAACATCTACACAGATAACTAACATCACACTTCAATCCTCTAGATTAAATATCTGTAAACCTGAAAAGAAGTTATGCAGTTTAAAGAACTTGTGAGTCGTCCATGGCTTCCATTGTACCACCCACATTAGACGAGTCCCTAGTGATGTATATTGGCTGTTAGTCTATGCAGAAGCCATATCCTGCCAGTGATGTAGATATATTCTCTTCTCTATGATATTGGCTAATGCATCACATAGGCATCTTCTACTTCCTATTATCGCATTAGTGCATGTCATGGGTCTATTCCAGGGCTGGATGCACAGGGGGTTGGTTTGGGCCTCAGCTGCTGCTCCACCTTCAGCACGCATGGCAATTATCTCCAACTAATGCATGAAACCCCAGATCAAAGAATTCAACAAAGGTGCCACTAACAAGCTTCTTACTGAAGTCTTTCAAGGAGTTCCACCTGTAAAATGGAAATAGAATTAGTCCTCTTGTGATGTTCCTAAAAGAAATTCAATCCTGTGAAAGTACTGCAAAACAGAATGACCCTGACAACACAAAATAGACTAGCATGGACATCTGACGATGATGACAAATACAAAAGAGACATCTGGGACTAGTGCCCTCATTATGTCGCCCACTGGTGGTGCAGTGTAAACTTAAACCATCCCTGTCTCACAGATTAAATGCAATTGCACCTAATCAGCTTACACTTATACCAGACTGATGAGCTAGAATGAGTCGAGAGTTGCATCAGCACAAGTCTGCACCTGGAAAATGATGGCACCTATGCAATAAGACTATAGATCCAAAGATCCATTTACTAAATATCCGCCATGTCAACATCAGGTGCGTGCTATTTTGACTACCCCCCTTTGAGAGAATACCATACAGATCCTAAAATATTTGTCCAAGAATACACTTTATTCATGAATCTTTATCTGGACCTTCAAAAATGGGTTTCAGGTAATAATCTATGACAGCAATATAAAACACATCGGTTCTTAAGCACGATAAAGATATCCATCAGGTGCAATCAAAGAATAGGCATGGTCAACTTCTAACAAGCCATGCTAGGACCTGAGACCAAATTACTTTGGAACAGCCTTTGGTGCAGCATAATTTGGTGCAGCCCTTGGTGCAGCATAACCAATAATAGGCATCGGTTCTCACTCATAATTTCTATCTGATGCACAATGGTAGAAAACAGTCTAGCTTCTCCCTGAGGGATTTGGAGACTCCCACTATTTGTGAAAGTTCCTCACCTCCAGTTCTCGTCAGGGTTGCTACGGAAATTTCTCTAGCCCCTCGAAGACCCTTGTCAAGTCTTCTTCCGATTGTCGAGTGCAGCCAGAAGTCTGCTGCAAGATGTCTTCCTGCCTTCCCCTTGCAGCTCATTGACAAAGCTTCTGTGCACCACAAACAGCCACCAACCAGGTTCTCATCACAACCCCCTCTCCCCTCCAAAAAAAGAACATGCACATCTAGCACAGGAGCAGTAAGGACTGCTCTTCTCCTTTCTATATTCCTCCTTACTCCTCTCCTGCACTCCTATTCCCTCATCAAGTTTAAATGAAATGCTAAAGGGTGAGGCATGGAAAGAACTAAGAAGTTGAAGTGATAGGGGTGCCAGATCCCATTTCCGATTCGACCTTGCCAGGGTGTATCATCACTGCAGTCCCACTGTCCCAATCATGCTCTGGCTTGGAAAAGAAGAATCATATTTTCAGTTTCTTTCTACTCCCAATTTTACAGATTTTATATTTGTTATTTTTAGGAGTCCAATTGAGTCATGTTGCAATTTTTCGTTGCTTCTTATTTATAGTTGTACAATTTTGGGATCGTTGAATGTCTCCGAGAGGGAGTTAAGTGTTTCCGAGAGGGAAATAACCTAACTAGTTGCTTGATATAAGTAAGGGATGGGAGGTCCCAAGTCTACGCTGCCACCATGTTCTCCTTCCTCCCCTCACACAATCTCCCTCCTTCCTTCCTCCTCCATCTTTATCTCCCTCGTCTTGTTCTCTCCCTTGTCCTATCCCCTTTATCTTTTTGGTGGAGCATGCAGCAGCCCACCCATGGGACCTTCCCATCAATAAAAGCAGCGAAAACAGCATCGTACAGCACCTGTTTGATGGGCTGCATCATGCCTGTTATGCCATCCATGTCGAGCACAGGACAGTACCTCTTCCTCGTGTCCCAAAATAGTCAAGGTTTGGTCCTCTCCATGCATGAGGCTTGATCTTCTCCATGGGCAAGACATTTGTCATTGTTCTTCTGCATCCTGAAGTGTTATTAACGGGCAACCAACCTCATCATCCACAACACCGTCATTGATTGACATGAACCACAACTTTCTCCCACTATTTCCCTCAAGTGGTTTTACAAACCAGCCAAACAAGATAGAAACCAGCTGAATTGGATTGGAATTGGCAGAACCAGACCTGTCCCATTGGGGGATAAATGGCCAGAGTCAGCCGGAACTGGCAAAGACCAGCATTGGAACAGGAACCCATAAGGGCTGATCAGCCCGATCCACTTCCACAACCTGACTTTTTAACACATTGCAGTCTGAATTTACACATATCCATCAGGATGGTATTAGTCACGGTGCTCCATTACCCTACAATAGGAGGATCAGGGGGCAACATGGTTTTGTGGCAGATAGTAGTAGCTATTAAGGGATGATCTCTGATTTTGACAGGATGAACACTCAAGACAATACTTCATCTGAGGCTAGTTGTAGACAGTCTGATCCACCACGAGGTATTTTCGATAATTATATCATATAAGCACAAGCACACAGTGTCCCAGAACATGTACTCAATGGACAGTAGGCTGAGATGGTGGAGATATTGTCTGATCATGAAGAGTCACCAGATGCATCATTTCTTACACCACAATCTACATTTCCTGTACCACAATCTACATTTCCTAGTCCAATTGCCTACGGATATTCTTATGGTGTTCATAGTCAACCAATGACATACATTCCAGGTTCTCACCAGATTCAATTAGAGGACGATGGCACAATAGACAAGAACACATCCACTGATACACCTTATTATCCATATCAACAGTATCGGAGTTATTAGGATAATAAAATTTATTTTACGCATTATTAAATAAATATGTTAATTTCTCATGTTGTCATTTTTATTTTTGAAATAATAGTTATTATGTTTCATCTAAGTTTCAGATGCTACGTGATCGGCGCCACCTGGCTTGAGATCATAGATATACAGTACCGGGTGACGGAGGATCGATTGCATGTATTGTTCATATTTGATTACCAGCATACGTCGATTTTCAGAGCATCTTGCTAGCATTGGGAGGGATTGCATTCTGTGTTAGTCAGTTCCTCAAGCGACTCGTGCTCAGTTTCATACTTTCTTACATGTGAGCACTGGGATTCTATCTTCTATCGGTGGTCCAGGCTGTGTAGCATCTTCCTCTATGACTTCAATACCTCCACTATGACAGGCAAGAGATGAGTTAGTGGATGCAGTTAGAGCATTCTTCACAAAGTTTCATATATAACTAACTGCTGCACATGCATCCTCTTATGTGGAGATGATTCGATGCATACAAAGACATCCAGATGTCCCCCCACCCACTAGCATAGAGTTACAGTTTGCATCCACATGCCACCATTCAGATGATGATAAATCTATATTTTATTCAAACTTTGATGAGGATGACTAACTCATATTTTCTTCAGACTTTGATAATGATGCTTGATTGCTTGACTTCATATTTGACATTTTATGTGTTGTATTTGTGGACTTCTTGCAAGGACAATATTTTATGTTAAACTTTAATTATATATGGAGTAGATGTATCAACTTCCTCGAATGATATTTGATGATTTATATGTTCTTTGCAGTATGTGTGGATAGTCTTAGTGCTTTTTTAACGATATGTTAGAGTGTGATTTTAATTGTTATAGGAGTTCAATGCCAAAGGAGAAAAGCCTAAGGTGTACATTCATATGGATGTATAGTATGTGTAGATATTTTTGGTCCTTATTTGTGTTCTGTGAAAATTTTAATGTTCTTTTACACATGAAATTTTATGTCATTCATTTCATTGTCTAGATGTGCTTCAAATGATGACAATTTTACCATGAAATCAACTCATGGGAAAGTGAGTAATGATTCTTTCTATTAGATTATTAGAGTTATTCTATAGGTGACACCATGTATGTGACCTTACTAGAGGTGACACCATGTATGTGACCTTATGATTTTACAGTGTAATTGTTTTTCTTCTTCTATTAGTTCTATAGGTGACACCATGTATTTTAAGGTGTAATTGTTTCAATTCCTAAGTTTTAAGGTGCAATAATTGAATTCTACCATGTACTACCTATTAGGGAACGTGAAAAATCATTGTAATATACAAAAAATAGTGTAACAATTGAAAAGTTATTGAAATCCAGAAGAAAAAAAAAACTAAAAAAAAACTCTCTTTTCCATCCAACTCCATCGAGTCTGTCCGAGTCGGCCCAACTCGTACTGGATCAGGTTAGATCCAAGTCGGTGAACCTTGCTTTGAAGCAGCAATTTTTTCATGAAAATAAAACAGCCTGCTCAAGCCTTTAAATCCTCAACCATGCAAGGACAAGTAGAAAGCTTGAAAGGTACAAGCTCTCTGGAGCTTACCACCATTAGTATCTGGCGACTTGAAGAATAAGACATTGACAAGAAAATGTTGCAGTATATTGCCTAGATGTATCTGCTAACACTGTCCGTGATTTAATTCTCTCATTGTATCCCTCCCACCTCTCAAACACATGATTATGACATTACCTACTGCTAGAATTCGATCCCCCTTCCAATCAGACTATTTCCCGTTACCACCACTACAGCAATGTGTATGCAGGGTTGCAATTTTGCCAATCCTACCACCATGACTTTATCTTCTCTCCATCCTGAAAATCAGTTCAATCCATGATCACCACTCAATGCTCACTTCCCCATCTGGCCCTCCTTCCACATGCCCTTCTACCTACCAGATATACCAAGTTCATGCACAGCTGTCATTCTCAGGCTTAATGTAGTATTAATTGCCAATGCCACCTTGCTTCCAACTGCACTATCACCCCCTCCACCTATTCTGACTACTTCCACACTGTTTAGAACTTATGGATATCACATGTAGATCATTCTCTGCACTACTCTTTCTTATAGAAGAATGTAGCATAGGAAAGTTGGCAGGATGTGCACAATTTGGCCTGCTGTAGGCATCTTTCTATGGTCAGCAGTATCTAGCTTTATAAGGAGTCTAAATGGCAAAAGGATTCCATTGACAGGTCTGATTGGTGTCAATGGTAAGTGATAGGGAGAACGCTAGAGAGAGTTCTAACAGCATACAGTAAAGTTATCATGGGTATGTCTTCCCATGGATAGCTGCCCAACCATAGCCATCAACTTATCCCAAGCCCATGGAATTGGGCTCCTTTTGCTCCCACATACTCGTATTTGAGAACTAAAATAATGAAAGATCCTATCTTTTGATGGCATTGCTGAAGGCTTGTAAGACATGGATGCTGTCAGTTATCTGTCGCTCATAAGAACAGGGTGTAACAAATGCATTGGGAACAAGACATAATTGGAGCTGGTGGGTGGGTGGGTCGGGGTGGGGGTGGGTGGGTGTGTGTGTGTGTGTGAGAGAGAGAGAGAGAGAGAGGGAGAGAGAGAGAGAGAGAGGGGGACAGAAGGTGCTCTGGTAGTGCAGAACAGTGGGTGAAGAATGTTTGCTTGCGGGCCACTGGGCGTGTTGGTGCATTGCAGCAGTGGCGTACCAGGTGTGTGAGGAGGCCAGGCATCTTGCTCGTGAATGTGTAGTGGTAGCAGGGGCCTGGCTGCAGAAGCTTCACCGACCAGAGCCTTGTCCACCACTCCTGCTCAACACGCAAGGGTGGCTTGCATCTCTCTTCCAGAGGAGATGGCCAACAGGGAGAGATGGGAGGTGTTGTCATCCCATCTAGTGATCAGGGATGCGGACACCATTACCAGGGATTTGGCTGAGCGACCAGGTGGTGAAGGTTCATTGAGAGCATGGAGCCTTCATGATGAATCCACACTAGTCAGGTGTCATTGCTGGGAACTGGTTGATGAGGTCCTGTGGTCCAAGTGAATCGTCACGAGGGGAGAGAGCTGGAGGTTGGGAGATGGGGTCTCAGAGTGGGCTAACATAAGAAAGGAATCAAGGGTTACTTGGGTTGAGACCTCTGGAATACCTTTGCATTTGTGAAGAAGTGTAGCAACGAGAGTGGCTGGTGGCCCAGTTGGTGGATCATGTTGTTAGGATGGATGACAAAGGCCTAAGGAACACGACACACCAGATGCATGCCTGTGTCTTGATGGCCATTAAGACTAATTCTTTACCAGGATCACCCTTGAACATTGGGGCTCTTCTTTGACATTTGGATTCAGGAATGGTCACTGAAAGATGGAGGCAAGGATGAAAGTAGGCAGCTTTCTCGGGCAGCTGTGATGGAGAAGGAATCCAGGGCAGTAGAGGCGAACATCCAGAACTTTAAAACTCTAGTGTCCCCATGCACCAGGAAGAAGATGATGCCAATTCTGCATTGTGGGGACCAGTTTGGTGGAGTTGCCCCAAGTGCAGAGGCGTTTACTTTCAAACCAGCTAGTTAATTACGGATGTTTTGAAATTCATTTTTGGATTTCCAAAAGCCCGGGCAGTTGGTTTCTATACACAGCAAGCATGTGTTGGTTGGACAGGATGTGCACACCCAGTATCGCTGGGGGAGCCCAACCTGATTATACTGAGTGAATATTCTACTTTATTAAACTACTCCTAGGAGCCAATGTTGTGTGGCGGCTTCCTTAGCTTGGTGTCTCCCCTCATGTAGGGCTTCCACACCCAGAGTGGCAGAGGACAGGCACATGGGGGATCTATGGAGGATGCAGCAATAGTATACTATTAGAATGTTATTTGATATTTTTCAGTTAGTTTAATTTTTTTTGTTAATTTATTAAATTATTTAACCATTACATAAGGTAAATTTTTGAAATATAATTTTATACACAAGAAATAGGGAAAAAATGGATCTATCGCATATCGGGCAGGGCCGAGTCGAAACAAACAGCACCAACTTGAAACAAGTCGCATCCAACTTGAGTGATACAATACAAGCCACATCGATTCGGGTCGAGCCAGATGCGACTCGGCAAGTCAGACTGTATTTGTCTCAGAATTGCCTAAATACGAGTCAAGTTATAGGAGTCCGACCGAGTTGGTCTGAGTCAACAAACCTCGTCATCCACCTTCAACAAAAGATGGCTCAAGCGGACCCATGATGAGCATTTTTTAGCTAGTTTTTTTCTCCGCAGCATCAGAAACAGTGATAGTTGGAGCTGATCCACGATGAGCATTCTCATTTTCTATGCGCTTGTGCCCCCCTCCCCAGTTATGAAAGTCAGCTATAAACAATGAAATCTCTTTTTGCATCTTTATGAACAATGAAAAACTAACCGGAACATTAAGATCACATTTTATTCATGATGAGTATTTTCCTACCTGGTGGCAATGGCAAAACCTTTCCAGGAACTGCAGCAGATGATGATCCACGTGCTTTTTTCTTCAACTGTTCCAGAAGTCGATGGGCTTCTCTTATTTCATCGTTAGCACTCATTCCATGGTTTTCCCAAGCATCGATCACTTTCTGCTGGAATTCCATTGCAAGAGTATAGCTGCAGGGAGGGAAGACTAAAGGTTAATTCCACCCTATGCTGAAATAGAATGTTGATTATGAGCTAATTGCCCCTACTACATTCCAACTACCAGGTAATATTTCATTGTAATGAGCTGTTTTGAAAATTAAGAAACCACCATGGGAATGGAAAAAAGGGGCCTGAAAATAATATCTGATGTTACACATAAATAAGAAATCACAAAATAAATGTGCATGAGATATGAACATCTAGAAATTTCCATTTAAAAAGAATATAAAAAATGAGGGGAAAAGGGTGACCTTTTTTGGAAGTTCATTGACCAATTTGTACCCATTCTTTTCAATTTCTAGGTTATTTTCCAGGTTCATAGCTACATACCTTGCTAGTTCTCACTGTGACCCAGATTGGATAACACATATGCTTATCAGATTTCAAACGATAATACTCTAGTGCTGCATGATTTAGATTTGTATGAAAAGCCTACCAAATGTCTGCAACGGGAAACTATCCTACATTCCCAACAAATGCTTTAAAAATGTTTAGGCGGAGTGAGTCGGCTGACACCCTTACTACCTAGGAGGTGAGGCGGGCACCTCAAATCCAAGGCAGCTATTTTTTCAAACTATTTTTTTTTAATTTCTTTTATATGCCCTATGCTAATTGATAATGCTATTAACTATGGACATCTCATATTTACTTATATAAGCATCCTTAGGTATTTGATTCAATTATAAACCTTAATTTGTTGTAAATTAGTAACTATGCTTTGAAGAATAATGCACTGTTAAACATGAGAGCTTCTATGCCAACATCTACAAGCACAAGAGGATCCCCTTTAAAGCCCCATGATTGTCATCAGTTGTGGTTTTTGTAGATGAGGTTAGGTAAGTCTCCATGTAGCTGCAATCCTTATAGTTGCTACAGTAGGGCAAATGAAGAAGATAAAGAGCCGTCCTAGGCAGAGACAAAAGAACCTTCCATCGTGGCCCTTGTGGGCATGCCACATGAATGAGATTTGTTTATACAAAGGACAATTTACAAAGCCAAATATAAGTTGTTGGTAAGGGCCTAAAGGTCTTCCAATAAGAGGAGAAGACATCCAACTAAAATCTCACAAAAGAAGATGGATCAATTTCTGCCTAGGCGGGAATGAGTGTAAACCGCCTAGGCATTAGGCAGCCGACTTTTAAATCACTGTTGTCAACCCAGAGTGCATAATAACTTGTGCAAACAATAACCTCCCACCTCCCCCCCACCCCCACCAAAAAAGAAGAAGAAGAAGAAGAAGAAACTACCCCTAAAACTCATCTTCAAGTTTGTCCAAGGCTTAAAATAAGCTTGAACCCACAAGCTGTGTTGGGGAAAATTTTGTTAAATCTTAAAATATTCCATCTTTTAGAGTATTATCAATTATGTTAAGTTCTTGAGTAACACTCGCTGCATCGCATGCAGTGCAGTAAAGCTGATGTTGATTGCATCTTTGAACCAGATTGTACCATGTGTCCATCCTCTTACCACCTTTTTGATTGTATAAAATTGACAAGGTTGACTTTCTGACAATATTTATTGTCTGTCTTGCCCCCTCATCTCCCTTTGACAATGGTGTTTCATTCCAAAAATACCCTTTCCCTTTGAAGATGGCTGAACAAGAAGTGATAAAACTGAAAGGAAGTGATAAAAATAAAGAAGTGATAAAAATGTGTATTAAATGGCAAAACTATGTAAGAAGAGATAAAAATGAACAGGAAGTGATAAAAATGACTGGAAAGTGATAAAAATGAAGCGTAGGAAGTGATAAAGCTGTTTAGGAAGTGATAAAAATGAACATGAAGTGATAAAATTGCATAGGAAGTGATAACAAAGTATGTATGAAGTAATAAAAAAATGAACAGAAAGTGATAAAACTGCAAACAAATCAATGAAACTGTGAAGTGATAAAAACTATATGGAAACTTAAAAGTGACAAAAATGAACATAAAATCATAAAACTACATAGACAGTGATAAATCTATGTAGGAAGTAATAAAATTGTGTAAGAAGTGATAACAAACTATGTACAAAGTGATACAAATTGAACAGCAAGTGAAGAAACTGCATAGGAAGTGATAAAATAGTAGGTGGTAGGGTTGAGGCGGGAAAGGATATTTTTGGGATGAAAAAGTGTCATCTTCAAAGGGAGGTAAGGGGGTGGAACGGACAATAAATATTGTCAGAAAGCCAGCCTTTTCCTTTTCTACAGTAAAAAAGGTAGTTAGAGAATGGACACGAGGTACAATCTAGTTAAATTAATCCAGGTCAGCTTTGCTGCATCGCATGTGGTGCAGCAAGTATTACTCTAGGTTCTTAGACTCTTAAGTGAATATCAATGCAATTCCCAGTCACTCCTAAATGACTGAAAGACAAGATTGGAAAAAAAAAAAAGGAGTTACGGTCCTCAGTCACCCTTCCTTTCTTCTTTGTCAATCACAGTTCCCCTACAATGAACCAAAAAACTCCAAAGTATGCTGTATAGTGTCTAGAGAGTCTAGAGACCTGCTCTCTTAACCCCCGTTCTTCAACATTATTACCCTTTTTGTTGCCATAGCATCCCCTTGTGTTGCTCCTGCTGCTATCATCATTTTCACCTTTGTCTTCATTTTTGTCATTCTACATTCTTTACCCCTTTATTTTCTTTATATCTTCACCAACTGGTTATTATATCTTTATATTGACATTGCTCTATCATGACCTAGAGGTCATGAGTCTAAAATTGGAAACAGCCTCTTTGCAAAACGCAAAGGTTAGGCTGCATATAGTTGTCCCTCCCCAAGCCCTGCAGTGGCAGGAGCATTGTGACACTGGGTTGCACTTTGAAGTGGCCCTTGCACAAACAGGCAACAGATCTTGAGGTGTCCACGTACAACCCTGGAGATACAATTTAAAGAAATTAAAAACCAACAAATCCCCCATCACCAATCTTAATAACAGCTATAATCTTTACATTTACAATGGTCCACAATGGTCATCCATGAGAACTTAAGAAGCCAAGAATACATGACCATACAGTGCAATTTTGAAGCACAAGGATACCGAAGCCTTTTGCATTATGCCCAGCCCATGGGAAGATCTTTCATGGTAAACCCACCTCAAAGGACACTGCCACTATTTACAAGAGATTTCCTCAAAATATATTTGATATTTGTAGAGGTTGAGAATTGTTTACCCATCCACATGTCAACCTGCAAAAAGGCAACAGTCATATCTGATTCCCAGAATGACTTACCTATCAGCTAAAAATGTGCCCTCACATGAATCAAACTCCACCATACAGATTCAACGAATTTAAACTAGGTTCTTCCATCATTGAAGAAAGTGTGATAGTCATTCCGGTATTCACAATAATCTGACAATGGCATGCTTTTGTTGAGAACAAACTTGGAAGAAAGCCATTGACAAAGAAACTTCTAATCCTTTGCTCCAAAACAGTGTTCATTGTCCAACCAAGATAATCTTTTTCATCCAAAATGTATGGTATACTTGAGATAGACTCGGGAAGAAGTTACTATTGATGCTCTCACACCAAAGGACTGCTTGATTTGATTATGTTGGCATAAACAGAGAAACAAGCATCATGGAGTTTATGCAGAATATCAAAGCTCTGGCAACCATATAGAAAGTGGACACCTTAGTTCAGACATTATCAAGGAAGTGTTGGATGGTAGCCAAGATGACAGTAAGGTTTCTTTTCTTCTTTTGTGTGCGTCTCTGTTGGGTTGGGTTGGGTGGGGGGGTTGGTTGTACACATGATCTAGTAGAACTCTGTTGGCAACCTTCTAAAATGTACCTTTACTCACACCAGTTTGACCTTTGTGTCCTGACAAGCTTTTTCTCATCCACAGCATCTTCATTAATCACACATGCACGATACAAAGTATTAACCAAAGACAATGATTGCTTATTACTTTCCATCAAAGTATATCCCAAGTCTGCAACCGAGAGCTCAAACACTGTGATCTGTGTGATGTCAAATAAATAAACTTGCTCTGTTTGACCACTGTAAACAACAAAATTTTCTATGAATTACCACCTTTCTATGCTTTGGAAATTTCTGGTTGCATAATTACACGACAGTTTAGAAGGATCGATATCAGATATTATTATGTCAAATTAAAAGAATTTTGCGATGTAATTGAATCTAAAATCATTTTCTCTACCAATTGTATTGAAGGAAGATGCATATTTCATTTACAATTACTGACACATGATAGAATATTGGGGAGCATAAATTGAGACCAGATCCTCAGCAGCAGGTGCACAATGCCCTGCACTACATCCAGTGAAAAGGATCTGCTTTGCACAAATCCACTGTGCTATAATAGCAGCTCTGCAATTCTGAGGAAGGTTAAGAGGCAAAACTATAAGATTACAGGAGATTCTAAGTTGAATATTTAATAACTTTTACCTTCCCATGGCACCATATGCATTTGCAAGATTCTGGCATGCCTCAATAGAATCGGCATGGTGAGGCCCCAAAGAGGCGTCCATAATGTCCTTTGCAAGTGCAAACATCTGTGCAGCCGATTGTGGCCTATCCAACTCCATATATGCTGCTCCCAGATTGTTGTAAATATAACCCACCCCAAAATGTTTGGGCCCAAAACTTTCCTTTAGCCTCTCAACTGCATCTTCTAAATATGGGATAGCCTGAGGCACTTTTCCTGTCAGAAGAAGCAACCATCCTATTCTTGCAGAGGCACTCCCTTCAGCATGCTGCTCTTGTGGATGCTTTTCAAGTATCGAAACTGTCCTTTTCAACAGAGATATCGCCGTCTCAAACTCGTTCATTGTCTCATACAGCATCGATATCTCCACATATGCCTCTGCAACCTTTATGGGGGAGATCAACTCCTTCTTTTCAAGAATTCCGCAGGATATCTCAAGACACTTCTTGGAGTCTGCAAACTTCTCCTGATTGCACAAGGCTTTTGCCATCGAGACAAACACCACTGCTCGTGTCTCACTGTCGTTTTCAGTTTGCTGAACCACACCCCTCAGAGTGGCAATCGCTTCGTCACACTTCCCCATTGCAATCTGGATGTTTGCAGCATCAATCTCTGCATGGAGAAGCTCAGATCCCATGCCCCAGCTCTTCAAAACTTTCTGTGAGAGCTCATTCTGTTCCAATGCCTTCTGGTGCTCCTCCAGCCCAGTATAGATAACCCCCAACAGTCGCCGATCGTGCGCAACCTCCACTGACTTCTCCCCCAATCTGTCCCTGTGGATCTCCAACGCCTTCAAACAGAGTGGCAAAGCTTCCTTAAAGTTTAAAACCGCGACATACGCCTCCGCCAAATCGCGATTGGCCACACCCAACTCCCTGGAATTCGGTTCCAAGATCACTTCTTTGATCTCCAAACACTTCCTAAGATTGTCAAGCGCCTCCTCCCTCCTACCCATTGCAGTCTTTGTGTTTGCCAACTGGAGTTGGACAGCATGGCTAACCGGCGACACATCAAAATCACAGGAACCCTCTTCCTCCAGCTTCCTGAGAAGCCGTTTCGCCCTGTTCAGATAACCCAAGCTATCATTAAACTTCTTGAGACTAAAAGCGACCGAACCCATCAAATGGAGGGCCATGACGACCGAGATGGACCCATCCCCGTCCCTGTCCAGAATCCCCAGCGCCCGCTGCGCGAAAGCTAGAGTCTTTTCGTGCTCCTCGGAGCCGATAGAGTCCAGATGTTGGCCTACCTTCAAGCAGGCCAAGCCCAGCCTCTTGTCGTGCTCCCCGAGGGAAGCCTCCAGCGCGGCGAAGGCCGCCATGATGTCCTCCGTGGTGGAGGCCGACTCGAAGGCCTCCTCCAGGTCGGCCTTCTCCTGGAGCTTCCGCTGGCGGGAGGAGGGGAAAGGAGGGGCCTTTTCCGGGAGGGTCGCGAGGCTTCTGAGCTGGCGGCGGCAGTGGCCTGGGAGCGGCCCATGTGGGGGTCGGAGATTGCGGAGGAAGCGGGAGTGGGAAGTGGAGAAGGGCGGGGCCTGGGTGGAGACCTCGGCGGCGGCGGAGAGGGGGGAGAGGGGAGGAACGCGGCGGGGCTTGGTGAGGGTGGAGATGAGAGAAGCAGCAGCTCTCTTCATGGGTTTTGGGGAGCAAGGGAAGTGGGGAAGCAGGGTTTTAGGGAACTCTAATGGGAAGCCTGCTCTGCTCCTTGCTGCTTCTTGCAGGTGAGAGGAGGCAAGATCGGCATTCGAGAGCAAAACTACTGTATTCCCAAAACCCTTAAATTAATAAATTATTATTTACAAGACTTCCTTAGAATTCAAGTTTGCTTTAAAATTAACTTATGTGCATATGTGCTGCTACAAAACCTAGAAATAATAATTAGGAATGTCAGAAAGATTTCGGATTATCCATTTTCCTGTCCTTATTTAGAATTTAAAGAAAATAGAGTAAAACTGGTTGCACCCACAGCCGGGTAATAACCCCGCTTCCGGTGTTTGTAATTTAAAGAAAAAAAATTGAATTTTTTTTAAGGCCGTCCAACCCACCTAGATGACTCCAATTCGATCTTGGCCGCACAATCCGATCATTGGAGTTCGATTTTTTATGTTTCATATTTTTTAAGTCATTTTTTGCGATTCATCAAGATTCAATTTTTCATTTTTTATCTTTCTTTTTTCAGTTGTCCGATCATATAGAACATATAAAGCCCTCCAAAATATTTAAATTTTTTAATTAAAAATACAGTGCGACATCTTTTATCCTAAAGAATAAAATGTACTTCTTTAGATACGGATAAGGATAGTTACCGCATTGATAAAGATAATGTGAATACAGTTATTTAATTCTATATCTTTTATTTGTTATCAGTCCTTTTGTTTTCTTCACATATCTCACTGATCTCAACTCTTATACAGCCATTCCGCATGTTGTTATTTTTATGACTGCACAATTCTCGAGTAGAATAATCATATGCTTCCATAGGAACATGTCCCTTACAAGGATGTGAGGATTGTATTGAGTTTCAAGTAAGAGTAATACTTGCTGCAATATCTATGTATTGTAATTTGTGTGGATTATAATACATGAGCCAACAGCCGTTTGATTCAGTCAGATTGGATAGTTGTTGTATTGTCCGTCTGAGTGGGGGAAGTTATTTTTTTATTTTTTTATTTTTTGTTCATATTTTTTATTTTTTTTTGGAACGTCCAACTAAAAATCAGACGGTACAATCGGGTCGCTCGGGTCGGCCCCAATTTAATTGTATAATTTTTTAACTTTTTACACATAAATTGAAGTTTGTACTAATTTTTTAAAATATATATATATGCAGATCATGGCCAACTTGAGTAATCCGACTGTACCATTTGATTTTGATCAAATGCTTTGAAAAAAATTAAAAAATTTGAATAGAAAATAAAAAAATAAAAAATCGACTCCAACTAATCTAGACGAGCTGCACAGCAACCGTCCGATCCGACTTAATTGGACAACTGCTGGCCCATGTATTGCAATCTTCGTGGATTGTAATGCATAGGCATTGCAGCAATTATTATTCTTCAAGTAAATATGAACGTTATAGAGATTAATACAAAAGATTGAAAGATTGTAGAGATCTAAAAGTAAAAAAAAAATTATGGGTAACTTCTATAGTAGTCTTCACTAGCTTGCATATTTAGAAATAAATCCCGTATGTTACATATTTATATAGGATTTATGCTTTTCAATTTCTATAATCTTTCAATATTCCTATTAATCTATATAATCTTGATATTTTCTTAAAATACCCACAATCTATGAATAATCCTTAAAAGGTCCCTTCATGGGGGGGCTTTTTTGGGAAGGTTGAGGGATTTTTATAGGTGTTTCAAATAATTATATAGACTAATAAAGAATAAAAATATTGCATAGACTTATAAAAAATATTGATAAATTATAGAGACTAAAAACTAAAAATCCCATTTATATTAGTTCCTATATAGCTAACTTTTTTTTTCTTTAATCCCTACCGTTTGATTCCATCAGGTTTTTTAACTTTATCATAGTTAGAATATAGGGTTAACATTATCTCACCATGAAATTTTACTCATCTTTCTCTCTGCCCATTACCCCTAAACGGCATCAAAGAAGGAGATCCATTTGAACGTACAGCACATCTCGAACAAGGGAGAAGGAGAGCAGATCGCAGCAATAAGCTGCAGAACCCATGAGATGAGGCTGGACAAGGAGATTTCACACCCAATCCCACCCATTCTACCCCCGGTGCAAGTTCTGCTTCCACAGCAATTTCAGAAAGTTACCACAGCAACAACAGTAAAATGGCTCCATCTGCAACCCTATTTTCTATGCGGTCTTGCACTTCTAGAAAACATACAAATTACTTCTTAACTTTTCAAGGATTAAAAATTAAGTACATAAGATATAAGGACTTATTTTGAGTTCGCTATGTTTATAGGGATAGAGATCTAAAAAATCCACAGATTATATATGTTGGATATGTAAGGATGCACAAAATTACAAATGCCAGTTTGAAGGAACTTGGATGTAGCCTCTATAAATATTGTCCGTAGATTATAGAAGGATTGTGATTTTAGGAGGAATATAGTAGGCAATGTAGGTAATTGGGTAGCGTTACCCGATCATCTAGTCTTTTTAACTAATTATTGTTGATATTTTTTTTAAGGATAAAGATAATGACATATTAAGATTGTTGCCTATGTTATGGCCTAAACGGGGCGTAGGGTGGGGGTTCTTACAAACTACAAAATCCGGGTTTGGAGTTTGAAGGGGTCCAAGATCATAAGCACTGGCCACAACTGAAATTAACCGATGTAAGATTATTATATAGCCGCTTCAACACTCCCCCTCACGGTCAAGATGGGCCGTGAAAATTAAATAACAGGAGATGGCGCAAATTAGAAGATAAAGTTGGGTCAGACCCTGCTCTGATACCATCTTACAAACCACAAAACCCGGGTTTTGTGATTTGTAAGAGGGATGAGGGATGGGGAGGGTGTTGAAGGGGTTCTAAGAATAAAAGTGAGCTTTCCTCGTAAAGCAGTCATGTACTTGTACCTCTTTCCCTTCAACATCCAAAAGGAGGAACCACATATGTGTCAAAGTTACAAATAAATGTCCAAAATATATATATATATAATCAAGACAGAAGTTTAGAAATGGAGAAGTCTTGATTGTTGTGGAAAGCCCAAGAACTTCTAAAGCGAGCACGACGGAAGATGAGGAACAAGCAGAGCACTGAGTGCTTGGGAATGGATGCTAGCTTTGAATTCTCTCTCTCTTTTCTTTTATCTCTTATCTTTGTGAGTTTGGACGCTAGGAGTTCACCATTGAAAACATAAGTATAAGCGAGGAAATAACTTATAAGGATATACTTTAAGAAAATCACTTTGGACATCATTCTTACTTTTGCGACTAATGTGAAAGTGCTAAAATAGTTCCATGTTGACTGGAAATAAAATTAAAATACATTTAAATAAATAATATACTCTTCCCTCTTTCTTTCAAGCTTTTATTTAGATGACTCAATAACTTTAACATAGTATTAGGATTCAACATTACATTTTTGAAATGCAAACCTTGTTGCTGCGTGCCAAGAAGTACATTAAGATAGTTTGATAATATTGAACAGACACAAAAAATAAAATATGTTTAAACGAATTATATCCTGTCTACTTAATGCATTAAGTTTTTGAGTGAGATGGCTGATCAATAACTTTAATCAATAGATGTTAAATGAAAGCTAAATCAAACTAAAATTAGATATCTAAGAAACTCTCCTCCATAGCTCTATTTTCCCCCCTAAGATATATATAACAAGTTAGTTGTAATTTGAACATTCCAATAATTTTTTTTGGCTCTATAATTATAGCAAGTTATAATTACCAATTGATGTGCTAATATAACTTCCCGAGTTGTATATCTTTCACATTTCAAGAAGAATGCACACCAAGGACAATGAACACTATGAAAATTCACAAGTACTCCAATTGAAAAACAGATGCAATAAACACATCCAAAGCCATCAACCAATTAAACAGCAAAAAGGAAACCGGTAGCTTACATATCTTACGGACACAGACAGTAATAGGCTAGTTTGCTCAAGTACTGTTCTTCGAAACAATCCGAATCCTCACAGTATAGCCGAGGATGGGACTCCATCAGTACTGAGACGTCGAAGAAAAGACCTCTTGGCATGAGGAATTTCCTTAAAAAAAAACAGTGTTGATCTAATTCCTTCCTCTATCGTACCGAGGGAATCCGGATTCTTTTGAAAACCATGAACACACCCAACCATTATTCTCACTTGGCAAACTAGTTATTTAATTCCATTACGCCTCCACACCTGCGAACAAGCCTTGCATGGTTTGTTAGTAATAAGGATGCATCGTGGAATCCTTTTGCCCTGCAGGATGCAGGTAATTAAGTTGCTGTTTACAACTTGAAGTGCAACAGTGCCGACTTCCCGGAGTCGTCTTTCTGGTCGTAGTGCTTCCAGTACTCGCTTATCATAATTTCTCTGTACTTTGGAGGATCATCCTCAGAGAGCAGCTCCTTGATGGGGGCATACGGCCTCGTAGAGAGTGGTGTGGTGAAGAAGCACCCCACCGATGTTCTTGGACACTCCCTGCTCGCCACCACTCTGTGCAGCACGGCCTTGAACCTGTCGTTGGTGATCAGCTGCAGAAAGGAGGAGGAGAACATGTCGCCGCATGAACTATTACGTCAAAAGGTCTCTAAACCATGCGTGTGGAAGTGGACTGTGCATGGCGTTTGCAGGAGTTCTTAAGTCTAGCTACCAAAAGAAATCAGACTTAATCTCCTTTCTCTCTGCCTAAGTCCAAATCTAAGTCGAGCCCAACATAAAATCGGGTTTTAGATTCCAAGTTTAGAGTTACGAGTAAGGAGTATTGTTTCTGGGTTTAAAAAAGGGAATTTTTTATGTATATTCTTGAAACATATCATATTTACATTTGCACCCCTCAATTCTCACATATTGTTTTCAGTTCTTCTAAAATCTCAGAAATATTGCCTTTATGCCTTTTTGTCGAAATTGTTAGAATAATCTTATATTAAAAAAAAAGACAAAATCTAAAAATGCCTAATAGACGGTGCCTATTCCACTTATTGTGTTAAGGTTTTGAATTGGATGTCTCAATAATTTCAATATAGTATCAGAGTCTATGGTTGTGAATCGGATCACGCATCTCATATCTTTAGTTTACGTGACATAGTCTAAAATCGGCTTATTATATTTATTATTTTAAGATTTTGAGTTGGATGACTCAATAACTTCAATAAAAATAACTTGAACTCCAATAGAATATACTAAGAAGATTTCATAAATCTTGCTAACTTCGAGAGTACACAAGTAGAATTCTAGTGAAGTCAAGGGTATAATACAAAATATTAGTGAATTTAAGTGTACACATGCAAAATCTTTAGGTTTAATTTAAATGACATTTTCGATGGAAGTGCATCATTATGAGATTTTAGGGATATTAAAAATAATATGTGAGAGTTAGAAGTATCAATGTAAATATAGTATTGGATAAGAGTATACATTCAAAAATCTCTTTACAAAACTATGGTCCGTCAGCTTAACCGAGCGTGAATTATTATTTACATGTTAGTCCCTCATGTTAGTCTCATCAACTATTAAGAAATGAAACTTTCGAGATCATTATATTCAGCAACACATATTAAAACAGAAAAATCAACCCAAAACATATTATATATATATATGTATATATCAAATATTAATTAATTTACATTAAAAAATTATATATAATAGATGATAGCAAATAAAGTCACTGTGAGATGATAGGCCAGTTAACGATTACCTGCAGGAGATCCCCCAGGTTAACCGCCAGAGCCCCGGCTGCCGGAGTCACATCCACCCACTGCCCCTGGTGGAGCACCTGGAGGCCACCAACGTCATCCTGTAGGTTGAGGCTGATGAAACTGGCGTCCGTGTGCGTGATGCAGCCAATGGTGGGCTCGGTTCCTGGGCGGGCCGGGTAGTGGTGCATGGCCAGGAAATAGCCTTTGCTGCACTCCATGTCCTTGAGGTGGGTAGAACCGAGGCCCAGGGCCTCGGCCAGCAGCTCCAACAGGGTCTCCCCCATCCTCGCCATGTGCCTCGAGTACTCGAGGATGATCTCCCTGCAGCTATCGGGCAGGGCCCCGGGGCGGGGCGGGTCCGGCGCCATGGGGCAGTGGAGGGTGTCCCTCCAGTTGACGGCGCGGTCCCGGGAGCGGAATGCCGCGTTCTGCTCCCCGGCGTCCCCGTCGTGGAAGCGCCGGGTAGCTGCGAGTACCTCGTCGAGCACCTGGCGGGGCACGCCGTGGCCTACGAGCTGGAAGAACCCCCAGGACTCGGAGGCGCGGCGGATCTGCTCCACGGCACGTCGGCGCCGCTCTCCCTTGGCGGCGGCGCCAGACAGGTCTATGATAGGGGGCACCAGCTGCGGTACTGCGCCGTCGACGCCGCAGGCCTTGGTCTCGTCGGAGGCCTTGAGATCTGCTAACCCGTTGTAGGCTGGTTCTTCTACGTAGGGGGACGCCATGGGTTGGGGAATGGGGATCGAGGAGGGTCTCTTGGCCTTTTGCTCACACTTGGTTGAAGGGTTTGCAGATGTGGGTTGCTAAGGTGGACCAAGCTCCAGCTGTACTCTGTCAATTCCTTTTAATGGATGAGACCTTATGTGGTTGGGAACCTTTTTAAGTTCTCAATTTGTATTGTATCGTGACGAATCTGAGTCGGTGTAATTCGATTGAATTTGTATGATTTAAAAATTGAATTTGTATGATTTAAAAAAATATTTTCATGTGACTCGTACGAGTTAATATGAATCGACATGATTCGTATTAAATCGTGAGAAGACTCTTCGAGTCAACAAAACTCCTTACAAAAAATGCTAAAAAATTTTATATGAGAAGTTAATTTGAAATCCTCCACTCTCTGCACTTACTAGTCCCATCCTCTTTCACATTTAGAAGATTTTGATTCTTTTTTTTTAAAGATATAAGAGAGAAATATGATGAGGATTCGATCGTGAGACCTGCAGCACGCAGGAAACCACGGACTGGGCCTGGTTTTCAGCTCCCCTTCCTGTGGCTGTGCATGCGTTGCCGACAGGTTGCCAACAACCTAAAATGAATGCCTCTCAATTTCTTGGGCCAGGTAGTGACGTCGAGCTCACTAAATCAGATCTCATTTCTTTATAGTCATCCGGGTGACATGCGGTAGCGTGCTCGTTCGGTAGCCATCAGGTACCATGCTTCTCATTTGTTTTTAAATTTCCAACTCATGCACATTTTAGTAAATGTTTAATAGAAATAATATTATTCTTAAAAAAATCCTTACTTGAAATGTCTCTGTCCCGTTGTTTTCTATTTTTGACTGACAATCAAAGAATTGAGACAGATAGGTGATTTTCAATAAGCCTAAGATAATTAGTGATGAAAACAAATAGATGAGACTTCGAAGGTTAATGAAAGCCAATCTTAGCATGAATATCACATGCTTCCGTGAAGCATAAGTTAAAAGATATTTGCAAACGTCATCTGGGTCTAACTTCATTGGTACTTTATGGCATCTACATTTAAGGAGGTTGCCGGTTTAACTTAATTCATCACTGGATTTTTAGACTCCACACACTTGGGCATGGTAGGTAAGATTACTTTTTTTTATGGTGGAGTTTGGTTTGAAGGTGTCGGCTACTTAGATGAAAATTTTATATTCATGTGAGAAATTATCCCCACTACAGAGACTCACGAGAATAGAACCTCTCTCACCGCAGAGTCACTTTAAATATAATCTGTTCAAAAAAGGATGAGTAATACTTGCTGCAATATTCTTGCGTGCTGCACATAATTACAGTGAGTAAATAAATTTTTTTTTTTTTTTTAAGAAAACCCTGAGGTGCCCTAATCGTCCCTACGGTGGAATGAGCATATGGCTGAAGCACTTCGAGGCCGACCTAGAGAAATTTTTTATTTATTTTACGGTTATCTGCCGTAAGTATAGACCAAGTTTGTTGTAGTGTCTCACAAGAGTTACATCGGGTCGTTATAGACACGAAAGTTCTAAAATATTTTCACATTGAGTAGGATAAAAATAATATATGTTTACATAAGTAATATCCTTTCCACTCTCTATTTAAAGTTGGCATGTGAGCTCAAAATTATGTTCTTGAGCTGCACCTCATGTGTATCATTATGTATGATAATGATAAACATAGTAATTAAAATTGGATGTGAAAGAAATCCTCATCTATAATCCTGAATTTCTCCTAAGATAAAAACTTAATTGTAATTTGAAAATTTCAATAAAAAACTCACACAAAAGCCAACGAAGGTTGTAAAAATTCAATTCAGTACCTCCAATTGAGAATATGGCTCTAAACACGTCTGATGAGGACTGGGTCCAAACCTGTGGAGACTGACCCAATAAGGTCAGCCCATTAACGATCAATGCCTCCTCCTAGTGTCCTTTCAAGAGCTCTCCTCCTTATATACACCCCATGGGGAATCTCTAGGAGGTAGGCAGCATTCCCTCACTCTTTTACTCTAAATTAAACTCTTACCTCGGCATTGTCTTCGGTTCTCGACTATGACTTGACTTAAGTATCGGAAGATTTTGTCTCAAGATCAACTCCGGAGTACTCTGACCTTGTCTATTTTAGAGGTCTAATGGATGACGTGGTATCCGGGCATCATCAACGTCCAAAATCGTCGACCAAACAGCAAATTAAAGAAACCGGTAACTAGCTTTATCATAACAACACATACAGTAACAGGCTAGCTCGTTCAAACGTTTTGGAGAAGAAAGGCCTTGGGTGAACACCAAACACTATACTTGGCAATCTACTCATCTAATTGAAAAATTAATGCATCTCCGCACCTGCATACAAGCCGTGCATATATTTATTAGTCATAGCTAGGGATGGCATCGTGGAATCCCTTCACCATGGATGCACGTTGCTCTTACAACTTGAAACGCGACAGTAACCATTCTCCAGAGGAGAGACTGGCGTTGTAGTGCCTGCTGTACTCGCTCAACGGGAATTCCCTGTACTTGGGGGGATCATCCTCGGACAGCAGCTCCTTCATGGGGCCATACAGCCTCGCGGAAGCTAGCTGGCTAGCCACCGAGGTGAAGAAGCACCCCACCGACACTCTCGAACACTCCCTGTTTGACACCACTCTGTGCACCACGGCCTTGAACCTGTCGTTGGTGATCAGCTGCAGAGAGAGAGGAAGCAATACGTGTTGTTCAATAAAATACACAAAGCTCCCAGAGGTATCCCCCGTGACGAGTAACAGAAGAACCTACCTACTCCTCTTATCATAGGGCATTTGTAATTTGAGTCCGGATCGTCTCACTATCATATTTGGACTGAACTCTAACAGTAATTAATCTAAGGATGTTATGTGTAAAGTAGATTTGTCGTTTGAGATGTATCCTACTGAAATTAACAACTTTTTCTTTATTCTCAATTCATCGGGTTTGCAATAGTACGTAGAACACTTAAATATCACCAAAAACACAAGATTGCAACTATAACTTAAAACACTCTAACGTAATAAAACACATAACACTTAAATACTACTAATAACACAAGACTACAACCATAATTCAAAATATACCTCAATGTAATATTCGTACAGTTGTATCTAAGTGCAAATTGAGGTGTATTTTAAATTATGGTTGTAAATCTTGTGCTCTTAGTGATATTTAACTGTTATGCGTAGTATTGAAAACCTGTTGAATTAGAAATAAAAAAAAAGTTGATAACTTTAGTGGGTGCGTCTCGAATGACGAGCCTACTTTACACATGGTGTCCTGAGACTGATTCCTGCAAGAGTTTAGTCTAATATAGTACAAAGACTATCCGAACTCTTGTAATTTTGTATAAAAGTGGAGCACACATGGCACTTGGTGGACCACTTAAGTTTCGTCGAGATTTACAGAAAAAGATTACTATCTAGACGAAGAAAAGACTCATTAGACAATTGCTATTTGATAAAGTAAGTTTTTTTCTATGTAAAGGAATTTTTGTACATACACTTTTATAAATTATCATATTTGTATATGTATCCTTAACTCTTACATTTATATATATGTTTGAGATATATATATATATATATATATATGAGAATAGAAAAAATTAAGAAAAAAACACTCACATCACCACCGTTCGTTTTCATGTTCCAATCACACCAATTACCATTGTAGTAAATACAATTTGTTGGTTGAGACATGAGAAGAACTCTCAAGTACAAATCGAGCAATACATCAATAAAACAAAGTAAAATTTTTTAAGATTTTTTACATATATACTCTTCAAATACACCATATTTGTATATATATACCCCCAACTCTCACGTATTAGCATCAATATCCTTGAAATCTTTAAAAACTTGCACTTATATCCCTCAATTTAATGATTTTGCATAAATATCCTTAGATTCACTAATATTTTGCATATATACCCCTCAATTGACTAAAATCTTGCATTTTGTATCTCGATACCACCAATGATGTCATGATTTATGCAATATTTTTGACATATTTCGTTGAAATTAACCTAAGTTTGACGGGAGCCGCATAAATGTAATATTTTGAAGATTACAAGAATATTGATGATAATATGTGAGAGTTAGAGGAATACGTACAAATACAGTGTGTTTGAGGGGTATATATGCAAAAAATCCAAAATTTTACACCTACATATAATAAGGTGTTCGATTGGTGCCTTTGATACTTTATTAATGTTAGTTTTGACATTGATACTAACGGTAGATGTCTGATTATGTTCTATCAATTTTAATATTCATACATCAACAAAGGGTACTATCACAACAAACTTTGCATAGATTTAAACCTGTATTAAAAATAAGAAAATGCTAGCACGACAGAGACGCGTCTCCATTTTTCTTACCCAGCTAATACACATGCATTAGGTGCATTTCCTTCTTAAACACCTCAGTAACAGTAAGTGCTCCCTATAAATTTGTAAAAAAAATACCTTCATCTCTTACTTTCCCTTTAAGTGGGTAAGAAAAATGGAGAAAAATTTCCATCGTGCTAACATTCTAAAAGATCCCATCTTCCTTCCCCACCTCTTAACTCTTGTTTTTTTGACCACCTTCTTCTTGAAAATATTTAATCTCGCAATTAACACTTACTAAAACTAGCATTTCAATCAAATGGTGAATAAACTTTTCAATAAGAAACCAATGGAGGAGATAAACCTGAAGGAGCAGCTGAGAGCTAGACATTAGTCCACTTCCTCAAGGATGTCAAGCATAATAATTAGTTTCTCTCTCATTTTTGTAATCCACAGGGCCCTAGAAGGATTGGCTAGATTAGGTTTGCCGTGAAAGAAGTATGATTAGGACATCATATCTGCATCAGAGAATGATATGCACAACTGGATAGGACAGCCCTAATGAAATCTAAACAGGGATGGAGACCTGACCACAAAGATAATAGAATGCTGGTTGCTTCACAAGGTATGCTTCTCGTTCTTTTATAAATGTGTTAGAAAGAAGAGCCCACATATCAGGTACCAGGCACCTAGTTTTTTTTTTTTAGATGTCGAGGAAACCCAGTTGCCCGGTAAATCTCAGGGAAGGCATGACTTCCCGGTTCACACCATTCGAGAGTGACGAGTTGTTGGCATAAGGCACCTAGTTTCATGTGGGATATTTGCTGTACACCAATAACTGAGGAAGAAATTGATTAATCCCCCAAAATCGAAGGGCAGTAGTCACTTCCAATGTGGATTGCAACATCCTCAATGCTGCTGTCAGAGCTTCATGATCAGATGACAGCACAAGAGTGCTTTTTTTAATTGCCAAACACAAATCATCTGAACTCGACATCTATACTGTCTGATCTTTTGGTCAAACAAGTGTCAAAAGAAAAGTACAGCCCAACAGCTTGGATTGCATGGGTGTACTCTACGCATTTTATTCATGTACAAAGTTTGACAAACCATTACTACTTTATATATATATATATATATATATATATATATATATATATATCCTTTTGCAAAATACCCATTTTGCTTTGACCTAAAATTCCCATTAACACCGGAAAACATCGAACTACCTTGGGACATAGAATGCAGTGTTTTACATGGATTTAACGTCAAATTAAACGATCCCTAGGATGTGAATATGGGATGGCTGTCAAGTTAATTACCTGCATGAAATCCCCCATGAGAACCGCCAGGGCCCCGGGCACCGGGGGCACATCCACCCACTGGCCCTGGTGGAGCACCTGGAGGCCACCAACGTCGTCCTGTTGGAGGAGGCTGATGAAGCTAGCATCGCGGTGGCTGACGCAGCCCACGGTGAGCTCGGCCTCCGGGCGTGCCGGGTAGTGGAGGAAGACCAGGAAAAGGGCTTTGGCACAGTCCAACTCCTTGAGGTGGGAAGGGCGGAGGCCGAGGGCCTCCGACAGCAGCTCCAACAGGGTCTCCCCCACCCCCGCCATGCACTTCGAGTACTCGAGGATGATCTCCCTGCAGGTGGGGGGCAGGGCCTCCGGCCGGGGCGGGTCCGGGGCCGCGGCGCAGAACAGGGAGTCCCTCCAGTTGCCTTTGCGTTCCCGGGTGCAGAAGGCGCCCTTCCCCTCGGCGTCCCCCTCGTGGAAGCGCCGGGTCGCCGCCAGCATCTCGTCGAGGATCCCTGCGGGCACGCCGTGGCCCACGAGCTGGAAGAACCCCCAGGACTCAGTGGCGTGGCGGATCTGCTCCACGGCCTCACGGAGCCGCTCTCCCTCGGCGGCGTCCGACAGGTCTATGATAGGGGGGACATGCTGCGGTGCGATGGGTTGGGAGGGAACTGAGACTTCGTCGAGGAGGCTGTTGACGCCGGCCTTGGCCTCGCCCTCGCCCGAGGCCGTGACCTCTGCTAACCTGTTGTGAGCTGGTTCTTCCGCGCAGGGAGACGCCATGGGAGGAGCTTCTATAATGGGGTGAGCAAAGCAAGGCGAAGCTGCTTTGCGGTTCCACTCCACGCAGAGGAAATATATACCAGGGCCGATATAACGTTGTCGCGTAGCGCATTTTAAAAGAATTAAAAAAATAAAATTGATCTGGATCCTCTTCCCCTCCTTGTGTGCGCAAGTGGCAGGTTGCTACACTACACTTTGCATTAAATGAGCTGGTTTTGTTTATTGCCACATGCCTTAATGCGTGCCCTGTCAATTGCATTTTATATAATTTAGCTAACGTGCATGAGATCAAACTATGTATTTGTCAATTGACTAAGCACGTTGGCAGGCGAGATCTTGCGGCCTTTTTCCTTTTTTTTACATGTGTGCTGAAAAACGAGGTAATAAATATATCAAGATGCACACCTGCTGCCTTACGAGCAGCTGTTGGGGCCGGCGGTCGCACGTGAAAAAATGTTGTCTAATGGAGTCACTCGGATGTTAAGTTATATAGAATTTTAAATTAGATTATATGGGGTCTTGAATTAGACCAGTGAGATTCTGAGTTAGGTCAATAAAGTTCCGAATTATATTATTTTAAACTAGACTAATGAGTTTGACAAAATTCAGTAGAGCTCCAAGACCCCAATGGATGAATGCTGCGCCACTGGTTGAGGCAATTATTAATAATGTTGATGATTATCCTTCTTTGTTGATCAAACTAATTTTGAATAAAATGACTTATTTAGATTACCTTAAACCAAAATAAATAGTTTGAATAAAAAGCTCAAATTACTTAATCTAGGTAGAATAGGTGTTAATAGCACTTACTTTTATGTAGTTTGTTTTTTGTTTATATTATTTAATTTATCTTTATTTTAAATAAATATCCATTTACACTTGAATAAACAATTCAGTTATCATGTGACATACATCAAAAGGATATAATAAAATATGATCATAACAATGCCGAAGCATTTATTATAGGGAATAATGTAGACAAATTAATTAACAGTGAGAAAGTCGCTTTCGTTAATCAGACTTGTAATCAAATAGAGTACCGATCATGGATTCTCTTCTATCACTGCCGCTAACCAATTGAGTCTACCGTTGAGACCAAATCGATTAGCTATATCAATTTAGAATAACATCACTAATCTATTAAAGTCTTCCTGATGATCACTATCGCTAACCCCGATTCTGACTACTGCTAAGGCCAAATTGATTAGTTGTATCTATTAGATAATTCTTACTAATCAATTAAGTCCATCAATTAATTTGAGCGTTACTTTGATTTAGTCACTCTGTTTAATCGTTTATGTGTCCATTCGATTAAGATTATTGATTGTCCTATAAGTCGTCGATTAATCGACTACTTCTACCTAATCGATTAGAAGGACTCAGTGATTACTCATTTCAATTTACAGTTCGATTATCTATCAGATATTGAATCGATTACTTATTCTCGTTTAATAGAATATGTGACTATTTTAACCCGTGAATCTTGTTCGCTTAATCGATTATCTGTACAATTCTAAATCAATTATCTACATATTTTAAACTCGATATTCTTCATCTACTTGATCGATTATTATGCTTATTTCTGATTCAATTAATTACTTATATCTGCATCAATTATCCTATTCATTCTAAATCAATGATGTTGCACCGATACTATTTATCATTTTCGCACCGACCTAAAGATATTTGTCCGCGATTTGTCTAATATGCTTTTGTAGATCCTTTGCCATTCACCTATTCTCTGATTAGTACGCTAATGAGAATTTTCTTATTTTAATAATTCAACAAATAAGTAAAAATTGAGCAACCAAATTAAGAAGATAAGGAGACGATGCATAGAAGCTTTCAACAGTGTGACTGTTGTCTGCTCGAGCTCTCTCCAAGCTAGACACAGTCCTATTAATGTTAGATTCAATGAGTTAATGTTAGACATAAGGCGAACCTTGCAACAATTAAGGGGAGAGAAAATGTGCCTCAATGAAGCTTCTCAAATTTGTCAATAAATTGAAGGCTTGGATCAGAAGTAGAGCAAGAATGGATGAACTTTCAAATTCAAAGAGCTCCACTCTCTCTCTTCGTTAAAAAGCTCCTTTCTAGCTTTAGAGAGAAAAGAGAGAAGAGTTTAGGAGAGCTAACTTGATCAGTTTAGAAGTACTACATCCACTGTACTCTTCTCCGCTATGCTACATCGAATTCTTTGGGATCTTTTGCAACTAGTCAAGATATTGCTTATCTTCTTTTTATTATTTTGTTTTGCTCTTTGTTTTTGCATTTACATTGTACACTGAAGCCTACTGAGAGGCATTATGTGCATCTTTGTTTTATAAACTTCTCTGTTACCTCTTCCTTGAGAGGAAGAGAGGGCCTACGTTGCAGGAAGTGGTACGTCTTTCGGAAGAAAGAAAAGACCAGTTGTGGCTACGGGTGTTGGTTTTGTGGTTGTAACCTGTTAGGGGTTAGTATCTTGCGTAGTTTGTGTACCAGTAGAACTCCTAACAGATTGTTTGGGGACTGGACATAGTTATGAGGACTGAACCAATATAAAAATTATTGTGCCATCTGTGTGATTGTTCCTTATTCCTCCCTCTTTCTTGTGCATTTACTTCTTGTTGTGATTAGTTGATACTGTTATTTGCATTAGTAATTTTTGATAACCCATTCACCTCTCTTCTAGATTCTTTATAGCTTGGGAAAGATATTATACTTTCTAATCAATAAGAAGACGACTCCAACTCTATTTAAGAAAGTAGGAGTCCAAGGGAAATTCATGCTAACTGATCATACTTGAAAGCTTAGATTACCCATCCAACTTGGAGATGGATAACTTTTTAACATCCTCCCTTAATCTAAGCTATTTCATGCCAAGTAGCTTTCTCATCTAGATGAAAGTTTCTGGCTTGAGTGGTTTCCTAAAAATATTTACAACCTGATCTTCACTTTGACAATAGAGCAACTCAATTTCCTTGTTCATGATCAGCTCTTTAACGTAATGAAAATTAACTTCAATATATTTACTTTTTCAATAAAAGACATGATTCTTCCCCATGTACATAGTAGGATTGCTATCACAATAAATTTTTATGAGAACATTTTGGAGTGACACTAGTTCTTCAAGCATCCTTCTCAGCCACACTGATTGAGTTGCAGAAGCCAATACAACTATGTACTTAGTTTTTGTTGTTGATAGTGCTACAATAAATCAAGTAAACGCACTACTGTCAAGAAAAAATATATTACATGATGTACTTTTTCTTTCATCTATATTACCGCCCCAGTCACTGTATTGTATTAAAAGGCAGCGCCACATATGCCTCAAGGCAAGGCAATAGGAGAACAACTTGAGGCTTGTGGCTCATGCTATTTACCTGAGGCTTACGTTTTTTGTTAATTTGAGGTATGTGCTTCACACCATTTACTTGAGGCTTACGCCTTGATGCGGTAAGACAATGAGATGATTTAAGGTAGACTTAAAACTTACGTTGACTATATTGTCTTTAAAATATGATTCAATGTTGACAGTTTTACTAGATAAATAAAATAAGAAGATTTGAATTAAACCCAACTATGTTACTTCCAACACCGAAAGACAGGGTAGTAACTGTGGTAGTTCATGCTTCAATGCCAACTAGTAGTCCATGGTTTTCGCTCTACATTTGTGTGGGCCTATCATTTAGTTGAAAACTTGAGATAGTATTACAATGACAAATTAGTATTATTTAATTTTTTATGATAGTTTTAACATCCTTTTCCTTAAATAGTGAGACTTCTTTCTCATTGCGCGTCAAGACTTACACCGTGTAAGACTTTCGAAAAGTGCCTCACAACCGCCTTGAGCCCTTTGAAACTATAAGTCACTGTCAGTGTATCTAATTAATCCTAAATCATCACCAGAAGCAAAGAAAACACCATAATTAATGCTCCCTTCGATGTAATGCAAAATCCTCTTCGCTACCTGCAAGTATATCTATGTTGGCTTCTCCATATATCTATTAATAACCCAATACTATAAATAATGTTAGAGATCGTAGCAATCAAGTAACGAAGACTTTCTATCAGTTGCTTGAAGAACATAAGATCTACTAGTTTTTCATTACCTTTTTTGCACAACTTCAAACCAGTCTTTACAAGAGTAGTAAATGGCTTACCTATCAAACATTTTTATTCTATCAAGAATTTTACCTGCATATTCTCTCACTGTAGAATTTTCAATTTTGATTCTAATTATTTTGGGTTAATGAATTTGAAGTTACTTCTTGTTTGAGAAGTCAGAGTTGCCCTAGGATGGTAGCATCCAAAGACGATGCCATCACTGATGGCGAGACAACGGCCTAATCGGAGGGGTCGTGACATGATCGTTGACAACGCCAGAAGGAGATGTGGGGCGACATGCCACGTCTAGATGGAGGCCAGGGTCTTCAGCTGTAGATGAGTGTTGTGTGTTGCAAGTCAGATCGTTGACGTGTCCCATGAAAAGTGTAGGCTTCACTGTCGGATGGTCAGTCGAGATCTATTGGACCGATAAGATTGAGACTCAGGTAGGCACGGACAACAATATCATCAAGTAATGACGTAAAAGATTGGTCAGATCATAACGAAGAGGAAGAGACAAAAACATGACCTCTATTCATGGTTTCCCACCGATGGCATCAAAAGATGATAGACCTAAATTTCGTTCACCAAGATCAGGGCTCTCTATCTCCAATCAGAGAGATGTCGTTGGTTAGTCCCTGCAAAAAAAAACATTGTTAGAGAGCCCTCCCATCGGCAGTCCAGGAGAGCCCCCTCCGATGCTGAAGTCAATAGCCTGGGGATGCTGGAGGGAAGATCAAAGAAGTTTGGGCACTCGAGAGCGTACATGTGCTTGTAAGGGTACGAGGCCTTATATAGTAGTAAGGTAGGGAGTCCTTCCAAAGGATGATTCCTAATACGATCAGGAAAAGTAGATCCTGGAGAATTCGTCAAGTCATGTCCTTATCAGGAGAGGAGGACTATCTTGAGGGAAATTTAGAAACGAGAGGGATTCTTTCCGAATATGGTATGACCGACTTAGGGCTCCGTAGGAGAGATGGACCCTAAATGGGGCTGGTACGTGGCAACGCCGTTCTATAGCTTCCGAGCTCCCCCCCCCCCCTCCTCAAGGGAGTTAATATGGGCCCGGAGACTCCGCTTGTTGGGCTGTTCGTATTTGGGCCGTGCCAAATTCCCACATATCACACGTATAATACGTGTATCTTTAAATTCCCGAATTAAACTCCCGTCCGTCGCACAGTACCAAAAGATAATAAAAAATACTCATTTTTTTACGCCAACCATTTTATTTACATATAGTACAAAAATATTTAATATTTTCTATTTAATACACTATGTTATTGAATTAAAATAAGACTTTTACCACTTAAATATCATAGAACATGATATTATATGAAAAAACTCACTTTTTTATCAACAAAAATTCATAATTTGATTAATACTTATTTATTATATGATTTTATTTTTTATTTAATTTTTTGACCATTTTTATATAAAAGTTATATATGCATTGGTGAATCATTTTTTAATCTTTTAATTATTTGACAGAATATTTGACCGTCTTATTCAAAATTTAATTAAATTATATCTGATCGTATTTTTGCCATATAATACCTGTACCGAATTTAACCAACTATCGGGGGTTTGCCGTATAATCATGTGCTGGAAAATGAAACCTTAACAAATATAAAAATCTGTCCCAGCCAACTCTGGGCACTACTGCTCTCACCAGCCCAACGTGGCAGCTTGGGCTTTGGCTCATTTTTAAAGAAAAATGCCCTTGTAATAAGGTTAGAACGGTTTGGTCGGTTTGTTTCGGAGCCTCCTCATCTCTAATCAAACTGAAATTTTGATTTGATTCTATTTAATTTTTAGGTTCAAATGAAAATAGTGAACACCCCTTAGATGGGACAACTGACAACTAACATAAACACATGGTCATCGAGGACTAGACTTTGAGTGCAACACTTTTCCTCCCACTAATTGGGGTTGGTGTCTATTGTAGGCTAGGTCTTAGAAATGGCACCAATGTTACTGTAAGTGTGACTTTGTTTGCAGAATTGTTTATATCATAATAAGATTTTGGAGATTTTTAAAATTAGAACAAGAGGTATTTGATTTAATACATTATTGGTATTCTATCCAGAAGGAGAATTACACTGTACTATTACAAGTGATTTGATAGAGAATAATAGAATAAAGAGCGAAATAAAGATTGGAATTAGAGGAATTGGAAGAATTGAGTCCTACTTTGCTCGCAGAATTAGAGAAGAATAAGACCCCTTATTCTTAAAATAAGATTAATTATTGTTTGATGGACGGAATGACTTATACCGTGTTAGAATTACTTATACTAGCTTAAGGAGAATAAACAATTCGACCTTAGACCGAAGAACTGCTTATTATTTCTATTCTGCTAGTGGGTCCCACAGAACTATCAAAATTAAACGTTCTTTATTTTAGTATACGTTATTATGAATAAATTATTTCATATAACCTATTATGTAAACAAATTGAGACCGAGGGAATTAAGCATTCCAAATAAAATTTAAAAAATTTAGAGAATTAGACATACCCGCAATCAAATAGGATTTAAACCATTATACATATTATTTCCGATCTTATTTCGCTAACAAAGTGATGTAGGTGTATAACCATGCACCCTAACAAACGTACGGTTATCAAAGTGGACAACAGCTAAACTCACATAGTCACCATTGCCGATCGACACCCTACGTTGGGGTAAACATCAGCTGCACAGTTTGCATTCATTAATGGGACAAACATCTAGAAGAAAATTCATCGTAGTCATGATACACTTGATCGATAATTCAAGTGGACTTGTGGGAATATGACTTTATAATGATCCAATTACTTGACTTAATGTGACACCAAAAGTTATAAACATCAAAGCCACTGTCTAGGGCAGTTGGTTTCACCTTTATCTCCTAAATAGGAGGTCTCATGTTAAATTTTGGTTGAAGCCTAAAAATTTCTCGAGGTAGGTAGATTTATTTCTGGTTCATGAGATTTTTTCTCCGAATAATCAGACGAATCTGAAATTTTTGCCTATTTAGACGGACATGTCGGCCAGCGCGAAATTATCTCCAAACTTTAGAAGATTGTATATATTTGTATGTAATTGACCTCTGAGTCCCCTGTTCGAAAAAAAAAAAAGGAAAAAAAAAAGTAAGTTATAAACATCGGGGGACGGCGGGGTCAGGACGGCGGCGCTGGTCGTCGGCGGGGCAGTCTTCGGCGGGAGAGATGAAGATGCGGGGGACGGACCTAAGGCCGGCGTCGAGGAGGCCCTTGCCGCCGGCCTTGGTCTCGTCGAAGGCCTTGAGCTCTGCTAACCTGTCGTAGTTAGCCGGTTCTTCCGCCCAGGGAGACGCCATAAGGGTGTTTGCCTTTGCTTGCAGACTCGCAGTTGATGCGGAGAGTTTTGGGGACGGCGACTGTGAAGGTGACTCAAGTTCCTAGTCCACTCTCTCTCTCTCTTTCTCTCAACTTTTTTACTGTTTGACTTGTCTACTTTTCTATAGCTAAGATTATGATGCGATATAAAGATCTCACGAGGATCCATTCAACATGTAATGCTTAGTGCACTACTGTCCGTCCACAAATATGACGAGGATTTAGTTTACATTCATATTAATTTTATTCGTATGTTAGCCCACGTTGAAAAATTGAATTTAAAAAAGAGTTAATTGTCTGACCATTTTTTTGAGAAGAGTTAAATTTTCTGCATTATTACACTGGTTGCTGGTATTTAAATTTAAAAGAAAATTATTTTTTGAAATTGTTTTTGATTGGCTCCAACACCCAATATGACCGTATAGTCCGACCTTAGATAAGATAATTTAAAAAAGATAAAAATTTAAAAATCGACTTCAAATGAACAATAGTGATGAATTAATATGTATTTATCTATTTCTTAGTTGGATTGACTTCAAACTTTTTCATATTAATCTGTTAATAATCACAGACGCCTAAAGTCTTGAACTTAAGTCTATAAATACGCAAGTTTATGAAGAAGGAAGGGTTAAGAATTTAAGAGAAAGACGACGTCCAAACGCTGAAGGAGTTGACATCAAGGCGCTGCTACTACTTCTAGAAGTCTTGAAATAAGTTTCGTCATTTCTTCATCATTTCTTCGTCCTTTCTTCATCCTTCAAGATCTATTCAAGATCAAGATTTTCTAAGGACCATCCAACTTAATTTTTCTTAACTAATCTCTAATTATATTTTCATCATATTAGTTTATAATTTTTCATTACATCATTTCATGTTATACATACAACACTAGCATACTTTTTCAACCCACATGTTAAGGGATTTCAAAGACTACAAAACAAGTGAATTTTTTGTTTAAATTGCATGATTAGAAATTTTATTAGAATAGATACTATCTCTATTTAGTTCTTATTGTTCTTTTCCTCTTTTATTTTATTATTTGCAAGGTACAAAGAAGATCAAGAAAGAGGGAATCAATCTGGACGATTCTCAAAGTCCAATCAGTATTCAAAGTAAGAACAAAGTTAGAAGGACTCTTTTTCTTCAGTCGGCTGAAGGAGAAGAATCAAGAACTTCAACATCTCCCACATATGAAACATGTAAACGATCTATCTTTGTCTTTTGAAACTTTATAGTCAAAAATTTTTGACGATCACTTAATTTTTAATATATTTTATTTGTCATTTAATCAACAAATTTTTATGATAATCACATATTTAATTTGAACACTCACAAAGGTGTAATGGGAAGGAGGAGGAGGGTTCAACAAAGGCAACGGTTAGGGGTTCAAGAGAGGAGGAAAATGGTGACAGAAGAGGATGGGGTGAAGAGGCGACGAAGGGAGAGGAGAATCAATGGTTGGGCACAATAGTTGGAGGGAGAGTAACAGTGGGTCTACCATAGAGGAAGGCAGGGGGTGGGGTTGGAGTTTATCATGGCTAGCTAGTAGTAGGGGGTTGGTTCTGAAGGGGGGATAGAGATCTATACAAAATAGTCTCGAGGGAGGGGGATGTCAAACAGGGAGGGAGGATCGATTGTGGGTGAAGGAAGAAAAGGACTCACTAGGGAGGGGAGGGAGGAGGCGTTCCCAAAGGAGACTTCCTCCTTCTAAAGTGTCCACCATTAAAGCTAAGCTCGATCTATCGGAGACAGCAAATTCTCGACCGGAGATTCCGACAAAGAAATCATAGTAGGTGGGAGCTCCCACTTACCACGGAACAACACTTTCAATGAAATCACGATGCATACTAGTCAATATTAGCTCTAAGGATTCACTGATTTCATGATGTTTCTTGTCGAAATGAATTGCCCTCTAGGTTAATATGGATGATACTTGTGGTACTCTTATGAGCAATATTATGCATATGCATTTATGATATGAACATTTGTTCTTATTTATATATCCTCTTTATTATTTAACCACAAAAATAACTATTAGAAATGAAATTGCCTATGTATACTTATATTATAGAATTTAAATGTGTTTCTTAACCAATATTGTGACATTCCATGAAAGATATTTTATAAATATCCACTTCAAATTACTTAACATAATAATTAGAAGTGGCCGGACCGGCTTTGACTTTATTTAGTCAGAAGTATTTATAGAGTCTCTATAATCGAGAGAGTATACAATTTGACATTTAAACTATGTATACTTATATTATAGAATTAAAACGTGTTTCTTAACCAATATTGTGACATTCCATAAAGATATTTTATAAATATCCACTTCAAATCACTTAACATAATAATTAGAAGTGGCTAGGCCAGCTTTGACTTTATTTAGTCAGAAGTATTTATAGTCTCCATAATCGAGAGAGTATATAATTTGATATTTAAACTAATGTTTCTTAAGTATAAGATTTTTCTACGTCACCATGATCATTCAACCCTTTAGGATGATCATTTCGAGTTCATAGGTCCCCACCATAGGGAAGAATATTCTTCTTTAGAGTCCCGCAACTTATATGGAGCATTCGGGCATAGGCCTTCACTAACTCCCTCTTCCTACATAAAATACCATTGAGCCATGGGCTCTTTGTTGGTCAGCTTCGACTTTTCAAGTTAAGGATACTAAAATTGCTAGTGATGCTACATTGAGTTGCTTGATCTTCTCTGTACATTTGATGATAGTCCCAATAAAGTAGTGATTTAATTTCCTTTAACCTTCTTCATTTGACAAGATGGCAGACTTTTGAATTTATTGATTGTGACCTCGCTATAAAAAATAGCAGGTCGACAGGGGAGAGGGATCCAACCCTCTGCACTACATACTTAAGTAGATTTTGCCCGCAATACTTCATCATGGGAAAGCTCCTAAAATCTCATCAATCTTCTAGAAATACTGCGTTGGCCGTAATGAGTTTCTGATCTTACGTAGTGATGTCGACAAAGTCAACCATGCTAGATGATGGCGATATCTAGTCAATTAAAGAGATTGGGGAAGAAAGATGGGGAAGAAGATAGGGTTGAGGGTGAAGGAAGGATTGAGGCCAAGGAGAGGTGATGATTGCATGGGGAAGGAGATGGTAAAGGGGTAACGAGGGGTGGTGAAAGGTACTAATTAACTTGGTATTGTGACCAAAGGGGATAAAAACTTCAAAGGAGGGAGAGTTCTTCTCACCGAGAGAAAGTAGGAGAGTTCCTTTGTCAAGAAACTTCCCCCTGCTGGCGAGCAGCTCATAGGGGAGAAGACTGGGAGATGGAGGGTGGAAGACTGAGCAAAAACCCTCGAAAGGGAGAGTTACAAGGGGATGCGGTACCTAAGCTACATTCAAGTGCTGATGAAAATAAGAAAACACACATTAACTTGAGTAAATAGGAAACGAAAACTAACTTGGGTGAACAAAAAACCTACATGCTTAGGGGGATTATCCTCAGACAACGGCTCCTTCATGGGCTTACACAGCCTCGAGGATGAGGAGTAGAGGTGCGTGGTGAAGCAACACCCCATGGATACCCGGCCACCAGACGTAACTTGCCCGCCAGAACTTTGTGCTCCACACTTTTGAACCGGTCGTTGGTGATCGGCTACAGGAGAGGAGGACGAGAAATATACGTCGCTTAATCAAATAGAAGAAGCTTAATTCTATGTGTTTGGATGGCCTCAAACTCTTGCATCACCAATCCTCATGCACCACGCAGAGTCGTGAGCCCTCCAAATCTCGTGCACATTCACACTTACCTATTAAATTTTCTCAATTTTCCCACGTAAACACTGACATGCGCATCCTAATTCTAAGCCCAGGAAATGAGATCTGCTGGACCTCCCCCTCTAGGCCATTGTATGTTCTTAGACACATAGGAGGGCACGCATTCACCCATCTTCGACCAGACAACCAAAAGATTTTAAAAGTACCCTGTAATGTAAGCGGTATGTTCATATAGTCTGATATCTAATCGGACAACTTAATAATAAACCCTGATGAATAGTAAGAAATACTCTCAATCGGTTGAGTTCAATAACAATTTTTTATTTTTAAAATTTTTTCTGTTATCTGATCCAAATGATCTCAATCCTATAAAATTCTAGTTAGTGTGGCATGGCTGTGTTTGCATCACTCCACTTTTGCAAGCTAACCTTAGGATGGTGGAAGTTTGATTTACGTACATTGTCAACCCAAACCCTAAATATTGCACATCCCTTTAGTTTGGAGTCAGGTTTCTGTACAGGTGAAGAGGGGATGATTAGGTAAGTGCAAAGGGGAATTAAAGTTTTTCATAAAATTCTCTCGTTGGGAATGAAACAAGGTGCTGAGAGGGGCTGCCTTGAAAAATTCCTCTCTATCCTCACCCAGTGGCAAAATCAATTTATATTCAGTGGGGTCCCCTGACTTTATTGAGTTTTATCAAATTTATAATTTTAGCTTATTAGAGTAATTGGTTATTGATTCTGGTTCTTAAAAAGAGTGACACTATTGAATTCTTTAGTCTGCTATGTCATTTTAAATGTTATGTTGATTACGATGTGAGAGCGCATAGCACGCATGTATTGTTAGGGCGCGCAAGGAGCTTTAACGCATATGAAAGAGGATAAATTAAAGTAGATCAAACTCAAATTTTGAACCATAGCCAGTAAAATATAGTATTATGCTCGTATTATATAAAACTCTTATACTTCGCACCAAATCGAAAGATACGATAAAACATTCATTCTTTTTAAGCTGACCATTCTATTAACATATAATACAAAGTTGTTTAATACGTACTTTCCATTTAATATACCATATTATCAAATTAAAATGACTTTTTGGTCGCTTAAATCTCATAAGACATGAGATTATATGATAAGAAGCTCACTTTTTATTGACAAAAACTAATAACTTAGTTAATAACTAGTTATGATATGGTTATAATTATAATTATAATTTCATTTTTAAAAGACTCTTGATAAAATCTATATATATCTTGTTGAATCTTCTTTCAATCTTTTAATGGTTTGACGAATTTTTCACTCACTATAAGGAATATAGGATTTATCAGCGACTAAGAACCGTTGACAAATATCAAAAAACCGTAGACTAAAGGATATGTCAACGGCTAGAGAGTTGTTGACAAAGTCGTAGACAAAAATCCCGTTGGCAAATATTTGTCAACGGCCATAGAACAACCGCTGACATATGAGATATATGTCTACGACTACTAGCCGTAGACAAATGAGATATATGTCAATGACTACGGTAGCCGTGGACATATAAATCATATGTCAACTGCTCAAGCCGCTGACATATGCGGCTAATGTCAACAGTTATAGCCGCTGAAAAATATTTCATTTGTCCACGACCTTAGCCATGGACATATGATGTGCATATGTTAACGGCTGTAGCCGCTGATAAATACTATATGTCTACGGTTTCTGCAGCCGTTGACATATGTTCAACAGAAGATTTTGTCAGCGGTTTAAGCCGCTGACAATTGTTATTAATTTTTAAAAAAATTAAAATATTAAATAATATACAAAAACCTGCAGATACACAATAACCTGTAGATAGCATTCATAGACACAAATAAGCACATCCATCCATCACACTGGGTCTATGAATTTGACTCATGGTGACACTAGTTCAAAATCCATCCATTATTATAATGTACAAGCTATAATGTACAGGGAAATATTATTAAAAAGCTCAATTGTTCTCCAAAAGGGTCAAAACACAAGAACAATCCTATTGATGCACCCTGTCAAGCCAACAAAGACACTAAGCACCAGCAAGTCCTAGCTATAACAGACTCTCTCCTTAATATTATTTTTCCTCTCAGAACCTAAAATTCACAGATTGAATTCTTAAATATGAGAATTCAATGGGGATCTCATAAAACACAATAAAATTCAAGCTCAAAAAAGAATTGTCAAAGAATCACCAAAATAAATATCAAACGCATAACTAAATGAGAGATTTATAGCTGAAAGTCCATGATGACACATCCATATAGCGAGATCAATCAAGTTCTCTATCATAATCATTTTTTCCAAACCGTTGTTAGCTCAGTAGTTCGAACAGCTCAGGCACAAGCTCACGATTTGCATCTTATCATTTCGCTTGAGATGAAAGTAAGGGATTGTGGTGACTCAATCATCCCTGCCAAATGACTAAGGGCCTGTTTGATAGTACTTATTCAAATACTTAAATCTGATACGTTCAGACAATTTCAACTTTAGATTGATTGTTTGGTAATACATCTAAAATAATGTTTAATTATAGTTTTAGTATAAAAAAACCTTATTAAATTTTAAGTAACTGCAGGATTATTTTTTATTTTTCAGGCATTCGTTTTCTTCCCTCGAATAACCTTCATCCAAGAAATCTCCCCGTGCGTCGCTGCCTCACCTCTTTGCATCTCCCTCTGCTCGACACATCTGCCCGCCTCCGTCGCTGCACTATGCTTCCTCCACAGTGCTGGCGTCGCCACCGCCCTCCTCTGCTTCCAGTCTTGCACTGCCACCATCTTCGTCTATATATCCTCCCTCTGCCCTACCCTCACATTGCTTGGGACCGCCCACTCTCCCTCTCCCCGCCCAACCGTTCGACGTCCTCCACTACTTCACTTGCCTCCACTGCTGGTAGATGTTGGTGGTGAGTGATGCCGCCATTGCTCTTGCGAGAGGACTTGAAATTCATGTTCTTATGAATGGAAAGTCATTAGGATATGAATTTGATATTAAGATAAGATAAAAGTTCCCATGAAAAGAAACACCATTAAGAATATGCTCGATCCTATTTATCATGTAAGATCACCCACAATCTGGCATTTGTCACGTTACATACATAGTGCAACAAAAGGGATGTCTAAAACATTTTGTTCAACCGATCAAGAATCTCAAGTCCCAAGTCGTTTCCAAATTAACCTACATAAGGTCTTAAGAAATGTGATGATGACAACGTAGAGCATCGCCGCAGCTGAGTATCACATTTCTCAACTTCCAGTGTAAGTTACAACGTAATCTAACAATGTGATTCCATACAAATATAGACCACCAGAAATGCAATCTGCTCTTTTACCTGAATTGCAGATGCATTGCCTTGAAAGCCTTTCCTTTCTATTTTGTCTTCAATTTCTTCCTTTGAACCATAACCTCCTAAAATATTCGTTTGTATCCTCCCACATAATACCATGGTTGGTGGAAGCATCCATAATAAAAGCCTTTCCAAGCTGCTCCATGTGGGATGCTGACACAATTCCCACACTGTGTCAAGTTCTGTCATGGCTAGCTGAAGGTGACGAAATTACACAGCAACCTTAAAAACGTAATTAAAACCAGAAAATCAGTAAGCCAAAAGCAGAAAACTTTCAAAACATTTCGTTAGTGGTATAAAAGAGAAAAATTTTAAAGGGTTCATGGTTGCTCGGATAAAAAATGGCCAACTCGATAAAAATTGCTGGTGCTCGGATTTGGGGGTACTCGTGCAGCTGGCTTATGCATTGATCTCACTATGAGGCATGAGTCTAGAGCAATAAGAAAAGCATAGCGAACAGAAGATAGGAATGGTACAAGAGACATGTTCCAAAGTGGAATATGGCAGCAAAATGATGGAACAAATAGATAAGAGATAAAGTGCAAGATCACCTTAAGAGCTTGTTATACGTTTTCTCTCTGATGCTTTACATCTATTAGCAACAGGAGTAACTTTACGTTCAAACCATATCATATCCATCTGTCTTTTTGAAAAAACCTATAGGCTTTCTCCCTTCTCAGATACTAGAAGGTCAATTCAGAATGATGGTGCATCATACCTCACGGTTCCTGTACGCACCACTTTCGCCAGAATAAAAAACTGGAAACTTCCAAGGAGCATTTTGTCGAACAAGTTGCGGGGTTCCGATCAATCGGACTCTTGAAGCCCCCCGAGCACCACAGAGCCCATGATCAGCCCCACCACGCCGACCCCAAGCGCCGCCACGAGCAGGGCCTGCACGGCCACGAACGCCACCGAGTCGTCGGGGATCACCACCACCGCCGCCGTATCTCTGAATGATAACTGAGATCATAGTCTTCCAAATCCCCCCTTCCCTGCCGGAACCGAAGAAGATGCCAACGGCGGCACCCTGCTCGAACCCTCCTCCCCGACATACGTGGACTCCTCTGTCCTCCAATATGTCTGCGACGGCACCCCCGGAAACCCTTCGGCCCTTCCCCGTCGTCGCCGTCGTCCTCGATCATGGGCTTCAAGCTCACTGGGGGAACGCTCCACGATCCCTCCCGCGCCAAGATATACGCCGCGGATACGCAGCGCACGACGGATACGAGATTTTTGGTCGTTGCGGGAGGCCATGGCGGCTTCGTCTCCTTTTTTTGGGTGGACTTGATGGAGGAAGGTGATGCCGAAGGCTGCGGAGGTGGTGATGGCACGGCGATGGCCCAAAGAAGGCCGAGCAGGAGGGGAGCGACGGACGACAGTCGGCCGAGCAGGAGGCCAGCGGCAACGACGAGAGCGGCAGACGACTCGAGCCGAGCTAGGGGAGGGGGGTGGCAATCAATTAGGGCATGGGAGGGGGTAAAGAGGGGGAGATGGAAAGGGAAGGGCGGGGGAGGATGGCGATCGAGGGTCGGCAACTGGAGCGGGGGAGAACGGCGGTCGGCAGCGGCAATCGGAGGGGCGGATGACGGCGGCCAGCCAAGTTGGGGGGAGGGGGCAACGATTAGGGCACGGGAGGGAAAAAAGAGGGAGAGATGGAGAGGAAAAGGGAAGGACGTGGGGGCTCAGGTCTTACAGGATCTTTGTCCACGGCTACAAATCTAACCGTTGACATAAGGAGGAGATGTTAACGGCTAATTTGTAGTCATTGACATATAAAGGTATATGTCAACGGCTATAAGTGTAAGTGTTGATATAATTTAAATATATTTATTTTTACCTTTTATCTTTATTATATGTCAACGACTAAAATTATCGCTGTTGACATATACAACATATGTCAACGACTATATTTTTAGTCGTTGATATATCTTAAATATATGTAAACGGTAGTCGTAGCCGTCGACATATAATACTATTGTAGATGGTCATATTTTAGTCGTTGACTAATATTTCTTTTATCGACGTTTGTCTTTAGCCGTTGACATATATTCGCTGACAAATTTTCTCTTTTTGTAGTGATTGCCTGATTCAAATTTTAAATGAAACTATTTCCAAATATATTTTTGCCGTGTAATACGTATTTAACTATGTTTTGGGCAATTGTCCCAGCAGTCCTCATACATTTATAATTCTGTTCTCCCTGTGGCTCTAAATGGTGCAACTTCAAGGTTTGAAACGAAAAAAAAATCATAGTAACAACACAGAGTTGTCAAACTCTAAAGGTACTTTCTCTAGATCATACTATCCCGCACAGAAGGACAAAAGGAGAGAAAGAGGGGGAAGAAGTAATCAAACCACACAAAAACACAAGAACTTTATGTGGTTCGGAGGTGATGTGTTTTCCTACATCTACGGTCACACTAAGTTCTTTATTTTCTGTATATTACAATTACAAGAGATGATGTCCTTTTAAATAAAAGAGTCTAGGGCAACCCATTATAAATACTGTTATAATAATACTCTTAAATTTTCGCATAAAGACATAGAGAAGCTTACCAAAATAAAGATCAGACTACACATTCCTTAAACGCTTTTGACCGAAAATGGTGCCAAACACTTGTAATTAATTGAAGCCATCAGCCAAACAGAAAGAAGCCAGTAACCTTATCTTAATTAAGCTTTCAAGTACATATGCATGCAGTACACAAGCAAGTACGTTCAAATGTTGATAAAACTAAAGAAAACACAAACAAACTTGGCTGAACGCCAAAGATTCACACAAGGCAATCTATTTATTTAGTTCAGCTGCACCTTCACACCTGCAAACAAACACTTGCACACAGTTTAAATATTAGTATACGGGGATGAAACCGGGGAATTAATTCTTTCACCATGGATGCACACATATGTTGCTACAGCTTGAACTGCGACAATGGCGATTCTCGGGTGAGGTTCTTGGCGAGGTAGTTCCGAGTGTAGTCGCTCAACAGTGTCTCCTTATACTTGGGGGGGTTATCCTCAGAGAGCAGCTCCTTTATGGGGCCATACAGCCTCGTGAAGGAGGGGCAGAGGTGCGTGGTGAAGAAGCACCCCACCGACACCCTCGAGGCGTCCCTGCTCGTCAGTACTCTGTGCTCCACGCTCTTGAACCTGTCGTTGGTGATCAGCTGCAGGAGAGAAGAAAGAGAAGCATGTCAGCTCAACAGGGCTATATAGAATAGAGTATGCAGGTTCCAGTAAGTGCAAGTGAGGATGGAGCAGGGTAAGTAAGTGCAAAGAAAAAGAGGAAGTTTTTCAAGAAGGTCCTTTATGGAAAACGAGGAAAGGTTTATGTGAGGGGTCATTTTGAAAACCTCCCCTCGCTGCACTCACTGAGTCGCATCCACCCCTGCACTTAGAGGATCGTGGTTCAAATAGAAAAGACTTAGTTCCACAGGTTCGGGTCACCTCAGTAGAGGTTTGAAGAGAACCTCTCTCATACCACTCCTCGGGTGCCATTTTATGAACAATGCTTAGGTGATAGCATTTCTTCCTTATTTTTTTTAGCGTTAATTGCATATACTTTTTCTCCTCTTACTTTTGCACTAGTATTAATAATTATACTAAATAAAAATTTTGTCAAAAATGTCCTTGTGATTAACTTCATTAAAAATTCTATTTTTAATCGTTAAATTTGATGTTTAGACAAAAATGCCACTACAGAAGATACTTGTTTGATGGGCACATTGTGCCAAATAGAGAGAAAGAGAGATAAATGGAAGGAGAGAGAAAGAGAATTGATGAACAAAGAATATGGATGTTTTAGATATTTTTTAACTTTGGTTAAAGATTAATCAAAGTTAAATAAGAGATATTTAATAAAATGATAACAAATGACAATGACAGGGCATTTTTCCAACCATTTACTTGTTATCAAATTATTAATGATAGGGTGAAAAGAAGAGAGATAAAAATACAATTAACTATGTGATATGGTTATATATCTAATAATTCTTTTTTACCTCTATTAAAAGAAGGATTTTTTTTTTAAACTCACGTAGAATAGTTGATGTAAAATTCAAAGAGTTTAACTTGCAACACCGCCAAGGTAAGAGTTCTACACCATCTGACGGTGTTTTTAAGTTGAAAAAAAACTTAAAGTTTTTTTGAAGTCTCCCCATCTGACCTACCCGGTCGCACAATTTGGTCTTAGTGATTTTTGATTTTTCATCTTTTTTGTGATGTCTAATATAAGATCGGATTGTAAGATCACCGTGGGCCGGGTTCTCCAAAAAAATATTTGAAAATTTAAATTAAAAACAGTACCAAACTGTGTAGAGCTGTCTGACGGTGCATCATATTAAACTCAGATTCAAATATGAATCTAATCTCATTCAGCTACGTCAGATGGCTGAGAAAAGTGGGTAAAGAGTCTTTATGCGCTCCCTTGAGTAAATTATATAAACTTGGGAAGTTGCAGAACGATATAGAAAATTTTTAGATTTTATGTGGACTTGAACAGGCACGTAAATTTTGGCTAGTTACTTACCTGCATGAGATCGCCTAGGTTAATCACCAAAGCTCCGGGAACCGCGGGAACATCCACCCACTGGCCCTGGTGGAGCACTTGGAGCCCGCCAACATCGTCCTGCAGGACGACGCTGACGAAACCGGCGTCGGTGTGCCTGCTTCCCCCCAGGGTGAGCTCGGGCTGCGGGCACGCCGGGTAGTAGTGGCAGAGCAAGAAGTGGCCTTTGTCGCAGTCCATGTCCTTGAGGTGGGAAGGGCGGAGCCCGAGCGCCTCAGACAGCAGCTCCAACAGGGTCTCCCCCACCCTCGCCATGTGCTCGGCGTAATCCAGGACGATCTCCCTGCAGGTGGCGGGGATCTCGTCGGGCTGTGCCGGGTCCGGGGCCGTGCAGACGAGTAGGGTGTCCCTCCAATCGGCGGCGCGGGCCTTGTACAGGTTGAAGCTGCTGGAGAACGCCACCTTCCTGTCGGGGTCCCGGGAATAGAAGGCTGCCTTCTCACCGGCGTCCCCCTCGTGGAAGCGGCGGGCTCCGGCGAGCATCTCGTCGAGCACGCAGGCGGGCACGCCGTGGCCCACGACCTGGAAGAAGCCCCAGGACTCGCAGGCGCGGCGGAGCTGCTCCACGGCCTGCTGGCGCGTCTCTTCCTCGGCGATGGCGGACAGGTCTACGATGGGGACTTGCTGCCCTGCCATGGCGGGGTCGGGGTGGTGCTGCATTGTGAGGCGGTCTTCGGGGGGAGATATGAAGATGCGAGGGACGCACTTGACGCCGGCGTCGAGGAGGCCCTTGACGCCGGCCTTGGTATCGTCGAACGCCTTGAGCTCTGGGAACCTGTCGTAATTAGCTGGTTCTTCCGCGCAGAGGGACGCCATGGAGTCCTTGCCCTGTGCTCGCACTCGCAGTTGATAGGGGAAGGGTTTGGAGATGTGGACTGTGAAACCCACTAAAGTTCCTGCTGCACTCCCCTTCTGTCACTTACTGTATAACGTGAGGTATGGCTTTCCCAGATGTTCTTTATCTAGTACAGTGGGATATTTGCTAGCTATCGTTCGTATATGAATCTAGATCCTTTTAAAATCCAGTTTTAGTCAGTGCACTACTTAATTGGACTCTCATCTCAACCCTCTCCTCTCTCATCTGTACTGTTCGCGTCCAATCCAGTAGTACACTGACTGGAATCGAATTCATCTTTTTAAGTGTAAATGAAGATACGTAGGGAGAAATTGAAGTTTTTTAAAATAAATCCTCCCATAAAAGATTTTCTTAAAAAATTACCTTTTTTTTCTTTGTGCTTACTCAATTCCCTCCTCATTGGTACTTACATAAACCCAACTATTCATATACGTATTTTGAAAAACTATCTTTCTCATTTTGCACGTACTCAATCCTCTCCTCACTTGCACTTAAGAAATCCGTTTCTTCATATATATATATATATATATAAGGACTGATCTTCCACTAATGGCACTGTTGCTAGTTTACCAGATGATGATATGGGATACCAGAGGCTTCCTGATACAGATTTTTCATTGGTTTGATGTTTATTTTAGATTTCCCCAAAGCAACTCTATTTATCGGTGTGTTCAGCCAATGTTAGGTAGATAACCAGATGTTAAATTTGACGAAGCAAGATGACACGGTGACGCCAGTGCATTCAAAAAGTGTTCTACTATACAATTTCTGTATCATATTGGTGTAGATATATGATTTCAATTAAAAAAGAAGCACGCGTGCATACCCACAGCAGTTCTCTTTGAAAATTTTTTATTTTCGCCTTGAAAGTAACTTTAGAGTCGTTGTCCTTTACCTAGACTCCACTAGCCTTTTTTATATTATTATATTTTATGTCACCTCATTAATGTTATTTTTATAATTTATATAATTAAAATACGTAAAAAGTAGGTGAACAAATAAATTAGAGTAAAAAATTAACTTTTTCTTTTATCAGTAGTCCAGTGGTTCTAAGTATCTAACTCAGAAGCGTTGGAATCGAGCCGGCCTGAGGCTGTATAATTCCTCAAAGAGAAGGATTTTTCAGTACTCGAATGAAAAGATTCTTGCTAAACAGTATAACGTCCACGGAGTATCGTGGCGATAACCTCCTATAAAGGAGAGAGGCTTACGAGATCGAACCTGCGACCGGCTTTCCGAGCGGAAGCAACATGCACGCCGAGCGTCACTCCGCTACGGGCCCTTGCACAATAGAAAACTAACCGATCTGGTTGTTTCTTGATCACCCAATCCATTGCGCCATCCATATTGTGATGACGGCTCAAGCGGACTGTACTTTTATGGAAGAATATTAATACTTATTACAATGTTCGGTTATAACTATTGTCCGAACAGAGTATGTATAAAATTTTTAAGTTCCACTGTATTTCCTGTGAGATGTAGCAATTTTGTGCCGTCCAATCTCACGTTCAGACGACAGTTTGTAAACTATATTGTAACTAAGTGTTGCAGCAAATATTGTTTGTCAACAAAATGGGTTCTTCTAGTCTACACTCTCTAAATCAGATGTGTTCTTACTCATTAAATGATATGAAATTTTCTGCATCTTATTCTTAGGACGTATGTACACCTCGTACCTTACCTAGTTTTCTTAGTCAATTGACTCGATCATCCTTATATACTGCGCGTATATAGTAGAACATATAAGCACAAATATTAATGCAATGCATGTAAAAGAATTCGTCTCCATAAAAGTGAATAAAAGATAAATCAATCATTTGATTAAAAAATAAGTAAAATATTAAATTTACTCTGATTTGTGGGTAAGAACGTATGAAGAACCAAAGAATAACATCTAAGAAATCTCATTTAAATGTTATTCTATCTTGCATGTGATTGTCTTTTTCTCACGTCAGATGGTTGTTTATGTTTTGTTTTAAGTTATCCTTTTGTCGCGGTGTTTGCGTTGTTTAGTGGCCAAGGGTATAAACTTGATAGGATGTTTCGTCGCTAAATGAAGAGTGGTCTCTTCTTTTGAAATGGAAAGCTAAAGAGCTAGCCAAATAAATAATAGGTAAGTGGAACCAGAAATATTGGGTGAGTGGAGGGAGGAGAGCCTCTGTGTCTCTTTTCATGATTATTCGTATGCATTATAAGTTTACTTTATTTGCATAATTATCTATATTATAATAAAGTTTCGAAGATTTCTTAAATCAGAATAAGAAGCATTTTGATTTGATAAGTTGTTGAGATTAAACTCAGAATAAGGAGAATTACAGTACGCGATTCCAAGCGATTTGATAGAAAAGAGTAGAATAAGGAGTAGAAATACTTATGTTGCAGGCATACGTTATTCTCAATTTGGGGGCATTGTGAGAGTTGTTGGTATTAGCTATCTCGGCAACTAAATCGGGTTCAGGCACTTATTCCGGTTATTCCGAGTCTAATTCGGCTAACAAATTGAGTAAATGCATGCATGCACAAACAAATTTTCTAGAAAAATTTCTGTACATTATCATGCCGAACTGAAAGACAAAAAATGGTACTCATTTATTTAGCACTTTAACGATTTATTTAAAGATAATATAAAATGTTATTATTTATATTTAATAGTCTACGTTATTAAATAAAAATAGGATTATAATTATTTAAATTTCTTTAGTGATGACAATGTATGATTGTAATGATGATACAAATTAACACATAGTTTGATTAATGTGTACTCATAATATAATTATCTTTTATATTTCTTATTAATTTATTGAACAAATTGCCTTGTGTATGGATACCCCTATTCATTCCAGTAGAAGGTTTCAAGGTTTTTGGTTTAGAGATCGTGTTTAGGATTCATGTCATGGCTGAGATAAACTAGAATTCTTGATAGTTTGCCTTGAGGTCTCTAACGATTTCTTTAAATATAATATAAATATTATTATTTGTATTTAATAGTCCATATTATAAATAAAAACGAATTTATGATTATTTAGATTTACTAAAACATGACATTGTATGATCGTTTTATTTAGATTTATTAAAACATGACATTGTATGATCGTAGTGATGATACAAACACATATTTTGATTAATAAGTAGTCATAATGTAATTATATTTCTTATTTCTTATTAATTTATTGAACAAAATGCCTTTGGTACAGATACCCTATTCATTCCATTAGAAGGTTTCAAGGTTTTTGGTTTAGACATTGTGTTTAGGATTCGTGCCATGGAGGAGATACATTAGAACTCTTGTAGTTTGCTTTGAGGACTTCATGATTTTGCCATCGTTTCTACGGTTGGAATGTTGCTAGAGCACATTTGGATGCCTTTCTGCCTCGTGGTCTATAACATCATCCAACTCTGCAAAGAAGATATTTGACAACACCAAAGGTTGGATATTTGGAAGCATATTTGGCTATACGTCTTTTCAGTTTTGGGCACAAGGAACACTGTTTCAATTCTTGGTGCATCTTAAGTTTTATGCAAATATGCTTACACACATTGTAGGTGCACAATATTAATTCTTTTATACTACTATGAGCATTTAATTATATTAGGAGCAATATTCTTTGAATTTAACCATTGGCTTATATCATGTCACTCAGTCACATTTATTCTTCTCGATGGAGACTAAACCATAATATATATGATGTTAACAAACAAATTGTATGATGAATTGAATAGTTCGAAGTAGTACCTCCGACAAGGGAGACAAATGTAAAAGAATTTCTTGATAGCCCACATGATGAAAGGATATGTAGGATTTCCTGGTTCCAATGCACCAAGAGAAGACACTGAGTGACACAGTCAATGGAGAGGATCCTCTTGCACAACCAAAAGTGATCACATGATCATCCTTGTTGTATAGAAAGGCTACCAAAGTCTCCCATGAAACTCTATGCGGCAAGATCTAAGGGTCGCAAATACTACCCCAAGGAGAGAGAGAGAGAGTTGGCTCTCGTTTTTTTAGACCCTTCTTTTATAGATGTATAACACTCCAAATCTTAGAAAGTCTTTTTAAACTTTAATGATAATTAGGTTAAAGCACTCATCAGTAAATATAGTATAGTCATGTTAGTTAAATGTAGTAGATTTCAAAAGAAAAAGAAAAGAAAAGAAGAAAGAAATAAGTAATGAAGAATAATAATAAAATAAATAAATAAAAAATATCAAGTCATTAGTTAAGTAAGTTAAAAAGAGTTCAATCAGTTAATATAAGTCATTTAGTTAATTAGTAATTAATAGAAAGAACAAACTCATCAATTACAGAACAAGAATCAATTAAAGTTACTCTAGCGATAACTGTAATCGAAGTTTACTATAACTAATCAATGTGATAATCAATTATGCTATTAATTACAGAACAAAAATGAATTAAGATTACTGTAACGATAATTATAATCAAAGTTTACTATAGTTAATCGAAGTAATAATCGATTATGCTATCAACTATAGAATAAAAATCAATTAAGATTACTGTAGCGATAAATATAATCGAAGTTTGCTGTAATTAATCGAAGTGATAATCGATTATGCTATCAATTACAGAATAAAAAATAATTAAGATTATTATAGCCATAACTATAATCGAAGTTTATTGTAGCTAATCGAAGTGATAATCAATTATGCTATCAATTATAAAACAAAAATCAATTAACGTTAATGTAAAGATAACTATAATCGAAATTTACTGCAGCAGTAACTTATCAATTACAGAAGAACATATCAATTATTGAACAAACATATCAATTAGTGTTACTGTAATATTACAAGGACAGCTGTAACTTAATTATTTCTACCACCTTAAAGGTGACTCACGAGGGACACCTGTGTGAGTGCTCAAATTAGGTGTGTGATTATCATGAAAATTTTATGTTGATTATGTGAAAAATAAACCTATTAAAAACAAAACTAAGTAAATATGATCGCCATAAACTTTTAACTAAAAAGTTCCAAAAGAAAAGATTGATCGCCTACCTGTTTCAGAATTGGAAGATGTTAGAGTCCTTGATTCCCCTCCTTCTGCCGGTTGAAGAAAGAGAGCCCTTTTGACTTTGTTCTTACTTTGAATGTTTATCAGACTTTGAGGATCATCCAGCTTGATTCTCTTGTTGTTGATTCTCTCTTCTTGATCTTCTTTCGTACCTTTGAACCTTGCAAAAAGTGGAAAGAAAGAAAGAACAATAAGAACTCAAATAGACGTAGTATCTATCCCAGTAATAATTCTAATCATACAATTAAACAAATGAACTCACTTGTTTGTGGTTTTTGAAACTCCTTAAAACATGGATTGGAAATTATATGCTAGTGAGTGCGTGTTGCATAGAGTGATGTGATGAAATTGTGATACCAATGTAGTAAAAATATGAGAAAGATGTAGAAATCAATTAAGAACTAAGCTGGATGGCCACTGGAAAGCCTTGGTCTTGAATAGATCTTGGAAAGATGAAGAAACGATAAAGAAAGGATGAAGTTTGCTTTAAGACTTCTGAAAGCAGTAGCAGCACCTCGATCCTTTAGTGTTTAGACGTCGTCGCCAAGATTCTTTACTCAATTTTCACTCAATTATCGCTATCATCACTTTAATCACTTTTATCACTTTGATCACTAACTTTTTAATGGCCAAGAGGTTGGGTATTTATAGGCTTTATGTTCACACATCCGCGGCCACTTAAAGATCAACATAAAAAGATTTTGAAGTTTATCTAACCAATAAACAGATAAACACATATTAATTCATCTTTATCTGTAATTACCTAAAATGCGTCGTCCATGGAAGACGTCTTTTAGCTTAATTAAGATAAGGATAAATATCGAGAAGAAGAGACAGAATCAGCTTAGAAGACTTAAATGGCGTCGTGCATGGCAGATGTCTTTTAATTTATTAATAAATTAATTAAAAATCAGATTAATAATCAAAATAAGAATTAACTCTAAATGACGTCTATACAGGTCGACGTCTTTTAGAATTTTTTTTTTATATTTGATTAAAAATTTGAGTTAAAATGAATTTCATTAATAAACTTAAATTATGTCTGTCTGACCGTTGTCATTTAGATAATTAATTTAGAAATATTAATAAAAATTAACTAATGATTAAATATTAGACAATTTTGAGATATTATTATATGATATGAAATTTACTCAAAATGATATCAAAATTAGCGTGTCTACAACCTGGACTTTTATTAAGTGGGTCATGATGATGTTAGGGTTTGAAAAGTTCTATAGTAGATTTAAGGGGAGAAATATCGTAAGGCAGAGTTTGGTTTTTTGGGGTTGATAGTGAAAAAGTTGACAGATAAGTCACCTTTACTGTCACTCTACAGAACCGTACATGAGATTTTCACCTCATACGGCTCCTCGTTCAATTCTTTTGAAGTAATTGGATCCTTTTCATCGTTCGAGAATCTTATCCTGAACAAGATGGCTTTGATGTGGGAAAAGATCACAGGTCAACAATTGTTGATGAACATCATGAAGGACCCAAAAGAAGTTAAAGGATGTCTCACCAAGAAAGGAATTAATCTGGCTAAGCTTGCAGAGTGGACTTTGTACGAGATTGAAGATCTTAGAGAGGATGACACTGAGAACATGATGAAAGCGTTCACCACGTGCCTAGCTGGAGCTCTGTTCTTTTGCTGTTCAAGACAATATTCTTGAGGATGATCAAGTGAGCGCAATCTGCGAGATCTTTGAGGGAAAACAGATTGGCACATCGATTCTAGCCTATCTCTACAGTGGGCTCTTTACAACGTCTACAGGTAAGCCTCCCTATGGTTGCATGCTACTCTTCGCTCTGTGGGTTGAGTTGCACTTCAAGTTTGAATATCACATTAGAAATTCTGCAAGACCGTCTCAAATCTATTAGAATAGTCCTATCTTCTATATCTCCAATTTTTGACAATTAGCCACTGACGGTTGTCTTTTGGTGTAGCGAGCTGTCTACACCTAGGCGGCTCCCCCTACACATGGAGTGAAGATGCAGGAGAATGAATCTTATCGGCGTGAAGTTGGCACTTGGCACACCTATGGACATATCCTACACAATCTTCTTCCATGGTTGGCCAATAGAATCCTTGTCGAAGGATTTTCTTTGCTAGCATCTGTCTGTTAACATGGCCACCACAAACTCTAGCATGAGCTCCTTCCATAACCTTCCAAAGCTCATCTTCGTCTAAACATCTTAGAAGAACTCTATCAAAACCTCTTTTGTATAATGCTCTCCCAATTAGGGTGTATCTCTAAGCAACTCTCCTGATAGCCCTTTTCTCCTTAGCTGTGGCTTCCTCATGATATGATTGATCTTCACAATATTTGGTAATTTCATAGTACCACGGTTTTTGGTCGTCATTCATCTCTTCTAACAGCTCTATTAACATAATTTCTCTCTTTTCCACAATATTTCCATCTCTGACCTTTTTCAGTAGCTTCTCTTTAGTCCTAAAGAACGAGGTGTCTTTCACGGCGGGTGAAAGACGCTTATGAACGATGATTGATTCAGATTGTTTGCTGATTGGGAAATTGAGGGATGATGCAAGTGAAGCTAGAGCGTCAGCTAAGATGTTATGATTCCTAGGAACATGGACGAAGATCAACTTTGTGAAAAGTTTTACATAAGCAGAAGTCAGTTCTTGATAAGGCTTGAACTTGGGATCAAGAGTCCGATATTTGGTTAACATCTGGCGAAGAACCAATTGGCTATCACCCACTGTGTACTTATTCAGATATTTGGTCTCAAAGCCAATCCGATACTGTGTACTTATTCAGATTATTAATAAATGACAATAATTCATTGTGTGTAATTAATTCGATCTGTGTTTATCGTATCACGATGAAGTCCATGAACATGTGCAATAGTCTTCGGATTATGATGAGATCATAATTATGGGACCGAAGACTTATAAACACATGTTCTTAATTGTTCCTAGTCATAGGATGTTTGAGATAGGACATCGAACATCCGAATAGACTAGTATAGGTTACTTCAGCTCATATGATGAGGGTGACTGATCCCATAAGTTACTTGTGTGGAGACACTATGTTGAACCTATAGCTACTCATTGGTGAATGAGTTCACTGAACTGATCCGACTATGAATCGCTGGATGGTAATCACCTCACTGTTAACCAGCTCGATTCATTTGTCACGGTTGCGTGGATGATCCTTGGACCTCAGACTCTAAAGATATCTTGTTGGTAGGTTTCTGAGCTTTGACCTTGACGAACGAATCCCTAACCATGGGTTATCAATAAGTCAAGAGATCGGATTCAGGGAAATGCCCTCGAAGGTAATTGTGTGTTCAATACGGAATCATCCGCTCTCGGTAGTTTGAGAGAAAATGTTCCGGGAATGATGCGCTTAAAGTCCCTGGCCAGGGCGGACTCTGTAATCGATAAGGAGTTATCGGATTCAGATTAGCGGCATATGATTCAAGTGAATCGACCAAATAGGGTTTAACAGTAGACCATGCCCTAGGTCGATTCAGGAATATTGCACGGATGAATGATTATATCCGCGCGCTAACCGATGACAGAAAGGTTCCAATAGAGGGTTGCGATAACCCCAGTGCCATCCAGGATCACGCGATGTTGCTTGGCATCCAACGTGATCGGCAGTCCGTCCGAATTTATTGTGGGACATTAAATTCGGTTGATTAATTGAATATAAGGATATTAATTAATTCAGTGGGTCAGTAAAGGGTTACTGGACTTAATGGGCTATTAACTGGACTGGTATTTGGGCCTAGAGGGTCACACGCAAATGGTTTTCAAGTCGATGGATAATCCGACAGGATTTCGGATAAGTCTGGATTTTTATGAAAAACCGTAAACATACTTCTTATAAAAGAACGGATTCTACGTCCGGGGCCAGGAACCCTGACCTAGCCGTCATTCGTTCTTTCCCCCTTTCTCTCTCTTCTGGGCGTGCGGTTCCCAACTGCTCCACCTTCCGTTCGACGGGGATTCCGAATCCGCATGTCGCTGCGGATTACGCGCAGTCAGACGGGATCTACGAATGCCGCAGCGAGCGAGGAAGCGTGGACGATCCATCGCAAGGAGAAGCACGTGGATACCGCTAGAGGCCGGGCATCTGCGCGACTTGCGGCATCGCTCTGACGGAACCGAAAAACGGACGCGGATTCGAATCTGCGCAAGGTAAATCGATTTACACCGGTTTTATTTCTAGGATCGAAACGGGACAGATCCGATCCCAAATATTATTTTATTCCGCTGCGTTTTTAGGATCGGATCCCGACACACCGATCCCAACAGTGGTATCAGAGCCAGGTTCCACTGTGTTTTCGCTGTTTCGGTCTCTAAAATTTGTGGTTTTAGAATTTAAATCCATGATAGTAATTATTTTCTTGAAAGATTTGGGTTCATGAGATGTTTGCAGCGATGAGATCGTGATTTAAATCTGAAGAAAATAATTTTTTTTGGGTTATTTCGTCGTGTTTTTCGTTGGACGAAGAACACCATGTTCTTGACGTTTTTGAAGGGATCTAAATAGTGTTTCCTCAAGATCCAAGATCTTACAATCCTTAGCAAAAAGTTGTTGTAGATGATTTGGAGTTTTGGGTCGCCGGCCTTGGATATTTCTTCTTTGTTTTGGGTTTTTTGAAACCTGAAATTCGGGGAGAAAAAGGGGGGCCAAAAATCATATTTTAATCCCTCTCCAGCCACTGCTGGTGGGCCGCACGTCGCCGGCGAGGTCGACGTTGCCGGCGGGCGTGCACCGGTGGCCGGCCGTCGCCGGACCGGCGCCGGAGAAGAACCCCAAAGGGGGTTAACACCGTCGGGTTCCCTGCGTTGCAGGGAACCCTCGGGCGGTTCGGCCGAGCGGCCGGGCGGTTCGGCCAGGGGCTCAGCAGGGCTGAGCCCTATTGAACTCCTTCCTATTTAATTAATTTTAAATTATTTTGGGGGACCTGTTAAAATTAATTTAATTTCGTTTTATTATTAAAATATGATTTTAATAATAAATTTTAAATTATTAATTTTTGGCCATAATGATTGGATTATGAATTTTCATAAGGAATTAACAAATGTTGTTAATTCAAATTATTAATCTAAGTTGTTAGATTAATTATTATATTTAATTGTTAAATATGCCCATAAATATTTGAATTGTTCAAATTGAGCATGGAATATTTTTGAAGCCATTAATTTTAGATCTTGTGCATATTTGATGTGTTATTAAATGCTTGTTTAAATTCGATTTAAGTTAAACATGCATAAATTATTTTTCGAAAATTCTAAGTTCTCCAAAATTTTTGTTTGGTCCTTGGTTTTATGAAACCTGAAATTATTATTATTTTCGAAATTTTAATTTAGCCATTTGATGTGCAATTCATGTGTGGTTTGTTTAACTAAAACACATGGTGGTCATGGACGAGCATTAATTGTAGATGTGGAATGTGATTGTGTGGTTTATTATTTATTAATAAATAGAGGTCTGCGAACCTCTCCCTCTCATATTCCATTGTACTTCTACCTTCCTCCTCGATGTAATCGCCATAAGGCTTCCTCTTTTGAATTATCATGTAATTGAGAATTATGATGTAATTTGATCGAGGCGGCTGCGCGCGGAGCAAGGATGATCCACAACTGCCGACCAGATGAAAATGAAGGAGTTCATTGAATCCATGGGTTTGCAGACTCATGATATAAGTTGTTATATTGTGTATGTGTGTGCGTTTGACTGTCTAGCTCAAGTCAAACCGCAGTGCCGTCCATGACCACACTAATGACATGTATGCGATACGTGTGCTTAATATCTGCTAGGTTATTAGTATTTATAATATATTTGATATATTTAATACTATCACCTAGGATGAGATCAAACTAAATAAGTAAAACATTCGTTACAAATTCTAAGCCGTAGCGCGAGTCATTGAGAATGCACCGCGTGGCTCTCCATCAATATGATCAATGGAACTTAATTCAGTCATAGCAGATACTACGTGTTTACCCGAGGTCTGCCATTGTCTGTTGAGAGGACTGTTGATCATGGCATTAGATGCCTTTGGATAAGAGTAGATGAACGATATAGTCATCCATGTGTTTACCTGGGAACTATATTTCTACTTTACTCTGTCACGTATTGATGGTAAAGCTTAGACCGGGGATAATGGTCTACTGTGTTTACCCGGGACCATTAAACTTGGGAGCCGAAGTATGATCGGATATTGTAAGGAGTTGCAATTATCATGAGATGATTGCTCTGAGATAGCGGTATGATACTACGTGTTTACCCGAGGTCATACCGTGATGCTTGGAGATTCTGATCCCCACTAGGAGACAGTCGGCGTCTCCCGTTCTGTATATCTGAAGGTTATACAGTCCGTCAAAAATTAGTGGGAGTAAAACTAGATAATAAAAGACCATATCTTGTTTTAGTTAATCTGAATATCTGCTAATTATCAATTGATTATCTCCTGTAGGCGAGAATGTCGCACCATAACCCGTTGCGAGGCATACTTGATGTCAACCGTTTGACAGGCACCAATTACTCAGACTGGCTCAGAAACCTGAAGATAGTCCTCAGGTCTGAGCAGATTGCCTACGTCTTGGATAATGAACCTCCTGCTGAACCAGCATTGGATGCTCTAGAGGAGGAAATGATAGCGTATGAAAAATGGAAGGAAGATTCCACCATGGCCCAATGCTACATGTTAGCCTCTATAAGTAATGAGTTGCAGAGGCAACATGAAGAGATGGATGCTATATCCATTATGCTCCATTTGAAGGAGCTATTTGGTGAGCAGAGCAGAATCGAACGATATAAGATATCGAAGAATCTGTTCAAGGCTCAGATGGCAGAAGGAACTTCAGTACAGAATCACGTGCTGAAGATGATTGAGTGGGTGGAGAGGCTAGATGCTCTTGGGATTACACTTCCCAAGGAGATGCACACAGACCTCGTGTTGTCTTCACTTCCACCGTCATATGCTCAGTTCATCGTTAATTATAACATGAACAAGATCCAGGCCACCTTAGCTGAACTGCTGAACATGTTAAAAACTGCTGAGGGGAACCTTGTGAAGGATAAACCTCAAGTCCTAATGGTTGGTAAGACCAACTGAAAAAGACTTGCAGTCCAAGCTTTTCGAAAGAATAAGAACAAGGTTCAGAGAAAGGCAAAGGTTCCCAAGAAAGACAAGGGTAAAAGTGATGAGAAAGGTGATTGCTTCTACTGTCACCAGAAAGGGCATTGGAAGAGGAATTGCAAAGAATACCTCAAGGACAAGGCTCAAGGAACTGTGAAGTAACAGGACGCTTCAGGTATCTATATGATAGATGTAAACTTGTCAATTAGAGATTGTACATCATGGGTATTAGATACTGGATGTGTATCTCATATCTGCAATTCTGTGCAGGCACTGACAAGAAGGTGTAAGCTGAGGACCGGCGAGGTGGAGCTGAGGCTAGGTAACGGCGCAAGAGTTGCGGCGATCGCTGTGGGGACAGTGAAGCTCAAGCTACCATCTGGAGACACATTTCTATTAGATGAATGTTATTATGTACCTAACATAATAAGGAACATCATTTCTATTTCATGTTTAGATAGAATTGGATACAATTTAAATTTTGGGAGCAATAGTTGTTCAATTTATTTCAGAAATAAATTAATAGCTTCTGCTATTTTATCCACTGGTTTGTATCTATTGAATGTGTCTCATGATAATTTACATATCGGTTCTTCAATTAAAAGAAATAAGTATGAAATGAACAAAGCCTACTTGTGGCATTGTAGGCTTGGACACATTGGTGAAAACAGACTCCAAAGGATGCATAAAGATGAATATTTGGATCCATTTGATTAAGAATCATATGCAACCTGTGAGTCATGTTTAATGGAAAAATAGCTAAGTCTCCATTTAGTGGAACTGGAGAACGAGCCAAAGACATATTAGAACTCATACATTCAGATGTATGTGGTCCTATATCAACCCAAGCCATTGGTGGTTTCTCATACTTCATTACATTCACTGATGATTACTCAAGGTTTGGATATATATACTTATTGAAGTATAAATCTGAAGCCTTTGAAAAATTCAGAAAATTTAAGAATGAAGTAGAAAAACAAACATGAAAGAGTATAAAAACTATCCGATCTGATCGGGGTGGTGAATACTTGAGTACTGAGTTCATTAAATACTTAAAGGATAATTGTATCCTTTCTCAGCTTACACCTCCTTATACACCTCAGATGAATGGTGTATCAGAAAGGAGAAATCGCACATTAATGGAAATGGTGCGATCCATGATGAGCATGTCCAAATTACCAGTGTCCTTATGGGGATATGCACTTAGCTCGGCTATGTATATCCTGAACAAGGTACCCAGCAAATATGTTGATACCACTCCATATGAGATATGGAATGGAAGGAAACCAGACCTTAAACATGTTAAAGTCTGGGGATGTCTTGCTCATGTTAAAAGACATGACGCAGATAAGCTGGAATCCAGAACTGACAAATGCAGATTTGTGGGATATCCAAAGGAAACTTATGGATGTTACTTTTATCATCCTGGCGAACAAAAGGTGTTTGTGGCCAAGAGAGCTGTTTTTCTGGAAGAAGATTATATTCTCCAGAAGGACAGTGGGAGTAAACTAACACTGGAAGAAGTTCCAGACCCACAAACTGGCAATGGTTCATCAGATGAACCGTCAGTTTCTGAACCTGTTCAAAATGATACACATAAACCTCGTAGGTCTGAAAGAGTACCTAAACCACCAGAGAGATATGTGGGACATATTAATTTGGATGGTTCAAGGATACTCTATAATGAGGATGATGATCCTAAGACTTACCAGGAGGCTATTGAAAGTCCAGAGGTCGAGAAATGGCTGGAAGCCATGAATTCTGAAATACAGTCTATGTACATCAACCAAGTTTGGAACTTGGTAGATTTACCCGATGGTATAGTACCTATCGGCTGCAAATGGATCTTTAAAAGAAAGATCGGTGCAGATGGACGTATTGAGACTTATAATGCAAGATTAGTGGCGAAATGCTATCGTCAAACACAAGGTGTTGACTATGACGAAACCTTCTCACCCATTGCTATGATTAAGTCTATCAGAATTCTTCTCGCCATTGCTGCCTACCATGATTATGAAATCTGGCAGATGGATGTGAAGACTGCCTTCCTCAATGAAAACATTGAGGAGGAGGTGTATATGATACAACCAGAAGGATTCACATCTAAAGAATCTCCAGACATGGTATGCAAGTTGCAGAGGTCCATTTATGGACTGAAGCAAGCATCCCGAAGTTGGAACATAAGATTTGATGAGGCGATCAAATCTTATGGCTTCATTAAGAATGAAGATGAGTCCTGTGTATACAAGAAAAACAGTGGGAGCGCAATCACATTTCTGGTTCTTTACGTTGACGACATCCTACTCATTGGGAATGATGTAGGAATGATGTCATCAGTAAAGATATGGCTGTCAAAGAATTTCTCCATGAAGGATTTGGGAGAAGCATCTTACGTATTAGGAATACGGATCTATAGAGATAGATCAAAGAAGATGCTATCCTTAACCCAATCCATGTACATAGAAACCATTGTCAAAAGGTTTGGCATGGAAAATTCCAAGAGAGGTCTCATACCGATGAGACATGGAATTTCACTCTCTAAAGGTCAGTCTCCCAAGACACCTGAAGAGAGGGCAGTGATGGATATAGTCCCCTATGCTTCTGCCATAGGGTCCATCATGTATGCCATGTTATGTACCAGACCTGATGTAGCATATGCTCTAAGTGTTACGAGCAGACATCAGGCAGATTCAGGTTATGAACACTGGAAGGCTGTGAAATGCATCCTTAAGTACTTGAGAAGGACCAAGGATCTATTTCTAGTCTATGGAGGAGGAGACTTAAAGCTGCAAGGATACACTGACTCGAGTTTTCAGTCTGATCCTGACGACAGCAAGTCAACATCAAGTTTTGTTTTTACACTCAACGGGGGAGCAGTGAGCTGGAAAAGTTTCAAGCAGGAAACCACTGCTGATTCGACAACGGAAGCCGAGTATATTGCTGCTGCTGAAGCCGCTAAGGAAGCTGTATGGATGAAGAAATTCATCGGCGATCTTGGTGTGGTGGAAAGCATATATGGTCCCGTCCCACTGCTGTATGACAACAATGGGGCGATTGCTCAAGCGAAAGAGCCGAAGTCTCATCAGAAGTCGAAGCACATTCTGCGGTGCTTTCATCTGATCAGAGAGATTATAGCTCGAGGAGATGTCGTGGTGGAAAGAGTTCCCTCAGCCGACAACATAGCAGATCCACTTACAAAGCCTTTGTCTCAAAATATTTTTGAGCGTCACTTAGAGAATATGGGTATTCTGTATAAAAGTGATTGGCTTTAGTCCAAGTGGGAGATTGTTAGTATTAGATGGTCTCAAAGCCAATCCGTTACTGTGTACTTATTCAGATTATTAATAAATGGCAATAATTCATTGTGTGTAATTAATTCGATCTGTGTTTATCGTATCACGATGAAGTCCATGAACATGTGCAATAGTCTTCGGATTATGATGAGATCATAATTATGGGGCCGAAGACTTATAAACACATGTTCTTAATTGTTCCTAGTCATAGGATGTTTGAGATAGGACATCGAACATCTGGATAGACTAGTATAGGTTACTTCAGCTCATATGATGAGAGTGACTGATCCCATAAGTCACTTGTGTGGAGACACTATGCTGAACCTATAGGTGCACATTGGTGAATGAGTTCACTAAACTGATCCAACTATGAATCGCTGGATGGTAATCACCTCACTCTTAACCAGCTCGATTCATTTGTCACGGTTGCGTGGATGATCTTTGGACCTGAGACTCCAAAGATATCTTGTTGGTAGGTTTCTGAGCTTTGACCTTGACGAAAGAATCCCAAACCATGGGTTATCAATAAGTCAAGAGATCACGTTCAGAGAAATGCCCTCGAAGGTAATTGTTTGTTCAATACGGGATCATCCGCTCTCGGTAGTTTGAGAGAGAATGTTCCGGGAATGATGCACTTAAAGTCCCTGGCCAGGGCGGACTCTGTAATCGATAAGGAGTTATCGGATTCAGATTAGCGGCATCTAATTCAAGTGAATCGACCAAATAGGGTTTAACAGTAAACCATGCCCTACGTCGATTCGGGAACATTGCACGGATGAAGGATTATATCCGCACGCTAACCGATGACAGAATGGTTCCAATAGAGGGTTGCGATAACCCCAGTGCCATCCAGGATCACGCGATGTTGCTTGGCATCCAACGTGATCGGCAGTCCGTCCGAATTTATTGTGGGACATTAAATTCGGTTGATTAATTGAATATAAGGATATTAATTAATTCAGTGGGTCAGTAAAGGGTTACTGGACTTAATGGGCTATTAATTGGACTGGTATTTGGGCCTAGAGGGTCACACGCAAATGGTTTTCAAGTCGATGGATAATCCGATAGGATTTCAGATAAGTTTGGGTTTTTATGAAAAACCGCAAACAGACTTCTTATAAAATAACGGATTCTACGTCCGGGGCCAGCAACCCTGACCTAGCTGTCATTCGTTCTTTCCCCCTTTCTCTCTCTTCTGGGTGTGCAATTCTCAATTGCTCCACCTTCCGTTTGACGGGGATTCCGAATCCGCATGTCGCGGCGGATTACGCGCAGTCAGACGGGATCTACGAATGCCGCAGCGAGCGAGGAAGCGAGGACGATCCATCGCGAGGAGAACCGTGTGGATACCGCTAGAGGTTGGGCATCTGCGCGACTTGCGGCATCGCTCCGACGGAACCGGAAAACGGACACGGATTCCAATCCGCGCAAGATAAATCGATTTACACCGATTTTATTTCTAGGATCGAAACGGGACAGATCCGATCCCAAATATAATTTTATTCCGCTGCGTTTTAGGATCGGGTCCCGACACACGGATCCCAACAGTAGTACCATGGAGATGAGCAGCCTCGAGGCCAGCAAGGAGTGCCTCGTATTCAGTTATATTGTTAGTGACCGGAAAGTCAAGCTGAAAGGCTTGTGGAATGGTGACACCTTTAAGTGATAACAGAACAATGCGAATACCCTTTTCATGGGAATTCAGAGCTCCGCCAAAATGTAGAGTCTACATGTCACCTTTGATTCGGGCTATAGACATCAGTTCCTCATCCGAAAACTCCAATCAGACTGGATGAAAACAAGGAAGGGGGTGATAAGCGAGATGTTCTGCTATGGCATAGCCTTTGATCGTTTTCTGTTGAATGTAAGTGATATCAAATTGAGATAGAAAGCTTTGCCATCATGCTAACCTATCAGTAAGGACAGATTTCTCAAGAAGAAACTTGATCGGATTCATTCTAGCGATAAGATGGACTTCATGGGCTAGAAAGTAATGCTTCAATTTCTGAACCACCCAGACCAATGCTGCACATGTTTTCTCCATCGTTGTGTATCTCTGTTCAGCGGGGTTGAGAAGTTTAGAGAGATAGTAGACTGCCATCTCTTTTCCTTCTTCATCCTCTTGTGCTAGGGCAACCCCCACTGCATCATCCATGACAGAAATATATAGTATCAATGGTTTGCCCGGAGATGGTAGTCTCAAAACAGGAGGACTTGCCAAATAATTCTTCAATCCATCAAACACCTCCTGACACTTATTGTCCCAATCAAATTTGACTCCTGGCTTGGTAAGCTCGTAGAACGGCTTACACCTTTGTGAATGCTGGGAGACAAAACGGCGAATAAATTGCAACCTCCCGATCAATCCTTTTAACTCTTTCAAGTTCTTGGGAGGTGGCATTTCTCTAATAGCCTTTGCCTTGTTAGGATCGATCTCAATTCCCCGTTTACTGACAATGAATCCAAGTAATTTTCCTGAGGATACCCCGAATACACATTTCTTATGGTTCATTTTTAACTGATATTCTCTTGATCTTTCTAATACTCTTGCCAAAACTTTGGCATGCTCAACCTTAGTCTTAGATTTTACCAATAAGTTATCTATATATACTTCTAGATCGATATGCATCATATCGTGAAATATTGCCATCATAGCCCTCTGATAAGTAGCTCCAGCATTCTTTAATCCAAATGGCATGACGACATAGCAATATGTCCCCCAAGGTGTAGTGAATGATGTCTTTTCTTGATCTTCTTCTGCCAATTTGATCGGATTATATCCTAAAAATCCATCCATAAATGATAAAGTTGTTGGGATCGCTGTGTCGGGATCCGATCCTAAAACGCAGCGGAATAAAGAAGTTCGGGATCGGATCTGTCCCATTCCGGTCGTTAAAACTAAAACCGGTGTAGATCGATTTACCTTGCGCGGAATCGAATCCGCGTCCGTTTTCCGGTTCCTTCGGAGCGATGCCGCAAGTTGCGCAGATGCCCGACCTCTAGCGGTATCCACGCGGTTCTCCTCGCGATGGATCGTCCTCGCTTCCTCGCTCGCTGCAGCGCTCGAAGATCCCGTCTGACTGCGCGTGATCCGCCGCGACATGCGGATCCAGATTCCCCGTCGAACGGGAAGTGGAGCAGTTGGGAACGGCACGCCCAGAGGAGAGAGAAAGTGGGAAGAACGAATGACGACTAGGTCAGGGTTGCTGGCCCCGGACGTAGAATCCGTTCTTTTATAAAAAGTCAGTTTGCGGTTTTTCACAAAATCCCAGACTTATCCGAAATCCTGTCGAATTATCCATCGACTTGAAAACCATTTGCGTGTGACCCTCTAGGCCCAATTACCAGTCCAGTTAATAGCCCATTAAGTCCAGTAACCCTTTACTGACCCATTGAATTAATTAATATCCTTATATCCAATTAATCAGCCGAATTTAATGTCCCATAATAAATTCGGACGGACTGCCGATCACGTTGGATGCCAAGCAACATCGCGTGATCCAGGATGGAACTGGGGTTATCGCAACCCTCTATTGGAACCTTTTTGTCATCGGTTAGCGCGCGGATATAATCCTTCATCCGTACAATGTTCCCGAATCGACCTAGGGCATGGTTTACTGTTAAACCCTATTTGGTCGATTCACTTGAATCAGATGCTGCTAATCTGAATCCGATAACTCCTTATCGATTACAGAGTCCGCCCTGGCCAGGGACTTTAAGCGCATCATTCCCGGAACATTCTCTCTCAAACAACCGAGAGCGGATGATCCCGTATTGAACACACAATTACCTTCGAGGGCAATTTCCTGAACCCGATCACTTGACTTATTGATATCCCATGGTTAGGGATTCGTTCGTCAAGGTCAAAGCTCAGAAACCTACCAACAAGGTATCCTTGGAGTCTCAGGTCCAAGGATCATCCACGCAACCGTGACAATTGAATCGAGCTGGTTAATAGTGAGGTGATTACCATCCAGCGATTCATAGTTGGATCAGTTCAGTGAACTCATTCACCAATGAGCACCTATAGGTTCAGCATAGTGTCTCCACACAAGTGACTTATGGGATCAGTCACCCTCATCATATGAGCTGAAGTAACCTATAGTCTATTCGGATGTTCGATGTCCTATCTCAAACATCCTATGACTAGGAACAATTAAGAACATGTGTTTATAAGTCTTCGGTCCCGTAATTATGATCTCATCATAATCCAAAGACTATTGCACATGTTCATGGACTTCATCGTGATACGATAAACATAGATCGAATTAATTACACACAATGAATTATTGCCATTTATTAATAATATGAATATGTACACAGTATCGGATTGGCTTTGAGACCATCTAATACTAACAATCTCCCACTTGGGCTAAAGCCAATCACTTTTATACAGAATACCCATATTCTCTAAGTGACGCTCAAAAACATTTTGAGACAAAGGCTTTGTAAGTGGATCTGCTATGTTGTCGGCTGAGGGAACTCTTTCCACCACGACTGTAGACACGCTAATTTTGACGTCATTTCGAGTAAATTTCATATCATATAATAATGCCTCAGAATGGTCTGATAATTAATCATTGATTAATTTTTATTGATCTTTTTAAGTGTCGGGTTTAACAGACATGTTTAAGTTAATCAATTGAATTGATTTTAGCTCAAATTTTAGTTAAAATATGAAGAATCCTAAAAGGCGTCGACCCATGTGGACGCGTTTTGTGGTTTATTCGTATTTTACCGTTTAAATTTGAATTTTAATTAATTGATTTATTGGTTAAAAGGCGTCTGTAAGGTTCGACGCGATTTAGGTTTCCTAAGCTGTTTTAACTTCTCTTCCGGATGTTTATCCTTATCTTAATTAGAGTAAAAGACGTCTACTAAGGTGGACGCGTTTTATCTAATAAAGATAAAGATAAGTTTTCCCGGATATTTATCCTTATCTTAACTTAATCTGAAAGGCGTCAGCCAAGGTGGACGCGTTTTAGATAATTACAGATAAAGATGAATTAATCAGTATTTATCTGTCGATTAAAGTAGATAAATCCTAGATTTTTCTATGTTAATCGCGAACGCAGAAAATGCCTATAAATACCTTGCATCTCAAGGAGTTAAAAAAAAAAAAGAAGAGAGAGAATTATTGAGCCTCAGCGTTATAGCGATTTGAAGATCGAAGCAACCACGCCGGAGCGCTGCCATTTCCATAAGTCGGCATCCTTCTTCAAGATCTTCATCTCCTTCAAAGCTTCAACTAACTGGACTGGGCATAAGTTTTTCATATTTGAATTTCATTTTCATTCATTTCATTCTCTCATACTCACTTCATGCAACACACACCACCTCATCAATTCTCTAAAACCCATCTATTCTAAAGGGGTTTCAAAGCCATCTAAACAAGTGAGTTGCTGTTTATATATGTTTCTAATCATAGTTAATTTTGATATTATTTCTATTTAGATTCTTATCATATTTCTCCTTTATTTTTCTGTCTCTTTCTCTGCTGCATTCAACAAAAAAAAAAAAAAAAAAAAAGGGAAATCAAGCACGAAGCCAGGAGAACTTCTGGACGATCCTCAACATTCAACAGCAAGAATAAAAGAACAAGAAGAGGCTCTCTTTCTTCAGCCGGCTGAAGGAGGGGAACCAAGGATTCATTCTTCCGCGTTTGAACAGGTAAGCAATCAAACTCTTTTTGAAGCTTTTTAGTTAAAAGTTTCTGGCGATCACAAGCACCTTAGTTGCATTTTTTTAATAGGTTAATTTACTCTAAACAACTTAGTTTTTCACATAAATCACACGAGCAAATTTTCAGCACCTACAGCTCTTTTGGCGATCACGGTGGGACCTGGTCTCGCCGTCTTTTTAATTTCTTTTTGTTCTTGCTATTACCATACCGGGCACCCACGGTGCACCACTTGTGTCTTTCGACACGTCCTCACCGATTGGTGAGTGTTTAGTTTGTTTAATTTCCCTCGTGCACCACGTGCACACCCCAGTGGCAAGATCTTGCCTCCCCTTGATTAGTTTAAAAAGCTGTTTTTGGTGATAAAATGTTGTGTGATTGTGTGATTTCTTAGTTGTTTAGATAGTAAACCATCCTGTTTAAAATCTGAAACTAAAAATCTTTGCATGAGTCGGTTGTTTACTGCATTTTTCCCTGTTTAAGGAGGATTCGACCCAGAAAATCCCTCTGGAAATCTGTTTCTGCGAAATAAAAAGCGTCCCGTAACAGCGACGCGTTTCAAAACCGCGTCAGTGCTCCTAGACGCCTTTTATCTTCCAGATTCTCTCTGTCGTTTACATCTGTTTCTGTGAAATAATTAACTTCTGTGTTGAATAGCGTCTACCATCATCGACGCGATTCAGGCAGTTTTTAGTTATTTTCCAGGTTTTCTCTGCTGTTTGCATCTGTTCTCTGCGAAAGAATTAAGTTCTGTTCTGAATAGCGTCGACTATCATCGACGCGATTCAGACAGTTTCTTAATTATTTTTCAGTTTCCAGATTTCTGTGTTGAGTGCTAGCTACACATTACTCTATTAAGCATTAGAGGCCATCCAGGTCGCAGGGCATATGCATTGAGGCTAAAACCCTCCTTTTCTTAGGAACACATTACTCGACGTTAGCAACTCTCTCTGATTGGGTTGGTCCCTTGATCAGACTAGAGAAGTTGACGTTGAGACCTCCATAAGTCCCCAAAATCAAGGTATTCCTCCTTGATCATCGGGCTGGTTGTACCAATTGAAGTCCCGGCTAGATTCTGAAAGCGTTGTGAGAGAAAAACCTTAGAGAATAACGGTGGAAATCAAACTGAAACTAGGATCCTTCCCTGAGCGAAATTGTGGTTTAATCCAATTCAAATAACTCAACAAGGAATCCTGAAATCACGTTAAGCATCCACTTGTTTGATTAATCTCTGCACAACTTGTTTGATTAATTTTTTTTTTGAAAAGAGAATCTAATATAATGTTGCTGCGATCAGGCAGAGATTTGAGTATGGCCCAAGACGCCATTATCAACTACGAAGGAGATGCTAATGCCCCTCGCAATTCTGATTTCAACTACGAGAACGGGAGAGATGCTGATGCCTCTCGTAATTCTGTCCCCATTCCAGTTCGACATGACGGGAATGTACGAACTCCTCTTTTTAATCCGCACGATCAATATCATGATCTTCCTCCGCATGAATATGCGATTCCCAATCCTGACTTTGAGGGGGACATGAATCAGCATGATCCTTCATCCTCCGATCCTACGGATCTTGTCAATGCTCTGGGAGTTCTTGCCTCCCGACTGGACCCTCAGCAGTTCGAGGCGATCCAGTCCATCTTGAAGGGGAAGGCACCCATGCAGCCTGCCGAGCCGAATCATGTGGCTCCCCCCGTTGTTCCTCAACAACCTCCTCCTCCTCTTCCTTATATCCATCAGGCCATGGAAGGCCTTCATCTTACTTCTCGGCCAACTGGGCCACAACTTTCTTCATCCAGGCAACCGGCTAGACCGCAGACGCCCGTTTATCAAAATGCCCTCGGGCATGGCGGAAGCTCTGCCGGGCCTCATCTTTATTATCCTCCTTGTCCAACGTACTCTAGGCAGCAGGCCTATCAAGTACTTCCTCCTCCTCCTCCTCCCCAGGCAGATCTGACCACGCAGACGTTGCTGGCCAAGATGGAGCGCATGGACGAGCAGTTTAACAATCTTCAGAAGATGATGGGGGTTAAAGCTGTGCCAGAAATTAACTTACCGAGCCTGCCAGTATTCCATCTGCCACCCTCTGAAATGCCAGTGTATCGAAAGTATAACGGTACTGGTAACCCCTTCACGCACCTGAAGGAGTTCATGTACGAATCCTCTTTCTGGCAGAATGATAAGAGGTCATTAGCTTTCTTGTTCAGGAGATCCCTAGAGGGACCAGCCCTCGAGTGGTTCTTTTCTCTGGAACCCTCAGAAGTAGAGGATTATGGTATCGTTTCACGTAAATTTATCCAACGATACCAGGACAGAGTTGCACCCTCCTTGTCTATCACGGATCTTATTGCAGAAAAGATGAAACCGGACGAGGAGTTTGTCAGTTTTGCTGACAGGTGGCGGGGCTTGGCTGAAAAAGTGAAAGATCACTTGTCCGAATCCGAACAAGTGAAAATGTTGATTTCCAACGCCACGTCCCAGTTCAAGCTAGTCCTCTCCTTGAACAACTTGACGAACATGGCAGAGCTCTATGAAAGGGCACGGTACTGCCAGAATGCTTTCAAGGACGCTACGTTCTCTAGCGTCTTTGATCCTCACAGACCTAACAGGCCTCCGCCTCGGAAGCCTGCAGTGCCGAATTCTCCTAGCTCAGGTCCAACTACTGAGGGCACGCTCTCTCACGAGCAGGTCAGTACTATGAACAATAACTCGCCCCAGTTTGTGAGGAATCAGCAGTACCAGAGGCCACCACAGTCGAGCCAGCAAGGGTACAGGCAACATCAGAACTCCCATTACCAACAGCAGTACCAGTGGCCCCAGCAGCCGAATCATAACCAGCAACAGCAACAGCCGCAACGGCAACAGCAGTATCAGCAGCCCCCTCAACAGCAGTATCAGCAGCCACATCAGCAGCAACAGCAACAGCCACAGTACCAGCCGCGTGCACCGCCGGCGTACCACAATGTCCCTCCTCCTGGTGACTACAACCAACAAAGGAGACCTCCAGGCCCGAAAAGGGCAGAGTACCCGGCCCTCCCACAATCCTTGGCGGATATCTTCAGCGCTTTAATGGCAGCCAATGCCTTAGCTTTGCCGAGAGAGAAGGCCGTCTGGCCTCAAAATGCCGATACGTCTAGGTATTGCTACTTCCATAGGCAGCCTGGGCATACCATTGACACCTGCTTCCAATTCAGAGATTATATCCATGATCTCAATGAGCAGGGCGGCATTGACTGGGAGGAAATGAAGAAATACATAACAGCCCTGAAGGCGAGGAGACCGCAGCAGCAGCAGCAGCAAGCAAGACCACCGGCACAAGCAGCAGCACCACCCAACATGGGCATAGTGCAGAATCCACTCCCGGAGCATCAGAACCAAAACCAGGTTGCTCCCATCTTGACGAACAGCCAGTCTGAGGCTGGTCGTGGGCAGCAATGGATAGTAGAGGACTCTTCCTCTCTTTGTTCAACGGGTCACGTTCAAAGTACCGCAGAGCGACCACCACGCCGCACCATCCACATACCAAGGCCACAACCCGTTACCATTACCCCTATACCCACACCTACATACCACTCGCCCACGCCCAATAATCCATTACCACTACCCGCCTTCCTTAGACCCATTACGCCCCGCACCACTACGCCTCCATCATATAACCCCCCGCAAACCAATAACGCACCCCTCCTACCATCTAGGCCACTATTACGCATACCGTTTCCTACTTCACCCACTACCACCACCACTTATCCAGATATGCCTTTACCATCTAGACCGCTATTACGCGTACCATTCCCCACTTCATCAACCACTTACCCATCCACCATCCAACCCTCTAGGCCTTTAATCCGCACCGCGCCATCACCACCTAACCCTACGCCATCACCTACCTACCAACCCTCTACGCCATCCGCACCATCCAACTCTGCGGTACTTAAGGTGTCACCCGGATCCTCCACGGTTGAGGAACACGCGCTCCGGAGTGGAAGGATCTTCAACAAGGTCTTTCCTCAGTCCACAGTCAGAGACGGCCCATCGCAGCCGACTGAGGAAGCCCACAATGAAGAGAGTGCACCAGGCACTCAATATGACTTGTTGAAACACCTGGATCGGACACCGGCACGGATCACTATACTAGAATTAATCAAGAGATCCAAAAGTCACCAAGAAGCTTTAATGGAATATCTGCAGAAGGTGATGGTCAATGAAGACGTGCCGGTAGAGAAGATTGCAGCACTACTAGTTCCTCAGGGGGATCAACCCTCCATAACATTTCATACATCGGAACTAGCACCGCCAGCAGCCAGAAGCATGGCCCTGAGTATCACGGTCAACATCTGTAAGAAGGCCGTGGATGCATGCCTGGTTGACACAGGGGCTTCGATCAATGTTTTACCTCCGAAGACCCTGGAGCTGTGCGGTGTGCCCAAAGAGAAATGGCTGCCCAGCCCCATCTCAGTAACAGCATATGACAATTCTACCCGTTCCCCTCTGGGAATGGTTTATTTAAAGGTGGAGCTGGGCCCTGTAAGTCATGCAGAGGTTGAATTTCACATCTTGGAAATCGACCCTTCCATAAATGCCATTTTAGGTCGTCCTTATATTAAAACTCTCGAGGCGATTCCTTCTACGAATCATCAATGCCTCAAATTCCCTTACAAAGGACGAATAATTAAAGTAACGAGCATGCCGATCCTTGCTGCTGCTCATTCCTTGAACATTAAATCTGCTGTTCTACCTGGCCGACAACCTTTTCTGTCGGTATTACAGGTCTACCGCCCAGTGGCTGATCCTCTGAAAGCCGCCACTATTTCTCCATATCCGTTAGATGCTATCAAGAGGGGGAAGTGCATGAGTACCCCAGGATGGAGGATTATGATGAAGAACGGCTACAAGCCTGGGAAAGGTCTGGGCACGCAGTTGCAAGGCAGGACCACTCCTGTCAGAAATCATCGAGCGGCACCTGGAAGTGGTCCGGGCTATAGGCCAATAAAATTGAAGCAAGATCCGGTTCAGAAAGCAGAAATCAAAGAAGGCCCGAAAATCTGGGAGGCAATGTCTACGCCACTTAAAGAAGGCCGAGATCCCTTAACATGGACCCTGTGTACGCACTTCGTGAAAGGGCCCATACTTAGCTATGACAATACGGTAGTCATTACTTCCTGTTTTGACTTCCATGATATATATGGGAGGGATTTGGCCAGACATTGCTCTGAATTGCTTACGTACCAATCCTTGGAGGCTCTGCGGCCTATGAAAAGGAGGAAATTTCATGACCCTGAATGTGAATGGTACAGGTGGTTCGATCTGAGGGACCTGTATATTACACTGAACAGACTATTCTTGGATCCTGCAGAACCTAAGTGGCTGCCGCAGATTGATGAGCTGATTGAAAGCCCTGGTGCCATATTTGACAAGCGGATACTGCTATCTGAAGAAACTGACGAAGGGGAGCCGGATGACCCATATCAAGCTGGTTACACAACAGATCTGATCTGGAGGGGGACATATCCTTCACATGTCTTCATGCTCCATACCTTATTCCGTACACTACTCTTGACCCCGACTTGGTCGCGGGTCATAATTGAAGATATTCCACGGGCTCCGCCCGTCATGATTACTCTGTCCCCTCGGGACATTATACCACAACCTCCTCTCGATCTAGAGAGGTTATCTGATCTGATCTGGGACATATTACTATATGATCCCCCTAATCCTCTGACTTTGGTGCCTCTTCCTCCATCTGATTCTCCTCCCATTTATATTCATTCTTGCTTTATGTTTAATTCTTTCATTTTCCAAAAAAAAACCCAATTTGGCAACAAATTCTTCCCAAATCCTCATTGAGGAAACATCTTACTTGTCCGATTGCACCCCACCGCGCGGGTCCTTCGGTCAAGACTCTCTTTTAGATTTACTCTGTCCCTCCCCTCGGGAGGATTCTCTTGTATTTCCACTTGTACCTCAGGATTTTCATCCAGCTTCGTCTTCGTTAGGTTATGATAGTGAAGTTAGGCGGTCTAGTCAGGTTAGTCAGTCTAGGAAGTCTAAGGGTAGGCAAATTCCAGATAGATACCTCCAGGACTTAGCTGATAAGTGCTCTTCTTGCTCTCTGATCCCTCAGCTTTTAGAAAATCCAATTCAGATGCCAGAAGATTGTATGGACGATGAGTTAGTCAATGATGGGTACGGGGTATATGAATTAGTACATGAAAAGGATCCCATTGAGGAAGATGACGAGGACGCGGCTGGGGCATATGCCAGTGGAGTAAAGAGATTTGATGAACCCTCAGCTGCCGTAGAAGAGTCTACCAAAGAAATTAATTTAGGGACTAAAGACGAACCTAAGGTTGTCCTCGTCAGTAAAAATCTTTCTTCAGAGGATGAGAACGCAATGGTACGAGTACTAAAGGACTATAAGGACACTTTCGCCTGGAGTTATGAGGATATGCCGGGGTTAGACTCATCTTTAGTTGAACACAGATTGACATTAAAGGAAGGAGCTAGCCCTGTCAAGCAAAAATTAAGGCGATTCCACCCACAAATGGCTTTAAAGATGAAGGAAGAGGTCGATAAGTTGCATAAAGCCAAATTTATTAGAGTTGTCCTCTATCCACAATGGGTGGCCAACATAGTCCCGGTTATGAAGAAGGACGGGAAGGTCAGAATTTGCATTGACTTCCGTGATTTGAATCGGGCATGTCCTAAAGATGATTTTCCATTGCCTCATATTGATGTACTCATCGATAACACTGCTGGCTATGAGACGTTATCATTCATGGACGGATTTTCAGGATATAATCAGATTAAGCTGGCATAAGAGGATCAAGAGAAAACATCATTCACTACACCATGGGGAACATACTGTTATGTTGTCATGTCATTTGGATTAAAGAATGCTGGAGCCACTTATCAAAGGGCCATGATGGCAATATTTCATGACATGATGCATATAGATTTAGAAGTGTATGTGGATGATTTATTGGTTAAATCGAAAACAAAGGCTGAGCATGCTAAAGTTTTGGCAAGGGTGTTAGAAAGATCGAGAGAATATCAGTTAAAGATGAACCCCAAGAAATGTGTATTCGGGGTATCTTCAGGAAAATTGCTTGGATTTATCCTCAGTAAACGGGGAATTGAGATCGATCCTAACAAGGCGAAGGCTATTAGAGAAATGCCACCTCCCAAAAATTTGAAAGAGTTGAGAGGATTAATCGGGAGGTTGCAATTTATTCGCCGCTTTGTCTCCCAGCACTCACAAAGGTGTAAGCCGTTTTACGAGCTTACCAAGCCGGGAGTCAAATTTGATTGGGACGATAAGTGTCAGGAGGCATTTGATGGATTAAAGAACTATTTAGCAAATCCTCCTGTTCTGAGACCACCATCTCCAGGCAAACCATTGATACTTTATATTTCAGTCTTGGATGATGCAGTGGGGGCTGTCTTAGCACAAGAAGATGAGGAAGGAAAAGAGAGGGCAGCCTATTATCTCTCTAAACTTCTCAACCCCGCTGAACAGAGATATACGGCGATGGAGAAAACATGTGCAGCATTGGTTTGGGTTGTGCAGAAATTGAAGCATTATTTTCTAGCCCATGAAGTCCATCTCATCGCTAGGATGAATCCAATCAAATTTCTTCTGGAGAAATCTGTTCTTACTGATAGGTTAGCACGATGGCAAAGCTTTCTATCTCAATTCGACATCACTTACATCCAGCAGAAAGCGATCAAGGGCTATGCCATTGCAGAACATCTAGCTCATCATCCCCTTCCTCGATTTGATCCAGTCCGATCAGAGTTTCCGGATGAGGAACTGATGTCCGTAAATCAAATCAGAGATGATATGTGGACTCTGCATTTTGACGGAGCTCTGAATTCTCATGGAAAAGGGATCGGTATCGTTCTGTTATCACCTGAAGGTATCACCATTCCACAAGCCTTTCAGCTTGATTTTCCAGTTACAAACAATATAGCTGAATACGAGGCACTCCTTGCTGGCCTCGAGGCTGCTCATTTCCATGGTGCCACCAAACTCAGGATCGTAGGTGATAGCCAACTGATTCTTCGCCAAGTGCTGACTAAGTATCGAACTCTCGATCCCAAGCTCAAGCCTTATCAAGAGCTGACTTCTGCTTACTCAAAGCTTTTCACGAAATTGATCTTTGTCCATGTCCCTAGGAATCAAAACATCTTAGCTGACGCTCTAGCTTCACTTGCATCATCTCTTGATTTTCCAATCAGCAAACAATCCGAATCAATCATAGTTCATAGGCGTCTTTCACCCGCCGTGAAAGACCCTTCATTCCTTAGAACTAAGGAGAAATTGCTGAAGAAAGTCAGAGACGGAGATATCATTGAAAAAAGGGAAATCATGTTAATGGAGCTGTTAGAAGAGATGGATGATGAACATAAGCCATGGTATTATGAAATTGCAAAATATTGTGAAGATCAATCATATCCTGAGGAAGCTACAACTGAGGAGAAAAGAGCTATCAGGAGAGTTTCTCAAAGATACACCCTAGTTGGGGGATCATTATACAAGAGAGGTTTTGATGGAGTTCTTCTGAGATGTCTAGACGAAGATGAGCTTTGGAAGGTTATGGAAGGAGCTCATAGTGGAGTTTGTGGTGGTCATGTCAATGGACAGATGTTAGCAAAGAAAATCCTTAGACAAGGATTTTATTGGCCAACCATGGAAGAAGACTGTGTAGGATATGTCCGTAGGTGTGCTAAGTGTCAACTTCATGCCGACAAAATTCATTCTCCTGCATCTTCACTCCATCCTGTTTCTTCCCCATGGCCTTTCTCCATGTGGGCTTTCGACATCATTGGACCTCTTGGTAATCCAGATTCCGGCATCAAGCAAAAATCTTTCATTCTCACGGCAACGGAATACTTCACCAAGTGGGCAGAAGCTGAAGCGTACGTGGAGATCAAAGCATCAACCGTCTGCAAATTCATCATGAAGAACATCATCACACGATTTGGAATTCCAAGCACCATCGTCACCGACAATGGACCACAGTTCGTGTCACAGGAACTGAAGGATCTCTGTAACAGGTATAAAATTGCATTGCATCATTCATCTCCTTATTATCCGTAAGGCAATGGCCAAGCAGAGGCAACAAATAAGACTTTGATAAAAATAATTAAAAAGACGTGTAAATCTAACAAGTTCTCAGATTGGCCAGAAAAATTGGTTGAGGCTCTATGGGCCTACCGAACTTCAATCCGCACACCTACTGGACAAACTCCTTATTCCTTAACATTTGGAATGGAGGCGGTAGTTCCATATGAGATCCTCATACCGTCATTAAGAGTACAATTGAATAAGGAATTTTCCATTGATGAACATCGTTCAGCACTCCTTGCTCAATTGGAACTTTTAGACGAGAAAAGATGGTCAGCTGCTAATCATGCAAAAGTTTATCAAAATAGACTAGCACGTTTTTATCAAAAGAAAGTCATTGAACGTAAGTTCAAAGTCAGTGAAATGGTTGTTAAAAGAATTTTTATAAAACCTGGTGGTCCGCGTTCTAAGCTCCAACCCAACTGGGAAGGACCTTATGTTGTATCGCACGCTTTTCCTGGTAATGCTTATCGTCTTATTAATGCAGAAGGAGAAGAGCTAAAACATCCCTGGAATGGTTTACATCTTAAGAAATACTACCCTTAGGTTAAAGAGTCGATCAGTATGGTACAAAGACCAGTGGAATCAGAAAATTTATAAACTCAAATTTCCTTATCAATCTGAATAACTTAACTTTAAGCCCATTACTGCACACACTGACACGTTTGATTCGTGAGTAACAAGAGATGACAAGTCCTAAAGAATATCGAAAGCTTGACCAAAAGTGTAAAGTACAAATCATTCTTTTTAAAGCAAAAATTCTGTTTTAAATTCGGCCCATGATGTCGGAACGAGACTTAGAATATATTACCAAGAACACCCGCCATCTTAGTAGGAGGCCGTCATAAAAAAAAGGGAGAGATCCGTCCCGAAAAGAAAAGAACAGAAAGAAAAGAAAGAAAAGGAAAAGGCAAAAACCAAATGTCAAATCAAAAGGCCATTACATTACAAACGTTACATCAAGGCCATGAAATGAAATGAAATGGAACGCAAGGTCGATAAATACCCCGGAAAGAAATGACCGAACCCCAACGGATACTAGGGTAGGAAAGGAACATCTTTTTAAGTCTCCGGAACCTTCTCATGGGCTTTCTAAACTTATTCATCTTTTCTTTCTAAAGAGATGTACTCCATACTTAAGGAATGGTTTAGATTGACTAAGGGTCAAATCATCAAATGGGATCACGAATGGAAACACAAATTCAAACACGATGGGTTTAAGTTAAGTTGTTAAAGAATAATTTGGAAATGAAGTTAATAAATGAATATGATCTTTTGATCAAAGTACCATGCTGATCTTTTAGTCAAAAAAAAATACATAAGTCAAAAATCAACAAAATCAAGAAAAAATACACATGTTTCAAAAATTCAAAAATACATATGTCAAAAATAAATAAATAAATACATATATCAAAAAATCAAAAAAAATACATATGTCAAAAAATCAAAAAAAAAACATATGTCAAAATTCAAAAAAAAAGAAAAGAAAAAAAAGAAAAAAAAAAGACATATATTTCAAAACCACAAACAAAAATGAATATTTCAAAACAACAAAAATATTTCAGTTAGCATCTGCTTGTTGCACTTAGTGTGTTTCATTTCTTTTATTTTCAGTGAGCATCTGTTTGCTTGTATGTTGCATTTTTACTTAAGTTTGATTATTCTTATTACCTTTGTTAATAAAGGCCATGCCCCTTGACTATTTATTGAAGAAAAGATTGATTGACCATTTATTTGGCCAGGCAAGGGGCTAAGCCTAAATAGATACTTAACATGTTTGTTCAAGTCATATACAGGACACAAGGCATGAAGAGAGTTGGAATTCGAGTAGAGAACAAGCAGAAACCTGTTTCTGTGAGTGAAAGGCGTCGAGGAGAACTGACGCGTTTCAACGAAATTCAAGAAAACCCAAGTAAAGCTGGAAGATCCCATTGTGGGAGTCAAGAAGTCCCAACCGTGACTAAAAAGACGGTTATTTCTACCCTTGTACTATTTCATGTAATTATTGTGCATCAGCATTACTATATGTTAAATATTTATTAGATTATATCAAGGACCTTGTGTTTTTGATGAAACTGGAATTTGAGTTCCTCTTCAACAAAAACAGTGATAATTCCAGAGAATTCTTAATCGCATGGATAGGCCGTTGGATTGTTAATTAGTGAGGACGATGGTTCCACTTTTGTGAAACGGTGCGTGGATAAACGAGCTTCGGCTTAGCACTGGATTGCAAGAATTGGTATCTTGACTCATTAATGACAATTTAACAATATTATCCTTGATTAATTTATATTTTATTTAAATTTATATTTTTCTTTTAGCCCAGCATGCATCATGTAGGACTTTGAAATCATTGTGATAAGGATTAATTATTGATTAAGTTTCAGACCATTAATCAAACAATCTCAAACATGATATGAAATATTCTATTCTGAATTGAGTATCTTGATTATCTTTGAGATTCGCTTGAAGATATCCTTGGAGTTCTATCCTTGATTGGATTCTTTATCCAATATTTCTTGTTTTCTTTTAAGATCCATCATGGCTGTAGCACGTCCACATTGGCTGGCAAACGCTCCCCATGATGAAACCTACAGTGTCTATGACCTGGGGTACTTCCCACTCCGAGGAGGTTGATCGACCTTATTTTATTTCCTTGTCTACCTCATCCAGACAGGATTGATTCCATTGATTTCATTGAGCTATCTTCATTGATGATTTCGAGAAAAATTCCAATCATGTGATGTTAAGAGCGTGTCTCATCACACCTTGGCATCACCTTTTCAGTACATTCCATTTCATTTCACTCCCTTGCAAAGACGATGCCAAGGTGAGGCAGCTGTAGACACGCTAATTTTGACGTCATTTCGAGTAAATTTCATATCATATAATAATGCCTCAGAATGGTCTGATAATTAATCATTGATTAATTTTTATTGATCTTTTTAAGTGTCGGGTTTAACAGACATGTTTAAGTTAATCAATTGAATTGATTTTAGCTCAAATTTTAGTTAAAATATGAAGAATCCTAAAAGGCGTCGACCCATGTGGACGCGTTTTGTGGTTTATTCGTATTTTACCGTTTAAATTTGAATTTTAATTAATTGATTTATTGGCTAAAATGCGTCTGTAAGGTTCGACGCGATTTAGGTTTCCTAAGCTGTTTTAACTTCTCTTCCGGATGTTTATCCTTATCTTAATTAGAGTAAAAGACGTCTACTAAGGTGGACGCGTTTTATCTAATAAAGATAAAGATAAGTTTTCCCGGATATTTATCCTTATCTTAATTTAATCTGAAAGGCGTCAGCCAAGGTAGACGCGTTTTAGATAATTACAGATAAAGATGAATTAATCAGTATTTATCTGTCGATTAAAGTAGATAAATACTAGATTTTTCTATGTTAATCGCGAACGCAGAAAATGCCTATAAATACCTTGCATCTCAAGGAGTTAAAAAAAAAAAAGAAGAGAGAGAATTATTGAGCCTCAGCGTTATAGCGATTTGAAGATCGAAGCAACCACGCCGGAGCGCTGCCATTTCCATAAGTCGGCATCCTTCTTCAAGATCTTCATCTCCTTCAAAGCTTCAACTAACTGGACTGGGCATAAGTTTTTCATATTTGAATTTCATTTTCATTCATTTCATTCTCTCATACTCACTTCATGCAACACACACCACCTCATCAATTCTCTAAAACCCATCTGTTCTAAAGGGGTTTCAAAGCCATCTAAACAAGTGAGTTGCTGTTTATACATGTTTCTAATCATAGTTAATTTTGATATTATTTCTATTTAGATTCTTATCATATTTCTCCTTTATTTTTCTGTCTCTTTCTCTGCTGCATTCAACAAAAAAAAAAAAAAAAAAAAAGGGAAATCAAGCACGAAGCCAGGAGAACTTCTGGACGATCCTCAACATTCAACAGCAAGAACAAAAGAACAAGAAGAGGCTCTCTTTCTTCAGCCGGCTGAAGGAGGGGAACTAAGGATTCATTCTTCCGCGTTTGAACAGGTAAGCGATCAAACTCTTTTTGAAGCTTTTTAGTTAAAAGTTTCTGGCGATCACAAGCACCTTAGTTGCATTTTTTTAATAGGTTAATTTACTCTAAACAACTTAGTTTTTCACATAAATCACACTAGCAAATTTTCAGCACCTACAACGACATCTCCTCGAGCTATAATCTCTCTGATCAGAGGAAAGCGCCGCAGAATGTGCTTCGACTTCTGATGAGACCTCGGCTCTTTCGCTTGAGCAATCGCCCCATTGTTGTCACACAGCAGTGGGACGGGACCAGATATGCTTTCCACCACACCAAGATCGCTGATGAATTTCCTCATCCAGACAGCTTCCTTGGCGGCTTCAGCAGCAGCAATATACTCGGCTTCCGTTGTCGAATCAGCAGTGGTTTCCTGCTTGGAACTTTTCCAGCTCACTGCTCCCCCGTTGAGTGTGAAAATAAAACCTGATGTTGACTTGCTGTCATCAGGATCAGACTGAAAACTCGAGTCAGTATATCCTTGCCGCTTTAAGTCTCCTCCTCCATAGACTAGAAATAGATCCTTAGTCCTCTTCAAGTACTTAAGGATGCACTTCACAGCCTTCCAGTGTTTATCACCTGGATCTGCCTGATGTCTGCTCGTAACACTTAGAGCATATGCTACATCAGGTCTGGTACATAGCATGTCATACATGATGGAACCTATGGCAGAAGCATAGGGGACTCTATCCATCATTGCCCTCTCTTCAGGTGTCTTGGGAGACTGACCTTTAGAGAGTGAAATTCCATGTCTCATCGGTATGAGACCTCTCTTGGAATTTTCCATGCCAAACCTTTTGACAATGGTTTCTATGTACATGGATTGGGTTAAAGCCAGCATCTTCTTTGATCTATCTCTATAGATCCGTATTCCCAATACGTAAGATGCTTTTCCCAAATCCTTCATGGAGAAGTTCTTTGACAGCCATATCTTTACTGATGACATCATTCCTACATCATTCCCAATGAGTAGGATGTCGTCAACGTAAAGAACCAGAAATGTGATTGCGCTCCCACTGTTTTTCTTGTATACACAGGGCTCATCTTCATTCTTAATGAAGCCATAAGATTTGATCGCCTCATCAAATCTTATGTTCCAGCTTCGGGATGCTTGCTTCAGTCCATAAATGGACCTCTGCAACTTGCATACCATGTCTGGAGATTCTTTGGATGTGAATCCTTATGGTTGTATCATATACACCTCATCCTCAAGGTTTCCATTGAGGAAGGCAGTCTTCACATCCATCTGCCAGATTTCATAATCATGGTAGGCAGCAATGGCAAGAAGAATTCTGATGGACTTAATCATAGCAACGGGTGAAAAGGTTTCGTCATAGTCAACACCTTGTCTATGACGATAGCCTTTTGCCACTAATCTTGCCTTATAAGTCTCAATACGTCCATCTGCACCGATCTTTCTTTTAAAGATCCATTTGCAGCCGATAGGTACTATACCATCGGGTAAATCCACCAAGTTCCAAACTTGGTTGATGTACATGGACTGTATTTCAGAATTCATAGCTTCCCGCCATTTCCCGGCCTCTGGACTTTCAATGGCCTCCTGGTAAGTCTTGGGATCATCATCCTCATTATAGAATATCCTTGAACCATCCATATTAATATGTCCCACATATCTTTCTGGTGGTTTAGTCACTCTTTCAGACCTACGAGGTTCCTGTGTATCATTTTGAACATGTTCAGAAACTGACGGTTCATCTGATGAACCATTGCCAGTTTGTGGGTCTGGAACTTCTTCCAGAATTACTTTACTCCCACTGTCCTTCTGGAGAATATAATCTTCTTCCAGAAAGATAGCTCTCCTGGCCACAAACACCTTTTGTTCGCCAGGATGATAGAAGTAATATCCATAAGTTTCCTTTGGATATCCCACAAATCTGCATTTGTCAGTTCTGGATTCCAGCTTATCTGCGTCATGTCTTTTAACATGAGCAGGACATCCCCAGACTTTAACATGTTTAAGGTCTGGTTTCCTTCCATTCCATATCTCATATGGAGTGGTCTCAACAGATTTGCTGGGTACCTTGTTCAGGATATACATAGCCGAACTAAGTGCATATCCCCATAAGGACACTGGTAATTTGGACATGCTCATCATGGATCGCACCATTTCCATTAATGTGCGATTTCTCCTTTCTGATACACCATTCATCTGAGGTGTATAAGGAGGTGTAAGCTGAGAAAGGATACCATTATCCTTTAAGTATTTAATGAACTCAGTACTCAAGTATTCACCACCCCGATCAGATCGGATGGTTTTTATACTCTTTCCTGTTTGTTTTTCTACTTCATTCTTAAATTCTCTGAATTTCTCAAAGGCTTCAGATTTATACTTCAATAAGTATACATATCCAAACCTTGAGTAATCATCAGTGAATGTAATGAAGTATGAGAAACCACCAATGGCTTGGGTTGACATAGGACCACATACATCTGAATGTATGAGTTCTAATATGTCTTTGGCTCGTTCTCCAGTTCTACTAAATGGAGACTTAGCCATTTTACCCATTAAACATGACTCACAGGTTGCATATGATTCAAAATCAAATGGATCTAAATATCCATCTTTATGCAACCTTTGGAGTCTGTTTTCACCAATGTGTCCAAGCCTACAATGCCACAAGTAGGTTTTGTTCATTTCATACTTACTTCTCTTAATCGAAGAACCGATATGTAAATTATCATGAGACACATTTAATAGATACAATCCATTGGACAAAATAGCAGAAGCTATTAATTTATTTCTGAAATAAATTGAACAACTATTGTTCCCAAAATTTAAATTGTATCCAATTCTATCTAAACATGAAATAGAAATGATGTTCCTTATTATGCTAGGTACATAATAACATTCATCTAATATAAATGTGTCTCCGGATGGTAGCTTGAGCTTCACTGTCCCCACAGCGATCGCCGCAACTCTTGCGCCGTTACCTAGTCTCAGCTCCACCTCGCCGGTCCTCAGCTTACGCCTTCTTGTCAGTGCCTGCACAGAATTGCAGATATGAGATACACATCCAGTATCTAATACCCATGATGTACAATCTCTTATTGACAAGTTTATATCTATCATATAGATACCTGAAGCGTCCTGCTGCTTCACAGTTCCTTGAGCCTTGTCCTTGAGGTATTCCTTGCAATTCCTCTTCCAATGCCCTTTCTGGTGACAGTAGAAGCAATCACCTTTCTCAGCACTTTTACCCTTGTCTTTCTTGGTGACCTTTGCCTTTCTCTGAACCTTATTCTTATTCTTTCGAAAAGCTTGGACTGCAAGTCTTTTCCTGTTGGTCTTACCAACCATTAGGACTTGGGGTTTATCCTTCACAAGGTTCCCCTCAGCAGTCTTTAACATGTTCAGCAGTTCAGCTAAAGTGGCCTGGATCTTGTTCATGTTGAAATTGACAATGAACTGAGCATATGAAGGTGGAAGTGAAGACAACACAAGGTCTGTGTGCATCTCCTTGGGAAGTGTAACCCCAAGAGCATCCAGCCTCTCCACCCATTCAATCATCTTCAGCACGTGATTCTGTACTGAAGTTCCCTCTGCCATCTGAGCCTTGAACAGATTCTTCGATATCTCATATCGTTCGATTCTGCTCTGCTCACCAAAGAGCTCCTTCAAATGGAGCATGATGGATCTAGCATCCATCTCTTCATGTTGCCTCTGCAACTCATTACTCATAGAGGCTAACATATAGCATTGGGCCATGGTGGAATCCTCCTTCCATTTTTCATACGCTATCATTTCCTCCTCTGGAGCATCTAATGCTGGTTCAGCAGGAGGTTCAGTATCCAAGACGTAGGCAATCTGCTCATATCTGAGGACTATCTTCAGGTTTCTGAGCCAGTCTGAGTAATTGGTGCCTGTCAAACGGTTGGCATCAAGTATGCCTCGCAACGGGTTATGGTGCGACATTCTCGCCTACATGAGATAATCAATCGATAATTAGCAGATATTCAGATTAACTAAAACAAGATATGGTCTTTTATTATCTAGTTTTACTCCCACTAATTTTCGACGGACTGTATAACCTTCAGATATACAGAACGGGAGACGCCGACTGTCTCCTAGTGGGGATCAGAATCTCCAAGCATCACAGTATGACCTCGGGTAAACACATAGTATCATACTGCTATCTCAGAGCAATCATCTCATGATAATTGCAACTCCTTGCAATATCCGATCGTACTTCGGCTCCCAAGTTTAATGGTCCCGGGTAAACACAGTAGACCATTATCCCCGGTCTAAGCTTTACCATCAATACGTGACAGAGTAAAGTAGAAACATAGTTCCCGGGTAAACACGTGGATGACTATATCGTTCCTCTACTCTTATCCAAAGGCATCTTATGCCATGATCAACAGTCCTCTCATCAGTTAATGGCAGACCTCGGGTAAACACATAGTATCTGCCACCACCGAATTAAGTTCTATCAATCATATTGATGGAGAGCCACGCGGTACATTCTCAATGACTCGCGCTACGGCTTAGAGTTTGTAACGAAGGTTTTACTTATTTAATTTGGTCTCATCCTAGGTGATAGTATTAAATATATCGAATATATTTATTAATACTAATAACCTAGCAAATTTAAAGCACACGCATCACATACATGTCATTAGTGTGGTCATGGACGGCACTGCGGTTTGACTTGAGCCAGACAGTCAAACGCACACATACACACAATATAACAACTTATATCATGAGTCTGCAAACCCATGAATGCAATGAACTCCTTCATTTTCATCTGGTCAGCAGTTGTGGATCATCCTCGCTCCGCGCGCATCCGCCTCGATCAAATTTCATCGTAATTCTCAATTACATGATAATTTAAATGAGGAAGCCTTATGGCGATTACATCGAGGTGGAAGATAGAAGTACAATGGAATATGAGAGGGAGAGGTTCGCAGACCTCTATTTATTAATATACAATAAACCACACAATCACATTCCACATCCACAATTAATACTCGTCCATGACCACCATGTGTTTTATTAAACAAACCACACATGAATAGCGCATCAAATGGCTAAATTAAAATTTTCGAAAATAATAATAATTTTGGTTTCAAAAACCAGGGACCAAACAAAATTTTGGACTATTTGGAATTTTCGAAAACTTTAGTATTTATTGCAAGCATGCTAATTTAAATCCAATTTAAACAAGCAAATCAATAACACATAAAATATGCATTAAAATCTAAAATTAATGGCTTCAGAAATATTCCATGCTTAATTTGAACAATTCATATATTTATGGGATTAATCTAACAATTAGATTGCATAAGGTTTAATCTAACATTTAGAATTAATTTAATTAACAACCTTTTGTTAATTAATAAACCTTAATAAGGGCCCAATCAAAATTGAATTTAATAAAAACAGTAAAATCATATTTTACAGATAATTATTAAACCAATTTTATAACTAAAATTTTAAAAACTAAAAAATTTTAATCAACTGGGCCCCCTTTAAAGGGCTCAGCCCTGCTGAGCCCCTGGCTCGGACCAGGGCCGAGCCTGGGCACAGCCAGGGCTCGGACCCAGGTCCGAACCCTGCTGCGCCTGGCTCGGGCCGCCTGGCACGAGCCAGGGCCCAGCCGGGCCGGTTCGGTCGGCGGCTAGGGAAACCCTAGCCGCCCGGCCGAACCGCCCGAGGGTTCCCTGCGTTGCAGGGAACCCGACGGCGTCGTGCCCTTTTGGGCTTCCTCTCCGGCGCCGGTCCCGGGGGCGACCGGGGACCGGACCTTGTCGCCGGGGAAGCCCATACCACCGGCGAGCTTCGGTGACCGGTGGTGGCCACGGAGGTGCCCCGGAAAGGGGTTTATTCCCCCCCCTTTTTCTCCCAAAAAATCTGTTTTTTGCAGGTTTCTCAAACCCGTGGGGAGGAAGAAGAAGGTCCATGGCCGCTCTTCCACGGCTTCCCATGCCACCAACAACTCGACCAGGGTCATTGGGCATGATCTACAGCGATTAGAACCCCTTAAAATCCATCTCTATGGATCCGACCACATCAAAAACGCCCCGTTCTTCGTCCAACGAAGAACACGACGAAAAACCCCCAAAAATAAATTTTTCTTCAGATTTAAATCACGATCTCATCGCAGTAATCATCTAATGATTATAAATCTTTCAAGAACATAAATCTAAGCATGGAATAAATTCGAAAACCACAAATTTTAGAGACCGAAACGGCGAAAACACAGTGGAACCTGGCTCTGATACCACTGTTGGGATCGCTGTGTCGGGATCCGATCCTAAAACGCAGCGGAATAAAGAAGTTCGGGATCGGATCTGTCCCGTTCCGGTCGTTAAAACTAAAACCGGTGTAGATCGATTTACCTTGCGCGGAATCGAATCCGCGTCCGTTTTCCGGTTCCTTCGGAGCGATGCCGCAAGTCGCGCAGATGCCCGACCTCTAGCGGTATCCACGCGGTTCTCCTCGCGATGGATCGTCCTCGCTTCCTCGCTCGCTGCGGCGCTCGAAGATCCCGTCTGACTGCGCGTGATCCGCCGCGACATGCGGATCCAGATTCCCCGTCGAACGGGAAGTGGAGCAGTTGGGAACGGCACGCCCAGAGGAGAGAGAAAGTGGGAAGAACGAATGACGACTAGGTCAGGGTTGCTGGCCCCGGACGTAGAATCCGTTCTTTTATAAAAAGTCAGTTTGATGTTTTTCACAAAAACCCAGACTTATCCGAAATCCTGTCGGATTATCCATCGACTTGAAAACCATTTGCGTGTGACCCTCTAGGCCCAATTACCAGCCCAGTTAATAGCCCATTAAGTCCAGTAACCCTTTACTGACCCATTGAATTAATTAATATCCTTATATTCAATTAATCAGCCGAATTTAATGTCCCACAATAAATTCGGACGGACTGCCGATCACGTTGGATGCCAAGCAACATCGCGTGATCCTGGATGGAACTGGGGTTATCGCAACCCTCTATTGGAACCTTTTTGTCATCGGTTAGCGCGCGGATATAATCCTTCATCCGTACAATGTTCCCGAATCGACCTAGGGCATGGTTTACTGTTAAACCCTATTTGGTCGATTCACTTGAATCAGATGCTGCTAATCTGAATCCGATAACTCCTTATCGATTACAGAGTTCGCCCTGGCCAGGGACTTTAAGCGCATCATTCCCGGAACATTCTCTCTCAAACAACCGAGAGCGGATGATCCCGTATTGAACACACAATTACCTTCGAGGGCAATTTCCTGAACCCGATCACTTGACTTATTGATATCCCATGGTTAGGGATTCGTTCGTCAAGGTTAAAGCTCAGAAACCTACCAACAAGGTATCCTTGGAGTCTCAGGTCCAAGGATCATCCACGCAACCGTGACAATTGAATCGAGCTGGTTAAGAGTGAGGTGATTACCATCCAGCGATTCATAGTTGGATCAGTTCAGTGAACTCATTCACCAATGAGCACCTATAGGTTCAGCATAGTGTCTCCACACAAGTGACTTATGGGATCAGTCACCCTCATCATATGAGCTGAAGTAACCTATACTAGTCTATCCGGATGTTCGATGTCCTATCTCAAACATCCTATGACTAGGAACAATTAAGAACATGTGTTTATAAGTCTTCGGTCCCGTAATTATGATCTCATCATAATCCAAAGACTATTGCACATGTTCATGGACTTCATCGTGATACGATAAACACAGATCGAATTAATTACACACAATGAATTATTGCCATTTATTAATAATCTGAATATGTACACAGTATCGGATTGGCTTTGAGACCATCTAATACTAACAAAAGTTTCATAGCCAGCAGTATTATCGATGAGTACATCAATGGGAGGCAATGGAAAATCATCCTTAGGACACGCCCGGTTCAAATCTCGGATGTCAATACAGATTCTGACCTTCCCATCTTTCTTCATAACCGGGGCTATGTTGGCCACACATTGTGGATAGAGGACAACTCTAATAAATTTGGCTTTATGTAACTTATCGACCTCTTCCTTCATTTTCAAAGCCATTTGTGGGTGGAATCGCCTGAACTTTTGTTTAACCGGGCTAGCTCCATCCTTTAATGTCAACCTGTGTTCCACTAGTGATGAATCTAATCCTGGCATATCCTCATAACTCCAGGCAAAAGTGTCTTTATAATCCTTAAGAACTTGTACCATTGCCTTCTAATCCATTTCAGAAAGATTCTTGCTAACGAGGACAACCTTAGGTTCATGTTCAGTCTCTAGATTGATTTCTTTGGTGGGCTCTTCTAGACAGCTGAAGGTTCATCGAATCTTTTTACTCTACTAGCATATGCCTCAGCCGCGTCCTCGTCATCTTCCTCATCTTCAACAATATGATCTTTTTCGTGTATCAATTCATACACCCCATATCCATCATTAACTGACTCATCATGTACACAATCTTCTGGCATATGAATAGGATTTTCTAATAGCTGAGGGATCATAGAGCAAGAAAGACATTTAAATGCTAAATCCTAGATATATCTATCTAGAATTAGTTTACCCTTAGATTTTCTAGACTTCCTAACCTGACTAACCTACCTAGAACTAGACTCCCTAACTTCGCTAGACTCCCTATCTTGACCTAATGAGGACGAAGCAGAATGAAAATTATAGGATACATGAGGAAATACAGGAGAATCCTCCCGAGGGGAGGGGCAGAGTAGATCTAGAAGAGAATCTTGACCGAATGACCCGCGCGATGGGGTACAATCGGACAAGTAGGAAGTTTCCTCAACGAGGATATGGGAGAAATTTGTTGTCAAATTGGCATTTTTTTTTGGAGAAAAGATGAATTAATCATAAAAGAAGAATGAAGGTGAATAGAAGGAGAATGGGATGGAGGAAGTGGCACCAAGGCCAAAGGGTTGGGGGGATCATACAGTAGTATGTCCCAGATTAAATCACAAATCTTCTCTGGATCGAGAGGAGGTTGAGGTATGAAGTCCCGTGGGGACAGGGTGATCATGATAGGCGGAGCCCGTGGAATATCTTCAGTAATGACCCGCGACCAAGTCGGGGTCAGAAGCAGAGTGCGGAATAAGGTATGGAGTGTGAAAATGTGAGAGGGAAAAGTCCCCCTCCAAAGAAGATCCGTGGTATAACCAGCTTTGTAGGGGTCATCTGGCTCCCCTTCATTTGTTTCCTCAGACAACAGAATTCTTTTGTCAAAAATGGCACCCCCTTCATTCAGTTCATCTATTTGAGGCGGCCACTTCGGCTCTGAAGGATCAAGAAATAGTCTATTCAATGCAATATACAGATCTCTTAAGTCAAACCATCTGTACCATTCACACTCAAGGTTTTGGAACTTCCTCCTTTTCATTGTCCACAGAGCCTTCAAGGACTGGTACGTGAGCAATTCTGAACAATGTCTGGCCAGGTCTCTTCCATATATGTCATGGAGGTCAAAACATGAAGTAATGACCACTGTGTTATCATGATTGATCATGGGCCCCTTGACGAAATGTGCGTATAAGGTCCATGTTAAGGGGTCCCGACCTTCTTTGCATGGTGTAGACCTTGTCTCCCATATCTTCTGGCCGTCTTCATTTTCTTCTTGCTGAACAATGTCATTCTTGTTAGTTTAGATGGCCTACAAGCCAATCTGACTATGTAAATCTCGTTCATTTATTAATATAATGGCATAATATTCATTATGTGTAAATCGCATTAATTCTCGTTTCATAATGAAGTCCGTGAATATGTGCTATAGTGATCAGATTATAATGAGATCATACTAATGAGACTGATCACTTAAACACACATATTCTTAATTGTTCCTAGTCGGAGGATATCCGAGAAGGACATCAGATATCCGGTTAGACTAGTACAGATTACTCCTGCTCATATGATGAGGGTGACTGATCTCATAAGTCACTTGTGTGGAGACACTAAGGCGAATATGTAGGTGCTCATTGGAGAATGAGTTCACTGAACTGATCCGACTGAATCGCTAGATGGTATTATACCTCACTGTCAACCAGCTTGATTCTATTGTCGCAGTTGCGTGGATGGTCCTCGGACCTGAGACACCAAGGACACCTTGTCGGTGGACTTCTATGCTTTGACCTTGGTTTACGAATCTCTAGCCACGGGATTCTAATACGCCAAGGATTGGGTACAGCGGAATACCGTCGAAGGGAATTGTATGTCAATAAGGAATCATTCGCTTTCGGTACTTAGAAAGAGAATGCTCTAGGAAGGATGCGCGGAAGTCCCTAGCCAGGGCGGACGATAATATCGGGAAAGGAGTTTTCCGATATTCATCAGCGGCATCCAATCCAAGTGAGTCGACCAGTTAGGGTTTGACAGCTCGCCATGCCCTGAGTTGACTCGAGAGCATTGTACGAATGAAGGATTATATCCACGCGGTAACTGTCGGCGGAAAGGTTCCAAGAGTGGGTTACTTAACCCCAATACTTTCCGGGTTCATGCGATGTTGCTTGGCACCCAACGTGATCGGAGGCCCGGTCGAATTCGATGTGCGAGATCAATTCGATTGATTAATTAATTAATAAAGGGTTATTAATTGATTAATAAAGCCAGTGAGGAGTCACTGGGCTTGTTGGGCCATTAACTGGACTGGTACTTGGGCCTGGAGGGTCACACGCAAATGATTCTCAAGGCGATGGTTAAATAAGTGGGTTTTATATAAACCAGAGGTTTTTATGAAAAACCGCGCAGTTAGGATAAAACATAGCGAACGGGCTGAGTAGGCCAAGTTGCTGCTAACCCTAGCCGCCCCTCCTCTGTTTCTCTCTCTCTCTCTGGCGTCCAAACAGATCCAGATCTGCTCCGCCGCTTCTCCATATCCTGTTCGACGGGAAATCGTCCGTGCGTTGCGGCGATCATTGCGGCGACCGGCGGAGGTTTCGTGGGCTGCGAAGAATGAGGAACATGAGGATATCCGTCGCGAGGAGGATCGCGTGGACTTCGCTAGAGGCCGGGCGCTTGCGCGGCTTGCGGTGTCGCACCGACGGAACCGAACGGTTGCGGATTCGAATCCGCACACGATGAGAACTTCGATTACCCGATAATCGATTTTAGTTTTTCGACACGGGAAAACAGATCGCTGTTTTTATTTTATTTTCCGCTGCGTGAGCGATCCGAAGAAACCCGAGAAACCTAACAGTGGTATCAGAGTCATGTTCCACTGTTTCTCGTCCCGTTTCTGTCTCCGAAATTAATTTTTCTTGAGTCATTCCATATTAGCCCATTTAATAAAATTAAAATTGGATTTTAATTTAATTCAAAAATCTGTTTTGAAAGTTTTAATTATTATTAAAATTTATTAAATTGGGCTGTAATGATTTTCAATCATTATGTAATTAAGTATTTATTAATTAGCAATTAGTTGTGGATTAATTGAGGTTAATATTAGTTTAAGTGTTAAATTAATTATTGACCTTAATTTATCTAATTTTAAGAGTTAAAATTAGTAGTCAATAATTTTTAATCTAATTGTTAGATTATTAATTATTGATACATCTAATTGTTAATTATCAATTTGAGTTAGTTATTAACTTAATTGTTAAATTAATAATTAACTTAAATGACTGATTTAAATGTTAAATTAGTAGTCCTTGATTAATTATTGTTAGTCATTAATTTAATAGTTAAATTAATGATAACTTTAATTATCTAATCTAAGAGTTAGATTAATTAATTATTAATTAGTTAGTGTTAATTATTGGTTTAAGAGTTAAATTAATAATTAACATTAATTGGCTAATCTAAGTGTTAGATTAGTAGTTAATAATTAATTTGGTTGATTATTAATTTAAGTGTTAAATTATTAATTAACTTTGTTGGATTAATCTAAGAGTTAGATTAATCTTTAATAGTCTAATTGTTAGATTATTAATGGGGTTTAATCTAAGTGTTAGATTATTAGAATTGTTCTAATTGGCATGGAATAATATGGAATTATTAATTTGGAGTGTGTGCACATGTGATGTGTGTTTTTGATGCTTTTAAATTTGATTTGATTGCATGATTAATTTAATTAAAAGTGTTTTCGAAATTCAAACACCAATTTTGATTGGATCCCATGCTTTTTGAAAGCCAAAATTATATATTTTGAAAACTCTTTTATTTTAGCCATGTGATGCGCTATATCATGTGTGGATGTTTAAAACACACCGTGGTCATGGATATGCACTTATTTAATTATTCATGTGATGAATAGATTGTGTGGATCGTAGATGTATGATTGTTTATTAATTATTAATAAATAGAGGTCTGCGAACCTCTCTCTCTCTCATACTCCGATGTACTTCTACCTCCCTCTCTCTTGTACTCGCCATAAGGCCTTCTTCAATTTACTTGTAATTTTAGAATTAATGTAATATGATCGAGGCAACCGAGGAAGGAGCGATGACGATCTACAGCTGCAACCAAGAAGGCGAAAAGATGTAGATCCTTTGCCTGTGTGTTTGCTGATTATCTAATGTAAATGTTATATTAGAATTTTGTGTGCGTTTGACTGAAGGCTCCAGTCAAACCTACTGTGCTATCCATGACCACACTAATGACATGTATGAGATGCATTGTTTTCTTTTGATTATGAATCAAAGCAGGTGTAGTATTTACTAAATATATACGATATATTTTTATACTATCACCTAGGAGAGACCAAGATAAAAGTTATCTAAATACCCTCAGATAAACTCTAAGCCGTAACGTGAGTAGTTAAGAACTTACCGCGTGGTCCACCATCGTTATAGTCATAGGATTCGAATCACTTTAGGCAGGTTTGTTGTGCTATCCACATGGCCTGCTTAATTGGGCGGATAAACTGTGGCTATGGCATTAGATGCCTATATGATCGGGGTAGAGGAACCATGTAGCTTTGTTGTACTATCCACAAGGGCTGCATGCAAATCTATGCTCGTCGCGTAACGATGGTTAGCTTAGACCAGAATTAATGGTTTGTTGTGCTATCCACAAGGCCATTAAATCTCTGGGGACCGAAGCTATGATCTGATTGTATTACAGTTTGCTGTGCTATCCACAAGGCTGTAGTGCAAGTCATTGAGATTCTGATCCCCACTAGGAGACTGTCGGCATCTCCCGTTCTGTATAACTGAGGGTTATACAGTCTGTCAAAAATTAGTGGAAGTTAAACTTGAACAAAAGACTATGTCTTGTCTTAAATTTTAATAATTGAACATCTGCTAAATAGATTTTACTTATCTCCTTTAGGGAATTATGTCGTCGAATAACCCACTCTGTGGTATACTTGATGCCCTTTTGACTTACCTAATCTACTCGGATTGGTTCAGAAACCTGAAGAATGTCTTCAGATCTGAGCACATTGACTTTGTCCTTGAAACTGATCATCCTGCTGAACCGGCATTGGATGCCCTTGACACAGAGATGATAGCTAACGATATAAGATCGAAGGACAAAGGCAAAGGAGTAGTAAAGGGTGACTGCTTCTATTATAAGTAGTATGGTCACTGGAACAAGAACTTTAAGGAGTTCCTTAACGAAAAAGCTCATGGAAAGGTGAAGCTGTATGAAGCTTCAGATATCTATATGATAGATATCAACTTATCAGTTAGAGATTCCACATCTTAGGTATTGGATACCGGATGTGCTTCTCATATCTGCCATGATGTGTATATGCTGACAAGTAAGCGCAAGCTGAGACAAGGTGAGGTGGAATTGAGGCTAGGAAATGGCGCAAAAGTTGCGGCGATTGCTGTTGGGACAGCAAACCTCAGGCTTCCATCAGGAGACGCCTTAATTTTAGAGGATTGTTACTATGTTCCTAGCATAATAAAGAACATCATATCAGTATCTTGTTTGGACAAGATAGGATATAGGTTGACTATTGAGAATAGAAGTTGTTCGATTTATTATGGTAATAAATCAATAGCTTCGGCGTCTTTAGTCAACAGACTATATCTTTTAGATGTTTCTTATTACAATCTTCAAATTGATAATGCTCTTAAGAAGAGCAAGAATTGTGTGAACCAAGCCTACATGTGGCATTGTAGACTTGGGCACATTGGCGAAAGCAGGTTGCAAAAGTTGCATAAGCATGGTTACTTAACTGCATTCGATTATGAATCGTTTGCAACATGTGAATCCTGTCTTATGGGAAATATGGCAAAATCTCCATTTACTGGACATGGAGAACGTGCTAAGGACATTTTGGAACTAATACATTCAGATGTATGTGGTCCAATGTCCACCCAAGTCAAAGGTGGCTTTTCTTACTTCATCACGTTCACCGATGACTTCTCAAGATTCGGCTATGTGTACTTAATGAAGTACAAGTCGGAAGCATTTGAGAAGTTCAAGGAGTTTAAGAATGAGGTAGAGAAGCAGTTAGGAAAGAGTATTAAAGCTCTTCGATCAGATCGAGGAGGAGAATACTTGAGTACTAATTTCACACAATTCTTAAAGGATAATGGTATCCTTTCTCAGCTGACCCCTCCATATACACCACAGATGAATGGTGTATCAGAAAGGAGGAATCACACCTTGTTGGACATGGTGTGATCCATGATGAACTTTTCGGGATTACCAGTGTCCCTCTGGGGGTATGCTCTAGAGTCAGCAGCATACCTACTGAACAGAGTACCTAGTAAGTCTGTGGCTTCTACTCCATATGAGATAAGGAAAGGCAGGAAACCAGAATTTAAACGTGTTAAAGTCTGGGGTTGTCCTACTCATGTAAAGAGGCATGATCCAGACAAGCTGGAATCACGAACTGATAAATGCAGGTTTGTGGGATATCCAAAGGAAACCTTTGGATACTATTTTTTTCATCATGCTGAACAAAAGCTGTTTGTCGCCAGGAAAGCTGTCTTCCTGGAAGAGGAATACCTTCTCTAGAAGGATAGTGGGAGTAAAATAGTACTGGAAGAGGTTCCAGATCCCCAAACAGCTACATTATCATCAGATGAGATATCAGTTCCTGAATCTGTTCAGGTACACACAGATGAGCCTCGTAGATCTGGTAGAGTACCTAGACTACCCGAACGATATGTGGGACATATTACTGAAGGTAAGTCTAAGGTACAATATAATGAGGATGATGATCCTAAAACCTACCTGGAAGCCATAGAAGGCACAGAAGCCGGAAAATGGCGAGAAGCCATGAACTCAAAAATCCAGTCCATGTACACCAACTAAGTTTGGAACTTGGAGGACTTGCCCGAGGGTATTGTACCGATCGGTTGCAAGTGGAGCTTTAAGAGAAAGATCGGTGCTGATGGACGGATCGACACTTATAAGGCAAGGTTGGTGGCAAAGGGATATCGTCAAAGGCAAGGAATTGACTATGACGAGACTTTCTCACCAGTTGCCATGATAAAGTCGATCAGAGTTCTACTCGCCATTGCTGTACATTTTGATTATGAAATCTGGCAGATGGATGTGAAGACTGCCTTCCTCAATGGTAAGCTTGAGGAAGAGGTGTATATGATACAACCAGAAGGTTTCACATCCAAAGAATCTCCAAATAAAGTGTGCAAGCTTCAGAGGTCCATTTATGGACTGAAGCAGGCCTCCCGGAGCTGGAACATAAGATTTGACGAGGCTGTCAAGTCTTATGACTTCATTAAGAATGAAGATGAGCCTTGTGTGCGCAAGAAGACCAGTGGGAGTGCAGTCACTTTTCTAATTCTTTACGTAGATGACATACTATTCATTGGGAATGATGTAGCTATGATGTCATCAGTAAAGATCTGGCTGTCGAAAAACTTCTCCATGAAGGATTTGGGAGAAGCATCCTACATATTGAGAATACGGATCTATAGAGATAGATCAAAGAGGATGCTTGGAATGACGCAATTCTTTGTACATAGATACCATAGTCAAAAGGTTTGGCATGAAAAATTTCAAGAGAGGTCTCATACCGATGAGACATGGAATTAGTCTCTCAAAGGAGCAGTCTCCTAAGACTCCTAAGGAGAGGGCATTCATGGATAGAATACCTTATGCCTTTGCCATAGGATCTATCATGTATGTCATGCTATGTACACGGCCTGATGTTGCATTTGTTCTAAGTGTTACGAGCATATTTCAGGCTAATCCAGGTGAAGAGCACTGGAAGACAGTGAAATGTATCCTTAAGTACTTGAGAAGAACTAAGGATATGTTTCTTGTCTATGGAGGAGGTGACTTGAAACTGCGAGGCTTTACTGACTCGAGTTTCCAGTCAGATCAAGATGATAGCAAGTCAACATCTGGATTCGTATTTACTTTGAATGGAGGCGCAGTGTGCTGGAAGAGTTCTAAGCAAGTAACCACTGCAGATTCGACGACTGAAGCTGAGTACATCGCTGCAGCTGAAGCCGCCAAGGAAGCAGTGTGGTTGAAGAAATTTATCACCGACCTCGGTGTAGTTCCCAGCATCTCTGAGCCTGTTCCACTGTTGTGCAACAACAATGGAGCGATTGCGCAAGCGAAAGAGCCGCGGTCTCATTAGAAATCAAAGCACATTCTGAGGCGCTTTCATCTTATCAGAGAGATCATATCCAGAGGAGATGTAGTAGTGGAAAGAATTCCATCCGTCGACAATGTAGCAGATCCACTGACAAAGCCGTTAGCTCAAATTGTGTTTGAGCGTCACCTAGAGTCTATAGGCTTATTGTATAAAGGTGATTGAGTTTAGTCCAAGTGGGAGATTGTTAGTTTAGGTGGCCTACAAGCCAATCTGACTACGTAAATCTCGTTCATTTATTAGTATAATGGCATAATATTCATTATGTGTAAATCGCATTAATTCTCGTTTCATAATGAAGTCCGTGAATATGTGCTATAGTGATCAGATTATGATGAGATCATACTAATGAGACTGATCACTTAAACACACATATTCTTAATTGTTCTTAGTCGGAGGATATCCGAGAAGGACATCGGATATCCGGTTAGACTAGTACAGATTACTCCTTGTAACGACCCGCCATCCTATGACCGGAGACCCGGTCACTAAATGGATGTCGGCCCATTAACTGTAGGTTCATACCAGGATCTTATACGCACATCTGGAGGAGTAAGCGTTAAACAAGATTAAATATAACATTCACACGGACTACAAAGGGGTACAGTGCGCAGGAAGTAAAGTAACAATGTCCGTACACAGTCCAACAATAATTACATGTCCAACCAATTAATTAAGTACATGCAGAAATAAAGTACAACAACATCGGGGCATACCCCGAGAACTGAGATAGCTGCTGGTCCGCACACCAAGGAGAACACCACGCGCCGCCACACGCCACAGGGTCTACACCTGAAAACGCAGGGAGTGAGCCACACCAAAATTGGGCTCAGTAGGGATCATCCGATCCCCTGCCTCCCACACACACACCCACAAGTGCAGTAACAAAGATACAGGTAATAAGGCAAGTAAAGCTGTAACACACTACTCCTAAAATCTTGATATGAATCATGTGCCTTCGGAATGTAACATGCATATTTCTAAAATCATTCTATCAAGGAGCCTACAACTCCCGCCTCGGCAAAACACGCCAACCACTCCTTCGAAAGTGGGAAACACCAACCACACAGCCGTAAGTGGGAAACACCGTCCACACAAGCACAAGTAGGAAACACCGACCCGCTGAGACCAAACAGTAACCCCTCGGATAGCGCGCTAGCTACTCCGGCCCAACTGGCTCAGGTGGTTACTCCTTCCCTCAGCATGAGTGACTCTCCGAATGTACCACTCCGACACCGGTACTAGCTGACCCCGGGGTTCACCAGGTGACCCTCTCTCACTAGGCGTCACCCCGCCCACGCCCCCACCGGCGCTGTGCTCACGCCCCCACCAGCACAGGGTGATAAAGCGCTACAATGTCACTCCAGGTCCACAGTAACTCAAAACACCAAAACCTGGCACAGTACGATCCGGTCACGTGAAAAGCCCGCGATCGCACTACACACCACGCAGTGCCATCCGGTCATGAATAAACCAAGTATACTACAGCATGCACTAACCAACTATCTAGCAGTATGAATACATTTTACTGGCATGAATTAGTGTTGTTCTGTCCTGAATCGCGTCGCCCAAGGCCGACGCCATTCAAGTTCCCTAAACTGGTTCATAAAACAGAGGCCACGGAAATCTGGCCTAAAAGGCGTCGACACCAGCGGTCGCCTTTTGAAAGGCGTCGACTTCCTCCGACGCCATTCAGCTAGGAAATCCAGGATTTCAGGAAAACATTACCCAGGGGATTTCTGCCTTAAAAGGCGTCATGGTTACCCGACGCCATTCGAATTGCGTCGCCCACCCACGACGTCTTTTAGTCCCAGAATCCCGAGCTGACGGACCCTCAATCGGGGTGATTTCCTGCCTAAATGGCGTCATGGTGGCCCGACGTCCTTCTGAAAGGCGTCGTCCACCCATGACGTCATTTAGCGCCAGAACCCCTAACCTGTGAAACCTCGAATAGGGGAGGTTTCTTTCCTAAAACGCGTCGTACTGCCCTGACGTCCTTTTAAAAAGCGTCGACCAAGCACGACGCCGTTTAGTGCCAGAAACCTGGTTCCCTGGTTCGAACCGAGGGTTTCTCCCTTAACCCCAATACCCCGAAAAAAACCTCCAAAAACAGAAGGGGGAGAAAGAGAAGTTCAGCCCCCACAAACCTACTACAAAACCGCATACATGAACACGGCCATACCCACAAGAACACCCCCTAAACATGCTCAATCTAGCCCAAAACACATCAAAACACGCATAGGAAAGCACGAGCAACACATACAAGGTTCGTCCCCCTACCGGATACTTGAACTCCTCCTGGCTCCGTGTCGCCCAACCGCCGCACCGCAGACCGCCGCCGGTACCCCCGAGAACGTCGCCACTCCGCCGGGACGTCGGCCGCCGTCCGGAGAATGGAACGCCGCGAAGGAAGTGGTGGTGGCAGAGGCGAGAAGTAGGGAGGCGTTGGAGTGGTGGAAGAGGAAGAAGAGGAAGGGAATGGGGAAAACTGGGATCGGAGGAGGCGGATAGGGAGAGGAGAGAGAGTGAAGGGGTGAGAAATGAGGGAAAGAAAGGAGGGCTCGCGGGGTCAATCAGGAACTCCGTAAAACGCGTCGAGCGAGAAGGACGCCTATCAGATGACAGGACGGGCCGTACTGACAGCTGTCTGAAACGCGTCGACCACCACGGACGCCGTTCAGCTGACATGTCAGGCACGGTACACTGACATCGCAGGGTGGCAGTCTGAATCGCGTCGTCCATCATGGACGCCGTTCAGACGATGAGACAGGGGCCGTACTCTCGCGACCCGAAACCCACCCACGTGGCGCCCACGTGGCACAACAACAAATCGCCCAAATGGCGTCCACCTATCAAGACGCCGTTTGAAACGCGTCGTGATGTGTAGACGTCATTCTGGAGAAATTCTCAAGACCCTTCAGGGTCCAAACCAGGGGATCCGGCCCGAAACCGACCCGAAAACTGAACCCGAAACCTCAGTCCTTACACTCCTGCTCATATGATGAGGGTGACTGATCTCATAAGTCACTTGTGTGGAGACACTAAGGCGAATCTGTAGGTGCTCATTGGAGGATGAGTTCGCTGAACTGATCCGACTGAATCGCTGGATGGTATTGTACCTCACTGTCAACCAGCTTGATTCTATTGTCGTAGTTGCGTGGATGGTCCTCGGACCTGAGACACCAAAGACACCTTGTCGGTGGACTTTTGTGCTTTGACCTTGGTTTACGAATCTCTAGCCACGTGATTCTAATACGCCAAGGATTGGGTACAGCGGAATACCGTCGAAGGGAATTGTATGTCAATAAGGAATCATTCGCTTTCGGTACTTAGAAAGTGAATGTTCTAGGAAGGATGCGCGGAAGTCCCTGGCTAGGGCGGTCGATAATATCGGGAAAGGAGTTTTCCGATATTCATCAGCGGCATCCAATCTAAGTGAGTCGACCGGTTAGGGTTTGACAGCTCGCCATGCCCTGAGTTGACTCGAGAGCATTGTATGAATGAAGGATTATATCCACGCGGTAACTGTCGGCGGAAAGGTTCCAAGAGTGGGTTACTTAACCCCAATACTTTACGGGTTCATGCGGTGTTGCTTGGCACCCAACGTGATCGGAGGCCCGGTCGAATTCGATGTGCGACATCAATTCGATTGATTAATTAATTAATAAAGGGTTATTAATTGATTAATAAAGCCAGTGAGGAGTCACTGGACTTGTTGGCCATTAACTGGACTGGTACTTGGGCTTAGAGGGTCACACGCAAATGATTCTCAAGGCGATGGATAAAAAAGTGGGTTTTATATAAATCGGGGGTTTTTATGAAAAACCGCGCGGTTAGTATAAAACATAACGAACGGGCTGAGCAGGCCAACCTGCTGCTAACCCTAGCCGCCCCTCCTCTGTTTCTCTCTCTCTCTGGCGTCCAGACAGATCCAGATCTGCTCCGCCGCTTCTCTGTATCTTGTTCGACGGGAAATCAACTGTGCGTTGCGGCGATCATTGCGGCGACCGACGGAGGTTTCGTGGGCTGCGAAGAACGAGGAACGTGAGGATATCCGTCGCGAGGAGGATCGCGTGGACTTCGCTAGAGGCCGGGCGCTTGTGCTGCTTGCGGTGTCGCACCGACGGAACCGAACGGTTGCGGATTCGAATCCGCACACGATGAGAACTTCGATTATCCGATAATCGATTTTAGTTTTTCGAAACGGAAAAACGGATCGCTGTTTTTATTTTATTTTCCGTTGCGTGAGCGATCCGAAGAAACCCAACAATGCTTCACTTTTCTTGGCCTATAGCCCAGGCCATTTCCAAGTGTCCTTCGGTTATCCTTGAGGGGCGTGGTTCTGCCTTGTAATTGTATGGCTAGGCCTTTTCCAGGCTGATAACCACCCTTCATCATTATTTTCCAACTAGGGGTACTCATGCACTTCCCCCGCTTTATGACATCTAGTGGATAAGGAGTAAGAGTGGCGGCCTTTAAAGGATCAGCCACCGGACGGTAGACCTGTAATACCGACAGAAAAGATTGTCGGCCAGGTGAAGAAGTTGGCTTGATATTCAAGGAGTGAGCAGCGGCAAGGATCGGCATGCTCGTAACTTTAATGATTCGTCCTTTGTAGGGGAATTTTAGGCATTGATGATTCATAGAGGGAATCGCCTCAAGGGTTTTAATATAAGGACGACCCAAAATAGCATTCAAGGAAGGATCAATTTCCAAAATATGAAATTCAACCTCAGCATGACATATAGGGCCTAACTCTACTTTTAAATAGACCATTCCCAGAGGGGAACAGGTGGAGTTATTATAAGTTGTTACAGAGATAGGGCTAGGCAACCATTTTTCTTTGGGTACACCACACAATTCAAGGGTCTTCGGAGGCAGGACATTAATTGAAGCCCCTGTGTCGACCAAACATGCATCTACGGCCTTCTTGCAGATATTGACTGTAATACTCAAAGCTATGCTCCTAGCTGCTAGTGGTACTAGTTCCGCGGCATGAAATAAGATAGAGGGTTGATCCCCCTGAGGAACTAGTAGTGCGGCGATCTTCTCTACCGGCACGTCTTCGTTGACTATTACTTTTTGTAGATATTCCATCAGAGCTTCCTGATGGGTCTTCGATCTCTTGATCAACTCTAGCATAGAGATTCGTGTCGGTGTTCTGTCCAGTTACTTCAGTAGGTCATATTGAGTGCCTGGTGCACTCTCATTGTTATGCGCTTCCTCCGGCGGCTGTGACTGTTGATTGAGGAAAGACCTTATTGAAGATCCTCTCACTCTGGAGTGCATGTTCTTTAGCTGTGGAAGGTCCAGGCGATAACTTGAGCACCGTAGGGTTAGTGGATGATGTGGATGATGTGGAGGGTTGGTATGTGGGCGATGGCGTGGGGTTAGTTGGTGGTGGCATGGTACGGATGAGAGGCTTAGATGGTTGGATGGTGGAGGGGTAAGTGGTCGGTGCGGATGAAGTGGGGAATGGCACGTGGAGTAGAGGTTTAGATGGCTGTATGGTATCTGGGTAAGTGGTGGTGGTGGTAGGTGATGTGGGAAACGGTATGCGGAGTAGTGGTCTAGATGGCATAAGGGGTGCATAATTAGCTTGTGGGGGGTTGTTTAATGAAGGCGTAGTGGCATGGGGGATAATGGGTTTAAGGAAAGCGGGCGGTGGTAATGGGTTAATGGGTGCGGGTGAGTGATATGCGGGTGTTGGTATAGGTGTGATGGTAACGGGTTGTGGTTTAGGTATATGGAGGGTGCAGCGTGGTGGTTGCTCTGCAGTGCTCGGAGTGTGACCTGTTGAATAAATAGAGGAAGAGTTCTCTATCTTCCACTGTTACCCTCGGTTAGCCTCAGACCGGCTATTTGTCAAAATAGGGGCAACTTGATTCTGGTTCTGGTGCTCCGGGAGTGGGTTTTGCACTATACCCATGTTTGGAGGCGCCGCTGCTTGCGTTGGCGCTCTTGGTTGTTGTTGCTGCTGTTGTTGTTGTTGTGGTCTTCTCGCCTTCAAGACGGATATATACTTCTTCATTTCTTCCCAATCAATGTCTCCTTGCTCGTTGAGATCATGAATATAATCTCGGAATTGAAAGCAAGTATCTATGGTGTGTCCAGGTTGTCGGTGGAAATAACAATACCTAGAAGTGTCGGCATTTTAGGGCCAAACTGTTTTTTCTCTCGGCAAAACCAAGGCATTGGCTGCCATTAAAGCACTGAAGATATCTGATAAGGACTCTGGAAGGACTGAATATTCTGCCCTCTTCGGGCGTGGAGGTTTTCTTTGCTGGTTATAATCAATAGGGGGAGGTACATTATGGTATGCCGGCGGTACGCGCGGCTGGTACTGCTGCTGTTGTGGGGGCTGGTACTGTAATTGCCATTGTGGCTGCTGCTGTGGCTGCTGTTGTGGTTGTTGGTTCGGCTGCTGAGGCCGCTGGTACTGAGGCTGCTGATACTGTGGGTTCGGTTGCTGCTGTCTGTAACCCTGCTGGTTTGGCTGCAGCGGCCGCTGGTGTATTGTGGTTGTTGATTCCTCACGAATTGGGGATGATTGTTATTCATAGTACTAATCTGCTCATGGGAGAGTGTGCCCTTAGTGGTTGGAATTTGGCACGGCTGGCTTCCGAGGTGGAGGCCTGCTAGGTCGGTGAGGATCAAAGACACTAGAGAATGTAGCATTTTTGAAGCGTTCTGATAATAACGCCCCCTTTCATAGAGCTCTGTCATGCTGGTCAAATTGTTCAGGACGAGGACTAACTTAAACTGAGGACTGGCATTGGAGATTAACATTTTTACTTGCTCTGACTCAGACAGATGATCTTTGACTTTTTCTACCTTGCCCCTCCATCGATAAGCAAAACTGACGAATTCCTCGTCGGGTTTCATTTTTTCTGCTATCAGGTCAGTAATGGACAGTGAGGGTGAAAATCTATCCTGGTATTGTTGAATAAACTTTCGTGACACGATATCATAGTCCTCTACTTCAGCAAGTTCAAAAGAAAAGAACCACTCGAGGGCTGGTCCCTCCAATGACTTCCTGAACAAAAATGCCAACGACCTCTTGTCGTTTTGCCAGAAAGATGACTCGTACATAAACTCCTTCAAATTGGTGAAGGGGTTACCGGTATCATTGTATTTACGGTATACTGATATTTCGGAGGGCGGCAAATGAAATACAGGTAGACTTGACAGGTTAATTTCAGGTGCAGCTTTAACTCCCATCATCTTCTGAAGGTTGTTGAACTGTTCATCCATACGCTCCATCTTTGCAAGTAGAGCTTGAGTCGTCGGGTCGACTGGAGGAGGGGGAGGCGGTGGTAGATGATAGGCCTGTTGCCTAGAGTATGTAGGACAAGGGGGGCAGTAGGGTTGAGGTCCGGCAGTGCTTCCACCATGCCCGAGGGCATTTTGATAAGTCGGTGTAGGCGGTCTAACCGGTTGCCTCAAGGAAGAAAGTTGTGGCCCAGCTGGCTGAGAGGTTGGGACTTGATGGCCTTCCATGGTCTGGGGAATGAAGGAAGTATGATGAGGAGGAGGTTGAGGAATGACAGGGGGAACCATAAGATTTGGTTTAGTCGACTGCATGGGCGTCTTCCCCTTTAAGATGGACTGGATGGCCTCGAACTGTCGAGGATCCAGACGGGAGGCAAGAACTCCCAAAGCTTTCACTAGATCCGAGGGATCAGAAGATGAGGGATCTTTCGGGTTCATGCCCCCCTCGAAAATAGGATTAGAAACCGCATGCACATGCGGAGGAAGATCAGAATATTGATTATGAGTACAAGGAAAAGGGGTTTGGTGGTTTCCCTCATATCGAACTAGACAAGAATGGAGATTACGGGGGGCATCAACATCTCCCCCGCTTTCAAAGTGGTAATTAGACTCAAGAGGGGCATTAGCATCTCCCTCGTAGTTGACTAGGGCATCTAGAGCCATGCTTAAATCCCTACCTGATCGAAGTAGCATGATATTAGATTTTTTCAAAGATTTGCAGACGAGTTGCGCAGAGATTAAGCAATCAAGTGGATGTTTAACATTATTTCAGGATTCCTTGTTGGGTTATTTGGATTCAATTAATCACAAATTCACTCAAAGGGTAGGATCCTAGTTTCGATTCAATTTCTACTGTTATACTCTATGGCTTTCTTTCACAACGTTATGAAAATCTAACAAGGACTTCGATTGGTACAACCAGTCCGATGAACAAGGAGGAATACCTTGATTTTGGGGACTTACGGAGGTTTTTAACGCCAACCACTCTAGTCTGATCGAGGGACCAACCCGATCAAAGAGAGGTGAAGACGTCAAGAAAGATGTTCCTAAGAGAAAATGGGAGTGTTAGCCCCAGTGTGTATGACCTGTGGCCGGGATGGCTTCTAATACTTATTACGTAATGTGTAGTAGCAAACAGATCAGAAATCTGAGAACTGAAGAAAAAAAAAAAGAAACTGTCTAAATCGCGTCGCTGTTGGTCGACGCTATTCAAACAGAATCTTTATTTTTTCACAGATGCTCAGGCAGCAAACAACGGAGAATTTAGCCTGAAAGGCGTCTGGGTTGGGCGACGCGGTATGAAACGTGTCGCTGCACCTGGACGCTTTTCAAGTCGCAGAATGAGCAATTCTAGAAGAGTTTCTGGATCGATTCCTCCTCAAACAAACAAAATAAAAGCGGTAAATAATTAGTTCATGCGAATCTTTTTTATTTCAATTTTTTTAACAGGATGATTTATCATGTTAACAACAAAACATTCAATCAATCAAACGGGGAGGGCAAGATCTTGCCACAAGGGTGTGCACGTGGTGCATGTAGGAATAACAACTAAACTAAAAACTCATCGATCAGTGAGGGCGTGTCAAGAGACACAGGTGGTGCAGCGTAGGTGCCCGATTAATGAAAAGTAAGAACAAAGATTAAAAGATGGCGAGACCAAGTCCCACCGTGATCGTCAAAAAGCTGAGTGCTCAAATTAGGTGTGTGATTATCATGAAAATTTTATGTTGATTATGTGAAAAATAAACCTATTAAAAACAAAACTAAGTGAATGTGATCGCCAGAAACTTTTAACTAAAAAGTTCCAAAAGAAAAGATTGATCGCCTACCTGTTTCAGAATTGGGAGATGTTGGAGTCCTTGATTCCTCTCCTTCAGCCGGCTGAAGAAAGAGAGCCTTTTTGACTTTGTTCTTGCTTTGAATGCTTATCAGACTTTGAGGATTATCCAGCTTGATTCTCTTGTTGTTGATTCTCTCATCTTGATCTTCTTTCGTACCTTTGAACCTTGCAAAAAGTGGAAAGAAAGAAAGAACAATAAAAACTCAAATAGATGTAGTATCTATCCCAGTAAAAATTCTAATCATGCAACTAAACAAATAAACTCACTTGTTTGTGGTTTTTGAAACCCCTTAAAACATGGATTGGAAATTGAGTGTGTGTTGCATAGAGTGATATGATGAAATTGTGATACCAATGTGGTAAAAATATGAGAAAGATGTAGAAATCAATTAAGAACTAAACTGGATGGCCCCTGGAAGGTCTTGGTCTTGAATAGATCTTGGAAGGACGAAGAAACGATGAATAAAGGATGAAGTTTGCTTCAAGACTCCTGGAAACAGTAGCAGCACTTCGATCCTTCAGCGTTTGAACGTCGTCGCCAAGATTCTTTGCTCAATTTTTACTCAATTATCGCTATCATCACTTTAATCACTTTTATCACTTTGATCACTAACTTTTTAATGGCCAAGGGGTTGGGCATTTATAGGCTCTAAGTTCACACATCCGCGGTTACTTAAAGATCAATATGAAAGATTTTGAAGTTTATCCAACCAATAAACAGATAAACACAGATTAATTCATCTTTATCTGTAATTACCTAAAACGCGTCGTCCATAGGAGACGTCTTTTAGCTTAATTAAGATAAGAATAAACATCGGGAAGAAGAGACAAAATCAGCTTAGGAGACTTAATTGGCGTTGTGCATGGCAGATGTCTTTTAGTTTATTAATAAATTAATTAAAAATCAGATTAATAATCAAAATAGGAATTAACTCTAAATGGCGTCTATACAGGTCGACGTTTTTTAGAATTTTTTTTTATATTTGATTAAAAATCTGAGTTAAAATGAATTTCATTAATAAACTTAAATTATGTCTGTCTGACCGATGTCATTTAGATAATTAATTCAGAAAGATTAATAAAAATTAACGAATGATTAAATATCAGACCATTTTGAGGCATTTTCTATGACATGAAATTTACTCAAAATGATATCAAAATTAGCGTGTCTACAACCTGGACTTTTATTGAGTGGGTCATGATGATGTTAGGGTTTGAAAAGTTATGTAGTAGATTTAAGGGGAGAAATATCGTAAGCCAGAGTTTGGTTTTTTGGGGTTGATAGTGAAAAAGTTGACAGATAAGTCACCCTTACTGTCACTCTACAGAACCGTACATGAGATTTTCACCTCATACGGCTCCTCGTTCAATTCTTTTGAAGTAATTGGATCATTTTCATCGTTCGAGAATCTCCTCCCTTCTTCCACTCCGTCCCAAAGAGTAACTAACACCAATTCAGTCACGTTTTTATGTTCCAATTGAACACTTTTCATTTTTGATTATGATCAAATGAGAAGATTATTCTTTTTACCAAACATATGCTTATTTCTTTCACAAAAAAATTTAGAAAAATAAGAAACGAAAGAGAAAAGAAGAAATAGAAGGGCGCAGGTGATGTTGAAATAATTCCAAAAAATGAGAAAATGATAAAGTTGACTAGGATTCTTTATTGCGGTTAGGTGTATGATAAACTTATTGCGTGTTATTTATTTATTTAAACTATTTTAAGTTCTATTTTGATATTTGAAATATAAGTTTGAGCATTAAATGAGCTAGTAAAATTATGAGAAAATATTTTAACTGTATGTATAGTTTAGTATTGAAACTATCATGACTATGATCTTAATTGTGATGCAAAATTTCTGTTAAATATTTATTTATTATATTTTAATTATATATAATTAAAAATCTACTATAGAGCTCTATTTTGAATTATGCGTAACTGTGTATAACTTAACCATATTAAATTTTACGTATGTTTGGACAGTACTATTTTAAGAGGGTATGTATGGAAAAACTCACAGTAAATATCTAATGTAGTAGTACTCAATTTATGACTCTAGAACAAGGGAGACTAAAATCTTGAAATTGAATTTTAGTTTGGTGGACGGTCGGATAAAGATCTTCGATCCCAACTAGTTATATCAAGACTATGACGCTCATTTATCTAGGTGCTAAGATATTTACGATCTCCTATGTTGTGATTTGGATATGTCTAAAAGCATGATGATTAAGAATTTATTTTAGTTAAAATCGAGGTAATAAGTATGTTGTTCAGCATATAAACAGTAAGATATGTAAGAAATTGACATGCTGGGACATGAATCGATATATATGAACTTTATCTGCTTTAAGACTACATGTGGATATGAATATGTACATATCATTTATATGAAATATATGTGATAAGAAAGTGATCTATACAATAGACATGCATGGATTAATTGTAAGATATGCACGAAAGGATGTTATGTTAATTCATTATTTAATATTATATGTACGAAACTATCTACATATCATACATTATTTAGAAATTACATATATTTATAAAAAAATATTATAAACATATGCATGTAACAGTTCTAACATCTGTTGAATGTTATTCACAGACCTAGTTATTAAATTTTTCAGGAAGATCCGGTGGGTAGTAAATCAGAAAGAGGATTTTCAGATTTGATTTTAGAAAGATTCTATAATCTATGGACCAACACGTGGGTCCTAAACTCATGGAACTTTAGTTTATTATAGACTTTGTAAATTAAGTTTGTAGTTGACAGCTATGTAATTATCTTATGCTATGGTTTTGATATGGTTGTGTAAGAAAAATTTGTAGATGGTTAACTTAAGTGTTTTACAAAAATTACTTCAGATCATAATAGTTTGAGTAAGGTGACATTCCTAGAAAGAGATATTAATTTTTCTGGAAAGGGGTGCCACAAGTGTTAGTATCAGAGCAATGTTGTGATTTTTGGAGAGTTTTGCAACCATCTAGATTAAATAGCATGCCACAAGATTGAGAAGTTTAGAGTTTGTATTAGAAACTATATTGATTTAAGTTAATTCTCCCTTGTAGGTTAGCGTAGGGAGGGAGAGAGATGTAGTTGAATTAGCGCAAAGAGGGACAATACCCTCTAATAGAACTTTGGCTAGAACAGTGGGAGAGAATGAGCAAAGGGTGGTACCAGCTCAGATTATATCCTCAACAGATTTAGAAGGTTTTGTGCAATCATTTGAAAGGCTGGTGTAGACTATGTAGCTACAGGCCCAAGCCAAGACAGGGAATGCAAGCTCAATTGTAGGTCCAAATGCAAGGACAATAAGATAGATTAATCGGGAGTTGATGAAAAAGTTTAAGAAGATAGATCCTCCTCCTATTAAGGGGGAGAGTCAGCCAAATATTATGGAGAGTTAGGTGAGGGAAATTGAAAAGATTTTTTATGCTATTAGGTGTGCAGAACAAGACAAAGTAGTGCTAGCCACTTTTGTGCTGCAGGATAGGGCAGATGAATGATGATTGTCTACATAAGATATAAGCTATTTAAAATATTTTAAAAATAAAATTTTTACATATAATTCCTTATAATCTTGTGATATTACAAATAATTCATCATAATTTGATTGTTTACAAATAAGCCCCCACAAGCTACTGTGAATGAATGAAATAACTTGCAAATAAACCCCTGAGAGTGTTACAAATAAACTCGTAAAAAGACTTATTTGTAAAAAAGTTGCGATTGAGGGGAGGGGTTATTTATAAACAGTCAGATTAGGGAGACTTATTTATAATATCACAAGATAATAGGGACTTTTTTGAACGAAGTAAATAGTAAAATGTCATCCTAATTTTGATTTTAAATAATTTGTATATATATCCCGATTAATTACTGTATTAAAATGTACGCTATGAACATCAATCGAATATGCTAGAAAGATTTCATAAATTTTAGTGAGCTTGAGTATGTATGCAAAATTAAGGTGAAGTTAGGAATACATGTGCAAAAGTATCTGAACTTTTTTGGGATACTTGGTTAGAGTTCATAGCATTTTGATTAGAAGTGTATAATTGTAATATTTTTAAGGATCTCAAGAGTATTTACAAGAATATGTAGGAATTAGGGATATACATAAAAATACAACAATTTATAATATATATATATATATATATATATATCCAGTGATTTTATATGCAATGCAAGCAACATAAAAATAAAAAAGGTATATCTCTTATCATAGATAAAAAAATGGATAATGTGAAAATATAACTCTTACCATAACTTGTTATTTAAAATGCATGCCAAATAAATTTTATGAAGCACCGGTGAATGGAGCCAATCAGCCATGGACGGAAGGCTTATAGGGTGTTTGGATGCGTTTTTAGAGCTCTTTTTGCTTTCAAAATAAAAAGTAGAAATAAAACGACCTTGTTCACCCGTTTGCCTAATTTTTAGGGAGGAATCCATCCTTTGGTTAACTTTCCTCAAAAACAAAACACCTCTTGCCTTGTTTTTTTTCTTCCGAAAAACCATCACGCTTGCCTCCGAACCAAGACAGATTTTTGCACCCAAGAAATTTTGAAACTATAGTTTCATCTATCATCACCAATAGATGTTTGGTCTCCGAAGAATGAAGACTAAAGACCATCACGAGAACATAATATATAATAATTGCATGCCAAACAAGCTTCTTAATTTCTAAAAATTATGAAAACCTTGCCAAATAGGTCAATAAGTGCTCTATATTATTTTTTTCAGTTGAATTAAAATTTGACATGAATTAAAATTTAAAAGCAAAATAGTTTCAAATAAAAAGTGCTAGCAAATGGCCTATAAGTAAGTTTATGAAGAGCTAATAAATGGAGCCAAGGTTAACAGATGGCTCATGGAGAATTCCGGCTGAAGGGAAACAGCAATATTTCTGCACACCTCAAGTATATGACTGCAGCAGAAGCGGTGAGCAAGTTTGTTTCCTTCGTACATTATATGGGTGCGGCCTAAAAATAATGAAAAAATAATAAGTCGAGCCCAATAAAATTGGAGTCAATTTTTCAGTTTTTAAATTTTTTTAAGTCATCTGATCGAAGATCGAATTGTATTCCGAACATCATGAAACCGAGTATAAAAAATTTCAAAAGAAAATTTTACTTTTTTTTTTCTTTTTCGACTGCACTAGTATTGTTTGAAGACAAAAATAGTAAACAATGGAAAGAGGATACGGGAAGAAGAAAAGCACCGTGCCAATCTAAAATGTAGTGGCCCTGCTGAAAACTCTGAACCGTGGGAAAAACTGAAACTGTGCCTTTCTAGGCTTCTATAGAGCATGTTATAGATAGTAAAACTTACGCGGGGAAGACCTATTCCTCGGTTGCAATTGGCAACCGCTCCTGCTAGTTCTCCATGCATAGATGTGATGGTGAGGACGTGAGATGCTCCTAAAGATAGGGAACCCACTTCCTACAAATGCCAGACTCCCACCCTTGTCCTCTCACCCACCGCCCTCCCTCCTCTTCCCCTCCAACAAGAGAGAGAGAGAGAGAGAGAGAGAGAGAGAGAGAGAGAGATATGGCGAAGAACAGCAGCAGAGCATGGACGGTTGCCGCGGTGGCGTTGTGCCTCCTCGTGGCCACCGTGCCATCCGTCGCCGGCTTAACCTGCGATAATTGCCAGCCGCAATGTACCCTAGAGAAGCACGGGTGGTTCTATTGCTTTGGTGCCTGTACTGCCCTCTGCGTCCCCGGCCTCGGCATTGGCCTCAGTAAGTAGCCGACACCTCCCCAACACGTACATGCAAGGTTCGTTGACTCGAAGAGTCGGACCGATTTGGATCTCTTATGATCTGGTACAAGTCGGATCAACTCATGCTGACTCGTACGAGTCGTATGATCAAATCGTATAGAGTCGGTTGAATCGCACTGACTCGGATTCGTCCTAATATATATATATATATATATCATTCCTTTTATAAGAGATTGGCGTGTGTGCAATGTATAGTCTCTCCATTCCCTTCGCCACTCTCTTCTCGTTCCTCCTTTTAACCTTTTAACTCAGCTGTAATTCTACATATGATAATTCTTCAGAGGCCAAGAAAACGGTAGCACCAGCAACGCCGAGTGGAGGTGACGGGCAGGCTGCCAAGTTGCCAGAAATACCTCGAATCCCCCCGGCTGTGAGCTAAACCTCCACAACGTCGTCGTCGATGGAGATGGCGCCGATCGAGGTCGAACGCAGGTCACAAACGCAAGCTTCTTCGTCATCGTCCCTCTCTCTGCTCTCTGCTTAATTCGCCATCTTATTTATCCTCCCCGCCTCTTTGTATTTTAACAACCCCCCTCCTCTCCCTCTCTTTCTCTCTCAGGTGGGTTGGGTTGATGTGGATGGGGAGAGCATGTAACTTCTTGTTGCTAATAAATTGGTGGAGGATACTTAACATGGGAAAGCTGCTTCTCCTTTCTATCTCTCTCATGGTTTCCACAAAAAAATGTCAAAGGATAGAGCTGCCGATTTAAGAGAGCGATTCCGGTTCCTCTCAGTACAAATTTGAACTGAATTCTACAGAGAAAAAAAGAAAATGTCTTTTACAAAATTTCTCATCGGAAATGAAAAAAGCACCATATGAAGAGGTTTTGTGAAACTTACTCCTCTCTTTACCGACTGAAGTTCAGTCCAAATCCGAACATATAGAATCTCTATTCCCAACAACCCATATCGTAACATATTAAGTCCGGCACCTCAACTACTAGCTAGGAGTATTTGCTGCATTACTTCAAATGTTACATTGGGGTGTAATAAATATTAATTATTGTTTATTTTTTTTAAATGTCCCATTTATTTGCATAACCCAATTCCATTTGGACCACGTAAAAAAATTTAAATCGTTGAAATATTGCGTTCGGCACGTTGAAAGCTTTTTTATTATACTGGGATCTTTTTTTATTTTTTTTAACTTGTCCATCAAAGATTCGACTATACGAACGAGAGACCAAACTTAAATTTTTTTTACAAAAGTACATTTGCTGCTATGTCCCGCAATCCAGCACCAGAGAAAGAGAGGTATTTCACATATCCAACTGTACACATATCCATCAGATCGATGAAGAGTTAATATGGAAATGATCAGAAAGACTTGCTGCATCAGCGGTCAATATTTTTAAAATAATATATATATATATATATTTTTAAAAATGACTCATTATGTCTTACATGACGTATAATTTAATCTTAAATCAGAGAATTTAAAAGAGATAAAAAATTAAACATCAAGCTCCAATGAATAATACAAAAATGATCATACTGTACAGACATATAGGTCAAGTTAGAACTCACCTAAAAAAATTCAAACAAGTGCAGCAAGTTTTTGTCATAAAAAATATAAACATCAAACCAGGAAACATGCAACAAGAAGAAAAATAAATGCTATGATAGCAGACATTCAAGTAACATAATTGGTTATGTCAGTCATTCGAGTTACGTTCACTTTGCAACGATCCAGTACCGTCCACTTGATGCCACGCTTCTAAATATTCCAATCTACTTAGGCTTAGTTTGGTAGCAGAATAAACTTAGAATAGGGGCGGAAGAGGATCTAGGTTCAAAAGATTTAAATTTTCAGTTTGGTATTCTAGAATGAGATAACATACAGGTCCCACTTAAATTGAGATAAAGCCCAAAATTCATATTCTAGCTGTTGGATTTTACCAACAATCCATACATAGGATTTACCTAAAGAATGCAGTCGACGGGGACATCCTCGTCACACAAGGCAGACAACACTAGGATTATTCTCGTCGTGTAAGGAGGAGCTATTAGATTCCCCCAGGTAATTCAACCACTACAAAGAATATAAGATTTGTTAGCGGCTAACAGCCGTTGACAAATATTAAAAAGTCGTGGACTAAAGAATATGTCAACGGCTATACGGCCGTTGACAAAGCCGTGGGCAAAAGTTCCGTTGCTAAATATTTGTCAACGGCTAAGAACAACCGCTGACATAAGGGACATATGTCCACGGCTACTAGCTGTAGACAAATGAGATATATGTCAACGGCTATGACAACCGTGGACATATAAATTATATGTCAACAGCTCGAGCCGTTGACATATGTTACTAATGTCAACAATCATAGCCGCCGACAAATATTGCATTTGTCTACGGCCTTAGCCGCTGACATATGTTGTACATATGTTAACGGCTGCGGCCGCTGACAAATACTATATGTCCACGGTTCTTGCAACCGTTGACATATATTCAACAGAAAGTTTTGTCAACGATTTAAGCTGCTGACAACTGTTATTAATTTTTAAAAAATATTTTAAAATATTAAATAATACACAGAAATCTGTAAATATACAATAATATGTAGATAGCATTCATAGACACACAAATAAGCACATCCATACACAAATAAACACATCTACTTTTAAAATAAATACATTCACATATACAAATAAATATTCATATGTAGGAAAGAGAGAGCGAAAGTGAGAGCCAGAGAGTTTGGGATTAATTCCCATCAATATCTGCTAGTGGTTAAAACATCTCCGAATATACAATAATAGTCTCATTTATCTTACAATTATCTCAAACGTTTGTTTCATCTAAAACACCAACATCTTTTCTTAAAAAAAAAAAAACTAAAGCATCAACACAAGCATGCTTCATAGCTTTCTTGGCGGAAATCCTCTTTAAAGGGCCATCTTGAGCATCCAACATTCCTGCCAAAAACAAAAGCAAAAGGTTTTTCATTACCATAGAGTGTTTTTATTGCTATTTTTGCCTGAGGTATTCTCTTTTGTTACAGAATGGCAGATCTACTGCTGTTGCAAGAGTTGAACATATAAGATTAGACAAACACATAGACTAAAGATCACGAACAAGCACAAAACTTAGAAGAGTCAGCGGGGACTCTATGGAGAAATTGTCATTCCAAACTCAGTAGAACAAAGGGAACTACTGCAACACCAAACATAGATCTCCTCCTAAAAGAATACGTCCATGTGAAGATTCGGTGAGGGAATCTTACAGAAAGAAAGCTGAACTTCAATACCTCCAATACAAAAAAATGTAGTAACATTTTGATTCTCTCAAAATGTGAAAAATATCCTCCAAGCAACTTGATGTCGTCAATGAAGCAACATCTCTTCTGAAGCCCGTAAACTGTAGATTACTTTGAAAGCGGACATCACCACATGTTTCTTAATTGGGAAAAAAGAAATAGGCAAGTATAGAACCTGTATGCTCTTAGAATCCTCCTATATAGAAGAAATGAACTCAACAAGATAATGCAACAAATTCTAAACCCGAAAGAACAAAAACAGAGTCATATACAAAGGTCTCACTTTATGGCTTCTTTAGGTCCATAATGTAGGTTTTCTAAGGAAACCCTTAACTGATCCTTAGCCGATCGTAACTTGATTTAAATAATCAATCATAACATATGGGTATTATTTCTGAAACAGGGCGTATAACAAATCTCCTAATGATATCAAGATCAGTTGTGTCTGCGATGGAGGGCCCAAGAATTCCCCACAGGATTCCTCTTCCTCAGTTGGACAAGGTTCCACATTCTTCAAATGCACTACAAGGCACTCCAACTGCTATACCCAACTGATGTTCGGAGGACAAAGATGTTGCACATGGTTTCAGAGGTTTTGCAATTCTTAGCTAACATATACTTGACTTAGAGGTTCTATTCTCTTTGTAATTCTGTCTCCACTGCACTTACGTCCAAACTTCCCAGCATATGAGAATCGGTAGCACATTCTTAATCATATTCACCCTGTACTTGGTAGAATTTCCGGGGGACCAACTGGCAATATAGTGAATCAAGGATGCCCTCGGAAGAGAGATGTCACAAATACTTTGGTAGTGGGTCCAAGGAGCCTCAGCCACATCACTATGGAGAAACACATGCTGCACAGATTCTATAGTTTGAAGAGTCACAGCAAGAGCATCGAGAAGCCAATGGAATACCAAGAGCCATTATGTTAAAATCAGTAGATATGACATCTTATACTTTAAAATGGGATTTTAGTTCTCTACTTGTCTTTGTACCACCTTCAGAGGCGTGGTAGTAACTAACTAACCTCTCTCTCTCTCTCTCTCTCTCTCTCTCTCAAGCATATAGTATGCTTTTTTCACATGCTTATACACCGAAGAATTTGAGTAGTCTGTCAGGAGTGTACGTATCACCTGGGATGGAAGATTAAACAATACTTTCAAGTTAAACTAGTTGGAAGAGCACAAAATTGTACAGAATTTCAAGTTAAACTGGTTCAGTTTTTACAATAAGTACATTTCGCACATTGCACACGCACGCAAAACACAAACACACACAGTGACCTCTCCATAAAGTTTAGGAGATAGGAGACCGGAGGCTCAAATAGAAAATTTTATAGCCTCTAGGGGCTTCCGTATGCTTCAGCGATCTACACAAATGGCTGCAACCCGGTTGCCCACCAGGGCCATCCAGGGATGCCGTGCCGTTAGCAGATGGCTTGCAGTGGCCGCAAAGTCAAGTGCATCATCATTGCCTCACACACAATACCACGGACACACACACAAAGAACCTGTAAAGATAAAAAGTGATGCTGCTGAAAACCAGGCTCCTTGCATGGAGAGTGGCAAAGCTAAGATTGCTAAAAAGTGATTAGGCTGAGATTTTACCATCTTCATTCCAAAAAGAGGATCAGATAATTCATACAACAGAACAACTAAGTATTAGGAAACCTTTTGACTATTAGAAACCTCAACCTTTCCATCACCATAACTAAAACAGAACAAAGGCGAGACAACATTTGATATGATTCATCCAATCCCTTCTATGAAGTTATTTTCTTCTAGCATTCACATAATGGCTTTCAACCATGCCATGTTCCATCCCATGTCAAACTTAATCAGCAATTTTTGTGTGTTACTGAACAATGAACCAAAACTTGGATTGGCAAGTTGAGAGGCCTAGAACTAGTGTAGGCATGGAGTGGCTCATGGATACCCAAGACATGGGAGTAAATGGCTACCCCTATATATATATAGAGAGAGAGTAATACGCAAAGTGATGCTCCTAAACTTGACGAGGCTAAACAAAGACGAAACAATGAGCAAACTTGCTTTGATACCATGTTAGTGAAATTCTGATCCAAAACTTGAGTCAGTAATGAACACACTCAAAACAGTATCTGCACAAAATGGCTTGGGAAAGTTTGGTGTGTGACTAAAACTCTTGCTAAGACTCACCTCCCCCTTACAACAAACCCAAGTAGAGTTGTATGGCAAGTGACAATTTAGAAAGTATGAGGCCAAATGGGGAGAAAACCCAATGAGCAAATTGGCATTGGCACTTTGTTATTGAACTAAATCATCGACCTGAAACTAATACAGGCATGGAAAGGGTTGTGAATACGAGATTAAATGACTTTCAGCAGCTTCTGGTGGGCTAGCTAAACATCTGCATATTGAAGCTTGACTTCTTGCAGCCCACAAAGCTCCATTGCAGTAGGCAATGAAGGTCTAAATGACTAGATTCTTAACTCTACATAGGTGTTCCTTGGAAGGGATCCTCAGAGGCTTCGTGCACTTTATTGGATAATTTTCAATATCTTGCTGGTACTCTAGTATAGAACCTGTCTGCTAGAGTTTGTTTCACTGATCTTGGAAGATACCCAAACCATTTTCTAAACCCTCAACGATGTCAACCCATGTCACAGAGGATTTCATACCTGTGAACCCCCAGTACCACTGCAAAATAATCTCCCGCAATCACATCAATCTGTATCACAATTGCAAAATAATCTCCCACAACCACCTTCCAATTGTTAAATATCTTCATCACTTTCGGAGTTCCCAAGTTTTATTTTGGGCATAATCTAGTTTTACATAAATCAAAGTATCCTATTTAGGATAGTTTCAACCTTTAAGCACGTTTGGATGATAGCAAAATAGGTTATATGAGAATTGCTTATTCTGAATTTCTTATGTCAGAAATTCCCAGTGTGGTTCTACAGCAATCTCTCTCTCTCTCTCACACACACAAACACATACATACTATAGGGAGAGAGGGGAAAACCCTACTGGGAGGAGGCGCTGGCAGGGGAGGCCTGGCAATAGAGGAAGTGCAGGTCACGATGGCGGGTGGGCGAGCACGATGGCGGGCCGAGCAGACATGACCAACGACGATGGGGGTGGGCGAGCACCGACGACGATGGGGGGTGGGCGAGCAAGATGGCGGGTCGAGCAGACACAACCGGCGATGATGGTGGGCGGAGCAGACGCGACTGGCGACGATGGCGGGCAGAGCAGAGGGAGCGCGGCGGTGGTTAGGGATAGGAGAGGGAAAAGAGCGAGATAGGGAACTAGGGCTCGGGAGGGAGATAGGGGGAAAGGGCTTGCTGCGGGTTTTCTTTTGGAAAGCCAGCGGCTCCACGATTAGCCGCTGACATATAATAGATATGTCAGCAGCTAAAATTAAAGCCGTTGACATATATTTTTATCAATTATTTTTTTTCTTTTTATTACATATGTCGACGGATAAATAAGAGCAGTTAACATATAACCTACATATGTCAACGGCTACATTGTAGCCGTTGACATATATTACGTATATGTAAACGGTTATATTAGCCGTTGACATATATATCTATTGTAAACGGTACATTCTTGGCCGTCGACTAATATTATCTTTGTCGATACGTGTCTATAGCCGTGGACATATATTCGTTGATAAAACCTGTCTTCCTTGTAGTGAACGCAGCATGGTCTTGGGGCTGAGGTGGTACCCCAAGGGGGAGAGAGAGAGAGAGGGGGGGGGGGGAGAGAGAATAGTACCAGTAGTAGGCACTCATCTTCAAAATTCTATTTTATATATGTGAGTCTCTTACAAACATCACAACTCCGGACACCTCTTCCCACATGAAGAGAGGTTCCTCTGAGTATTGACTTAATCGATCCACCAATGTGGTGCTAGAGTTCGAACCTTGATTGAACTTTGTTCTATATCTCCCACTCAAGTACATTAGTCATCTAATAATCTAGCATAACTTCTCATCTAACCCTACCTTTCATACAGAAAAAGTGTGACTAGACAAGGAAAATCTAATAGTGAGGAGTGTTACATTAAGTCACCACCTGACTAACGTAACACTACAACTTCAAATCTCATCTCATATATACCTCAAATCACAAGCTCATACTGTAGGTGCTGAAAATGCTCGTGTGATTAATATGAAAAAGCTATGTTGTTTAGTGTAAACTAACCTATTAAAAACAGCAACTAAAGTGCAGTGATCGCCAGAAACTTTTAACTAAAAAGTTTCAAAAGAAATATGATCGCCTACCTGTTTGAACGCGGAAGAATGAGTCATTGGTTCCCCTCCTTCAGCCGGCTGAAGAAAGAGAGCCCTTTCTTTGTTCTTTTGTTCTTGCTGTTGAGTTTGAGGATCGTCCAGAAGTTCTTCTGGCTTGGTGCTTGGTTTCTCCCTTTTGATCTCTTGTTGTTGTCGTTGAGTGCAGCAGAGACAGAGGAAGAAAATGAAAATGAAGAAACACTGATGAGAATTTTAAGTAGAAGTAATATCAAAACTAACTGTTGACGTCTTTTAGAATTATGCATATTTTAACTGGAATTTAAGCTAAAATCAATTCAATTGATTAACTTAAATATGTCTGTTAAACCCGACACTCAAAAATATCAATAAAAATTAATTAATGGTTAAACATCAGACCATCCTGAGGCATTATTATATGATATGAAATTTACTCAAAATGACGTCAAAATTAGCGTGTCTACAGCTGCCTCACCTTGGCATCGTCTTTGCAAGGGAGTAAAATGGAATGGAATGTACTGAAAAGGTGATGCCAAGGTGTGATGAGACACGCTCTTAACATCACATGATTGGAATTTTTCTCAAAATTATCAATGAAGATAGCTCAATGAAATCAATGGAATCAATCCTGTCTGGATGAGGTAGACAAGGAAATAAAATAAGGTCGATCAACCTCCTCGGAGTAGGAAGTACCCCAGGTCATAGACACTGTAGGTTTCATCATGGGGAGCGTTTGCTAGCCAATGTGGACGTGCTGCAGCCATAATGGATCTTAAAAGAAAACAAGAAATATTGGATAAAGAGTTCAATCAAGGATAGAATTCCAATGATATCTTCAAGCGAATCTCAAAGATAATCAAGATACTCAATTCAGAATGGAATATTTCATATCATGTTTTGATATTGTTTGATTAATGGTCTGAAACTTAATCAATAATTAATCCTTATCACAATGATTTCAAAGTCCTACATGATGCATGCTGGGCTAAAAGAAAAATATAAAGTCAAATAAAATATAAATTAATCAAGGATAATATTGTTAAATTGTCATTAATGAGTCAAGATACCAATTCTTGTAATTCAGTGCTAAGCCGAAGCTCGTTTATCCACGCACCGTTTCACAAAAGTGGAACCATCATCCTCACTAATTAACAATCCAACGGCCTATCCATGCGATTATGAATCCTCTGGAATTATCACTGTTTTTGTTGTTGAAGGGGAACTCAAATTCCAGTTTTATCAAAACCACAAGGTCCTTGACATACTCTAATAAATACTTAACATATAGTAATGCGAATGCAAAATAATTACATGAAATAATACAAGGGTAGAAATAACCGTCTTTTAGCCACGGTTAGACTTCTTGACTCCCCAGAATGGGATTTTCTTGACATTTCCAACTCTACTTAGGTTTTCTTTGAATTTCGGAAACAGGTTTCTGATTGTTCTTCTATTCAGATTCCAACTCTTCATGCTTTGTCTCCTGTATATGACTTGAACAAACAGGTTAAGTATCTGTTCAGGCTTAGCCCCTTGCCTGGTTAAGTAATCGACTACTTGATCATATCCTTGATAGACGGGGTCAAGGGGCATAGTCTTTATTAACAAAGGTAATGAGAATAATCAAACTTAAGCAAAATGCAACATACAAGCAAACATATGCTCACTGAAAATAAAAGGAATGAAACACACTAAATGCAACAAGCAGATGCTAACTGAAATATTTTTTGTTGTTTTGAAATATTCATTTTTGTTTGGGGTTTTGAAATATATGTCCTTTTTTTGAATTTTGACATATGTATTTTTTTTTAATTTTGAAACATATGTATTTTTTTGGATTTTTGATATATGTATTTTTTTGAATTTTTGATGTATGTATTTTTTTGGATTTTTGACTTATGTATTTTTTTTGGATTTTTGACATATGTATTTTTTTGGATTTTTGACTTATGTATTTTTTTTGGATTTTTGACTAAAAGATCAGCATGGTACTTGGATCAAAAGATCATATTCATTTATTAACTTAATTCCCAAATCGTTCTTCAACAATTTAACTTAAAACCCATCGTGTTTGAACTGGTGTTTCTATTCGTGATCCCATTTGATGATTTGACCCTTAGTCAATGTAAGCCATTCCTTAAGTTTGGAGTATATCTCTTTAGAAAGAAAAGATGAATAAGTTTAGAAAGCCCATGAGAAGGTTCCGGAAACTTAAAAAGATGTCCCTTTTCTACCCTAATATCCGTTGGGGTTCGGTCATTTTCTTTCCGGGGTATTTATCGACCTTGCGTTCCCTTCATTTCATTTCATGGCCTTGATGTAACGTTTGTAGTGTAATGGTCTTTTGATTTGACATTTGGCTTTTGCCTTTTACTTTTGCTTTTCTACTCTTTTCTTTTTTCTTCGGGACGGATCTCCCCATTTTTTTTATGACGGCCTCCTACTAAGATGGCGGGTATTCTTGGTAGTCTATTCTAAGTCTCGTTCCTACATCATGGGCCGAGTATAAAACAGAATTTTTTTACTTTAAAAAGAATGATTTGTACTTTGCACTTTTGGTCAAGCTTTCGATATTCTTTAGGACTTGTCATCTCTTGTTACTCACGAATCAAACGTGTCAGTGTGTGCAGTAATGGGCTTAAAATTAAGTTATCCAGACTGATAAAGAAATTTGAGTTTATAAACTTTCTGATTCCACTGGTCTTTGTACCATACTGATCGACTCTTTAACCTAAGGGTAGTATTTCTTAAGATGTAAACCATTCCAGGGATGTTTTAACTCTTCTCCTTCTACATTAATAATACGATAAGCATTACCAGAAAAGCGTGCGATACAACATAAGGTCCTTCCCAGTTGGGTTGGAGCTTAGAACGCGGACCACCAGGTTTTACAAAAATTCTTTTGACGACCATTTCACCGACTTTGAACTTACGTTCAATGACTTTCTTTTGATAAAAACGTGCTAGTCTGTTTTGATAAACTTTTGCATGATTAGCAGCTGACCATCTTTTCTCGTCTAAAAGTTCCAATTGAGCAAGGAGTGCTGAACAATGTTCATCAATGGAAAATTCCTTATTCAATTGTACTCTTAATGACGGTATAAGGATCTCATATGGAACTACCGCCTCCATTCCAAATGTTAAGGAATAAGGAGTTTGTCCAGTGGGCGTGCGGATTGAACTTCGGTAGGCCCATAGAGCCTCAACCAATTTTTCTGGCCAATCTGTGAATTTGTTAGATTTACACGTCTTTTTGATGATTTTTATCAAAGTCTTATTTGTTGCCTCTGCTTGGCCATTACCTTGCGGATAATAAGGAGATGAATGATGCAATGCAATTTTATACCTGTTACAGAGGTCCTTCAATTCCTGTGACACGAACTGCGGTCCGTTGTCGGTGACGATGGTGCTTGGAATTCCGAATCGAGTGATGATGTTCTTCATGATGAACTTGCAGACGGTTGATGCTTTGATCTCCACGTATGCTTCAGCTTCTGCCCACTTGGTGAAGTATTTCGTTGCCGTGAGAATGAAAGATTTTTGCTTGATGCCGGAATCTGGATTGCCAAGAGGTCTAATAATGTCGAAAGCCCACATGGAGAAAGGCCATGGGGAAGAAACAGGATGGAGTGAAGATGCAGGAGAATGAATTTTGTCGGCGTGAAGTTGACACTTAGCACACTTACGGACATATCCTACACAGTCTTTTTCCATGGTTGGCCAATAAAATCCCTGTCTAAGGATCTTCTTTGCTAGCATCTGTCCATTGACATGGCCACCACAAACTCCACTATAAGCTCCTTCCATAACCTTCCAAAGCTCATCTTCTTCTAGACATCTCAGAAGAACTCCATCAAAACCTCTCTTGTATAATGCTCCCCCAACTAGGGTGTATCGTTGAGCAACTCTCCTGATAGCTCTCTTCTCCTCAGTTGTAGCTTCCTCAGGATATTATTGATCTTCACAATATTTTGCAATTTCATAATACCATGGTTTCTGTTCATCATCCATCTCTTCTAACAGCTCCATTAACATGATTTCTCTTTTTTCAATGATATCTCCGTCTCTGACTTTCTTCAGCAATTTCTCCTTAGTTCTAAGGAATGAAGGATCTTTCACGGCGGGTGAAAGACGCCTATAAACTATGATTGATTCGGATTGTTTGCTGATTGGAAAATCGAGAGAAGATGCAAGTGAAGCTAGAGCGTCAGCTAAGATGTTTTGATTCCTAGGGACATGGACAAAGATCAATTTCGTGAAAAGCTTTGAGTAAGCAGAAGTAAGCTCTTGGTAAGGATTGAGCTTGGGATCAAGAGTTCGGTACTTGGTCAGCACTTGGCGAAGAATTAATTGGCTATCACCCACAATCCTGAGTTTGGTGGCACCATGGAAATGAGCAGCCTCGAGGCCAGCAAGAAGTGCCTCGTATTCAGCTATATTGTTAGTGACTGGAAAGTCAAGCTGAAAGGCTTGTGGAATTGTGATATCTTCAGGTGATAACAGAACGATACCGATCCCTTTTCCATGAGAATTCAGAGTTCCGTCAAAATGCAGAGTCCACATATCATCTCTGATTTGATTTACGGACATCAGTTCCTCATCCGTAAACTCTGATCGCACTGGATCAAATCGAGGAAGGGGATGATGAGCAAGATGTTCTGCTATGGCATAGCCCTTGATCGCTTTCTGCTGAATATAAGTGATATCGAATTGAGATAGAAAGCTTTGCCATCGTGCTAACCTATCAGTAAGAACAGATTTCTCCAGAAGGAATTTGATTGGATTCATCCTAGCGATGAGATGGACTTCATGGGCCAGAAAATAATGTTTCAATTTCTGCACAACCCAAACCAATGCTGCACATGTTTTCTCCATCGCCGTATATCTCTGTTCAGCGGGGTTGAGAAGTTTAGAGAGATAATAGGCTGCCCTCTCTTTTCCTTCTTCATCTTCTTGTGCTAGGACAGCCCCCACTGCATCATCCAGGACTGAAATGTAAAGTATCAATGATTTTCCTGGAGATGGTGGTCTCAAAATAGGAGGACTTGATAAATAGTCCTTTAATCCATCGAATGCCTCCTGACACTTATCGTCCCAATCGAATTTGACTCCCGGCTTGGTAAGCTCGTAAAACAGCTTACACCTTTGTGAGTGCTGGGAGACAAAGCGACGAATAAATTGCAACCTCCCAATTAATCCTCTCAACTCTTTCAAGTTTTTGGGAGGTGGCATTTCTCTAATAGCCTTCGCCTTGTTGGGATCGATCTCAATTCCCCGTTTGCTGACGATGAATCCAAGCAATTTTCCTGAAGATACCCCGAATACACATTTCTTGGGGTTCATCTTTAACTGATATTCTCTTGATCTCTCTAATACCCTTGCCAAAACTTTGGCGTGCTCAGCCTTTGTTTTCGATTTAACCAACAAGTCATCCACATACACTTCCAGATCTATGTGCATCATGTCATGAAATATTGCCATCATGGCCCTTTGATAAGTGGCTTCAGCATTCTTTAATCCAAATGGCATGACAACATAACAGTATGTTCCCCAAGGTGTAGTGAATGACGTTTTCTCTTGATCTTCTTCTGCCAGCTTAATCTGATTGTATCCTGAAAATCCATCCATAAATGATAACGTTTCATAGCCAGCGGTATTATCGATGAGTACATCAATATGAGGCAATGGAAAATCATCTTTAGGACACGCCCGGTTCAAATCGCGGAAGTCAATGCAAATTCTGACCTTCCCGTCCTTCTTCATAACCGGGACTATGTTGGCCACCCATTGTGGATAGAGGACAACTCTAATAAATTTAGCTTTATGTAATTTGTCAACCTCTTCCTTCATCTTTAGAGCCATTTGTGGGTGGAATCGCCTTAATTTCTGCTTGACAGGGCTAGCTCCATCCTTTAATGTTAATATGTGTTCAACTAAAGATGAGTCTAACCCCGGCATATCCTCATAACTCCAGGCGAAAGTGTCCTTATAGTCTTTGAGTACTTGTACCATTGCCTTTTCATCCTCTGTAGAAAGATTTTTACTGACGAGGACAACCTTAGGTTCGTCTTCAGTCCCTAAATTAATTTCTTTGGTGGGCTCTTCTACGGCAGCTGAGGGTTCATCAAATCTCTTCACTCCACTGGCATATGCCTCGGTTGCGTCCTCGTCATCTTCCTCAATGGGGTCCTTTTCATGCACTAGTTCATATACCCCGTACCCATCATTGACTAACTCATCGTTCATACAATCTTCTGGCATCTGAATTGGATTTTCTAAAAGCTGAGGGATTAAAGAACAAGAAGAACATTTATCAGCTAAGTCCTGGAGGTATCTATATGGAATTTGCCTACCCTTAGGCTTCCTAGACTTCCTAACCTGACTAGACTGCCTAACTTCACTATCATAACCTAACGAAGACGAAGCAGGATGAAAATCCTGGGATACAAGTGGAAATACAAGAGAATCCTCCCGAGAGGAGGGACAGAGTAAATCTAGGAGAGAATCTTGACCGAAGGACCCGTGCGGCGGGGTGCAATCGGACAAGTAAGATGTTTCCTCAATGAGGATTTGGGAAGAATTTGTTGCCAAATTGGCGTTTTTTTTTGGACAATGAAAGAATTAAACATAAAGCAGGAATGAATAAAAATGGGAGGAGAATCAGACGGAGGAAGTGGCACCAAGGCCAAAGGATTAGGGGGATCATATAGTAATATGTCCCAGATCAAATTATACAACCTCTCTAGATCGAGAGGAGGTTGTGGAATAAGGTCCCGAGGGGACAGAGTAATCATGACGGGCGGAGCCCGTGGAATATCTTCAATTATGACCCGCGACCAAGTCGGGGTTAAGAGTAGTGTACGAAAAAGAGTATGGAGCATGAAGACATGTGAAGGATATGTCCCCCTCCAGAGCAGATATGTTGTGTAACCAGCTTCATAGGGGTCATCTGGTTCCCCTTCGTCAGTCTCTTCGGACAGCAGTATCCGCTTGTCAAATATGGCACAAGGGCTTTCAATCAGTTCATCAATCTGCGGCGGTCACTTAGGTTCTGCAGGATCCAGGAATAGTCTGTTCAGTGCAATATACAGGTCCCTCAGATCGAACCACCTGTACCATTCACATTCGGGATCATGAAATTTCCTCCTTTTCATAGGCCGCAGAGCCTCCAAGGATTGGTACGTAAGCAGTTCAGAGCAATGTCTGGCCAAATCCCTCCCATATATATCATGGAAGTCAAAACAGGAAGTAATGACTACCGTATTGTCTTGGCTAAGTATGGGCCCTTTCACAAAGTGCGTACACAGGGTCCATGTTAGGGGATCTCGGCCTTCTTTGGGTGGTGTAGACATTGCCTCCCAGATCTTCGGGCCTTCTTCGATCTCTGCTTGTTTCAGTTTTATTGGCCTATAGCCCAGACCACTTCCAGGTGCCGCTCGATGATTTCTGACAGGAGTGGTCCTGCCTTGCAATTGTGTGCCCAGACCTTTCCCAGGCTCGTAGCCGTTTTTCATCATAATCCTCCATCCTGGGGTACTCATGCACTTCCCCCTTTTGATAGCATCTAATGGGTATGGAGAAATAGTGGCGGCTTTCAGAGGATCAGCCACTGGACGGTAGACCTGTAATACCGACAGAAAAGGTTGTCGGCCAGGTAAAACAGCAGATTTAATGTTCAAGGTATGAGCAGCAGTAAGGATCGGCATGCTCGTCACTTTAATAATTCGTCCTTTATAAGGGAATTTGAGGCATTGATGATTCGTAGAGGGAATCGCCTCAAGAGTTTTAATATAAGGACGACCTAAAATGGCATTTATGGAAGGTCGATTTCCAGGATGTGAAATTCGACCTCTGCATGACTTACGGGGCCCAGCTCCACCTTTAAATAAACCATTCCCAGAGGGGAACGGGTAGAATTGTCATATGCTGTTACTGAGATGGGGCTGGGCAGCCATTTCTCTTTGGGCACACCGCACAGCTCCAGGGTCTTCGGAGGTAAAACATTGATCGAAGCCCCTGTGTCGACCAGGCATGCATCCACGACCTTCTTACAGATGTTGACCGTGATACTCAGAGCCATGCTTCTGGCTGCTGGCGGTGCTAGTTCCGATGTATGAAATGTTATGGAGGGCTGATCCCCCTGAGGAACTAGTAGTGCTGCAATCTTCTCTACCGGCACGTCTCCATTGACCATCACCTTCTGTAGATATTCCATTAAAGCTTCTTGGTGACTCTTGGATCTTTTGATCAGTTCGAGTATAGTGATCCGTGCCGGTGTCCGGTCCAGGTGTTTCAACAAGTCATATTGAGTGCCTGGTGCACTCTCTTCATTGTGGGCTTCCTCAGTCGGCTGTGATGGGCCGTCTCTGACTGTGGACTGAGGAAAGACCTTGTTGAAAATCCTTCCGCTCCAGAGCGCGTGTTCCTCAACCGTGGAGGATCCGGGTGACACTTTAAGTACCGCAGGGTTGGATGGTGCGGATGGCGTAGAGGGTTGGTAGGTAGGTGATGGCGTAGGGTTAGGTGGTGATGGCGCGGTGCGGATTAGAGGCCTAGAGGGTTGGATGGTGGATGTGTAAGTGGTTGGCGAAGTAGGGAATGGTATGCGTAATAGCGGTCTAGATGGTAAGGGCATATCTGGGTAGGTGGTAGCGGTAGCGGGTGAAGTAGGAAACTGTATGCGTAGTAATGGCCTAGATGGTAAGAGGGGCGCGTTATTGGTTTGCGGGGGGTTATATGATGGAGGCGTAGGAGTGCGGGGCGTAATGGGTCTAAGGAAGGTGGGTAGTGGTAATGGGTTATTGGGTGCGGGCGAGTGATATGTAGGTGTGGGTATAGGGGTGATGGTAACGGGTTGTGGCCTTGGTATATGGATGGTGCGGCGTGGTGGTCGCTCTGCGGTACTTTGAACGTGACCCGTTGAACAAAGAGAGGAAGAGTCCTCTACTCTCCACTGCTGCCCACGACCAACCTCAGACTGACTGTTCGTCAAAATGGAAGCAACCTGGTTTTGGTTCTGATGCTCCGGGAGTGGATTCTGCACTATGCCCATGTTGGGTGGTGCTGCTGCTTGTGCCGGTGGTCTTGCTTGCTGCTGCTGTTGCTGCGGTCTCCTCGCCTTCAGGGCTGTTATGTACTTTTTCATCTCCTCCCAGTCTATGCCACCCTGCTCGTTGAGATCATGAATATAATCTCTGAACTGGAAGCAGGTGTCAATGGTATGCCCAGGTTGCCTGTGGAAGTAGCAATACCTGGACGTATCGGCATTTTGAGGCCAGACGGCCTTTTCCCTCGGCAAAATTAAGGCATTGGCTGCCATGAAAGCACTGAAGATATCTGCCAAGGATTCTGGGAGGGCTGGGTATTCTGCCCTTTTCGGGCCTGGAGGTCTCCTCTGCTGGTTGTAGTCACCAGGAGGAGGGACATTGTGGTACGCCGGCGGTGCACGCGGCTAGTACTGTGGCTGTTGCTGCTGCTGATACTGCTGCTGAGGGGGCTGTTGGTACTGCTGTTGCCGTTGCGGCTGTTGCTGTAGCTGTTGCTGGTTCTGATTCGGCTGCTGGGGCCGCTGGTACTGCAGTTGGTAATGGGGGTTCTGCTGCTGCCTGTACCCTTGTTGGCTCGGCTGTGGTGGCCTCTGGTACTGCTGCTGGTTCCTCACAAACTGGGGCGAGTTATTGTTCATAGTACTGACTTGCTCGTGAGAGAGCGTGCCCTCAGTAGTCGGACCTGTGCTAGGAGAATTCGGCACTGCAGGCTTCCGAGGTGGAGGCCTGCTAGGTCTGTGAGGATCAAAGACGCTAGAGAACGTAGCGTCCTTGAAGGCATTCTGGCAGTACCGTGCTCTTTCATAGAGCTCTGCCATGTTAGTCAAATTGTTCAAGGAGAGGACTAGCTTGAACTGGGGAGTGGTGTTAGAAATTAGCATCTTCACTTGTTCAGATTCAGACAAGTGATCTTTCACCTTTTCAGCCAGGCCCCGCCACCTGTCAGCAAAACTGACAAACTCCTCATCTGGTTTCATCTTTTCTGCAATGAGGTCCGTGATAGACAAGGAGGGTGCAACTCTGTCCTGGTATCGTTGGATAAATTTGCATGAAACGATACCGTAATCCTCTACTTCGGAGGGTTCCAGAGAAAAGAACCACTCGAGGGCTGGTCCCTCTAGAGATCTCCTGAACAAGAAGGCCAATGACCTCTTATCATTCTGCCAGAAAGAGGATTCGTACATGAACTCCTTCAGGTGCGTGAAGGGGTTACCAGTACCGTTATACTTCCGATAGACTGGCATTTCAGAGGGTGGCAGATGGAATACTGGCAGGCTCGGTAAATTGATTTCTGGCACAGCTTTAACCCCCATCATCTTCTGGAGGTTGTTGAACTGCTCATCCATGCGCTCCATCTTGGCCAGCAACGTTTGCGTGGTCAGATCTGCCTGGGGAGGAGGAGGAGGTGGAAGTACTTGATAGGCCTGCTGCCTAGAGTACGTTGGACAAGGAGGGTAATAAGGATGAGGTCCGGCAGAGCTTCCGCCATGCCCGAGGGCATTTTGATAAATAGGCGTTTGCGGTCTAGCCGGTTGCCTGGATGATGAAAGTTGTGGCCCAGCTGGCCGAGAAGCAATATGAAGGCCTTCCATGGCCTGATGGACATAAGGAGGAGGAGGAGGTTGTTGAGTAACAACAGGGGGAGCCATAGGGTTCGGCTCAGCAGGCTGCAGGGGTGCCTTCCCCTTCAAAATAGACTGGATCGCCTCGAACTGCTGAGGGTCCAGTCGGGAGGCAAGAACTCCCAGGGCGTTGACAAGATCCATAGGATCGGAGGATGAAGGATCATGCTGATTCATGTCCCCCTCTAGATCAGGATTAGGGATCGCATATTCATGCGGAGGAAGATCAGGATATTGATCGTGTGGATGAAAAAGAGGAGTCCGGACATTCCCATCATGTCGAACTGGAATGGGGACATAATTACGGGAGGCATCAGCATCTCTCCCGTTCTCATAGTTGAAGTCTGAATCGCGAGGGGCATTAGCATCTCCCTCGTAGTTGATGATGGCGTCTTGGGCCATACTCAAGTCTCTGCCTGATCGCAGCAACATGATATTAGATTCCCTTTTCAAAGATTTAATCAGACAAGTTGTACAGAGATTAATCAAACAAGTGGATGCTTAACGTGATTTTAGGGTTCCTTGTTGAGTTATTTGAATTGGACTAAACCACAATTTCGCTCAGGGAAGGATCCTAGTTTCAGTTCAGTTTCCACCGTTATTCTCTAGGGTTTTCTCTCACAACGCTTTCGGAATCTAGCCGGGACTTCAATTGGTACAACCAGCCCGATGACCAAGGAGGAATACCTTGATTTTGGGGACTTATGGAGGTCTCAACGTCAACTTCTCTAGTCTGATCAAGGGACCAACCCAATCAGAGAGAGTTGCTGACGTCGAGTAATGTGTTCCTAAGAAGAGGAGGGTTTTCGCCTCAATGCGTATGCCCTGCGACCTGGATGGCCTCTAATGCTTAATAAAATAATGGGTAGCTAGCACTCAAAACACAGAAATCTGGAAACTGAAAAATAACTAAGAAACTGTCTGAATCGAGTCGATGATAGTCGACGCTATTCAAAACAGAACTTAATTCTTTCGCAGAAACAGATCTGAAAAATAACTAAGAAACTGTCTGAATCGCATCGATGGTGGTCGACGCTATTCAACACAGAACTTAATTATTTCGCAGAAACAGATGCAAACAGCAGAGAAAGTCTGAAGACTAAAAGGCGTCTGGGTGTGCTGACGCGGTTTTGAAACGCGTCAACGTTCCTGGACGCTTTTTAATTCGCAGAAACAGATTTGCAGGAGGATTTTCTGGGTCGAATCCTCCTCAAATAGGGTAAAAGGCAGTAAACAATCGACTCATGCAAAGATTTTAGTTTCAGATTTTAAACAGGATGATTTACTAACTAAACAACTAGGAAATCACTCAATCACACATCATTTTTATCGCAAAAACAGCTTTTGAACTAATCAAGGGGAGGGCAAGATCTTGCCACTGGGGTGTGCACGTGGTGTACGAGGGAAATTAATTAAACTAAACACTCACCAATTGGTGAGGACGTGTCGAGAGACACAAATGGTGCACCGTGGGTGCCCGATATGATGATAGCAAGAACAAAAAGAAACTAAAAGACGGCGAGACCAAGTCCCACCGTGATCGCCAAAAGAGCTGTAGGTGCTGAAAATGCTCGTGTGATTAATATGAAAAAGCTATGTTGTTTAGTATAAACTAACCTATTAAAAACAGCAACTAAAGTGCAGTGATCGCCAGAAACTTTTAACTAAAAAGTTTCAAAAGAGATATGATCGCCTACCTGTTTGAACGCGGAAGAATGAGTCCTTGGTTCCCCTCCTTCAGCCGGCTGAAGAAAGAGAGCCCTTTCTTTGTTCTTTTGTTCTTGCTGTTGAGTTTGAGGATCGTCCAGAAGTTCTTCTGGTTTGGTGCTTGGTTTCTCCCTTTTGATCTCTTGTTGTTGTCGTTGAGTGCAGCAGAGACAGAGGAAGAAAATGAAAATGAAGAAACACTGATGAGAATTTTAAGTAGAAGTAATATCAAAACTAACCATGATTATAAACATGCTTAAACAGCAACTCACTTGTTTAGTTGGCTTTGAAAATCCCTTTAAATCAAATAGGTTTTGGAAGATTGATGTTGTGGTGTGTGTTGCATGAAGTGAATATGAAGCATGAAACTAATGAAGATGTAAAATGAAATTCAAAAATGAAACACTTATGCCCAGTTGGATTGAAGCCTTGAAAGGATGAAGATCTTGAAAGGGACGCCGACTTCTGGAAATGGCAGCGCTCCGGCGTTCCGACGTGGTTGCTTCGATCTTCAAATCGCTATAACGCTATGGCTCAACTCAATTCAATTCTCTCTTTTTTTTAACTCTTTGAGATGTAAGGTATTTATAGGCATTTTCTGCGTTCGCGATTAACATAGAACAATCTAGGATTTATCTACATTAACTGACAGATAAACACTGATTAATTCATCTTTATCTGTAATTATCTAAAACGCGTCTACCTTGGATGACGCCTTTCAGATTAATTAAGATAAGGATAAATATCCGGGAAAACTTATCTTTATCTTTATTAGCTAAAACGCGTCCACGTGTGTAGACGTCTTTTACACTAATTAAGATAAGGATAAACATCCGGAAGAGAAGTTAAAATAGGTTAGGAAACTTAAAACGCGTCGACTCTCACAGATGCCTTTTAGCTAATAAATCAATTGATTAAAATTCAAATTTAAACGTTAAAACAGGAATAAACTCTAAATCGTGTCCACACAGGTTGACGTCTTTTAGAATTATGCATATTTTAACTGGAATTTGAGCTAAAATCAATTCAATTGATTAACTTAAATATGTCTGTTAAACCCGACACTCAAAAATATCAATAAAAATTAATTAATGGTTAAACATCAGACCATCCTGAGGCATTATTATATGATATGAAGTTTACTCAAAATGACGTCAAAATTAGCGTGTCTACACATACCAGGTCGAGTTGATTCGATCCCTCATAAATCTCAGCCTCAACTTATCAAACTATGTATCTACACTCACGATTACATTACGCATATTCAACATAACAACTTAGACAATGAGTCAGAACAAAACATGTGATTCAAGTTAACTTTTGCTATGCCACACATGCTATTCTGCTTAGACCCGGCTGCTTTTTTAGACATGCTCCGTTGCATCGCATCACTCATAGCCCTTGGACAATATGTTAAAGTAGCATCATCAAGCATCTACTTCACGACAAGTGCATTGTCTCAATGGATATAGAAAAATAAAGAAGCTCACACAGTGATGAAGAGGGATTCATTCAATCACTTCTTTAATGGCTCATATACTACTACACTGAGGGTCAGTGTAGTTGGTAAAAAAAATATATTTTTAGAATTTTTAACTTCAGCCTCGAGGTGTCCTACATGTCCATAAAGGCCGATCTCTAATTTGACGATCTAAAAGAATTTAAAAAATATAAATTGAGTCCCAAAGAATAGAAAAAAATGCCTTTAATAGGCCAAGCCCAATAATAATTTTTTATTTTGATTTTTATTTTTTTGAGTTGTCGGATGGAGATTTGCCTATATAGACATGTAGGATACCTCAAGGCCCACTTTAAAAAATTCTTAAATAAAGTTTTTTAACCTACTGCACTGACCCACAGTGCAGAACTAGGGTTAGTTAACAAGTGTTACTATAATATGATTTCTATACTATGGTGGAGTAACAAAACAACATACATTACGCTCATACATCATGCGAACCTGCAATCATGCACTCCACTACGTGCATTTGGATTGTCCACATAGCTCACATCAAGGTCGACTATCACATGCTACATGGAAGAGCGAATCTATATCCGACTAATTTTTGATCAGTCTTATTTTAACCGTCTACTAAGGTGATTACCGTTCTTATCACGCTTTGACTAATCACGTGAAATCATGCTCCTACTAAGCACAAAATCCATAGAGTCTATCTCTTCACACTTGCTCTCATAATGACATAGCGATCGTCCATATAAGTGGACCTTATTAGTCTTAGGTGGCCTACAAGTTAATATGACTTTGTAATCTCATTCATATTTATTAATATAATGACATAATATTCATTGTGTGTAAATCGTATTAATTATCGTCTCATAATGAAGTCCGTGAATATGTGCAATAGTGATCAAATTATGATGAGATCATACTAGTGGTCTTAATCGTTCCTAGTCGTCGGATATCCGAGAAGGACATCGGATATCCGGCTAGACTAGTACAGATTACTCATGCTTATATGATGAGGGTGATTGATCTCATAAGTCACTTATGTGGAGACACTAAGACGAATCTGTAGGTACTCATTGGAGAATAAGTTCACTGAACTGATCCGACTGAATCGCTGGATAGTACTGTACCTCACTGTCAACTAGCTTGATTCTATTGTCGCAGTTGCATTGATGGTCCTCGGACATGAGACACCAAGGACACCTTGTCGGTGGAATTCTGTGCTTTGACTTTGGTTTATGAATCTCTAATCATGAGATTCTAATTAGCCAAGGATCGGGTACAGCGAAATACCGTCGAAGGGAATTGAGTGTCAATAAGGAATCATTTGCTCTCGGTACGATGAGAGAGAATGCTCTAGGAAGGATGCGTAGAAGTCCCTGGTCAGGGAGGACGATAATATCGGGAAAAGAGTTTTTCGATATTCATCAGCGACACCCAATCCAAGTGAGTCGACCGGTTAGGGTTTGACATCATGTCATACCCTGAGTTGACTTGAGAGCATTGTACGAATGAAGGATTATATACATGCGGTAACTGTCGGCGAAAAGGTTCTAAGAGTGGGTTACTTAATCCCGATACCTTCTGGGTTCACGCGGTGTTGCTTGGCACCCAACGTGATCGGAGGCCCGGTCGAATTCGATGTGCGACATCAATTCGATTGATTAATTAATTAATAAAGAGTCATTAATTGATTAATAAAGTCAGTAAGGAGTCACTGGGCTTATTGGGCTATTAATCGGACTGGTAATTGGGCCTAGAGGGTCACACGCAAATGATTCTCAAGGCGATAGATAAATAAGTGGGTTTTATATAAACTAGGGGATTTTATGAAAAATTGCGCAGTTAATATAAAATGTAGCGAACGGGCTGAGCAGGCCAAGCTGCTGCTAATCCTAACCTCCCCCTCCTCTCTTTCTCTCTCTCTCTGGAGCCCCAGAAGAATCGGGATCCCCAGATCTGCTTCGCCGCTTCTCCGACTCCCATTTGACGGGAAATCGTCCGCGCGTTGCGGCGAACGGCGGAGACTTCGTGGGCTGCGAAGATTGAGGAACGTGAGGATATCCACGGCGAAGAGGATCGCGTAGACTCTGCTAGAGGCCGGGCGCTTGCGCGGCTTGCGATGTCGCACCGATGGAACCGAATGGTTGCGGATTTGAATCCGCACACGGAAAGAACCGATTATCCGATAATCCGATTTTTGGTATTTTCGAAACGGGAACAGAGCTCTGTTTTTTTTTTTTTTTATTTCCGCTGCGTAGGAGAACCAGAGAAACATGAGAACCCAATAGACCTATCACAGTCTATTGACATTTGCACGCAAGTGCACTAATAAACACTCTCTCAGTAGTGGAGAAAACTCAAAACCAACTCAATCTATATATGTGCAAATGACACAAAAATATCCTGTGAATTGAAGGCACTCTTCATGTTAGCACAAAGCAAGTCTCTTAGTACCTCACTTATGATACACAATTTCATTTCTTCTTCTATATAAGGGGCATTACTTAATGCCGAGAGTTTTTGATAGAGTATTTTAGGGCATGATACGTATGCCTAGTATGTAATATGCCTTGTCTTAGTCCTTCAGCTCACAGGTAAAGGGCAACATGTTGGTTTTGTTTTTGTGATTTGAGGATTTGGGTTTATTGGTGCGCTTGATTTAACTTATTCAAATGATTGCAATTATTCGTGTGACCCGATCCCGTTACCTATAAATGAATGGCATTAATTACATCTTCTGTAGAGGAAAACCTTTGATTAATTGTCAGAAGAATTTAGCACAACAACTTAAGAATGAATATGATGTGAATCAAATTATATTTAGATGTGATTGCAAGAGTTTCATATTTCAGCTATTTAATTTTGAAAATTTTCAGGATGAGTTTTTGAAAATATCTTTTAAAGTTATCCACTTTAAATCTGTAGGGTTGAGTCTACAGGTTACTGTACAGGTGCAGACTCAACTTACAGTTTTTGTCTTTTTAGCTTCTTCTCTTTAAAATTTCAAGGTGGCTAGACTTAGACCTCTTTATTTTTAAATGTAGATTTGAAACTTTAGTTTTTTGAGGAGCCATGGTTCAAACTCCATTTTTTGTAAAATAAGTCAAATTAACTTTATGTGACTAAAAAAATGACAAGTTTATGCTTTAAAGATTTTTTATATTGATAAAAACTTGTGCAAAAAGCATTTGTTTCCTTTCGAAAGCTTTTGTAGGTTGATTTTAAACATCAAAGATCTAAAGACCTTGATTTTTTTATGACAAAATGGACATTTGAAAGTTGAATCTGCGGCTTGTTATAAAGGTGCAGACTCAGTTTATTTAAGGTGTATATTTATTTCAAAATATCCATGCTGGACATGTTTTAATTCATTTGGTTGTAATTTTCAGGTATAAAGATGAGGCTATAGCAGCTCAAGGCTAATTTTGATTGTGATGGTGGGGTTGAGTCTGTAGCAGGCTTGGGGAAAAGGGTGCAGACTCAAAATAGCTGAAAATTTCCAAGCATCACCTCTCAAATCTTGGAAGGATTAGGATCCAGTTAGGGTTAAAAGATGTATTTCAGACTTTATTATGTGTTTTTGGAGAGTAAAAACTCAGATTTTTTGGAGAAATAGCAATTTAGAAAGCTGAGTCTATGCTTTTACTGTACAACACAGACTCAACTAGTTTTTCAGTTTTTTGCTAAACATGGGCCATTGCGGGCAACTTCCAATGTAATTGAGCCTTATGGCATGCAATGGTTTGTTTATGATACCCTTCATCATTTTTTAATGAAAGGTTTTGGAGAGAGAGGATTTTCTTATCAATTTTTTATTTTGAAGTGAGTCTATGAATGGGTACAGACTCAAAACAATGAAAACATATGGGTTCTTGTCTTTTCCAGATTTCTTTGACCATATGGATCCTTTTTTATCATAAAATCCTATTGAAGCAAAGATTTTTATGTTTGAAAAACATTTGTATGATTTTGCTTGAGAATGCATCTGCAATTGGGGTACAGACTCAACCTGGGGTGAGTTGCAGACTTAAAACTGTCATAAGTGTGATTGGGTGGCTATGACAATCTTTTTTATAATTTGACTTATTTTCATGGTTTCTTTCTATGTTTTTTTTTTCCTTTGAAAATTGAGATTTGAGTTTGCAACAATTTTATTAAGTCATGAAATGGCACTTAGTTTTGGAAATAACCTGCACACTCATAGGGTTAATCAAGTTAGTGGAAGGTTAGCTCAGCTGCAAGAAGAAAATTTAAATCAGAGAAATATTTATATCCCAATCCATTCCAAAATCTCATGGTTTCAAGGTGCAGACTCAAAATCCCGAGCATGCAACCAATTTCATTACTCCTTCCACTTAAAGTGATTATGAATCACCACAAATTTCAAGAGTATGGGACTGGAAGGTCTCAAAAATTTGAGTGGTTACATTAAGCTTTTTTGGAGAATTTTCCTCAAAATGGGCCTTCTAATGATATGGGCATTTCATGAACTTCCATTCATCTTAGGCATCTTATTAGAAATGGAGATGTCCAATATGATAGACTAAGTTGATTTTACATCCTTCAATGACGAACATTAAGGGGGAGCTTGGAGATTCATAACAAGTCATATTATGAGAAGGACCCTAAGGACTATTTCTTAAAAAGGCTCATGTAGAACTGACGATTGTAGAGGGTGGCTGCCAAAGGGAACTTACCGAGCGCAGTCTCTCACCCCGGAGGCCCTTAATGCCTTCAAGGTCTAAGAAAAACTCATGGAGAGCATCTTAATACACCCCTACATTTAGAGATAGTTATGAACTCCTCTTATCCTTCGAATGAGACTTCAGGACCATCACTTTTGAAACCCTTTAATCAGGTTATTCCAGTACTGAAATTGCTAAGACACCCTTCATAGAGCTCCCTTTAAGAAACATCGGAAAACTCTTAACAATTTGTAAAATTAATAAAGATTTCGATTAATAATCGAAGAAGTCAGATTTGAGAACTCTAAATGCCATCTTTAGGTGGAATGGGAATCACCCTAGACATAGAAGAGCTTAGGATAGGATTTTGAGAAAGATACAAACCACTTAGATTTTAATTCATCAAAATAGGGAAAGGTGCAAACTCAAATCTGCCAACCAATTTTTTGTGTAGAGAGCTTATAATGCGAGTGAAACTCATTCAAATCCATGCTAGGATGACTTGAAATTTAGAAGAAAAGATGTCCAAGACATCCCATTTGAATTTATGTAAGAATGAGCCTCTTAATCTTATGAAAAGTCAAGAAACATATGGCTGGATTTCAATATTATATTCCAACTTGTAGGCAAATGTTGGGGGAGTTTGTGCCTTTGAAAGCCCAACTCCAACATCTGGAGGGGCTCTCTCCAAGACCCCCATGACTAAAACCTTGGCCCTTGACAAGAAGACACCCATGAAAAGGAAATTACAAAGGAACTTGAATCATCATAAGGAGATCACCTTGAATGGTCAATGTTGGGAGATTTGTGTCATCGAAAGCCCACCTCCAACATGTGGAGGGGATCTTTCCAATATCCTTATGACCGGAGCCATGGACTATGACAAAGAGAAGTACCCATGAGAATCAAAGAGAAGAAAATCGAGTAGATTTGCATGAACAAAAAGAAATGATACAACAATTTTGGAGGCTCCATGATGGTTTTTTGTTACAATAGGATCATTACCTACACAAGGGACATCCCCCAAGCTAAACCTCAAAAATAAGCTACGAAATTACTAAATATGAAAATTTGGCAACCAGTTTTTTAGACAGATTTAAGTATTGAGGCACTCCAAAAGCTCTTTAAAGGGTTTTAGGACCAATATAGGTGTTTCTCATGATGTTGGGAGACCCCCCTAGGCATTCTTCACAAGAAAAGCCATGACTATGAAGCATGAAACATCTCTTTAAATTGAAAAACCAGCAAAAACATGAAAACATGGACATATCTTTCATTGCATTCAACCCAAAAGAAACATACAAGATAGGAGATAGATGTGGGGGTGATATAAGAAACATAAGACTTGATAGAATAAAAAAAAAAATACAAAACATGAAACACTCTAGGGGGCTTCACACTTCTCTCATCTAACTTCTTTGAGAGCTTGGGTAGGGAATGGTTTTACTCCTTTCCTCTTCTCTTTTCTCTCTTCGTTCTCTCTTCTTTTTCTTAGATTTCTATCTTTTAGGGGGATTTTTGGTCGTTCCTTGCTTTTTACCTACTCCATCTTTTAGAAGTCTTTTTGGCTTTCTATCTTTTAGATGGATTTTTAGGCACAGAAAATTACATGTTTTCTTCTCTTTTCTTTTTCTTGGGTAGTAAGAATGGGGTAAAAACGTGGGCATGGGCAGTCCACCCACTTTGGGCTTGTCTTTATGCACATGGGCCTCACTTGGAAATGGGGCAGCAAATTGGTTAGGCCCACAGTCCTGTTGGTCGAACCCGGCCCATTTGGGCTTAATATGGGTTAGCTTCTTCCTTTTAGCCCAGTCACATTTTTAGTCACAACAAATGCCCTCCACATATATGGCTCGTGCAAGGAGCCGAGGCGAGGAAGCGGGTCATGTGCATGCATGCAGCTTCATATACATAACTGTGTATTCCTTCTTCAACCAGCTCACAACCCATATTAAAACCAGCCTTATTTAAAAGGTACTGAGTTCTTGAGTTGCGACTGCTTTGGCTTCTCTCCGTGGACAATTCACCCTATGATACTCCTTTTAGCTTCTTGAGTTGCGACTGATAAGTTGGAGGAATGGTGTGTGATCACTACCCCACCGGCAAATTGGCCAACTTGCAGGCCGACAATGCATACAAGTGTAAATGCTGGAAAATATATTCCAATGAAAAAAATTCTCTAAAGAAACAGATTAATTTACAGGAAAAATGAAAACAAAATCTAACATTTGAGGATCATAAAAAATATTTATCAGACCAACAAGGCCATGCAAGCCCAGCCAGAAAATGGCTTCCGGTCCTTTGAGGGAGATGCCAAAATCAGGATTTTGGGTTAATTCGGAAAACTATTTTCGGCTGGCAGATCCCTGCAACCAAATTTTTCCGGAAAACTAGAGCATGCATGGGTTTTTCCGGCCAACCAAATGGACCCATCAGTGGCAACAGATCTCTGTTGCCACAGCAATGGCTACCGACCCTGCGCTCTATGTATGGTTACACTTACCACGGGGAAGACTTCTCTTCCTCGGTGGCAATCGTTCCTGCCAATTCTCCATGCATAGATGTGACTGTGAGGACGTGAGGTACTCCTAAACGTAGGAAACCCACTTCCTACAAATGCCACACTCCCTCCCTTGCCCTCTCACCCACCGCCCTCCCTCCTCTTCCCCTCCAACAAGAGAGAGAGAGAGAGATGGCGAAGAACAGCAGCATAACATGGGCGGGTGCCGCGGTGGTGCTGTGCCTACTCGTGGCCACCGTGCCGTCGGTCGCCAGCTTATCCTGCGACTGGTGCGAACACCTCTGTGCCGTGTAGAACTACGGGTGGTGGCGTTGCTTTGTTACCTGTACTCTTGTCTGCCTCCCTGACTACGGCATTGGCCCCAGTAAGTAGACGACACTGTAGCACATGACAACAATATCATGTTTTGTGACATGAAAACTTAGCAGTGTGATTAAGGCATGGAGTAAGAGAATATATTTTATATGATTAGATGTTTGACCTATTGAAAGAAGCAGAAGAATAATAATAGTTTGTGCTGGAGTGACTATAATAGTCTTATATCGGTTAATTTCAGTTGTGGTCAGTGCTTATGATCTTGGGTCCTTCAAACTCAACATTTGGATTTTGTGGTTTGTAAGATGGTATCAGAGCAGGGGCCTGGCTCAACTTTATCTTCTAATTTGCATTGCCTCCTCTTATCTAATTTCCACGGCCCATCTTGGCCGTGAGGGAGAGTGTTGGAGTGACTATAATAGTCTTACATCGGTTAATTTCAGTTGTGGCCAGTGCTTATGATCTTGAGTCCTTCAAACTCAACACCCGGGTTGAATATGGGTTCTTTTATATATATACTTCTAAAAAATATCATATTTGTGTCTAGACTATTAACTCTCACATATTAGCATCGATACTTCCGTCAAACTAAGATGAATTTTAACGAAATATGTCAAAAAGATTTCATAGATCATAACATCAAAGGTGTAAGTGGTACAAATGCGTAATTTTAATTAATTGAGAGGTGTAGATGCAAAATATTAGTGAATTTCGAAGTATCCATGCAAAATCTTTATATGGAAGAGTATAAGTGCAATCTTTCTAAAAATTTCAGGAGGAGTACTGATGGTAATATGTGAGAATTAGAGATATAAAAACGAATACGATGTTTTTATGATATATATGCAAAAAAATCCTTCAACATTAATAATATGCTAGTGTACTGGAAATGGTGTACGTTTTCATATCAAATGAACATATCTAAATCATTGCTTTCTTTTATAACACTGATGCATGGTGGTCGTGTGGGTGGGATCCATTCTTCAGGGAAATCGTTGGCAGCAGCAGCCAAGTTGCCAAGTTGCCAGAGAAGCTGCCAAGTTGCCAAACATACCTCAAACCCCCCCGGCACTGAGCTAAACCTCATCAACGTCGTCATCGACGGAGATGGCGCCGGGGCAAACGCAAGCTTGTTCGGCATCGCCCCTCTCTCTGTTCTCTGCTTCGCCTTGTTATTTGTTCCCCCTGCTTTATATTTCAACCTCTCTCTATATATATATCTCTCTCTCAGGTGGGTTGGTGGATGGAGAAAGCATGTAACTTTCTATTCTATGGTATTAAATTGGCGGACGATACTTAATTAAGCACGGGCACTTGATCTTTGCCGCTGCTGCTTCTTCGTGTTCTCCTTTCTGTTTCTCTCATGGCCATAATTCCCAGAAAAAATGTCAATGGTATAGATCAGCCAAGTTAATGTCCAAATCATAACATATTTAGTCCGGCCCGGTACATCCACCTCAGTTAAAAAGGCATACTCCGTGCCTTTTTAGCTGAGGTATCCTCCGGAGATGGATCGATGTATGCAACCTTATCCCTGTTAAGCATAGAGGTTGTTTTCTTAATTCAAATCTATCTATGGGTCTTATTTTGTTGAGTAATATATATCGTAAGAGAATAACTTGTTGCACCGCAGCAAGCTCCCATGAAGTGTGCACACAATGCTGTCCTCCTACATAAATGAGCCCTGACGTCAGTCAAAAGAATAAAAAAAATATTTGCCCCTATGTATATGATCTTGACCGCATTCTAAGGCGCTCGAGAGCATCCTGACGCTCTTGAGCGCATCGAGACACTTTCCAACGCATAAGTGTACTGGATTCATACGCTGGAGAACCCCCGATGTGTTCAAGAGAGCCAAGATGCTAGTGCACTCATGCGCTGGAGAGCGTCCCGATGCGCCGAAGAGCATTAGGATGCTTTCGAGTACTTTAAGGCACATCGTGAGACACTTGAGAGTCTCCTGGCACTCTCGAGTACATCATGGCACTCTTCAATGAAGGATGCTCTCAAGGAGCATAGTTTGTACAGAATTTTTTTTGTTTTTGTTTTTTCGTCTGACTGACGTCATGATGCATTTATACGGGGGACAACCCCATATGCACGCTCCATATGGCGGAATGAGGTTGGGAGACCCATTCCACGTCAGTTTGCTGTAGTGCAGTAAGTTAATTTGTTACTGCGATGCATCTAGTGTCATACCGTGGGATTATTGCAACAAATATTAATTTTTTGTTAATAAATTAGATTGGACTTCATACGTCTCACTTATTTGTACAATTCAATCAAATGACTAAAAAAATTAAAAAAAATTAAAAATATTATTCAGCCCATTAAGGACCTTCCTACCATTTTTTGGAGTTTATTTTTTATTTTTTTAGAATTTTTTGATTGTCCAATTTAAGATCAATCTCTTAAACGTGAGATCCGATTTACAAAAAAGTTAAAAAAATTAAGGTGGTGTAACAACAAAAGGAGGAGATGAGGCATTACAGGAAGTACTATTCTATTTTGTCACCCAACTGTGCACCATCCATCCCATGGAGAGTTATGGACATCATCCAATATCCACCCAGCAAAAGGCCATCGTCATCTATCTTACCACCCAAATACTTGAGTACCCATCTAAATATAATGATAGAAGATCCTCTCAGTACATCTTAAAACTTGAGTCCAGCAGTACTAAGAAAAAAAAGGGATAAAAAATGACAAAAAATTCATCATGTAATTCTCAAATTTGACAAATATTTAAGTCTTTCCTCTCTTAATACTGCTGGACTCCAATCTAAAAATATGCTGAAAAAATTTCTTCTCAAATAAAATGTTATACTTTTAGATCCTCTACTAACTTTACCGGCGCAGATCCATGATGACAACTCTCACAAGTTTGCGAACATCAATCGTGCACAACTTGTACATGTCAGCTTTACAATGGGAGGCCCTAGCAAACCACGAAAGCTTATCACATTTAACAATACTGTTCGTGGGCATGCAACAAGAAGAAAAGCAACGCTATCATATCAGACATTCAAGTCACATAATTGACTACAAAATTAAGGGATTTTAATTTTAGTCCCTACAATTTTTTAATATTTTTTATTAGTCCATAAATACACACTTTTACTTTATTTAGAATGTAAAGATCTTGGATATGAAATTGTGGCATTTGTTATTTCCCTGTGATTTATATGTCTAGTGAATTAATTTTGTAGCTATGAATGTTGTTTCATTTTGTGGTTATAGATATATGCTTATTACACCTATTATTATAAGAAGATGTTTGGATTGTTCTCACTGTAGTGTCGTCTTCTTGATTCGTTGTAAGCTAACATGACCAAAATAGGTCAACTGGGAGCATTACGCATTTATGCTGCAGGTGATCTAACGTCTTTGGTAGTGATTTATTGACGTGAATATCATCTCATTGATGTTAAATTTTAATTTTAAAATTATACATTTTTTTTTTTGTTAAGGTGAGATGATATTTGAAAAAATGAAATCAAGGACAAGACTAGCAAATTCTATTCTAATTATAATGAGTCTATTATTGAACTATTTTAAAATACGAAGACTCGTTGACGTGTCACACTTTAGTAAAATACTAATAAAGTAATTAACTTTTGATATAATTTTGTTATCGCCCAAATAAGAGAGCCTTGCACTGACTGGCTAAGACAATTTTATCGATGAATTTAAATGACAAAATTTCCAGAGAGCCTGCACTTTCACGCTTAATTTGCAAACGAACACTGCATATTTTATTAACTAGTCTCAGGAGCAGGATTCTTCCACCGGGATTATATAATACAATATAGTAATCTTCCTACAGCCTGAAATGTAGCAGAGCCGAAACATCGGAGAGCCCCTTGTCATAGTAGTGCCTGGTGAAGTCGCTGACCAGCGTCTCCCTATACCTGGGGGGGTTCTCCTCGGACAGCAGCTCCTTGATGGGGCCATACAGCCTTGTGGAAGATGGGCAGAGGTGCGTGGTGAAGAAGCACGCCACCGAAACCCTCGGAGCCCCCCTGTTCGCCAGCACCCTGTGCTCCACGCTCTTGAACCTGTCGTTGGTGATCAGCTGCAGGAGAAAGAAGGGGGAAAAACCAAATAGCCTCTTATCAATCTGATCTTGTTCTACTCGCAGGCATGTATAGAAGAAAAGAGTACTACTGGTTGTGTTAATATGATCAAGAAGATGGGACTTGGGAAGGATGGTCATGCGTGGCTTGGGTTACCTACCTGCATGAGGTCGCCCAGGTTAACCACCAGAGCCCCGGCCACGGGGAGAACATCGACCCACCGGTCCTGGTGGAGCACTTGGAGCCCACCAACATCGTCCTGCAGAAGAACGCTGAGGAAACCCGAGTCGGAGTGCCGGCTGGTGCCGAGGGTGAGCTCCGGTTCCGGGCACGCCGGGTAGTAGTGGCAGAGCAGGACGTGACCCTTGTCGCACTCCATGTCCTTGAGGCTGGTAGGCCCGAGGCCGAGGGCCTCCGACAGCAGCTCCAGCAGGGTCTCCCCTACCCACGCCATGTGCTTGGAGTATTCTAGAGTGATGTCCCCGCAGGTCGCCGGGAACTCGTCGGGCCGAGCAGGGTCGGGCGCCATGGAGCAGAAGAGGGTGTCCCTCCAGTTGGCGGAGCGGGCCTGGTACAGGTCGAAGTTGCTGGAGAAGCGCACCTTCCGGGCCGGGTCCCGGGAGTAGAAGGCGGCCTTCTCGCCGGCGTCCCCCTCGTTGAAGCGGCGGATCCCGGCCAGCATCTCGTCGAGGACCCGCGCGGGAACGCCGTGGCCCACGACCTGGAAGAACCCCCAGGACTCGCAGGCGCGGCGGACCTGCCCCACGGCCTCCCGGCGCGGGTCTCCATCGGCGACGGCGGACAGGTCGATGACGGGGACCTGCTGCGGCGCTGCGGCGGGGTCGGGGTGGTGGTCTTCGGGGGGAGAGAAGAAGATACGGGGAACGGAGCTGAGGCCGGCGTCGAGGAGGCCCTTGACGCCCGCCTTGGTGTCGTCGAAGGCCTTGAGCTCTGCTAGCCTATCGTAGTTAGCTGGTTCTTCCGCGCAGGGGGCCGCCATGGAGAGCTCTGCTTGGCTTGGGAGGATTTGGAGATTGGGGACCAAATCCATGACAAGACCAGGTCCATTAGTATCAATAGGTGAGTGACGTCAGGTAGGACCTCCCTAGAATGGGATTTTATCTACATAAGGACCACGTCCAATGTTAGTATCAATAGGTGACGTGAGCTATGACCTCACCAGAATGGGATTTTATCTACATAACGACCACGTCCAGTGTTAGTATCAATAGGTAACGTGAGACATGACCTCACTAGAATGGGATTTTAGCTACATAAGCTCTCTCGGCCAATCTAAAATTTCTATTTTCTTTTGGATAGTACCATGAGGAACGATCTGTGGCGGAAGTTTTTCTAATTAAGGATTGTTTGTTTTAATGTAAAATTTTGAAAATCATCAAGTTCAAAATCATCAGGTGTAGAAGTTTCTTCTAATTAGAGATTGTAAATCAAAAAAAGGAATTGAGCTGCCAAATGGACAGATAAGGCCAAACATGATTCTGCTTTATATTTTTTTATATCATTCTAAATAATTGAAAACACCCTAAAATGAAACAGCTATTTTAAATTATATTATTTTATGTTAAAACGAACAAACCCCTTAACCGAAAACTTTTGTTGTGTTTGAGAACCTCCTAAAAGTCCTACTATATAACTTTTCCTCCACGGATTCCTTCCTTAAAAATAGGACGTGTTTGAAAACTTACTGATTTTTAGTCAAAAAGGCGCTCCAGGCAAAAGGAGAAAATTTCTACTCTTCTGCATAGTGATATGAGAGGGAAAAAAAAAAGTTTAAGAAGGAATTTTGCAACAACTTTTGCAGAGTGATATAACATATGTAGAGAAAAAGGATGAGGCACTCACTACAATAACCGTTGGCTCCCCTGTGAATTTTTTCTTCTAATCTCACAAATATTATCATCAATCTTTAATTTTAGGTTAACCTAGTGTGATTTTTTTGTTCTCATGAATTTTGTTTTTTAATCTCACAAATGTTATAATATATAATTATGTATCTTTATTAACATATATTATATTATATTAGTAAATTTCCCACATATTAGATTTAATTGCTGCAGAAGCAGTGGCGGCGGTGGCTCTCCTGCGACACTGGTGGTGCTGCTGCTTGCTGCCATGGCAGCAGACGGTGCCGACAGTGTAGGCTACTATGACAGCGGCGGAGATGTTCCGACTGTGCTATGGGTGTCGTTGCAATGAGGACAACAAATGCAGGCAGGCAGCGACGCTACAGGGGCGTCGCGGTGCTGTTGGTTTTGCTCCAAGCGACAGCAGTAGGAGGCCGGTGGTGAGCGGGCCAGCAAGTGGTGCTAGTGGCACTGTCAACGGCCCGCGGTGGTTGGCGGAGGTGAGGCGACGTTAGTGCCGGTGGTGCTGCTGGAATTGTCAGAACATAGACTCTGGCGACTTTTCTGTTGGAAGCTAATGGTGAGTTCTTACTTACACAAGGTGGAATTGTGGTAGAAATATGTAGAGAAGGTAGAAAACACAAAAGTTGAAGAAGATTTCAAAAATTAGATATTCTATTGATCATATATGACTTCTTATATGAAAACGACTAGCCACATATATATATATATAGACTATAGACTTTACATGGATTTTCTAAATGGATAATTTTCCTAAAATGACTTTTAGACTCCCACTAACTAAAACTCCAAGGTGGAGTACGAAAATCTCCCTATTACATGGACGGGAGTTATACTCGGGTGATTACAAAAGACTCTTCACCTCCTATTAATGACCATTATATGACTCTTCACCTCCCTTGCATTCTTATTCAAATGAGAGTTACGAGAATTACAAAAGAGACCTAAAAGACACCATAACCTCTAAATAATAAAGGACCCATTATTTTCTCTCTAACTCATAACATAATAAACTCCTCACATAATTATAAGAAGATTCTTATGAAATTAAGTTTATTTCACAACACCTCTTTGTAAACTTAATTATCTTCCATCAAGCATTCCAAATAATTTCTTCAATTTAGAGAAAACATCAAACTTCAAAGACTTTGTGAAAATATCCGCAACTTGTTCTTGAGATTTAACAAAAATAAGTTCAATCTCTTTATTCTTCACATGCTCCCGAATAAAATGAAATCTTGTATCAATATGTTTACTCCTTTCATGATAGACCGAATTCTTGGTTAAGGCAATTGCATACTTGTTATCAACAAGTATTCTTTTAGACTCTCTTTGATTAACATGAAGATTCTTGAGTAAATTTCTCAACCACAGTGCATGATACACTCCGGATGATAATACCACATACTTCGTTTCACAAGTAAAAAGTGTAACAATAAGTTGCTTCTTAAAAAATCAAGTAAATGTCGTTCCTCCTAAGAAGAATACAAATCCAGTGGTACTCTTCCTTTCATCAATGTCACATCTCCAATCACTATTGGAGTAGCCTACAAGATCAAATTTCTTAAATGATAAATAAAATAATCTATGATAAATAATACTTTTGATGTACCGAAGAATTCTTTTGGCAGCTTTGAAATGCGATGACTTTGGCTCTTCTATATATCGGCCTTGTACATGTCAAATATCTAAAACTTCCAATCAAACTCTTGAATAAAGTTGAATCAATTACTTCACCTTCTTCATCCTTTAACAATTTGATGCCACTTTTTACAGGAGTATTGACCGAATTGTAATATTCCATATCGAATTTCTTGAGAATTTCTTGTACATGACTTTCTTGGGATATGAAAATACCTTCAATTGTTTGCTTTACTTCAATGCCAAGAAAATAGGACATAAGGCCAATGTCCGTCATTTCAAATTCTTGAACCATGCATTCCTTAAAATCTTTGAATATATGTGGATTATATCCTGTAAAAATCAAATCATTCACATACAAACAAATAAGCAACATGTTTCCATTTTTATCTATCTTCAAATAAAGTGCATGCTCATAAGGATATTTGACAAAATTATTTTGCAAAAAATAATTATCAATTCGACTATTACATGCTCTTGGTACTTGCTTTAAACCATAGAACGTCTTTTTAAGTCTTAGAACTTTTTCTTCATGTCCTTTCTTCACATAACCCAAAAGTTGATCAATATAAACTTCTTCATCAAAAACACAATTCAAGAATGCCGATATAATATCAATTTGAAAAATATTCCAATGATTTTATGCTGCCAAAACAATAATCAAACGAATGGTTTCCAAACAAACAACGGGAGCAAATACCTCATCATAATCAATTCCGGCCTTTTGTTTGTATCTTTTGACTACCAATCTTGCTTTGTATCTTTCAACTTCTCCTTTAACATTCTTCTTCATTTTGTACACCTACTTCACACTAATTGTTTTTTTGTCTTTTGAAAGAACCGCTAATTTTCATGTGTTGTTTTTCTCTATGAATTTGATTTCTTCATCCATAGCATCTCTCCACTTTTTATTTTTTACTGCATCATCAAATGTTAGAAACTCACAATCTATAAAAAGACAAAAGAACGTTAGATCATTTTGATTTTCAGTTACATTGTAGATCTTATCAAGAGATCTCATCTTTCTTGGTCTTGAATTTCCTCCCGACGATGAAGATGATGATGGAGATCCACCACTATGTGGAGACAAAGGTGACAAATATAGTGGCGATTAAGGCAAATGAGACTCTTCATGTGCATCTTCATCTTCATCAACTAGTGGTCTCATCTCATCACTAATTTTATTGGTACTATAATTCCAAGTGTCTTCTTCATCAAAAATCACATCATCATTGACATCAATTTTTTGATTAGAAGGATCAAATAACTTATAACTTTTAAGACGTGGATCATAACAAAAAAAAATATACATTTTGCTTTTGTTATCTAACTTGGTTCTCCTTTGATCCGATACATGTGCATAGACTACACTTCCAAACACCTTTAAATGAGAAACATCCGGCTTCTCTCCATACCATGCTTCATATGGTGTCATATTTTCTAAGTCTTTTGTGAGACATCTATTCAACAAATAGACCGCACAAGTCACGGCCTCCGCCCAAATCTCTTTCAGCATATTTTTACTTTTCAACATACTTCGGGCCATATTGAGAATGGTCCGATTTCTTCTCTCTGCGACTCCATTTTGATATGGTGAATATGGAACCATTAATGGACGGTAAATTCTATATTTTTCATAAAATGCTTCAAAAGACTTTGATGTGAATTCTCCACCTCTATCTGATCTCGTAACTTTGATATAATAACCACTTTATTTTTCTACAAACACCTTGAACTTCTTGAAAGTATCAAACACTTTGAATTTTTCTTTAACAAAATACACCCTTATCTTTCTAATAAAATCATCTGTAAAGATAAGAAAATATCTATTCTTACCAAATGATGTTGAAGAAATTGACCCACATACATCGGTATGAATGAATTGGAGTGGCCTATTTGTCCTTCTTGTTGCTTCTTTTGGAAAACTCTTTTTATGATGCTTGCTAAGAATACAACCTTCACATAACTCATCCGAATGATCAATATGAGGCAATCTTTTCACCAATTTTTGCTTAGATAAAAACATCAAACTAGCAAAGTTAAGATGTCCATATCTCAAAAGCTATAACCAAGAGAGATCTTTAAAACATACTTTCAAAGACTTTGTAACTTCACTTTGAATATTCAAAACATTCTATTCTTTTGCATGCCAACTTTAACAATCAAGTTGTTTCTTTTATCTCTTATTGAAAGACTATGATCTTTCAAGTGAATATCATAGTCTTCCTCTAAGAGTTATCACAAACTCAAAATATTATATTTCATCTTCGGAACATAATAAACATCAGAAATCAATTGATAATTTCTATTTTTTGAACGAATCAAAATGTTACCTTTTCCCTTGATTGCTATTTTAGAAGAATTACCAAAGATAACTTGGCCACCAACTGCCTCATCAAAATTTGTGAAAATCTCTCTTTGTCCACTCATATGATTGCTTGCTCCAGAATCAAGATATCATACTTCTTGATTGTCTTTCTCTTCTCCTTTGTATGTCAACAAGACAAATGGTTCTTCATCTTCATTTTGTTTCTCTACATGATTAGCCTTCTCATCATTATTGTTAGTGGAATCACGCCAACATTCACTTACATAATGCCTACGTCTATGACAATTATAACATTCAACTTGAGATTTTCCATACCTCGGCCTTTTATATGAATCACCACGGCCTCTACCACAGCCTCTTGTGAAATTTGTAGAAGTGCTTTCCTTTTCTTCATAGGAGGTGCCTCGTCCTCCTCTTCCACCGCGGCCACGACCATCACAACTACGACCGCGTCCTCTTTGATTCTTGCCTTCACCTTTTCCTTTTTTGAGAAAAAGTTTGACGGCAAGTGTTTGTTCTAAGGCCTCCTTCTTCTTCTTGAGAAGCCTATGTTCATGGACCTCTAAGGACTCAATGAGTTGCTCGACGAATATGGTATCCAAATCTTTGGATTCTTCAATAGTCACAACTATATAGTCAAACTTAGAATCAAGTGACCGTAGTAGCTTCTCCACCACAGGAACATCCGATGTAGCCTCGCCATTTCTTCGTAATTAATTTACAACTATTTTCACCCTTGTGTAGTAATCTGAGATAGTCTCGGACTCTTTTCTTTGTAAGGCTTCAAATTCACCTCTTATAGTTTAGAGATGTACCTTTTTCACCCTCTCCTCTCGTTTGCAAAACCTCTCGAGCAACTCCCATGCCGCCTGTGAAGAAGTTGCTTCGGCAATCTTTTCAAAGGTAGTTTCATCCACCCCTTGGTAGATGAGAAAAATAACCTTTTTATCCTTCTTTCTTGAATCCTTCAAAGAAATTCTTTCATTTTGAGGAAAGGTCACTTCATCTTCTGGCTCATCATAGTCTTGGGTGACGATATCTCAAATATCTTGAGATCCAAAAAGCGCCTTCATTTGGATGCTCCAATTCTCATAGTTGATTTTGGAGAGTTGAAGAATTTAGAACGTCATATTCCCACTAGCCATATTAACTAGTAGAAACTTCGCTCTGATACCATTTTGTTGGAAGCTAATGGTGGATTCTTACTTACACAAGGTAGAATTGTGGTGAAAATATGTAGAGAAGGTAGAAAACACAAAAGTTGAAGAAGATCTCAAAAATTGGATATTCTATTGATCATATGTGACTTCCTACATGAAAACGACTAGCCACATGTATATATAGACCTTACATGGGCTTTCTAGATGGATAATTTTCCTAAAATGACTTTTAGACTCCCACTAACTAAGGTTCCAAGGTGGAACACGAAAATCTCCCCATTACATGAATGGAAATTATACTTGGATAGTTACAAAAGACTCTTCACCTCTTATTAATGACCATTATATGACTCTTTACCTCTCTTGCACTCTTATTCAAATGAGAGTTACGAGAATTACAAAAGAGACCTAAAAGATACCATAACCTCTAAATAATAAAAGACCTATTATTTTTTCTCTAACTCATAACATAATAAACTCCTCACATAATTATAAGGAGATCCCCATGAAATTAAATTTATTTCACAACATTTTCTTCCCTTTCTTGGTGAACAGAAGAAAAGGGAAGCAAAGAGAGGGCACGAGCTCTGGCGGCAAGGCGAGGCAACGGACAGCGTCGGGCGGTTGAGAGTCACCGGTGGTAGGGGAGGGAGCAGGTGGTGGCTGTGGCGTTGGAGGCGGCGGCTAGGTTCTCCTTCTAATTGGGTTCGTGAGGAAGAAGAAGGCCGGAGGCAGCACGTTATCTTCTCACGTAAGGCATAAAGGAGGAGGCAGAGAGAAAAAAAAGTCAAAGGGGAGTGGGTCTAAGGCGGCATTTGTATAATCAATATTTCTTTAGAAAGTAAAGAATCATGGAAAGTATTTTTTGAGGAGTAAAAAATATTAATAAAAAATACAAAGAGAATGTAAGAGAATTTGATGCGGAAAGAGAGAGTAGTAAATATTTTCTTTGAAAATATCTTCCCATAGAAAAGAGTGGGGAAACATATCTCAGGAAAACAAAGAATATTATAAGAATATGAGAAATATTTTACCAACTATTTTTTACTAGCGTTTGTAAAACATATAAAAGTTAGTTGGAAAAATATTTCTTAAGAAAATTTTAACCAACGCAAATACCCCCTAACCACTCTGTAAATAGGAAAAGGACAACATATCCCCATCCTTTCCTTACGTGATGTGTAGAAGAGGAGGAGGAAAGAGTGGGCTGTGGGTCCAACAGATCTAAAAAGAAGAAAAAAATAAAAAATGTTCATGTTTTTTTTAAGTTTATTGGACTCAAGTTAAGGAATCCGATATTGGGTCTAATTCGAGTCTAGGTGGAAGATCCAGGTAGCATCTCAAGTAGATCTGGGTTAGTGGGTTCAAGTAGAGCTACCAAGGTTAATCGATGACGCGCGGCGATCAGACGGTTAAGATTATTTCGATTGGATTGCACGCTATCGATGGCAGAATTGGACGATCCAAGCATTTGTCCCTAGAATTTTTTTATAGCACTTTAGATTCGTTGAACGGTGTGGATCGGGTGAATTCTGCTACTTTTGGATGATTTGTATAGGTTAGTTCGACGATCGGTGGAGATGAAGGCGATCAACGGTAATTGCAGCTGATCTAAGAGCATAGATGGCAGACAAGGAGATCATAAATTAGAAAGTGACATGAAGGGTCACGATCTACTTCATGGAACCCTTCACTAGCTATAATGACTTTACTTTGTAACAGCAATGCGTGAAGAACATCCTCACATAAGAAAGATGGTGAAGGCTCTCAATAGGTAATCTCGGTAGCTAGAGAGGTTGATGGCCGAAGCATGGCAAGATGTGGAGGATATGGCAAATAGCACGATACAGCTATTCTTGGGAGACAACATGCTTCATGAGGTGATCCGTTTGGATAATCCGACAAAAATCTGAGAGAAGTTAGAGAACATGTATAAGTCTGAATTATTGACGAATAGATTGTCTCAAGAAGTTATATGGTCTGAAGATGTTAGAGGGAGCACGGTTTAAGAAACATTTGAAAGAGTTCAATAGGATTCTGACGGAGGTGCTCGTCCTAGACATGAAGATTGATAAAGAGTACAAGGCTTTTCTTCTTTTGATATCACTGCCTATGTCATATAATCATATAGTGACGACACTGTTGTTTGAGAATGATACTTTTAGCTTGGACGATGTGGTCGCTTTGTTGCTCACGAATGAGTCACCACAAAAGAGTAATGGCGATGAAACATTAGGTGAGAGTAATGATTTGGTTGCAGGTGAAGGTCAAGAGAGATCTTATTAGAGGCAGAGTTTCAGAGGGAGTAAGGATCGCTCCAAATCACGAACTCCTTGGACGTGTTACTATTGTGACCAAAAAGGTCATATAAAAGAAAGATTATCTAAAGCGTAAGGAAGATGTAAGGCCGCAAAAAGAAAAAAGGAAAAGAGAAAGCAAAAGCGTCATTAGTTGAGTAGAATACACAGAAGTCTTATGCGCGACATCCATATATGAGGGAAAATTCTAGTTGGATTTTAGATTCTGGTTGTTCAGCTCACACGTGTTCGGACAGGAAGAAGTTCACCAGATATTGAACATGTAATGGTGACTCAATCCAATTGACAAACGGTGCAGTCTGCAGGATAGCCGAAATGGGATCAATGCAAGTTCGCATGTTCTATGGAGCAGTGCAAACTTTGACGGAAGTCCGATATGTGTTAGATTTAAAGAGGAACATGATCTCATTGGGAGTATTATGTTCAAGAGGTTACCAATGTACTCTTGAAGGTGAAACTTTTTGAAGAAGTGTGGAACTTGATCCCTATCTTGGTAGTCCCCTTATCTTTACACGGATCCATAAAGGAAGATACACCGCCTCTGAATCATGTAAAACCTTTTGTCCTCTTGTGTTGTTCAATTCCTTCTTCTCCCTCTTCCTCTCCTTCTTCTATTTTGTTCATCGATGCTAGATTTTGCAGAGGAGCACATGTTGCACTGTAGGGACTAATGAAGGATCATGTGTACAAGCTCGGTAGGAAGGTTGACATAGGTTGGGCTCGAGCAATGTCCTAGGGGAAGAGTACAGATCGATGGCTGACTTGGCCTACCGAAGATGGAGCGTAGACGAGGTAGATCACTTTCACTTCAGATATTAATGGTGGTAGAAGTCTCTCACGTTAACCGCGAAAGGTAGAGCCACAACGGGCCATGCAGCGGTGTTGAACTGTGCGGGGCACCCGGGTGGGGTGAAAGCATCCGGGCACAAGATGCAGATCATGCTAATGGCACTGGCAGATGGACGGTTTTGTGGAATTAGGAGTTTGATTCTGATTACTAGGTGGGAGTTTGTAAGGGACTCGGGTTAGGAGACTTATTGGGGTTTCTTCCCCTATAAATATGGGTGTAACTCCAAGAGGGCAGCACACCACTGTAGATAGGGGTGTAAATTTGTACCAAATACCCGAGACCCGACCCGAACCGAATGGGAAAAACTGGGTATGGTTCGGTTCTGGATTCGTCGTATTTGAATCGGTGCTTGTTTGGGAGTTAACTGATAACTGGCCGTAAATTAAGTCACTTTTCGGGTCCATTTATAACGGGAGGTATGGACCCGGTAGGGTTTCGTAATGAAGAGAAGTGGAGAATCTCGTTTCCCTTTCGCGTCACGCTGTGGTGCCGCCATCTGCTTAGCTCCATCCCACTCGACCTCAGCGCTGTCCTAACTTGCTCTGCCCCCCTGGCCTCTTGCTTGCTCCTCCACGGCGCCCCACCTGCTCCGCCTCCATCTCCTCCTTCTAGGCCCATTCTCTCCCCCATGGCTTGCTGATTTCCGCACTATACCACCTCTTCATGACGTTGATCGCCGTTGGCTGTCCGCATCCAACTCCACTAGAAGATTGTCTTCGTCTTCCTGCGTTCGACTCGATGAGAAGATCGTTGTCGTCTCCGCCGGAAAAATCGCTATCAGTCTCCATCCCTCTAGGCTGCACTCAACAAAGGTCCTCTGCCTGTCCTCGTCAAGCACAACATTTGCCGCTCCAGCATCGTGCCCTCCCTCCGATGGAGATGCAGATCCACATTATGGCCTTCAGCATGATGTGCTTCCCGCAGCTGGCACCCAGATGAGGACCCCTGTAGTGCCAAAACGACATCGAGGTTGGGATGCTTCCTCGCATGGCACAGAGCATCGCCATCCTTTAGGAGCCGCTTGCCCAGCTCGATCTCTGGCGGCAAATCATCCGAGGCCATCACTATCTCGTGGAATCGGGCTTTGAGACTCTTGATTTGTTGAAGTTCTTCACGTCCACGGCGATCGTCTTCGTGGTCTTCAGGAAGATCACGTCTTCGGGAAGATCATGTCTTCGTGGTCTTCACGAAGATCTCGTCTTCGTGGTCTTCCAGAAGATCCTTCCAACAGTGCTTCCACTACAAAAAAGAAATCCTGATTGTATTGGGTTTGTTGTCGGGTGTATGGATTTGAACTGAAAATTTCACTTACAACTGGGTATGGTACCTAAACGGAACCGATGTTAATTGGAACGGGTCTTATTCGGGTATAATTTATTGAGTCTGATTTAGGTTTTGGTCGGACCCGACCCGTACCCAACCGATTGACAGCCCTAACTTTAGATATTGGATGTGCAAGAATCCGCCGAGGGGAAAGGTATAGGAGTCTTCCTAATTGATGGAAGACTTTGGCTTCCTCAATCTTGCTTGTTTTCTGGTTCTCTATGGGTGTGTGTTCTGATCTTAGTCTCCAAGATCTTAGGAACAACACATCATAAGTACGACATCTTTCTTCTCTGTCGTTATATATGCTCTAGTTTATGTTTTTATTCAGCAAAGATTGTTAATAAAGACAAACTGAGTTGGATTGCTGTGACAAAAACAAGAAATCCAGATGATGGAAACTGCCCTCCCCTCTACTTGTACAAGACCTTCAATGCATAAACAGTAATTATATTTATTCATTTAATATCAAACCCATTGGAGATGATCTCAAGGGAAAGAATCCCATCATTCCCCAGTTTCTAAATCCCCCTAGACGAGGGTGACTGTTCCAACTGCAACAACAATCAATGTTCAACTTATTTTAAGTCAGGTAGGTTATTTTTTTTCCTTTTAAGTGGATGATACCACTGAAATGTATTAAGAAACTGGGAATTTTACAAAGAGTTTACCCTGTAGAAACTCAAAAGAACCCCTCTACACTGGGGAGACAAAATCAAAGACCAAGATGTGCAAGCATCTTGCCCTCAGAGGTCAAGTAGCTTACCTGGCCAAGTGTAACCAAGTTTTCTGCAAGCGGGGACAATTCAAATCCAAGTAATGCTAATATTTTTAGTTTTTTTTGCACTAAAATTAAATGTTTCTTAATTGGGGATGATCACCGGAGAAGAAATCCCTAACCCTTGAGTAATTCTCAACCATCCTCAAAGCCATCAATTCTCCCATTTGTTGAGGTCAATGGGTACCAACCAAGCATGGTTAGCAACAACGGATGCTAACTACAAAACTGGAAGGTTTAACACAAAATAGAGTAGTTTGGCATCCATCAAAGCAATGTCTGAAATTATTATTAAATTGACAACAATGCAACTATGAACCAAAGAAGAGCATAAACTTTCAAAACTTCTCATCACTCTAGCAGCAAGAAAAATCTACAGAACTTGCAGCAATAATATGCACCAAAACCCCTCCAAGCAAAAAACTTTGGCAGAAATATCCGCCCTTAACCTATGTTCTCACTCCCAGTCCTCCTCCTGCAGCTGGTCGACCTCCTCCTTGGGCGGCCGCACCACCAGAACCACCGTCCCCAGCGCCTCCTTCACCTCCAGCTCCGCCAACCTGCTCCCCCTCTCCACCGCCAACCCTCCCCAGGCGCCGCCGCCGCCGCCTACCCTGCTGACCAGGTAAAACCCGTCGACGCCCTCCATGACCTCCTTCCTCGCCCTGTCCACCACCACCAGCACCGCCTCCTCCTTCTCCCACCTGTTCGTCTGCCACGGCAACACCCTCGCGTCCGGGTACGCCACCGCCACCCCGCCGCCGCCCTCCCCCAGCCCCGCCAGCGGCTCCCACCGGGGCAGCACCACCCACCTCCTCCACCCCGCCTCCGCCGTCACTACCCTGAACTCCCCCTCCGCCCGGCACCCCGGCGCCGCCGCCACCCCCGCCTCGCCCTCCCCGGCCTCGCACACTGGCAGCAGCGCTACGGACGTCGTCTCCGCCACCTCCCCGTACCGCAGCCGCACCACCGGGACCCTGACCACGACGACCCCCTCCTCCCCGCCCTCCCCGGCGCCCACTCCAGCCCTCTTCGCCATCTCCGCCTCCACCCTACTCCTGGCCCCCTCCGTCTCCGCCGCCCCCAACGCCCGCTCCAGCGCCGCCAGCCGGTCGGCCTCGGAGATGGCCTCGCGGTTCAGGCGGAAGCAGGTGTAGGCGAGGCAGTCCCCCGGCGACTCACCAGAGAAGGCCTCCCACCCCTCATCCCCCCGGCGGCGAGGGAAGTCCTTGATGGCGCGGGCGAGCTGCTGCGCAGCCTTGGCGTCGAATCGGTCCTCCATCACCCGCTTCGCCGCCGCCGCTCGCTGGGTGGCGTTGAGGAGACGAAGCTCGTAGAGAAGCTCGGCGCCGCCGATGTCGAAGTAGGCGAGGAGGTCGGCGCCGACGCCGGACGATACGAGGGAGTCGCGGACCTGGGCGGCGACAACGAGACGGTTCTGCTCGACGCCGGTGATGCCGGTGAGCTCCTCGATGGAGGGAGGGGTGAAGCCGTCCTGGACAAGGGAGGGGATGAGGGGAGCGTACTCGAACCAGAGGCCCATGCGGTTGCGGAGGACCTCGAGGCGGTCGGCGGGATCCAGATTGCGGAACTGCGAGGGGAGAGGGGAGGGAGGGGGGAGGAAGGGCTGGTAGACCTCGCCCAGCGGGGCGGGGGGCGGGCGGGAGGGAAGCTTGGCGACGGAGATGGGACGGAGGGGGGGCGGTCGGGCGTGGGGGAGGTGGGTGGGGCGGCGGCGGCGGCCATAGTGAGCGCGGAGGAGGTGGGTCGGGCTAGGAGAGGGCAAAGAGAGGGTAGCTGCCATGACGGAGGTGGCGGAGAGGAGGCGCGAGGAGGGGAGAAGAAGAGGGTGGAGCACAGTGCGCAGGACGACTGACCTTATCTGTAAGTCTGTTGTGCCCTGGGATATTTCTAGCGGAGCAATGCTCGCGCAGCACGCACCAGTGTATGACACGTCTTATATATTGGTGCATGGAGAGCCGTCCGATTCGGTCACTCCTCTGTTGCTATGTCCAGAGCCGTTAGATCGGACCGGATCGGACGGGATGCAGAGAGTGTATTTTTTTTTCTCTATTTTTTTGTCAGATTTTTTAATTTATTTTAAAGTATTTGATAAAAATTCTAGAGTACATTTGAAGAATTCGAGTCAACTCCAATTTGATTGTATATTTTATTTTTTAAAAAAATTACTCGAAGAATACTAGGTTTACATGTATTTTTTTTTAAAAAGAAAAACTAAAATATTCAATCGGGCCGAAACAAATCCGAACTCTCTAGATATGCTCTCGAATTTCTGATGGGACGTTTTAAAAAAAATTAAAATTTTAATAAAAAATAAGACGTGCTCATTGCATGCAGTCTGATCCAGTCCGTGCCTTATATTATTGCACACCATCCGATCCGATCCGTATCTGATACTGCCACGTGCAGTGCAACAAATGTTGCTCATTTTTAATCGTAGTGCTACGATTGTCTGAGTTCAGAGGATTCTAACCCCTTGACCGTCTAATCAGTGAATCTTACTGTACAGCTTGGTGCGTTAATGGGTCTGTCCGAATTGGACAGATCTGGCTGGTGGTTTCAGGGGTTGGGCCTTGGGCTTTCAGTTGGATCGGTATTAACAAATGCTCTTGGAGTAATAGTATTACAGCTGTAACTATCATTCAATCACGAGATCGGATGGTACAGTTTTTTTGGACTTCTTAAAGGATGAACTGCATGTCTTCTAATCTTGCAATCAAACAGCAACAAAGATGATGCAAACTCTCTGAAAGATCGATGTGCAATCAAAAAACTGTGATGAACAAGAAGCAACAGCCTCTCTGCAAAAGACTTGAAAGACATCAAAAGAGGAAGCATCAAAGGGCCTTGGGTTTTTTTCAAGAATAACCCTATGATGCATAAGTGATTCCTTTGGCATGGAGGTGGATTTAGCAAGGGTTTGGAGTAGAGAGGATTTATACCTTTTGCATGGCCGCAAGATTAAAAGTTTTTATATGGGCCCCCTTGAAGAGGAAGAACTGTATACCCTTCGGAGTGAAAGCAAAAGCCTCCTTGGCTTAATGGGGTCTCATGCGAGTTGAATAGAGTGAAACCACCTTTTAAGGATCGAGTTCCCATGATGACATTGGCATCAGAAATATCATCTAACGATAATGGACGTTAACGAGATGATGGTGTACCTGACCTTAACAACATCAAATCTAATAGGCACGGTAGGGGAGGCTGACACATGGCATTGACCCTTGCTAGTGGGGGCTAGGGCAAAGGCACCCAACACTCCCGACCTCTTGGATGGTTCTTGATTGTTGGATGATCAAAGAGGTTTGATCACATACGATTGAGGGAATGGTTCTAGATCACTTGACACATACATCTTTGGAAGATGAAGATTGAGAAAATTTGTTCTGACTATCGCCTTACTACATAGGCTTTCTCGAGGACCATGAATGACATGGATCTTAGTATTTCTTGGCCCTGATGAGTCCTCTTCAAACGCCTCCTCTTACTCTTAATTGGCCTCCTCGGTCGACTCTAAAAATTGTCGGTAGATTTATGCGTACAAGTATTCAATAGGTATTAAACTTACCAAATGATAAACAAACAATAATTGAAGACAAATGATAACTAACATTATGAATTGACAATGCTATATATAGCTCAAATAAGAACATAATTGACAGGTCATATGTGAAGTGTTTGCAAAGTTTTATCAATTTTTTAATCAATTTGATATGATTTCTTATTTTCACTTTGATTTCGAAAATTTGACTTTAATATAGTTCGAACAACTTAAAATCGAGGGCAAAATAAATAGAAAAGAGGGTTATAAAATTCTTAAACTTTACATAGGGGTTAAGAATAGTATAACAAAAGTTTCCATAAAATTTGATATGATTTGATTGTGAATCGAGTGGGATAGAAGATCCGCAAGTTGAAATTTCAAAACTGTGAGAACATATTGTACAGTTTGACAAAAATTATAGAATAAATATCAAATAAATTTTAAAAATTATAAAATTTATTGGATATGAATATAACATTAAAAATATACTTTTATTAAAATTTTAGGTCAATAGACGATCGAACTAAGGAGACTAAACATCTGTAACTCACACGATTATAGTTGGGAACAAAACAAACTGAATGGACATATTACATGTGTTGAGAGACTAATCATATAATAAATAGTACATAAGATAATAAAAATATGAAATTTGGTGATCATAAAGTATACATATTGATTAATCTTCTTACCAATTAACTTTTGAAAATTTTATAAAGAATATAATTTTTAGTACAAAATAGATCATGCTTAAGATTATTCACCTATCTTTTGAAGAAAGATCGATTCTTAGTAACTCTTAAAATTTTTTCATGTAAGTTCCATAACTTCTAACCCTTTCAAGCTCTTGTTCATATATTTTTAGATCCTAAAAAAATCTTTTCACGTTAAAGAAGCACTCCCTTGCAGCATACATAGACCTCCCTCTCTCTTTCTCTTAAAAACAACATAAAAACTAGCATGTCCAAGCAAAGTTGTGGCCCTATTATTGGTTTTAACATGAAACCAAGGACTTATTTATAGATAATTCTCCTTTTTATATTCAATACTAATTCTTCTTTCATCTTTAGGGTCAGAACGTTGCTTAACAAGACTTTCTCTTTAAATTAAAATGACAATTCTAGTACAAATAGAACTTTATAATAGAGTTTTCTCACCTAATTTGAAATTTTCTATATGAAATTTTGCTTAAAATGTTAGTACTATGTTAAGTAAGTTTGTGTGTTAAATCTTAGTTCGAGTAGGATTCAAATTATAACTTTATCTCCACGTATTAGAATCATCAACATATTCAAATATATTGTATTCTATTTCTAATCAAACTTAAATATTTCTTATAAAGCTTTCTAAGTTGTAGTTAATTTTAATTATATTTTTCTTTCTTTCTTAATACGAATCTTAGTTCGAATAGGACTTATTTCCTGATGTCAATCTTTTATATAATTTATTATTGATTTGTCTAATCTTTAAAACATCTGAATTAGTAAAAAATATTTTTTAAAAAGTTATATATCTTTTCATCTTTTTTTCAACGGTATTCAACCATGTCTTAATTCATATTCTCTATAAAAAGCTATCATCATTTTGTTAAGCTTTTCATCCTTTGTCTAGTGCATTTGAACCAATAATTTTAAGTAAATTAATTGGTTGTTTTAATTAGTTTGAACAAATTAATGGGCATTCATAGTTAAATTAATTGAACTAAATTAAACTAGTCAAACTCACTAATGAGCTCTCATAATTAATTATTGGTTCAATTTAAATTTGTTAATTTCCTTAATATATTGTAAAGGTGTAAAGCATACCAACTTAATGGTTGCTTGTTTCAATGTAAAACTTTGTAATTTACTAGTTTCAAAATCATTAGTTTTAAAACAAGTGAAATTTTATGGTTTGAAAATGAGAGAGCAGTTGTTTGGCTACTTGTGAAACAAAATAAGAGAATGTTTCATTCTTCTTGTTTTAGTTTACAATGAGTCTTTCCTGTAAATAAAAAAAAAGAAATTAGATTGCCAAGTGGACAGACAAGGCCCATACACGATTTTGTTTTACAATATTTTATGTCATTTCAAATATCTAAAAACACCGTAAAACAAATAATTACTTTAGATTACACTATTTTACTAGTTGAAACAAACAATCCCTTAATGAAAGGCATGGTTACTGAGGGTCTATCTAGTTGTACGTAAAACATATTCTAATAAAAAATGTTTTCTAAGAAAACCAAGTTATAAGAAAAATAAAGATAGAACCAATCATTTGGTACTTCTGGAAATGTTTTCTTGAAAAGCTTTTCATATGTTTACTTTCACATAAAACCTTATCCCGAAAATAGTTTCATATATTTATTTGCTTAGAAAAGAACCTTTAATTATGGAATCACTAACGTAGATATGACACAATCAACTTATTTTTTTAGGATTTCTTGTAAATAACTTCCTAAAAGATTTCATATTTATAAATAACCTCATGTACGATTCATATTTATGTATAACCCTTTAATTATGGTATTAATTGTGTATAATCCTCTTAACTATGCGAGTTTACTTTAAATTCATCTATTTAAATTTCATCTAAATTAAAATATTACATAGAATATGTGAAAGATATAAAATAAAAATACTAGTATTATACTTAGTATAAGTACAAATACTATATAAGAAAAAGCACATAAATATCCACTTGTAAGCTTGTTGTTTGTATTTAGCATCAAACAAATTATTTCTATCTTTATGTGAAGTTAAATATTTTAACTCGAGTGAGTTTAAAACAAACCACATAACTAAGGGGGCAATACGCAAATACCAACATAGTTAAGAGGATTATATGCAATATGAATTATGTTGGGGTATCTATGAATATGAAATCTTTTAGGGGGGTGTTTTGAAAAATTCCATTTGTTAGTTTTTTGAAAGAGAGAATACCACAACCAAGGTGCATTTGGTTCTATTTAAAATATATTCAAATAAAAATATGTTTTAATAAATCAATTTGTAACAAAAATGAAAACAACATCTGTCAATTAGTACTTCTGAAAATGTTTTCTTAAAAATTGTTTTACTTATTTATTTTTCTGTAAAATATTTTCCTAAAAATAATTTCATGCATTTGTTTGCTTATAAAAGAATTGCTAAATTACAAGATTGCTAACACAAGTCCATTTCATTTTTTATCTATATCCAGGGCCCATTTGGTTTGATGTAAAATGGAAATATATATTCTAAAGAGGGAAAACATTAATTAAAAATTCATTTCCTAACTATACACGGTATGTCCACCACCAAAGACCGAATCCAGCAGAAACACAAGCACCGGAAAACGGCATTCGTCGGCTCGATGCCGAAATCGGGATTTTGGACTCGATTTTTAATTTTCAATGTAACCAAACAATTCATCTTGAGACGTTTTTGCCGAAAACGTGAATCCATAAAACATTTTACTGGATAACAAAAAACCCGTATTACATTTCTCAATCACAATCATTCCCTATCACAGTTGATAATATGGATGAGTAGAAGAGATCTTCTCAGTACATGATTGGATAGGACTCCAATAGTACTGAAAAGGGGAGGACCCAAGTATTTATAAAAATTTTAGGTGATGTGAGGAACTATTTTATAATGTTTGGCCTCCTCCCCCTCTCAGTACTCTTGGACTCTTGTCCATTCCTGTATCGAGAAGATCTCTTCTCGAGGATGACGGCTGCTGTAAATTGGGGTCGGTCTTGGTCCAGTTTACTGCTCCAGTTGAAGGTGATCCATTAATGGGCTTATGGGTTCCTTCCCGGCCTTCGGGATGCCTATTACAATCCTGAGTGTAGTAATACTTGCTGCTTTGTATAAGGTGCGGCACAAAAAATAAGATTTTTTTCATTTTTTTGTTATGATCGGCCCTATCATGATTATATATTCTTACAATTCAATCTCTGTCGGGTGTCCCGAGAAATTCTAAAAAATCAAAAGTTGAGCTCTAATTTATTAGGCTCGGCCCATTAAAGATATTTTTTACTCTTCATCGAATCTGATTTTTTGAAAATTTTGAATCGTCTCTAATTATATGAAAATGCAAAGCATTATAAACTGACCACAAAAAAATTAATTTTTTTTCAAACCGCACCCATGTGGTGTACCAAGTATTACTCATGTTGAGAAATACCTGTTACACAGTCCCTATAGGAAGATGCAGTGCGTTCACCCGTTTGATCGGTAGATCTGACAGAATGCTGAGAATTGCATGAGATCTCCGATGTAAGTTCACCTATGTGGATGATGAACTACTCATGATTAGGCTCGATTGAAGTTTTGAACATCACAGTCAACAAAGGATTGAACCAAATTTAAACAAACTTTTAGGTTGGAATAATAAACAAGTTGAATACGAACATAGGTATATATGCCTCAGCTGATTTTTTGTTCATGAACAGATTTGACTATAGTTCAATTATACATGGTTAGTAGTTCATTGGTATTCATGTAATAACTTATCTAGAATTAGTTTATATCTCAATCAATGATTTTTTATTTTTTTTGGTAAACAATGAACGAATTGATTAATATGTAAAAATGATGGGCAAATGTATCTGTTGACTCACAGATAGATCATAGAAGCTTATAAGCACTAAACGAGTTGATCTCATTTAGGATTCAACAAGTACAAATTGGGTAAAAATAAATTCAATTGTTAAATTAGAGAATTTAAGCGAAGCATACTCTGACTTGTTTAATATGTGTGTAGCTCAAACATCATAGAAGCCCAACATGATGGTAAATAAATCAAACTTGTGCGGAGCAAATGTTGACTTGGGTCGGCTGGTTTGAACCCCAAATTAGCACATATTGAAAGAGGTCCAAAGCTACAATTAAGCTCTATATAAGGTGGAACTCTCCTTTGTCGATCGAGAAGAATGGAAGGTTTCTGAGAAGAACGCCAGCGATATTTTGAATGGGGTTGCATATAAATGGCAGTGTTGTTCCAGGGAGTTCTCTACTCTCGCACCGATTTGATAAGAGAATAAGAGTAGAATAAGGGGTCTGATTCTTAAAATAAGATTAATTCTAATTTGATAGGTGGAATAATTTATATCGCATCAAAATTGCTTATACCAAAATAAAAAGAATAAATAATTTAATTTTAAATTTAAGAATTACTTATTCTTCCTATTCCAACAGTGGACCGCATAAAACTATCAAACTTAAACATCCCTTATTCTAGTATATATTATTTTAGATAAGTAATTCGAAATATATGAACCAAATAGTTATATCCTCCTCTACAAGGAGTTTGTAGCTCTGTGGGTGCAGCACAAAAAATAATAATTTTTTAAATTTTTTTACGGCTGGCCCCACTATATTCTATGTATTTGTACAACTTGATTTCTTTGATCCGATAATTCAGAAAATTTTAAAAACTGGAGACCAATGAACAGTAAAAAGCCCTGAATGGGCCAAGCTTAGTAAATTAGAGCTCAATTTTGATTTTTTATAAATGTTTGGATCATCAGATCAAAAATCAGACTATATAAATATGTAAGTCATGATCAAACAGATTATAATTTTTTTTTAAAAAAATCTCAATCCTTGTGCCAAAATTTTTGTTTATATAATGCAGCAAAACTTGCTATACGAAAATGCCGTGCAGCAAATATTATTCTACTTTCTGTATCGGATGGTAGAGCTGGGTACAAGATGTTGTTTCCTTGCACTTGAACTCCTTTAACTAGATTTGTAAATATTCACGCTCACGCTATTTAGATGCAACATAAAAAAATGTGGATATACAGTTTTTCCAAACGATCCTATATCCTTTTACCATATATGTGAATTTTTATAAAGCCATGACGGTTGTTCTGCACAAACATTATTAAGTTTATGATACCCCTGGGACTAAATCAAATCGAATTAGGAGTATGAAAAAATACATTTATGAGGGGATGTTGCATTTATAACGGGTTTGATGACGTTAATGATGTCTTTTCACCATTCAAATAAACTTTATAGTAAGATTAAACACTTTATAGTGCCCATCCAAACGGACTTTCAGTCAGTAGAACAATTTAACTAAATAAATATGGGGCACATCCCACTTTTTAAGATTTTTATTTTAAATTAGATCTGTCATGCTTGACTTAGTATAACTTGATCTCTGATCAGATGACCTAAAAAAAAAAAAAAATTATTTTTTTTATTGGACCCGATCGAAGTGGGTTGCATTGACATCTCGGATAGAAAAGACCCGACCTTAAAAAATTTCAAAAAATAAAACAATAGCCTGCACTTGATGCATGTAGTATGTATTGCATAAATACAAAAGTGTCTAAACCATGCTCGGCCCAATATGCATGGGAAGCCTAATGGTGTACTTCGAAAATCGGCCCAATATGCTTAGGACGACACGTAATGCAAGTATGTTCTATCCTTGTTCCATCTTTCTAGTTCTTGAGACGTTTTATTTTATTTTATTTATTTATTTATTTTGAATTCTACTGAATCACTAAATCAGATGTTAGTTTTACCCCAGATCCATGTTGAGGTGTCTCTCCCTTTCTGTGCTGTAAGTCTCAGCTCAATCATTCGATCACCTTTTAATGAACGGCTATATATTATCTATAGAAAAGTTTAAGCAACACAATTTTGTAGATCTATGTGCTATCCTATAAATATAAATATACATATATAAGGTGAAATAAAAAGGATATATGCGTATATATTCTCGGTTCCATTAAGACGCATCACGCAATTATCTGTTGATGCCATCCAACAAACCAGCAATATTGATGGCAGTTATTAATTAGGACCACCGACGTAAATAACCACTGCGCTCTCTCTCTCTCTCTCTCTCTCTCTCTCTCTCTCTCTCTCTCTCTCTCTCTCTCTCTCTCTCTCAGACACACATGTGCACCTAACAGTTCTGATGGTAGTTTAATTAGGTAAGCATGGGCAGCCAACATGGTGGTCATTGAAATTAACCTCAAATTTCAGAGGAACTGTTTCAGGTACAAAATATATCAAAAGTCAGTTATTTCACTAATATTTTACTAAAGTGAGAAAGATTAATTGATAAAATGATACACTTCAGTAAAAAAACATATACTTTAATAAAAATGATACATTTGATTACAGATTTGTTTTTACACTTGGACACGATGAGTCTTCATATTTTGAAACAGTTTAATAATAGATTTATTACTTACACTTCTAAATAAATTCTTCTCAATATCTGTCAATAAAAAATCATTCATCCATTTATCACACATCTTATTTCATAACTTATTTTTGATGTAGGTCATCGCCAAAAAAATTCTTTCAACACTTGCAGTAATCATTGGTAGAAGTAATGCTAATTTTATGAACAAATGTACTTTCGAATATACAATATGTTTCTTTATCTCAACTATTTTTTTTGAAAAATTACCAATATCCTTTAAGTCAGAAAATCTCTCATCTGATGTCACATAAAAAATATAATTTTCAAATTGATTATGAAGTATTATGAGATCAGTAATATTAGAAAACTCAAGCGAATAGATTCTAATTAGCTTAACCAATTTCTCCTTGTCAGAAACTAAAAATGATTCACAAGGACTTAAGTAAACCACACAAAGAAACAATTCAATATTTATTTTATTGAAATGATAGTTCAATTTTTATAATTACATATTCAACACGTTATAGAATAATTTAATGAGATAATAATACAAATTTGTGATGTATAGAGTTTTGCATTGAGATTTTTCAGGAAAAAAGTAATGATGGTTCATAGTAGCAATATGAATATTTTCTTTGTCACAAAATAAACAAATTTATTTCAAAAGATCGTCCCATCTTCTATTCCTCATAGTTTGTAACCGTTATTTAGAAAACTTCACAAGTGAGATGCCATTAATTATATCTTGATCTTTTCTTTACAAAACTATTGATAACTCATTTGTGATAGCTGACATTTTTATCATCAAGTGTAGAAGAAAGACAAAATTAAAAGTTCTCATTGTAAATAATAAGTCACGTGATTTACCTTTTTGTTTCGAAATTTCTTCCTGATAAATAATATTTAGTACCTTTATTACAGAAAAAAAAAACATAACAATCAAGTTTATAAGACTTCCATAATGAGAATTTTAATGGGTATCACCAGTTCTTTTGAGACTCATTTTTTTATTTAAACTTCTATCACTATGAAACTTACTATTATTCTAGGTTTATACAATACTAGTAGTTTGTTTTTCTCGAAGAGTATCTCGATGTTTGCAAGATGATCTAACTACATTTACAATCTGAGCAACAACCGTAAAAAGTTAAGACACATCACTATGATTTTTAGTAATAGTAGCAAGTGTCAATTGGAGTTGATGAGCAAAATAATGGATATAATATGTTGAACTATTCTCTCTCATAAACAAAATTTTAAGACTATTAAATTCACACTAATATTGCTAGCTCCATCATAGTCTTATCTCTGTATTCTTGATAAACTTAGATCATATTTTACAAGAATAGATTTCATTATAACCTTAAGTGACACAACAATCGTATCAATAACGTGAATAACACCCAGAAATTTCTCAACAATAAAACCCCTCTGATCAAGATAGCCTAAAATTAAAGTCATTTATTCTTTACTAGATATGTCATCAAGCTGCATAAACTATTATTACAAATAAATAATCTTCATATTCTCTAATAATCTCATTTGTTATTTTAATTTTACATACACTTACAATGTCCTTTTGTATATGAAGAATAATCATCTAAACATTTTTAGGAGTATTGCACAATATAACATCATTTAGAGATTCATTATGATCTGCAAGAAATCTCAAAAACTCAATAAAATTTTCTTTGTTATTTGAATGTTCAGATTCATTATGTTTATGAAATGCTACCTCTTGACACAAAAGAAACCTATGCAATCTATTGAATCTTGTAAACATATTCAATAATCATTCTTCACTAATTCTGATTGTTTAGAAAAAGTAACTTGAATGTTTTATTTTTATTTCATCAAATACTTATATTTTTTTACATGTATATTGTGTGAGTTATTAAGACAACCAACATGAACATCTAATCTTTTTTTTTTCATTTCAAGCTAAAAATTCCTCACTAACAAAAGAATCATCGCCTGATTGATCAAGTTTGAATAAGTAAAAGACAAACAGAATATAACATTTTTTACTATATTTTATTTCAACTAAGATTCATACTCATCAAACAAAGAAAGAACAAATTTACATATTTTTTTACCTATAAATTTCGCAGGAAACTTATGGTTACAAAGTTAGCAAGAACCTTTCAAGATATATATCTTTCTCATATCATCTTGTCATTTAAGATGATACTTTGATATCTTTTTTCTTAATTTCGGATCTGATTCTAAATAAGTCAAATCAAATCAAATTTTTGATTGTACTTGACTAGTAACTGGACTTTGTTATTGCACTTGATCGGTACAGGAAGATTCTTTTAGGCTAAAATGTGAAATTCTAGAATTATTCGAACTTACTGCGTGCTTTGATCTTGACTTAATTTTATCAAATATTGTCTCATCCTAACAAACAAAATAATTATGTATATAATTTTAAAACTAAAAACTAATATTTATAAAATCATCTTCACATTAATAACGGTAAGTCATAAATATGAATACATAATAATATATAAATGAGCCACCGTCCAGGCTTGTGATCCAAACGTTTAACATTAAATAAACAAATAATAATACATAAATGAGTCACCACCTAGATTTGCTAGATCACAAATATTAATATTAAATCACACGCATACTAAAATATAAATGATCCACTACCCAGACTCGTTCGATTAAAAAACTGAAGAAAATTGTGTAGATTTGATACATTGAGTTGGCCACTTCACGAAAATGTCGACGATAAGTAAAAAAAATCGTTTGCAATTTCTAGATGTAGACAATCTAAAAGAAAAGAAAATTTTTCATTTAATCTAAACTCATATTTTAGATTGCATCACAATGGTATCTTTGTTTCCCCATCCCATGCAGTGAGGACAATTTTTTGTTACATATAATATAGAAATTAAAAGATTCTACCTCTTAATAAGTATGACAACAAAATCACAATAAACATAATGTACATATAGAAAAGTATACACTCAGTTAAAATATGTGGAAAGTAGAAACCATAATCTTATTATAGAAGAATAAAGATACATCGATTTTGACATCTTATTTATAAAACAAGCGAGCTTCAAAAATCTTACCTTAAACTCATGCTGACCGCTTACTTGACAAGAAAAATCTATTTCATCATGCTAGAAGGGATGATGACTGCAGACTTGATATATTTGCATCAACCTGCAAAGTTTAAAATTATAAATAGAGAAGTAATGACAAATTTTCTAATTACTGATAGAACAATATAAGCAACATGAGTTGATGACCTAAATTATAGAATTAACATGATTGAAATCCAATTGTTCGCCTTTATGGAGTGAAAAATTATGCATAATTGTATCCATCATTTCATCTCCAAGAAAATTGCATTTTTACATTCTTTATATTATCACCTATTACTTCTTAAATTGACGAAAGGAATTTAAACAAATAGAGCTCCATTTTGCGAGTAACCGGTCTTACCTATGGGCTGTGGGCGGTGCTGGGTAGCTCCGGCACATCTTGTTCTTTCTGGCGCCTGGCGAAGATATCCGGAGTGACAGTCCAATAGCGGGGTCTTGGCAACTTGGCCTGTGGCAGATCCACCATCGGCGTTGAACAAGAAAAAGGAATAAGGAGAGGAAGGAGAAATAGAGGGAAAGAAGAAGATTGGCAGGCCGGGGGGGGGGGGGGGCAGCCGGAGTGCAACTCGTTCTCGCTGGCAGCATGGCGCCCGACAGGGATGCTTGGAGGAGCAGCCTTCTTTTCTTTGACTTTGAGGCGGGTTGCTCTTCTCGGCGGAGATGCCCGGTCCCTTAAGTCCTCCCCTTCCACTTCTAGAGGGGCTGGGGGGGGGTGGGGAGGGAGAATCGGGGGTGCCGATATTCTACCGGGGGCAGAGGAGGTGGCGGCACTGGTGCGGTCTAGTCTATCTTCAACCCGAACAGATCTAGAAAGAGGGAAAGAAGGAAGCAAGGAGGGGTCACAGGCGGGTAAGGGCAAGCCCCAGGTGTGCGGGGTGCCGGGGCGGTGCTGGGTGGGGGCCCGGCGACTGGCGCAGTCTGTCTGCAACCTGATCTAGGGAAGAGGCGAAGGAGGGAACATCACAGGCGAGGGGAGGGCAGGATGGGCGAGCGTGTGGTGCAGCCCTGCGGGCTTCACGAGTCTGTCTTTTTTTTTTTTTTTCCGGAAATTGGGTCACGAGTGAGTCGGGTTAGGTCACGGCGTCATGGGCTGCTGCCTATTGGGCTGGGCCATATGGGGGTATGGGCTGGGTGGACTCGGGCCAGCGGGCTGGGGGGGTTCTCCTGAGTTTGGACAGTGGGGTCTCGGACTAGCTTGAGTTGGATTGGACCAGTAGACTTGACAAAATTTAATAGGGTCTCTGAACCCTACTACTTTAACATTGGATCCGCCACTATCTATGTGTAGATAAGTATGAGGCTCGTTAAGTGATAAGAATGGATTAAACCCCTCATATAATGCGTTTTTTATTTTTACATGTGATTTTTTGATACAAACTGTCTTCCCCTTCTTTGCACTTACCAAGTCTCATCCTTCCCTGCATTTAGAGGACCCGGCTCAGCTGTGAAAGACCTTTGGTTGGCTGAAGAGAAGTGTAAAACATTTTCCGCCACCCTATCGAAATATTACATACTGCTAAAATAGTCTCAAGTCGTCAAGCTAGCTAGCTAGAAAGCGTGCATGCACGAGTGTACACGCGTTCCAGCTACACACATCAACATCGAACAGAAGAATGCAGGCAGGCTGCGGCACGAAAGGTCGCACTCTTCATTAATGTTAGCTCCGTGTCGGCGGCAGAGGCCCTTACTGTTCTCAAGTATCAAGTGCTGTTGCAGTTGATGACGAGTTTCCAATGGGCTTCCTCCCCCGGATAATCCTATCAGCCATGGCTTGAGCTGTTCAAAGCTCAAACTGTTTAGACTGTTACAGTCATAGGTCTGTCATCATCCTTAATTTCCCTCCTTAGTTCCGCCGTCTGCGCCGACCTTCATCTGCCTAACGCGTTTCGTGATCCATCAGCAAGACATCCTAAGTTCCTGTTCGTCGGCGTGGCAGGATCAGCTGTAATAATGGATACCAACGAGTTGGGTTAGTCAAATACCCTACTAATGGCCCTAGTATCTCTTCCCCGTTTTCTACTTCTCCAGCTATCTTACAATGGATGCCTCATTAGGCAGTTGTTCTTGGTGTAACGGAAAAGTAACCGCAGCAGCAACACTGCAGTGTTAACGTGTTAACCTATCTCTCTCTCTCTCTCTCCTTCTCTCTCTCATGCACTGTATGTTGAGAAGTGTTTTCTGAAGGGACACCCTTTGTTTGTCGTAGAGTTAGGTTAAGGAACAGATGTGATTATACGTCACTAATGCGGGCCTAAGTGTGGAAAATCTGCCTTCAAATCCAAGGACACATGAACACCACGAGCATAAGTGAGACAAAACCCCGTTCAAATTGCTACTAAACAACTACCGATACGTAGGATGGAAAAGGAAGCGATCCCACCCTGTCCAAAGACCGCGGGGCAGCACAAACTTTGCTCCCCTGTGTGTCTCTCGCTGCTATCTACTGGCCTTCGTGGACCGCGAGCAGTTTATACGGTTCTTAAGGAGGAAGGGGAGTCCCAACTGTGACCCACCAGCTCCCACTTGGGTGTTTGAGTTGGCCAGAAAACGACTTGGGGCCTGAAGTCTGGTCCAATCTCATATAATTTGAAGCTCTTTTCAAGTTTATTGACGTTTAGGGCAGTGACCAACTTAAAATTTTTATCTAGTGGAGTTATTCGGACAGTAAGTCATAAGTATAATTAGGTCAGTGAAATTTTGGACTGAGTCATACGATATTCTGATTTAGACCAGTAGAGTTTTGAACTGAATCAGTGGGATTCCGAATTAGACTGCGTTAGATTAGACTAGTATACTTACAAAATTTAGTAAAGTCCTAAGATCTCACTGAATTAACATTAGATCTGTCACTGATCGAGGGACGAGGGGAAAAGCAGTCAACTTCACAAATTAAGAAAATAAGATAATAGAACTGGAAACAAGGAAAAATAATCTAATCACTTGATGTACGCAGCAGCACAAGACTACTACTGTTGATGGGATGGTATGTGTATTTTTAAAGGCCTTTCTAGAGTACTAATCAATTGTATATTCTTGCTGAGTTACTTAATTGTGGTGTCAAATTGTTCTGCCTTGACTGACGACGTTACTTCGATCCAGGGCATGCAGTCCAGGAAACCCTAGAATTTCGCAATCATCCCAACACGTGTGGTGGTCCCATATCGGACTTCCTTGTCGATTTGACCGGTCTTTGGTGACCCTTAGCTTCATCGTTACATACATCTCCCCATGTCTGCACATCTGCACAGTCCGGCCAAATTTGACCACTCCTGGGCTCGTCAGGCTTCCATGATTTCTTTCTAAACTTTTTTTAATTAGAGATCCGATTCGATGATCATATTAAATATATAGCTAGTTTGCTTACTAAATTTTTCATTGGCTTGATACTAACATCAATTTATAGCAACAATCTAGCTATTTCCATGGGAAGTGAAGAATTCTCCTTAATTACTCAGGGTGTCTCTTAGCAGGAACCTAAACATTTTAGTCTCTAATTAAGACATAACTTCTTGAACGCGGTTCCTTCCTAGTTCCTACGTAATTGCAAGAAATAAATTAACAAATACATACTATATGGATTAACATTTCTCTCCATTCAGAGAGTGCAGACTACAAGTCACATTGGAGAATGGAGAGTCTAACATTCGCGGGAAACCGCGTCTACCTGACGTGTGACTCCTGACTAGAAACCAAATCTTGGTGTTGCTTACCATTAGTTGAGTTATCAACAGTTCACATTGTCTCCTGTTTTATGAAGGGCCATGGTTAACATCATTGACCGGCTAACAATTATATCAGCATCTGAGAGCTGTTAAACCAGTTGCATTGCTTGCCTACCTAAGCTTAGTCTGCATCCGCACTATAAATATATACAGGTAGTGGCGGATACAGAAATTTTGTTCAGTGGGGTCATTCGAACGTTAGGTCATAAATATGATTAGGTCAGTGAGACATTAGACTAGGTCATATGGGGTTTTGGATTGAACTAGTAAGATCTTAGGTTAGATAAGTGGAGTTTTGGACTAGACTACTTTAAATTGGACCAATGAATTTGACAAAATCTAGTGGGATCCGCCACTGTATATAGGCATATGATTGTAACGTCGTCATCCACCAAACTATAGTCAAATGAGCTTTTCCCAAGGTGACATTCAAATCCACATCAAATAGATGCTCACAGTCCAGGGTGGGCAGCACCCAGAGCAAAAACAGCTGTAAGCATGGTCTGAGTTCATAGAATTGACGGAGGAAGAAGAGGAGAACACGCACTGGCATGGACGTTGGGTTGAAGAGAACAAAAACTTGATCAATGGAAGTTGAACCATGGCTATGGCGACATTAGAGAATTTCTTGATTTTTCAAATGGCAATTGTGCAAGTACCTTCATTTATTAAAATTAGACTGTTAATTAAGTGAGGAAGAAGACAGATGCAAGGTGCCCTTTCGTTCTCCTCAAAAGCTCAAGAGAGATGATTTTGAGGAAAGTTGCTTCTTGATGACGATAAAATCTCTGAGCTATTGTTTGGGCAGGCGGTAGAAGGGTACAGTACTTCTTCTTTTAAATTGTCACAGCATTTTCTAAGAACTGCTTAGGACTTGTTTCCCTTTTTTTGGTTGCTTTTTAGGCATTACATTATTCAGATGGTGAGAGAGGATCTTTTAAGTAAACTTATTAACGGGAGTAAGTGTAGAAAGAGGAGTGAGAACATTTGTAAAAACAAATTTCTCATGTAAAATCAGAAAGTCTTATTTAGGAGCTTTTTTTTTACGAATGTTCGACTTCTCGTCAGAAAGTGCATTGAGGAGATTCTCTTTTGTAGATGATACATTGATTCTGCGTAGTTCTCAATTTCTGATATGCCACATGGTCGCCCTTGTAATTAAGTTACATCAATGTAAGCTATGAGTTAATGAACCTAGCTACCACTACTGGGGATTTTTCTCTATTTAGAGTGTGAGTTCATTGTAGTAAAAGCGAATATCAATCTGTCATATGAAAAGGAAATACTTTACAGCAAAACAAGCTAAAAGAGAGCAAATTATAGTTACTTGTTGTATGTTCTTCATTAACTACCATGTACATTTGCAAGGTTACCATACGTACACTTTTAGGCTTATGACTTAAGAAATTTTGAACCTCCTAAGATCAAACCTTAGACCACTTTATTCATATGGTTTTTCGTTTATTATTCTGACCACAAAATCATGTTAATTAAAGGATTTGGAAGAAGGAAATGGATGAGCTAACATATATAACCTATGCGTCGCACATCTGGAGGAGTCCGATCGATTCCAATCAGTGCATTACTCGACCGGACTTCAACAATACATTAGTGGGCACCTGCTTCCTCCAGTAGTGCATTGACTTGAATAGGACTCCATCTAGCGCGGGCACCATCAGTCTTGTGACACCCGCCACAGTTGCCCTAAAATAGGAAATAGAATCACATGGATCTTTCCCGTGGACCCTTTGCATGGACCCTATAATCCCACAGGTAAAAAATTCAAACTAATGCAATTTTAAGGATCATGCACAGGGTCCAGAAAAAGGTCCAGAGGATCCGAGGTGCTAAAATAGATGTCACATTTGTGCTCGAACAAAACAGTCAATTGCCCCGTGTCCAAAGTTGTGAAGGATGTCCACAATAGCTCGGTAGATGCTTCATTTTTTAGCGGTGGAGGACGACCGAGGCTGGAAAATATAGCATAAGGTGACCCCTCTCATGCCCCAGGGGATGAAACAAATGAAAGAATTAATCACCTTATCGCATCATATTCTCGGAAAAAAAAACCTTATTGCATCAAGATGAGTCATGATCCCCTCTAACCTACATCGGAGTACAGCTCCACTTTATTTGCAGAATAAGTTATTACGTGGGGCCACTCACTGACAGAATGACGCATACTAGAATAAAGAGTGTTTCGATTTGATAATTTTACGGAATAAGAAGAATAAATAATTCTTAAGTCTAAGATAGGATGACTTATTCTCTTTATTCTCCGAATACGTTATTATGTACCGGTATAAGTCATTTCGCTTGTCAAAGTAAAATTAAGTTTATTCTGTCTTTATTCTCCCTTATTCTTCTCCTATTCTCCAATCAAACTGACACCATGCACCACTTTGATGGTAGAATAAGTTATTTGAAATTATTTATACCGAAGTTGCTTATATTAATATAAGGGTCATTTCACTTTGATAGTGGTATAGAGTCTATTGACGAAATAAGCAGAATAAATAATTTTTAGGTCTAAAGTGTATTTTTTTATTCTTCTTATCTAGGAAAGAAACAATTCTAACGCAGTATAACCTATTTCGCCTGTCAAATTAGAATTAACTTTATTCTAAGAATAAGATCCCTTATTGATCATCTCCTATTCTTCTATCAAAGTGATCAAAGTGACGTCATGTGTTCAAAGCCTATAGTATAGCTTTTAGACATAGTTTCATGAAACTTGCAATGGTCCTGTAACTTCTGTTTTCCGTTAAAGATAAGATTCACATTTTGTTTTCATGATTTATCTGATAATTTACAGTTATAATCTTATTTTAGGAGAATACTGTAAAAAGTTCGATGCTATATAATTCTCCTGTACTGGTACTTACAGTAATGAATCCTACAGTACAGTTATAATCTTATTTTAGGAGAATACTGTAAAAAGTTCTATGCTATATAATTCTCCTGTACTGATACTTACAGTAATGAATCCTACATGGGGTATAGGAAATGCTGATGATTGATCCTTCCTGGTCCGGTCCATCATAGAGTCCTAGGGTTTCAACTTCATGTGAGCAAATCAAGCTTCTTCCTAGGGTAGAGTAGAAGGGAAGTGCCCATCAAAATTAAACCAAATCTTATGGGTCCCCCGTCTAATGACGGTTTAGCCTTTAGGGTTAGGCTTCAATTATCATCATCCAACATCAAAACGCTCCCTCGGTGTCTGTTAACGATGGCCTCTTTTTCTATCATTCCGAGATTTTTTATCCTTTCCTGACACCTAACAACGCCCACTTTTCTCCACAACCTCATGGCCATTCTCAATCATATTAGTTCTCTCTCTCTCTCTCTACATTACCATTCTCTGTTTGTTTACTTTCTCAATCATATTATCTCTTCTCACTCTCTCTCCATGACCATTCTCTGTTTGTTCACATTCTAAACTTACATAACTCTTGTCACTCACTCACTCACTCACTCTCTCTCTCTCTCTCTCTCTGTGCCTCTGTTGAGTGTGTTCACCAATTCTCTGCCCATCCTTGGGTGTAAATTAATAAATTAAAAATGCTCAGGCACACCACACTGTTGGGACTGTTGGAGATACTGTAGCATGTCCGTTGCAGTGGGCTAAACATTCGGGGTGGGCCCCACCGAGCAGCCCATTTGCCCAAAATATTCTTCCGGCACGCGCATCCCGGGGTCGTGGGCCACTTGATTTGATGGGCTCTTGACGTCATCGGCCACCATCTTCCCCTTGACGGTCACGTGGACAGGAACCGTTCCCCCTGATGAACCGGGTTTTTGATGCACCCCATGGCATGCTCATTGGCCATTGCCACCGCCAGAAGAGTACATGTTTGGGTGGGGGGTTAAGTTTTTGCTAAATTTTAATATCATATTAGAAGATTTTTTGTAATGTTTGACTTCTTCTCTTTTTCGGCACTGGACTTCGGTCTAAATATGTGCTGAGAAGATATTCTCTCTTACGCTAAATCTTTTCTTGTTAATAATATAACTCACAAATGCTTATCAACACAAAGTGTAAATTGTGGATGTGGAAAACTTCTTGTTGCTTCGAAGGCAAAGATAAGTGTATCTATATATATATTTCTTCTTAGTTGTTCTGTCGCCCTTTCTCTATTTAACCTTCACTCGTACAAGAACACACGCAATACAACACATGAAACAATTATATCAAAAAGATGTGATTTGCCGAAGTATAAGTGAGCCGCTCTCTCCAACAACGTGGATTAATTGAAGGTTGAGATGGTGCAAATTAAGTTGAAGCATATCCTACGTTTGAGAGCCGGAGGAAGATATACACTGAGGAAGGTGATGGGGTTTCATAAAGAGAGGGGATCTTCTTGGTACACGTTTAAACCGAAGTCCAGTAATTTTGAGAGGGAGATGGAGGCCAAATATTGTAAAAAACTTCTCATACGATCATTAAAGGTAGCAAATACCTGTCTTCCCCTCTCAATATACTGTTGTACTCCGATCCAAACGTGTACCGAGATGATCTCTTCTCTTTCATAAATAATGAAAACTGGCCTAAACTGTTCGTGGTGGTGGAGCAAAGATTAACCTAAGAATGGTGATCATGAGAGTGTTAGTGGACTGGACCATACAATGCTACAGCATGTTTTGCAATTTGTTCAGGAAGAGAGAGGGGAAGGAAATGTTTTATATGACTTGTGTGGGAGAAAGTAACAGTGGGGTTAGTTGAGACGTTTTGCTGCGTTTTAAACTATGGGCAATTGGGCATTCACAAAGTATTTAAACTATGGGCAATTGGGCATTCACAAAGTAACCCATCTCTCTCTCTCTCTTTCTCTCTCTCCCTGTTACGGGTGTTTCCCCAGGGTGCAAAATTATTGTAAAAGGTACGAAGGCGGCTTTAAAATAACCTCAGCTACATCGCACTGGCTTGCTGTCTGCAAGATCGGCCACTCCCCGGGGCTGAGTGGCGAACAAGTACACATGACGGAGCCCATGGTGGCGAAGGTGGGGAAATAATAAGACTTCCACAGAGGCTTTACGCCGCTACCACGTCCAGTTTCCTCCGGCTCCGGTAACGGCAGTGGAGCAATGGAGCGGTCACTTGCACTCAAGCACGAAGGTTCATACCTAATTTGGTCGATCATGAACTCTAGTAAACATCAACCCCACACAGCGGAGGAGGTACTGTTCGGGGACGACTAATGGAGGCTGCAGCTGCTGTTTCCCTCGAGGCCCACATATAGCAAGGCCTGTGAACGGCAAGCCAAATAGATTGAAAGCGATCATGTCTGTGGTTCTAGATACACAGTAGTTCCAATAAAATGTTATTTGATTTGATATACCATGAGAACAAATACCATATTTCTATATTTGAGACATAAGATGTAACATTTTACATCAAATTAAGCAAACGACCTCTAAGTAAAGAAGGCTCTTGTGATAATGTCCTTATATATGATTCACTTGTGTCATTGGCTTTTGTCCCTTTTACCGCCGGAAGATGCCTTGCTAGAATGGGTTATAATGTCTGTACCAGTTAACCTTTTCACGTCCATCCCACAGTCGATCTTGAGAGTTCTAACCCACTCTCTACTATGTGTACTGGAGGTGGCTGCCAAGAGAAGGACCGGCATGGCAGTGAGGAATCGAGTACCCAATGATCAAGCAAAGACAGGAATGGGCTCGCCTTGTGTTCTCTCTTGTCGTCGTTTGGGGCTCCTTTGAATGGATTCTCGAACGAGGTGTTCAAAAAAATGGCAGGTGAGTGAGGGCGGGTCTATGTGAGTGAGAAAAAGACCACATTTTGTAGGCCATTTAGGGAACACAAGGGAATTAATTATTCCTTAATATGTGATCCTCGCCTCCCTCCCACTGGTCTTTATATACCCATTAGGTGGGGTGCCCTAGGCTTCACAACCAGAGGGATTAAACAAGCTGAAGAGTAGAAGAGAAGAAGAGAGGTAATTAACTAGAAGAAGAGAAAGAGAAGGGGAGAGCAGCTAAAGGCAACAGCAAACACAGTTAGCTAGCTAGCTGCAGCCAGCCCCTTCCAACGCCGGCGAGGATGACGGGCTTCGGGTCTCCCTGCGGGGCTTGCAAGTTCCTGAGGAGGAAGTGCGCTAGGGGGTGCGTCTTCGCGCCCTACTTCTGCCACGAGCAGGGCGCCGCCCACTTCGCGGCCATCCACAAGGTCTTCGGCGCCAGCAACGTCTCCAAGCTCCTCATGCACCTCCCGGTGCCCGACCGCTGCGAGGCCGCCGTCACCATCTCCTACGAGGCCCAGGCGCGCCTCCAGGACCCCGTCTACGGCTGCGTCGCGCACATCTTCGCCCTCCAGCAGCAGGTGAGAGTCCCAGCACTTCCAACTCCTTGCCGATGCATGTCACGATCACATCCTCCCGCGCGATCGATCCCAATAATTGCACCGCCATGTTGGGGCTTGCGAGAGAATTTTATCGAACAGCTAGCTAGCTCTAGTTGCAGCCTTAACGTCTCTCCTAGTTTTGGTATCTGTCGCATTCACATCCCTGTGCATTGGATGCGTCAAGTCTGCAATGCAGGTGAAGCTAGCTTTTAATATTAATCTTCGATTGACATGTGTGTTTGTTTCCGTTTGCTGCACAGGTCGTCACTCTGCAGTCGCAACTGGCGTCTCTCAAGGCACAAGCAGCTCAGAGCCTCCCTAACTGCGGCTCTACCGCAGCTCTAGACCCTTCGGACAGCAAGTTTTTTAACAGGTTCCCAGTTTTGTATCAGCAAGAAGCACCGCAGGGCGGCTTCCATGGGGACGACATGAAGCTGCAGATGCAGCAATTCATCTCGAACACGCAGGTGAACGGAGAGAACTTATCGGCATACTACGGGAGCAGCATGGCCGACACGAACTGCTTGCAGCCTTCCATGGAGTACCCCACAAACGTGGCCGGTGAACACTTTTCCTTCGGGGGAGTCGATGATGGTTCGTCGTGCGCCATGAATCCTATGAACGTGCAAACGAATGCGAGGAGATCGGCATATCAAGATATGGACGAGCTCCAATCCCTAGCACTCGCCTATCTCCAGCATTCGTGACCTGGGACTTGGGTGGGGGGCGAGAAGATCATCTATACACATACGCATCAAATTTTTAGGTCCTCCTAGGTACGTAGTTCGATTTAGGCACGCATGCCCATCCATCAATTACTAAGGAGGGCAGCATGCATTCGTATAATAGGAAGAAACATTCTTGTAATCCTAGCTACACGAGTCCAAATATCAGCAAGGCGTGTTGAATCTGTTGATCATGTGGTGTGATTCTAGTAGAAATAAGAACACAAACAAGCTCATTTATCTTACCATTCGATCAACTGACGGCTCTAGGCACCTAGCTTTTAACACTTGTAGTTATAAAATGATGGAAGTAGAGAAGGTTATGGTGTAGAGTACTGCTAGGTTCTGATGCTTCGATATTTTTTATGGGGGGCAATTGGTAATGGCCTGCACAGATTACAGGGTGGTTTAATTTAGGACCAGCATGAAGGGTTGTTTACATAAATTAATGGGCAGCTTTGGAGGTTTATAATCATTGGGATAGATAACCTGGAGTCTTTCCTTTTTTGGTCCCAACTATGGGATCTTCAAGTGCTCAGGACTTTAGTAAAGAAAATTGCAATTATTAATTACATGCTGTGGCAGATTGAAACTGTGAGACGCGGCGATTGGTTATTTGTTTAATTGATAATATGTAGGAAACATGTGCGATGGTGAATGCTGAGAACTACAGAAAACATAAAGCTCCAATTTGTTTGCAGCATAAGTCAGACGGAATCACTTATCCGGAATAACGTATATTAGAATAAGCGATGTTTAGGTTTGATACTGTCGGAATAAGAAAGATAAACAATTCTTAGGTCTATAGTTGAATTACTTATTCTCCTTATTCTAGTATAAGTAATTCTAACGTAGAGTAAATTCTGCCCATCAAATTAGAATTAATCTTATTTTTTTCTAATTCTACAGCCTTCGTCAAGAGTAGATACATCTATATATTCATACACAATTCTTCGATCCTTTTTAGTTTTCCTTGACAGCGTATGCTTTGTGCTCCTTGTTTTTCTGTGAGTATTTATAATTTCTCTTATCCTATTTACTACTATAGCACCTATAGGAAACACTAGCATAGATTTGGCATGTAAACCTTAATTATTGTCAGGCATGCAAGTTGTATTACTTTTGAACAGTCATGGATCATGTCACTCTTTTTCTTTGAGTGGATCATAAATTATGTGTTGATGCTAAAAATGCAACGCACATCATCAAGTAAGGGTGGGGGACATTATCATCTTTTCTGTCTAATTAAGGTTGATGTTGTCACTAAATTTTAAACAAGTGCAAACACACAAGCCCATTGTGAGGGGGTTTTAAAGATTTAAGACGGGACCAAGCTCAAGGGAACTCATGCGGCGGCTTATAGCTTAAAAGTCCAAGAGAAAAGAAACATGATGAGCTGCAGTTATCTATGGACTATTTAGGCCCATTTTCCATGTTTCTAAAGGCTACAAGAGGACCCTAAGCCCAAAGTGTAATGGGTTGGCCCACATAATGTGGTATTCTGCAGAAAAAAGAGGAAAACCCACCCTGATATACACATATGTGGCCTATTTGGACCTTTCCCACTTCAAAAGGTAAGTGGTCACCCTCTCTTGCCAAGGTGAAAGTAAGGCTCCCTCCTAAAAGCCTTTAGAGGGTGGTAGGTGAAAATAAATAGAGAAGCCTATGGGGGAAGGATATGTGTCCCATTTCTTTCGGCTCTTATACGTTAACAAGAATATTTTTCTCTCACTTTTTCACCACCTGATAGAAAAGAGGAACTTGACTTTTTCCTTTTGGCTCCCTAATCGTGAGGAGAGGAATATCATCTACCTTCCCCTTATATCCTTCTCCTTTACCAAGAGGATATCCTCTGGGAGCTCCAAAAGCTGCAGCCAACTTAGAAAATGCCCATGCCCAACCCATGAATAAGTTGGAGACGATGGAAAAGAAGAAGAGAGAAAAGAGCAAGCAAGAAGAAGAAGAAGTTTAGAGAGGAAGGACTCCCCCTTCCCCACTCCATCTCTCTAAAAATCAAAGAAAAAAGAATAGAAAAAGGAAGGAAAAAGAGTGAGAAAGAAGAGAAAAAAGAAGGGTACATATTAAGAAGAGGACCGTCCCCCTTCTCCATCCAATCTGAAGGTAGGGAAGGGATTAGGGTGGAGCCTTTTGTTTAATTTCTTCTTTGTAATTTCTTTTGAAGTTTGAGCCTATGGTCTCTCCTATCTCTCCCGTACATATTTTATATTTCTTTTGAAATAAAGCAAGAATCCGATGTCCCTATTTTGGAATTTTTCTGAATTTTTATTTAAATTAGATGTTTTACTCTTTATGAGAATATCTTTTGTTCTTTTAAGGGTGGCAAGAGAGACTCTCACTAGATCTTCGCCTTTGCAATCGGAAGATCAACATATCCCATCCAGAGTCAGTGTACCTGCAAGAAAGTACACTTCTAAGATTTAGATTTGAAAGTCTTTTTTCACATCTTATTCTTAGGTTTTCTGTATAAGGATGCTATTATAGGTTAGACACTTAACCTCTCATGGTGGTATTGTCCATAGCAATTATTCATCTTAATATGCATGCAACATATTATGTGATAGTGTTGTCCCACGATGGCATTGTTCATAACAATTATTTATCTTAACATACGTGCAATATGCTATGTGATAGTGCTATGAATAGTAGTACATAAATAATAAATTAAACATGCTGTGCAGACGAAACTTCAAAGTATCATTTTACCAGTAATTTTAATCGCGTCAAACTCAGATGACGTGAATAACAAATAGCGTAACCTCCCCATGACACCTTTAAGGCTGTCAGAATATGTTTAGAAAAAATAAACTTCATAATTTTGTCGCTTTAGATATAAATGGATTTCTGATCAGAATAATAGTAATATGGCCTCTATAGTGACTAGATAATCTATCATATGGAAATCATGATTTGTGCATCGAAGGACAAATTTTCAGAGAAAAGTACTCATAAAATAAGGTTATAAATATACATTATGTGTGCAACATGAAAGCAGTACTTAATTTATCAAGCTATGAACCTATTATGCCATTAAAATATACATAATAGAATTTTAATCATTAACCAACAATAAGCTTAATTGTGTCAGTAGGGGCTGACGTGAATAGCAAATCACATCAAGGTCTCATGATGCATTCAAACATGCATATTAGGGTTTCTGCACGCAGTTCCGTATTCCACACACAATACACAAGCATTCAAGAGAAAGAAATCATACATTGGGATTTATACACATCAAACAACACCATAAAATTTCCTTTTTATACTACTACTATAATAGCTAAAAATTAGTTTGAAAATATAATTTTATTTACGTAAAAATAGCTATGAACATAGAATTCGTCATCACTTGTTTTTCACGAACGTGAATCAACCTCACCAAAGCTACCTAGACAAGGCAACCGGCTCTTCTCACATGCTACAATGCCGTCGCTATGCTTCGCGCGCACGAAGAACGCGAAGAACACTGCCTCTCATGTTGGGAACCACCGTCGATCTTTCTCTCACAGCCAGGGTTTAAAACGTATCAACCCACTCCTTGGAGCTTAAAGGATCTATAAATAACCTCTAAGATTGGAGCCCAAACGGAATTAAACACTTTGGAAGGAATAACTCAAGAGAGTTTATGCTGGAATTGAAGTCCTTAATCGCGTCAGGACTATGTGACGTCTTTTAAGCATCCCTCTTAATCGCATTGATAGAGTATGACGTAAATAATCTCTCTCAGCCAGACCCTCTAAAGGCTTAGTTTAACCCACTAATGGGCCTATCTAGGTTACTAATAGGCACTAACTAAAACTCTAATAGACTAGGCATTACAATTTAAGCTTGAATTGAAGCTTGGGCTCATCTCGAGCTCAACGTTTCCTTCTTAAGCCGAAGTCAAGTTTGCAAAAACTCAGATTGGCTCGTCTTGTTGCCTAGGTGAAAGGACAACTTTGCAAATATGTTACCACAAATGCAATTTTCGTAGGCGGATAAATAGTAGAACTAGACATATCTCTAAACTTGCATGGTTTTGCTCTATTTCAATCAATTTAGGCATGACTAAGGGTAATTAATTTTGTTGTAATTGCCAAAAAAATTTCCTACTAGTAATGTTTAAAATCAGCTCTTAATCATGTTTTCTAATCCATGTAATAATTTTTTTATGTATTCTTTTATCATGATGCCTATTGAGGTGCATTTAATATTAGAGATAACTTTATGCATGAACTATTTACATGTTTTAATGTTTCCATTATAATGGAGTGTGATTGTGTTTAATTCATGGTTGCATTAATGGTAAAAAAATGATGCATGATGTAGGATCATGGATACATCGATTATAGTTTTGTTTCTTTTGATATATATGCATAAGGATTTATATTTTTTGTCTCTCTCTCTTCCTATATATATATATATATATATATATGTTATTGACTCCATAATCAATGGTATAATAATTTTTGTAGTATTAAACTGCATGGTTAAGACAAATATTTCAGTTGTGGTGAACCTGGTCACTATGTTCGTGAGTGCCCTAAGAGAAAAAAGTACACAGGTGCACCTCCAGCTCCGGATTCCATGACAAGTTCATTGCTTATATCAATGCTATGATTTCGAACAGTTGGTTTTCTGTATTATTCAATGGCAGTGTGCATGGGTTCCTTTTGTAGTATGTTCTTCTATTTATGACATTGGTTTGGTTCCGGTGAGAGTCTTGTAAAGGGATGTACTTTCCAGATTTTTTTTGGATCAATTTATATCTTGATTTGCATGCATCCGTACATCTAATAAAAATAATTGTTACACGGATAGAGGGAAAGCATCCCTAATTCCTATTGTTTTATTAAATTAAAGAATTTTTGTTTACAAAAATGTTGTCAAGTTATATAGTATTCACTCTTAACTAATTGAAAATACTATTCATTATATATATATCAAGGTGATGATTACGACTTTAGCGAAGTTCTTGATCAGAGATATGTATCACAAATTATATAACTAATTAGTTTTAAGAGAAGAATTTTTTTTCTAAAAGAAAATAAGTACATATTCATTTAGTTGTGCAATGTATTAGCAACGATGGCTTCAAAAGAGTTATTTTATGGGTTGGCTAATCAAGATAACTTAAAAGGTCATAATTGTGACATGTGTCATAGTAAGATGAAATATCTCTTTAATAAGGAGAAGGTACTTGAGGCCTCTATCAATGAGATATCATCTCTATCATATGATTGTGTAAGGATCGCACGTGGAGATGCAAATTAAAATTAAATAATTATGATATGCAATGGAAATAATAAGAGTTTTTTTGCATATAAACTATCTTTAAAAGTAAATTCGTAAAAAAACTATTTCTGAACATGCATTTGCACATATAATTACTTTTTAATAAAATGTTGCAAAAAATGTTAAAATAATGATATTTTTGCAATGATACTTTTAACAAAATGTTGCAAAAATGTCATCATTTGAGCATTTTTGCAGTGTTTCATTAAAAATAATGATGTGTACTAATACATTTTCAGCAATGATTTTTTTTTTTCAGTTTACTTCTAATGATAGTTTATATGCAAAAATCTCAAATAATGACTTAAAAGTTTTCTTTCCTTCAGCTCTCGACTTCGCTTCTCCCTCTGATGCCGGTAGATGATTTCCAAGACAAAACCCTCATGCATTTTCTATATGTTTCTGATGAATCATTTTGCAGCATTCATTACAAATAATGTTTAGAGATGATTTTTTTTGTCAATTGACTTTTAAGGATGGTTTATATGAAAAAATTCTAAATAATAATCTCCATGTACTTCCTATCCATTAGTTTATGAAGAAACAAATATGGATGAATGATTCTTCACCTTGCACATATTCGAATCTATCTTCGTTCTGTTTTAGTGGAGTAATGTCATTAGTCGTGCAGGTGCTCCACCCCATCTTCAGCAATATCCACGTTGTTTTTTTATTGACGGTTGTCGTCACTTTTCTAATAGGTTTGTTGCGATCGTTGACTCTCTTCGCTTTGAAGATGCCCGTGGCATGTGGGCGGTGTCTCTGACGAGTAGAAACCAAAGGAGGGACGAAGATCGAAGGGGGGTGCCCCCTATAAAGAAGGTCGGCTAGAGAAGAGAGAGAAGAGGGGGACAGTTAGATCTAAGAAATCTCTAGAGCTTAACCTAAGGTTTCTCTTTAACATATATTTATATTAATCTCAGTGACTTTTCATAGAAGTCTTTCAATTAATAAAAATTCTCATTTAATTCTCATCAACCGAGAACTTTGTGCATGTGACCCTCAAGTCCAAGTGCCAGTCTAGTTTTGAACCTATTAAGTCTAGTAACTGTAGACACGCTAATTTTGACATCATTTTGAGTAAATTTCATGTCATATAATAATGCCTCAAAATAGTATGATATTTAAATCATTAGTTAATTTTTGTGATTTTTCTAGATTAATTGTCTAAATGATATCGGGTCAGACAAACATAATTTAAGTTTATTAATGAAACTCATTTTAACTCATATTTTTAATCAAATATGAAAAATTATAAAAGATGTCGACCTGTGAAGACGCTATTTAAGGTTTATTCTTATTTCGATTTTTAATCTGATTTTTAATTAATTTATTAATAAACTAAAAGACGTCTGCCATGAACGACGCTATTTAGGTGTCCTAATGTGATTCTGTTTCTTCTTCCCGATGTTTATTCTTATTTTAATTAAGCTAAAAAATGTCTCTCATGGACGACGCGTTTTAATTAATTACAGATAATGATACATTAAGTTGTGTTTATCTGTTTCTTAGTTAGATTGGCTTCAAATTCTTTCATGTTAATCTGTAAATAACCGCGGATGCGTGAACTTAAACTTATAAATATCCAAACCTTTGGTCATTAAAAAGTTAGTGATAATTTGAATGCAGAAATTATTAGCAAGTTAGTGAAGGATTTTAAGAGAGTGACGACGTCCAAACGCTGAAGAATCGAGGCGCTGCTACTACTTCTAAGAATCTTGAAGCAAGCTTCGTCTTTTCTTCGTCCTTTCTTTAAGATCTTTCAAGAACCAAAGCTTTCTAGAGGCCATCCAACTCAGTTTTTTCTTAATTAATTTTGCATATTTTTCATATTTCTATCATACTAGTTTATAATTTCATCATATCACTCTATGCAACACACACTCACTAGTATTATTTTTCAATCTACATGTGTTAAGAGATTTCAAAGACCGCAAACAAGTGAGTTCATTCGTTTAAGTTGCATGATTGAAATTATTATTGAGATAGATACTATCGCTATTTGAGTTCTTATTGTTCTTTCCCTCTCTTTTTTTTTCTACTTTTTGCAAGGTACAAAGGAGATCAAAATGAAGGAATCAACAAGGAAGGAAAATCTGGACGATCATCAAAGCCCAATAAGCATTCAAAGTAAGAACAAAGTTAGAAGGACTCTTTTTCTTCAGCCGGCTGAAAGAAGAGAATCAAGAACTTCTACATCTCCCGCGTCCAAAACAGGTAAGCGAACATTCTTTGTCTTTTGAAACTTTTTAGTCAAAAGTTTCTGACGATCACATAGTCTTTAATAGATTTATTTGTCATTTAATCAACAAAATTTTCATGATAATCACATATCACTATTTGAGCACTCACAGTAACCATTTACTAACTCAAAATAAGTTATTTAATACTTAATATTAAATAAATACTTAATCAATTTATCATCTCATGACAATCAATTGGACTTCCGACTAAGTTGGATGCCAACACTGTATGATCCTAAAAAGCATTGGGGTTTAGCAACCTATTTAGAGATTCTTTCTGTCATGAGTCATCATGTGACTATCGTCACACCCTTAATTCAGTTAAGTGATTTGGACTCACATCGGACTCAAGCCACGTAGCAGTGGGCTAAACCCAACATACAAATCACACATATTATGAGAGACTAATAATCAAGATAAAGAAATATAATGCCAGTTACCATTAATTAATATAATAATCAAATTAAACAGTCAATACAATGTCTACTAAATAACATAAATTCATTAACTAAAGTAAAATACTCATCTTACTAATAAATTGAAAAATTACATCATTTCTGATCATTCCTATTATATCAATCTGCTAAGCAACAAATCAAACTAACTAATAACCTTCTCAAGCAAATCCTCATATCAAAGTCTCCTCCAATCACTGATCTTTCTTTTCAGTCGAGTCTGAAATTGTTAACAGGTTTATGAGTACAAATATTTAGTGGGCATCAAACCCACCAAATGCTAAATATATAATAATTAAAATACAGTGATAAGTAATGTCATGATTCAGCAGTTTTACATATGCATCATTTTAGGATTTCTTTTTCATGTTTAATATAATATAAACTTTAAATTAAATAATTTCATAAGGGCAAGATCGAATTGAGAGGTACGTAACTAAAATATGAACTTTCAAATTAATGAAAATTTTTTGGGTTTTCTTTTTTGCAAATCGTAATTTATTCTTAAAAAATAGCTTTTGACTAATCGCTAAATATTAGTTAAGTTTAACCCCTACAAGGAAATCCAGTAATAAATTTTGGTTTGATTTAATTTCTATTATTCGTAAATTAAACCAAATTGAACAGACCAAATTACATAGTAGCAAAAATTTAGCGTAAGTTTTTAATTATTGTTGTACATATTCAAGTAAAATCTTTTAAAAAAAGTCAATCAAAATAATAGAGTAATATGATTCTCTTTATTTAAATTAAGAACATCTTCCTCCATCCAATGTAAAGCATAATATGATTTTATTTATTTAAATTAAAGTGTAAAAGATAATATAATCCTATTTTTTTAAATGATTTAGTTTTCTTTTTTATGATGGCAAAGTTTTTATTTGATGTTTGCCTAAATCATTCATTAATAGAATGTCAATTAGAATCCTTAAATAATATACTTAATTTTTACCTATATAAATTATTCACTAGTTATATAGGTTGTAAAATTGTTTAGATTTATTTGGGATCTAGGGGTCATCTTTTGATTTGGATTCTCTAAAAATTTTTCAAACATCAAACTATGAGAACTATGAAGATAATCTGCTTCTTTTGTTGGTTTCCATTCAATTTGCACCTATACATCATGATACTTATCTTTTGTGGATTTTAGTTTCTAGTCCGACACTATTCTAGATTGAAATCCAAACACTTAAGACTAATGAACTTTAATAACATCTAAATAAAAATGGTACCATTTATCTAAAGTAGTTCTCAGAAGAACGAATCTCTATATTTGAAAGCAAACTTTTCAATTCCTTATTTCTAGGAGATTATTAAGATCGTCATATTTGCTATCACATATTATAATCCTTTAATTATATATTTTTCTTGTAAGTCTCAATATATATATATATATATATATATATATATATTCCTTTTAGTAAAGAAGGATATTAGATCTTTAATTTAAGTTAAACACAAGACATTAAGATGTTTCTTTGCCCGGTACGCGAGGAGAACCGGAATTAGGGATTCATGCGACTCGTATCATATTAGGGTGAATATGCGTCCGTGAGACTCGATCGAATTTGTGCGATTTAAAAGATCTTTTTCATACAACTCAATCGAGTCTATGCAAGTCGACTTGATTCATGCATGATCATGAGAAATTCGAGGCGATCTGACTCGAAGTGAACCCTGAAATATACATTATATGAGACCACTCTGACGAGTTACTTAAAGCATGACAATTGTTCCTGGGCCAAAGAAGTGTAGAAGAAGCTGAAAGCATTGCACTATAGGAAGGTCTGAAGGGCGGGCTACATTGCCAAGATAATGTCCTAGTGATCTCAGGTGACCCCAAACTGTATTGCTGGAGCCGCTGATCCACCTTGGGTCATACAAGATTGCATGGATAACCAACATAATTGATAAGGTTACTTCAGAAAGCTATAGCACAGTCTCGTTTCCTGCACGAGGTCAGGGAAACCAATCACGCAGCAAATTAACTGGTTGGCCAGCCAAGCTAGAAAAATAGGAATCACCAGCCACTGGACGGGAATACCCTAAGTTAGCTTTTGTATGTTAAAAAAAAGAAAAGAAAGGTTTGAATCCACGTATGAAATGTCAGCATTAATGAAAAATAAGAAATCTAGGGAAAAGCGCGTAATCAATTTCATCACATCAAGACTATCAGCTCGCTATGGATAATGTTACGTTGAGGTAGGTGAACAAGAGAAGCCAACACTTTAACATATTGTTGTACTTTAACCAAATAATTTTTAAAAAACTGTTTCATCTGAATTCATCTTTTGGAGGAGATAATAAAAAATAAGTAACTTTTTCCGTCACTATGCACAAGAATGCCAAACTGAAACATCCTCGTTCACAACCGCCAGAGTTGGATCCTACAGGGAAACTTGATTGCGAACATTTCCAGTAATCTTCTGAGATCATTCGTGTGATCAATACGTATAACGTTAAGAATATGTGGAGAGTTATATTTGCTGCACCGACGGTTTCACTTATTAGAAAGGACTGCCGCAGCAGCAGCTCAAATTTTTCTATTTCCTTTATTTTTTAAATTTTATTTAAGATCGATCTTATATATATTTAATATATTTATATAATCTGATCTCTGATCAGATGACACATTCTTATGATCCGATATATTAGAAATGATGCTTGACGAGTTTATAGGCACAAATTAATGGCGCTGCTGCCGCATCTAGGGGTTGGTTCTGGTCATAGAACTTCTCGATCTCGGTTCCACGACCACTACCACCAGACAGCAAAGCCAAACAAACGCCCTGTTCTCTCTTCTTGGTCGTGTTTACCTTGTCATCATCTGTTTGGCGCCCAAAACACCCTCGGGTAAATATTGTCCACTCGTTTATTTTATATTTTTTTATATTCAGGGGTGTCAATCGGGCAGGACAGTCTGTTGCTAAGCTCATATTAAAAGAAATTGAGTTATCTCAAATTATATAAATTAGGTTGGATTAAATTTGATGTTGACATTAGTTAAATCTAAGTTGAGTTGGGTTGCAAACAGGCTGACCCAGTTTAATATATTGACATATAAAAAATAAATCACTTCTAACAAATCATTTATAAATAAGACCAGTCCAACTCAACCCACTCACTATTGAATTGGGATTAAATTTGAGCTGAATTTGAGTTAAATTTAGATTGAATTTGGATTGGACTAAACTAAGACCGGACTATTTTGAATTTGCGTTAGACCCAAATTATGAGATAATCCAACTCAACCCACCCAATTTACATCCCTACCTGGCCTATGCTTTAAATGAAAACTTTAGTGGTCTCATTCTCTCAACCAACATCAGTCTTGAGCTGTTTTTCATGAAAAGTTTACACATTAACAGTGCAGATGTCCAAGGAGCTGCACTTAAATTTTTAAAAAAACACATGGTGGGAACTACGGGAGTTCCCTCAATCATTCGACTCAAGTAACCCCAACCCTTATCCAGCGCATCCATGTTTTCTTTGTTTTGAATGTTTAGTTATCACTTTGCTTAAGTGCCAATAAAGTGATGGGGCAAACCCAATTGTCTACTGTCACCAGTTTTAATGGTTGGTTGTCTATATATAATTATGTGATGATCGAAAGAATTTCATTTAATTGGCAAGGAAAATGATAGATTATCAGCTTTAGGTCATCTTCGTCAATCACCTACGTAATGAGCAGTTGTCAAGCACCAGAGTTAAAATATAAGGCATAACTCCAACCATAAATAATCGATAATTTGAATTATGGTATACATGCATCAACGATTATGCAGAAATAAAATAAAAATCCTGTACCATGTAATTTCTTATGCCGTGACTTTGACGTTATATTTAGAATTTACTCAATTAAATTATGATCTATGGTAATTTTTGGAAATTGCATGTACAGGGCACATAATATGAAAATTGGAAATGAGGTGCCATTTACGATACATATTTCAAACACAATCCGTAGTCCATTTAAAATATCTAATCCATCACATTTATTTAATAATGCTAATGTCAAAAGTAGAGGACAAAGATGATTTCTAAATCAAGGTTTTCTTGAATATGCCCCTTGCTTCATCTCTGGTGCATGGGTGAAAGTGGTGATATCGACATCAAGTTTATTCTCGTTGCTGCCTTTCTATTTCCCTACTATAAATTAAAAAAGAAAAAAATAATCCACATAGCTATTAAATTCAAAAGTAAAAAATAATAGAATATAAAGATTATGGAAATTGCAATAATCTACCTAAAAGGTCCATCCTACTGTGCTTCCAATTCTAGACTACCGGTTAAAAAGGGTAAACATGTTTTACATAAGTAACAAATTAGGAGAAAAAAAAAAGAGAATGCCAAAGTCCTCCAGCACTTCTATTTCTCAACCGCAAAATAGAAAAGAAAATAGTATCAAGTTTGAAAATATAAGATAGTGTAAGCCAACATTTAATTAAAAGTATTTACAAAAGAGGTAAAGATCTCGGACCAAAAAATTCAGCATTCATAAATCAGTTATCTTAATGACTACCAAATTTTAGATAGGGGCTCACCAGATGTACATGTTTGATTAGTACCACGATCACGACCAATTTCAGAGTCAAGTTTTATCGTTTTTCTTTCCGGAAGATTTTTTTTATCCTTTTAAAAAGTAGTTAATTAACTTGTTCAGCAAGTTAGACACTAAAATAATAGTCATCTCAATTACAGAAGTTTCTTAAAAAGGTAACACTTGCTGCACCGTGCGTGGTGTGGGGAGACGGTAACCGTCCGATCTGTAAGATTGAACGATCATGGTAGTAGCAAATTTTTGTATTTTGTATTGTTTTATTTATTTTAAGTCGACTTCATTGCGTTCGACACTTCTTGTATGAGTCGATCTCAGATCGGGCATGTAAAACATGATCGGGCACGTAAGAAGATGACCCCACGTCACTACTCTTTCTCACATCATCTCTCTAGTGCCTCTTCATGGTTGTGGTTGTCTTCCACTAAAATAACTACTTCTCTCCCTTTGAGAGATATGAAGAAACTCTTCATATTTGAAGGGACACCACCCATTGTGGTATTGGGCTTAATGGGCCTGTGGATCAGCCCCTCACGGGGGCCCAAATCCATTAGTGGAAACTGTCCAAAACCTTTTCTTTAATGGCTCGGCCAGAGTAGCATGGAAATTATCTCCATTTAAGTACCGTTCAGACAGGGAATCCTCAAAACATGAAGAAAGACCCATTGCTTGGTCCAAATCAATCTCCCTTCTGAAAGGACAAAAAAGAACTTGCAGCATCTTGGCTTGCCAAATGTAAAGAAGTGTCTGAAAAGAAGCTTCTCCTTTAATGGTGATCGACAAATTAATGTATCTCTGAATATTTAAATTGGAAAATGGCAACAGCAATCATAGATCAATCCCAACTGAGTACACAAAATATGTATCCCCTATGCAGAATGAATTCAAAAGTAATGTAGATGGGGCAACTTCAAGGAAAATGGAGGTCGTTTTAAGGAGCTGGAAAGGAATACCAATCAAATGCAAGTCCTTGCTACTCCCCACTACAAATTTGTGGTAGAGGCTTATGCAATGCTAACAGCAATCAAATGTTTGAGTAAATATGCATATTATACTCATATTCCAGCTTATGTTTGAATTTCTTATACTTCGTACAAAACGGAAAGATAGGAAAAAAAATGTGTTTATTTGACCCCTCCTATTTAATTTGCTCACATATAATAAGAAAACATTTAATACTTTTTAAAATGCTCAATGTTAACGAATAGAATTAAAAGTATAGTTGCTTACATCTTATAATTTTCTCATTATATGATCAAGTCTCATAGTTCTAACATTATATGGTCAAACACTTGTCATTTCCTTAAAATACGCTTACTATTTGATGAATATCTATTCATTATATAGTTGCACTTTTTTAATCCTCGATAGGCAAACTCTATATATATTTATTTCTTTTGCCATCTTTCTATTGTTTGACTGAATTTTTGACTGTTTAATTCAAAATTTAGATTTACAAAGAAAGGGTGCTTGATGGACCGTAACCAAACACTTGCTATGAATCGGAAATATTAAAATTACTAATGATATCAAATACAAACAACCAAACACCCCATTACACAACACTCTATTACAAAAACGTCGATTAAATCAGAAATCAAATATCTCTAACTAACAGAGGGAAAGGAACTATTTAAATAAGTGAAGACTAAGAAGATCGACTAAAATGATTTAAATTGGACTCGGCTCATGCCTAAAAATAGTGAGCGTGAACATACTTGTATTTTCAAATGAGTTATATTTGCTGCACCACCTGTGGTGCAACAAAGTTGAGGTGAATTGAAATATTTGATCAAGTTGCACCACATGTCCTTTTTTTATCATCCTTTTAACTGTAAAAAGAAGAATAAAGTAGCTTCTAATAGTATTTAATGTTCATCTCATCCTCTCACCTCTCTTTGAAAAAGACATTTTTTCATTCAAAAATATTCTTCCTGTCTTAACCCTGCTACCTACTAGTTTATCATTTCTTATGTAATTTTCTTACTTGTTCATTTTTATTACTTTGCACATGGGTATTATCACATAGTATACAGCTGTTATCACTTCTACTTCATACAAAGTTGTTATCACTTCCTACTAGTTTATCACTTTCTACGTAATTTCATTATTTCATGTTTATTACTTTGTACACAGTTAATATCACTGTGTATATAGTCGTTATCACTTCCTATGCAACTTTATCACTTCTTATTCATTTTATCACTTCTTAATTCCTAGACAATTTTTATCACTTCCTTCACAATTTTGTCATTTCCTTTGCAATTATATCACTTTTTATTTAATTTTTATCACAAATGCATAGAAAGCAGTAAAGCTGTGTAGGAAATGATAAAATTGTGTTTGAAATGAAAAAAAATGAACATGAAGTGACAAAATTATATAGGAAGTAATAAAATCGTGTAAGAAGTGATAGAATTATATTCAAAATGATAAAAACGAAGATGAAGTGAAAAAATTGCGTAAGACATGATAAAATATACAAAGTAATAAAAATGAATATGAAGTGATAAAAGTGTATAAAAAAAGTGCTAAAATTATATACGAAGTGATGAAACGGTGAAGAAAGTGATAAAAAGTGTGTATGAACAGAAAGTGATAAAACTACTTAAGAAGTAATAAAACTACGTAGGAAGTGATAAGAATTGTGTATGAAGTGATAAAAATAAACAAGAAGTGATAAATTGGTACGTGGTAGGACTGAGGCAGGAATGGTATTTTTTGGATGTAAATATGGCTTTTCCAAAGGTAGGAAAGGGAATATGACAGACAATAAATGAGGAAGTCAACCCATTCTCCTTCCCACAGTCCAAAGATAAAGGTAGGCAGGTGGTGCAACCTTGTTAAATGTTGTATTTCATGTCAACTTTGGTACAACGCTTGTGTGCAGTAAGTATTACTCTTTCTAAATGGGCTTGGCCTGGTTTTTACTTTCAGACTATGTGAAAGTCAGGCCCATGGATACCATTAGGTCTTGTGATTTTTTAGAGAGAATTTTACTTGTTTTACGAGCAACCGGTGTTGTCGAGCTGTTGGTTCAAATAAAAAAAAATAGGTCACTCCAAATATGTACTACTGTGTCCACTGGATTGATCTTTGATTAGATGACTCAAAAATCTAAAAAACAAAAAGTTTCTAGGTTCGGCCCATTAAGGGCTTTTTTACTTGGTGTTTTATTTTTATTTTTTGGAGTTTTTCGATCGTCCAATTGAAAATAGAACTTTACAGATGTCTAAGTTGAATTTGGGCCGACTTATATATTTATATATATTTAATATATAGGCTGCACTAGCAACTGGCCGATAAAACTTAGAACCAAAGGATATAACAATGCATGTGGATTGCAATGTCCCTAAACAAACATCCGATAAATTAATCGGACGACCATGGTGGGGTATTTTTTTTAATTTAAAATTAGAGTCGTCTGATCATTGATCCAGCTAGACCGCTGGACCACTGGATCATGTCTTAAACATAACAATCTCTCGATAATTTTTTGAGATCTTTTAATATATACTTGTATGAATTACCGTATTTTTATATATACCATGACTCCGACGTATTATTATAAAGACTATTGACATCCTATCCTCCTTCTATCAGAATTGTATGAATTTTAACGGAGTGCGCAGAAAATATTCAAATATTTTTACATATATACATATAAACTCATTATTTTCCATGTGTATTCCTGATTTTATTAGAATTTAAGTAATGTTTTTGACATATTCTGTTGAAGTTCACATTATTTTGATGAAAGGATATAGATACAACCTTTCTGACTATGCCAAGATTACCTATAACAATATATGGGAGTCAGGGGTATACATTTAAGTACAGTAATTACAGGTGTAAATGTATATATATAATCCTTTTTTCTAAAGCTAATGCTGAAGTGCGCATTCCTAAACCCCAAGGTCACACATGTAAGTAGGGCCGTCAAAATCGGCCCAGGCCCATTAACAGATCCATTTGGACCCATTAACTATGGGTCTGGGTATAAAGCCGTTTATTTAATTGTAAGACTTTTATCCTCGTACAGTGCAGAAATTTGTGAACTGATTTCTAATAATCAGGTCCAAGTAAATCTATTTACCAAATAATAAACCCACATTAGATAAAACCTTAATGCGACTTTTAAACTGGCCCGTTTAACACAACAATGTGCTAATTCTAGAAAAGAATAAGGTTTGTTTCAACACTGCAGGCATTGCAATGCCGGGTGAATTACGATAAAACAGCAACTTTCCCTTTTGTCATAACAATTCTGCAACTTGTCGACCTGACTTTCGTTTCATTTGATTGTTGATCGAACAATTATAAAACATTCAAATTTGTGTTCATACATGAGCTGACGATTCAGATTGAACAAGAGCATCATCTCATGGTGCATGTATACAGTACAGCAGGTATATAATAGTCAGTACGTAAGACAAATTTTGAAACCCATTTTATTTTGTTGTCTTACAATAGTACTATATATAGAAAGCAAACTTTTAAAAAAAAATGAAAATATTGAGTTCGAGCAGCATCTGACCTCAGCATCTATATTGTCCAATCGCTAATTGGGACCGTTGTCAGAAAAAAAGAAGAATTATACCTTTATGCGGTCTGAGCCGCCAAATTGTATTCCTGTATAAAAGTGCAGGAGTAAGTATTGAGAGGGATCAATTTTGTTGGCCCATTTGATAAGTGGGCCGGCCCATAAAGAGGCGTCCTGGCCTCTTGCTAGAGACGGGCGAGCCTTTTAGCCAGCGAGTCCATGCGTCCATGTTCCAACAGAGAGCCCTTTAATCTAAAATGAACTCCGATGCCCTGTAGGTGCGGAAAGACTTCTTACCGAAGGAAGTCTATTCCGAATCAACTTCAGAACCTAGATAAGGAAAATCAGAGTCAGATAAGGAAAGTTGGAGTCTCGTCTCGCCTTGGGATCATACCAAGCTCCCCCGATACATTCCCTGATGGGACTCAACTGTTACCTCGGATCCGTTCTTATAAAAAAGACTCACCGGTACCTTCCGAAGGTATATTCTACAACTCGATTCATTACCCTCTCTTCCTCCTTACATATTCTGACTTAAGTATTGGAGAAGATTCTTTCGGTTCACAACCAGAGTCTATAGGAGCGTGAGGAGCCTTATGTGATTTGGAGAGTCTCAGCTGTCTTATCTTGATTGGACGAATCTCCGACCCAACAAGTATCATACTTAACACATATGAACCTGAAAATTGACTCACCATGCAACTATCTAGTAAGTTTTAAGTCTGCTTCGGACCTATATATGCTCACTTCCAATCATCTATCTAGACCTTGTCGTAGTTATGGCCTACCTTTACACAGCCTGCACTTTTATCCCCCATGCACAGAGAATAAAACTGATGGTGTCCCTTGGAGAGCAATGGAAGATGTAGAGGTGAGTAGTTTCGAATAGAAAATACTAATTGAACACCAAATCTATATCCACAGAAGACCAAACATTCTCTGGTGATCATCTCAGTAATTAGTTCAAAGGTTTCCTCCTACAACAACATCATGGTGGCTGGCATGGGCGGTGGATCTGATCCACCATGTGGGCTCCATATATCTAAGCCTGTGGACATCGTGGAAGGAGGAATCTGAGAGACCAACGATGAGAGGTGAGCTTGATGGGTGGCGACCACCCTCTTCAATTAGTTGTCTGGCCGCCGTGTGGTGGATCCACCCTTTGATCTCTCTCTTGTCATGCATGCATGGGCTTTTCCTGTATATCGAATAATGTCGACGTCGCCATGTTACTGTCCTGGAGCCTTTTTAGGCTGCCCAAAGACGAGAAATCTAACAAGAGAAGATGATGTTCAAACTCATCTATGGAATTGTTTGATTTGACTAAAAATATTATTAAATATTATTAAAAATATTATTAAATATTTGTACTAGAGTCTAACAGTAATAAGAGAGGGTGGAAGACGAAACATTATAAAAAACTCTTTACATGATCTTAAAAGTTGTCAAATACTTGAGTCCTCATTTTCTTAATACTGTTGTACTCCGATCCAAACATATACTGAAAAGATCTCTTTTCTTAAATATTATGAAGATTTATAACATTTTGCTTCGAATCGGATGACCATTAACTTGAAATTGTGACTGGCAGAAGAGTCGCAAATGACGAATTAATAATTAATTTGTTGGTGACTGTCTAAGTTTTACGGGCCAAAGGTGCGTCTCTAGAGAATAATTTTGTTGATGTGGCACGAGGTCATCAGCATCAAAGTTAGTAGAGGGTTGCTTAATTTCAAATGGAATTTAGGTTTTCCACGAGGAAGATTGGAGGAAACTCGATTTTACAATTTTTCTACATCAACTTACACATTAAACGTGGATCGAGTAGTTTTCTCCCGCCATCCTTCCACTGGTAAGTTCTATCAAAGTCCTTGTAGTAAAATTTAGTTTGAGCAGAAAATAAATGACATATTGGTATACAATTTAAGTTTGAGAGGGCCTACTTTCGCTAGCCCATTTTGTGTGTGGGCCGGTCCATTTAGAGATGCAAAGGCCTCCTGCCAAGGCCCGTTGGGTTTTTCTGCCAACAAGCCGTGTGGATAAGTTCCCGCAGGAATTTTCCAATTTGAAGTTCACCCTGGCGCCCTGCGGGCGCGGAAGACCTCTTGTCTAAGGAAGTTCTTCTCGAGTCCTTCTTCGACCGGCCGGTAAAGGCAATCAGCACCAAATTAGGGAAGCTAGGATCCCGTCCCGCCTGGGTATCGGATTGAGCTTCCTCTATACGATCTCCAATCGGAATCTACTATGACCTCATGGCTGTCCTTATAAAAGGAACCCCCGATACCCTTAGGAGGTACATTCAACATTCTCTAGCCAGAGTGTTTGTTCTTTTCTCTCTCCGCTCTTACCCTGACTTAGGCATCCGAGAGGGTTCCTCCGGATCTCAATCGAGATCTCTTTTGACCTAGTGTCTATCTTGCAGGAGCGGCGGGAAGTTTCCTATAGTTTAGAGGAGTCTCAACCGTGCGATTCAGACTGGACGAATCTTCGACTCAACAAAGTTTATATTACATGTAATCAACAAAAGTTCTCAGAAATTTGAAAAAAAAATAAGAGCTAATTTTTAGTTTTGGTCACGCTAATCTAGTTAGTTTTGGAAAAAGTTTATATAACCTCTTTATTTAGTAGAAACTCTTTGTAATCTCACTTTTATTGGAAAAGACCTTTTTTACAGAAAGTTTTTGCAAAACAAAAGAGATAGGTTTATAAACGACCATGTGATCTCTGCTACTGAAACCCAGATCAAGCTCGAATAAGAACACCCTCATTCGAAAAGATAATGGGCAATTAGAGTAAGAAATACAATGATACCATACGGAATAATCCAAACCTTAGTTAGAATAACTTCTTTTAAATGTGGCTTATGATGACCGATTTCTTAATTTGCAAGCAAAAAGAGGCCAAATTAGATACCTCTACCTCTATGAGGAGCAAGGATCCAATGGCTCTTACTGATGTGACAAAATACACATGATACTATATATTACAGTCCCTGCACCACTCCACAGGTGATGCATGGTACAACAGATCTTAAAAAAGAACAATACTTGTTGCAATGGAGACCTAAGGCATTTGCAGCAAGTACTAATATGCTGGTGAACATGGGCCCTCTTTAATAAGCTAATAAGCTTATAATTGAATACTTGAAGTTAGTTGAGCTTATTCTCGACTTCCTTATTTCTAGTGAGAATGACTTCAAAATGAAAATTGAATAAGTAGTTCGATTAAAAGTTTTGAATTATTCATTTTAATTAAAATAAAAGTTGTTTATATCTATTTTATGTATTTTATTTTCTTGTTTTTTAGTTAAAGTAAAATGTTAATCTGGTTTTCAAAGCAAAAGATCTCTTTTTTCATTAGAAGCAAAATTTCTGATTCCTTAGCCCTTAATAGCCGGCATTTAGAAGTCAGAGTATGACAAGACCAATGGTTTAGTCGGGGTGGATTCAATTCGTAGACCAACTACATTGCTGTGACAAAAGAAGTTCTAATTCCATCATTTCCTTTACCGTTCGCCATTCTGAAAACAGAGAAAGCTGCATGACAGTAGTGCCATCCATGGTAAGTTCCACGTTTATGAGCTCTCATTCGTGAAGAACTGTGCTTGGCCCTACAATTCTACAAAGGGGTGTCACCATCCTCACTTCATAGTACCAGATGAGGTATCCTGACCCTCTTATTGGTTAGTACTGTGAATATGACTAATTGTATCTAATTGTACACCATGTCATAGTCACCACCACCATTCATGTTCTCACAAGAGACATGAGATTGTATCCGTTAGATGCACTATATATATCGTATCAATAGAAGGTGACAAGATTCTTTGTTAGTATATAAGACATTGTGTAAATTATCAACTTTGTAATACTCCTATTGGCCTAGTATCTTACTAGGAGATTTCATTCTAGTGTCTCGATGAGTATGTCTCCACTCACAAGTAGAAAAGATGAATGAGTCATTTCACTAGAAAAAAGTATGTCTCCTCTCATATGGGCATTTTATAGCTACTCAAATGAAACACTCCTAATTTTAAAACCCATAGAAGTTTACAATTTTTGAAGTGAAGATTTTAAAGTCTGAAACACGTTTTGCCGTACTGGATCGACGCGTACCAACTCAGACGACTCGTACCATGTCAGGACAAACTTGAGTCGGTGCGACTCGATCGAGTCTGTGCAATTTGGAACTACAACTCGATCGAATTGGCACGAGTCGACCTGACTCGTACTGGATCATAGAAGATTCAAGTCGATCCGACTCTTTAAATCGACCAACCTAAAGTCATAACATTTTACAACAAAAGAAACAACACCTCAATTAAACTTTGAGTTTATTGTACTAGCGTTAGACTTTATTGAATACCTAGTCGAGGACGTCTTTAGTTGTTTTTAATTCTTCCATAGACCTTGGGTCCGGGGGCAGGTGGGAATCTTCATACCCATCAATACCTGCCCCATTTGGTGACTGTTGTGTTGCCCTGTTGCCAGCCTAACTGGGCAACCCAGCCATCCCAGCCACAGCATCTTGGCAAACCATTATTAATACTAATGTGGTGTGTTGTTACACATTACTTGCATCACATCAACTTAGGTAAGTGCATTTGGCAACACCTAAGCCCACATCTGAAGTTAAAGAGAAGTCTCACCTAATGCCAGTAGCCAATGTCCCCAGCCATAATTTAGTACCACAGGACAAGGGGCCAATGTGGCTGTAGGTTTTCTGGTTTGTTCTTTTGTGAGTGGTGGTCATAACTAAACCATTACAACTGTCAATGGAAGATGAGATTTTGGGAGTTGTAGTGGCTTTAGGTGGGGGGGGTGGAGAAGGATGGATGAGATTTATTGGATGGAGGGAGCAGAATTCTCCTGGTTTAGGTTAACATGACATCAATAAATGTATAAAAAAATAAGCAGGTCAACCGGCTTGCAACTGAGTGGTTAAGGGAGACTATATCCCAAACCATTAAGGAGATCCCGAGTTTGGATGTTACTTGCTATATATATTTGGAATAGAGATCCTCTATGTCCAGTATTAAATTGAACTCGGTCAATAAACAGAGGGAAGGTTTTAAACAACTCCCACATATGATGTTTTTCTATTCCCGAAGAGGAATTTTTATCTTTGTATTAATTGAGTTCAGTCCAAACTCATACTTAGAAGAATCTCACTCGTATACTTATAGGCGGAGCAAAGTATATATGTGGACAAGTGAACTTGGCAAGTCCGATTGAAGTTTTAATCTTGTATGATTATGACCAGGCTATTGATTCTTATTTGGCTCTTTGCAATCTCTTTCTTTTTAATCCTCATTGATTTCATTTCATGGGAATAGACTGACCTTCGACCTCTTCTTAAAAGAAGAGAAATATTACAAATACATGGAAACCGGATCAGACTCGTCGGTTTCAACTGTTTTTTTTTTTTTTTCCTTCAAACTAATATTGGTTTTTAGATTAACCGAATTGGAAAGGTTGACAGTTCCATACTTTTAAAATATGATCTGATTTTTAAAACATTGGTTTGCTAACCTTAGGATGTCTAAACCCTCCGCCCATTTTTTCAGCCTTTTACTTTGATCAACATATTCCTTGGGATTATTTGATCCCAAAAATTATGAACTATTCAAAAAAATTCATTCCATGAGCAAATGCCTAACCATTTTGTACTTTTGAAGCCTCTTTGAATTAAAAACACGAGAAAAACCATCCGCCCACATCCTACCAACCCTGTGTCAATACCTTCATCCACTTGCTAAACAAGATCTGATGTGAGAAAACAAAAGAATCTGACTAAAACCATGTATGCCTACTTGTAGTACCATATTATTTATATATGTTGCCGAATGCAGATCTTAAGTCCGACTTGTTCGGAGTTGACAGGTGTTTCCCGATTACAATCCGAAACGGATCCACTGTATCCACATCCAACACCGACGACCCAGTAAGAGAGAGAGAGAGAGGTGGATTAACGGGAGTGGGTGGAAATAATAAATTCTTCACCTTCAATTTTCAAATAATAACGCATTTAAAGTTAGATCGTCCCGTCTTCGGGACCAGGAGTGGCCGGCGGCGAGCGTGGTTAAAGTCCTTGTTTTGTCTCCTTTGTCCTCCTCTTTGCCCACAAGTTAGAGAGAGAGAGCTGAGGAGAGAGAGACAGGAAAGGTGGAGAGTTAGAGAGAGAGAGAAGAGAGTTGGAGGGAGAGGGGAAAGGGTTCTAGAGATTACCCCCTCCCCTACCGGGACTGGAGCAGCTGCTCCATTTCCCTTCCATTTAAAACCACGCAGTGCCAGTCCGAGACAGAGAAGAACAGGACGCAACCCCCCCCCCCCCCCCCTGTCCTCCCCACGCAGAAACCAACCTAACAGAGTGTTTCAAACCGTGCTGTCTCCATCCCTCACATTTCCCCTTCCCACCGCCGTGGAGGCCCCACGGCCATCCTCGCAGCAGCAGGAGTCCCTAAGCCGAACTCAGAGAAGACCCTCTTTGAGATATGGGCAGAAGGGAGACGTATCGCACACCAGGACACCCAAACAGGGCAGGAAGCGCGCCACCGGCAGAGGTAACCACACCTCTTTCCTCAGTCGCCGTGCAGCTTCCATTTCCCCTCAGTCGTCCCCCAGTCAACCCTCTGAGCTCACTGTGAAAGGGAGTTTAACAGGGATGTCAAAAAGGAAGCAACTTGAGAGACCAGTACCACCGGACATTCCTGCCTCTTCGATCCTCCAATAGACCCAACACTGGTGGGATTGGTGTTTGGCCCGAGTCTCTGTAGAATAGTTGCACCTTTGAGCTTGAGAGCAACAGGGGTTGTCGCTGTGGGCGGGGGGAGGGGGGGAGGCTCCATGGAAACGTGGTGAAACTAGAAGAAGCTTCTCCAGCTTACAAATTAAACAGCAGAAGCCGTGTGGTTGGCGAGCTTTGAATGGTCCAAACCTTCTTCCACGGAAAGACCGCGTCTTTGGGCCTTGCGGCGGGGGGGACGGCACCGTCTTCGTAGAATCCTTCCATACATCTCCACACAGAGGGATCCCCAGAAGAGCTTCCCGGAGAAGACGCCCGCCCGCAATGGTTGCAGAGCCCTGGATCCAGAAGATGCGAAGCCAGGTGGGTTCCAATCCTAAGCACGCCACTGCGAAGAAGGAGTCGAAGCCCCCGCCCGACCCGGATCCCTCCCCGGCGAAAGAGATGAACCGCGTCGGCATCCTCTCCTTCGAGGTGGCCAGCGCCATGTCCAAGGCCGTCCACCTCCACCGGTCGCTCTCCCACGCCGAGGTCTCCCGACTCCGTGGCGAGGTCCTCAAGTCCCACGCCGTCCGCACCCTCGTCTCCGCCGACGAGGCCCGCCTCCTCGAGCTGGCGGTCGCCGAGAAGCTCGACGACCTCGGCCGCGTCGCCGCCGTGGTGTCCCGCCTGGGGCGGCGCTGCTCCGAACAGGCCCTGCTGGGCTTCGAGCACGTCTACGCCGACCTCCTCCGCGGCCGGGTGGAGGCGGCAAGCCTGGGGCTGGTGGCGAAGGACATGGAGAGGACGGTCAAGAAGATGGAGAGGTACGTGAGCTCGACGGCGAGCCTCTACGGGGAGATGGAGGTGCTGAACGAGCTGGAGCAGGGGGCCAAGAAGCTGCTGCTGAGCCAGCAGCACGAGGAGACCCGCCGGGCGTACGAGCAGAAGATCCAGTGGCAGCGGCACGATGTGAAGCACCTCAGGGACGTCTCCCTCTGGAACCAGACCTTCGACAAGGTGGTGGGGTTGATGGCGAGGGCGGTATGCACGATCCACGCCAGGCTCCGCCTGGTGTTCGGCGACTCCGCCGTCCTCGCAGCAGACATTACTACTCATTCTCTCCCAGATGTAAGCAGGCAGCTCTCTGGCCCCCTCGCCCACGGCCGCCGCCGCCTGCCCCCGTCCGGGCCTCTGCCGCAATCCGGCGCGAGCCTCCAGAGAAGGTCTGGGCCGACCGTGGCAGTCACAAAGAGAAAGCAAGACGGCGCCTTGCGCGGGGAGAGCTGCGGCTTCCCGTGTGGGTCTTCTCCTGCGAGGCTTCTCACCGAATGCCTCAGCATCACCAGCTCTGCGGCCCGCAGAGAGGACGACGACGGCGACGACCGCTTCGAGAGCGAGAGCGTTCCCTTCAGTGGAGACTCGCGGCGGCGCAACCCCGGCAGGAGCAGCGCTGGCAGGTCGCCGTTCGCCCCCAAGAACGGGGGGGCCATGCACGCTGAGCCCTCCACCGTAGGTGGCTCCGCCCTCGCCCTGCACTACGCCAACGTCATCATCGTCGTCGAGAAGCTGCTGCGATACCCCCACCTGGTCGGGGAGGAGGCCCGGGACGACCTGTACCAGATGCTGCCCGCCAGCTTGAGGTCGTCCCTGAGAAGAAGCCTCAGGTCCTACGTTAGGGATCTCGCCATATATGACGCCCCTCTGGCTCACGACTGGAAGGAGAAGCTGGAGAAGACCTTGATCTGGCTCGCTCCCATGGCGCACAACATGATCAGATGGCAAACGGGGCGCAACTTCGAGCAGCAGCAGATAGGGGTGAGGGCGAACGTTCTGCTGCTCCAGACCCTGTACTTCGCGGACAGGGAGAAGACGGAGGCGGCCATGTGCGAGCTCCTGGTTGGGCTCAACTACATATGCCGGTATGAGCACCAGCAGAGCGCGCTGCTGGACTGCGCGAGCAGTCTGGATTTTGATGAGTGCATGGATTGGCAGTTGCAGTACTGAAACACATGTTGTTTAATTTCCACTGCAAAGGTAGAAGAACGGCGAGCAGGAAAGAAGAAGGATGTCCAGATGTTGAGGTTTTTTTTTTTTCCTTTTTCTTCTTTTTTTCATATGGAAGCATCAAATTGATGCATCATACAGTTGCCACAATGTTGTTTCCCTTGATCATGGTGTACAAAGTTCTTTTTTTTTTTCTTGTGTGTACAATTTGAGGGACAAGTCTCAGATTGAACACTTGTTGGGTACTTCCAGGAGATGCTTCAACCAGCTCAAGAGCCTTCCAAGCGTCTCCTTTCGAGTTCCAACAGTTCAAGATTCGCAACAATCCATGAATCCAACAAGTGCATTCCAGGGTATCAACTCTCATGTAGTGCTGAGAATTTGTGATACAGATGCTTTCTTTTGTTGGTGATTTGATCTTTCTTTTGCTAGCTATGAAGAAACAGAGTTATGTCAGGAAAACTGTAGTCCGCAGTCCAAAATCTCAATCTTTTCCATGATTTATGATTGGTTCCAAAAGAGAAAAACTGAACTACCAGGGCCACGGTTTTGGTTTCTTCTTCCCATATTTGTTAGCTGATCGTACGTGGAGAACTGGCTGTAATCAGTATCTTCACAAAAGGCTCAAGTTGGGCCATGTAGAGACGTAGCGGCTTCATGTAAGACTGATTGGTCAACATGGTGTTCATGGGGAAGCCAAGGTCAACGGGCATACGATGCGGGCATAACCCTTTTGGTGGTCAATGTTGTGGAAAATTCTGCTACTACATTCAATAGGAAAGTGCCCGTGGGAACTGGTAACCGAGATTGCGGGACCTAGGGCTGTATCTTTGGGAAGATCAATCTGATGACTCTATGGTTGGTTCGGGTTGAATCTAATGATCAACTTAAGATTATGTTGAATTAAGAATCTTTCATTCTGACTTTAGATGAGTTGAGTTGAGTTAAAGGTGGGCACCTAATTTGAGCCCGATGTTAATATACATAAATGACAGTCTAGATCGTTAAGATATGTTTCATTTAATTTTATATTTCTGAACAAAAAATTAAATTACAATATAAACGAAGATGTTCTCAAATAGTAAGAAAGAAAATTTTAAAATATAGATTATTAAGGATATAATCTGATTTAATTGACTCAATTTGATAAATGTTGGGTTACATAGGTTAGACTGGGTTAAGATATTATTGGACTGATTAAATTAGAGTTGAACAAGTTGGGTTGGGTTAAGATTTAGAATGAGATGTTCTTGACAAAGGTTTGACTTCAACCCAACCCAAATTACAGCCTTGGTGAGAAGAGGGTAGGAAAAAGGATCTAAATCCCACTTTACTCATAAATCCTCAATCGAAATCTTTTCCTTGATCTTCTCTGTAATTTTGGGAGCTAATTTGTCAGTCAAATTTTGATCAATGAGATATCACGGTAACTGTGGACAAATGATGTTAAAAGTTTTGGATGTATTAATTTGACCAACTTCAACACAATCCAATATCTTTTCCTTTCACCAGTCTTTGAACACTAGAGTGGAACAATCTCTTCGGATTTGTAGCAAGAGAGCAAGGAGATTGATAAAGGATCTTTTCCTGCAATCTCTCTTTTATAGTTTTTCGTACCGGATCGTCTCATATTGACTTGGGCGACTCGTACCGTATTAGAACAAATCCGAGTTGGTACGATTCGACCAAATCTGTACGATTTGGCCATACGAGTCGGCACGAGTTGATCCGACTTGTATCAGATCATGAGAGATCCGAATCGATCCGACTCTTCAAGTCGGTGAACTCTGCTGCTTCCCATCAGACTGGTCTGGAGTCTGGACCTCAGTGAATTCTACATGGAAGTTGCTGTATTTATTTTCCATCATTCCATGTGTGGGTCTCTGAGAACAAGCCCGTGGCCATTGGTTCAGAACACCCACATCATGTGATGATTAAAGGTCAGAGGACAAGGGCAATGCTGATATATGATAGCTGGTTGGGAACCGGGAATACATGCGTACAAGGGGGACGCATGGGGATGAAGAGTAAAAGGTGTGTCCATGCTCGTGGGTCTTATGGGGACTCCCTTTTCACTGCTGCCCCATTGCCACTGCCTTGGGATATCTCAAGTGCCCAAGGACCCACTGGGAGGAGGAAGGAACCCTTAAACTGATGTCAGAGAACCTACCCCCTCTTTCTACCACTTGGAGTTTTTAATTGAAAATAATCTCTCTAAAGACTACAAACTTTCACATCGAACCTGCACAGTTTGGGCAGAAGTATGTACTTTACATTCAGATTAACAAACAGTTCTCTTGCATGTTTGTCACCTGTCCCAGTAAGTTTACTTCAAGTTATTTACATACTTTCTTAGAGAAACTCTTACATGCAAGTGAAGATGACATATAGAACATGAATGTGATATAGTGCTTACACCATTAATAGCTGCCTTAAGATTTTGAGGTGAGACGTCTAATAATTTATCCATACTTATGTTCTTAGATTATGTTTCCCTTGAGTCTTTGGTTTTAGACAAAAGATGGTATTGTGTTTCGTTGTCTACTTCCAAGAATCTAATCAATTCGTCTAGAAATTTTAATCAAATAGTGTAATATATGCTCGTACCTAAGGGTGCAAAAGTTGAATTTTAACATGTTCAATTAACTCGATTCAAACACATATACTCTAATTAGAATTCGATCTCGAGCCTCACTTCGGGTTCATTTTCCAAGTTCGAACTCGGCTCGAAATAAAATTCGTCTAGCGATGTCTTGGTGCACAGGGGGACGCATACGCCGTGCAACCTCCCCTCGTTTTCACGTCATCGAAGGACGAGGGGGGAGGATGGAAGTAGAAATGAAATTTGGATGGATTAGGTTGGACTACATAGTCATTTGGGTTAATTTAAATTTAAAAGAGCTCGGTCTAATTTAATTTACTCTAAATTATCTCAGCTCAATTCAACACAAATTCAAAATAAAGAATTCGGTTAATTTGAGTTGAGTTGAGTTAGGCTGGTTCAATTTATAGATAATTTATTAGAAGTATTTTTTTTATAAATTAATACAAAAATTAATTGATCAACTTAGGTCAGCCCAAATTCAACCTAACTTGATCCAAATTTAATGTCAACTCAAATTTAACCCCATCCTATTTTAGATAGTTTAGGTGAGTCCAATTTAATATAACTTGGACTAAATTAAATTGGAGCCATAGACTAACCCGCCCAATCAACGCCCCTGACTAGAAGAAGTAAGAACATAAAAAAAGGAAAGAAAGGGGAACATAAAAGCAATGAAGCTGCTTCCTATAATATGGAAACATTCCAATGTGGCATGTGGATTTTTTTTTTGTCATACTAGTTTATCGAAAAGTTGGGCCATAATTGGCCTCAGCTTGTTTGGATGTAAAATAGTTATTTTTTCTTGTTTCATAAAAGAAACTTTTCCCCTCTTTTATTTTACTTTCTTAAAAATATCCCTCTTATACATATACACGGTTTGCACCGTTTGCATCATGCATCCACGCCCTAATAGTCCTTTACTATAACATGATTAATTCTACTATGTTCACTGTTCACTGTCAACTTGGGCCGCTAAATGAAATAAAATATATTCGTTCTTTTCTCAATTACTTTTAAATCACATCCGAGCTGCATATACGTCCCATTATCATTTAGTGTCACATTCCAATTTTTAAAGACGTGATATTACTAGTCAAATCATTTATTAAAACATAGATAATGTGAAAACGTCAAAACTAAACATTAATAATTAATTAGAATATCAAACTGATACATCTCCTTCTTTTCAACAGGATCCTTGGATTTATTGTTATTGGCTAACTAGAAAACATTTGAATTTATTGAAACTAAGGTGACACTCCTCTCATATCCCATCTCCTATCAATTTTGATATATTGTAGGGGTATATTGGTTATATTTATATATGGACCTGCACATTATAGTTTATATTGTTCATGGATTTTATAATATTATGTAATTATCGTGAATGGCATAATCAAGTATTAAACAAGATAAGAATGATATAGACATCCTTTATGACTTATCTTTTATTTCTTTTTATAAAACCTTTTATGAACAAATAATAATCTAAGAATATAATAGGCGAGTACACTATGTGCAGTAGGGTTATTCATTTATTTATTTACTCAATTGTTTATATTCTCAATCGATGAGTAATTTCTAATCACTTTAAAAAGATAATAAATATGCAAAATGGTATAGTCCTTTTATTTTCACATGTCATATAATTATAAAAAAATATGTATATATGGATAGTGATTGTAAATATTTAGATCATCATATTTGTATTTAACAATATCAATCAAAATGATAAGTACAAAATCTTATAATATTTTTTTCAAATATTATCTTTATTAAAATCATGAATTGTAATAAAGTTCAATATAAATCATGGAGATTTAGGGAGAAGTAAAAAAAGATCATGCCTTTGCTTTATGATGAATAACATTATGCTTGATGATACTGCAATATATATAGTATCTCCTTTTATTTGCTTCCTCTTTTTTTTTGTAGAAAATTAATTCCACTCTAAATTCTCTCTCCAAAAATATCTCTCTATAGATTTTCGTCCTTTTTTTATATACTACACCTTTGGACTCTCTCTCTCTCTCTCTCTCTCTCTCTCTCTCTTGCTTGCAACAAAAAAGCTTGAAGAAGCTCTCGTTTTATAGATGGAGAGACCGATCATATCAGAATTTTCACATGTAAAGTTCATTTCTTATTCACTTATATTGGGCCATGGCAACAGTTGGGTCCTTACATCCAGCCCATTTGTCATTCACTTATAAAGCTCATTAATTATCACATGTCGCATGTTGGGTAACTAAAAATTGTGTAGGCTATCTATCTAGTTTGAAAGAGTTAGCTGATGCTTTGGAAGTAGATATTGTTTCCTCCCTTATAAATAGCAACGAGAATTTAGAAATTTCGGTTCGCGTGCAATAGTATCTGTCAATTTAACCTTTATACATATCCGTTTTAGATAAATCTAAAAGATAGTAATAGATAAAGACAAGGATACAAGTTTTCTTTAGACAATAAGGATAGAGCCACTATCCGGCCCAATAGACATCCCTTTACATGTCTCCTTCCACCCACGGGCAGCCCAAAAGTATGCCCACTGCCATTTTTGCCAGAGCAAAATACTTTCCGCAATGGTTCATAAGCATTGTAATACAACTACCATCGGATCAAGTAATCAGATGGTACACGATCATTGTATCTCTTTGAAGAAAATACAGCAGATCTTAAATATGATGTGCCTTCTAATGACAATGTCCATTAGAGCATTGTAGCATGTATTAGTACTCTTTCTACCCACTTTAAATTGTCTGTACAAGCTTACTCATCTGTACGATTCAAACCCACCCTAGCCATATGTTTTCTGAATGCTCTCAGTCGGAATGAGATCTAGACCGTCCAACGCCTTTAAACACATGAAATTGAGCTGTACGAGGATATATGAGCCATTTACTTTTGAAAATGATATGCACAGTATACATACGGTTCAGTTTCATGTGTCTGAAAAACGTTGAGCGATCGAGACGTATAGATCCAAACGATCTCATTCACTCTCGGTCATCCTTCCTAACATAAAAGAGGCAGACATGGAAAGGGATGGAGCATGGGTGATGCATGGATTAAAGGACTGCCATGTGACCGCTTTTGCTGCCAGTTGATGGATATATGGTAGAACTTAATGGTGCATTCAATCCTCCTCGTCTCAATGCCTATTGCTGTGGGGGTAAATAACAGTAGGTGCATGCCAGCAAATCCCCAAGTTTAAGGATGCATTTGTGTAGGACTCCGTGGAGATCCATGGTGGATCGATGATTCTGGCTAATATGCTCTCGATTTAGAACTATTTTCTACTGACTTCTAAACTAATAATTTATCAGATAGAGGGATTTTCAGTGTGCCATATACATTTAATCCATTTAAAAAAGATTGTTCATCAACTGACCTGTAAGTTAATAATTAGTCAAATAACCAAATTACCGGTTACCATTTGCATCCCCTAAATCTTGGTATAACATCAATCACAATGTTCAGAAGTGAATCAATTAGTTATTTAAAGAGAACTGACTAAATGTAGAGAGGTTTGACTTCACCCTTGGCCTCTTTTTGGGGATTGAGATCGTCTACTCTATTTCTTTTACATCACTTGTACTCCACTCATTCTGATTAGTCTAAAATTTTTGAAGAATAGATTTTTTTTTCTTTTTTAGGTTCCACTTTCTTCCTACTACGATAACTTAATCAATAAGATGAAATGGAGCACCAATAGTATAGAAAAAGTGGAGTAGACGATCTCAATCCCTTTTTGGGAGATCCCATTTCATGTCCGTGGTGAGCCTAAGTAAAAGCTCTCCGACTGTTCGGCCTAGATGTGCTGCAGATTTATTTTTACTTATTCGTGAAATTACTTCTCTAAAGATCAATCTGAGTTCAGTATAATCACTTTATTAGTCAGAATTATTGGAACTGTGTGTAATATTTTTTCATTGGGAGGATATATCGAGTTTTACCCGGAATCGAACTCCAATTTTCTATATATATATATATATATATATATCCGACCAATTGAACTTCCCTTTCAAAGAAGAAAAAAAAATTATTTTTTTGAAGAAAGTAGATAAGATACCTTGACTTTAGTGAGTAGAGATATAATGGAATTCAAACTTCAGAGTCTGAGATCCAAAGTATCTCGTCTACACAACTCTTATATGATTTGCTAAACATCTTCTCATAAAGGCCTGTACCTGTCTGCTGTTCGTCTGGCACAATGCATTATGACATGGAGGATCTCGTGATGTATGGGCTTCCTTAGCTGTGAATGCATCTTTAAATGCCTACCGTCGGCAGTACACACATGCAGGATCCTAACCGGTTGATGAGTACATAGGCATCCACGTGCAAAGCCTGAGAGATCTTTTAGGGTTGGTTGGAGATAATTTTGAGCTGATCGATAATTTCGATTAATTAGGTAAGAAATTTATATCCACTTGATCATCTAAAGAAGCAATCTTATGGACCGGAGATAAATGTTTCTGAATAATTTTTAGGTTCTAATTAATAATAGAATCTGAGACCTCTCAATTGAGAGGCAAGAGGTGAACCAACTGCAGTAGGCAACTCGTTTTGTTTCCCTTTTCCATTGTGAAAGAATGAACTAGCCTGTTTAGATGGAAAAGAGTATCATGGTCCTAAGGATAGATATCAATTACTAAATGATCGAGGAAAAAATTACACTTATAAAGTCTATTGTTTCCTGTCTATGTGCTTTCTCTGATTCTGGTGGCTGCTTGAGAAAAAAGGAAAAGACCCATGAGACCCATAAGTCATGTGAAAATACATAGCTAGGTAGAGTTTAATTTCAACAAAAAAACCACGACGTGGGAATTAAAATCTTAACTATGATAGGAAATTATGAAGCTCTGTAGTCAGTAAGTACCTATCTAGGTTAAGGTTCCATTTCCATGCTGCCACACATGGAGCAAATTAAGTTAGCACCGCTGTGGAATAACTCCCTAAGGACAGCTTCGTTAGACGCAAGTGAAGGCATACAAAGGGTAATGCGGTTTTACTATACTTTTTACCATTCTTTTTGTCATATTTTTTAGAAGATGTTTGATTATTTGATCAAAGAGCCCTCATTAAAAAATTATTTGCTTCATCGTAGGACCATATAATTCACCAATTTAAAATCAACCCTTTTAAAATCAATGAATGTTCACAATTTTAAAATCAAAGAGTGCTTTATTTGGATATCTTTAGAAAACAGGGAATGCATAAAATTCTTAGTTTACAGTGTTAAAAATAATTTTGAGAACTACTTGACTAAGTAATCAAATGACTCTCGATGTAGTAAAAGGAGTAGAGAAAAGTACTGCATAGCAGCATTCTTCTTATAATAAACCCGACATGTAGTTCATATGTAAACTCATGTTTCAGAGTGTTGAAATGAAGGATCTTTGTGCATATAAGTAGACCAAAGATTGGTTATAGAAGACTGCCTGTGGAGCTCTAACAATAGGAAAATAAATCATGTTACAAACTTTCTCAATAAACCCACGTCCACATTGAATCAGGACTAACAATTATTTTGCCGACAAGTGGACAAAGACCCCTCCCTCCTTTTTTTCTTAAATTTTTTTTTGCAAAGCCTCCACAATAGAGATGGTACCAATGGGTGTTTACCAATTCTTCTTAAATAGGAAATTCTTCGGTACAATTGCGACAATTTTGTCTTATACGGGCGACCATGCTGAGCTCTATGGGTCCCATACAAGAAATAATATTCTTACTACGCCCCACCACCTACGGAGAGCATATGGATATAAGCTCCACAAACTTATGAAACAAATCTTCGCCTCTTATACAACCGTAGAAAATGAGACTTGAATATAAAACCTCTTCATAAAAGGAGAGTCAATGCCACTGAACCACAGGCTCTTCGGTAAGTGGACAAAGTCTTAGTTAGGAGGAAAAAGTGCACGTCTGACTCACTAATAAGTGGAAACTGGATCACATAAGAAGCAACGTTATAACTGAATTTTATCTCTTAAGGGTCCAAGTCATAGATAAAATAGAGAAAAATATCAGAGGCTATGTTTAAGGGGAATTCTCGCAGTACCCACATTGGGAACTGACCTCACTGGGGCTAGGAGACGTTTGAGAATTAGAGGTAGGGCTGTAAATGGGTAGGATACGGAAACGGAAACAGATGTTTCCGTTTTTCGATTTCGATAACGATAACTTGTATCCGTTTTCGATTCCGATAAGATCGGAAAGTGTATTTTCCGTTTCCATTTCCGATATCGGAATCGGATATTATTTCTGAGAATTATCGAAAGTTGCTATTTTTTATTTATTTGTTTAAAATATATAGAATAAGACCTAAATATAACCAGTACGCCTTAGTATATTAGATAATGATTAATAAGATTAAAACACAATGAATGTAAGCATGTATCCATAAAGTTACATTTAAAAATCTTTAATAATAATCGGAATCGAAAATCGGAAAGCGGATACAAAAACATGTGTTTCTGTTTCCGAATCTGATAGCTTATCGGAAATATCCGATTCCAATAACTATCGGACGGACATTTTTTTTTTATCGAAAACAGATATTTTTTTCGGTAACAGATCGAAAAATCGGATAGTCGGGTTCCCATTGACAGCCCTGACTCGGTTATCAAAAGAGGAGGGGGGGCGGGGGGAAGAAGAGAGCTACGCGGTAGGGCTTTTAGTTCGACGAGTTTGGTGACGGGCTGCGTCTGGGCTGTCAACCGGTTAATGGGCCGGAAAAATCTAGAACAATACGAACCCAGGGGACGATTACCATAGTGGACTCGACCAGATATAAGAATTATTTGGTGTATTGCAAATTCATGTAAAATATTAGAAAATATTATTTTTTTGGTATTTGTCTGATATTTATTATGATGCAATTACTCGATATAAAATGTCAACCATCATGAAATTCCTTTTTCTTTAATTTTGATATTTCAGTCAAATATTACTGTAAATCAAAAGCAAATCATTTTGATATTGACACGATCATGAAATTTTATAGAACACCGAGTAGCAGGACAGTGGAAGTAAATAGGTTTGTCTTCTTCTCGCTTTCTCTAAAGCGTTTGGTTTGCCGAAGCATCGAAATTTAGGAATCTCGTAGGCACCTGCAGACAGCAATTAAGGTTTCCCATTTGGCAGAAATTTCGCAAGCTAAAGATTAATGCTGCCTAGCGCGCTTTCTCTCTGAGGTCATGTTTGGCATAGCTTCTATTTGAAATCATTTTTATATTTTTATTTAGTTATTTTTTGTATAAGTCATTAGATCTTAAAAGTCATTTATATAATATTTTACTTATGTTTTGACTTTCAACCAAAAGTTATAAGGGTGAAGCTTCCAAGATTAAGAAAAAATAAGATTATTATGAAAGAGTTGACTTTTGTAACAAATAAACATTAGTTATAATCTCTCTTCCTCAACTCATTCTATATGAGAAGTGAAAGCCAACAATGACTTTCAATGAGAAGTTTTGCCAAACATGCCCTAAATCACTTGTATCTACTTCCATTTAGCTCTATCTCTCTCCTTATCCACGTTTGTGATAAAAAGAGTAGAACTATTAGTAGTTGATGTTAATCTCTGACATAATCTACTTTGGATCTGCAAAACTCACAGTCCAAACTTTTAATTCCTAATTTGTTTGCAGAATAGGTCATCCGGAATAATATATACTAGAATAAAGAGTGTTTAACTTTGATAGTTATGGAGGATTCACAGACGGAATAAGAAGGATAAGTAATTCTTGAGTCTATGGTCGAATTACTTATTCTCCTTATTCTAGTATAAACAATTCTAACGCGGCATAAATTATTTTGCCAATCAAACTAGAATTAACCTTATTATAAAAATAAGAAATTTTATTCTTCTCCTATTCTTCAATCAAAGTGACGCTAAGATAACTTACACTAGATTTGCAAAACTCAGTCTAAGATATATATGTACAATTATATGAATAGATTTATTATTTGAGTTAACAAACGTCACCCACACTCTTTGTACGTTAAGTTGTGGACTAACCTCACGTCAAATCTGCCATGATCTCAAGTCAATACGGACCATATTAGATCTTCAATTTCTAAACTTGCGGATGTCTATGGGTGCATACCTACTCTAATTCACACTATAAAATAGACTATACTTAATAAACATTATTACATATGTTATTTTAACAATATAGAGACTATTTGAGGTCTAACTTTTTAGCAAAATTTTGGCATGATATTTCTTTGAGGATAACTTCGAGTAAGGTGGCATTTTATTAGTCAGGATACTTTTGTCGGTGAAGGCAGCTCAACTCATGGGACTAATCTGAGAGTTGGAGGTGAAAAATATTGTCTACAAGTTACGGCAAATATAATTGTGATATTCTTTGAATGTTCTATGGATTTAAATCAGAGCAAGTACCTAGAAGAATTGGCAAATATTAGGACTCTCATTGATCTTAGTCTTTCTAAAGCAACTTGACTTATCTGACTTATCAACTAGTACAAAATACTTAATAGTTACAATTGTTTAGTTTTTGTAATATATCTAGTGGTCTGATCATAATCACTGATTTAACCAAGAATCTTGATGACCTGATCTTAGATCATATGATTGCTTAGTTAGTTATGACTGAGGCTTTTTAAGTGGGTGGCATATAGAGTTCCCAATGTTGTCTATGGTTTGCTAAGGTTTTTTTTTTTTTTTTTTTTTTTTTGTTGGGGGGGGGGATTCAAAGATACTTTCATGTAGGGATGTAAATTGGGTGGACTAGACTGGGTTATGTAATAATTTGGGTCTAACCTAAATTCAAAATAGCCTAGTCCAAATTTAACTTAAATTCAGTCCCAATTCAATAGTGAGTGATTGGGTTGAGCTGTCCCTATTTATAAATGGTTTGTTAGAAATGCTTTATTTTTTGTATGCATTATTGTAAATTTTGCAAAACCAATCAGTATTTTACAAAATTCAGTGGGGTCACGAGACTCCATTGGCTAAAGCCTAGATCCTTATGTGAGTAGTAATTATTTGATTGCTGTCTTTGTCTAACTTGGTGAACTGAGCAAACCAACATAGGAGCCTGTGTTTAAGAGTAGCGCGGTCTACATCTAATCTATAGTTAAGGGGAGATGCCAACGAGACCTTTTTTTGGACTGATGCTAACTAGATTACACGAGCAAAGTCGCAAGGAATAGCATATGCGACACTGAGTTTGGGGCTTGAAGGCAACTAGGGCAGGTAGGATCAACCCAATGAAGTGACTTAGTCAATCTAAAGTCGTGTTTGGCGCAGTTTTCATTTGGAAGTAGTTTTATATTTTCATTTAGCTATTTTTTATGGAAGCCATTAAATCTTAAAAATCATTTATGTGGTATTTTTTTTATGTTTTGACTTCCAACCAAAAACTACAAAGAAGAAATTTTTAAAATTGGAGAAAAAATAAAGTTGTTATGAGAGAGTTGACTTTCGTAACAAACCAAAATTAATTATAACCTCTCTCCCACAACTCATTCCTTCACATTATTTTTTTCGCACTAGTTCTAGAGGTAAGGTAGGATATAGATATAATGTCTTCTTTATAATACTCTCATGAGAAACATATATAAGGCCCCAGTACTCCAGGTCGATTATTCAAAAAAGAAAGAAATGGGGGATTAACTAGTACAAGCATCTGCTAATAGCTTGGGGAGAGAGCAAAACAAAGTTGAAGAAGAGGAACCTCGATATGAAGATTCAAAAAGCCTTCAAACATAGGAGAAGAACTAGAGAAATAGTCATTTTATGATGAAAGGAAGATAATTCTTATTCAATTGAGTTTTGCACTTGTAACCATTTTTTTCATATACGGGATAGATAAATAAAAAATTAAAACAAAATAAAAAGCAATAATTCCTAAACAAACAATGGGAAGTAATTCTAAGTACATTCTCTAACTAACATGATTGCAAAATTTACTCCAATTTGGCATCCAAGTCCTAATATACTTTCCTTTAGTAATAAAGAAAAAATTTCAAATTTTCCCCTGATCTTGTGTCTATCACGACGCTCCACCTACTTAATTGATTTCACGTGTGTTTGATGTGCCGGATTAAATTAAAGAAAGCCGATTAAGATATTGCAACTTAAAGGCACCTGGTTAAGCTCGTGGATACCTGGTCCAACTGTTTACTTACGCTTCACGTTGTCTAGCTTTTTCCTATTCTTTTATTTAGATACTAGAAGATGTTTGGTGATCCATTTGGCCAGCTTCATATATAAGCAGCTCTTTTTGAAGGAGTCTTCTCTTGGAGAACTGAAACTTATTGAGTTGGCCCCTTCCTTCGTTGAGGGGTCCCTGCTATCAGCCTGCCATCTCTCTTTAATAACCCTTTGTTATTTCTTCACCCCAATTTGTTTTCAAAATAAGTTATTTACAATTATGTATCCGTAATAGAATATGCTAGAATAAGGAGCGTTTAACTTTGATAGTTCTGTACGACTTACTGACCGAATAGGAAGGATAAACAATCTTAAGTCTAAAGTCGAATTACTTATTCTCTTTATTTTAGCATAAGCAATTGTAATGCGGTATGAGCCATTCCGCCCATCAAACTCCTTGTCTTTATTGCATCTCGTCTTTAAGCATGAAAATGGCCATTTGACATATTACTAATTTATAGGTCAGATAATACACAATCTTGTTAATTCGGTGTGAATAATGAATAAGATGCAATAGACAATTTTCTTTTTACCTAAGATTATCTGACCAATAATTTTTTTTTACAACACTAACAGATATATATAGTCTGTTTAGACTAATAATATAACAAACAAGGTCGTGTATCCACCTTAGATCCGTACAAAGTCTGACCTCTACGTGCATCCCTAGCTGTCCCAATTAGAGGAAATCAAAGGATTCGAAGAACAAAGCTCTTCTGTGTTTCTCTGAGAAACCCATTCCAATGGAGAACTTTGACGGATAACATTATAAGCAGTAGCCTTCCTCTGTGGACATCCATAAAATAATGGGATTCGACGTCACCCAAATCTGGGTGCCCGGATTCCTTCTCCATACTCTCTCTCTCTCTAGATCTCTCTCTCCATATGTGTGCCCCAGCAACAACACTAATAAGCAATTTGATTGATGCATCTCACACGGTTTGAATAATACCTCTGCTGGTGGCTGGTCTAGCTCGCTTGCCCGTCATGAGCTATAAAGTTGACAAAATCTAGGTTAACTAGTGGTCTAAGGCTGTATTATTAAAGGTATCACCACTGTTTGTTTACGAATTGTTCAAAAAGGCTTTTTTAAAGAACCCAAGTGGGGAATAATATAGAGAGAGAGAGAGCGTGACGTTGTGTCTTGTAAGTTGGAGGGGGGGGGGGAGCCGTTGTACTTCCAAGTTGCCACCAACGGCCACTGTTTGTAGTGACGGACGTAGAAATCTTGTTCAGTAGAATCACTTGGATATTAAGTCATAAATATAATTAGGTCAGTAAGATCTTAGACTAGATTATACGAGGTCTTGAGTTGAGTCAGTGTGATCCTAAGTTAGATAAGTGAGATCGCAAACTAGACTATTTTAGATTAAGCTAATAAATTTAATAAAATTCACTAAAATTTTAAGACCCCGCTAAATAAGGTTAGATTTGTCACTAACTGTTCGTAGGCTCACTACCTCAACCTGCACATCACTGGAAGTTGCATGGATATATATTTAACTATGGTTATCAAGAGTACATGTGCATCCACCCACTTCTTATGTATCCATGAGACTTGTTGGAAGGTTAGCTTATAAAGCTGATTGGAAGGGGAGATTTTTGAATAAAATATCATTGATCAGGTGGATGAGAGATAGAAAGGTCACATGCTAGCTTAGGTTCGACAAAGGTGAGATTTTAAATATCATTTATCTCATGTACTTAGGTAGAAGGATTTGGTCTATCTCTCTCTCTCCTTTTTATTGTATGTGTGTGTGTGTTTTTGGGAGGGATGAGCACATTAGATTGGACAGACATGTTAGACTTACACTTGTGTCATACGTCTGTTTAATGATGATAAAGGGTGTTTCATCAGATTGATTGAGCGTTCATCTTTATTGTGCCGGTCAGCTACTGTCTTTATTCAGAGGGTAAGAAAGAAGGATTTTTTACATATATAACCCTCAAAAATAACATATTTGCATGTATACCTTTAGTTCTCATATTTTATCGTCAATATTCTTACAATCTTCAAAATATTGCATTTACATTTCTCAATCTAATGGTTTGACATAAATATCCTTAAATTCATTAATATTTAGCATATATACCCTTTAATATATTAAAATCTTGTATTTTATACTCCCAATATCTTCAACGATGTCATGATTTATGTAATGCTTTTGACATATTTCATTAAAATTAACGTAAGTTTGACAGAAGATACATAAATGGAACATTTTGAATGTTGCATGAATATTGATGATAATATGTGAGAATTGGAAGTATATAGTTTTGAGAAACATATATGCAAAAACTCTTAAAAAGAAGCAGCAACTGCTGCAACAGAGACCTTTGCTTCCTAAACTTATTGCCCGGTGCTGTTCTCAGGCCATCCGAGCTGTATCTGATTCCAACATCCAATCAATGTCTTTTCATGGTCAGTTGCCGGATATCTGGTGCAAACATAGCCGTTTCCGCCGAGCATACCCCATTTCTAGCGGTCTAATCATTAGCTTTCGAAGTGGCTGTGATACTGATCTTGGTGTATGCATGTTAAGTTTATACCGAGTAAGAGTTAAAATAGGAAGGGATGTGTCCATAAAAGACGAAACCATCCACATAAGCGCAGAACAATTTGGATCATATATATGCTTATGCAAAGGCTATTTTGCTTTTCTTTTGTATGTTATATATTAGACATATTAAAGCCACACTGTAAAAAGTTTGTACCGTTCTTTTTCCATCAAGAGTAGGACAAAGAAGTGCAAAGAAAACTAGGCAATGTAAGTAGTGTCAAATTATGTGAATTAAATGTGTTCTTCTTAATTTAATCCCTTTCTTTTTTCCCTCTTTCACTCTTGTTTTTACTTGTTCTTTGTATGTGGTGTCGGCCTAATTCTCTCTCTCTCTCTTGTATGTGTGTGTGTGAAGAGAATTCGCTTCCAACAGTATGTTTTACAGGGTATGTGCATGTGCCTAATTGGAGGGGTTCAGCGGTTCAACTTAAGTTACATATATATTCATGTGGCTAATTAAGGATGTAAATTAGGTGAGCAAGGCTGGGTTATGTGATAATTTAGGTCTAATCCAAATTTAAGAAAGTTCAACTCAATTTTAGCACAATCCAAATTCAGCCAAATTTAATCTAAATTCAGCCCCAATCAATAGTAAGTGGGGTTGGATTGGGTTTGATTGGATTGGACCGGTCCTATTTATAAATAATTTGTTAGAAGTGTTTTACTTTTTGTATGAATTGTTATAAAAATTGATAGATTAAATTAGGTCAACTCGTTTTCAGTCCAATCCAGCTTAGATTTAACTAATTTCAATACAAATTTAATCCAACTCAATTTATATAGTTTGGGCCAATCCAATTTCTTTTAATATGGGCTGATTTGGATTGGACCACGGGCTGATCCTTCCAATTGACACCCCTACAGATGGCTCTTCTAATTTTACGGTCTTATTGTATTGATTCAAACTCAATTAGTCCATGGAATACACCATCGCATGGCATAGTTGTTTGGCATGTTCTTTTTTAAAACTAACGGATTCCTTTTTCTTTAGGCTTTCCAATAACAGAGTGAACCATCCTCCTTCGATAGAAGTCCTCAGGCGCATTCGTGACTGTACATATGAGAAATTCTGATAGGCCTGCACAGCTCTGCAGGGTCATCACTATTAATTTGTAGGGCACAAGAGAGCTAGCTCTTCAAATTAATTTGCCCAAACATGCATATCTGAGTCTGATCCTAGTTAATTAATTATGAAGAGTTTCAACTGCACAATGTGATGATCCAACTAGGTTTCTGCATGCATACCTATTGTCAGCATACAAATGATTGTAACTGGCTAGCCGACAGATTTGGGCATTGTTAATTTTGAAAGGACTAATGTCATATTATAGAGGAATTGGATAAGATAACCATACCGCACATATATTTATTTATTATGACTCATGATCAGATATAGCCATGTGGAGGCTTACTGAACCTTGGGAGAGTTTTTAAAATTTTATATATTGACGAATTAAAAATGTTCTCCCTCTGTGCATTGACTCACTCCACACACTGATCACCAAAATCGCGAACGAACACCTTTGTCAAAGTCATACATTTCCTTGAAAGTGGAAAGGAGTATAACCATATAAAAATTGTAACAAGAACAACCAGTGGGAAGAATAAATTGGAGTAGAGAGGAGAGAGAAAAATGGAGTGCACATGTTTATGTGGATTGGGTGTGCAGGGCCCTCAATGTAGTAATTTTTTTTTGAATGGTGGCACAGTAGCCGGGTATCTACAGGTATCTACGTACAAGCGACCGGAGTACGAAACATAGAATAAAGATTCAAACTAGGATTACAGAGTTTTAGGTTCCAACTAGGATTGAATCTGAGACTTAATCTCAAATGGACTCTGCTAGTGATGAAGCCAACTGCACTAGGTAGTTGGTTCGAAAGTAACAAATATATTTGGGCATGATAAATATTTTGTAAGTCATGACAAGTATTTCGTCTTGTTCACAGAGTATTTGTTAGATTTGAAAATTATTTATCATTTTTACGTATGTGTATATAAATTTTTGAACGTGACAAATATTTTTTATATGTGATAAATATTTGGTTGACATGACAAATAATATTTCTCATGTTTATATACATTTCTCATGTCCAAAATTCTGCATGCATGATGAATGTTTGTCAAGCTTCACTTATGAAAAAATTATCCAACTCATACATTGTCTCCTACATGGACCGATGACATCCTATAATGTAAGATTACTCAGCTTCGTATTACTCTTACTTTATATGACCGTACTGTTTCTTAATTGAATGTCTACGAAATGATTGAGGTTGAAATCATGGACTAACGGAAGATATAGAAAAACAAGGTTCTACGCAAGTCCGTAACTCATCAATGCACGTCTAATTTGAGTCTAACATGCTAACACCTCCATCCCTTCTTAAGTTGAAATAAAAAAAGACCTAAAGAAGCTTATATTCATTAAAGTCTATAATATAATCATAGATAACTTATATGAGACTAACATACAACCTTTTCCCTTAATTCTTTTACTCCCATGTCTAAATCGAAATCATAGTGGACTTGGCACATATGATAGTAGAAAAGAATACAGTCACAATTTAAGGTATCTAAACTCCACTTTGTTTGTAGAATTATGGAAGAATAAGATTCACATCACTATGCTAGCAGAATGGATTATAACAAAATTAATTACTCTAAATTGCTTATTTCGAAATAAGAAGTATTTATCTTTGATAGCAAGAAAAAATTCAAGACGCAATATCAAATTCTTGATATAGGATAAAATTACTTACTTACCTATATTTCGAGAGTAAAAATTATGATGTGAAATATACATAAAAGAAGAAAATGTTGTTTTGAATAGAGTGAACGTAGTCTACAGGCCTGTGTATAAAGTCACAATTCGTTTGTACAAGAAGCTACGTACCTTCTAAAACTGACGAACAAACAGGAAAGTAGCACCTGAAATTGAGGTATAATTCATGAGAACAAATATACACTAAGGACCGTAATCCATAGCACAGGATCCAGTTCTCTTTCTTCCTTCCACTTATTTGCGTTTGTGCGTAGCGTTTGGCTGCGTACATCTTAAGTTGTCAGATTTTTTTTAACCCTTCTAACAGAGTTGGGTATGTTGGGCATTGCAAAAGGGACGTGCTCCCCACCAGCCCACGCGCACGCGTCCCCAGCGTGACCCTAATTTCCAACACAATATGGTGTGCGCCTTCAACCTAATAAGAATATTATAATCTTAATCCCCACCACCCTCATAATCTACTGCAAACCTACAGCCAAGCCACCGCTACCTCACATACATCACCCATCGCCCCACCACCAACAACAGAACTAAAAAAGGAGAGGAAGAAAAAAATAAACAAAAAGCCAAGCGTTTGTGCATATTATAATGGAAAACTAAAGCGAAACATGTCCTCTCTCTGTCTCTAGCTAGTCTAGATCTCTCTTTCCGTGCCTTTGTACTGATCATCTTCTTGGGTCCTTAGCACGCAGTCGTTGCAATCTACTCTGGGGGAGATGTTATATCAGAAAGGAAGCATCCGTTCCGTGGTCTTAGCATCGGTGCAACTCACTGGTTTATTAGAGGTCAGCTGTGTTCTACTCAGTTATTGCACCATAAGCCAGAGGGAAGAGATTAATCCTGATGGCTTCTGTAGCTTCTAGTGTTCGTTTTCCGAAATCTCTCCTTCAGGGTTTGAGAGAACAGTAGGGAGACTACGCGTCCTTTTGGCTTCTTCTCCTTGGGTTCATGCACTCGTTTGGTTGCTGCCTCAAGGGAACAGGATATAACCCTTCTTTCCTTTTCTCTACAGGGACAGATGGATTGACAGATAAGAGGGACAGCTCCATATTTGAGGAGCGCTTCCGTTTGTGCATCTCACACTGCAAATCTTCAGAGTTTGTTCTCTCTTCTCTATTGTAACCTCTCCAATTCTCTCAGTATAAGGGTTTTCAGCTCTGCGTCATGTAATCCGTATCTATTCGTAAAACAGAAGAAGCCAGGTAGCAGCAAGCTGGTTGTTGCTACTGCTGCTGCTTCCTCAACAGCAACAGCAACAGCAACAGCAACAAGAGGAGGGGGGAGGAAAGGAGTACTACCACCAGGGCAGGCTGGCGAACTGCTGGTGGGCTGGCCACCTTGGCCTGGCAGGGGTGGAGCCAGCGCCGTCCGGCGCCTTCGCCGGGCCCAAGAAACTGACCCCTGAGATGGCCCCGAAGGAAGACGACGCCGGCGGGGGCGGCACCGAGGACAACGATGACGAGAGGGTCGACAACGGGGACGAGCCCAAGGAGGGCGCCGTGGAGGCCCCCGCCCGGCGCCCACGCGGGCGTCCCCCGGGGTCCAGGAACAAGCCCAAGCCCCCTATCTTCGTCACCCGGGACAGCCCCAACGCGCTCCGCAGCCACGTCATGGAGGTCGCCGGCGGTGCTGACGTCGCCGAGTGCATCGCGCAGTTCGCGCGCCGCCGCCAGCGCGGCGTCTGCGTGCTCAGCGGCGCCGGGGCCGTTGCCAACGTCGCCCTACGCCAGCCCTCGGCGCCCGGCGCAGTCGTGGCGCTGCACGGCCGCTTCGAGATCCTCTCGCTCACGGGCGCCTTCCTGCCCGGCCCGTCCCCCCCCGGTTCCACGGGTCTCACCGTGTACCTCGCCGGCGGGCAGGGGCAGGTGGTGGGGGGCAGCGTGGTGGGGGCGCTGGTGGCGGCGGGGCCCGTCATGGTGATGGCGGCGACGTTCGCCAACGCCACCTACGAGCGCCTGCCGCTCGACGAGGAGGAGGAAGGCAGCGCCGCCGCCGCCGGCAACCAGGGCCCGATGCCCGGCGGTTCCCCGACGGCGATGGGTGGGCCCGGTGGGGACGGGCTACCCGACCCGTCTTCCCTGCCCATCTTCAACTTGCCGCCGAATCTGCTGCCGAACGGCGCGCAGCTGGGCCACGACGCCTACGCATGGGCTCATGCTCGCCCCCCATTCTAATGGGAGGCTAAGGAAAGAGGAAATTTGGTTAACCTGAGCAAGTTAGCTAGGTATGGGGAAGAGGAGATTAAGGGATGCATCATCTTGAGGACATGAATGAGAGGAGGAGAAGGAAAAGAAGAATTCAAGGTCTTTACATGTATACTGCACTTGGTTATGAAAAGATATATAGACTTGAGCATCAGGGTGAGCTTTTTCTGTTTCTGTTCTTCATAGATGAGAGATCTGCTTGAAGGGTTTGCCATGGTTGTAAGATCCCTGGGACTCTAACATAGTGCAGAGGTTCTTCACTACAAGATAGTTTGGTTACTGTGTTTTGTTGTATTTGGCAATGGTGAACCTGACCAGTAGCATGTTATATTATGATCTTAATTTCTCTCTTGAGTTGGTCCTTCCCTGCAGAAGATGGATGAGCCTGGCCGGCGATCACCTCAGCTGGAGGATCCTGTTGCTTGACGCACACGTCGGAAGGCTGTCAAGCAAGAGGTTGTCAAGCTAGAAAGAGGTAGAAGCCATCTCTCTTCTTCCTCCTAGAGGTTGCAGAACATAACCTAATAAGACATCGCAGAAACTGTTTGAAGAATAGACTAAAAACTGTTTGCAGATCATAACCATGAGAGATATAGCTCTAGTTTCTCATGTTTTTTTCCCGAAACCCGCCTTGTGAATTGTTCTCGTTTCTCATGTAGTAATGGTTTATTTGCGGTCTGTTCGACGAAATGCTTGTAGATTATGCTATCCACATATGTATCAGGAGAGATAGCAACACTTCCCTGCTATCTTGTGATTCTTGTTAATTTCTTGTAGCTGAACCATTCCCGTTCCCCCAATAGATCGGATCTCCTTTTGAAGCGGGCTAAGTGTATAAAACTCAATGGAACAGTGTGCTTACGACTCATTCTCGTTGCTGTCAGGTTCTATATATGTTTGTGTTTGCAGGGAAAAATTAAAGGAAAACCCCCCACACTGCACCTAATAAAACCAGCTGCATTCTAAATGCGTAAAATGTCGTAAAATTTTGATTTTAAAATTATTTATTTTAAAAATCATTAAAAATAAAATTCATGATTTTAAAATCATCAAAGGTTTTTGTCTATGATGATATTGGATTAAAAACCGAAATTAATCAAAAAGAGGATTTTAAGAATCAACCAATTTTAGATTACAATAATTTACAACACATCAAACATAAAAAAAAAAAAAAATATTGGCAAATAATTTACAGCACTCTAAACACAAAAAAAATGCCGTTTACGACTTACTAAATTTTGACATATGTTGCGACGCACAAAATAATGCCTAAATTTTCCACTTTACTATGTTCCCGTATGATTGATCTGTTGTGCCAGTATCGATCATATTTTTCAGTTATCTAATGGTGCCTAGGTTAATAATCCACACGTGCAAAGCATAGAGTTACCACACATTCTAAGATTAGATTTCGTAATCCTTTTCAGTTATCTAATGTTTTCAACGACCCGTTACCATTATGTTGCCGCTGCTTCCTACAAAGCAACATCACCCATTCTAAAATAACTTGCTTAATCGTATATGCACACACGGCCAAGTCCTCCATATTTTAACTATTTGTCCATTTTAAAGAGTTCAATGTGCCGTATATTATTAATTCAACTAACAACGTTGTAATGTATAATATTTCCATCTCCAAGCACAAGTACTGTTTTTTTCCGTTTTCAATGTCATCTTTTAGCGGTTAGCGTAGTCATATGTCATACATGCATCAGCATACTTTTAAGCTAGGGTTTTAAAGTTAAGATTCTTAGATTCTCCCAAGAGAGGGAGAAAGAAACACACAGAAGAAAGACTAATTATTTCCGGGTGAGTTTGTGTCTGGTACTAAATGTGAATATAAATGACATCCATGGATCATTACACAAGCGACTCTCCCCTTCCTCTCCCCCCCCTACATACACATAGTGGCGGATGCAGAAATTTTGTCCAAGGATAATCTAAACATGATTGAGTCTGTAGGATCTTGGATTAGGTCATATGAGATCTTAGATTGAGCTAGTAGGATCTTGGACTGGATCAATGAGGTCTTGAACTAGACTATTTTGAATTGGACTAATGGGTTTGACAAAATCCATTGAGGTCCTGAAATCTCACTAGATGAACATTGGATCCGCCACTATACACACACAAGAGAGAGAGAGAGAGAGGATTATATGAGAGCACCCTTGCTTGTCTTCTAGTTTCTAGCCTTAACGTTATTAGTAGGTCTGTTATTTGAGTCTACCATTCATGGTCGATGTGGGGAATAGATGGGATCTTCTCATATTCTAGATTTCTGATGTAGCCTAGATAGCAATTAAGTGGGTTGAAGATCATGATCAGAGCAAGGTTAAGTGTAGGCACCTTATTTGAGAGAATTTGCACACTTTTCACTAAAATAGGCATACCATTATGTTTCCGAATTGAGAATGGTTACTATGACCACAATTTGGAAAGGGCATGACGATACCTATGCAATTGATGGCTATTACCAACACAGCCATTTTCGAGCCAATTTAAATTCCATCTCTACTTCCGACTAATTATCAAAAGATTTTCTTTACTATTTTAGGAAACTAAGAATGCGACTTGTGTGTCAAGGAAGGAGTGAAGTTATAAGTATTGTCAGTCTAAGAAATTTCTTGGAATTATCTCTTCTGCAAGATTTAGTAACAACTTATTACTACTACATTTTAAAAATTTTTATTTTTTATTCTTCTATACAAAGTCACATAGTTTTAAATGAAATATTTACTTGATTTGAGAATTCTTGAATTTTCAATTCAAACAAAGTGTTCTTATGGTGATTTTCCTCTGATCTTCTCTGTGGTCATTGGCCTGTATCAACATCTTAACCAAGATGAGGTAGATTTTTATCCTAACACATCTGGTCTAGTAGTTTTCACCAACAAATACTTAGTTGTTTAAACCCCAAATGCTTTGCAGAATCTTCATATCATCTTCATTTTTTAAGTGTTTGCACATAACGAACCACATTAGCTATCATCTCCTATGTTCCTTCGTACATGTTTGGATTAGTGAATACAACCATTTGGTACTCTAAGAGGCATTAAACATATGTATTAATTTGTAGTATTATGTCTGCTTTATGCTATGACGTTTCCATGCATGACTAAAACTAGATGGCTTGTAATGTTCGTTCTGTGTCTACACATAGATTCAATTCTGTAGTAGCTGATTTCAGTTCCCTACTAAAAATGACATTAATTACAAAGAGCTGGATAGGCTTTTAGACAATCAATACATAGAGTTTAGTCTTTTTTTTTTCCCTTCGATCGAAACTATATATGTTGCCATAGAAAGAATACAGGCCTGATTAATTCCTTGAGGAAATTCTCAATCCATACTTTGCACATCTTCACAGTTCACATACATGGATGGTCCATGTTCACAGGAGAAGTATTATTCTGTATGATACCGTTGGTATCGAACAATCAACAAGGGAACATATTCGATACCTTGTTGCATACGTAGAATCCGAATGGGGCCAAGCAGAGAGGGATCGTCCTCCCCGATGTTGAGGATCATTCTAATCGCCGTGCGAAAGCGAAGAGATTGTCCTCGTCGTCGTAGACAAATACCAGAGTCATCCACTGTTCTCCACATGACAAGATCTTGGGTCATGGTGGTTCCCCAAGGTGAGAGAAAGAGAGAGAGGAGAAGGGAGAATCTTAATTGTGAGAGAGAGGGATTAAGGAAGGAGAGAATGTCATATATGTATGTTTATCCTCACAACCTTTTCTTTTATATATGTGGGTCTTCTATAGACTCAACAATTTTTTGGACTTGTCCTCTCACTAAGAGAGGGTCCAAAAAAAATCTATCCACTACCAATGTGGATGTGGATTGGGATTCCTTCCCAATTTACATCTTCCACTCAGACACACTGACTATCAAATTACTTTTATAATATCTCATCTAATTCTTTCTTTCATACAAAAAACTAACGCGTACGAGCTGATAAGAGATATCTGAAAGTGAGTAGTGTTACATTAAGTCACCACCTGACTAACAAAATATTACAACTCTAAGTCTCATCTTATACCCTAAATCGTATGCTTACACTAGGTCAAGTTAATATGATCTCTCTATAATCTCTGTTTTGACCTCTCAAACTATGTGTTAGAATGACACAAGTATAATGCAATTATGCTTTTCCTACGCCACACATGTCAATTTGCTTAAGTTTGACTACTTTCTTAGTCATGCTTCAATGAACTACATAAAACACGACTGTTGAAAAACATGTTAGAGTAGTATCATCAAGTATCTACTTCATAACAAGGTGTATAATTTTAAAGGGCACAAAAAAGTATAGAGGTTTCACACAAGGACGAAGTGGGAATCTATTCATTTATTTAATTGATGGTCATAAGAATAGCACATACAGTATGATATGTCTGTTATGGTAGAGCTAAGAGCAAGAATTGCCACACTCAAATACCATACAAATATGTAATCATGCACTCCTATAAACGCATCTAGGTTGCCCATGTGGTACACTCAGATTTGACTATTAACTGGCTATATGGAAAAAATAAATCTATGCCTAACTGATTTTCAGTCAGTATCATCTTGACTGCCTACTCAGGTGATTATGACTCTTATCACGCTCCAACTGAACATGAAATCACACTCCTACTGAGCGCGAGATCCACAAAGTCTATGTCATCATACTCACTTTCATAGTGACATGGCGATCGTCTGTATGAGTGGACAGATCACACCCTGGTAGTAAACACAATCGCATCCACAAATATAAATGCACTAGTAATGTAAAGAAAATACTCATATTTTATTACATAAAATGATATCCAAGTCAAAAATATAGCTAGATCCTTCTCAATCCTAAACCTTCAACATATTTGAGAAACGAAATTCTCACAAGAGATTTGTTGAAAAGATCTACAAGTATCTCACTGGTAGAGATATATCTAAGGATTATCTCAATGCCTACGCAATGATATCTCTAATAAAGTAGTAACGGATGTCAATATGCTTTGATTTTCCATGATATTTGGAGTTCCTCCTATAGGCTATCGTGGCCATATTGTCGCAATAGACCACGACAACATCTCATGCATATGCTGTGACATCTAAACTCACTAAGAATCACCTCAACCAGATGGCTTCCTGGACCGCAGTAGTGTAAGTAACATGCTCAGACTCTATCGTAGACAGGGAGACACAAACTTGCTTCTTGTTGTACTAAGAAATAACTCCTCCTCTAAGTACGAATGCATATCCCAAAGTGGACTTGTGGTCATCCCTGTCAGTTGATCCATCAGCATTTTGTATCTAGTCAATCCAAGGCTCCTACCATGATAGCACAAAGCGAGGTTCTCAGTCCCTCGCAGATATCTAAAAATACTTTTTACTGTCCATCAATGTGTAGTCCCAGAACTACTATGGTATCTACTAATTATGCTAACTGTAAAGCAAATGTCGGGTCAAGTATACATCATGGCATATATGAGACAATTGACTGCATTAGCATAAAAGACACTTTTCATTCATTCTTTCTCCTCTTTTATATTGGGACATTAATCAATGCTAAAAACTTAGTCTTTCTCCATTAGAGTATCAACAGGCTTGGCATTATGCATCCAAAAGCATTCTAAGACTTTCTTAATGTAAATCTCTTAAGACAAACTTAAAAACCTCTTAGATCGATTCTTCTGAATATATACTCATAGTATGTAATCTGCCTCACCTAAGTCCTTCAACTCAAAGGTGGAGGATAACCACTCTTGAAGGATTTAATTAACTCCTTATCATTCCTGGCTAGTAATATGTCATCGACATATAAAGAGAGAATGAGAATACTCTTCTCAACTCTCTTGACATAGACACAATAGTCTTCTTCGGTCATTTAAAGCCAATCAAAATGATTACTTGGTGGAAACTATAGTACCACTGTCTAGAAGACTATTTGAGACTAGAAATAGAATATTTTAAGTGACACACTTTGCGCTCATATCCCTTAGCTATGAAGCCCACAGGCTAAGACATATAGATATTTTCGCCTAATTCTCCATTGAAAAAGACTGACTTTACATCCATCTACAATGGTTTTCAGTCTAGATGAGCGATGATAGCTAGGATGAGGATAATAGAGACGAATCTCATTACTGGGGAGAACGTCTCTTCATAGTCTAACCCTCTAATTAGGTATAGCCTTTCGCCACGAGTCAGACTTTGTACTTATCAATTGATCCATCAGCCTTACGCTTGACTTTGAAAACTTAGTTGTTCCTAATAGTCTTACGATTATATGGCAGATCAACCAACTCTCATACTTTGTTCTTAGCCATTGAACTCATTTCTTCACTCATTGCAGCCACCTATTTCTTTGAGTCAGACGAAATCATTGCTTCCTCGTAGGATGTAGGTTCATCAACATCTATAAAAGCGTACATGAAAGATTCCCCGATTGTAAAACGATGTTGAAGGATATGTCCACATTGATTTCTATGAGGTGAAGCAATAAGTGGTTTACTCTTACTATTTATCGGAAACATTTCCACTGTCTTCGACAATATGTAGAGATAGACACACCTCTCTTTCATTGCCAGCAAATGAAGTGTTCCCTTCAGGATCTTGCAGTTCACATAACTATATGTCCAGTCTGACCTCTCCAATAGGTAAATAATCCTCCTCAAGTAAAACCACATCTCGCACCTCTTTCTCAGTCATACCTCCATATAGATGTTTATCATATATCACATAGCCTTTAGAGTGCTCAAGATATCTTATGAACGCCTATTTTCTAGCTCTAGGGCCTAACTTTCTAAACTTATGAGAGGTATTATGAAAATATCTAGCTGATCCCCATGGGCGTAATCTTATAAATAGTATTTTTCGTCTTTTCACAGTTCATAAAGAATTGAAGGTACTAACTTGGAGGGTACACGATCCAAAATATAGAAAGCAATCAAAAGTGGATCCCCCCAGAAACTTATTAAGAGATTAGCTTGTGCCATCATTGACAAAACATCTCTATAAGAGTGTGATTCCTCTTTCCAGCAATGCCATTTTTTTGCAAAGTATGAGGAATAGTAAGCTATCTGCGATTTTTTTTCTTTACACAACTCTCTGAACTGATCTAAGAGGTATTCTTTGCCCTTGATAGGGCAAAGATCCTTAATGCTCCTCTCTTTATCACTCTCAACCTTATATAGAAAACACTTAAAATAAGTTAATTAAGGCTTCTGAGCGATAAGAGAGAAGATACACTGACCTATAGAAAGAATAATCATCTATAAAAGTGATAAAATAAGATTCGTCATGATGTGTCTTTACGTTTAAAGATTCACAAATGTCTAAATAGATTAGGTATATTGGGGAAGAGGCCCTCTTAGTCTTCCCAAATGACTTTCTACAAGTTATTCTTGCTAAGAATGGACCACAGATAGGGAGGTTCACCTTACTGAGAGACTCCAACAGACCTTTCCGAGCCAATTGGCTCATTTTCTACTTCCTATGTGCCCCATTCTTGTATGCCATAATACAAAGTCAGAGACAATATCAAAAGAAAATGTAATTAAGGAAACAAAATCGTTATATTTCTAAATCCATGACAAAAAAATTATCTCTTAAGTGACCAAGACGTGAAGACTTTGACCATAATAAAGAGATATTGTAGTTCCTAAAAAATTAAAATAATAACATAAACGTATAAGTGATAAAACTAAAAACATATTAAATTCAACACTAGGTGCATAAAGCACATCATATAAAATAAAAGTGCACCCAGATTGTATGCTTAACTGGTATGAGCAAACTCCAAAGACTTCTTCTTAAGCACTATTTCTATGATTATGTGTTAGCTTCCCGCTTGTATTCAATGGTAATCTAAGAATCCTGCTCACTTACAAACTATGTGGTTAGTTGCTCCTAAGTCTACAATCCAATGAGAGACTATATGAATAATAAACATATTAGAACACACATAAGCATGATGACTAGGGATGAGACAAACCTTCTTAGACTCAGTGCAACCACTGGCTTAGTATCCCATCTTCTGATAGTGGAAGCACTTAACCTTACCCATATTTTTGTTTTCGCAGTTGCCACGCTTATCATTCTCATTATTCCATTACCCCTTCTTCTTTCCAACCTTTTGATTTTTCTTGTTCCAATTTCGCCTCGGCCTTTTTCCCATAAGCTTATTTACATTAACCACTAGTGCACTATGACGTATCACCTCTTTGCACTCCGTCTCTAACTCGAGATGATATGAGATATCACTGAAATTCTTAATACTTTTATTGTGAGTTAGCACCAGTTTAAGGTGTTTCCAAAAAGAATCAGAAAAGGACCTCATCACAGTAAACACTCGCTACTCATCCAAGAGCTCAGTTCCAACTGTCGTCAATTCTCTGATCATTGAAGACATCATCTTCAAGTACTTTACTATAGAGTACTTGGGGTCCATCATGTACTGATTGAACCTCAAAGTAAACGCCCTCAACGTCTTTGCTAATGTGCCTCCATATTGGAGCTTCAATTGCTCCAACATCTCTTTGGCAGTCTTGTATCTCTCCAACTCTTTAATAAAATCATCGTGCATGCAGCTCAACATAATCTAATACGTACTTCTGTCCTTATTAAGCCACTTATCATAAGCTTACTTGTCACGATTGAATTGAGCAAGCAATCCACCATTTGATAGTGGCAACATTAAATTGGTCAAACTCTCAAGTACTTTTTTCTCATTAAGGAGATATTATATCTTTCTATGTCACATGTTATAATTATCACCTTTTAGTTTATCCTAACTAGACAAGCCATGAAATAAACCTTTTGAGACCATCATTATCTCATACATTGCGCAAGTAGAAAAAAAGTAGACACTTATTTTTTAAGAAAACTATTTCATTCGCTTAAGATTAATTAGTCATACAGTTTCTTTCACATATCTTAATTGAAAAACTTTACTAAACTCATAATCATCACCTTGACATATGTTGCAAATCATATTTTCAATTAATTAAGAGTGAAAAAAGTAAAACCATTAAGGGACCCATTCTCAAAGATTAAATTCACTTGATTTAATAGAAAAAAGAAGTTTTAGGGACACACTCCCTTTATCCATGTGATAAATATACTTACTAGTACATGAACACATGCATATCAAGACAAAATTGATCCAAAATGGCTTTTTCAAATAATACAACACTTTGAATTACATCAAATCCCTACAGGGAGCTTACTACATCAAAACCATTGAGAAAAATAAAGTAGGGATGTTGCACCTTTCATAATGGAGTCAATATTGTCTTGATCAAATATCAATAGGTAGATTATGTAACTCAACACCTATATTAAATTGCATCGCCATAATAATCACAACAAAAAAATGTAATTAACACAAAAAAAATGCTGAGGTTTAGTCAAGCGTTAAATTGCAAACTACATTAATTTAATTTATGCATGATTTGATAAAAAAAATCAGACATCAATTGCATTTGACCAATTTATGCATCTCATAAATTGCATAAAAATTAATTTAAAATCACATGGAAGAATTATCACTCACATAAAAGATGTTTTGAACATGATTTTTAAAAAAAATGACAAATTCATTTTATCATAATCATGTTAAAACATAATAAATTTAGCCCTAAAAATAAATTCAAACATAACTGGCATAAACAATGAGCATGACTAATTATAATATCGTGGGTTAACCAATTAAATTTGGCAAGAAACTCATAACTTTAAACATGTTGTTGCTTATTTACCCTTTATAACATGTTGACTGGGTACATCAAAAACAATTTATAATTATTTCATGTAACTTTAAATTTATCCCTATATAGAGATAGTTTTAAGCAGATAGGGACACATATGCTATTCAATTTAAAAGCTTTTGAAACTTGAACCAAAAAAGGTCCCTTACTGTCGGGGCATAAGAGCAAAAAACTTTTAAATATGATCCCTACTTAAAGAATAAGAAATAAATGTGCAAAACTATAAACATGCGGGCAAAGGACTCAAAATAGAGCATTCTTCTTCCCCTCGAATGGAAAGGAACATTTGAGAAACCCTAAGAAGGGTGGGTAGTGGCAAAAAAGAGGGGCCAGCTAGCATTGCAGAAGGTTCCGCTAGCCCTAACGACGGCCCTGCCGCGCCCCGTAGGAGGCTCCACCAGCCTTGGTGGCAACCATGCCATTGTGTACGGCACACGACTAGGCGCACTAGCGGCCACACACGGCATTGCGCACCTTGATACGCACGCCTACGTGCGACCAAATCCGTATGCCGCCCCGCACGCCTCGGTGTGCCTGTTGCCACGTGCAGTCATGTGCACCTACTGCCACAGGCTGCCGAACGTGCCTGCTATCGTGCGTAAGCCCCAAGGGCCATATAGTAGGGCTACGCTTGCGCCTCGCTTCATTGTTTTCTTGTGTCTCCATCTCCTGCTGCTTGCGAGAGTGGCTATATCAAGCTCAATCAATCAAAAAAATTTGGAATTCGAACGAGGAACTATAACTTGGCTCTAATACGATTGTTGGTATTGAACAATCAATAGGAGAACAGATTTGATATCTCATTGTCTGGCCAGAATCCTCATGGCGCCGAGCAAAGGGATCGTCCTCCTTGATGTAGGGGATCATCCTAATAGTCGTGTGAAAGCGAAGGGATTGTCACCGTTGTCGTGGACGACTATCAGAGTCACCCACCGTTCTTCATGTGGCAAGATCTTAAGGTCGCCGTGGTTCCCCAATGAGAGAGAAAGTGAGAGAGGAGGTTGGAAGATCTTAATTGTAAGAGAGAGGTATTGAGGTAGGAGAGAACGTCACGTACGTATGTCTATCTCCATCCTTTTCTTTTATATATGTGGGTCTCTTAGAGACATGACATGCATGCTAACTCATGGGTCTCCTCTTCCATGTAATTTTTCCATCCTCTTTGAAAACAACCCTACGAGATATGTAGAGTTCCATTCTATCTCCTATTTTCTTTTTATTCGAGAAACAAAACATTTTAGAAAGCAACTTCTAATCTCTTATACGGCTACAGTAGCAACATTTTTTTTTTTTTTAACAATTTTTTTTTTTAGGTCGGTCCCATCACGTCCGACACTTCTTGTATGGGTCGATCTCAAATCGGACGGTCCAAAAAAATCTGAAAAATAAAAGATTGAGTCCAACAAGCAGTGATTTTTTAATATTCATTGGACTCGATTTTTTATTTTGCAGAGTTTTTTAAGTTGTCCGATTGGAGATCTGAATATATGAATATGTAGAGCATGATGGGAACCATTATAAAAAAAAAATTAAAAATTAAAAATAGAAAGAATTGGCCACACCTCTTGCAGTGCAATTACTTGCTGCACTGTAAGAGTGCAGCAAGTATTACTCATTTATTAATTGTAAAAAATGTTATTTGTAATCTCCATCATACTGTATACGAATGAACTTGATCTGACAGTCCCCTCATTAACAAGATGGATGACTTTTGCACTTCTTAACCTTATTACTCATTTACTGCATAATTAATCGTTAATCAAAGACCCACATCTTACTAATTGCTAATACGTAGACCGGGAAAACATTCTCTCTCTCTCTCTCTCTCTCTCTCTGCGCATGTGCGTTTCTGTTTGTTTGTGTATTTGTATCTATGCGTACGCACTCTCCAAACAAGAATACGTATCTATGCGTACGCACTCTCCAAACAAGAATATGTTATTCTTGTTCCTTTTCTAGGCTTTTGATGGTGAATCTGCTGCTTCCAAACCAGAGGGTCCAGATGTTTCCCTCCAGACAGGTCACTGGCTGTAATAACCGATTTCTGGTGGAATTGGTGCACTTGTTATAAGCCTTCTTTGATGAAATAGATCCCTAACGCAGCTAATGATCAAGTTTGGTCAGTGTACTAAAGGAGAAAGCACAGTTTTTGTGGAAAAAGACCCTCACGAGAGTTTTCTTTAAAAATCTCTTCAGTGTACTGACTAAACTTGGTCAATAATTGCACTGATGGGATCCGATTTCTTCTTTGACTGGCTATCAGCTTCAAGCTTAAGGCATCCTTTAGGGAGCTAAACTAGATTAGCTTGTGTGAGGAAATCTACTTATATGTGCACCTGGTGCTTCCTTCTAACTTAATTTATAATTAATCGGCTCCAACTAGTAATACATCACATCGCAGTAGATATTGCGAAATCTTGGGCTCTCATGGATCCCGTCAGTCTCATTTACTTTTCCATCCATCTATTAAAAAAGGAATTTTAATTTTCAGTTCTTATAATCTTTCTGTATTGAGTTTTTATATTTCCTTAAAACCCCCTTAAATATTTGAATCATCATTAAAAAAAAGTCCCCCCAAGGGGTTTCTCCGAGAGGTCTTTTCAAAAAAGATTGAGGGACCTTTTAGAAATATTTAAATGACTGTAATAATTCATAAGAAATATAAAGATTACATGAATTTATAAGAAATATTTGAAGTTTATACGGACTTGACATTCCAATAAAAAAGTCTCATCAGTTGAGGCATCCACACCACACCAGACGGTGATTCCCCTCCCACACTCAGCATATGTGGTAGTAGTACAAGTAGTAGGCTCCCTGAGGAGCCCCACCCTCTGGTCTTAGCTTTAGGGGTCTTTTCTTTGCCTTCAGGAGCTCCTGAGCTAAACCACGGAGATGCGAAAGGTTTACTGGAGAGGAGAGGCCAGAGATGCCCAACTATGAGAACAGGAGATGTGGACCTCCCACCAGCCCCTAGTGCTTAATTAGTAGTGCGATAATAACACTTGGTGTACGTACTAACAAAAAGTGGGAAGAACAATGGAGAAAGGATGCAGACAGGGACTTTTAAAAGCATAATGTACCAACAGATGCAGGTGCCCGTGAAATATTTCATCATGTTGGCAGTGGCGGATCCTGCTTTCATCTAGTAGGATTTTAAGATCCCACTGAATTTTATTAAATTTATAAGCTTAATCTATAGCAGTTTAGCTCGGAACCTCATTGGCCTAACTCAAGATCTCACTAATCCAACCGTACTTATGACCTAATGTCCGAATGACTTTACTAGATAAAATTTATGCCTCGGCCATTGCATGTTGGTCTAATGCTTGACGGAAGGAGATGCTTCTTTCTTCGTTTGTTTGCCTTCTTTCTACCTGTTTGGTTTGCCAAACGTAAAACTGTGCCTGTTTGATGCACTGGGAAGAAGGTCGTTTAAAAGATTAAAGTGGTTATGAAGTTATCAGCTACGCAGTCCGAGTTATACCTAACTGAAGGGAATGCTCATGTGAGAACCATGGACTATGTGCATAGAGGAAGTAAGTGTTTTAGGATCAGAAGTTTATGCAGGTCATAATTGGATGTCAATCCATGAAAATGAGCAGGTTCAGGAGGTCTACTCTCAGACTGTCGAGAGCTCCTCTTCTATTTCAGAAGATATTAGCAGATAAGGGAAATGCCTTCTCATCTTGCTCTCTCCCTTCACTTTCTGACCCTAATAGTGTGTCATATATGTGCATGTCTATGTTATGTACAGGACTTTTACTTTCACCCACATCTAAAGATGGATTATATTTGTCACACATCTACAACCACTTGCAGGAGAAAGAGTCCTAGCTAGTTAGAGTCCATCTCTAACAACTACACTTCCTAATATAAAACAATACAAATGAATACTATATCTAGAAGCCTATCCAAAGAGTTTATGGCTGATGATGATCAGTCTCACTCCAACGGCTCAAGGCCATGTTTGGGTGATCGAATAATGGATGTTGAAGTTATTAAGTCATCTAATTCAAAACTTTAAGACGATGAGTAGACTAGACACAATCTATTAAATATTTTAACACATCTCTCACGTGTAGGCTAATTTTAAACTCTATCGTATGGATCACAAATACAAAATGCATGTCACAATTTGTAAGCATAGGCTCTGATAACATGTTGAAGTTATTACACCATTCAATTTAAAATCTTAAGACAATGAATGGAATAAACACCATCTAGTAAACACTTTGAAATTTTGTCTTTCTTCTAATGTAAGACTATTTTAACAATGGTTAACCCGAACTCGCATGTACTATGTACGCAATTGTGCCAAGAACCAATCATCCAAGTTTCTTACGTTTGTAGAAGTTGCTTGCTCAATTAAATAGAAGCCTCTGGAGCATGGATGATGTAATCTACAGATTAATCAAGAGGCTGGAGCATCATGGTCAGTGCAAGGTTGAAAACAAAAGGAAAGGAAAACAAAGAAAATGACAAAATCAGTAAAACAATCATAACTTGGAACACGGTTACAAAAAATGATTAGGTTTTTTTATTCTTCACTCCCTATAATTATTCAATATTTTGTTACTCCTTGTAAAACTTTATACTCTTTATTAGTCTCCACAATTATTAGAAAAACTTCCTCTAGAGGGATTTTTTAAGGAGGATTCAAAGATTGTGAGGCGTTTTAAAAAAATATGAAGATTGTAGGGACTAAAAAGAAATATTGAATAATTATAGGAATTAAAAAAGTAAAAAAAAAAAAGGAAACTCAAAATAATATCACAATTCCAACTTGTAATCCTTGTTTAGAGTGAACATGCTAGTTACACCATAGTGGATACTGATAGCTAGGCTGAGTTTGATCTTCCGGTGACATTTTTGCATTGGATAATGAGAAAAAACATTTGATAGCTATATAATTAAATTAATATCTGATGACGAGCAGATCAACATATCTGACATTAGTGACTTTATAAAAATCAAAATAGTAGAAGAGATGTTCATCGTGTACAAGTAATCAAAGTTGAAATATTAGGTCCACTGTTATTGGAAAATTCTACTTTTCACAAATGTCTTTTGAATACAACAAAAAAACTCAATTGTCGATAACTTTATATTTTAACTCTTGAAATTGTAACATATTTACAAGTAAGCGCTCCTAATCCAACTATTTACAAATAAGCCCTCATAATCTATCCTAAATTGATGAAAGGCTCCTAAATATTACAAATAAGTTCCTGAGAGTTTTACAACTAAGCCTCTAAAAAGGCCTTATTTATAAGAAAATGTGATTGTGGGAACTTATTTGTAAAAAATTAAATTAAGAGGGCTTATTTGTAAAATCAAAAGTTTATAAGGGCTAAAAAATATATGTTGCAACTTGATTCACACATCAAAGGTCAAAAATTTGGCATTCAAAATGAATGTACACATTTTCAACATACATGATTCAGTGTTAAATTGATTGAAAAAAGTCTACAATTATTGGCAGGAGCTCATTATGCATTTACGGACTAGGTTGGATATGTGAACAACTAAGAAACTTGAGTAATGAGTTTTCTTCAATCACGAGAGAGTGATAGGTTAGGGACTGGTCTTCAAACCTGTGGCGATTCCTTGGATTCTAAACCTAATTGGTTATCATAATACATTACTTCACCACGGATGGAAAGAAAGAATTGAACCCGATAACTTACGAAATCTCTACTGTCTCTTCGACATATGTTTAAGATTTTATTATTTTTCAAGTAGAATAGTCTACATTAGAAGAGAGACAAATCAAAATGTATTTAAAATTTTAAATGAGTAGTACTCTCTCCACTTAGTTCCTTAAAGTTTTGAAATATAGGAATAGTATCTGAAGAAAGGAATCGTCAGGCCCATTAGCAGCTTATTGTCGGGCCCCTATAGAGTACAAGCCTAACAAGATGGGCCCAAGCATATTCCTACGACTAGCGTGCTCTCGGTGTGAAGGCCAAGCCAAACCTACAAAACATAACTCACTGACAATCGAGGACCAAAAAGATATTCAGGAGAGATTTTCCCACCTTGTACCCACCTTGAATGAGTAGTACTCAATTGAAAAAAATGCTTCTTGTACCCACCTTGCGTGCAAAGAAAAAAAATATTTAAAAAAAAAAAAAAAACAATCGGGCCGAAGTTGACCCAAGCTTCTCGGATGTACCATCCGATTTTTGATCTGACGTTCTAAAAAAATTTAAAATTTTTGACAAGAAAATAAAAAAATGTAAATTATATGTCGTCCAATCGACTGTATCAGATGGCCGGACCCCCTCAATGCAAAACACATGTCCTACACTTAAGAAGGTCAATGCAACAAGCGTTACTCTTCAAAGAGACTACGTGCCAAGAAGGGTTGACAAAGTGTCAAAAGGACCCATCATCATTAGGCCTCCTAGGTTCCATCAACTAGCAACTAAGTCTAACCTAAGACATTCAATTATCTTAAAGAACCTGATCCCAAGTGGATGATTTAGCCCCACTAAGGCCCATCTTCCATTTCTTTAACCCCCTGAGTTATGCATGGCTATCCTATGGTATCCCATAGAGTCTGACCCACCAACAACTATCTAACTCCATCCAAAGATACTCGATCATTTTAAAAACTTGATCACCAAAAGATGATTTGGCCTCACTAAGGCCCAATTTCAATTTCATTAATCCAGCAGGGGCACAAAACTTTTCCCTCCAAAAAGTACTCCGTATATATATACACAACTCTTTCTCATAGGGAAAAGATACATGCTCTAACTACCCAAGTAAAACTGACCTTCAAAGAATTTGTCTAACTTAAGCATCGGATGGTTGACCTACCTCTAGAGTATCTTTAAAATTATCCCAAAAATAATATATGAAATTGTACAGAATGATCAAAATATCCTAATATCACGTAAGAAGATACTGAAAGATGTATAAAAAAATGAGGTCCATTGAATATTCTTCTAATTATGAAAATCCATTGACAGCCCTTAGGCATCTTTCATACGGAAATTGTTAGTGTGACGGGAAAGGTTCCCCGTTTTTTTTTATCCAACTGATGTGGTTGCATTATTTTCTTAAATAAATCATTAATTGCTAGTGCGACGGAAAAGTTTCCGATCTTGCTAACATTCCTCCTTTCATAAATCCAGGCTGCACCTCCCTCGACGAGTGCAGTTTAGCACTCCAGCCAGCAATCGCCCTTCGGATCCTTGAAGCCCGACAATTCCGGCATACAGGAAAAATCTCACCGTGTGTAGGCCCAAATTACAAACGATCCAATACAACCTAGCCTCGGTAGACCTGATTCGACCCAAAGATGATGTACTAAGATTGAGAAATACTTTCTGCAATATCTTTGGGCATTGCAATTCATATCGGGGATTATTTTTATTTTTTATTTTATTCTCAGAATTTTTAAATTTTTTGAAATATCCAATAAAAATCAGACAGTATACCTAGCAAGTTAGGTTGGTCCAAGCTCGTTGTATATTTTGTTTTTTGGAAAAACAATTTTACATGCAAGAAGGGGGATGCCAATTTTTTTTTAAAAATAAATGTATATATATATATAACAAATTCGGAGTCAATCGGAACTTGCGGATTATACTATCCGATTTTTTATCAGACGTTCGAAAAAATTAAAAAAATATATAAAAAACCGATCCAGTCCTGCCAGTACACACCCAAGGCAAGGCCAAGGGCTGTGGTCCGATCTCCCAGATCTGACACCCCCTAGGGCATTGCACCAAGTATTTCTTACTTAGATTAGTCTAATAATTTTGTTAGCATTCTATTCAAAATTTTCATCAATGATACAATATGATTGATTAGTCTAAGTATTTTGTTATTGTTTATTGGAGTTTTTTTTATTTTTCAGATCTTTTTAGGTCGTCCAATCAGAGAGTGGCCAGCTTAAATACATGGGGCATAATAGGCCGACCCAAAATAATTTCAAAAAAAGAAAATCTTTCCTTTTTGAAAAACCACCACGCAGTGCAAGACAGCCTAGGGGTGTAGCAAGTTAAACGCTTTTTATATGTGTGGTATAATACTATTACATAGTTAAACTTAGTGCATGTGGATTATAATTACGTGGTATGAGCCAAGATCGTGGGGATAAGACCGCACAGACCAGATGAAATTTCCCACTGGATTTAATGATCATATGCCGGCTAAATATTATGTAATTAATTGCAACATCTTTTATAACAAATGATTTGAAATTAGATGCTTTAATGGCCGTATCCTTTTTGACCTAGTTTCCGAGCTCATCCTACTGAAAATTCGTGAGGGAAAAAATAACCTAGCACACTTAAAAATGTGTTATTAAAGACTTATTTGACAAAAAAAGCCAAGAACCTTTAGAATTATTTGTAAAGGTATCTGATGGAAACATCAAATGGCTCTTGATAAGTGTTGTATACTACACTTTTTTTTTTTTGGACAATAGAAATATATATTTAACCAAGGAACAAGTATTTTGAGAAAGACCATAGCCAAACCACTTGTACGGAGGAGAGTAAAGAACCATGCCCAAACCCATACTCCATACATACCAACGTGGACCTAGAAAAGATAAAAAACAGTAATTGTAGAGATCAACATCTTCGGCATGGGGTTGCAGTACCTAGCTGCCGACACTCCCAAAGAAGATCCAAGGTCCAAGCTTCTGTAAACTCCAAAAGACACGGCCAAGTGTGCCCCGATTGGCACACCACTGCAGCATGCAAGCTATATGGAGCTGGCTAATCAGGAGAGAAAGCCGAAGTAAGGGTGGCAACTAATCGAGCCAAGTCCAAGTTTGATCAGCAAACAAAATTCGAGCTCAAGCTTTTATTCGAGCTCCAAACTAAACTCGGGCTCGGGCTCAAATAAAAACAACCGAGCTGCGAGCCAAGCCCGAGCCAGCTCGGTCGAGTCAACTCGCAGCTCGATTGGGGTTCTTATTTATAGAGTCTTTGGGAGGGAGAAGTTTTGAAATAGTTCGATGTATGACTAAAAACTCGATGTATGACTAAAAACTAGTTGATGGAAGATCTTGTTGCAGGTTGATGCCGCCTCTGACGGCATCCTCTTGGAGCATCTTGAAGGCGATATTGGGGATGAACAACAGGTTGGCTGCCAAGCTTGCTTCCTTGCTGGCAGGTAGGAGTGTTCACTATTCGGTCCAAATTGAAAAGTCAAATCGAACTAACTAATTCGATTTAATTTGGTTTGAACTTTCAAAAGTTTTAATTTGAGTTAAAGCCAAATCGAATTAAAAATTTGATTTAGTTTGAATTTTCTTGTTCATAAATCAAACCAACCCGAATAAATAGAATTGTGTTTAAAATACATAATATACGTATTGAATTTTTAGATTAAGTGTGAGTTTATATAAAATATAAGATATAAAATTTTAAACTATTTTTAGATAATATCTTTTAGATCGTCATCTTGTACAAAAAAAATGTTCAATCCGTAATAAAATAAGATGTTTAATTATAATAGTCTATTTCAAGAGTTAAACCTTCAAACAATGTTCAAATAATATTTTTTTAATAACTATTTTTAAAAAATAATATTGAAGTGGATTATTTAACTATAGTGGTCCATTATAAGGCACAAACTACAAACAAAACCGAATCAAAACAAATTATTTCCGTTTGATTTGGTTCGGTTTCAAACTATTAGAGGGAGGAGATCTCCAGTCGGCCGGTCTCTGTCGCCATGGATAGGGGGCATGGACATGTTGGTGTAGACGGAGATGAAGATAGAGACGGAGAGGAGGAGGTAGGGCAGGATTAGGAGGGGTCGGAGGTGGGGGTTATCTTTCGTAACTTCTGTTACAAAATAAAAAAGAGTGTGTACCATCTTCTTATTTTTAAACTTTGTCAAAATATATTTTGATAATACCAACGAAACACCCTTTTTAACACAATTTCACTAAAAAAGTGTATATTTGAAATAAAAACTTGCATTATAATGCAACCAAACACCCCATTAGTGGCGTTGGACTTTTGCTGGCCAGGCCATGTGGGCCAAGCAAATAGGGCCATTGTTGACGAGGTCTTGAAGTACATGGGCCTCGGATTTGGCGGAATGTTGGGTCCAAAACAGAATTGTCAGCCCGTTACATGCCAAGGCATGCTTGCAGAGTGACATGGCTAATCAAGTAGGATCATCCTTTCCTTTTCAGTTTAATCAGTGTTTAATTGCTATAAGATACCTAAAATTCCTTTGGTTTTGAAATCACCAGTTACAAATTAATGAAAACAAAGTTACAACTTTAATGAAAACAGAATCCCTGATTTTTTTAGGGTTTAGATTACGGTAATTTTTTATGAAAAGGCAAAGAAGTCTTTGTAAAATAATGGCCTCTCGGCTATGGGTTTTGACTTTACTTCAACCGAAACTAAAAGCATCTGAAGAATTTCAATATTTTGCACGAGGCCAATGATTTTGAGATTTAGTGTTAAGCAGTTTTGGACTGAGAATTGAAATCGGATAGAAAGGATGTCACATGAGCCATTCTAGTAAATAGTATAAAAACCCATTTGATAGTATTTTATAGATCAACCAGACATTAAGATTGCTTTGGTTCTATGTTAAAAAAAATAAAAAATGTCATGTGATATTTAAGAAAATATTTTCGACTATTGTGAAAAAGGACATTCCATACTTACCAAAATCAAGAAAAAGGACATTCCATCCCTAATCACTGTACTCCTATGAATATCACCTACAATACATTCATTTGGATAGCAGGGTGAACGTCACTCAAATCATGTTTCTTTCTTCTTTAATTACAGTAAATCAGGTCGAATCCAACAGTGCATCCTTCCTTCTTAATAGCAAGTAAAGCTGCAAGATGTGATGACTGTTTTGTGGGTCTACTGACATGATCTTGCCCTAAGAACGATCCAAAACTATAGTAAAAGCATAGGTACCATCCTCAATTTTTACCATGCACCTTTTCTTTCTCTAGGGAGAAAGACTACTGAAAGAGAAAGGTAAAAATTAAATCTCAATAAAGATATTTTTTCACTATTTATGGGAACTTAATTTTTTTATTTTTTAGAATTTTTTGAGCTGTCTAATCGAAGATCGAATTGTAAGCATGTCGGACATCATGGGGCTGACCAGAAAAAAATTCAAAAGAAAATATTAGTACTAATCAGGGAGAAAAGACCTATTGGTTGGAAAGTTTAGGTGCTGTTTGGAGGTAACTTCAAAAAAAGTGAATGTAGTTATCATAAACACATTTATCATAAATTTGTTATCATAAACATGATTTTTATAAACTCATTTTCGATTATTCTCTGTAAGACATAGCTTGTTTATGATAAACCTAAGAGTTTTCAACATAACCTAACTTATGAACACGTTTATGGAAATGCGTTTATAAGAATGTTCTAAAATGCATTTATAAGAAGGTTTTGAATTTATGATAAACTCGAATTCATCTTGTAATAAACATCTAAATCATAAATGCATTCATGAATTAACCCAAATGGGCCCCCAAATTACGCCGTAGAGAGGGGAGGAAGAAGAGAATATTTACAGGACCACATAACATGTGGTGAAATGTCTTATCATTTTCTATCATTCCAGTATCTCGTCATCACTATTCTATTAATTTCCAAAAAATCATCATTATTCTATAAAAATTCTTGGAACTTGCAGCATTTGGAGACGAATGTAACCTTCTTCCACAGATAAAACATAAACTACAGAAAAAAAAAAAAACCAATAATAAAATAAGTTACTCCTGAGTCCTCAGATGAAGCTTGGAATCTAATCTTCTTTCAGTTGTACTTAAATTTTTCACAAATAACTTCTTAAAAGATTCTATATTCGTAGCTAACTTTCTGTATAATTTATATTTCCATATCATTCTCTTAATTTAAAAGGAGAAACTTCTTGTACAACACTACCAAGAGTACCATATGCATGAGGACATTTCAAAGGGTAGTGCTCGCTGCAATAGGGAGCATTGAAATCCGTAACATCATCTGACTGATTCAAGCAAATGGCTACTTCAGAGATGCAAACTTTTCTTTTTTTTAACTAAAAGTCTAGGGCGCGGAAGCAATCATAAAGGACTCATCCATATCATACGATCTTCGATTGGATAGTTAAAAAAATGCAAAAAAAAAGAGAATAGAATCCATTCTTCTATGCAGTCTGAAAATTTGAATCGTTGTGAGTAGGGCTGACAATGAGCCGAGCCGCTCAGGCTCCACTCGGTTTCGCCTCAGTTCGGCTCGACTCGAAACCTCAAACGAGTAAAGCTCAAACCTAGGTTAAAGCTCGAATGGCTTAATGAGTCGAGCTCAAGTTAACTGTGACTCGGCTCGTGGGCTCGTGAGCCGACTCGATATATTTAATGTATATTTTTTAATTTTTTAAATTAGGTCAAGTGAAAGTGGGTATCTCATCGCATATGGGCGTGGCTGTCTAGAATTGAGTGGTTCAAACTCGAGCTAAGCCGAACTTGAGCCTGACAAAAATGAGACAAGCTGAACTCGAACTCAAATTTGAAATTTGAACCGAACTCAAGCTCGAACCAACCTTCTTTGACCCGAGTCAAACTTGAGCCATCTAAAACTCGACTCGGCTCAGCTCATTCGTGAGATACGATTCAACAATGCTTGGACAGCACAGTGAAGCAGGTATTACTCCATTTCAAAATGATACCAAGGGCAAGGTGAACCATTTGGCAAGCAAGCGAGATTCCAACCAAGGCACATCAAACGAGCACATATAATACAAACAAGACACGGTTCATGCACCAACAAACCCTTCCACCTATTCTAATCTCTGATCCTATGACGCTCCCACACGTGCATCCCCGGGCCAGTAATATTCTTAAAACCCTTCATTAGTAAAACCAAGTTGCTAAGTTTGCATCAGTAATCGCACACCGGCAGTCTCACTCAGTGGCACTTTGGCGACTATTTTAATCCAAGGAACATCGAACCTAACCGGGCCGCCAGGGTCGGGTCCACGTTAAAACCTTGTCAAAACCCACTTTGCCCATTAATTTAAAGTGTGGAAAGGTCTGAAGCCATCAAGCTCAACTTTTTCTCATTAATTAGACTGCTCCTTCCAAAGTCCGATCTCATCTGCCAAGCTTGGCAGACAAGGATGGGGCAATGACAGGGATGCTTACCTGTTGCCACCAGGGAGGTCTTGTGAAGCACATCAAACCCATGTACGGGAGTTTTTTTTTTGTTTTTTTTTTCTTTTTTGCGTTCTTTTTTAATGGTGTCTTGGAACCAGTTTACATGTGATTTGATGAGATATGAACCCTGTTAATTTTGCTTCCAAATCTGACCCACATCTAGGAGATTTCTTCTTGCATGGTTCAGGAAAGAAAGGCCAGTAGCGACACTGGAGCTGCAAAGTGAAGACCAAGATGTAGAGATGTCACACTGTAGCCGAACAAAATCTATTTGATTGTGTGTATAGACTCCCGGTGTCAGAACATTATGTATAATACTGCTTAACCAGAATTCTGGTTAATCCAGAATACAAGGAACAGAACTCCATCTCTATCAGCTCCATCAAGCAGGGGAATGGTGGGAAACAACTAAAGATGAGGAGGAATCCGTTATGTATTGTGGAGGAGCCGGCGAAGCTCATCTGCCATTCCGTGAAGGGTAATTGGTTTCTGTATCAGACCATGCATCCCAGACTGTACACATTTCTCCCATACGTTCTCCTGTGAGCTTGCTGCCAAGGCTACAATCAAGGGCCAATTCCCACTTCTAAACTTCCTTATTCTTGAGGCCAGGTCAAAACTGTCCGAGTCGTGCATGTGGACATCCAAAACGACGAGATCGTATAACATATTGGAAGTGCCAAGGGAGCTTAGGCACTGAGATCCAGATGAAACCGAAGAAACATGGCAACCCAGCCTCTCAAGCAGTTTCTGCGTGACCGCCCTGTTGATGTCATCGTCATCTGTTAACAGAACCCTCAGCCCTTTGAAAAGGGAAGCAAGGGGCTGTGGATGGCGATCCAAGGAGCCCCCAAGCTCAGAAACATGGCCTGAAGGCTGGAGTTGGAACCGAAGAACTAATGCCATGTTATTAGCAATACCTTCGGAGTTTGAAACAGCCCAAATGTTTCCCTGCATCATCTGCAGAGTAAGAGTTAGCATGAGGAGTAAGAAGGATACAAGAAGATGTCAGATTGGTCACAGGATTTAACACAGAAACATGACATTTATACATTAAATGCATATGTTAAAAGTATGCCATTATACACTCATGCTAATGGATCATAATGTTCAAGGTTAAGTTAGAGATTTGACTAAAATGGTAAACAGTGATTGAACAAAACATGCAATGGAGCTTATAGCTTAGGTTAAAAATGAATAAACCGCATAAGCTTTTTCCTATGTGGAAGGTTAACCTACCTGTTAAGGGAATGCATTGAATCATTATGCATAAAAACTAGGACAATGAAAAAATTTAGCATCCTGAGGTTATTAACATATTCACCATCACCTATGCAGGTTAGCTGTATGAAGCAGGCATAAACTTACGAAAGTTAAAGAAAATTTTCATTGCCGGATCTTTTACTTTCATCCACACTCAACCAAGATCCTGACTGGGGACCTTGGCGATACCAAGACTTCAAATGAGATGTACCCTAGAAGATCATCCAACATGTTCAAAAAGCCAGCATGTTTTTCCATTGTTCCTAAAGAAGACCCAAGTTGTTTATTATGGAGTTTAAGCTCATGGCGAACTTGAGTCAATCAAATATCTGGTTGTCATGATTATTTATACCAAAATATGCCTTGGACACAACTTTCACACATCAATTATTATGCTCATATCGTGTGATGATGTGAGATAAAAGGAAACTGCTAGCATGATCCAGGGATGTGAAGGAAGATATGTACTCCTGGAGTTAATGATCGTTGATTCCATTAGAACTTGAGGAGTTCTATGAAATAATCGGTTGGGGGGGTTGTAAATCCACTAATTAGGTCTTAAATTGGGTAGTGGGAGAAGTATAAGTATGAGCTGTAAGTTTAAATGAAAATGTCCAGATAGATGTGCAGTAATCCTGAGGAAGCTAGATTGAAGGCGGAGGAAAGCAGAACAGATGGATGATTTGCTCACTTCTGACATCACCATCGATGGGTTGAGGAAGGGCTTTGTTTGCAAACAGGGAAGAGAGGAGAAGGCTCATTGGATACTTCAATAAAAATAACAAGAAGAGACTTGAAGTCACCTGCAGTGGGAGTTGATGTAGAGTGTGCAGGAAAAGAACTAGGAATTCCTTGTTGAAGTCAATACTGAGTATTTGGAGTAGTTAATGGCATTTGATATTTAGTCCCACCATGCATTTCAAATCCAGAACTGAAGAACATCATTCCCACATCAGTAATAATGCATTTTGAAGAACAACTCAAGTCCAATTCATAATAACCTGTTTCAGCATAGAACTCTTTTCCATAAAGAAATGGAGACTTCAGCCTCTTATCTCCTATGTTATAAGGTTTAACATATTGGATAAATCAGTATCATACGGATCACCTGAACAAATGACTTAAATAACATAGCAGTGGACTATGATGGACAATATGTCATCCTAATTTAAAGCTACAGAATACTGTATATTGACAAAATTCCACATATCTACTTTGCTGATCTTTAATTTGTTAAAAACTTTTGATCACATTGGGAAGACTGTCCACTATTACCTAATACAAAATTTACAGGTAGGTCAAATGATGACATGCCACTGTGCAACTTGCCAATGCATGTGAATTGCTTTTCTAATGCATTAGCCAGACTAAATGTGATGATTAAGCATAGTTTGCAAATGAACAATGGTAGTTGTTTCCAGTAAATACTCTATGATGGCTCCAAAGAAGCATTGTTTAAGAGGAAACTCAAAATGTTCCTTAAAAGCACAGTGACAATCTAAACAGTATGCCAGTTTTTTAATCCAAAGAGGTTACAGTGTGAAATATGACTTCATACCTGCACTAGTTTCTTGCACATGCTAAAGCTGAGGCCCATCTCAAGCATTCCACTGTTGGGTCTCCTAGGAAGTTGATCAGATGAGCCTGGATCATCACTGTTCCTTTTAATCCCCATTTCAAACTTTACATTGGCATACCCATCGGGGAAGCTTGGTTTCCACGGAACCCATCTTTGATCCTGTCTGTCCTCCATAGCACTCTCACTGAGAACACGGAACAACACAAATCCTTCATTCCATACATTTAGCAGGCTACCTACCATATGCAATATCACCTGGAAAATCCTTTTTTCATCACCAAGTACTCTATTGGGAACTGTATTATCAATCTGAATGCCAAAACCAAACCCTTTCCAGTCACAAACACACCTCGCAACACAAGCAGCTTGCTTTATCATGGAATGTAACTGGAAAGATCTGATTTCTAAAGCTAACCGTTGGGAACCATTATCGGGACTTTGCATGATATCATTGATCGATGCTGAAACAACAGCACTTGTTTTTGTCATTGCATCAATAATGAGCTTCTGTTCAGGGCCCAAGGATTCCTGTTGTATCATGGATAACAAACCCAACATTGAGTGGACTGGCCTGCTCATTCCCTGGCTCATAACCTTTTGAAATGAGCTCCTTGCCTTGCCTGCCAGCATAGCATTTGTTTTAGCCTGCTGTAAAGCAAGGTTCTGTTCCACTAATTTCTCTCTCATCATCTGGGATTCCTCCAAAACTGCAGCATGAGAGAGAGCAACAGCTACCTGGTCAGCAACCACCTCAACAATTTCCCGTTCATGGTTACTCCATTCCCTATCCCCATCTTTTGGAAGAACTAAGACCAGTATTGCATAGCATGTCTCAATCACTTCTGGTGTCCCCCCTTTGAAATCAGAAACCTTAAGCAGTGGCATCCGAATTGCTGCAACAGCACCACACTCAAAAACCCCACCGCTGCTGGCAGATGCCAGTTGAGAACCAGGCCTCAGTAGCTTTGCACCGTCGGTCTCCTTAATTTCCACTATATCTGGGTCGTCCACAGGAACTGAAAGACTGCATACATCCAAAGAGCTCCTCTGTCTCAACTCATGGGTCAGATTCATCAATCTCTTGTTCTCATTTGGCATCCAAACTGCACAATTTTGCAGCCCCAATGTCTTTGAGAGTTCAACTAGAGTAGTGTATAAGATGGTATGCCTGTCCAGTGACTTGCGAATTTCTTGGGTCAGCATTCTTACATGCCAGCTAGTTTCCTCCTGCCTCTTCATCATCCCCACTTCCCGGTCAAGCTCCTGGGCCTTCATTCTCAAGAAATTTTCCCTCACCTTCACCCTCAGAAGCTGAGGGATCAATGTCAAAAGGGTTATAGCTGTCGCAAAGGAGACTAGTGCTGTAAGGAACTTTGACACGGTGACAGCGAGTATGAGGAGGAACGAGTGGGGCTCGTAAGTGAACACAGTTAAAAGATGGGACAGTCCACAGAGGACAATGAAGGCGACGAACTGGAAGAGGACCCATTTGAAGGGGAAGACACTGGAGCATGACACAAAGTATAGGAGCTCAAGGGGGATCGAGAAATAGGCGGTGGCAATCAGGAAGTCGCCCAACTTCTGGCATTTGAGGATGGTCTCCGCGCTCCAGAGACCTTCTGCATCGCAGCTGCAACGGGGGAACTCTATGTCACTGGCGAAGACAGAGGCGGAGAGGGATAGAACCAGAAGCGCATGGCACAATGCTCGTAACATTTGTACACAAAGGAAGCCCTTTGTCCATTTACCTAGAAGATGCACATGTTTCTCCAGATCTGTAGTGCAGGGAGGTGAACCGACCCACAGTTTTCCAAGGTTTCCATCATCCAAAAACACAAAACCAACAAGGACCCTCAAAGATACGAAGCAAGAGAGCAAGAAAAGGGATCCGTTCAGAGGAGACTACTATACGTATACACAAAAGCTGAAAGAAACCACAAGAACCATGGTAGATGGAAGCACAAGAACCCACAATCCATTCTTTCCATTTCAAGATCACCTCTAGGATTCAAACGCACCCCTGAGTCTAGCAAACAAGTGAAGAACAGATCCAAGCGCCCACAGCGGAGGGCAAAAAGGCGGAAGCTTTGGTTCAATTCATACATGCACGGAAGAAATCTACCTCAAACTGCTGAAAGCAAGTCTGCAGGACAAAAAATCCAAACCGAGTTCTTCAAAGGGGACAGATGACCCAACCAAATCCACGCCTCCAGTTAGAGAGATACTTCTCCACATTCCACATATCCCCCACCTTCTACCTCTCTCAGCTCCTCCCCTTTCCCTCTCTCTTTGAGAACAGCAGAACTAATATTCGCCAACCCCCTAAACTACAGAACAATCACTGAAAGCTAACAGATGAATCAAAAAGGAGCAAGCTTTCTGCATGCCCACAAGAAGAGCCGCCCTGGGCTGCAAAACCCCAGACAGGAAACAGAAAACCAACCTCTCCCCTTGGAGCGGCGGCTGCTGCCTGCCTTCCCCGCTGGTTTTGCAACAGAAAAAAATCACACCTTGCGTATCACCTCCTCTCTCTGCGGATTGCGATGGCGCCCGTTATTCCACCCACTGGTTTCCGGGGGGCGTTTCAGCGTTCAAAACAAAGGAAAGGGAGAGAGGGGAGGGCGACCCACGACAACACAAGTCCACAAAGACGCGGCCTTTGGCGGAGGAAAGCATGGGAGCAGGGGGAACATGAGGGGAAACGGAGAGGGGGAAGGGGAGGGGTCAATAAAAAAGGGGTCTTTGGAGAAGGGGGAAGCTCTGCGGAGGGGCGCCATTGGCCCGAGGTGGACCCGCTGGGTGCGCTGGACGAGCCTTTTACTGCCATTGTCGTAAAGTAAAGATAGCAGTTTTGTTGTGCTTTACGAATCGGGCAGGGGGAGGGAACCTGGACGCCGCTGCGTGGCCGTCGCAATCTGACAGATATTTTATGGAGCAAGTTTTGGAAGAGATTTGAATCATGGTTTGCCGTAAGGGGATCGACTCCGACTCATGCTGACTCGAATAATTTGTATCGTATCATGACGAATTTGAGCTGATACGAGTTAACTGAATCTATACAATTTAAGAATTCTCTTTTATATGACTCAATCCAATATGTATAAGTTGATCTTACTCGTACCAGATCGGCGTATCGTGATTTAAATGCTTGGAATCCCGGTTACAAGCAATCCCCAGACGTTGCCATAATGATATAGGTTGAATCATGGTTTGTCCTAAGGGATCGACTCAGACTCATGTTGACTTGGGTAACACGTATTATATAATGACGAATCTGATTACGAATTAACTGAGACTATATAATTTGAGAATTCTTTTTTATACGACTCAGTTGGGTCTGTACGAGTTGATCTTACTCGTACCAGCTCGGCAAACCGTGATTTGAATGCTTGGAATCCCGGCTACAAGCAATCCCCATGGGTTGCCCTAATGATATAGGTTTTTGGACAATCTGATTGTTGTAAGAGGAAAGAGAGAGAGAGATGATTACGTCTTCCCAAAATTGGGTTGGAGATGGATTCGTGCAGTGGGTGACTTTAGCAAAGAGAGTTAGGAGGGTAGAGTGAGGTTATTTCGGTTCAAGGGATTGTTTGTTTTAATCATAAAATCTTATAATTCATCAATTTTAAAATCATCAGTTTTAAAAATATTAGAGAGATTTTGTTTTCATGGTCTATAAAATAAAACAAAGAAATGCATAAACTTTCTAGTTTTTTAGTGTGGCCCTTTCCAACGAATCAAAATAAGAGAATTGACCTCTAGGTAGGCCAACAAGGACCTGACAAGATTTTGATTTATATTATTTTATATGAGTTAATCTTAAAACATCTAAAACCACTGTAAGATGAAAATATTTTTTATATTGAAACAAATAATTGTTTAAAGTAACTAATAATATGTTAGAACATTGCAGAACAGCCACCATCCGATGGCAAATTAGATGACACACCTCATTTAAGGTATGTTGCACCCTTCAAGTGAGAGCAGCGAGAGACGTAAATGGTATCCGAAAATCTATTTATCCTTCTATTTCCGAAGGTTAAAGATCATAAAAGGACATAATATAAAAGAAAAAGAATGATACTATTCGTATCCAAATGATTTAAGATAGAAAAAGGATACACCTTTTTCTAAGTATGGTTATCCTAGTATCCGTCCATTTTCTCTCACTCATCTTAGCTATTGATTATATCTTATTTACAAAAATTATTTCTAAATGAAATTTCTAATCATACCTATATAATTACATGTCTTATTATCCACACAATTGTTTTAATCCATTCTTTCCCTCCTTCACTAGTTTGCAAGATTCATTTTTGCAACTGTCACGTGATTTACAAATAAATTTGTAAGAGCCACTGAGAAAGAACTTAGACCGATGTATATTTTGAAAGTAATATTCCTTTGTTCCATCTAGAAGTAATAGAAGATTAAACTTATGCTAACACATAATATTGTCTAATAACTTAACCATTATGTGTCTGTTTCTGATAATTTTAAATGATAAGGATAAGGATACATATATTTTTAAAAGATAAGGATAGAGATACACATATTACTTAGCGGATATGGATAAGGACCTGACATGTATCCTTTTACATCCCTAGGTGTAGCGACTGTAAATCATTCAATCCACCTCATTTGAGTGTAGTTATACTAGCAACGGTGGTGTTTGAAATAGTCCAAGGTTCCATGAAACACTCCAAATGCAATTTCATAGTTAGATTCTTTTTTATCGTTGACTTTTGTACTAGCGTCGTTGACTTTTGCACCACCATTGTTGACTTTGTACAATCATTTTAAACAAAAGATATTCAAAATGTTATCATAAGAAGTAGTATAAAATCTACCGACCATCAAGGTCTCAATTGCAAATTCATAATTGGTTGGCTAACCATGCAGCGCTCGATGCCATAAGTACTACGCCAAGAATAGTCTAACTTTTTTCACACTGTATTAGAGTTCAATAATGCCTAAGCGGTAAGTATGAAGATGTGCAGGCATCTTCTTGGGATTTAGGCACCATCCTAAGCCCAAGCACCCACACTAGTTGCACATACATGGGACGACCATGACAAGGGTCCTATCAGTTATACGCTAAAGCGCCTCGTTGTGAAACCCTCATGCCATCCATTGTAACCTACACTTGGGGCTTGTCGACTACACATCACGTACCTCATCTAAGTGCCCTCTCTTCCATTCACAGACCTTCACTTGAGACCTACTGACTACATGCAATGTACCGCAACTAAGCACCTTCCCTACAATTGGGCGGACCTTCGCTTAAAACTTGTCGGCTATGGGCAACATAACTAACCCAGTCACCTTATCTAAGATCACCATCAACCAACCAACCTTGATGCCAAAGGCCTTACATAAGGGTATTTGGCCACCTAGAAAATGTCCACCTAATCTCATAAGATAAGCTAACAATGAGCCAACACTCTAATTTGATAAGCACCACCCAACTTATAGGGTTGTTCTCTTGTGCAAGGCCATCTCTGCCTTTACACATAACTTAACTTGACCAAAGGGTCATTTGCCAATGCATGCATCCATCATCAATGATAGCAACAATGTTCAAGGTCACCACTGCCTTCATTTGACTTGCTTGTTAAACAACCTCTCATAAACGAGTCCATCTTGCTCCATGACCCAACTAGCCATCGTGCATAGACAAAGGCACACTCGAACCATATAAAGGAGTGTGCCTAGCCTAACACATCAGAGAAGGCAACTATGACAAATGTACTTAAAGACACTACAAAGTTAACCATCCCCATGTTTCTTTGACACTCTAGCGCCCAACCATGAGAGACCATGTGAAACACCTGAATGGCATAAAGCATGGCAAGAACACTCTAGTAGCTACCACCTCGTTGCCCCTCACATCTAGCCAAGTTCACCTTTAGTTGAACCTAGCTCTTCCCTTAGAGGGACTTGTCAACATGGTTAGGCACCCCAATCCATGGTATCCATGCTTCCATATGTAGGTCAGGGTTCCGTATAGGCAAAGATGAAACCAAAGATATTCACCAAACATGGTTAGGCCCATCGACAAGCATTATAATACTAGCCAACTTCTCGAAGCATTTCACCTCCCTTGGCATCTCTAAAGGACTTACATTTAGACCTAAGCCTATCTCATGTTTTTGAACGTGACATAGTGCATAATAATATCTTTGATGTGTTTGGAAAATTTTTTAAGTGAGTTATTTTAGGCTTTGTTGAGTAGGATTGATCACAACTTACAGTGGCCCAAAGTTATGATAAACCCTAGAGGGGAGAGATGAATAGGATTTTAAAAAATCAATGCAATCCACAAATTAAAATAAACAAGAAGGGAGATATAAGATATGGAAGTAATCACATAAAAAGGCATGATATTTTACAGTGGTTCAGTCACACTATGGCTTACATCCACTTCACAATAACATCTTAAAATTTCACTACCACACACTAATTAATACAGTGCTATCTTACCAACCATATACACTAGTTTATCCGGTACTAGCTCACCAAACACAAGCTAGTTGATGTGGTACTAGCTCACCAAAAATAATAAATAATGAAGAGGAATGAGTAAAAAAGATCAAACACTAATATGTAAAATAAGGAGACACAACTAATGTCTTCTCCCAGAACATCTCTTATAGTACCTTTAGATCTTCGAATATAGCTCAAAGATTATCCACAAATATCTTTTGATTGTACAAATTATTCCAATATGTAGATGACCTCAATACACTCGCCCATAGGTCTCTTATAGAATCTAGAACTCAAAAGATCTGTTGAAGATCGAAAGGAAAACTTTTTCACTAAGAATAGAAGGTCTAACATTCATTTTTTCTACTTTTGAAAGTGGTATTGTCGATATTCCTCTGTATGGTATCGACATCTTTGATTCTAAGGTCAATAGTATTCTCTCTGTGCAGTCTGTACAAATAAATATTCTTCAAAAAATCATAACCTCTTATAGGAATACTAGATTGAGCTGATCTTATATTTATTAGAAATACTTTTAAATTCTCGACAACTTTGGTGTTCAATACTTTTTCAAATTTATCTATTAAGGTATCCAAAAATGTCTTGCAATGTAACAGTATCAAAATAGCCTACACTTTTCTTGAAACATAATATGCTTTTATTTTCACATCGTATCAACACCACATAATCTCCTACTCAGAAATGTTCAAAACACTATAATTTATATAGATATGAGTGCCAAGTTGCATTGAATCTTCTTCGAACCGTTCCGCACTTAGACAAACATGTTAATACATGTACATAATTTGTATTTTGTTATCATCAAAATCAATTCATGGGGTTTAAAAATCTCTCTATTGTTTATGATGATAAAACTATCTAATAATTAAAGTAAATACATCTTAAATTAAATTAAAGTCAACAAGTAACTAAGATGTATATCTATTTGAGACGAATATAACTTACCATTTCTCTACCCCTTTTGTCATCAACAAAATAATGATCTATTATATTATAAAAATTTATGTACATCAATTAACACTTTAGAAAAATCAAATAAATATGTATCTATTATGTCCAATATTCATAACTAACAAATAAGGAGAAATTTATTATCAAGATATTCAATAACAATCTTCACTCTTCTTATTTATTATCACACAATATAAAGTTGTTATCACATATTATCATGCATAATCTCATCATCCACTTATGATGATGAAATGACATAGATCATAACAAATATTTAAGTACCAATGTAATTTCATAAGAGAATGATGAAAGAAATATGCATCCATCAAAATCAAATATCTAGTACGTATGATAATCTATTATAAAGAAATCAAGGTCATTCATAAATATCCATACAACCATAAATTTCATATGTCTAATCAAATCAAAGAGTATTTGATAGTTTAAAGATTGATAATTGATAATAATACCTTATACTCACTCTTCTCCTGAAAAGATGCATCTTAATTTTAGATTTTGCTTGATTCTAAGGATAATTCTTATCAAGAGTGAGTTAGATAATCTTCATATGCATACGGTGGAGTGAGTTCTTCTCCTTATCATTATCTCTAAATGTAAGCTTACAATGCACCATATCTCTCTTTAAATAATTTCAAAAGTAACTACACTACAATTCAAGTGTCATTTTTCATTTGAAGTTTCATAAAATGCCTACCAAAAAAAAAAAAAAATCTAGTGTAGTGATTTTTGGTACCTAAATTTTCTTGGGTCTATTAGTGTTAGATCTATCTTTAATTGAGTCACGAGGAACCCATATAGTCTTAATATTATTAATATTCCTTTTAAATCAACATCCATATGAAATATGATATTTCCTTCCATAAAAATTGTAAATAAAAAATGGAACACTAAAAAGAGAAGTTTTGGTAAAAAGAAATGTTACCTATTTCCTTACTTTTAGATAGTTGATATATAATATCTTCTTTTTGAAAAACACTAACAGAGGATCTAAGAATGTCATGTAAATTGTCTCATCTTTTAATAAATTTAGATAATTCATTCTTTAACTTTTCTACCTCATTAGTCAAAAGTTAAGCATTTGTACTAACACATGATATCTCATATTGTAAGATGGAGACTTCATGCTTAAGATTCTCATTTTTATATTTCAACACGTCATTTTCTATCATCAAAGATTTAAGTTAAGAGTGATCAAGAAAAGAAGCTAACTCCTTACTAAGTCTTTTATTTTCTTATTTAAATAATTTATATCTAGAGTAAATATCATCAAATGCCTCTTGAAATTCATTTAAGGTAAAAGTAAAGGTTTTGAAATTATCTCATTTATCTCTTATGCCATAAGGCAAAAATTTATCATTTCCTCTTCTACGGACTCATCCGATGATGATTCTTCTTCATCGCTTTATGTTGCTTTTTTCTTGTTGGATCCTTCTTTATCTTTCTTAAATCTTTTTTGTTATGGCGGGACATTCTCTTCTTAAATGTCTTAATTTCTTATATTCATAGTAAATAAGTTCATCAAATTTAGATGTTTCGTCTTTACCTTGTGGACGTTACTCCTTGAGTATTGATTTTTCCTTTCCTCTTAGGAACTTTCAAACTTATCTAGATATCATATCCATGTCTTCTTCATCTAGATCATCACTTTCTTCATCACTTTATGAATTTGCTACAGTTTTAAGTGCAAAGGACTTCTTTTTCCCTTGATCTTCACTGATCCTTAGCATATTGATCTCATAAGTCATCAATGATCCTATAAACTCATCAAGTGAAAACTTAGACAAATCATTTCCCTCTTCTATAGCTGTAACTTTAGGATTTCAAGATAGAGGTAATGAACGAAGAATTTTTTTAACTAGATTCATATTAGAATATATTTTATCGAGAGCCTTAAACCCATTGATGATATCTCCAAATTGGATGAAACATCTCTCCAATAGTCTCATTAGCATCTATCTTTAAAAATTTATACTTGTGAACGAGTTTGTTTATCTTTGTTTCTTTCACTTAATTGGTTTCTTTATAAGTAACTTCAAGCTTCTCAAAATTTCTTTGGCTATCTCACATATAACAATTCAATTATATTCATTCAATTAAGAACACAATGAAGAACTTGGACAGTCTTAGAGTTTAAAGACAATTTTCGAAAATCCTCCACCTTCCATTCCTCCGATTTTTTTTTGACACATATAGACCAACTTCGACTATTCTCTACATTTCATAGTCTACGGCTTGTATGTATGTAGTCATGCAATTCTTTCAATAGCCATAATTGGACCTATTGAACAATAGAGGTCTAGTTGTAGATTTTCCTTTACGAAAAAAAAAGTTGGCTCTGGGTATGCCATAGTTTTTAGATCTTTCTAAATGGTGCTAACCCTTTAACTTATAGACCTGCTTTGATACCAATCGTTAGCCTAAAGCTATTATAAACCCTAGAGGGGAAAGGTGAACAGAGTTTTAAAAAATCAGTACAATCTACAAATTAAAATAAACAAGAAGGAAAATATATGATATGGAAGCAATAAAAGAGACATGATATTTTATAACGGTGTTGTCACATTGTGACCTATGTCTACTCTCTAAAAACACTTAATAATTTCACTACAACACGTTAGTTAAATGGTACTAACTCACCAACATATATACCAATTAATCCAATGCTAGCTTACCAAACACAAACTAGTTGATGCGGTACTAGCTCAATAAAAATAATAGGTAATGAAGATGAATGAATAAAAGAGATTAAACACTAATATCTAGAATAAGGAAGCGCAGCCAATCTGTTTTCTAAGAACACCTCTTGGAGTGCTTCTAAATCTCCAAATTTAACTCAAAGATCATCTACAAGCATCCTTTGATTACATAAGTTATTCCAATGTGTAGATGGCCTTAATACACTCACTCATAAGCATCTTATAGAATGTAGAATTCAAAAGATCCATTGGAGATCGAAAGAAAAACTTTTTCACCAAGAATAAAAGGTCTAGCATTCATTTTTTCTACTTATGAGAGTAGTGATGTCGGAATCCCTATATATAGGGTTGACATCCTTATATATGGTGTCAACATTGCTTTCTCTTTTACATAAATTGATATTCTTAGAAAAATCATAACTTTGTATAGGAATATTGGATTAAACTGATCTTATACTTATTGGAAAGATCTTCAAGTCCTCTACAACTTTGCTGTTAAATATTTTTTCAAATTCATCTAGAAGGAATCTAAAAGTGCCTTGCAATGTAACCCTGGCAAAACGACCTATACTTTTTCTGAAACAGAACATGCTACTGTTTTCACATGGTATTAATATCACACAGTAAAATGTCGACACCTTTTACACAGAAATATCTAAACCACTATAATTTACATAGATATGAGTACCAAGTTACATCAGATCTTCTTCGAACCTTTCCACACTTAAAAAAACATGTTAATACACATAATATACATTTTGTTATCATCAAAATCTATCCATAGGGTTCAACAACTTATTTAAAAAATTATGTAAGTTGAATTAATATTTTATTTATATTTTAATTTAAAACCTCTAGTTTAGATCTTTTTGTTGGATAAAAAAAAACTATATAGAAGACTTCCCACCTAAGGTTTCTATAAGTGAACTTCGTGTATGTTTGATGAAGCTTTTTATCAGGTGATCTCTTTTAGCTCATATTTCTACCTCAAAAATATTAATGAGAGTGATTATAATTGTGTTTGGATAATTTGATTTGTCAAAATTATCCAACATCTATGTATTTATTTTAACATATAGAATTTTAGTTTGATACTTGTAGTTAGAAATGATTTCTAATACCTAGTTAGAAATGATTTCTAACACCTAATACATATCCTCCACTTAAATAATTGGACAAATACGATTTCAGACATACTTCCTATTAGAAGCTGTCTCAAACATATCCCTAAAAATGTGAATGCCTGAACATACTTCTAAGTAGAATTTGATCCAAACATAGCATCTGATCCAAAGTAGAGATATTTGGCCCATCTAATTTGAAATCTGATTTTAGGATAAATGAATTTCATATCTTGCAATCATGTCATTTTGTTGTCTTAAACCAAGGTAGACAACTATCTGACATGATTATAACTTAAATTTCCCTCTGTCGCTTGCACATGAAAATACAAGAGGTAAAGTAATTTTATATATTGTTGGGAATCACATTTTAGAATGATTTCAATGTTAGGATTATTTAATTCTTACCTAAGCATATTACCATAAACTTTGATAGAGATAACCTATTCAACTCAAAATGAAGCGGTAACGACTGTAATAATTTTTTTTGTGGAATTATATTCTTGTTTTATCTCTAATTAATGTGAGACTATTGCACTGTTTTTAAACGTATTAACCATACTTTCCATTACAAAACGTTTCTGACTCGTAGCTTAAGCTGCTACTATTAACTTCGAGAACTGATCCATCCATATCTTAACCTAGAGATATGGATCATCTTGTTATTCCGAAGGTATTGCCTTTCCAACAGTATAATTCCCTTGAATCTATTGGCTTTTCTTACATATCCTTACCAGTGAGTTTAGCGCTCCTCGTCCCGAGCTGTTTGCCCTATTGGTGGCAGCTGATGCGTATTTAAATGCCGTCGTTAAAACACAAATAACATCAATCTTAATGTCCGAATCTCAATTAAAAATAGCAAAGTAGTACATGGTTGAGACCGGGTCGATCCACGGAGAACTAGAATTCTTATTTTGAAAACTTTGAGATTTTTAGCAAAAATTGTTCATTAGTGTGATTTCTAAAAGCAAATTTAGAGAAGATAATTACCAGAATTTATTAGCACCTTTATAACACTAAAATATCTAAAGTTTATTAAGAAACTATCACTTAAGACATCATGGATGTGATTAAACTAAATAGAGTTACCTAACTAAATAATCTAAGTCTAAAAGAGAAAAAACTAATATCTACAAGAAATGATAACACAAAAACTTCATCACTATTAATGAAATAAGGAGACTTACAATGACTCTAAGAAGATTATAAAAATAAATTATGCTTGAATGTTTAACACACTTAAAACTAAACTAAATAACACATGAATAACAATGAGGCCAGGAGGCTTCTGTGAAGGCAGCGCTGCAAACGACGTGAGGCGCGGCAAGCGAGGCACCAGGAGGCTGCTGTGAATGCAGCGTTGCAGACGAGGCAGGGCGGCGCAGCAAGCGAGGCGCACGGGCGACGAGGCGCGGCGGCGCGAGCTCGCTGGCGCTGCCGCGTGGCGGAGCGCTGACGCTGGCGGGCCCAGGCGTTGCTGCTTGCTGAGGCGGACGGCGACGCGTGGCTGGTGGGGCCCGAGACAGCGGCACTGCTGGGCAGGAAGTGCACGGGAGACGCCGCGTGGCGTGCGGCTGCGAGCAAAGCAAGGCCCGTACCAGCACGGGCGACGATGCGCAACCCCGCACGCAACGGCGTGCTGCCGCGTGGCTTTGGCGGGGCCGGCTTGCAGGCGGCAGGCGACCGAGTGCTGACGCGTGGCGGAAGCGGGCCCGGCAGACGACGGCGGCTGGGCGGGAAGTGCCTGCGCAGCGGGCACGGGCGACGAGAACGGCCCCTGCGAAACGCGCAGGGGCGACGCGTGTTGCCGGTGCAAGCGTTGACGTGGGATGGCGGGCTTCAGCGAGAGAAAGAGAAGAGAGAGAGCACTGAGGAAGAGCAGGGACTGACAGAGAGAGAAAGAGGCTGCGGGAGAGGGAGGAAAAGCAGAGAGAGAGAAAATGACAGAGTAAAAAAAAGAAAAAAAGGAGAGAGATGCGTAAGGGGAGAGGGAGAGAAAACTGTGGGAGAGAGATTCGTAGGGGGAGAGAGAAAGAATTGAGAGAGAGAGAGAAAACGTAGCAGGGAGAGAGGGAGAAGCTAAAAAATTTCTGAAAAATTGCACCCCCTCACCTTGACCTCCTCCCTTAGTTTTATAGAAAAGAATGGGGGGGTTTTGAATTTCAAAAGAGATTTTTAAAATCATGTTATTAAGTTCCCCTTGATTTAGGGGATCATCTTTAAAGCATTTAATTGGTATTTTTGAATTTCGAATTTCTGAAATGGATCCTTCTTTCTTTGAATTTCAGAATTCCCTCCTTCTTTCTCTCTTAGTTGGCATGTGGGCCCCAGTTGAAGCTAAAATACGAAAATAAAATGATGTTTTTGCCGGGATTCGAACCCTGGTTGTTTCCTTGACGTTTGGGTGGTCCAACCACTATGCCATCTGCTTGTTCATGTCCTGTTTCACATAAAATAACAGTTAAGTTCTCATAGCCATAAAATCATTCAACTGTGCATTAAATAATTGCTGAGAAAATGGAATTGCTACCCTTATTCCATCCATGGAGTGATGAAATTTTAAAATTCAGATTCTGAATGCGCAAATGGTTTATCTTATCATTCCATGTGATTTTGTCCTTTAAATTGATAGCAAATTATGTAAATTTGATCTGTTATTTATGTAAAATCGTGGACTTAACACACCCCCCAACTTAATCATTGCTAGTCCCTTAGCAATACAATCATTTTAAAAATTAGGACTACCATGATCAGTAAAAAGAATCACACTTCTTTTTAAAGGATATCTATTGCAAATGGTAGGTAATTGGAATTCAAGTTTTCGTTCTCCCGCCCACCATACTTAGAATCATGACAAGTGATTGTGCATATCATTTGAGGTGATTGGAGTTCATTTCTATCATGTTTGGTATATCGTTGCCTTTACTGCCTCTTGGGGTAGAATTACCCAGGGGAGAGAATAGAAAAAGAGGTCTTTGAATTAGTTGGCTAGGTTCGCTTTTCGGTTTTCGCCCCGACTTAAAACTTTTTAGGATTTGGTCTTATTTTGCTGTGAAGGACTTTAGCACGATTGTTTTGTGCTTTGAGAGTGTGTACTTTTTGCCACTCTCTTTATTTCTGTCTGAGGGGAGGTGCATACTTTTTGTCACCGTCCTTCCTTTGACTCTTTTGAAGCATATTTTTGATTTTTACGTTTCTGATTGTCCTTTTTTTTTTTTTCGAAGTGACCGCCTCCTTAAAGTATTATGTGGTTTGATCTCCTATTACGAATCCTAACTTTCCATTCGTTTGACCTAAAAGACAAAAAATAGAATGGATAATTCTACACTTCAGGTAACTCAAGCAACTCTACACTTTCAGGATCTTCCACTCTTTCCAAGTTACCGTGTGTGTGTGAAAATCATCCTGTCGTGATTCATTGTAGAGAGAGGGGTTAACTCAAACTTTTACTCATCCTTTTACCTCAATTTTTTTTTTTTGATCAAGATTCCCTAAATGAAGTGTGACAGATGTGAATTTCTATTGGGGTGTGAAAATGAAACAATTTTTCTTTTGAAAATTTGTGTGAAAATTGAAAAAATTTCACACTTTTTTGTTCATTTTAAACGATTTTATTCAATATGCATTATGATTCTCCCCCCAACTTGAATGACATTGTCCTCAATGGCATAGAAATGCACAAAAAATAATGATGAGGAGAGATACAACCTGAGATGTGACGAAGCTTTTCTCTGTTCCCCAAGGTGGATTTTATGAGTTTTCTAAAAAGAAAAGAAAAGAAAGGATAATCAGAATAAAAATGAGAAGATTGGGTTGCCTCCCAATAAGCGCTAAGTTTAATGTCTTCAGTCAGACGAAATTATGTTCATTGTGGATCACTTAGCTGCATGGATTCCAATGGACAATTTTGAAGGTTTTCAATGTAAGGTTTTAAGCGTTGCCCATTAACAGTAAATGTCTGTCCATTTTTTGGATCCATGATCTTGACCGCACCATGGTCAAAAGCTTTAATTACCAAGAATGGCCCATCCCATCTTGATTTCAATTTCCTAGGAAACAAACGCAACCTTGAGTTAAATAGCCAGACTTTTTGATGAGGGTGGAAAGATTTCCTCACAATATGTTTATCATGAAAAACTTTAGTCTTTGCTTTATAGATTTTCGAGTTCTCATAGGCTTCATTTCTTATTTCATCTAGTTCGCTCAATTGTAAGGTTCGGTGTGAACCTGCTTTGATTAGATCAAGATTGACCTGTTTGATAGCCCAATAAGCTCTATGTTCTAATTCCACTGGGAGATGGCAGGCTTTTCCAAAGACTAGTCTGTATGGTGACATGCCAATAGGTGTTTTATAAGCAGTCCGATAGGCCCACAAAGCATCATCTACCCTTTCAGACCAATCTTTTCTGTCGGGCCTAACAGATTTTTGCAAGATATTCTTGATTTCTCTATTGGATATCTCCACTTGGCCACTAGTTTGGGGATGGTAAGGAGTAGCAAGCTTATGAGTAATCCCATATCTTTTGAGCAATGCTCGAAATTGAGAATGAGTGAAGTGCGAACCCCCATCACTAATGATAGCCTTTGGCCATCCGAACCTAGAAAAGATATTCTTCTGTACAAATTTCATCACCACCTTATGATCATTGGTTCGGGTGGCTATTGCTTCAATCCATTTAGACACATAGTCCACTGCCACTAAGATGTATTCGCATCCAAAAGATGGTGGAAAAGGGCCCATGAAATCTATTCCCCAAACATCAAAAATTTCAACCACTAAGATTGGATTTAGAGGCATCATATCTCTTTTAGTCATATTTCCAACAGCTTGACATCTTAGGAATGTTTTGCTGAACTCATAAGCATCCTTGAAGAGTGTGGGCCAATAGAAACCGCTTTGTAAAACCTTTGCTGCGGTTTTCTTTCCGGAGAAATGACCTCCACAAGCAAGGTTATGGGAAAAGTTCAAAACACTTTGTTGTTCTTCTTCAGGCACACATCTCCGGATTATTTGATCTGGACAAATTTTGAAGAGTTCAGGGTCTTCCCAAAAATAATACTTCTCTTGAGAGAAGAATTTATCTTTTTCATTTTTTGTCCATCCTTGTGGGATTTGACCAGTCACCTTAAAATTCACAATATGTGCATACCATGGTGGTGACATGTGGGAAATGACTAAGAGGTGTTCATCAGGGAATGAATCTCTCATTGGTTCATTATCTGAAATCATGATTCGGGAGAGATGATCAGCAACCACATTCTCGGACCCCTTTTTGTCCCGAATCTCCAAATCAAATTCTTGGAGGAGTAGGATCCACCTGATTAACCTTGGTTTGGCATCTTTCTTTGTCAACAAATATTTCAATGCCGAGTGATCAGAGTAAATAATCACTTTTGCCCCCAAAAGGTAAGATCGAAATTTCTCCAAAGCAAAAACAACAGCTAACAATTCTTTTTCTGTGGTGGTATAGTTCATTTGAGCATCTACAAGTGTACGACTTGCATAATAAATCACTACCGGCTTTTTATTTATTCTTTGCCCCAGTACTGCCCCCATAGCATAATCAGAAGCATCGCACATTATCTCAAATGGCAAAGACCAATCAGGTGATTGGAGAATGGGAGCTTTGATCAGAGCTTCTTTTAAAGATTTAAATGCTTCCAAGCATTTTTCATCAATATGGAATGGGACATCTTTGGCTAGGAGAAGGGTTAATGGTCGGGCAATTTGGGAGAAGTTTTGAATAAACCGGCGGTAGATGCCGGCATGGCCCAAGAATGACCGAATTTGCTTTACCGAAGTGGGTGGAGGAAGATTGGCGATTAGGCTAACTTTAGCTTTATCCACTTCGATACCTCTTCCAGACACTATATGGCCCAAAACTATGCCCTCTTTAACCATGAAATGACTCTTTTCCCAACTTAGAACCAAATTGGTCTCTATGCATCTTCCCAGTACATTTTTCAAATTCTCCAGACAAATTTCAAATGAATCCCCGAATATTGAAAAATCATCCATGAATACTTCAAGGAATTCTCCCACCATATCTGAAAAGATGGCCAACATGCACCTTTGGAAAGTTGCTGGTGCATTACATAGTCCAAATGGCATTCTTCGGAATGCAAATGTGCCAAATGGACATGTGAATGTGGTTTTCTCCTGATCTTCTGGATATATAGCCACTTGATTATATCCCGAATATCCATCTAAGAAACAGAAATATTTCTGACCCGCTAGCTTTTCCAAAATTTGATCAATAAACGGGAGTGGGAAATGATCTTTCTTTGTCATTGTGTTCAATTTTCTGTAATCAATACAAACTCTCCACCCCGTGGTTAGCCTAGTGGGCATTTCTTCACCTTTTTCATTTGTTACCACAGTTAAGCCAGACTTCTTTGGCACTACTTGGGTTGGGCTTACCCACTTGCTATCAGATATTGGGTATATGATACCCGCATCTAGCCATTTCACCACTTCTTTCTTAACCACTTCCATCATAATAGGATTCAATTTCCTTTGCATTTCTCTGCTTGGTTTTGCATTATCTTCAAGATAAATATGATGCATGCATGTGGTTGGGCTTATTCCTTTCAAATCAGCTACTGACCACCCTATGGCTTCTTTATGAGTTCGAAGAACTTCAATGAGTTGTTCTTCTTGGGTAGGGTTAAGATCCGTAGCTATGATCACATGTAGAGTTTCAGATGGGCCCAAAAAGACATATTTGAGAGATTCTGGCAAAGGTTTGAGCTCTAACTGAGGAGGAACCTGGAGAGATGGAGGAGTAGGTTCTATATTGAGTTCAAGTAAAGGCTCAACCTTATTGGGCTGCCAAGTCCTTTTATTCAAATCTGATATGGCCATTAACTCCTCTTCCTCTTCAAATTGGGCCGAAGGGGATGTTTCTACAATATTATCAATCACATCAATTGCAAAGCAATCTTCCCCATCCTGCATATGGCCAGAAGCTTTGAAAATGTTGAGGAATAATTTGTGATCTCCAAATGAGATATCCATTAACCCAGATTTGCAGTTAATGATGGCATTTGCAGTGGCTAGAAAAGGTCGGCCCAATATGATTGGGCTATTTCTCAGATGTTGAACGGGCTCCATGTCAAGGATGACAAAATCAACTAGGAAGTAGCAAGTGTCAATCCTGACAATGACATCTTCCACCATTCCTTTCGGTGTCCTAAGAGATCTATCGGCCAATTGTAGGACCACCGGAGTTGGTTTCAATTCTCTTATCCCAAATTTTTCATAAACTGAAGTGGGTAATAGGTTCACACTTGCTCCAAGGTCCAATAATGCCTTATCAAAGGTGGTTCCTTCAACAACACAAGAGATAAGTGGTGCTCCAGGATCTTTCATCTTTTTAGGCATTTGGTTGAGCAAAATGGCACTCACTTCTTCAGACAAAAAGACTTTTTTGGGATTTGCTTTAGGCTCTCTCTTGTGAGTGCAAAGTTCTTTCAAAAACTTGGCATAGGCCGGCACATGTTGGATTGCATCAACCAATGGAATGTTAATGTAGACTTGTTTAAATAAGTCCATTAACTGTTTATTTTTTGCTTGGATTTGATGCTTTCTTTGCTCTTTGCCATTTTCTAAAGCTTGTGGAAAAGGGATTTTCGGTTTATAATTCTCAGGACATTCCTCCATTTTTCCTTTTCCTTGAATGATATTGGGTTTTTCATTCTCATCTTCGTCTTCTTCTCCTTTTTCTTCTTCATTTTGTTCAAGATTGGGCTGATTAGATCCTTGATTTGGGTAAGGATCCGGCAAAACTTTACCACTTCTTAATGCCGAAATTGCTTTCGCATTTTCTAACTGTGGGCCTCTTGGTGGATTTGAGCCCATTTGAGGTTGGGCTTGAGGATTAGGTAGGATTGGTTGATGTTGGAAACCCGGAGGATAGTTTCGCGGGTTTGCAATGGGTTGACTTGGTAATGGGCCCACTTCCCTCCTCATGGTTGTATCAGCCATTTGACCCAATTGGGCTTCCAATTTTGAAATAGATTGTTGTTGAGAGATGACCAATTGTTGCAATTGTTGCTGCTGTTGTTGTTGATTCATGAGTAATTGTTGCAGCATATTGAATTTGTCATCATTTTGATTTGATGGCTGATGTTGTGGGATTTGATATGGAGGTTGAGAGAACATATTCTGGTTGTTATTGGGCTGAAAGTAAGGGGCTTGAGCTTGTTGGCTTTTGTTGAAAGATTGATTTGGATAGTAATTCTGTTGATGGGCCCTGTTCTGAAAATTTTGTGCTTGTGGATTTGGAGCTTGGGCTTGTTGAGATTTCCATGAAAAATTAGGGTGATTCTTCCAACCAGGGTTATAGGTGTTAGAATATGGATCATGATTGGGCTTTGAATAACCCTGGGCTGCTTGGACTTGTTCTTGATTGAACGGTGACAATTGGGCTGCCGTGGGACACTCACTGACATGGTGAGTTGGGCTGGCACAAAGACTACAAGCTTCTTGGTAAGATGAAGAGGATTCAGAGTAAGGTCTTGATTGTGCATGGATATTAGATCCTTGGTTATTCAAAGCTAGGACTTGGTCTAGCTTTTGGGCCATAAGATCCATTTTGCTCATTTGTTGGGCCAAAAGGTCCACCTTATCCAACTTTTGAGCCAAGGCATTGATATCCATCTTAGGTTCAAATTCTCCTCTATTTCTTATTTCATAGACTCCAGTCCGTTTGGATGTTCCCACAGATCTTTCATATGATGAAAGTGAAGCATGATTTATTGAATTTTCACTTAGCATTTCAAACAAATCATAAGCTTCTTCCTCACTTTTGCTCATGAATGCTCCTCCACAAGATGCATCTACCATTTGCCTGTATTGTGCATCTAATCCTTCATAAAATGCTTGCACAATTTGCCATCTAGACAATCCATGATGTGGACATTTTCTCAACAATTCTTTCAATCGTTCCCAAGATTCATGAATTTGTTCTCCTGGTAATTGTGAGAATCCAGTTATAGCCCTTCTCATTGTATTTGTTCTCCCAATAGGATAGAATTTCTTTAGGAATTCTTGTTGCATTTCAGGCCAAGTCTTAATGGGCTTCCCTATCGTTCCAAGCCAATATTTGGCTTTGTCTTTAAGTGAGAAAGGGAATAGGGTAAGTCGAAGGGCATCTTCCGTGAAATCTTGAATTTTCACGGTTGAACAAATTTCAAAGAATTCATCCAAATGTTTATATGGATCTTCATTGGTATTCCCATAAAAAGATGGGAGCATTTGGATGGTGCTTGGCTTGATCTCATAATGGCTAGCATGGACATTAGGCAATTGGATACAAGATGAAGGGTTATAGTCTTGAGGAATGAAGTATTCCTTCATTTGTTTTGGCATTTGTTGATTGTTTCCAGCCATTTGATGTTGAATGTTGGTTTGGTGATGTAGGTATCTCTCAATTTCTTGAATGGGTTTGATAATATATGGCTTTTGAGATCTTCTACCTAGCATACACTAGACCAAGATGAGATGAGAATGGTTATTTTTGTGATTTTTATTTTTATATTTTTTTTTATGTTTATTTATGCAAAGACAAACAAGTTAACAACAAATTCCTAATGACCTAAGTGTGTCCTAGACTTAAAGATGAGATTTCTCACAAAATGGCTAGAATTCACTATGAATCACCCCTACAAAAGATCAATCGGCCAGGTAAGAGGTGGGATAGTGGGAGGCTCCCCCTACTTTCGTAGGGACCTAATTAAATGACCACTTGTCCACTTAGGCGTTTGCCTTTGTAACCTCTAGCCTAGACACCGTTGTCCAAAGTAGAAATGAATTCAAAGCTCGGTCCAATCATAGTGTGAACCCTAGGTGCAATTGCTATTTGATTTTTATTGGGCTTGGGACAATGCAAGATGGAGTGTTTGTGGTTTGTGGGCCAAGGAAGGGTGATGAAATCCCCACCTTATCTTGTGATGAAGATGCCCTTAAAAATTTTTTTGATCAATGAGATGCACACCACAATTCAATCAAGTTTGTTTTGTGCAATAATGAAATGACAATGCATGAACATGTTGTTTGCACATATTGAAAAACTTACCTTGCCTCCCGCACTCTTCAACATGAAATAAATGGCAAAAATTTAAAACTAATGCATTCCTAAATGATGCATGTCCTAAAACATGGTGGTTTGGTTTCTAATCTTGAAATGCAATTTTTTTTTTTAATTTTGTTTTTCTGATTTTTTTTTTTTATTTAATGAGGGCTATGTCTATTTAAACAAATCTAATCATAAAAATATTAACAAGATTGGAACAAACTCACCAAGTGGAGCTTTCCTTTTGTCTTCTTTTTTTTTTTTTAAATTCCTGCAAAAAGAGAAAATGAATGTGAGTATGGATTTATACAAATGGACCCAAAATAATCAAAATTAAAATTCTAGTTCCCCGGCAACGGCGCCAAAAATTGATGCGTATTTAAATGCCGTCGTTAAAACACAAATAACATCAATCTTAATGTCCGAATCTCAATTAAAAATAGCAAAGTAGTACATGGCTGAGACCGGGTCGATCCACGGAGAACTAGAATTCTTATTTTGAAAACTTTGAGATTTTTAGCAAAAATTGTTCATTAGTGTGATTTCTAAAAGCAAATTTAGAGAAGATAATTACCAGAATTTATTAGCACCTTTATAACACTAAAATATCTAAAGTTTATTAAGAAACTATCACTTAAGACATCATGGATGTGATTAAACTAAATAGAGTTACCTAACTAAATAATCTAAGTCTAAAAGAGAAAAAACTAATATCTACAAGAAATGATAACACAAAAACTTCATCACTATTAATGAAATAAGGAGACTTACAATGACTCTAAGAAGATTATAAAAATAAATTATGCTTGAATGTTTAACACACTTAAAACTAAACTAAATAACACGTGAATAACAATGAGGCCAGGAGGCTTCTGTGAAGGCAGCGCTGCAAACGACGTGAGGCGCGGCAAGCGAGGCACCAGGAGGCTGCTGTGAATGCAGCGTTGCAGACGAGGCAGGGCGGCGCAGCAAGCGAGGCGCACGGGCGACGAGGCGCGGCGGCGCGAGCTCGCTGGCGCTGCCGCGTGGCGGAGCGCTGACGCTGGCGGGCCCAGGCGCTGCTGCTTGCTGAGGCGGACGGCGACGCGTGGCTGGTGGGGCCCGAGACAGCGGCACTGCTGGGCGGGAAGTGCCCGGGAGACGCCGCGTGGCGTGCGGCTGCGAGCAAAGCAAGGCCCGTACCAGCACGGGCGACGATGCGCAACCCCGCACGCAACGGCGTGCTGCCGCGTGGCTTTGGCGGGGCCGGCTTGCAGGCGGCAGGCGACCGAGTGCTGACGCGTGGCGGAAGCGGGCCCGGCAGACGACGGCGGCTGGGCGGGAAGTGCCTGCGCAGCGGGCACGGGCGACGAGAACGGCCCCTGCGAAACGCGCAGGGGCGACGCGTGTTGCCGGTGCAAGCGTTGACGTGGGATGGCGGGCTTCAGCGAGAGAAAGAGAAGAGAGAGAGCACTGAGGAAGAGCAGGGACTGACAGAGAGAGAAAGAGGCTGCGGGAGAGGGAGGAAAAGCAGAGAGAGAGAAAATGACAGAGTAAAAAAAAGAAAAAAAGGAGAGAGATGCGTAAGGGGAGAGGGAGAGAAAACTGTGGGAGAGAGATTCGTAGGGGGAGAGAGAAAGAATTGAGAGAGAGAGAGAAAACGTAGCAGGGAGAGAGGGAGAAGCTAAAAAATTTCTGAAAAATTGCACCCCCTCACCTTGACCTCCTCCCTTAATTTTATAGAAAAGAAGGGGGGGGTTTTAAATTTCAAAAGAGATTTTTAAAATCCTGTTATTAAGTTCCCCTTGATTTAGGGGATCATCTTTAAAGCATTTAATTGGTATTTTTGAATTTCGAATTTCTGAAATGGATCCTTCTTTCTTTGAATTTCAGAATTCCCTCCTTCTTTCTCTCTTAGTTGGCATGTGGGCCCCAGTTGAAGCTAAAATACGAAAATAAAATGATGTTTTTGCCGGGATTCGAACCCTGGTTGTTTCCTTGACGTTTGGGTGGTCTAACCACTATGCCATCTGCTTGTTCATGTCCTGTTTCACATAAAATAACAGTTAAGTTCTCATAGCCATAAAATCATTCAACTGTGCATTAAATAATTGCTGAGAAAATAGAATTGCTACTCTTATTCCATCAATGGAGTGATGAAATTTTAAAATTCAGATTCTGAATGCGCAAATGGTTTATCTTATCATTCCATGTGATTTTGTCCTTTAAATTGATAGCAAATTATGTAAATTTGATCTGTTATTTATGTAAAATCGTGGACTTAACAGCAGCTGCTCGTCTAGAGCAGTAGAGACATAATTTAGACGGATTGGACTGGGTTATGTGATAATGTGGATATAACCTAAATTTACATTAAATAGTATAGTCAAATTTCAACCTAGCCCAAATTTAATCTAATTTTATCTTTTCACCATTATGTTGATAATTTTTAATCTTGGACTTGTATGAAAATATAGAAACCCAATGCACTTGAACGAGTATCCCCACTTCATTCCTGATTCTTCCGTGAGGTACTCAACTTCTGATGATGTAGAACTTCATATTTATCCTTATAAATAGGGTACTTGTCTCTTCTTTGTATTGCTTTATTACACTCAATTTATACTTGTATAAAAATATGTACGTGCCAATTAGACTCATCATCACAAAACATGCATGTGATTTCTGCATGGCACAGAGGTAACCACATGCCATAGGTTTTAAATCTCTCTTTATCAGTTTGCCGCTGACTTTCTTGGACGATCTAGCTAATACTTCTATTGTTTTAAATGAATGGGGAAACGCGGATCTCCTTGTCCCTTTAATGTTCCAACTTAAAAAAAATTCATTTCTCCTTGTCTCTTTTTTCACATACATATTTGTAAAGGATTCAACACTCTTTCTCATGTTAAAAGACATTATCGAAAGCTTTTAAATATTCAATTAAACTCCTCATAATTATTCCCATCTCTGAGGGTTTTAATTTTCACAATCCGATCGTAAAAGTCAATCATAACCATCCAATTGAATGTATATTAAAAATATTAAAACATCAAATAAAACATTGTTCATATTAACTTTTAGGATTAATCCCATTACTTAGAGTTTTAGTTTTGACCTCAATTGAAAAACATATTCAGTTGGACGACTATGGTTGAGTTTTTCATTCTGACGGTGAAAAGTAAATTCCAGGAGGTGGGAACAAGTTGTACGAGGGCAATTGAGTATTTTAAATTTTTTAATAATGTTAATTTTTATATGACACGGAGAAGAGGGCATTCGATGTCATCTAATCAAATAGATCTTCCTATCTGATTCACTTGTTTTTCCCTATTTTAAAGGGGGCTACTTGATCTTGATCAAACTGTCTCAATTCCAGTCCACTGCCAAAGCACAAAAAATCGGCAAACATAACTCAAGCATCAGTACATTTTATATGTATCCCTATTATGAAAGAACCATGAGTTTTATGACGCAAATCTTACAGAAGATCTTGTGTTTATCATTGCATAAGATTATTGTGAGAAGTATTAGACCTAACTTGGATTTTTCCCTCGCCCAACCTATGCTCCTCTATATAGCCCCCCAGTGGAAATCGCAGAGCCTTTATACCGTCATCTTTGACAAAGGCGATAACTTAGATATGGCTTGGAAATTGCAGCAACCATTTCCAAACGAGAGGAGATCTTCTCAATATACGTTTGGATCGGAGTCCAACAATACTGAGAGGGGGAGAGAGTTAAACATTACAAAAAAGATTACTCATTGATTATCAAATTTAGCAAATATTTGAACCATTCCTCTCTCAGTACTGTTGGACTCCGATCTAAATGTATATTGATAGGATCTCCTCTCTTTCCAAACGTGGGAAAATTCCGACAGGCCACATGCCTCTTCTAATGCAAGGAAAATACGTCCAGCTTCCACAATTTCCATGAGTTGTATGACCACATACCAAGCGTTTCATAATTTCGTCATTTCACACCATATCCTTCCTATCACCCGCCGTATACATCCCTAGGCTTATCCGGACGATTTATGTCGACGTCTTTATAGACCTTCAATGTGCTATCGTTGGGGAAGCTGATCTGAGAGGACCCCAACAGTCCAAAATGAGGAGTAGCTAGTACTCTCTCTCTCTCTCTCTCACACACACACACCCACACACACCCTACGTATGTGTTGAACAGTTGAAGGATGCTGTCCATTACCAAGAGTATGTGGTTTAGACTCCCCTCCTTCACACGAGAAGTTTTAGGTTCAAGTCTTATCCGTTGTGATTATGCAAGAGGAAGATTTGTTTCATGAGTTAACGGAAACTTATATATGCTTGTATCCTGTAGGTGGCAGAGCCATGGGAGGAATAATAATATTGTTCCCTATGATAGGACTCTCAAAATTATCGCTCGGAAAAGACACGACTGTCATGGTTATGCAAAAGAATTTGCTACATATATAGAGAGAGTTGGTGAGTAGTTATTTGCAGTATCTTTACTATGTATACTCTAAATATATATTTGAGCAATAAAAGAAAAAGAGAAACATAATAATTAGAATTTCTGGCGACAGCCATCGCTTACAAGTTAGGACTGAGGACCACCGACGCCCCACTCACCACCGTTTCTTCTCGACAGTTCGGTGCTCACACTGAGCAGCGCACATGTTCTTCCCGGACTCCATGGCCCCCGCCGGGGGACATGGACGAAGAAAACGCAGGCGAAGCGAGTCTGGCTGGCATCGAACATACATAACATCCCCCTGGCCCGAATGGCGACACATCGATGCACCGCGAGCCAGACTACCCTAGGCATGCCGGTGCAGAGAGGTGGACTTTCGTGGAAGCAACATGATGATGATATGAGCCCGCCAGCCACCGCCGCCGTTGGCTGCCCATGAAGTGGTCTGATCAGAAAGCAAGGTCTCGAGTTTAAACTCTCGCAGGTGCATGCATGGGGTGGGAGCTGTGTGGGGACAGCTTCGCAGGCTTTGCCCAACACAGATGTTGGATTCATGGACAAACAGCATGTGTACAACTTATAAGTAAGCTAGCTTGTGGATTGGCCAAGTCCTTCCAATTTCATTCTAGAGTGTAGTAAGGAACTAGAGAGGCACAGTTGTTTGTTTCTATGCTTGCATGTCAGAGAGCACAGGTCCAGAGGACTTGGAATTTTTGGAGACGAACCTGCGGTGAGGTATTTGGTTACCGGACGACACATGTTGGCCGCCTCAATTTGTTTGCAGAATAGGTTATCCAGAATATGTTATCCAGAATTACTTATCCGGAATAACTTATATTAAAATAAGGAGTATTTAATTTTGATAGTTCTGTGGGATCCACTGGCGGAATAAGAAAGATAAACAATTCTTAAATTTATGGTCGAATTGTTTATTTTCCTTATTATCTGAATAAGCACCTCCCCCACAATGGAATGAGATCGTCTGAATCATTTTGTCTAGACCTCCATGTGCCTCAAGAATCAACAGAAGATGATGTACTTGGTCGATTCTATCACTTCAAATGTAAATAACTTATTTGTTGAATATGAGAGTGCATCAAGATTCAGACAAAATGATCCAGACGATCTCGTTCTTCCAAAACAGGCCTCTTCTCATTAATTGCATGTACCTAATGGAAGAAGATGGTGGTGGCCTGGTGTGTGTGTGTGTGAGCATCCAAACTTATGGCTAAGTGAGGCCAGCAGGCGAATCTCCACCAGCCGAGTAGCATCACGCACGTTGGTAGGGATTAGGGATGGGAAATAATTTGTACCTTCAACTAGGGTTTGTCATACCAGAATGACTCGTGCCGACTAGGACAACTCGTACCGTATCAGGACGAATTCAAGTCAGTGAACCTTGCCTTCAACTTCAACGAGTAGCTCAAGTTTGACTCACTTGATATTCAGATTCAACTAGTTTATCAAGCAAAATGAATTAAGTTTAAATGAGCCTCCAAATTTGGTTTCTAACGAGTCGAGTTTGAGTACAAGTTCGCGTAACTCATTTAAATTCACGAATAAAGTTGTTAACTTAATACTTAAATTATAAATACATTTTTAACTTGGTTCTCACATAATTGCGCTTTACAAACGGACTTGCCAATTGCCACGAAGGAATCTAATTGGACCCTACACACAATGCATTTATTGGATGGATCACTATGGATTACAACGCCTCTACTGTTGTCATCCTATCACCGAGATTGACAGCAATGCAATAAATGAAAAAGGAAAAGTTTTTCTTGCTATACATGATGGTTGCGATCCATGTCATTGAATGCCCATGCGTAACACGGTTTCCACTCTCGTGATCATATTTTGAAAAAATAAAAAATCATGAATTTTTTTAAAATGTTCAATTATCTTTTTTAGGTTTTATTTTCATTGTTCGATCATCAAATTAGATCGCAACTGTCCATCAAATGTACAAAGAGCATAGTTCTTAAAAACTTAAGAAACAATAACTAGAAAATAAAAAATTACTCAGATTAGTTACTAAGATTGTTTCTGATACTGTAGCCTATTACACCGTAACATTCTTCTCTCTCTCTTTAATCATGAAAATTCATCAAAAAAAGATTAAAAATATAAACAAAAATAAAAAGATAAAAGAATTTGTTAGACTAACCCTTAAAAATTGATTCTATCTCTTAGAGTTTTCGTTTTGAGCTCTAACGAACGATGCACTTGATTGGTCGACTACGGTTGAATTTTTTGATCATATGGTAAAAATTAAATCTCAAGATGTGAAAATCAACTTATTAGAGGTATTTGAATATTTAAATTTTTTTATAATTTTTATCTTTTTTAACATTAGATGTAAGAATTTGAAGAGTTAGATGGCACTATACATTGTCAGCGGATGAAACGTTGGAAATAGACTGTATCAAATATTATATATATATTTGATTTCATTTTTTAAAGGGTTGGATAAATCTTTTTCGATTTTTCTCACTTTTCCGAGGACCTCAATCTCCTTCGTCCGCTGTGTGATCTTACGTACCAACAACCACCACATTCTTTTCACCATTAATCTTCTTGGTCTTCCACCAGGCAAGGCTGTACAATTCAAAGGTTGGGCTTAGTACATCAAACAGCAAAAGTCTTGAAAAGCCATGGAACATCATTTTAGAAGTTTATATACGGCCAGATGCAGAGTTAGCTACCCAAGCACGTTAAGAAAGCAAAATAGGGCACGGCATCAAATGTGCATCTTTGCATGCACCGCTTCCTGCAGGCAAGAAAAGGCATTCTCTAGAACATAGACAAAAGTAAATCCACGTAGGAAACTTTCTTAAAATTTAATATAACTTTATGGTATATGGCTTGGATAAATTTATATGTAGATTTAGACTAATAAATAAATTAGGTTTTAAATTTACATACACTAAAATATTGTAATTAAGTTTGAAATTTTGAATTACTAGAAGAAAATTTACTGAAAATGAATAGTAACAGTGATTTAAAATAATTTCTTATTATAGTGATGGGGGATAGCGAAAACTTTCATTTATTTCTGTTTTTGTTTTTTATTTTTTATTTAAAAGGAGAAATAGATGGGCAAGTAGGAAGACTCATTTCCATTTCCGTTTCCATCTCTATAAAATCTCATAAAAAATAGAAACAAAAGATGCCATTTCTGTTTTCATCTCCAACCCACTTGCAGCCTAATCCTTGGTGGCCAAGGCCCCATTGGTTACCCATCTGTGTGCGTGGAATGGGATTTTCTTAACCTCCTTTTAAAATAGTCCACTTGATGCTTTCTTACATTATTTGAGAGTATTTTAGACATTCACTTGAGATAAGTTAAAACTAAATACAAATAGAAGGTGGTGAATGACAGCATCTTCAAGTCATGTGAGAAGATGTTTGATATATTTGTGAAAAATGGTAGTGCTTTAATACTTGATGCAATGTCTATGCTGCAATGTCATAGATAGTACAAATCCACTTAGATTGTAATGTTCAAAGAGAACACTGCAGTGTGAACAATAGCACAACAAGATATTTTTTAAAAATTTTAAGAAAAAATGTCGAGTTGAAGTGATCTCTCAATTAGATATCTATATTGTCTGATTTTTAATCGGATGGTCAGAAAAGAATTTTAAAGAAAATATCATTGCACATGATTTATGCTGTCAAGCCACGTGTAACTCAGGAGGACACATTCCATCCCTCTGATGGGAACCCACCATCGTGGGACTGCATCTGCATGGAACCGGTTCTTCCAGGGCTCCCGTTGTATTCCAAGTCCAGTCCAACAGGTGTCACTTCAAAAGCCACAAATCTCCTGTCCTTACGTAAAGTAGGTTAATTTCACAAGTAACACATGCTGTGATGAGGACCGAGTCCAAACCTGCCTAGACAGGCCCAATAAGATTTACCTATTAACGATTAATGCCGCCTCCCATTTCAACTCTCACTCGGCCTTACCCTTTTGTCCTCGGTTCTCGACTATGATTTGACTTAAGCATGGGAGGGTTTTACCTCAAGGTCACTCTCAGGGTCCTCTGACCATTCTATTTTCTAGGCTCAAATAGTTCGGCGTCATTAAGCTCAGCCTCGTCATCTTCGCCTACACAATTCCGAAAATCGTCACAAGTCGGCCCAGCTCCTCTGAGGATACGATGCAAGCTTAGGTCGTCTAGGTCTCGTCGCCTATCTTCCTTATAGCCCAACGGAGATAGAAGCTTCCAAGTCTCTCCTCGGCAAGGTCCTCATACCCCAATGCAATAGTTTGGATTGGATCCGAGGGCAAGTCGGGTACAATACCTCAGCAAGTCATATTAGAATCGTCAAGGTCAGACTCGGATCATTGATCGGAGGCCGAATAGCATGGTATCATGTCTTCATCATGTTGCAACGAATGAGGAGCACTCTCAAGGAGTCTCTGATCTGTGATCGGACGGTTAAAATAATTTATATAAAAAAATTCACATGTTTATACAATTCGAGGAGTCAGATTATGTGAAACATGTTTGGATGACACTGTTTCAAGTTCGCATACCAGCACGTGACTCTTTAGTCATACTTATCATCTATTTAATTTGAGTCCAACAGGTACGGTCAGTAATTTCCCTCCCTATTCCGGATTGGAAACGTGCCGCTCAGGGTGCGACCCATCACCATCCAGACCAGGCTGGATGGGCGGCTGCGCGGAGGAATTAACATGCAACTCCAACGTTCTTATCGCTCCCCCAATAGCCGCAGGCACATCCAAAACCTAAAAGGGGTCCACAGGCTTCTAGAAAGCCCACCTTTATGGCCCATGGGCCCGGGCACGTGGACCTGTTGCCATTTCATCCAATAGATCCGGTTCAACTTCTTGACCATCTGCACATTGGAAGCAGATAACATGTTTCAAATTTCCTGCTCTTTCTAAGGTATTATATGGTCAAAGCATAGAAAAAAAACTTTTTACTATGCATCTTGAGAACGAGATCGTCTAGATCTAATGGCTTGGACCTCCCTGCCCCGATAAACACATAAGAAAGGGGGTGAATGGATCATTCACCGTTAAGATGATGTGACAGAGCAAGTGCACTCCTTTTGATGTGTCTAGAGACACAAGAAGATCCAGACCATTAGATCCTGACGGTCTCATTCTTACATCATTGTATCGAAATAGAATTGCCATCCGATCAGATAGATGGGATAATATGCAGTCGCTACACCACCGTGCAAAGGGTGCAGAGTGCCTTATATGATACATGCTATTCGATAAGTCAACCGGATAACGATTGTAGTGCAATGCCCAAAGGAGTGTTGTACAAAGTATTTCTAAAAAACATATAAGACATTCTATATTTTTTGCTAATATCCTTATAATAGGGAGACTTCGATGTGTTTATAGGTGCAATGCACTTTAATTAGGACTATAAACGGTTAGAATCAGAAACAGCCGATTCCGATAATGCAATCGAGTTTTCGATTCTAACAAAATAAATAAAAAAAGTATTTATGTTTCGTTCATTTCCAATTCCAAAATCAGAAACGAAAATAGGTTACGAAAATTATTAGAGATAATTCAAAGTGTCATCAATTCTCATCTTCATTGTTATATTAATCTAACTAAAGTTATTAGATAAAATATATCTAATGCATAATAAAACTTATGTGTAGTATGATTATTATTTATAAAATGTAATATTTAATAGAGTCGTAAATTGAAATTAGGATAGAGAAACAGTTTTCGTTTTTTATTCTCATAACTTATTGAAAATTTATGATGCTGATAACTGCAAGATGGATTTTTCTATCCGAATCCGTTTCTCAAAATAGGAAATGGGCCAAAAAGTTGGGTGAAACGGGCTGGCCCACATGATGGGGGAGCAGCCCATAACGTCCCCTCCTTTTACCACACTCGTTTGAAACCATTCAATTATTTGATCAAAAGGCTCTTACTACGCATGCCACATACAAATTGATGTATTAAGAGTATCTTTAACCCGGATATGTTGCATCTAAATGGGAACTTTATTATGAATCTAGTTAACTATGATTTGAAATCCATTAATCCTTTGAACTGCGAGTGCTTTGTGTCCGGGACGAAAATACAGCCCCAGCCGTGGGCTTCCATTGATAAAATTCAGAGTCCAGATCATTTCGCTTCCCTAGAATTCGAGCCTCCCTTGTAATCGTGCGTCTTATTGTGCATGAATAAAGGTAGAAAAGTACTTGCTATAATACTCCAATGTGGGATGCTAATGGTCGAGGTAAGCAAGCATAATATGAGTTAGATAACTTTTTTCATAGACAAGGATTAAATGTGAGTGTAGAATTTTATATGTGACAAATGTACGTGAACGTGACAAATATATTCATAGGTGTGACAAATAACATTCGGCGTACTCATAAAGTATTTATCACATCAGAAAAGTATTTGTTACTTCTATATATCTATGTATAGGTATTTGAGCATGACAAATATTTTGTGAACATGACAAATACTATTTATCACACTTACGAAATATTTGTTATGTCCACGTATATTCGTCATGCCTAAAATCTTACAGCCACATTTAATACTTGTTAGGCCACCCATGAAAAAAACTACTCAACTCATGTGACCCTCACATGGATCAATGAGATCTTTTAATTTTGCAAGATGACTCAGCTTGTTGCAATACCTTATATTACAGCAAGTATTTCTCATGAAGGTAAGAGTCACAAGATGATAATGCTGCTGTGGGCCCAAATATCTTCCATTCCACTTCACAAGCTTCTAGAGTTGGCATGGTTCATCTTTGCAGGGACCTAGATCCCTTTAAAGGGATCTCATCCTTTGTGTCGTGGTACGTCCCTACCCATAAAATTTCAAGAACGAATGAGTTATTTAACGAAATGAAATTGGTGAAGTATCAAATTCACTTATTCATCCCTTACTCTTGTGAGTGAAGGTGAAGATATAAGGCCCAAACCATCCGAACTCATTTTTATGTAAGTCGACCCATGAATGGAGGCCTAAAGTGTGTGAAGTGGACTCTATATATGGTGAACTAACGCAGAAGCTTAGTTGACTTTAACCTTTAAGTTCCCTTTGGGAGTTAGGTCTCAGATTCAAGTCTATTGAAAACCTAAAAATTCCTTATGATGTTTCGCTAAAGTATGTTGCAAGATTTTTTCCCTCTATATACAGAAATTACTTTCCTAACGATTGACTTGAGCTAGAAATTATTGTTACATAGACAGAATTGTTGGCTTAAATAAAATTATCTTCCTATTAAGAGAAAATATTGAGATTCACCTGAAATCATATCTTAAACTTTTGTAAATATGTATACATATCTGGTCAACTAAATCACCATATTAAAAAAAAAAAAAAAAGTCTTTATACCGGTACTAAGACGTGAAAATGATCAATTACCAGGTTGGAAAGGGGAAAGGACCTTGCCTTTCCTCGGTAATATTTAAAAGGGATCATGATAAGACACACGGAAATTTTTAATTTGTTAAGAGCTGCCTTGTGACAGGTGAATGGGCCGATTTTGTTTGATATTTATGACACGAGTATACCTGCTGCATCGCTAGTTGCAGCTGGGTATGTTACTTGGTGGTGCAGCCTACATCAAAGAAAATTGTTTTGGTCCGGTCACATTTGTCTTACACGTCTATCCAAATCAATCTTCGATCAGATTGAACTCAATCAGTATAAAAAAGAATGTTTTCTTTTCAGAAATCTTCTCATGTCAAATTTCTTTTACTGAATGGACTTGATCCTTCTGATCACCAAGAGGGTCCCGTTTCGATGAGAAAAATATATGCGATAAAACATGGGGCAGAGAGAGAGACGTGCGAAAGGTGATATCGCAGCAAGTTTGCTATACCACATGGGGGTGTAACCTAAATGAAACAATCTTTTTGGAATTTTTGTACGAACGGTACATTCTAGGATGTTGGACATATTCGTATAACTCATCTCCAATCAGAGAACTCAAAAAGTTAAAAAAAAATTAAAAGTAGATTCTATTTTATTGGGCTCGGACCATTAAGAACTTTTTTTTTAGTATTCAATGAAGTTTCATTTTTGAAATTTTAGAATTTTCTAGGTCATCTGATCAGTAACCGAGTTATATGGACACATATGGTAAGATGGAACCAACCATAAAAATATTTCAAAAAATATTCTTTTACTATTTTTCCGTTGCAGCTCTTATCCTCCCAAACAGAAAAATTCTAACTTAAACACGTGACCTCCAAATCACAATAAAGTGATCTGTACATAAGTCACTTGGATGGTAAAAGGGTTTTGGTACAGCTGAACTAATAGAGTATCTTAAAAGAATCTTTAGCACAACTCCTAGGATAATGTTGTACTGTAAGTGATGTACGTTCACATTTCACCTCGTGGTGTCGAAGATTAAACCTACGTCAATTATAAACTGGTCCTTTTCCTTTGGACATCCACTTGTACCCTCCAAAATGATGTTGCGGAGGAACCTTGCACCTCTTTCTCTCTCTCTCTCTCTCTTTCTCTCTCGTGTGCATTGTGTGTACGTGTGTATCATGACATAGACCACCACTTATAAGGCAGTTGACCCCTACAGCTTGAACGAGAGGAAAAGGTCTCACAGTCGAGGGTCTGATCAGACACCTTCTACAGAGTTTCTCTCACCTTTAGTGAACATGTACCATGTCACACATTGTGCCAAAGGCGAAGGAGATAGGAGTTGGGACCTGAAAGCTGTCGAGGGGGCACTGGTAGCAATAATGGATCTAGTGACAGAGAGAGGAGACACATCACCCTTTATCCCATACTTCTCCTGTCACAAAGATGAAAGCTGATAACTCTCCGTCCATCAGAAGATCCTCGTGGGGGGTCCTTTCCCCTCGAAATGACGAGTAAAGGAACAAGAAAATATTGCAATCGGTTTGTCACCCCCAACGTACCGGAACTTTTCACCCCCAGCGTGTGCAGAGAACAGCAGAAACAGACATATTTAGTGACTTCGGAACTATGATACGGGGCACCATCGGCTTGGGTATCAGCGCACACAAGAATGATCACGGAGTGCCTCAGTACGGTTACTGTTATATCATCTATTTCTTCTTGTCTTCTTCTATGCCACCTTTCAAGGATTGGATCAAAGCTCTTAGGAAATGTCCAAGCAGCGGGCAATGTGTGCCATGGGAGCTAGAAAGCACAGACAAAAATATGGAGCCTGAACACTGAAGGGAGAGAAAGAGAGAGAGAGAGAGACTCTCTCTTTCCGCACACACACATGCACACAGGAACAAAAGCAAAGGGAACCCCAGTTTGCTTATAGCTTTCCATTTTCTTTCGTCTCATCGTTTCTTCATTACCAGCCCGAGACTACGATATGGTCATCAGCTACTTCGCATTGTTTCAGCTGATATCTCACAGTGATACCCCTCCTCCCTTCCGCCGGGTGGACTTGTACACAACGTGAAATGTTTAAATTTATTAAAAGGATTCCCTCATCATAAGGGGACGCTATTTTTCCTCGTACGTCTTGCTCATGACTGCTTTGACCAGCTAGGGATGCATGGACGGAGGCATAGACGACTAGGGTTTTGAATGACCTCTTCACCAACCTCTTTTCTCTCCGAGTCCATTATGGGTTAGCCATCCATTGCAGGTCACCTCTACTCACCGTTCAAGAAATGCATAAAGAAGTTCGGAATCTAATGATAGCAGAAGCTCATAATCTATTACCACTGATGTCATTGCGCCTAAAGACCAGTGAAAGATAACATTGTACCATGACACCATCACCTCCCATGATGTCTTTAGTTCACCACTAGCTACGTCGTCCCAAAACTGGGATAAAATATTTCATATTATGGAAATGCTTTTCGTATTCCCTTTATAAGTTACTTCCTTAATGTATTTCTAATCTCTCAAGCATTCAACTGAATTAACTGATTGCAAATGAACTTTTTGTTGTGATGATCAAGATGCATTCAATTGATGGTGATGATAGAAAGAGTACCTTAAGAGAGTACATTTAAGATGTAAAAATAGCATCACCCATGAAGGGAAATCCCGTCGTCCAGACCATATCATTAGTTGGAAGGAAATTAATTAACTAAAGCCTCCAGTTTCCAATCGTCAAGTACCACAACCGCCTTAGCGATGGTAGTAGTTAAAAGGCCATGAAAACAGAGCACTTTGGAGACGTCACCTCACATTGGTGAGTCTCTGGATCTTATAGCAAGGTCTACAGGATGTCTACAATTCACACACACACGCGCACGCACACGCACATATATATAACTTAGATTATTAGTATGCATTTTCTTTAATTTATCTTTTTGAACAAGAATTTAGATTACAACTTGAAAAGAGATGTGCTCATGAAGTAGTAGCCAAGTAATTATACTTGTACCTTCTTTTTTTAGTTACTTTGTTAAGATATATAGATGTATTCATTCATCTCGTTGTACGTGAAATTTTTATAATTTTTATATAAAACATGTTTCCTCGACTTTCCAACATGCTTTCTGTCCAGTTTGCGTACTGAACAACCTGCAATTTTATGGACCTGGTCAGCAACGTACTTGCAGAACTTTGTGGCTTAGGGTTGTGAGAGCATTGTCTAGGTAAGACTCTAGAGCATTCAAGCTCCAAAAATACATAATAAGGTAACGGAAACTGTTTTATACTGGCACTTTTCCTTGACCTAATTGACACCAGCAAATAACAATGTGCCACATCATCAAATAACCAGGAAATTTTGGATGTCATTTCACCACGGAGTTGTGGTCACTGGTGTATGAGGTAAGATATTAATAAGCCATTTTCCAGCAGGATATAAGAGCGGAGTGCTATTACCCTAATTCCTTAAGAAAGAGAGTGTGGTTCTTCTCAGTACATGTTTAGACTGAACTCAGTCAGTGAGGAAAAATAAGAGTCTTTCATAAAAACTCCTCTTCGGGAATGGAAAAAGTACCATATGAGGGGGTTTTGTGAAACTTACCATTCTCTTTACTGGCTCAGTTCATTCCAAACTTGCATGTAGAGGATCTCTATTCAAAGAATATATAGGGTTAGTAGTGCTAATCAGTGTATGTTATCCTAATTCCCTTTGTTCATTATATTCTCCTAATAAGTGCAGTGCTAATGGTGACATGGTCGGCCATGAGTTGGGGGGCTAGCTAGAGAACTCACTACTCTGTGGCCTCTGACTTAACAGCTCCTGACCAGGTCATTCCCATGTCAAGATCTCTCGTGCTTCTCGAGGTCTTGTGGGCATTTGTCACGGTGTCGGGAGGAGAAAGCCCAATCCAGCAAAAGGCTCCACTTTCTCCTGTACTGACACAAGCGTCTCCTGCTTCCCTGTTTTGGAAATGGCCATCATGTCGCTGACATATCAAAACCCGGCAACGACGGCCACAGTGTACACACAGATATATATGTTTTGAAGAAGAACCAAAGATCCTTTGGAAAACACATTTGAAAGCTTTTATCGGATGGTGTAAGGATTATTCCTCTATTTAATTTCCACTATTAAAAAGAAAAAGGTGAATGGAGTACCAATACCAATATAATGACATTCACATCACGATTTAATGCGTTTGGTACCATCCAACTTGTGCTTGGTACCACGACGCCCTTTTCAAAATCTTCCCCGTTCTTAACTAAGTGTGCAAACATAAAGATAAAATTACTTTCCTGGTATACAGCGAGCTGAAGAAAAATCAAGAAATTTTATTGAAGGAAGCTCATAGACTGTTGAAGGCAGGTTGGTTTCTACTCACATGGGGTGTAGATAAAGGGGCATGCTGGTATGTACAGGATTATGTTTTAGATCTGAGGGCCATTGCATATGTTCCATGGTATGATTTCTTGTTGTCCTTGATGATTTGAGATAATGCTATGTTGTAAACGGGCAAAGTACACCTACCCATGGTTGTGAACGAAGTATAAGCATCCGTGTGAATGCAAAAGGCTTCTTTTTTTTCTTCGTGCGTACGCTAATGCTTCTTTTAAGTCACAAGTTTGAAGTGTCTGATTTTTTCTAGGAACGTTTATTACCTTCACAAGCTAAAGATGTTCTATAAGTCACAAAAGAAGCTTAACCAAAGCCGCATTTCAGGGAACTTAAATCGCCTAGTACACATAAAAGGCTGGTTAAGGAAATGCCACATTTTACCAAAGCTGATGGAAAGAAGTAGGTTACTTCCTGTGGTGCCCCAGAATCATTATTTTCCAAGGAAAGTAACTCAAGAACTCTAGAGGCACAACCTAAGAGGAGGAAAGAAAGCTCACAATGTGAAACTTTTGGGGTGATTAGAGTATACTTTGAAGGTAGGCTTATGTACCGCATAAGTTTGTGAGCTAGAGAACGAAATGGTAAACATCAAGACACACGACAGAAGAGTCAATAGCATTTTCTCTCTTCTTTAATGATGAAGCGCTCACCAATCTTCTGATAATTTGCCTACAAGATTACATAGTACTGGTTTCCTATCACACAACAGCAACCAAATATATCTTCAGTGGAGTTCCATATTACATTGAAATGAAACACTAGCACCGTACACTGACATGATACAACAATTACACCTATATGCGATGCATTGTTAGAGTAATCCATGGCCTCGTGCAAAGAACTTCCAATGTTAACTGATGCTTTACTCTTCCTACTCTTCTACAGGTCAGTCTATAAAAATGTTTCGAGACGAACAAAGATGTAGCCAACATGGATCACAAGGGAGTTCACTGCTTAATATCTGATTACATAAAGATCTGATGAAAGCAAAAAAAAATGCACCTAATTAAGCATACCCGAGTCGGAGCTCCAAGTCCAGCTCCTCTGGATCTCCGCTCATTCCAATCTCCAAGTTCAGCCCCTTAAGTACACCATTCTTCCTCTTCAAAACCTCACTGGTCTGGTGATCTTCTCCTGCGTGACCTTTGACTTCACCAACCCCATACACAGCTTTCATGATCCTTCGGTTCTTCGCCTCGCGTGGCCTTGGAGAGAAGGCGCTAGCCGAGCACGTGGACAACGACGATGAAGAGGGATGAGTGAGAGGAGGAATTAGCAGAGAGGGAAATATACGCGTAACCTGGGGAATCTGAGCCGGAACAGTGGATGAAATGTCCATATCATCAGGCTTGCGACCAGGCTCATGGTTAAGGTTCGGCAGGATGACACAGTTATGGTTAAGGTTAGGGCTAGGGTTAGGGTTAGGGCTAAGGTTGGGACTGAGATCAGGATGAGGAGTGGGTGGTTCCCATGGAGGAGACTCTCGAAGCCTTGCCCGGTCCCTTCGATGAACATTCATGTGGCCACCGAGCGCCTGAGCAGATCTGAACTCCCTCTTGCAGAAGCTGCACGCGTAAGACCTTGGAGGCCATGAGAGCCCACCTATGAGGTTTCCGCCAGCGTAGTCACCGCCTCCCCCTCCGACGTAGCTGTGGTACTGGCCATGACTCCATGCTTCTCGGAACGTACTGCGGTGAAGGCCATCGCAGACGTCGTCCCTGAGCCTCCTCTCCATGTTGATGTGTTTGCTCTTAGAGGAAGCTAGCTAGCAGAAAATATGATAAAAGACATCTATTTCAAATCAGCACAGGAGAAGGAACTCTCAGCACTTCGAACGCACAGAGGAGATATAGAAGGACGAAGAAGAAGGGAACTCCCACCTGGGCAGTGTCTTCGTCATCATCGTATGCAGTTGGGTATTTAATCCTTCCATGGTTTGTCGTCTGAGCGGGAAGTAAATGAGGATTGCAGAGATCCTCATCAAACTCTTTCCCCGAAACTGAAAATCCCATTCGGGGTACCATTCGCAGATGTCTGTTTCCATATTGGCTTGCCACTAGCGAATGTGGCAGCGGCTGGGCCATCACACCTCTGCCCATTTTTGCCTCTCTCTCTCTCTCTCTCTCCACCACCTTGGCTTTGCTTGTGAGTTCCATCAGTCCAGTTACAGCCACGACGTCCACACGTGACAAGGAGTGGCACAGATAGGTTTGAACCAAGCATTGGGAAGTGCGTAGCTGTGGACTAGCCGACGGACGATACGTGTCTAGTGGTTCTACACCTCCAACCCACATAGGATGCTTAGAGGTTACCCTTGCTGGCAAGAGATTTGTACGTGAGGAACTGAGATGATCTTGCTGTTCGATTACGACCTGAGAGAAGTTCTGATGATGATGAGAAGAAGAAGTTGTGTTAATCTCCGAGCTCAGAAGCTCCGCCAACCCGCCTGATCACTTCCAGAATAATGCGAAGGAAAAGAGATAAGAAGTGAAGAAGGAGACACCAAAACATGCATCCTATCAAATTTAGCGTTAGATTTAGGCGGACAAGGGTGACTAATCGCAGGACACCGTCCCGTGCTAATTCTAGCCGACCTATCTACGGCGCAGAACGGGCAAATGGCAGAAGTTAACCGGGCAGAGACCATGGGTTTGCTTCTCCACCACTCAACTCCACTTGAAACCCAGGTACCGTTCGGACCCGCAGCAGGGCAGGTATCTTTTGTTCTTCCAAGCCCCTCACAAGTACAATTAAAGCCAGCGGGCAGTGGAGGAGGAGGAAGAGAAGAAAGTGCTGTGAAGTCTATGCGCCGGTGGTGCATTACATCAGGCGGATAATAACAATTTGGCACATCTCGTCTCGTCAATTGTGCCATGGCAACCTTCTGTTGGCCAGGTGCAATGTGCCTGGTTCAGATGACCTTGTTCCACGAAGAGGAGAGCCCCTCTGGGAGTGACATGAAAGCCCTATCAGATCAGAGGCTAGCTTCTCCTCAATCACTGTCCCTCCTCTTTTTCTCTTTTGCTTTCTGTGTGGGTGGGCGTTTTGATTGGCTGCGAGGCATCTGCGTCACTTGGTTTACTGACGACGGGCTTGGATTGGCCATGCTCCCCGTGTGCAGAGCAGAGCAGCGAGGCTCTCTCATGATTGGTTAAGGTGTCTTCTCACCCTTTACAAGTGGGCAGAGCACATTCCATCAGTCCCTTCAGTCAAGCTCTTGCTCTACTCTTGATCTCCTCCGGCATGTGTAACAAGATAAACTACATTAATCTTCTTCTTCGGTGTAATAAAACTGAACAGCAGCAACTGAGCTACTCACACACATCGACACACCGCGCGTGTCATGCATTCAGAAGTGAGGGACTAATCGGAGAGGAGGAAGCTGGGAATCTTTCTTGTGTATGCTTTCCTCAAGCAATGGAATGCGATTGGTGAGACTATGGGGAGCCTGAAGATCACATCCCTCAGGAGAAGACGAGAGGAAAAACAAAAGGGTCAAATGCGTTAGTTTCTTAAGCACTGTGGCGTAGTGGGGGCACCCCGCTGCCCTTGTGCAGGGGTACTGCTTGTGCTGTGCGCGAGCGTGCGAGTTCGGCTCATGCTGTTTCCCCCTCCCGTGCTATTTCGCCAATTTCAAGACATGTAACCATGGCATAATAATATATAACTCGCTTGGGGTTACTCTTGTACATGGCTTATATAAAGGGGCCATTTCCACCTTTTGGTACACAAGGCAAGCCAGGTCATCTTCTCAGTGCTGTGTTGGACAAGAGTCCAACAGTACTGAGAGAAGAAGGGATAGACATTTGTAAAAAATTTAAGTCACATGAGGGGCTTTTTGTAATATTTGACCCCTTTCCTCCTCTCAGTACTACTGGGCTACTGTCCAACACAATACTGAGAAGATCTCTTCTCAAAATTTAAGTACTCCAAGTTTTTTATTCAACTGTTCCCTCTTCTTTACTTATGAGTGTTATTACGTATAGTTCAAAAAGAATTTGTGTGCTATCATGCGAGTTGGAGAGAGCTTTTTTTTCATCCTCTTTACATCCTTTTAGTATATCCTTTGATTGTGATTACAACTTGGTCAACATTTTTTCCCTACATGTATTATTAGTATTAGTCAATGGCAGATCCAACGTTAATTTAGCGGGCTCTTGAGATCCTATTGAATTTTGTCAAGTCTATATATTGACCTAATCTAATGCAGTTTAATCAGCAAGCTCACTGATCCAACTCAAGACCTCATTTGATCCAGCCCAAAACTTCACTGACCCAGTCATACTATTGACTTAATGTCTGTATGACTCCACTGGATACTTTTTTTACCTTCGCCACTAGTATCAGTACATCAGAATCGAGTGCCCCTCGGGATATTCTTCTAGAATCTGGACAGCACTAGGTCGAAGGGGATATGCACATATTTTGACATTTACACTTTTGAGAGGTCATTTTAGTGATCGCACATATTAAGAGGGGAATACGTACGGGAGAAAAATAAAAAGCCGTATCTCTGATGTATAGCACTAAAACTAAGATATAACCCATGGGTTTCCAATAGTTTTTAGAAATCGACCTTTTAACTATTGAGCGTTATTATACACATCATGTTAGTTCCATGATTCACCTAATCACACACCCGATCTACCTGATACGTGATCTCATCATCTAATCCATTTTGAAGAAGAGTTGCTCTTAATTTGAAACTTGATGGTGCTTATTTATCACTAATAAGATTGTTGAGGCATTTTTCTCGTGTGTGGATCTTTGCCGAGATATTACCAGCTCTAGTTCTCATAGAGATGAAAGCTTTGCCGTTTTTATAGAAAACGAGCTTTAGACAAAAAGGATGACTTACTCTACAAGCACACAACTGTACAACTACTAATATTGATCACTGATAAGAGAACAAACTCAATCTGCAACATAACCTCCTCTCTTCCCCTTCTGAATATGTAAAAATATGTTATAGAGCAAGGACCCACAGAATGCAAAGAAGAGCTACACACTCTGATCGCCGAAGTATTGTCTACTTTAGCCTATTAACTCGCATTTTTTTATCTTCGCTAAAGAAAAGGATCGTCATTTGGGGAACAGTAGAGATCTACTTTACAAGCACACATTTGCCTCTCCACACAACCAATGTGGATATCTAGAACCCTAATATTTACTTTAAAACATCTTCTTAAGAAATTTGCGAAAAAAAAATCTTGAATAAAATTAAAGAGTACAATGTAGGGATTGATTTTCCTGTGGGCATGTGGGTCTATAGTGCTTCTTTAGCCTTTCAAACATTGAATCCGTGTCTAGGTGGTCTTGAGATTTGAGTTCTTGGTTTGCCTTGTGAATGAGAATTTGTGGGATTTCCATCTAGATGAGCATGCCTAGTCCAAGTCTATGTTTCTCCTTCTAGTTGATTTGCTTAATATGATTTATGGGATGCATGGATTGCCTCGCATGTGATAGCATTTGTCCCTTGGTATGTCTAGTTGTAGTTTAAATGTCATGAGCTTTGATAAAGAATTGAGAGAAATCCACACTCATCTATATAGGTGTGGAGTTTCTAAAATATGGACAATCAGTAGATTTCTTACCCATTACAGCTTAATGAATGTATGGATTAGCTTGCGTGTTTGATATATGATGGCTAACATAAAGATCTTTAATACCTATGTACAGTTTTGGAATTGGATGAGTCTATTTTGAATGGCATTACTATGAATTTGGAGTTGGGTTTCAGTGGACTCAATTGGATTAAAATTTCTCTATGAGATAACTCACCAGAAATTGAGTTACTTCATATGATTCCCGTTATTAAATGCTTTAAAATTTTTATATGTGAATGCTAACATGATCAGGCATGTCCCCACTAATTTTCATACTATTTAGTTGAGAAACTAGGGAGGTATTCCCTCATGTTTAAGGTGTGGATTGTTCTCGAATTTTTTGACAGGACAGTAGTATTTGAATTTCTGTGCACTCATTTTTAATATTTTTTACTAAAATTTAGATATGTTGATCCTAACATGCCTAAACACCTATAAGATTTCATTAAATTTGAAATTTATTTGATAGGTCCTTTAGTCCTTGCAAGTTAGACATTTGTACATAAATCTGCATAAAGTAAAGGACAAAACTATTATGCAAAACAGTTGGCTAAATTGAATGAACAATCGACAGATTTGTCCATAATGCTTTATTTTGAGGCAAAAGAATGAGGTTTTGGCATATAAACATTAGCCAATGACATGAAACTTGTGCAAGAGGATTATAAGGGGCTAAATTTCAAATAATTATGATGTTTTTGCTTAGATTGATATGCCTTCATATTATGGCTTATTCTCTTTAAGAATTTCATAGAATTGGAGCTATGTTCTTATAATTTGACTGGAATGACCCTTTCACTAGTATAACAGTCAAGATGATCTATCCCTTGCAAAAAGGATAGGAGTTTAGCCATATAGATTGGGTCTAGATCTCCATACCCAAACTTTTGTGATACGTGTTTGACCAATAACAATTGGGGGGGGGGGGTGCAGCTGAGGGCTACAGTAAATGACATGATGATCATATACTTCAATTGGCCTTACTTCTTTGCCACCTTTATGGATTTTCAAAGATACAAGAAAGACAGAATGGCGTAAATTGGATAAGGAGTTCGTCAAGATGTTTTAAACCTAAATATGATGATGATGATGATGATATAATAGGTGTTAGTTTGTATTCTCTATCATTCCTAGATATTATGGATATTATTGAATGAGCAGTCATGAGATTGATTAAAAATTGACCTTCGAATAGATCAATAACATATGTGAATAAGAACTGGCCTAGAGTAGGTCAATAAAATGAATGATGAATGGAATATGGATAATTGATACCTATGATACTTAATAGATTCTATAAACTAATAAATATGTTTGCACATGATTTAAGTATGACTTAATAGATTGATTTGCAATAAATGACAATGACATAATGATGTAGATGTTTTTCTCTTAACAAGAATGTGTGATTACTATGTGAAATGACATGATGGATCCAGAGAAGGCTAGAGGACTAGAGTGCCACATGAATTGAAGATGGGATGCTAGAGAGATGAAGTGCCATCATGTGGATCAGAGAAGGGAGTCTAGAGGATAGGAGCATTGCCGCTTGAAATGGAGAAAGAGGTCCGATGGTCAGAGTGATGTCACATAGACTAAAGAAGTGATGCTAGAGAGCCAGAGCATTGTCACGGGGATCGAAGAGAGAGCGTGGAGGACGAGAGAACCACTGCATGAATTAGATCAGGAAGCTTGGAGGGTCGGACTGAGCCAACGGTGGTAACATTTTGATAACATTGTATAGTTTCACTATAGACATTCGGTGTACATCTCATGGAAAGTCATGTGCAAATACCATTCAAAATTTGCACAATTTTTAGGTTTCACTATGTCATTTAATTAGTATGTTTGATCATAGCATAATTGTGTGTGACGCATGCATCAAGTTGTGATTATATATATTACCATTGATTAGGCAAGTAGACCTCAGCATAGCAGACTAATGAGGGGTGATTGGGGTCTGACCCAATCAAGTCCAACTAGCGGAAGGCCCAGGGGCCCGCGATCCACAGACCGTCACGTGATGGCATCATGTAATTTCTCCAAGTTCTCCAACGGGCAAGTTGAAGGCCAAGACCCACAACATGGGGGCCCTGGGGAGTCAAGCCCTAAAAAATTCAACGTCTCAATCGGTAAGCTCCGAGATCACTAGCATCTCGCTTGACGCTTCCGACTACCGAGAAGATCTGATCATCTCGATAACTTAGAACCTTTGCTTCGACTGGAGGAGGCAAGGCCCCAAAGCTTGAAGATCACATTCTTCCGACCTCCTAAGAGAGTGGGGCCCCCTTAGGTCAATCCATAGCTCTACCCTGCCATCAGGCGGGTCTTACGGTCTAACGGCATAACCGCCTACTAAAAAGACAGGTTCCCACAATCTGCTCTCCTCATCATAAGATGAGATCTCGCCTTCCAGCTTGGTGAGCCAAGATCCCCTCGATCAAAGGACGTGGATCATGGGCCAGCTAGCCCTAGTAGAGAAACGATCTCCATGGTGCCGCACAGGGAGGGAAAGATAAATACCTCGGCTTTCCTCCCGAGATATGCTCAAAACCACACTTGACTTCAAAAAAAATTATAGCCTTATCCTCTTTCAAGGGGTCTGATTTAGGCATCAGAGGGTTTAGCCCCCCATAAGAACGGGGGACCCTCTAACGTCCCCTCCTTTCCTTATATACTCTAATCCTAGACATTTCATCTTCTACAAATTCTATCAAATAATCAGATATTAACTCAGACAGTCGATGTTTCCTGACCATTTTCTAACCGCTACACACACCATCGACACATTGGCGAGTGGGCCAAGAGGCTAGGACATGCCATCGTCATTTGCCGATGGTGAGCTATGAAGTTAATTATAGAATGCCATTGTCGCTTGTGGACAATGTGCCAAGAACTTAACTATGACACATCACCATTGCTCATTGACGACGGGCTGATAAGTCAAGCCACACCACCGTCGCTTGTTGCTAATGAGCTAAGAAGCTAAAGGACACCACCGTTGTCACTTGTTGACGGTGGGCTGGAAAACTAAGGCACACCACTATCACTTATCAACAAGAAGCTACAAAACTAGGGTATACCACCATCACTCTTTGACAATAGGCTGAAAAGTTAAGGCATGCTATAAGCGCTCGTCGACGGTGGGTGAAGGCCACCACAAATTAAGTTCATGCTAGCCCCTAGTAGAGGCTACACAAAAAGAAAACCGTTTAAGATAAATACAATTACTTAAAAAATCCCTCGAGGATTCCAACAAGTTTTCTCCTCTGAAGCTGGATAGCATCATTTGAAATCTTGGATAGATTTCATTGGTCAAAAGGATTGCACCAAAAGTTAGATTCTTATTAGCCGGAACACTTGCACTTGGATGATGTAACAACTTCTGCTTGATCCATTTATCGGGCTCCTTGATTGGCCCATCTCTTAATGGGTTTGGTTTTCTTCAATTAGTCAACATCTATTTATCGGACCGATCGGACGGCAGCTGTGCCACGCATTGCAATCCACGTTGAATTGCAATGCATGGCATTGCAGTAAGTATTACTCGAGTGGCTACAACAGTCCCCCAAGATGCTATGAAATATTAAAAGATATTCCTCTTCTATATGTTTTCTTAAGGGTTATTTTCAATATTTCTAAGATTTTTTTTTTTATTTTCAAGGTATTTTCTTTGTATTCTTTGAAATTCTGCACGTGACCCTTCAATCTTTAACGATTCCTCATAATCTCCCTACCTTCTCATTTGCTTTTATGCCCCTACTTCATTTTATCGTATCAATGATTGCCTACGGGGCTAGTGATTAAGTTAATTAAGTAGAGTACGGGTATAATATGGAAAAAATATGTTTGGATTTACATCGATTTTAAATTTTGAGTGAAACAATCAAAAATTCGGTCAAATAATCAAAAGGTTGGTAGAATCTTCAATAAGATATATATAGATCTTTTTTATCAAGATTTAAAAAAATGAAAAAAGAGCTTTCATGAAATAATCACATGCTTTATGAAAGTTAAGTAAAAAGTCTTTCTTGAATTCAATAATATATATAGCATACTGAATGGGAAGTGTTAACATTCCCATTGATCAGGTGCAAATTTTACAAATATATTTAGCATAAGAAATTCTATTTATAAATGTGCCTTGCTAGAAAAAGTGTTTGTATTTTAACTGAATATATTATTGATATTCCCATTTAATAGAGTTCACATATTTTATGTAAAGTAACAATAGCAACTCCAGTGAAATTCAAAATAAACATCATCATTAACTCAGGTGAAATTAAGTGCTATCGTCAAGGAGGTTATCCATAAATATAGAATATTTGAAGGGGTTGTTGGCTACTACGAATCTAATCTTAATGCTTTTTGTCTTCTTTTTATCAAATTACAGGAATTTCGATTAGGGGGTTATGATGCAAAACAGTGTAATATAAGAAGAAATGGTTCTATTTTATAACGTTTTCAGATGTTTAGTATAATGTAAAAAAAAATAAAAAAAAATATTATCTAGATCTTGTCGGCCCACTTGGGAGGCCCATTTCCTTATTTTGATTTAAGAAAAAAGTCCGCCGTAAATTAAAACAAGAAGTTATTATTTTGTTTTATTTTAAAAATAACCAAACAAGTATTCTCTGATTTTAAGATCATAAGATTTCACTTGTTTTAAAACTCGTGATTTTAAAATCGATGAATTATAGAGTTTTACATTAAATAAACAACTATTACGTGTATGATTGCTAGCAGAAAATTACTTGCACTGGGCTGTGTTAGGATGCTCTCTCCCCTATCTGATTATGGGCCGTCCACAGATTTCCGAGTCCCCGCGCGCTGGCCAGGGCGTCGGGCAAAGCGGTCCTATGGGCCACGGAAAGCAGCAGCCAAGCCCACCCAATTTGTTATTTAATGCATATCGGAAGATATTAAAAAGCCTAAAATTTCTACTAATCCCCTTACAAGGAAAAAAGTATAAAAAAATAGTTTGCTTATGAAACATACGTCCCTTATCTCACTTGAGATAATAATCTGCAGTGGTCGAGAACTCGGGAGTGACTGGAGAATAGGGCTTAAAGTTCAGTAATGACCTTATAAGCAAAAAGGCAAAACTAAAGAGAGCACCTTACATATCATTCTATCCATAATAGGGATGCAATTGGATCGGTGGACCGAGGATATCCTCATCCACATACACCGCATTTACGGCTTGGAGGATTAAATTTTGATCCAAATCATTTCGTAGATCGAATTGGATTGGGTTATTCACAAATGATGCGGATCAAATCGGGGCATATCATAATCCACATGCAATCTAATTTTTCACAAATTGGAATAGGTACAGTTTAGAGCGAATTCAAGTCTATACTAATGTATCTATATTTTTCCAAACGAAGAACCTCTAGTTAAAGACATATTAATTTAAGATCCATCTATTATGTGATCCATGGAAGGAGTGCACTTTTAATTCATACACTAATCCAATCCGTAATTCTACAGATTGAATCAAGTTTCACTGATCAAGGATAAATAAGATGAGTAATACTTGCTGCAACGCCCTGCATGCTGCACACAGCGGCATTGGTAATAGGTAAACAAAAAAATATATATTCTTTTCTAGGTCAGCTCTGAGGTATCCTAACTGTCCGTACAGTGCAATGTTTGATCGGACGACCCAAAAAATCTGAAAAATAAAAAATTGTTATTGGACTCGGGCCCATTAAGGGGCATTCACCGTTCATCGGATCGGTTTTTTATTTTTCGGGTTTTTTTTTGTCGTCCGATTGGACATTGCATTGTACGGCCAGGTATGACACCTCGAGGCCGACTTAAACAAAAAATAAATAATAAAAGTTTTCTTTTACACACTGTAATACCACCTTGAAGATTAGGGGAGCATTGAAGCAAACATTACTCAAATTAGATTATAGATTAATCCAATCTACTTGCAACCCTAATCTAGGATGAGCCCGAATACTGTTGAAGAGTTACTCTGGAGTACTGCCCGAGAAATCGACCTCTACAAACTTGCACAGATTCTTCAGGCCATCAAATGAGCACCAAAACCCGGCCTCCTCCCCAACTCCGATGTGGGCAAGCAATGAGAACGCCGTAGCTTTCCACTGCAATAGTGGCAACACACACACCCTTTAAAGTTTAAAGCGGCCATGGCCCCCCACAGGCATAGTTAAGCTTTATTCTCACACTCAGGTGGCCACTATAGACGTATCATCATCATTTGGTCCGAAGTCCAAACGTATCTGAGGGTGGAAGCCTATCTGTATTGCACACACACACACACAACAGGTGGAAATCCTCAACTCTCGGGGGCTATAATGGGTTCCTATCTTCTCTAATAAGCTCACATTGTTAACTACAGTACTATAGTCTATAGAAACGATACAAGTCTATTTTTTCTGTACACTTGGGTCTTAAAGTGGAACTCCTTTGTCATTCGCAATTATGAAAGATAATTTTCTTGCAACAAGTGACAACATACATGTTTGGTCGGGCGCCGATGACATAACGGACACGCCCCCGTCATGGGCGGAGATATTCGGATTTGAATCTTACGACGGAGTCTCTCGCGAGTGATTATGTTTCTTCCCCATGCTTAATCTGGCAAAATACCGAATTTCGAATCCGAGACTTAATCCCCCCTCCTCCCACTACCACTAGTCTACTCGTAAAAAAAGAAAAAAAATTACAACATACATGCTTGCCAGTTGCAGTCTTATTTTCTCACCCCAATTGTTCAAGTGCAAACTAACAAGCGGGAACTGATGGCAACTGAGCACAACAGTAGAGTAAAAACCAGCCACATCACAACCAATTCTACAAAGACATTAGCGTATACACCGACCCTGTTTTGTAAACAATCTTATTGTGATCTTTCTTCAAGAATGTCCTCGACCCATTTCATCTTGTCGTCCAACCCCGCCAGGTGCATCATGAAGTCCCCCCTCGAGTAAGCCCCTGCAACAACACAAACACAGCGGACAGCCACAAGAACAAGACAAAGATCAGACCAGACTAGCAAAACAAGACGAAGAACAAGGAGAAGAAGAATCGAACAGTAACCCATGTGAAACACCTCTCCAGGCGGTCCCGGGGGCGTAGACAAAGCGGTAGGCGGACTTCCACTCGGGCACCCAGGGGTAGGAATTGAAGAGGCACTGCATGGGCGCCACCCGGACGTGCCGCCGCCGCACCGCCGGCGGCAGCTCCTGCACCAGGTGCTTCAGGGCGTCGTTGTCGCCGCTCTTGGTGGAGTTGAACTGCACGAAGTCAGCCCGGCTCCACCAGGCGTCCAGGAAGTCCTTGCTCCACTTCGACCGCCTCACGAAGAACATCCCTGCAAGAACACGATCCAAGGACATCAAACGGGAGAGATGCCAACAAGCGTGGCGCCCAACTTTGGAAGCGAGCGTGGGACCCTGGCGCAATGCGCCATGGCACAGGGAACCTCGCTCTCTTCTCAGTGGCGCTACTGTAGCTTTTAACTCGAACTTACCTGCGTTGATCCCGTTGATGTCCTCGGTGACGACCAGGTCCGGCGAGCTCTCGAAGTCTCCATGCCCAATCGCCGCTCGGAGAACTCCCTCCTGACAAAACAGAGAGTTTTATATCCTTTCTTCTCGGCACTTGTTCTTGTCTGAACATACTCAAAATTGTGAGTGGAAGAGGAATTATTGTGTTCTTACCAGCGTAATGTTCGGATTTGTCACCAAGGAGTCCTGAAACAAAGCACAGCAGTAAGCAATTGATGAAAATTACGTGGAAAAGAGAAGGGGAAACCAACCCACATGTGCAAATTAGAACAGGATTTAGCAGGCCGTAGCTCATGCCTTTGGAATTCGATGTGCCCACACGTTTAGTTTTTTTCTTACAGCTGCAAAGATTGGACTTTTATGGGATTATGATACATACGGCATCATTCCAGAAGACCCAGTCGTAGCTGGGGAGCTGGGATCGGACGGCCAGGATCTTGCTCCAGGAGGGGGGGCGGGTGGAGTCGAGCTTGTCGGCGGCGTCGATGAACCGGTACCCCCGCGCCGCCGCGTACGCAGCCTTGTTCGACCTCACTGCCGCCATCACCCCCCGGAACGGCCTCACCCCGCCGCTGCTCTCGTCGGAGAAGCTCACCATCGCTATGCTTGCCCGGGCGGCCGGCAGGTCCCCCGCGTCGGCCGGCAGCTCCTGCGCGCAGCGCCGGCCGAGGGCGTTGGCCTGGCGGAGGGCGGAGGCGCAGAGGTGGAGAGAGGCGACGTAAAGGAGAGGGGCGAAGAGGGCGGAGAGGGCGGCGACTGCCAGCCACGGCCGGCGCCACCGCCGGCGCCGCCGGGGAGAGGATGCGAGCTTCCGGGTTCGGCGGTCCAATAGGCGGGGAGGCATCTTCTTCTTACAGCGGGGCAGGCACCGAGAGCAGAAAAAGCTGGCTTTTTTATGTATGAGTGGGTATGGCTCGCCGGCGGACAACGGTTCGGACAGCGCGACTGTGGTTACCCCCCAGTAATGCAAGAGTATGAGGTTAAGGTATCAAGGGGTGCGGCGGCTTACCGCAATTCGCACGCGATCCAAAGTCGAAATATCCAAGGGAGAGTGACCAGATCCAGATCGATGGGCTTTCTTTCGGGGCACGCGTCTACTAGTCTGCGCGGAGTCGGGGAGAGTTCGGATCTTTGCCTGCCCGCAGGGAGTCCGGAATTATCGGATGGTAGGTGACTACCTAACGCCGATGTAGTGGTCCAGTCGTCGAAATTGTGCTTTTTCTGACGCACGCGTCTATTGGTATTCGCCGACTTTGGGTTACTTTCGGATTCGGATCGTTGTCTACCAGCTGCAATTGGACGATTATTTTTTCTTTTACTTTGTCGGTTGTAGCTCAGGAGTCGGGTAAATGAGGGAGAGGTGAAAATCTAGTTACTTCTAAGACTGCCAACGAACTAGTACATTATTCGATAATAATTTGATTCAACTTATTTATTAAGTTAAATAAATAAGTTTAATAAAAAGTTTAGCACGATTCACAAAATGAATCAAATTTGAACATAAATACGATTGGCTTGATTAAGTTCATGAACAAGTTCGATTAAGTAATACTCATTAATAATTCATTTACATGCTCATTAAGAATGTATTTACTACGACTTCTTTTAAATACTTGTACAATTATTCTATTCATAAATAAATTTAGTTAATAAAATATTTAATATCTTATAGAATTTTCTATCAAATAATCAGGGTTGCAAATAATTAGGCAGTCAGTATTTAACGGAGTTTATAAATTTGAATTTAAAGTTTTTTAGATTAAATCTATCATGGGCTCACTAAACTAGTAAATTATTCGATATTCGGTCCGAACTTGTTTAATATCTAAATGAACTAAACTTGAACAACCATCATAGATACTAAATTTGAACTTGAACTCGATTAAAATTAATTGAACTAATCTTTACAAGTTAAAACTTGGCTGGACATGGCTCCTTTGCATCCCCTGTTACTTTACACGAGGGGTTCGCACTAGGTCAGCTATTTGAACCAAATCCTAAGAAATCAACCAACGTCATAGTCATCTCAATGTCAATGGACGAAGGTTGAGTCAGTTTGGGCAAGCTTGGCCGCATAGGATTGGCCTAGCCACGCCAAATTAGGTCCTAACCCGGCCCACATCAAGCGGTCAGCGGCCAAAAGGTCTGGCCCTGTTTATAAAAAGAGTAACAATTGTTACGCTGCGCGGCACAGCTCCATCTGATCTTGCAAGCAGTTGCCCCTTTTTTTTGTTTTCTTTATGAAATTTTTTTTTTTTTTTAAAACGTCCGATCAAAAATGGGACAGCACATCCACGAAGTTTAGGTTAGTGCCGAGCCGACTGTATATTTTTTTTGTGAAAGAAAATGTTTGATGCATACTTCAGTTTGTATGCAAATAAAAAAAAGTTTGTTTCAAATAAAAGTATACAATTGGCTCGGAGCCGACCTGAGCTCTTTAGACCGACTGTCGCATTTTTAATCAGACGTTCAAAAAAATTTTAAAAACTTTACAAAAGAATAAAAAAGGAAAGCAAGCAACAGTGCCATCCGATCCTTTGGATTGGACGACGTTGCGCGACGCAGTGTATCAAGTATTACTCACCTATAAAAAACATTTTATTATAAAAATCAAAATTAATGTTAATAATAGGATTCGAGCCCATCAAACATGTGAGACTAAAGGATTAAAACTACATCACATTGAATATTTTTAAATAGAAATAAGAGTAATATTTATTGCAAGGCCCAACTGTAATGCAGCAGGAACCACCGTCTAATCATGAGATCAGATGGCATGAGAGTTTTAAGTAACATTGCACTCTCTGTGGGACAATGCAGTAAAACTAATATGGTGATCAAATAGCAGCTGCAACTGCAGTATAGCTGCACATTGTAACAAATATTATTCTAACATTAAATAAATGTATGAGCAATATTTGCTATAATCCCTCCATGTTGCTACAGTCAAGACATTGCATTAAGTTTTTAAAAAAAAGTTCAAATTTTTTTAAGGTTGGACGTCACCGTGACGTGTTTTGCATATCTATACAGGCCGATCTCCAATCGCTTGACAAAAAAAAATTAAAAAGTTAAAATTAAAACCCAAAGAAATAATAAAAACATCCTTAATGGGTTGAGCTCAATACAATTTTAATTTCTCTTAAAAAATTTTGATTCGTCTAATCAAATGTCAGCATGTACAAACATGTGGGGCATGTGAGGACGAATCTTAAAAAAAATTATTATTTTTTTTCTTACTTACTGCAATACTTCACACTGCAGTATAGCAAATATTACTTTAAACATGTATTAGGCATGGGCGTAGTGGTAAACAGGGAGGGTAAACCCAACATGTCTACTTGATGGACCAAAAGATCTTAGACCACGATAAGCCCACAGGCCTAAACTTAAGGCCGAAACCCTTAGTCATAACCCATTAGACCTGTTTATTGTCCATGGGTTTAATGAGAATTGGGTTTAATTATGTAATTTTATTAAACTTGTTTTAATGAGATATGCCGGATGCTCACTTTATTCATATATGCATATGCACATTTAATACGTTCACGAATGTAGCATGAGTAATACATTAGTGCTTGCAAGTGGATCCGGTTAATCTGCAATCCAATCCAATCCAATCCCCCCCCCCCCTCATATGTGAAACTTGATCTAATATGCAAAACATGGATTAGATTAATTTGTGGGCAAAAAGTCGTCACCTGCACCTTCCATATATCGGGTTATGAATTAAGCTCAAACTAATCTACTCTGATCCGCTTCAATCCGCAAATCTTTATGGATTGGATTAGATTGCACATTCTAATTATTGAAGTTATTGGGCCATCCAACTCAAAATCTTAAAACATTGAGTAGTAGGCACCATCTATTTAAATGTTATTAGTTTTGTCTTTTTTCTGATGTGGGACTATTTTAATACGTTTCCTCACACGTAGGTTGATGTTAGGCTTATATCACGTAGACCACAAATACGGGGTGTGCGGCCTGATTCGTAATCATGGACTCTGATACCATATTGAAGCTATTGGACCGTCCAACTCAAAACTTTAAGACATTAAGTGGAGTAGGCACCATCTATTTAAGCGTTATTTGTTTTGTCATTTTTCTGTTGTAGGACTATTCTAACACCAATTACAAACCATGGATGTCCACGGGTATCTGCTCCAAGCTGCATGCTAAAAAAAATTAAATCTAAGTTATTCAACATTATATTCAATATTATGAGAGCCAATTGATCTGTGTTCCCTCGATGCATCAAGATAGTTTGTTTGGGATAAATGTGGATTGTTTATAAATTTAGAATGGATATAGACAGGTTTAACTTTCTAATTATTTTATAATCTTGATAGAAGTGATTATTTCAGTGTGGTTAACTGAAAACCTAAAATTTAATATGTAATAATTTATTTTGTTTTAAAAAATATAGATGTATTAAATATATGTATGCTATTGTATATAGCTTTTAGTCATCAAAGTATTATTTTTAATATTTTAGGACCCGCGATAGAACATGCTCTAGGCTACACTCGATCCGATCTACGGCAAAGTGGGTCTCATGTAGATTAAGATGGCCGTCGATCCAATTTATGTCACTTGCAGATGAGGAAAATAAATAAATATAACCCGATCCGATCCGATTTGCAGAAAAATTTGGATCAATAGTTCGTACCCCAATCTGCAACAGGTCACATGTGAATGAGGGTATCCCCGGTCAGCTCTGACCCATTCGCAACCCTAGTAGTACTTGTAAAACATAAGGTCATGTCTCCACATGATCTAAGATGATCATGCAAGGGTACAATCCATTATTACCTGTGGGACGTTCCGCATTGTACCACTCTCAATGTAGTAGGTATTACTTACTTAGCATATGGCATTTTGTGGTAAGGTTAGGCTAGGTTAGGTGAAGTCCTACATTCTTTCCCTAGTGCTAAGATCAACCTTAGTCAGTTGGCTCTGATTAGGGCCCTCACTTTGGTCCAGCATAAATAAAGAACTATATATTTCCTCCGACTAGAACCACAACTCAGGTCGAGTTGGGTTAAGTTCGGGTCAACCATAAGCTAACATATGTCAAGAGCCCATCAATCCTAATTTAGCCGAATCCAACCTCATCAACCTTAATCCAACTCATCTAATAATGTCCTAATCCAACTCAAATGGACATAACTAAACTTTTATTGGGTTGGGTTGAATCATTTAGACTCATTTCATATTCAGCCATGTCACAATTGGAACAATCCAGTATACAAATCGAAATAAATGATGAGAGGCAAATAACCAAATCATGAAACATATAATGTCAATTACTATCAAAAAATCCAAATATCTCAATTACATTGTCAATATCAAAATCTTATAAAAATATTTATGAAAATTTAAAACTGTTGCATAGGTTGATAAAATATTTATGAAATAAACAGTTAAAATCTTATAAAAATATAAAATTTAGTGAGTACAAAGTAGACATCTAAATCAAATTTTTTCAAAATTTTAAGTCAATTGGACATTAATGGATCACGGAGATATGGTAGTTCAAAGCTCATTAATAAAAATTAAACTGATGTCTACCTAAGTGTCTAAGACGCATCAGGATAAGGAGACACCTTTCAAACTAGAGCACATGATCGAAGTTTGGTCTATTAATTGAGTTTAAAATGCATCATATTGGGTTGATACCTCTTAAAGAGGTTAAATCGCGTCATTTGAGCATCATGCCTATCAACCTAAGTGTTCGGAACACATGGATTTCGTGGATTCAGCATATGATTGATGGAATAAAATAAGAATTGAGATCAAGGACTTAAAGATTATTGTTGCATAAATCTCTTTTGACCACTTTCAAAATAAAAAAACATGATATTTCATATTATACAAAGTATCACTTGATGGATTATCATCACCTATCTTTGATAAGAACAAAGACCAATCCCTTCTTTCTAACTTCCTTAGATCCAACCACAAATTTCCTTTAATTCAAAGTCTCTCCAACATCCTATAAATCTCTAAGAACACAATTCAATCATTAGAACCAATCCCTAAAAGATTAAATCAAAACCTCTCCTAGTTCTTCACGAAGAACACCATGTTCTTACCTTGTAAGTTAGAGTATGACTTTAAAAGCCCTAATCATGCATTCAAGAGATTATTTAGTCACTTGGCTTCTCTATTCAACCACTAACACCTCCTATTTGTGCCGGAGTCGAACATCAACTATAGAGAGTTTCTTCTGCAAGTCAAAACCACTTCCGAGTGCAACTAGGAACCTTTTTTTCGCAAGCATAAGTTTCCTAATGTGAAAACCCTTAAATTCGAACCAGATTCTATTAGAATTAGCACAAAAACTCTTTAAGACAAAATTTTAAATCTTTCTACCTTCTTTTCAATGATACTAAGTTCATAATTTTTGAACTTATGTACGCGGAGATATCTCTATTTTATTGGGTTGATGTTGTGCACAGTTTAGAACTTTAGAGTCTAGATTTTTGGCAAGTCCACAATGCATGACTAGTCTTCTTCTAATACTAATGGGCTTGTCTCTATAAGACTTAATGGGTCTAGTTTCACTTAATTAATGACTAATGAACTTTTATTTCACTAAAATAATAAAAATTCATTAATGACCTAATTAGTCATGATCCATTAATTAAATTAAACGGGTCTAAGTCTAGGGTATAACACGGATTGAGTTGACTTACATCATCAATAGTCAATATTTGTAACTTTTCTTTCCTATTACAAAAATTTCACGTACAACTAGATGAATGAATACATCTGTATGCCTTAACAAAGTAACTGAAAAAGGAAGATACAAGTATAATTACTTGGCTACTACTTCATTAGAGCATCTCTTTTCATGTTGTAATCTAAATTCTTGTTTAAAAAGATAAATTAAAGAAAATATATGCTAATAATCTAAATTATATATATATATATAGTAGATTAGGTCAACCAAATTCAACACATCCATAGTCAGGTTAAAAGAACACGTAATCCTAACCCAACTTAATCTTAACTTGGTCAGATTCAATGCGACTGAACCCTCGAGTTGGCCCACCTGGACAAAGTTGTAGCCTTAGATATGAGTTTAGACTCTAATGTCCCAGGGATGTCAGGGGTTACTATTGTGCTTAAACATACTCATAACTAAAAATATTACGTCTATTGGAATTTATACTCTATATTTGGGAGGAGTTGCAAAGACTAGGCTAATTGAGTCACTTGATTAAAAGGTCAATGTTTTATATTTGCACGTGAACAACGTAGGCATGGATATTTTTTTCTCATCATTATCAAACTATTAAAAGGGGTAATATATTTCTAACCTTTATCCTTATAACTTATGTATGGGACCAGCTGACTCTTAACTCATATGGACTGTTGATTCTAAGACATTTGATTGCAAAGAGATAAGATAAATGGAGAAAGGAAGATGCACTTCACATGTTATATTGATATCGTCAAAGTTAGAATCCAACCGCTCTCCATGGAAAATAGTAGAGCTAGCAACCTGTAAGCACATGAAGAAGGCGGTCAAGAGACTCCTTTGTCGGATTAGTTTAAAATTGTAATTTGAAAATGATAAAAATATCTTTGAAAGTGATACTTTAGTACTTATAAGTGATAAAATTAGTTTAAAAGTGATACACTGTAAAGTGACTAACTTAAAGTAGGAAAGATTTTATCTTTTTTAAAGAAAGGCGAATGAGAAAAGATAATAATAAATACTGACAGAAAGTTATACTTTTTCTTTCTCTCCACTAAAAAAAGTCAAAATTAAAGGTAACAGAAAAATTGGACACGTGATGAAAAGAGGTAGAATATTACAATCAATATCAGCCTTTCAACACCATATGCAGTATAATAAATATTATTCGAAGTAAAGTACCCTAAAATGCTACATTTTTTCGTAGACGTAAAATCCAGTTTTATAACTAGTATGTTGCATCAAATCAAACAACTCCTTAAGAAGATTGAACCGTAAAAATCCAAGTAGCAATTGATTTCCTTTTCTATTGACTCGTCTCTATGTTGAACTCATGATTTCCCATATCAGATGGACTCGTGTTGGCTCGAGTGACTCATATCGTATCACGGCGAATCTAAATCGGTGCGGCTCAACCGAGTCTATATGATTTGGGAGTTCTTTTTTATGCGACTTAGTCGAATATGTGCGAGTCGATCCAACTCATATCAAATCATGAAAGATTCGAGTCGGCGAGTCAACTATGGTCCAATTAGTAGATTACCCAAGGTTTAGAGTCAACTTACTCTCATTGATATACGTTACGTCAATTGGTGACAAAATTGGGAATGATGACGTAAGAAGTTTTAAGGATTTTTTTTTTAAAAAAAAGGAATCTTGCAATAATAGAAAATCCCTTGTACAGCATGTATGACGTATAAAAGGCACTTTATAACCACTATGGGGCTATTCACACTTGTGATCAAACAAAAAATCTTTTGTAAAATACAAAGTATTCAAGCGTGTCTCGGGATCTATGTAAGTTAGATTAGATACGCTCTCATTCAAAAATCATCCTTTTTCATGTTAAGAAAGATAAAACATTTCATAAATTTTTAGATGTTCAAATAAGTCCTTAGAGTTGATTTCCATCTCGGAGACTTTAATTTCACCGTTCGATCTTAAAAATCAATCGGAGTCATTCGATCAGGTACGTATTAAAAATTAATAATTAAAAAATAAAAAAAAATATTAAAGTAGTCATTAGTGTTGATTTCATCCTCTAGAGTTTTAATTTTAATCCCAAACAATGATAAACTTGATTAAATTCTTTAGGACGGTCATTATAAGAAAAGAATAATTTCCTGCACCGGCAGTCGGTATTACACCAGTAGTCGGTGTTTTTAATTTTTTTTAAAAAAACTTTTTTGGATAGGCCCTATGGTGCCTTACATGGCCATACATTCTATCTCAGATCGAACGACTCAAAGAAAGATGAAAAATTGAAAGCAACCTCCGAATGAACATTAGAACAGGAAGGGTTGAGGCCGATCCAAAAAAAAATTAAATAAAAAAAATTTATTTAAAAACACCGATAGCCGTTATAATACCGGCTGTCGATCCAGCAAGTTAATCTCTTATTAAAAAATTCAATTGTCAATCCACTAGTCAGAATTTAAAGTTCCAAAGCTGACTCGACCGTCCGTTAATAGAAAGTGTTTTTGGAAATCAGAGGGAATCACTATTCTAATAATAACTTAGTTTCCTATATCTGTTCGGTTGACTCAGATATTGAGAGGATCCTCCGCCTCCTCTTTGATGTCGGATCCCCATTTTAAAGAACCATAGGGGAACCGATGCGGCTCTTCTGAGGCTATGTATTTTCTTCTCCTTGTTTCAGCATCAACATGCATTAACGGCATCTTTTTCGTTGGAGTCAATGCAGCTATAAGGTAAAGGAAACGGCCAAGGCTCCTTGGAACTCGGTTACGTATGTATTCAAATCATAAGCAGGACTCCTAAGTTGACGAAGAAGGACTTATACTGGTGTTTGATGCATGGTGATATTTTTTCCTGTTGGAGCGGCTATATAATAGTCTTACATCGGTTAATTTCAGTTGTGACCAGTGCTTATATGATCTTGGGCCCCTTCAACCTCAACATCCGAATTTTGTGATTCGTAAGATTTCCTAAAGAGCTTGCACTCTCTAAAACTAGCTAGCCAGCATCAAGTACTTGACTCACGTTTCTCTTTGGTTCCAGCCTCCGTGTATCCAACAAGCTGGGATCTGGTCATCCCAGGGCCGCCAAGTAGGCCGTAGTCATGGCGACCCTCCGATCGCTCACGATCAGACTCTGATCGTTCATTTCTTTTACATTATTTGTACTCTACTCATTATGATTGGTCTAGAATCATCAAAAAATAGAAATTTTTCTCTCTTTTTTATTCCACTTTTTTGTCATCATAATAACTGAATCAATAAGATGAATTAGAGCACCAATGATATAGAAAAGGTAAAGTAGACGATCTCAATTCCAATCGATCGGCCTTGTTTGCATGGCTGTGATTTTGACTTGTTCGCTGTCATCTTCACAAGCAGTAAGGAGATGCAACACGCTGTGGCACAAGTTGCTTACTTCATTTTGGCTTCTTGCTTGAGTAGGATAGAAGGCGGCAGTGGGGGGTTTAAGTTGCTTCGGTTCGGGTCTGAGGAAATTTCCTCCAAACTTGTTTGAACCGAATTCATGTATTCAACCTATTGAGGGAAGGAACCGTAATCTTTCTCTAATCATTATTATCTATTTTGATTCATGGATCTCGTGATTTTATCTTTTTTCTTTTCTTGTAAAAAGACCTTGTTAGTAGGAAGGTGAAAAGTCTTCTTTCTTTATATGTTAGACTAAAATCTCCCTATCCGGTGCCTCTACACTATCTCTTAAAAAGGTAAGCCCATGGTCCCAATGTTGGAGAAGGAACCGTAGACTCTCTTCACGATTTTGTCTTTTTTAAAGAAAGATCCTTGTTGGGAGAAAGGTAAGAGCCTTCTTTACAAGTATAAGGTGTCTTTCTTGACATCATCTGATGTTGGACTAAGGTTCTCTCAGTTCTATTCTTCTATACAACATAACCTAATTGAATCGAAAAAAAAATTGTTCAATTCGATTCAAACCAAAATTTTACATTATATGTTGTATTGAATGTACGTATATGTATTTAAAACTATTTTTTAAAAAATTATATATATAGGGAATTTTAATATATACACTATAATACCCTCAACTCTCATGTATTTTTTCCAATATCCCTGAAATGACAAAAATATATTATGGTTATACCTCTATGTCAAACTAACGGGAACTAAAACTGAATGTGCCAAAAAGATTCTGTCAAAGGTACATATACAAAATTCTAATTAATTTAGGATATACATGCAAGCTATCAATGAATTCAGGGGTTGCATGCAAAATCTTTAAGTTTGATTTGATGGCATTTTGATCGGAAGGATATAACTATAACATTTTTTATATTTCATAGATATTGAAAATAGGGTTTTTTGCATATATACCCCTTAAAAATATCATATTGCATGTATACCCCCAATTCTCACATATTATCATCAATATCCCTGCAATCTTCAAAATGTTTCATTTATGTCTCTCCCGTCAAACTTAGGGTAATTTCAACGAAATAGGTCAAACATATTGCATAAATCATGACATCATTGGAAGTATCAGATGTACAAAATGCAAGATTTTAGTATATGGAGGGGTATATATGTAAAATATTAGTGAATTTAAGGATATTTATGTTAAACTATAAGATTGACATATATAAATACAACATTGTGAAGATTGCAGGGATATTTTTGATAATATGTGAGAATTGAGGGTGAGTATATATAGAAAAGTCACATATACATGACAATATTGTAATCTTTGTAGATATGATATTAATATACAATGTATATTTTTAAGAAATTCGGCTTGCTTGATCTTTTTTGTCTGTACAATTTGATTTCACAAAGTTGTGAAACCGATCGGAACTGATCCAAATGCCAAACTAAGTTGAATCACGCAGTTTATCCATAGCCTTATTAGTGGAATTCAGATCCTCTAAATACAAGTGAGGATGGGATTCAGTAAGGGCAGAGAGGATAGTTTTTGGAAACAACCCTTCTCATGTACTTTTTTACATTCCCCATGAGAGATTTTCGTGAAAAATTGTCTTTCCCGTTAATTAGCACTTTACCTAGCTAACCCCCTCCTCCTCACTTGCACTTACAGAAACCGGACTCTTGTCCATGATGAATAAGCTACCTAGAGCTGTGGCTTGCATGTAATAATGAGCTCACCTCCTGATGCTTATGTATTTGTTATAATATTCCAAGAAAAACACTTGTTTCGCCGTTTGATCCAAGCTATTAGATTGCGGGGGCGTGATGATCTCCTCTCTTCTGCAAAAATCAGATCGATAATCTGATCATATTGCTTCCTATAGCACTAGAATTCAGCAACTTTCTTTTATTATTTGCTTCCTACACTGCCGTCCGATCTTGAAAGTAGGAAGGTAACCAAAATTACAGCAATCACTTCTCATTGAGCAAGTAGGTATGTTTGAGCTGTGTGTTCTGTTCTAACAGGTGTTGCTGTCGGAGGGGGGTGGCAGGCATTGGTAGCCTACATTACCTTGGGCTGTTATTACGGGCATGTTTGGTGCGACTTTCATTTGAAAACACTTTTGTATTTTTATTTAGTTATTTTTTAATAAAAGTTATTAAATTTTGAAAACTATTTATATGTTATTTTACTTATGTTTTAACTTCCAACCAAAAATTACAAAGAGGAAACTTTTAAGATTGGTGAAAAAGTGAGGTTGTTACGAAAGAGTTGACTTTTGCAACAATTCAAAATTAGTTGTAACCTCTCTTCTTCAACTTATTCTATGTAACAAGTGAAAGTCAAAAGTAACTTTCAAGTAGAAGTTTTGTCAAACACGTCCTATGTGTTTAGGCTTCCTCTGAGATTAGTCCTCGATGGTTCAATGGGGAGTGGAGGTATGAGAATTCTGGAACCAAACCCTCACCCATGTCGTATTTAAGTGTATATACACATGACCAAGGCACTCACATTGCTTTCTGGGTTTCCCAAAACCGAATCAAGAAGAAGCTAATTGAAGTATATTTATGTAAGGGAAAGTCTGGTGTACTACTACAGCTTTGAATGGGAAAATTTGTTCAAACTAAATTGAGGAGTATTGGGTATATGCGACGATGTAAAATCGCCCACTTTTTGCCATTTTCAAAGTTTGGGTGCGAAAATTTTGCCTAAATTGGCGATGATGAGCTCCCATTGTCCCTATTCCCATCATTTGGTTCGGATTCAAATGTTAGAAACCAGCAGATCAAATAAGTTGCTAATCTATTTACTTTGTTTAGAAAAAGGTCCCGCATATTATAAGACCATTCCAAACCTAAATTAAATTACAAGCTTAACCAAATTGAAATATTTTGATTTTGTTTGAAAAACAATTTGGTTCGATTGTAAATAACAGATGATTTGGTTTTGTGAGAATTCCTTTTAGATTTTCAAGATCAAACTTACCTTGGCAACTCACAACAGAAGTCCTACCTCAGCAGCAACTGTATGCAGTCCAAGCTGTGGAATTCCAAGGAGCACTCAAAAGTCAAATCCCACGACGGCCTCAAGCCAACCCGCCTATGACCACTCTCATTTTGTGAGAATTCTTAGAAAAGCTAAGCATGAAGAGTCAAGTAGGAGTGTCTGGCTATTAGGTACGTAGTATAGATGTGCGAAAATTTGCATACCTTTTCGAGGCATTGTCCCCATAACAAAAGTGAGATTTTGTCATTTTTCTTAGAAACAAAGTCTTTGTTGGAAGAGAGGTTGCATTCTGTTTATAAATACACGCCTATCTTTATAACATCCGATGTAAGATTAAAACGGTTTGTTATTTTTATGTCTTTACATAACTCCCAGTGAAAATAAATGTGTGCGGACTCTTTTAAACTGTTGAATGGATCAGACCGACTAGAGGCGTTCGGACAAGTCTGTAAGAGCTCTTTTAAGAGTAACAATACGATTTACTAGTAGCCTATCAAAAACTCTTTTACACTGGGACTTCCATATATGCCACATATATAATAGAAGAGCATAAAGCCCAGATATGAACATCCTCCTTAGATTGAGAAAAAGGTGGTGCAGACCACATAAGAATTCTGCCCCTAATAGACTTGTTATCTTGATCAGTGCGGTAATTTAAGGAAGATGCCATCCAAGTCATTCTAGCATACTCACAATCAAACAACATATGAGTGATAGTTTCTTGCTACTTAAAGCATCTGGGGCAAATAGGATCAACATGTGGAACTCGTCTGGTTATGTTTTGGTTAACAGGGGAGGGAATTTCGAACACATTTTTAGGGAAAATGTGAGACCTTGGGAGGCACGATCCTACTAATCTTGGAGAACCAAGTAGTCTTCCAAATGGGGTCTGGAGAGGAGGAGGAGGGTGGCCTGTTTGCTTCCAATAACAGCTCATATGCAGACTTAAAAGAAAATTTGCCATCTTCACATAGAGACCATACCAGAGACCCCCCATCCATCAGTTATACTATTAGGGAGGGGTATTTGAAGGATTGCCTTAGCTAAATTAGCTGAGAATGTCTTCTCATTAAATTATGTGTCTCAGTCATAATTCTTTATCACACTATAAGAAATAACTAATGACGATTTGAGAAGTCATCCCAATAAATATCAATTGAGACGGCGTACCCAAGTAGATGATATCCCTTTGAAATCCGGATAGAGTTAAGGTGGCTCAACCAAGGAGTGAATCCATCTACCCCCCAAACAGGGACGTACATGCCATCTTCACATGGAGACCATAACAGCGATCGTGCATGTTACGTAGGTCCGAACGACAATGCAGGAGCGCACAGTTGCCCTGGCCTGTCGGCTAGGATGTAAACGTAAGGAATATGGATCGAATATATGCATATTTATATTTATTTTTATATATAATATATAAATATAAATGTAACTATGAATAATTGTTGAATTGTAAAATTAATATTTATGTTTGTAGCAAATGAATAGAAATGCAAATCGGGTATAGTAAAAGGTCCATAAAAGGAAAAAATAACCTTAAGAGATAAAGCTCGCAATGCAGTAGACTTAGTCAAGTTGCAATTGGTAATTTCATTGGTCCCATACATAGGCACCACATGGACTAGCAGCTTTTTTCATAGGTAGATCCAACAAGCATTAAATACGGTGTAAGATTCTAGACATGAGAAACGCACGTGGGCAACACAAATATTTTCTGGACATGATATGCCCACAAAGTATTTGTGACGTCGTAAAAGTATTTGTCATCCTTATGCACGTGTGAATCCAATGGAATTGTCCATTACAATTTGACTCAACTTCCTGCAAGCATTACTCAAAATTTTAAGAATAATACTTGGTACAATACCTCTTGTTGCTGTAATGGAGGCATTGCGGTGGGTTAAAAATTTTATTTTAATTTTTTTTTAATCGGCCTCCATATGCTCTGCATAACCGTCCAATGAGATATCCGATCTGACCGGCTAAAAAAAAAAATTTAAAAAAAATATGAAAATCATTATTGGGCTCTAGGGCATCTTTTACTGTTCATCAGAGGTTGATTTTTTTGACTTTTTAGGATTCTTTGGGTCAACAGATCGGTGATTGAATATATAGGATATGTGAAGGTCGACCTAAACAAAATTTCAAACAATAAATTTTTTTTAACCCACTGCAATACGCCCCTTACAGCAGCAAGGTGATTTTTTTTTGGAACATGAAAAAAAAAAAAAAAATCACCTTGATTTGCATCAAGCATTTCTCAAATTTTAATATGTGATCCAATTTTCAATCACATGTATGGTTCTTTGTATTCTGTATAAATTACTTCAACACTAATAATTCCTATTCGAATAAGAATCGTTTAGAATCATCAATGTGGATATTTTGGAATAACCATATTCATGCCCATGTTAAAACTGATGTAAGATATACATCCATGCTTAATAAAATCGGATGCGAATACAGACATAAATGAATATGTTTGTATTTAGCTCATGATTGATGATTACAGGGAGTCTCCATCCCCTACCATTTTTATCCTACTTCTTCCCCACAGCAACCCTGGCAATGTCTCCTTCGAGTTAACTTTGACAACACTGATCAACTTCCTTGATCACCCAGCTGCACTGAACCTTCTCCGGCGAAAGGGAAGAGGAGGACTGGTAAGCGGGAGCAGAGGGCGTTCATTAGTTCCCACCCACCGCGCGCCGAGCTGCCGTCCGGATAGAGACAGGGAGAAAAACCAACGGTAACGTGCATGCAGCGCGTGGAGGCATCGGGGATCACTCGTCCCAACTACCAGCTCCGCCATGCGCGTGGCACCCGGCGGTGGCCGGAGACCATGTGAACGCCCCACATCGATTCATGTGGTTGGGTGGTCCACAGATTTGGAGAATACAGCATTGAAATTGGCAACGGATCTTTCCTCTTCCTCTCTCTCTAATTTTCTTCATATTATTATAAATATTCTTGATACCATTGAAATTGTTGTAATTATACTCTTTTGTCAAAATATATTGAACTTCAACTAAAAATGCCAAAAAGATTTCATTAAACGTAGGGGAATATAAGTTAAAAGTTTTGGACTTCTTAACATAAGTTAACTAATAATGCATAAAAGTGTTTTTATAAAAAAATTTCCTTGAAAACTAGCTGTGTACTGTTGGAGAGGGATAATACACAAAAGAGTTTTTACAAAAAAAAAAACTGGCTGTGCTCTAGTGGAGTCCCTCTCCAACGGTACACTGAGAGAAACTTAGATTATTTTCGAAGAGTAATACTTGCTAATATTTCTACATGTTGCACGTAGGTAGGGCATTGCAATGGGTAAACAATTTTTCTTTTTTATTTTATTTTTTTGTCAGCTCCGAAGTGTTCTGACTATTTGTATAGTGTAATGTCCGATCGGACGACCAAAAAAAAGAAATTTGAAAATGAAAAATTGAATTCCAATGATCAGTAAAGAAGTACATTTTTCACTATTCATTGGAATTCGATTTTTATTTTTTAAAATTTTTTGAGAGTGCACTGTATGGACGGTTAAGGGATTTGGGAGTCCATCTGAAAATTATAACTTATTTTTTGTGCGATCCACTGCAATACAGCAAATATTACTCATTTTCTAAACATCCCAATAAGCCACGGCAGTGGTTAGTGACACGTGAACGGCTGTGCTGTACATTTTGTGCGATCAGCTGGGACCATAGAGGATCCGGACTCTCCATATAAACACACAGGAGGAAGAAAGAAACAGAGATCAGCTGCCAGCTAGGCAGCTCCTTCAAGACCAACACCTCTCGTTATTAATCTTGCCCATCTTGAAGACTTACACAGGGAGGAAGCCAACAAGGCTCTCCACTGTATAGCTAGCTGGGTAGCCATGGAAGCGCCACTACTGCAAGAAGAGGGGGGAGGGGAAGTGGAGCTCCGGGAATTAGGGGACTGCCCTCCGGTGAAGGGGTGGGGGGATGCGTGGGGTGTGTTCGTGGGGGAGTCCCGGAAGCTATGGCGGATCGCGCTGCCCATGGTCTTCAACATCCTCTGCCTCTACTTCTTCAACTCCGCCACCCAGATCTTCGTCGGCCACATCGGCAACCTGGAGCTCTCCGCCGTCGCCATCGGCCTCTCCGTCATCTCCAACTTCTCCTTCGGCTTCATGGTACGTGCATATGCCCAGCAAACTCCAACCCCTTCACAGCACTTGCACTCCCAGTCTCCCATGGACGGGTCCATCATTTGCACGGCTCTGATGAAGTCCAACAGTTATCTCTGATGGATTCCAACAGATTCAGAAGATTGTGCATCATATATATAGATTAGATGGTAAAGAATGACCTCGTCAAGTGAAAAATCATCCACATATAGATGAAATATTACTGTGCCGATTTATCCTTAAAATAGTAAAATAAACTTTGTCTACTTAAAAGTCATTATACATAGGAACTAACCTACTCTGTTGTGATTGACAGGCCATTGGTGCGACCTCTCTAATGAAGATGAAATTCTAAAATTGCGGTGTATGTTGAGATTCAGAGACACAGATTTATATGTACTGGAACCATAATTTAGAAACCGATAGAAAATTAATTGTCTAAAGCCACCATGAGTCAATAGCCAACACTCCCCCTCACGGCCATCATGGGCTGTGGAAATGAAAAGAGAGGCAAAAGAGGATCCAATGCTCTGATACCAAGATGAAATCTCAAAACTGCGGTGTTGAAATTCAGAGGCACAGACTTATATATACTGGAACCATAATTTAAAAACCGATTTAGGACTAATTGTCCAAAACCACCATGGGCCGATTGCCAACAAACTCGGATTCGGTGTAGAATGCAAGTGTACAATTATTTTCTTCTAGGGAAATTCTCACTGCACACTTCAAATGCGCACGCCTAAAGATGTCCTACCTTTCGAACATTCACACGCACCCTACTAGATATGCGTGACTCGGATGTGCATCAAGCCGTTCTCTTTCTTCTTTTGAGGAAAAAGTATTATTCTTGGTAGCACTTAGACCGTACTCATTTTGGCTCCTCATCCTTGGAATCGAACTAAATGCAGTGGTCCCTCTCATCAATGCCACGGACCACAGTTTTGATTACAGTGACCTGTAATAAGAAAGCTTTCAGGGCGAAGTGCTTATATCTCTTTTTTTGTTTTTTAAATATTTTTCTAGTCATATGGAAAAAGATTAATCCATCTTAACAACTTGCTTTTTCTTAGATATATCAAGCTAAGAAAATGAGAGAATCTATGAAATGGTAGATTTTTATCTGGAAATACTTTTAAAATTGTCTGGATGTTCACAAAATTTATCCCACTTGGTCATACCTTTAGAATGCTTTCACATGCAAACTGAAAAACTGAGAATAGCATCACTCTTTTTTCTAAGTAGCATAATAGTTAAGTAATTATCTATATATTTATAATGTGCAAAGTTCTAGTCTAGAATACCCCACAGTTTCTCTTAACTCTTAACCCGTGAGTCTCACAGTAGAGTGTAGAGTGTTCAGAAATCCATTATTTATGGAGAGCACACGAGCAAAGAATCAAATTAAGATCCTCACAAGTCCAACGAATAATTTCTTGAGGTAATATTTAATTCTAAAATATCTCCCACTTTACAGCTGATAGAACTAAACTGTTGACAAATAGTGCCCAAATACTCTGTTCTATTCCATGTGCTTTGTTTAAATCTGCCTTTCAGTATTTAATCTAGCTAGGACCACACTCTCTGATGGATCCAAAAATCTTAAAGCTTCTCTAATAAGACTGACCAGTCAATTCCACCATCTCCGACAAAGGAATGATCATGCTCTTATATCATGTGAACAACCGAGGTTATGAATTTTAATTTTCTTCTTGCCCACAAAAAAAAAGAATTTTAATTTTCTTAGTTTTGTACAAACATTTTAGTTAAATACTTTTTCTTTGTAATCTGGGATGAGGATTTTCACCCAAAAATGGAGACAATCATCAACCATAAGCCTTTTGGTTTTAAAGCTAGTCAGGAAGATTTTACAGAAGTGATATATATATATATATATATATATAATAATGCACCCTAGGGCGCATCTAACCACCTCTAAACTTCCCATACCGATTTTAAAAAATAAAATCACCAAACTATTATGAATATTCAAATACCTCTATCTAAGTTGTTCCTACCTTCTTTAGATTTAATTTTTAATTTTTTACCGTTAGATCGAAAAACTTAACCGTAACTGTTCAATCAAATGTGTCGTTATTTGGAGATTAAAACTAAAGTGCCAGAAGATGAGTCGATAACGCTAAGAACTAATCTGACAAAGTTTTTATTTTTTAAATATTCTTTAGTATTTTTAGACGTAGATTTTTTATATGTGTCCGATTGGATGGCTATGATAATTGTGAAAATTAAAGTTCCAAAAATGAGATCAATCATAAGGGAGTTATTTAAATATTTATAAAAAAAATTATTTTTTTAAACATGGAGAGAGTGGATTTTCGAGTAGACGAGGCCCAAGTCGTGTTGAATCCTTTCCTTATAGAAAGAACTAGATCTCTTCGGATTGGGGGAAATGGTTCACGATAAGTAAAGCTGCAAATGATATGGATGTCATTTTTTTGGTCCGTTTGCTTGACAAACATGAATAATACGTATCTCTTCCATTTATACTGCAGATATGAAGTAGATATGAGCTTTCCGATATTCTCTAAATTTAGAATGGATACAGATAACATTTGTGTATGAAAGGAAATAGTCTAGACAAATTATATAGAACAAAAAAATTGGTAAAAGATTTACAAAAGGATGTATGCAGTGTGATATGTGATGGTTTAAAAAATTATTGGAAAAGACATCTGTGTAAGGAACACGACGCCCCTGAGGACGTCTCAAGTTTGAGTCTATTGGGAACTTAAAAATTCTCTATGTCATCGGTCTAAATGTGTCACAAAATTATTTGTCTCCTTGTCCTTGAGATTACTTCTCACTTGGATCTAGACCAGTGGCCTAATTAGGACCTTCAACCCTGTGCAGAACTGTTGCCTACTTGGAAAAAAAATTGATTTCTGGATTCTAATGCTCTTTTGTATGTTTAAGTACTTAGCCACTAGGTCACTTGACTAAGTGACATGTAGAAATAACTATAAGATTTTTTTTATACATACCCTTATAAATTGTTGTTTGTATCATCTCATTGACTGTTTACAAATTGTCATAAATACCTCTGAAACCTTCAAAAAAATTGCAATGATACCCCTCCATTAAAATATCGTAACTCCAACCAAATGTGTCAAAAAGACTGCGCTAATATTGATAAAATTAGGGTTACATATGTAAGCTTTTAGTGAATTTAGGAGCATATATGTAAAATCATTTGATTTGATTTCGCAGCACTTTCATAGATGGATATAACTGCAACCTTCCTGGATGTTTTAGGGGTCACTATAACAATATACGAAAGTTAGCATTGTAGATTTAACATGACTGTTTATAGGGGTATGTATATACAAAATCGCATAACCATATACTCATTAATATGCTAATTGCTAAGTGCGTACTCATGAATATTTGATCAAACTACTGATCGATTGGATACTTCAATAAGAGCTCTGCAAGGAATCTGGGCTGGGGAATCGAGCAAATCATCACGGATTCACAGCACTTCCAAGTATTGGGTTGCAGGTGTTATGCTGTTTTCAGGCATCTTGCAGTGTTAAGAACATCTCTGGAAACATATCCATGTTAACAGCTGCGGCTCTCTTATGTGAGCAATGCAGCTCGGGATGGGAAGCGCATTGGAGACGCTGTGCGGGCAGGCCTTCGGCGCCGGCGAGGTGCATATGCTCGGCATCTACCTGCAGCGCTCGTGGATCATCCTCACCGTGTCCGCCCTCGCCCTCTGCCCGATCTACATCTTCGCCACCCCCATCCTCAAGCTGCTCGGACAGGAAGACGAGATCGCCGAGCTCGCCGGCCGCTTCTCCCTCCTCATCCTCCCCCAGAACTTCGCCGTCGCCATCACCTTCCCCGCCCAGAAGTTCCTGCAGGCACAGAGCAAGGTGGCGGTGCTCGCGTGGATCGGCGCCCTGGCGCTGGCGATGCACCTGCTCATCCTGTGGGTGCTCATCTTTGTGCTAGGGTGGGGGGTGTACGGCGCCGCCGTGGCCTACGACGTGACCTGGTGGGTGGTCGCCCTCGGCCAGGTGGTGTACGTGGTGGGGTGGTGCCGGGACGCCTGGACGGGCCTGTCGTGGGCCGCCTTCACGGACATATGGGCGTTCGTCCGGCTGTCCCTGGCTTCGGCGGTGATGCTGTGCCTGGAGCTTTGGTATTTGATGGTTCTGGTGGTGCTCACCGGCCACCTTAGCAACGCCGAGATTGCCGTCGGTTCCATCTCTATCTGGTATGCTCCCTTAGTTCCTCAGGCTTGCTTCTTGGTTTGAGAATAAATACCATAAAATGTTGGAAAATATCATGTATGATATAAAAGTACCATATTTTATAATTATTTGCAATATCGTACATCAAATCGAAACTCTTTTACTATTTAAAAGGGTTATATATATATATATAATCCCTGTAAATTATAATATTTGTATATATACTTCTAATTTCTATATATTGTTATATATACTCTTGAAATCTTCAAAGAAGTTACAGCTATATTTCTCCCTCAAAATGTCGTATATTTTAACTGAATATGTCAAAAAAATTCTATAATCTTTTTAAGGTCAATAGCATATATGTAAATTCTAGTAAACTTAAGAATATAGATGTTTAGTAAATTTAAAAATATATATGCAAAATCTTTCGCTTTGATTTCACATCATTTTCACATAGGCATAACTGCACCTTTTTTGAAGATTTTAAGGATATTCATAATAATATGTAGGAGTCAGTTTGCAAGAGTATATATATATATAAAAAAAAAAAAAAACACTTATCTAAAAGGATTGAACTCCAAGAATCCGAGTTGCAATAGGGTCCTGTTCCTTTGTTATTGAATGGTCTCTAAGTTTAACCATGACTCAGGCTGGATTACATGATGCTCCCAGCCAACTTTGAAGTCACTCAATGTTGGCTCTGGCCATCAGATAATCGGTTCCCAATGCCGACTATTTGGTTCCACTTAGAGACTTTTCTTAGAAATAAGAGGATATATGGCTCAACCAATAACTTTGGTTCCTAAAAATAAGGTTCGCCGACTCGAAGAGTTGGACCGACTCGGATCTCCCATGATCCAGTACGAGTCGGGTCGATTCGTGTCGACATGTACGAGTCGCATGGAAAACTTCTACCAAATGGTACAGATTCAGTCGAGTCGCACCAACTCAGATTCATCTTGATATGATACTAATCATCTGAATCAGTACAAGTCGATCCGGTACAGCAAATCATGTCTAAAAAACACGATAGGTTAGCTCAGATTGCCAGGATCCTCGTCCTCCACTGTTCCCTTTTTAAGGGGCGATAGGATAGGGCATATTGATATGGCTAATCTGACACTTCATGTTTTCTTCTCTTTGTTTTCAGCATGAACATTAATGGGTGGGAAGGCATCTTCTTCGTTGGAGTCAATGCTGCTATAAGGTAAAGTAAACGCCAAGCCCTTTATCAGGCTTCCTTTGTTAGAAGAATAGTGATTTCATCATTCTTCATTTTATTCGCATATGAATAGAGCATGATTTGTAAAAGAGGGATGCTAACATGTCACGTCCCTTTACCATGTTCTTTTGCCATTCTAAAAGAAGAAAAATACCGTATGAATATTTGTTTGAATTATTATTTAATAACTCAAAAAAATGTCCATGCGGTACTTGTCTTTTTGGTATGACAAAGAGACATAATAAGATATAGATACCTAACAAGATTAACCTTGCATTTGAATCACAAATTTAAGAACAGTAAAACCTGTTGCACTGCACCATCTGATCGTGTAGGAGGATGATCTCATGTTTTTGGAAAAAAAAAAAAAAACTTTTAACCATTGCACCAAAATTCGGATGGTTTGGATGGGCCTCTTAAAGTTGTACCCAATTTTTAAGGTCCTAGTTTAAAAAAAAAAAAAAAAAAAAAAGAACTCCCATAACTTATTAAATCAATGAGATGATACTAGGGGGTCATTGCAACAAATATTATTATTTTAAGAAATATTGGTGCTTGTTCTCCGGCCCATTCGAGAGTGGCAGAAACCAAGGGAAAGAAGGTGGTCAGACTCCAACGGGTTAGTGCCACTTGTAACATTTTTTTTTTCCTTTTTTTGTACCATAAAGGAAGAGTAGCTTGCAAATCCTCTCAGTGATTTAAATATTCCTAAGATTAATTGTGTGACAGGATCAGAGTGCATGGTTGTATCAAGGATTTTAAGTAATCTTAATGAACTCTAACAATTTTGTCTAATTAGTCGATAATTCTATTTATCCAGACGGCGCATTCAGTGTGCATTTAGGGGGTCTAAGGACTTCAATGAATTTTGTCAAATCTATTGTCTCAACAAACAATCAGTCCGGGACTCTACTTATCCAGTCCAGGATCTAACTAGTTTAACTCAGGATCTCATTAGTTTAACTCAGAATCTCATAGACCTAATCCAAGACTCTACCCAATCATACTTATGACCTAATGTCCACTTGATTTTACTAGACAAAATTTCTGTGTCTGCCACTGCGCATCGGTGATGATGGTGATATCTTCCTAACTTAATTATAAGAAGCTGGTGTGCACTCTAAAATAGCATCAATAAGTACGTACTTTGTTCACATTTCTCTTATTATAATTTGATTCCAGCGTCCGTGTGTCCAACGAGCTGGGATCTGGTCATCCAAGGGCCACCAAGTACGCCGTAATCGTGGTGGTCGTCCAATCGCTCGTGATCGGCCTCGTCTGCATGGCTGCGATTTTGGCATTCAGGAATTACTTCGCGGTCATCTTCACCAGCGATAAGGAGATGCAGCATGCTGTGGCAAGAGTTGCTTACCTTCTGGCAGTGACCATGGTGCTTAACAGTGTGCAGCCTGTTATATCAGGTACTTCAATTAACGAGCTATGTATCTTTCCTCTGCATGCATTAATTTATTATAATAATCTCCTAAGAGAAGTACTTACTGCAACACATGTGTACAGTTCTTATATAATTCGAGTTGTCTGGATCAATGATCAAATGACACAAAAGTTAAATTCGAGTGGTCTCTTAACTTTGATAACAGAATGGGTTATTCAGATTTATTTATACTGGAATTGCTTATATCAGAGTAAGATACGTTTCACTGACGAAATAGGCAGAATAAATAATTTTTAGGTCAGGTGAAATTGCTTATTCTCCTTATCTAAGGTATAAGCAATTCTGACATAGTATAACCTATTATGCCTATCAAATTAAAATTAATTAGTCTTATTCTAAGAATAAGACCCCTTATAAAATTGCTTGCTGCAAGCATTTGTCATCTTCATATCATATCTTAGCTCTATTCCGTTCAAACAGGTGTTGCTGTCGGAGGAGGGTGGCAGGCGTTGGTGGCCTACATTAACTTGGGCTGTTACTACGTGTTTGGGCTTCCTCTGGGGTTCGTCCTCGGCTATTTGGTTCACTGGGGAGTGGAGGTATGAGCATTCTGGATTCAAAACCTTCACGCATATGATCCTATGCATGCTAGTATACATGTACATGAACACGGCAAATCCAAAAGAAAAAGAATAAAAATAAGAAAAAATGACATACTAACAATCAAATCTAACAGAATTCTACTAGTATGGAGTTGGTAGTCGTCAATTGAGGATTCAAGATTAAACATATAACTTTAAATAAATGACCAATTTTTTCATGAGAGAATGATATATAATAGAATAAGATTAATTAATCTCTTCGATATGAGAAGTCCAAGATATACTACATCATTAGATAGATAAATGATAAAAGTTCATGAACGGAGCAGGGGTTTTGAGTTCTTATCGGTGCGCGAGTCAGTCCTCTATTCGATGATCCTCTTCGGTGCTTGGAAGTGAAAAAAATTTGCCTAGTTTGATCGATTTGATTCGGTTTCTAGAGTTTGGAAACCAAATGAAATAAGTAGTTAATTTTTGTCTTTCGCTTCCGGAAAAAAAGTCCACATGTTATGATCAGTCTATTACAAGCCCAGTTTAAATTACAAATTTTGGTTTATTTGAAAAAAAAATTGATTTGAATTTTAAATGAGATTATTTTGTTTCCTTCTTGTGAGAATTCTTTCAAAACTAAACCACAACACCGGTAGTTGGAATTGGTTACCTTTTCCAAGTGAGTGCTTTTACGAAAGCTCTTATAGACATTGTTCCCCCTTTTGGATTTGCCTTCTCTTTCCATCCATCTCTTGTTTGCTCCGTTTTCCCACTCTCTCAAAAATGGAACTAGATCGTCTGGACCATTTTATCTAGACCTCAGTGTTCTTTGAGGTGATAGGATCGATCAAGTACATCATCTTTTGTTGAGTTTGGGACGCGTTTTAAAGTGATAAGACCGACCACCTTTTGTTGAGTCTGGGGCACGCTTTGAAGTGATAGGACCGACCAAGTAGATCACCTTTTGTTGAGTTTGAAGACACACCGAGGTTTAAGGTCTAGACGATTCCGTTCCCTCAAAAACTTGCGAAAAAAAAGTGTTTTGAGCACACGTGTGCGTGCATGGACCCGCATAGATAAGTGTACCCATGCACTTATGTAAGCATGTGGGTGTGCACGTAGATGCACATTTCTATATGTCCATACTAACGGGCTTCATGACTTTAGGGAATTTGGGCCGGAATGCTTTGCGGGACGTTGGCTCAAACTATAGTTCTGCTGGTGATAGTCTGGAGAACCAACTGGAAGACCGAGGTATGAGCTAGAAGGAACATTTTTTGACTCTTTTAAAAGTATTATTTTTTTACTCTTCTTGCCTCTTGGATAATGAAGTGCCCAAAGAATATCATTAGAAATCTTATAAGATTTTAAGTTCTTCATTCTAAGTTGTCAAAATCTATCATATGTCTTCTTCCTTACCAAACTTGTGGCATGGTTATTGCAAAAATATATGTCTTGCAGTAGATTTGCATGATGAATTAATGTCAATAAGACCATGAAGATATAGTATTAGAGTTCTTGAAAGATCTCTGAACATTTGTGTTCATCCATGGGAGTCTTTATAAACAAAATGGCAGAAATATTTCACTCTCAGCAGTCTCATATTAGAATCACATGTTGCAGGTTGCACAGGCGTCGGCACGCGTGCGATTGTGGGGAGGACAAGGAAATGGAAATGTGAAGTCGGAAGCATGATGTGATTTTTTTATTAGAAGAAGAGGCTTGGCTTTTCTGATAATAATAATAATATATGTTAATTTGTTCGGCCTCTGAAATTTTGAAAGTCATGAGGCTTGTCCTCATCTCCTACCCAAAAAAAAAAGGAAAAAAGTAAGGAAGAAAAGGAGCAAGCCATTGTTTAAGGTTTCACTTTCATCTTCTCACCATTTGGTGATTCATGTGTTAGTGTTCTTGGCATGTAGTGATGCCAAAATGTAGGAATGGGAACCACGGGTTGGTGGATAATTGCGTTTGCCCATGCATGCCATCTTGATCAATATGCCTATTTTGGAACCTATGTTGAACTTGAACTGATTTCTTGACCCCCTAAAAAAAAATTGAACAGATTTAAGTGTAATTGTTTGCAGCAATGTCTCCTAATTACGATGAGGGCAGTCGGTAAATAGAAAAAAAAAAAAAAAAAAAAAAGTTGGGCCCAACATTCCTATTCGTCCGTGTAGTGCAATGCCATCTCAAAAAATTGAAAAATCAAAGATCAAACTAGAAAAATCCTTAATGGACTGAGCTCAATAATATTTTTTGATTTTTTAATTTTTTTAAATTGTTCAATTTGATATTGCACTGTACAGATAGATAGGACACGTCGGATCCGATCTAAAAAAATTATTTCCTATTTATCCACAGCAATGCCCCCATTGCAGTTAGGAGGGATTGCAGCAAGCATTACTCCTGATTTAATTTCTCTACTTATAGTCCTCCATTCGGATTGATCCACAGTAATTGTTGAGAATTTGCAAACTTAGGTTATTCATTAGGGTGAAAAACGTTATGAAATAATACTTATCAATTAAGCATCAACAATTTGCAAACTCAAACAAAACTCACAAAATCTCTCTTTCTGATGACTGGCATTCCTTCATTCTTATATAATTTACAACAATTGCAAAGAGTTTGCCTCCTATTACACTAGTATATATAGCACTAGACCATCAAGGAGCGTTCATCATTGAACGTATCACCTATAAGGATGGATGATTTGGATCTCCGGAACCAACTGCTCAGGGCGATTGGCTTCACCCCTTGCCTTCTATATGAGTGGTCTCAAGTTCGAATATAGTCGGAGCCTAAAAACTCTCTAGCAATACTGCCGTTAGACGCTGGTTTAGGGTTTAGGGTTTAGGGTTTAGAGTGCTAGTCTGTGAGATTACTTCTCCGGATAATCAGATGGACTTGAAATTCTCGCCTAATTAAGCGGACCTATCGACTTGTTTCAGAATTATCTCTTTCTGTAGAGGATATCTCGGGTTCCGTTCGGATTGAAACCCCGGTCATTTGTACATACTTGTACATACCTAGCCACCGTGCCACCCTTCAAAAAAAAAAAAAGGATTTGAATCTCCATGGGCAATGTATGGACGGAAAAAGTTACAATGTCAGATAACAGTATATGAAATAAATTTGATCAGTTGGAGCAATGGCCAAATTCTTAAATTTGAGCTTTCTCATCACTTTTTCTAATAAGAGTTTTTCTACAAAAGGTCACGACTCTTTTATCCGTATTCAGATTTGAACCTTCATTTGATGATGCACTGTGATCACTATGTACCGGCAGGGCAGAATTGTGCCCAAAGATCCTTCAACTTGAGACTACCTCTTTGAAAAGAAGATCCAAGCATTGCTATTTCTTTTTTAAGGGTTGACTCAATTGTCCGGATACCTATACATATTTACTTACAGGAGACTAGAATTTAATTATAGGCAAAGTCATATATTTTCTTCCCGAAGATAAATTCCATACGGCTCTTATAATTTTAACTAATTAGGCACTAATTCCAAATCCAAGCTAATGTTCGGAGAAGTAATTCTATAGACAAAAGATAATAATTTGTATTGGAATTGGTTAAGCCGTGCCCAAGCGCGTCTAACTTTGGAAGCCAGCGTGGGACCCTGGTGCAGTGCGCCGTGGCACAGGGTACCTTGCTTTCTACTCTGTCGACGGTGGTGTAGAACACTCAAATTTGCCTATGTTGATCCCGTTGATGTCCTCTCTGACAACCAAGTCCGGCGCTGGAAGCCCTCATGCCTGATCACAGCCGCAGAACTCCCACTTGGAAACACACACAGTGTTATAAGATTATTGGGAAAAGGAGTCTTACTTATTTCCTCCTTCCTATCAAAAAAAAGTCTTGCAGTAACCTCCTATTTTATAGAAGAGACTTTTTTTTTCATCTTCCATTTTATCAAACTTCTTAAAATACTCATTTTACCCCTTTTCTCTTATTCGTGCCGTCACAATAAAGTCGTCTTATCCTATTTGTCTTGTTATAAAAAAGGCGACATTTTTTTTTGAAAGAATTATAATTTTATCACTCTTAACTTTTAGGTTACGAATTCAAGTATTAGAGTGATAAATGTGAACTAAATTGTTAAGGTGTTAATACTTAATATATTATAAAATATCAATTCTTTAGAATTTTAAAATTTAAATTATTTTGGTTATTTGATAACTAATATTAGTAATAATAACAATGGAAGCATGTAAATCCCTCAAACATATATTGCTACTTCTATATCTTTTAGCTTGTGAATTCAAGTATTAAAGTGATAAAGATGTTAAGTATTAAATCGTTAACATATTAAAACTTAATACATTATATGATACTTTTTAAGTCTTTAAAATTTAAACTATTAGGTTATTTGAGACCTAATGTCCACAACAATAGCAATAGAAGCGTGCAATTCCCTCTAAAGAATACTACTATTCCTACAACTTGATTGTTTCATAACTAAGTGCCGCTTTTCTTAAGGTAACAATAGTAAAGGAGTTCACGAAGTTGATGATTAGGATATGAGATGAGAAGTGATGGCCAGAGCCCGAGTGGTCAGGCATCACAAGACACTATAAACACATATATCAAATTCAGTTCTAAGACGATCAAGTTATAGGTAATGTCATCAAGTCAGGATTTGGAAAAAAGATCAACCGGAGAAAAAAAAATCTCAAATCGACAAAAAATTTGAAGACCTCATGAAAAATCATGAGATATATTAATTTTTAATATATAAGATATAATTGTAAAATATAACATAAAATCTTAATAATATATATATTATAAAAATGAGTGAGTTTCTTTCATAAAGATATACTTTTCCTGAAAAATATGTGACTAGATCGCTACTTTTTGAATTATGAAGATTTTAAAGGTTCTTTCAATAATCGAGAATTGTTCTTGAGAAATACGTTAAGATGAAAAATTGTGAATAAATCACTATTTTTTTTTAAATCGCATATTTATATTATATTATTGTAGAAGTAGTAATATCCATTGGAGAAAATTGCATGCTTCCATTATTATTGTTGTTGGTATAAGCTCTCAAATAAAGGTTAAGTTTTAAAGACTTAAAGAATTAAATATCTTATAATGAATTAAGTCTTAATATCTTAACGGTTGACTATTAACATCTTATTGATACTTAAATTCGCAAATTAAAAGTTGGAGTGGCAGAAAAGAATTCTTTGAGAGAAGAAGATGTCATCTTTATTGTGACGAGATGAATAGAATAAGAAAAGTAAAGTGAATATATTAAAAAGTTTGATAATATGGTGGAGAGAGAAACAAATCTTCCTAAGGAGGAAATAAGTCAGACTCGTTGTCAAGGAGGTCAGTGCAATTTTTCCAAAATTATGTCACCGCTGTGCTAGTATGTACTTGTTTTGTCTGAAATGACTCAAATTTGTGAGTGAAGGCGGCATCACGGTGTCCTCACCTGAGTAATGATTTGGATTTGTCACCAAGGAGTCCTGAAACAAAACACACCGGCAAGCTATTGATAAATTTTAGGTAGAAAAGAGGAGAAAATAACTCAAAAAAGGAAATTAGAACAAGATTAGCAGATTGTTTGGAGTTTTGGCACTGGATTTGCCAATATGGTCAGTTTTTTCTTGCATGGATAGCTGTAAAGATTGGACTTTTTTGCGACTATGACCTTGTTTGAAAACTCGACTGTTTCTGGTCACTTCACTTAAAATTTCATGGTATATTCAAAAGTTGGAAAAAAGAGTTTTTGCCATTCTTATTTCCTCTCTCCTCTTTCAATTTCTCTCTCTCTTCTACTTTATAAACTGCTTTCGACAAAAGTTGGAGCACACTTGACTCATTTATTAATACTTGGAAACTGTCGGGACCTTGTCTTCCACTTTTTAATTGTCGATCCAAACGTGGCCTATGATACATACAGATTACCGCAATCCGCAGGCAGAGTTTGGATTTCTTTGGGATCTTTGTTTATCTGCAGTTAGAACCTTCTTTTTCGTCAGTAGTCGCAGCTCAGTAATTTCTCTTATTCTAAAAAGGGTAGACAGATTTCACCAAAAGAATGAGATATGCTATTGGAGTAAAGAAGTCTGAGAAAATCCTAACGTATATTAATAGAAAAATTCTCCATGTGGAATATATGTGACAAGAATTTTTACAAATATTCTTATTAGATTAGAGCGTGTTTAGCATAACTACCACTTGAAAGTCACTTTTGACTTTCACTTGTCACATAGAATGAGTTGAAAGAGAGAACTTATAGCTAATTTTTATTTGTTACAAAAATCAACTCTTTTATAACAACTTCACTTTTTTCTCTAATTTTAGAAGTTACACTTTGTTAACTTTTAGTTGAAAGTCAAAATACAAGTAAAATACAACATAAATAACTTCTAAGATCTAATTATTTGGAGGGCTGCAAAAATTATACCTTCTCAAAACTCCCTATCATATTCAAATTATGAGCATAATCTATAATTCTATCACGTTTTCAAACATTGTTTTAATATGATGCAGTTGGCTTGATAAGATTAATCTTGAGTCATCATCATGGTTGGCAGTATCTATTCAGTCTGATATGATACCTGTAAACGAGTATCTTCGATACTGGTCAATACTGGGCCGATACCGATCGATACATACTGGTATCGGTATCCTCCAATGTCGGTTCCGATACTAGTACTGTCATCCATGGTCATCATCCACTGAAAATAATGGTATTGAAAGTTCTTGACAATCATCATCAATGATCGTATCATATTTTTGTAAATCATCAAATAGTTGCTGAATCTCCAATATCATTCCCTTAACCTCCTAAAACAAAAGAAGAAAGAGTTCTTTACTGTTTTCATCTTAGCAATAAATCTGATTATTTATCAATGAGCCCTTATGATCCCTGTGTTTTGTTATTACTACTTCTCACAATCTGCTCCGCTTCATAAGAACACTCATGCAATTAAAAACCACTTGAAAAATAAACCTTCAAGAGCATTTCATCCAAATAGCAGTTTATTTATTTCTAGAAGTATCATTCCTCGCATTGATCTCTCTCTCTCTCTCTCATGGTGCTTATGGTGATTTTTCTTCATGGTTTCTTTTAAAAAATTTCACACATAAATCTTTTAAAAATCACAATAAAAATATAAAGGTTATGTGAACCTATCCAGAAACATGAAAGGCTGTTGGAGCCAAAATAAAACAAAAAAAAAAATATCATGACAGAGCAATTGCCCTCACGTTTGGCGAAGCGTGGAAGCTCCTCTTTAGAGGGATTTGAGTAAATAATTATTATTTGCAAAATTAGCCTTCTTGGGAGGGGAAGTTAGAAAAAAGAAAATGTCAGAAGTGGGGTTTGAACCCACGCCCTCATTCGAGGACCAGAACTTGAGTCTGGCGCCTTAGACCACTCGGCCATCCTGACGCTGTGATGATTTGTGTCTCAAAATATTTATGTTAATAAAGTAGGCGCCTCACTTGCCTCATAATACGTGGCACCCATGAGGTGCTTTTCCAGCCAGTTGCTCATGGAAGGTTCCCAAAAATCAATATTCATACATGAAGTGCCTCCACTTAGAATGTCAAATGAAGGATAGGACATATGAACAAGAGAGCTCTCCACACCAGACTTTGCCGTACCGGCTTGATTCGGGCAACTCGTACCATATCAGGACGAACCTGAGTCGGTACGACTCGACCGAGTCTATAGGATATGACCATATGACTCGTACGAGTCGGCACAAGTCAACCCGACTCGTACCGAATCATGGGGGATCCGAGTCGGCGAACCTTGTTCCACACTCGGTGAAATTAGTAGATGGATTAGGAAACTGTGGTAAAGGGAGTGGTACAGAAGTTCACAGCAGACATTCCCAAGGGACAGACTTGACATCTTATATTTCTATTTTATGAAGTATTGTCTTTTTTTTAACAACATTACTAAACCAACTACTTGTGAATGCTAGCACTAGCCTTTGCCAAGAAACATAGCAAAGAAAGAAAAGATATCACCTGTTCTTTAATTGTCTTTCAACCCTTTGGAACACGGTCCAGTCTAACTTGAAAGCATGGTTAGCTTTTTCAGATCATCATTTGTTTGTGTGTTATTCTGAAATGTGGCCATCTAAAAATGAGTTTAGTTTAAAACTCCCAACATGAGGGCAAAAAGCTACTCTAGAAGATAAAATGGACCCGACAACTCATGTTCTCTGAGCTCAATATGACACCACACGTTCTTCGGAGGCAGCAAGCTTAATTACAAAAGAAAATTTTGCATACATACCCCTGAAAACAAGTGTATTTCTATCCATACTTCCAACTCCCATATATTGTATGAAATATCCATCAAAACCTCTTCTAAAGTGTTGCAGTTATATACCCCTCCAAGATGACATGAGCTCTAACTGGATATATTAGAAAGATTCCATAATACAATAAGGGTATATATACAAAATTCTATTAAATTTAGAGATGCACATAAAAATATCTGAATTTTTTTGGGCATGTTTGGTTGGAGTTCACAGCAATTTGACAAAGGATTATAACTACGATACTTCTGATGTTTTTAAAGAATATTTCATATAATATATGGGAGTTGGGGTATAGATACGAACGTCTTAGTTTACCGGGGTATATATGCAAAGAAACCCTAGAAAATGAGAGATCTTATTGGCAGCTGCTGCAATCTCACTAGATGGATAAGATGGGAACTACTGCCCAAAGATAGGATTAGAATTAATTTTGATGATGCTAAGGGCTTTCAATCCTAGGTCTCGTGCGCCGTCATGGGATCCTCAGAAGCTACTCAAACAATCTATTAGCCACTGCTCAATGAAGTTGATCAAATGATGGTAGAAACTTGATGGAATTAAGGGCGGCCACGGAAGAAGCTGGCTTGTAGAGGTGTCTGTGACCCCCTAAATGCTATCAGACGGCTTCAAAGAAACGAAGGACTTCATTGAAAAGCAAGAGCTCTGAAAAATGGCATCTGCTATCAGATAGGTTTCATAATGTCAATAAATATTCATATCAATAGAGCAGGGAACATGACTGCAGACACATTAGCTTAGTTTTGTGTCAAAAAACAGAACACATTAGCTTAGTTAGAAGCCTCCTCAAACCCACATCTCCCAACTCTTTTTGTATGTTACCGGCATGATAGGTGGCCCTAAACACATCAAGTGACAAAAGATCACAAAGGTGAAATCAAGAGAATGACTAAGAGGTTACTGAATTTTGCAAAACATAGCTGAAGATTGTCTACATGGGAGTCAAAAATGAGAATACTACTTCAAGTACACAGATACAAAGAAGAACCTGCCAATTTTGTTTCAGTCATTTTCTTTATTTGATTTTGACATTTGTAATTCCAATGTCAATAACATGAAAGAATGTGGGACATGTAGAAGATCACTTTGTAAAAATCAATTAACATAAACATTTGTGAGAAGCCTTGTAAGTTTGCCAAGTGTTTCCTGAGCAGCTATTGTGTCAGGATGATGCTCTCCACATATGGATGTTCTGATGAAGATGGCCTTTCGAATGAGGTTGTCTCCTATGTCATATTGTCCACCACGGAGCATCAACTTTGCCCTCGTTTCCAGGACAGTGGCTCGCAACAGTGCTATTTCCTGCCATAGATATGTAGACTGTACACCTGACTTGATGGGTCTCATACAGCAAAGAGACCTCTCAAGCCATTTCTCATTCTGGGAGATCAATGATTCTGCAGAACTTTCCAACACATCTGTGCAAAGGCGCAAGAGTTCCAGAGCTGCATTGCATCGGGAGAAGGTGATGAATGTGTGAATGGCAAGAGGTAGAACACGCTTTACAAGGAACATTAACTCGGAAGGCTCTGGTGCGACAACCACTGGGTCTATGCCAAACCCAAATATTAGGAAGCATGCAGCCCACAGATGCTCTGGATGTTGAGAAATTGAACCCCTCAGAGTAATTGCATGAACCATGGCTTGAGCAGCTCTAGTGGCTCCCCGTTTGCGAGCATGTAGCTTAACAATCTCATGAAAATGGACGCACCCAGGCTTGGTGCTAGTTCTGGCAAGCCCAAACCTAATCAACATAGAAGATGCCTCAACTTCTGATCTTCTGATATGTGACTTTGTGAAGCTGCTTGATAGGGACGCCACGCATCTCTTCCAAAGTTGAACACCTTGATGTTTCTCTGGAACTTTGTGCGCTGCCAAGGCCAATAGTGATATTGGAATGGCAGCTGGAGCAAACCAGCCACTTGCCAGAACCATTCTAGTAGCCAAACTCCGTGGCCCATCTGCATGGTCAAATATTGAGAAGCAAACATCCAAGAGTTGCATGAAGAAAGTATGCCGCTTTGATATGAATGCATCCCTATCACTCCAACCCAAATCTCGCATTGGCATTCTGTTGACAGTGTCAAGGAGTCTACTTGGGCTTATGGGAAGCTCGCAGAGAATAGCTCCCACAATTGCAAGCCCTAGTGTAAGCCTTCCAAGTCTCTCCTCAACAACTCTAAGAGCATCAACCTCCGTGACTGGATAATCTTTGCATGTTCCCTTCATTAAAGCCATGGCTTCCACACCAGACAGGTAAGTGAGTTTCATTGGCTCCAAGTTCATCACCTGAGAAAGGCGTGTTGAGATTATGATATGGGTTTCACCACCAAAGCGAGGTAAAAGGTCCATAATGTTTTTCTGATCCCACCAATCCTTCTCCTTTTCCAGGTTATCTATGATAACCAAGTAGGGTATGTCTCGCATGAGCTCTTTCCTCACCCTAGAAATGGCTTCTTCTTCCTGTTCTTCAAAACACTTCGCCTTCCCTTTCTCTAAACAGTGGTTTTCAATGCCTACATCAACCTCCAAGAAAGAGCGCAAATTCAGATAATTTTGACGGACGTATCTGGATTCACCTCCAATCCACAAGACCATCTTATATCTTCGAGAAAATTTATAAGCATATTCCAACAACAATTCTGTCTTACCAATACCAGGATCACCTGACACACAAGCAATGCCTTTCCCATACATGACTTTCATCGATCGTCTCCTTCTCCCATGCCTTCCAGCACTCTTTGTCCTTAGAGTATGTACCTGCCTTTGGGTGCTATCCATTCTCTGCATTTCAATTTCTTTCCCTGATTCTTTCCATACAACTGGTTCTTTTCCCTTACTACTGCTATCTGATCTATGATCCTTTGCACTTTCCTCTGTCCTGTTATTCTCTGTCCTGCCAATCACCAAATTTCTTCGCCTACGTCTGGTCTTCAGTTCAAAGTACTCTTTTTGTCCATCTCCACAGACATCACCAAATAAGATAAGTTCCAATTCAGAAAGCTCTTTCTTTCGTCCAATGAAGTTTTCATTTCGAGGAAAAGGGAACTCTTCTTTATCAACCTTTTCCTTCCATCTGTTCACCCTCTCCACTGCACTTCTCCTCCCTAACCTAGTAGCCAAGAGAACTACTGACCTTAATATACAGTCCCTCCAATTCCCATCATATGCCTCCAATTTCAAGTTATGTAAACGTGCAAGCCCATTGACTGCATCTTTCCATTCCTTCTCAACCCCTCCATACAACATCCACAGCTCACCACCATGCTTCTCCCAGATGTCTCCTCTCCTTTCAATAATATCTCTGGCAAGACAATCACTTGCACCCAAATCAAAGAAGACAGGTATGAGGTTCTTCCTTCCCAAGAAGTTTCTGAGTTCCTCTATGCTGTATGGATTACAAAAAGATTTCTTAGTGAGAATCACAACTCCAAATGTAGCTGCATTCATTGCTCTCTCCACCATATCATGGCTCCGAGAATTCTTGCACCGAGCTCTATCAGCTGCAAAGCAACTTATCCCTTGGATTTCCAACTCAGCACGAAACCAGTTGGCAAATCTAAGTAAGGATGGTTTTCGACCGTGAAACCCTATGTATATGTCACTGCTTCCTTGCCTGTTAGTTGAAGAAAGCAACGCCGATGGACGAGCGAAAGAGGACTTTCTTCCAGTTGTTTTCTGTTTTACTCTGTACTCCAGATAGCCATTGGTGGTCCTCTGACTGTGATTGGATGAACTATCATTGTACATACCATTTGAGGGGGATAGGAGAGCAGTGAAGTCAGGGCCCCGCTTAGAATCTTCAAAATTAGAGCTACAGATGCTTGCAACAGGAGAGACAGTGCTTGTGCCATATCTGATATTGGATAAGGCGCAACCTTCTCTAACAGGAAAATTGGACTTCAGAATGTCAGTTCTCAACGAACCAGAAATGGAGGAATTTGGTTTGTCAGGCTGGAGTAGCTCAGATCCATGAGATGTCGGTGATCTGGGGGAGAAAAAAGGAGACTGGCTCGCTGACACAAATGCCGAGGAAGAAGATGAGAGATTCCGTGAGGTTGTGGTAGGCAGTGCCCCAGACTTGGAGCTTTCTTGTTGAAGCTCCATTTATCCATCTTCATATGGAATCCAGTTCTCAGGTTGTTCAAATTGTAATTGATCAGAACTTCCCAGCTATTTTGGGTGCATTTAGCTCAAGACAGTGCACCTGCATTTCAAAAGGCAGAAAGATGATTAAAACTCAAGAATTTGAGTTTCACATGCCTTTTTTTTTCAGATTCTCAAAGAAACAATTTCATCCAATCAGAAAGCATATCAAGAGGAGTCCAGCAACTTAAATATTAGATTTTCAGTTATCTTAAATCACAGTTTTTGCAGTCAAGATGCTGACATCAACAAAGAAAAGAAGAAGAAGAAGAAGAAGAATCACAAAATGGAACAGAAGTTCTAGAGCACGAATTAATTCAGATCGACTTTATGTTAAGGTAAGAGAAAGTTAACATGCAAATACATCTAGTGTGAAGCGAAGCTCTAAGATCCAAAAGGCCTGCAACTTCAGTGTATCCAAAATGTGTAGAAGGATTAAAGACCACGGGTGTCATAGAATGCCATTTAAGGAGGGAAAATTAATGTGAGTCCTAATAATAGTGGAAAAATGAGTTGTTAATTCAACACCAACACCTGTTTAGAGTCAGAAAATAGTGTTACTAACCTATAGCAACCCGCAAATGAGAGAAAAGAAGGCAGAAAAGATACCAGAAAGAAGGGACAAATGGCAAACAAAGATGCCCCAGCCAAACTGGCAACCAGTTTGAGCATCCGGCCAAGAAAAGAAAACTACACAAGGATAATTTTTAGCATTCAAAGCTGAAATTATGGCAAACTCTACAAGGAGGAATCCAAAATTAGTGATCTATACGTGGGAGAAAACTGCTCACACATTGTGACAATGATCTAATAATGACATATATAGGTTATAGGAGTTGGCAGTTATACACGGGTCTGAAAAGACTTTTGACAACTCAAGAACAACACAATCATGAACTTGACAGAAGGGAATACCTTCTACAATGAAAAATGGGAGTAAGCAAATCCTGTGCTCATTCTAGTGAAAGATTGCAACTTGTCTGAGAGGAGATTCCAAAAGTCTGCCCTTATGAAGATGGGAAAGGAATTCTCCTAGCGCGCACACACCAAAAAAATTCTCAAAAAATGGGGTGAGCTTCGCACGGATTTCTACCAAAAGATTGCAGAAAACAGAACCCAGTTGTCGATTTATGATGGAAGTAAATCCCTGTATCAGCTAAAACAGCCCCTTTCAGATCCAAAGTTTTAGGAACAACAAGAGGAACGGCGTGTTAGATCTGAAGGCCTTCTCCCATAAGAGAAGTTCCGGGGATCTCGCAATCTAATCGTTAGATTGCCCAATTTTTCTCTCTTGCAACAGTAGAAAGGAATGGAACAAAGAAATGGCAGGGAAAAGTACGGAAAATTGTCAGTTACATGGTTCAAAGCAGATCCCAAACAAAATCCTCCCCATAAAAGGTTCAAAACTCGAAAGATAGGTCCACGGATTTCCCACATTCTTCCTCTCCTCCCTTTCCCCTGAAGTAAGAAGAAGAAGAACAAGAGAGGAAGAGGAGGAAAGGGAGGAAAAGGGTGATTTTTGGAATCCATATCCAGAAAAACCCATCATTCACATTGGCAGGAAAACTGTAAGATTGCCATGAGAAAAGAAGGAAAAACAACTTACTTGTTTTCCTCTCTTCCCCTTTTTCTGGATTCCAATCTGGGGAAGTATCCCCCTCCCCCCCCACACACTGAGATGGAGCAGAAGCTGTTCCCCCCCTTCACTCCCTGCCCAAGCTGTTGCCTTTTTTCTCTTCTTCTAGAGGCACCCCAATGTGGGGGGTTGTGTGTGCAGCCAAACAAGGAAGTAAAAACAAAAAGCACTGCCTCAACAAGTCTATCTATATACCAAACCACCCTCTCCCCCCAGCCCCCAACAATTTTACCACCCCTCTCTTTCCCCACCTCAGGTAAAACCCAGTGGAGGCTTCCAGCTCCCTCCCATTCCCAAGAGTGGGGGGTGGTCCTTCGCACCTACCGGTGCCTCACCACCGGTGGCAGTGGCACACCCCCACCTTTCACACTTCTCACCAAAAATCCCCTCCTGAGGGAAGAATAAACAATGGACTCCCCATATTTTTATCACTCGTCGGCGGGGTCGTCCCCTCTGCTGATCACACACCACGGGCCCGGCTCCACCATGCAGGCGGCAGATGTAAAGGCGCCATCTTTCTGATGTTTTGCGCCACCAATCCTTTATCCTTGTGGGGGTGCTAAGTACACAGTACACACTGTGTTTCCATGTACCATCCTATGATGAGGCGTTCAAGTCAGAACAGGGAGGACGGGTGGTGATGGGACTATTGGAGGGAAGACAAAACAGCCGGCAGTTAATCCTGTTCTGGCCCTGCCCACCCCTGTGCTCGGATTGGTAAGGAGAGTTGTATACTCATACCCGCCTGTCACAGGTCACAGCTTTCTCTTCTGTTATGGGAGCTGCAGTGTGATGGGTAGAAGGATCAGGTGCAAGTCTGAACTGGGCAACCCGGGTTGCTGCTGGTGCTGGCCTCGCGGGGACATGGACAGCTTACAGCAGTCCCATCTGATCAGATGAGCATAGCTAGCTGTAGGAGATGGCCCTTGGTAATGGCGTCCACTGCTAGCATTGAGAGAGACCAAATGGCGATGACCCACACACTGGCGGCCACATGATGGGGGGCGCAGACTCCACAAGCAGGCGCAGAGAGGGAAGTCTTCGGGGTGGAGCCCCTCGACCTCCACCCTGCAAGTTCACCGTGCATTACGTTAGAACAGTCATGTCAGGACAGGAGTGCACCTCTGAGTTCTTATCCTAGTTGCATGGGAGAAGTCCTCTGCAATTCTTTTTATCCAAGTGTGGAACTTTTTGATATATAATTCTTGATATAAAAGTTTTAAATTTTTATCTAGATACCAATGTAGAAATTTGATTCTGGAGAGTTGTTGTGTTTCAGAGTTATAGTCTTTGTGACTCACTCATATGAGGCTTCTAATTTTTTGGAAATGTTCATTTCATATCATATTTCATTGTCTGGTTAACGGTGAGATGAGAGGTATTCTTCCCTACATGGCACTGCTGATTCTTGAGAAAGATTGCATTCTTTAACTAAGAAGGTTCATGATAATTTCCATTTTTAGATTTGGTTATTAAAAAACTTGGATATTAATTATATTTATGATGATATCTCATCAAATCCATTTCTATTTCCCATAAACTATCACAATAAACTTTGGATATCTAGCCTTGAATGGATGAGGATAGATATCAGTAGATTATCTTTAATCACAGTCTCAATCGAGTGAAATATATATATATATATTTAGCTTATCACATCAGAACATACAATCAAACAAATAAGAAAAGAAGAGAAAAGTAAAGTGCAGATCAATTGAGAGGTGGATTCCTTAACTTTTCTAGAGATTTGCCCAGTCCCAAGTGAGGGTTATCAAGATGTTGGGCTTGGAAAGAAGGATAAGTCTGCCAGTCCTGCACATAATTAGTCAGTAGCACACACATTGATAACACCATAATGAGGCCAAAAACCCCCTGCCACCTCCCACTATTCTTTTCTCCCCAAAGAGCATTGTTAGCCTTGTTTATTAGGGAGTTACAGCTGTTAACAGTGCAGCTAAAACAAGTGGAGAAACGGCTCTCTCCATGGCATGTACCCTGGCAATAACAAAATAAACAACTCCACTTAGGCTCTATGCCCCATCGCGACAGGCCTAATGGAACAAGCTCCTTTAGATGCACTACACCCGGCCACTAAAAAAGTGTCATTAACTTTTAACTGATACTCACAAATGAAAACACAAATAGCTTATATTTGGTGCAGATTTAAAGTAGATCCGTGACCTTATATATCCGTTATACTATTAGTTTAAGAGTGAGGTAAGAAGATTTTGCTCAGCCCAAAAATGTTGATGGACCAGCCCACTAATCTTTCTCACCTCAAATCCACAAATTCGTCACATTAACTGGCTTAATACTGCGGCTCACACGGGTCCGACCCAAGACAAGAAACCTTGAATGAAACTCAGATCAGGTTTAAATTTCAACTTAGATTTTTCCTTTATCAAGGAACCGGGACTCCCGAAGAGCTCGAGGCCCTAAGGCCACTCGGACTCAAGAACATAATCAAGTCTAGGAGTCTGCTTCGGATGTAACTTTCTCAATTATAATCGATTTTTCACATAGATCCGACTGCTATATAAGGACCCTGGTCCAACCAATATAGATATATTTTCTAGAGCCTAAGTTACTTTAGTTTTCTCTCTGCATCTCCAACTTTCTAACTTAGGCATTGGAAGGGATCTTCCAAATTATCGTCGGAACCCCTCTGACGATATTTTCTTTTACAGAAATCGTCGAGTGACATCTCTCTGATCGAAAACGAAGGGCTACTAATCGTGGTAGACGGCCAATCAAAGAGGGTTGTCCGTTAAGTGACCTATAAACTAATAATCCACTTTAGAGAGACAATTCCTTAATTGTCCCATAAATTAAAATTGGCCGAATAATCGGGTTATCCGTTACCATCCCTAAGTCACAGAAAGCTATGACAACTCTTTATTGGCCTGGAGCAATGGGCAACGAAGCACAAAAGATGCCCAATAATGGAGGATTCTCTGGCCGTGCACCATGTGTGCAGCTAAATATTCTATGTTGCCTGCCGTCTTGGATTATGTTCAAATTCACTTGGAGCTACGCACATGAAGGCCAACCCTTCTTATTATATGTGCAAAAGATGGACCTGTTCATGTGGACTAGAAGATTTATTATGACAAAAGGACAGGGACGCTGTGGGCACATGCACTTAATCCATCCCTTCGGCAGTTTAAGGGACTTATCCCCAACATAATTTTTTAACGAAGTATCCTCTCTAGTCAACAGCCTTTATCCTATTCCTAGGTAAAGTAAAAGAAGAATAGAGATCTTCTACGTTCAGGCTTGGACTGAATTGAATCAGTAAAGAGAGGAGAAGATTAAAAAAAATCTTTTATATGATGCTTTTCTTATTTCCAAGGAGGGATTTTTATGAAAGATTTATTCCTCTCCTCTATATACTGACTGAGTTAATTAGTCTAAACTCGTACTGAGAGGAATCGCACTCGTAAAAAAAGTGGTAGTGTGGTGACTACGGAAACATGCGTGCACACAGACTACCCATGTTGACGGATCTGATGAGGACAGTCTTTTGAGAGTGGCAAATGGGCTTCTCTATTACGCCGACTTAGATGAAGGAGGAATACTTGCTGCCATGTAGATTGTGATGCTTGGACAGTTGCTATTTGATCACTTTGATAAAATAATAATTTAGTCATTTATTTTTTTCATTTAAAAAGATTGCTGACTAAGGGACTACTCCAGCTCGACATCTATATTGTTTGATCTTAGATCGAATGGTTAGGAAAAAAAAAAAAAAAGATCACCTTGATACATTATCTAAACCATCGAATCGCATAGCAGTGCAATCGGATGCACCGTCGCACCGTATTGCAGCAAGTTTTTCTCTAGATTAGGAGATTAAAATAGATGACTAGAGTCGTAAATGGGCTTTTCTATTAGGTAGACAAAGCTGATGGTGGCCCATAACTAATTATGTTCGTTTGTAAACATTTCAAACTTTTTGGTGTAGATTTTCCTAATTAAAGAATCAACTAAGGAAAACATCCTATGAATACTGAACCATGTTTAAGTCTCATGTCTCTTCTTGCGGATGTCCAATTCTTTGTTGATCTCGCCAAATTTTGTGATTTTATTTTATTTCCTCCCATATATTTGGCATACTTTATTTCACAGAATTCTAAAGCTGATTGAGGCACACTTTGATTCGAAACAAGTCGGAAATCTTTGGCTTTAAATACTCCAATCAAAGACAAGATCTTTTCCTTTCCCCTCCTTGGAGCAAGATCAATTGGTTAGGAGATATTGAAAAACCTTCTTAAATTACTTCTACTTGCTCTAGAATTATTTCCATATTTAATGGGACTACTAAGGCCCCTCTTTGCATTTAGCTTCTCCTCAACTAAGAAGGAAAGGACCTACTTTCCATACAAGGGGAAATTTTATGTTTCCATGTAGAGGAGTTTTCTCCAGCTCATGAGGAAAGGTGAAGTCTTCTCTATCTTATCTATCCTTCTTGGGAGAATCCCACGGATTCAAGTGACAAAATGTTATTAAATCCATGCATTCTAAGCAGTCATATAGAAAGAAATAAGTGAAACCCAAGTGAAGGATCCATGCAAGGAGTACATTTAAACCCATGAATTCACCTATTCCAGTTCTCTAATGTTTTATTACAGAATAAGCCAGAAAGAAGATGGCAAGCCTCAGTTTATCCAAAGTTGTCCGCTTTGGTTGTTCGGATCTCTTATTTTGGGTTAATTAGTTTATTTTGGAATAAGCCTTAAGTAAGCAACTTGACCAAAATGCTTGAATTACTTATTACAACTAGAATGGGGATATATATATATATATATATGTATAGCCACTCTTGTATGCTAAATTTCAACAATACCATGCTTACTTCATATCATCCTACATATCCTTACAATGGTATATATGAAACATTTTATACATATCAAATATGTCACTAATGTAGCAAGATTAAAATATTAGATGTATTAAGATTATATGTAGGATAATGTGTAAATAAGCATGGCACTTTTGAAATTTAACATATAAGAGTGGCTAATATGAAATTTCTTCTTTATTATATTTAATTTATTTTTCTTATTCTTAGTATAATATTAATTTAGTTATCAAAACAAAAAATTTCTTATTCAAATATAAGCAACCTTTGATTACTTACGCCAAGATAAGTAATTCACTTTTATCGAATAGGCCCTAAGTCTCTTCAACATCCTCTATTTGAATATGCTATCTGATGTAGCTGAAGTTATTACTAATAGATTCCGAGGGTAGAATCTAGATGTAAACTGAAAGACTAGTTGCCGAGGCGGATCCGGACGAAGAAATTGGTGAAAAATTAAGCCGAGACTCCTGCGAAAAGAAGAACCAGTCAACGAGGGCCTCGGGTTTCGGCCCAGGAGAACCCCCTCCGATGGTTAAGTCAGCTTCTGAAGAAGACTTAATTTAGAAGGAAGGAAGAAGAAATTTGAGTGCTTAAGGTGTACCTTTTCCGCAATGAATAGCCTTCTTTTTATAACAGAGGATGGAGGTTCTCTTCTTATAGCAGCCAATATAGGACTATATTTAGGGGTTTGAGAGGAAATTGCTGAAATATCCCGTTAATAGGCCGATGGCTAGATAGCAGTTAACTAGAATGGGCCGAACCCATTTCGGCCTATTATCTACCATGACTGGGCCGAATACGGTCGTTAATTGAGCGAGTCGCTTGGGCCAAATATATCCTATTTCAACAAGGCGCCTGGACCGTTTTTGTTTGATTGACTTTATGAGCCGAATGTGCTTCGGCCTTTACTCTTATTTGGGCCAGCCCCCTAGTGCTGGGCATAGTCGGATTCTCCCCCATCACTATCAAACAGGTGAAACCGAACAATGGTGACCTAGAAAAAAAAAATCATTAATGATGTAAAACAAAATCCTCATTATTTATAAGAGCTTAACTGGAGAAGACCAAAAAATCTTGTCTTTCCTTTTAGACCGAACTTACCCAGGACCCGGGCTAGCCCATGCTATTTTTTTCATGAGTAACACTTGCTGGCTGCTGCACCGCACTGAGGTCAGTGCAGTAGGTCAGTGCAGTGGGATAAAAAATTATATTCTGAATTTTTTTTAAGTCGGTCCCGAGATATTTTATACATATGTACAAGCCGATCTCCAATTAGACGATCCAAAAATGTGAAAAATCAAAAAATTTTATTGGGCTCGGCCCATTAAAAGATATATTTTATTGTTCATTAATATTTGATTTTTTATTTTTCAAAATTTTTTTAAATTATCCGATCAAAAATCAATTTGTACAAATATGTAAGACACTTCAAGGACGTCCCTGCCTTCTCCGCGTGAAATAACAAGAAAAACAAGAGACTCCCTCCCAAAACAAAGACGAAAAAAGTTGTATTATAAGAGTTACTGAACATTTATTATTTATGAGAGTAAAGTTTGCTGCATTGACTACTCTATTTGTGAACATTAGTTATTTGTCATTTTCCTGTGTCCGCATGAACACCCAAATCCGCCCTCAGCTCCTAATGCTAAGCTGTATACGAGGAAAAGCTTTTGAATTATGTCTTCGCTGGAGTTACAGCTACTAAACTATGCGGTGCAGTAAATTATTTTTTAAAAGAAAGAAAATAAATTAAAGTTTTTTAGTTCGAGCCCATGCCCATCATGTTAGACATACCTGTATAATTTGATTTTTTATCAGACAACTAATTTTTTAATAAGTTAAAATTTTAACCTCAATAAACAGTTAAAAAAATGCTCTTAATAGGTTGAACTCAATGAAATGGATTTAGGTTTTATTTTTTCTTAAATTTTTTGAGTCGTCTTATCAATGATTAGATTATAAAGACACATTGGAATGGAACATGATGAATCTGATTTTAAAAAAATTCAATTTTTTTTTTCTTTCCTTTTGTGCTGCGACGAGTATTAGTCCTTCCGTTAAGGCTTAGTCCTGCATCACCCACAAAAATTGTTACTTCAGCTAACATGTTCTGAGACCCATGCTCCATTTATGAATAAATATAATTGGACAAGAGGACAGTTTGCTGCACCGCTGCCCGTGCTGCCATCCGATTTCTTAGATGCTTCTAACTAAGCATCTGTACCATCGAATCTTAGATCGGACAGTTAAACAAATTCAAAACAAAAAAATAATAAATTATGCACTCACATGATCTCAGCCATCGGATTGCACGAGTGTCCGATTTGATGTTGTGCCATACATGGTACAGCAACGACCACTGAACCAATGGGATTAAATCGTGCCTTAATTGTACGCATAAGTGTTACACTGATTTTACAGACCCGATAAGTTTCATGGACTTTTCCAATTTTGTGGTCTTCATCAAGTTCTACACATCAGGGCGGCTACTCACTAGCCAAGAGATAAGATTTTTTAGATTTTCTTCTTTAAATTTAGATGTGTCCTTACTCACAAAAATTATTACTCATAAAAATTAAATAATTATCTAGATTTAGCACTTCACATATTCTTTTGGGTTAAATAACTACTTAATCTTTAATTTTTGTCAGTGAAAACAAACATGAATTTAAAGAATGAGGTTAAAAAAATACTCACGAACAACCATGTTACCTTGAGAATTTCCCCACACACTTCAATTCATCAATCTTACCCTTGACACCATCAGGATCATTTTAGACAAAAAGTATCAATCTATCAAAAAGATAGCATTATAGACGAAAATAAGATCCTCTAAATTTCCTTCTCTTCTATGAATTATCATGAACCTTAGCCCACAAGAGATAAAGAATGAATCCAATACTTGGCTTCTTTATCTTTGTCAAATGACTAATTCATTTGACTATTGTGAATAGAAGTACATGGCGGTCCAAACGATCTATGAACATGATCTTTGATGTCTGTCATCTACCAGAGGAAAAGATAAGGTTTGAAGGTTGAAGTGACAAGGTTAGGCAGTTGAAATGACAACTTTGTCCACCTGCTTCCCTTTAGGCGCTATTATAATTAGCCTTTTTAATGTCTTCAATAATATGACTTCAATAATATCAAAAGTACAAGTAAAACTTTTATATAAACAAGTCATTACCAGAGTTAATTAGGGCATAATGAGGATTCTTTTCTTTTCCCTTACATTGAGTCCCCAAAGTGGAACTCGTGTTCCAGATCCATCGATCGGGATCCCATTCCACGGTTAGGCACCGTCTGATCACAAAGGCCTAGTTAACATAACACAGAGCTCTTCCTGCTTATTAATTTGTTTAAGACCACCAAAACCTAACACGCCTCAGTTAATTGGAAAAGTAAACCGAAACCAGATTCGTCGACTTGCGATCCGAAATCCAGCAGATCGAAGCCAAACACGTCTCGCTTCTAGAAGTTTGTCCGTCTAGAAGTCGTCGACATCGTAGCCCAAGTCCTCCTCCACCTTCTCCGCCGCATCGTCGGCGATCTTGTCCTCCAGGTACTCGGCCCCCTCCGCCAGCGCCAGGCCCCCCAGCACCCCCGCCGCCGCCCCCACGGCCAGCCCCGTCCCCATCCCGAACTTGCTCTTCTTCTTCCCCTCCTCCGCCGCGGCGTACGGCGGCTGCCCGTACGACGACGGCTGCCCGTACGACGACGGCTGCCCGTACGCCGGAGTCTGGCCGTAGCCGGCTACCGGCGGCGGCGGCGCGCCGTAGGGGTAGCCGGACGGCGGAGGAGCCGCAGCGTAGGGGTACCCGCTCGGCGGAGGCGCCCCGTACCCGTACGGCGCGGGCGCGCCGTAGCTGTAGTCCCGTGACTGGTAGCCGTACGAGCCCGTCCCCGGCGCCGGAGGCGGTGGATCATAGTAGCGCGCCGGCTCGCGGACGGCGATCCTGAGCTCGAGCTTGCCCTGGGGGCGGCCGGAGGGGCGCTTCAGCTTGAGGGTGTGGGTGGCCCTGCCGCCGATCCCGGCCTCGTCGACGATCTCGCGGAGGGGGACGCGGGCGGAGCCGACGAGAGGCTTGGTGCCCTCCTCGGCGTTGGCGTGGACGACGTCGACGAAGAGGACGGCGTCGTCGAGGCTGGCGTGGCCGGGGGGGAGAGGGATGGTGAGCTGCTCGTCCCAGACGGGGTCCTCGCCGTCGTCGTCGGCGTCGAGGGCGACCTTGGTGGAGCACTTGGCGGCGGGATCGACCCAGAGGACGGCATAGGGGCGCAGCCCGCCGTGCTTCCAGTTGACGTTCTTGAGGTTCTTGGCGGACACCACCGTCACTTCCACCTCGTAACGCGACCCCATCTCGTCTGAGATTTTCTCTCTCTACAGCGAGCTCTCTCTCTCACTCTCACTCTACAATCTTCTTCTTCCTCCTGAGAAGTGAGAAGAAGACACGAGAACGAGGAAAGGTACTTATAGGGATGGAGACTGGAGAGGGCACTTTGCAATAAGTTGTGTTACGTGGGTATTTTGGTAAAAAGGTTACGGCACCTCTTTTGCTTTCCACCGAAGGAAGCGAGGAGGTGGGCTTGCGACGGGGGCGCGAATATTCCTGACACACGCGGAGGGTACGCGCTTTGGACCAGGAGGGGAATTTGATCCGATCCGATCCGACGGTGCTGAAGCGGGGGAATTTGAAATATAAAGATTTACGATATTTTAAATGTACAAGAAAATAATATAAGATAATTTGCCACTAGCCAGGCATAATAAAAATATTACTTTACGATCATCTACGATATTTTACATTATTTTGCGGCACACTAAATGATCTCCAAAAAGAAATTTACGTAAACTTACCACTATTTTACTGTAACTTCATAACATTTGATGTAGCCGAAGCTATCACGATCGGATTCCGAAGTTGGAATCCGAAGTTTTGGATCTGGAGCTGGGTCGGATCGGTGCAGAGGTCCGACGAGGATCCGGGAGACGATGGATGCAGAGACGCGGTCGAAGACCCGAGGCCGAAGGTCGTTCGATCGGATGTCGGCTTGCCTCCGAAAGGTGTGGCCGAGGAGGTCCCTTCGGCTGATGTGTAGTCGGTGCAGAGCCGAGTCACCTTCGGGCGAGGAGCAGCCGGCGAACGGCGTCGAGACCGGAGGGAGGAGTCCGAGGTCGGCGGCCGAGACCGACTCGGGGAGGTCGGCGATGATTCGAACCGAACCTCTGCAGGAGGGAAAGAAGAAGAAACCGGTCAGTAGGAGTCTCGAGTTTCGGTCCTTAGGAATCCCCTCCGCCGGTTAAGTTAGCTTCTGAAAATGATTCGATTCAGAAGATGAAGAGTAGCTTTAATGCTATTTGGACTATGGTCCTTGAGGGTCACGGAGACATATCTTTGACAATAAATAGCGGTGTATTTATAGCGGAGGATAGAGGATGGTTAACGGTGGTAGCCGATATAGGACTATGTTCCGGGCTTACTGTTAAACCGCCATAGTGCCTAGTCCTCCACCGGAGTGGGCCGGATACGGCTGTCGGGCCGAAAAGGGTTGGACCGCTGATGGGCCGAAGCCTGCTGGGCCGAGGGCTACTGTGCCGCTTACGGGCCGAAGGCTGTTGGGCCGCTGATGGGCCAAAGACCACCGGACTGCCTGCTGGGCCGAGGACTTTTGTGCCGCTTACGGGCCGAAGGCTGTTGGGCCGCTGATGGGCCAAAAATCACCGGGCTGTCTGCTGGGCCGAGGACTTCTGTGCCGCTTACGGACCGAAAACTTTCATGAGGCCCTTTACTGCCGCTGTTGGGCTGATCTGTGTTTGGACTTGTTTTAATAGGCCGAATCGGATTCTGCCTCATCAACATTCATCTGTTTTATGTCTGTTATCTTTCAAGCAAACACAGCTCGATTATCATTACATAGAAAAACCAAATAAAAATTATGTATTTTTTATATATATGATAATAAAAAAATTTAAGTGTTGATGATGTTCATTGAATTAAGTTGAGTTACTATAATTTCATCTCCATTTTTTAGGACTGTCAACGGAAATCCGATTTTTTGATCCATTAGAAGAAAAATATTCGTTTTCGATAAAAAATATATGCCTGATAATTATCGGAATCAGAAACGGACATTTTCGAGAAACTATCTAAATCAAAAACGGAAAATCAGAAACGGAAACACTTGTTTTGGTATCCGATTCCAATTATTACTAAAGATTTTGAAATATAATTTTATAGATACATAATTACACTCATTGTGTTTTAATCTTATTGATCATTATCTAATATATTAAGACGTATTTGTTATATTTAGGTCTCATTCTATATGTTTTAAATAAACAAATCAAAAAATTAACAATTTTGGATAATTATCGGAAATAATATCCGATTCCGATATCGGAATCGGAAACAAATTGGGAACGGAAAATAAATTTTCTAATTTTATCGAAAACGAAAAATGTACTTTCTGATCTTATCGAAATAAAAAACGAAAACAAATTATCGTTATCAGAATTAGAAAACTAAAAAACAGAAACACTTATTTTCCGTATCCGTATCCTACTTGATCCTACCAATTTTTGTAAGTTGCATCGAAGAGGCTTTAAGAAACAAAAATATGCTCTTTACTTCCGTTTCCCTTAGACAGAATAGTGACAATAGGCACAAAAAAATAGAAATGCATGTTTTCGTTTCCACTTTCATAAATATTTTTAATTGCTTTTATTTCTAGTTTATAAGCATTGATGGATTGTAAACAAAAGCATCAGATCTTGTGTTCCTTCTTGCACCTATTAGTTGCTCATAAGTCGTGCACAATGTGTTGCTACCCAACGACGGATGCAACATTCATCTGGCGGGGTTTTGAGATTTTACTGTACTTTGTCAAACCCATTGATCTAATTCAAGAGACTCTTTTGACTTAATCTAAGATCCTATTGACTCAACTCAAAATCTCATATGACTTAGTCTAAGATCCCACGTTTAACTGTAGTTATAACTTAATGTCCCAGTTACTCCACTGAACAAATTTCTACATCCACTACTGTTGCTACCCATATATGTTACATAATCATCCAACAAATTGATGCGAGCAAAGCGACGTCCATGAATGGACGCATGTGACGCACTTGTTGGATTTGGATGTGGTATGGTCCCCTTCTTTCCTTCCCCATCAAAAAAGGATAAAAGAGAAGACGTAGATTCCCTGCGTACAACTTTCTCTTAGATCTAATTTTATAGTTGTATATTAATGGGATATATTAGAAGTGGATAACGTAAATATCCAACTTCTTATAAGGAAGTTAGGTTTCATAAATGCCATACATAGGGATGTAATTTAGAGGGGTAGGACTGAGTTGTGTGGTAATTTGGGTTTAATTTAATTCAAAATAGTCTAGCTCAATTTTTTGACCCCATTTGTAGATAGTTTATTAGAAGTATTTTACTTTTTATATGAATTAATATAAAAGTTAATAAGTCAAATTGGGCCGGTCCAATTTCAGTTCAATCCAACTCAAATTTTACTACTGTGAATTCAAATTTAATCCAACCCAGTTTAAATAATTTGAGTCAGTCCAATTTACTATAATATAGATTCATCTAAAAGTCTAAAAATCAAAAATCGAGTCACGCGTATAGTATGATGGGGGCAACCAAAAAAAAATCAAAAAATAATAAAAAAAAAATTTACCACACCGCGTCCGGTTAGAGATGTAAATGGTACCCGAAAATTCGTTTATCCGTCCGCTTTCCAAACCTAAAAGTCATAAAATGATACATGTTAAAAGATAATGTAAGGACTGAGGCTTTCGGATCCGATTTTCGGATTTGGACCCTGTAGTTCAGGCTCTAGTGGGGCTGAGACTCTGTATTGATTCGCGTCGAGCCCGCTCGACGCGGTTTAAACGGCGTCCAGCTATGCAGACGCGTTTTAGCCTGTGCCACGTGGGCTGGCTTTGGGCCACAAGAGTACGGCCCTGACATGTCGTCTGAACGGCGTCTGTGAGGCACGACGCCTTTCAGACTGCGACTCTGGGTTGTCAGAGTACGGCGCCAGTCTTGCCGACTGAACGGCGTCCTTCATGGAAGACGCGTTTCAGACCTCTATCAGAGCGTTGCAGAGTGTTGTCAGAACAGCCGTCACATCGACTGATAGGCGTCCGTACATCTCGACGCGTTTCAGCCAGTCTCTGGTTAACCCCGCGAGCCCTCCTTCTTTCTCTCATTTGCTCCTCCTTCTCTCTTTCTCTCCTTCCTTCCGGCGACTCCGACATCGACCCTTCCTCCTCCCTCTTTTCCTCCCACTACTTCGTCCTTCCCTCCACTCCAACACTTCCCTACCTCTCACCTCTACCACCACCACTTCCTTCGCGGCGTTCTATTCTCCGGACGGCGGCCGACGTCCCGGCGGAGTGGCGGCGTCCTCGAGGATACCGGCGGCAGTCTGCGGTGCGGCGGGTCGGAGGCACGGAGCTTGGAGGAGTTCAAGAACCGGTAGGGTGACGGTTCCCACAGTGTTATGTTCTAAATCATGTTTTTCCCCGTTTAAAGCATGCTATGGATCGATGATTTTGGGGTAGAATGAGCATGTTAGGGGGTTTTTCCTTGATGGGAATGGGAGTTTCTGTGGATGTGAATTCTTGATACTTTGGTTACCCTCTTTCCCCTCTGTTTTTTGGGCTTTTTCGGGGTATTTGGGGTTAAGGGAGGAACCCTCGGATCGAACCAGGGAACCAGGTTTCTAGCGCTAAATGGCGTCGTGCCTGGTCGACGCCTTTCAGAAGGACGTCAGGGCAGTACGACGCCTTTTAGGACAGAAATCCCCCTGTTCGAGGTTTCAGGAGTCAGGGACTCTGGCGCTAAATGACGTCATGGATGGACGACGCCTTTCAGAAGGACGTCGGGCCATCATGACGCCATTTAGGCAGGAAATCACCCCGACTGAGGGACTCAGTTCGAGGATTCTGGGACTAAAAGACGTCATGGGTGGGCGACGCGTTTTGGAATAGCGTCGAGCCACGATGACGCCTTTTAAGGCAGAAATCCCTCGATTAATGTTTTCTGGAATTCCTGGTTTTTCAGCGTGAACGGCGTCTGAGGATGTTGACGCCTTTTAAAAGGCGACCACTGGTGTCGACGCCTTTTAGGCCAGATTCTGAGGCCGGTATTTCATGAACCAGTTTAGGGCGCTTGAATGGCGTCGGCCTAGGGCGACGCGATTCAAGCCAGAACTACATTAATCCATGCCAGTAAAATGTGTTTACACTGCTAGATAGTCGGTTAATGCATACAGTTAGTATACTCGATTTGATGAACTCTTCGTGACCGGATGGCACTGCGTTGTGTGTCGTGCGACCATGGATTTCCTCCTTGACCGGATCGCACCGTGCCGTGTTTTATGTTTCGGTGGACCTAGAGTGACAGTTGTAGCGTTCTACACCCTGTGTCGGTGCGGAGGGACACAGCGCTGACGGGAGCAGTGGCGGGGTGACGCCTAGTAGAGAGGGTCACCTGGTGAACCCCGGGGTTAGCTAGCTTGTACCGGTGTCGGAGAGGTACCGTTGGAGTGTCACTCGTGCTGGGGGAAGGAGTAACCACCTGAGCCAGTTGGGCCGGAGTAGCCAGCGTGCTATCCGAGGGGTTACTGTTTGGTCTCAGCGGGCCGGTGTTTGCTGAGAGAAGGAGTGACCGCCGAGGTGGCCCGTATGCTATCCGAGGTGTTACTGTTTGGTCTCAGCGGGTCGTTGTTTTTCCCACTCTCGCTGTGAAGTTGACGTGTTTTAAGGATACGCCGAATTACGAGTTTCCTGATAGATTGTAATTATGCATGTTAGCTATACTTTGAATGCATGTGATTCATATTGAGATGTAGGCATGGAAATCATTGTCTCTTCATGGTTATTATATCCCTGCTGTACTTTTCACTTGTGGGTGTGTGTGTGTGGGCAGTGGGGATCGAAGGATCCCTACTGAGTCTTTTCGTTGAGACTCACCCCTGCGGCTTTCAGGTGAGGACTCCAGGCAGACCTAGCGAGGGTTGTGCGGCTGAGTGCTGAGCGTCGTCGACTGTCGTTCCGGGGTATGCCCCGATGTAGTTGTTATCTTTATTTCTGGCCTGTATGTATAATCATTTCTTTTCTGTTGGAGCATGTAATTATTTGCTGTATCGAGTCGCATTGTAATAACTTTTAATTTCTGCATTTTCCCTTCAATTCAATGCGATGTGAATGTTTAGCTTAGTTGATTATTTATTTCCCAGACTTACTCGGATCCTGGTTTGGTTACAAGTTAATGATTCGGTACCCATTTAGTAATCGGATCCCCGATTATAGGGTGGCGGGTCGTTACAGATAAGGATAAAGAAATTATCCGTATCCATATCCGAATGATTTAGGATAAGGATAAGAATATACCTTTTTTCGAGTCCGATTTTCTAAGTATCTATCTGTTTCCTTTTGCACATCTTATCTATTGATCATATCTTCTCTATATGAAATCTTCAATCACTTCTTACATGATTATATATCTTATTGTCCACACTACTCTTTAACCCTTTCTCTCCTTCATTCACTAATTTGTAAGGTTTACTCTAATAGATGTCACGTGATTTATAATTAAATTTATAAGAATTAATTAGAAAGAATTTATACATATGTATATTTTGAGAGTAGTATTCTTTTGTTCCTTATAGAAGTTACAAAAATTTAAGTTTATGTTCACACATAGTATTGTCTGATAATCTAACATTTATATATCTGTTTCAAATAATTTTCGATAAATTTAAAGGATAAAGATAACGACACATTGTTGGGTTCTTGGGTTTCTCCGGATCTCACGCGCAGTAGAAAATAAAATAAAACAGGAGATCTGTTCCCGTTTCGAAAAACTAAAACTACGATTATCGGATAATCGATTCTCACCATGTGCGGATTCGAATCTGCAACCATTCGGTTCCGTCGGTGCGACACCACAAGCTGCGCAAGCACCTTCCCTCTAGCGAAGTCCACGCGATCCTCCTCGAGACGGATATCCTCACGTTCCTCGTTCTTCGCAACCCACGAAACCTCCGCCGATCGCCGCAACAATCGCTGTAACGAGCGGACGATTTCCCATTAAACGGGGTTTGGAGAAGCGGCGGAGCAGATCTAGATCTGTCTGGACGCCAGAGAGAGAGAGAAACAAAGAAGGGGCGGCTAGGATTAGCAGCAACTTGGCATGCTCAACCAGTTCGTTATGTTTTATACTAACCGCGCGATTTTTCATAAAAACTCCCGGTTTGTATAAAATCCACTTATTTATCCATCGCCTTGAGAATCATTTGCGTGTGACTCTCTAGGTCCAAGTACCAGTCCAGTTAATAGTCCAACAAGTCCAGTGACTCCTCATTGGCTTTATTAATCAATTAATAATCCTTTATTAATTAATTAATCAATCGAATTGATATCGCACATCGAATTCTACCGGGCCTCCGATCACGTTGGGTGCCAAGCAACATCGCGTGAATCCGGAAGGTATTGGGGTTAAGTAACCCACTCTTGGAACCTTTCCGCCGACAGTTACCGCGTGGATATAATCTTTCATTCATACAATATTCTCGAGTCAACTCAAGGTATGGCGGGAACCTTTCCGCCGACAGTTACCGCGTGGATATAATCTTTCATTCATACAATATTCTCGAGTCAACTCAAGGTATGGCGAGCTGTCAAACCTTAACCGGTCGATTCACTTGGATTGGTTGCCGCTGATAAATATCGGAAAACTCATTTGCCGATATTATCGTCCGCCCTGGCCAGGGACTTCCGCGCATCCTTCTTAGAACATTCTCTCTCTAAATACCGAGAGCGAATAATTCCTTATTGACACACAATTCCCTTCGACGGTATTCCGCTGTACCCAATCCTTGGCGTTTTAGAATCCCGTGGCTAGAGATTCGTAAATTAAAGTCAAAGCACAGAAGTCCACCGACAAGGTGTCCTTGGTGTCTCAGATCCGAAGATCATGTATGCAACTGCGACAATAGAATCAAGCTGGTTGATAGTTAGGTACAATACCATCCAGCGATTCAGTTGGATCAGTTCAGTGAACTCATTCTCCAATGAGTACCTACATATTCGCCTTAGTGTCTCCACACAAATGACTTATGAGATCACTCACCCTCATCATATGAGTAGGAGTAATCTGTACTAATCTAACCGAATATCCGATGTCTTTCTTGGATATCCTCCGACTAGAAACGATTAAGAATATGTGTGTTTAAGTGATCAGTCTCATTAGTATGATCTCATCATAATCTGATCACTATAGCACATGTTCACGGACTTCATTATGAAACGATAATTAATGCGATTTATACATAATCAATATTATGCCATTATATTAATAAATGAACGAGATTTACATAGTCAGATTGGCTTGTAGGCCACCTAAAACTAACACACATGTTACTTAAAAGATAAAGATAAAGATAAAGCCACTAGCCACTAGCCACTATGCGATCCGATATGTATCCTTTTACATCCCTACGTATGGTGCAGCAACTCGCTGCACCGCACGTAGTACAGCGAGTAAAACTCTTGGACTATACATATGGATAAGACACATCGGCCGCAACCTAAATAAAATTCAAAAAAAAAAAATCTTGCTGTAATGCCGCTCTTGCTTCATGAGAGACATTGCAGCAAACATTATTCCTATTATTCCTTTTGATGTGGGCCTAACTAAGCCTGACTCTGTGCCAATTCTATTGGCAGATCACACGCATGCACATCACATTGCACGCTTTAGTTTGTTATGCGCATTTTGCAAGCACTAATAAGCACAGAAAAAAGAAGAAAACAATTAGGGATGCAAATGGTAACAGATGACCTAATTATTCGACCGATTATTAGCTTATAGGTTGAGTAATGATAGTCTTTTTAAACTGATGTATATTATAGATAAGGTAACAAATATAATTTTTTTCTAATTAAATATGATACATTAAGACTCTGATTATACGACCAATTATTAGCTTATAAGTCAGTTAGGAGATAGATTTTTTAAACATATAACATAATAAATAAGATCAGGGATTTATCTTAAATCCTCATCATCTCTGACTCATCCTCATCGCTTTTGCTTTTATTGCAAAGTGTCAACTGATGTAGGAGTTTTATCTGACTTAATAGATTCTTGAAACAATGATAGTAGCTTAGAGGCCGGTTAATGATAGTCGTTTTAAGCTGACATACGTTACGGATAAGGTAACAGATAAATTTTTATAACTGAATACATATATGATGCATTAAGAATTTGATTATCTAACAGACTATTAACTTATAAGTCAATTAACAAATAATTTTTCTAAACCGATAACATGACAGATAAGAACATTGACAGATAAATTTTTATAACTGAATACATATATGATGCATTAAGAATTTGATTATCTAACAGACTATTAACTTATAAGTCAATTAACAAATAATTTTTCTAAACCGATAACATGACAGATAAGAACATTGGTCTCAATAAGAGAAATCAAAGCATTCAATTCTTCGGGAATATTCAAAAAATCGTCGTTAAAAACATTTGCGACGGTTAAATGACTGTCACTAATGTTGTCGCTAAAAGTCCCATCGCAAATATTTGTGACGGCTTTTTTTGTAAGTTATCGCTAATAGCGTCAATTATTAGCGATGGCTATAACTAAGCCGTCGTTAATACTTAAATATTAGCGATGGCCTGAACCATAGTCATCCCTAATAATCACGCTATTATTAGTAGATTATTAGCGATGACTAATACAAAAGCCGATGGCTGTCTGTGAAGTCGTTGCTAATAATCCCTTTTACTTTTTTAAATATTATACTATTAGTAAGAATTTGGAGTGTAGCTGTCACTATTAAATTTTTTTATTTTTCATATATTGCCAAAAATCCAAAAATGGCACAATCTATAAATACCTTTTATTATTTTTATTCTTTATTTTTATTTTATTTTTCTTATTATTTTATTAGTCTATTATCTTATTATTTTTTTATTTTTATTATTTTTTTATTTCAACTTAAACTTCTGAGGAGGTCATCCATCTTATACTACTCTTAGGTAAGCATACTTAACTAAGTTGTTCTTTGCAAGAATCAAACTGATACTCTTAACGTGTCTTGTTGATTGAAAATACAAATCTACTATAGTTGATAGCTTCTACTCCTCTTAAATAGGAGACGTCATTGTCATCGCGTTCTTAACTAAAATTGAGAAAAGAGTGACTGATAACTTAGGACTTTGGAGCTCTTTTGCAATGAAGTCAGTTTAAAATATATACTTGAATATATACTAGAATGAATAATTGCAATAGTAACTTAAGAAAATAATAATTATAATAGTTACATTAGTAAAGTTGGTTAGAATATTTCAATATACAGTTAAATATAAGATTTTATGTATAAATAAGTATATTTGTATATAAATAAATACTAATATATAAATATATTTTAGGCTGTACTTATATATGTATTATTATGGACATAAATATTATGGCTAAAGAATATATAAAAAGTGATAAAACAATTAATTTTAATATATAACATTGCTATTAAAGATAATATATTTCTTAAATATGTTATTATTTAAAGATGTAATTCGCTTAAAAATAAGTACTTGTATATAGTAAGTTAACTATGTCATACTTACATTAATATAGTTAAGTTAGCTATATTTAACTATACTATATTTTGCCATATTATATTAATTATACTAGTTAAGTAAATAGTTAACTACCTATTTGCCTATATTAAACTTAGTTAACTCTATTTTCGTTAAATACTTATATATATTGTATTACTCAAACTAATATGCTAATATATTTAGTTAAGTATATTTAATATTATTTATATCTTACTTAGTATAACTATATTTATATTAATATATTTAGCTTATATAATGCATAGTTACATGCTTAAACAGTTAACTATATACTTCACTATACCAGTTAAATATATTTAACTATATTATTCTATGCTAAATATTTACTTAGTATAACTATATTTAACTACACTAAACATTCACTTAGCATAATTATGTTTAATTTAGTATAACTACATTTAGTTATACTAAATATTCTAACTTAGTATAACTATATTTAACTATACTAAATATTTATTTAATATAATTATTTAACTATACTAAATATTTACTTAGTATAATCATGTTTATGTTATATATTTATTTAGTATAAATATATTTATACTAAATATTTAACTAATATAATACATAGTTAATTATGAAACTTAACTATATATTTAACTATATTATACTAAGTTAAATATATTTAACTATAACTATATTTAACTATACTAAATATTTAATTAGTATAATTATGTTTAACTCATTATAACTATATTTAATTATACTAAATATTTACTTAGTATAACTATATTTAACTATACTAAACACTTACGTGGTATAACTATATTTTACTATACTAAATATTTACTTAGTATAACTATGTTTATGTTATATATTTATTTAGTATAATTATATTTATACTAAAATGTTTAGTTAATATCATGCATAGTTAATATGACTATGTTTAACTTAGTATAGTTATATTTAACTATACAAAATATTTACTTGGTATGACTATATTTAAGTATACTAAATATTTACTTAGTATAACTATGTTTATGTTATATATTTATTTAGGACAAATGCTACTGTACGGTGGGGATAGTTGACGGTTTCACCGTACAAATTTTTAAACCTTTAGATCTTCATCTAAAGGTTAAAAAAATAAAAAAGAACCCCACTGCGGCAAAGTTCTACGCGGAACTGTTTCACCACACGGGGAGTGGAGCCCACGTGCGAAAACCATGTGGGGGCGCGCGCGCGGGCTCAGCCCACGCGTGGAGCAATTCCGAATGAAACTCTTCTGCGGCGGAACGTTGCTTTTGATCGGACGACTTTTTTATTTTTATTTTTTAGTTTTTAGTTTTAAATTTTGATGCTGAAGGCGTCACAACAATATTTTTTTATATTTAATTATAACTAATGTATGCTGAGACCGTACCAACTATCTTCACTGTGCCATAGTTAATTATGTAACTTAACTATATATTTAACTATATTATAGAAAGTTAAATTTAGTTAATTGTATTAGTTATACTAGTTAAGTGAATATTTATATTTAACTTTACTTATATTAATTTTAAACTAGTTATAATGCTTAATTAATTATATTTAATTATATATTATTCTTAGTTAACTACCTCTCCCCCCCCCACCCCCCCCCCCCCCCCCCCCCGCGTCCTCCTTCCCGCGTAGATGAGGAATCTTTGCACGCGCGTCCCCTATTTTACCCTTCCCCCATGCACGTCGCTTCCTTCGCCTTCGCAGGAAATGTGAGAGAGGGAGGTAGCCCTTTTTACCCAGAATTGCACAAGTAACACAACTTGCCTTATCCCAGATTCTTACGAAATCACCCTCACCAGGCCGCTCACAACTTGCCCTTATATCCCAACCCTAAACTACGAAACTACCGCCCCTAGCCGTTTGCATCAACCAGCCAGTCCCCATCTAACAAGTCCACGCTTACACCCGAAACTGCGTACAGGTCATCATCTCGCCCCTTTGCCACAGCACCTCGCGTCCTGCCAGCAGTCTGATGGATCTTGGACGGCTCTGATGGAGAGAGAGAGTACTGGGAGTCTCCAGCTCAAAACCCAGCAACCGCCTTCCCCAGTAAACTTCCCTCCATGGCTCCCGCTCGCAACTAAACGATTCCATCCGAGGGCAATGCTGACCTTCCTCACTCCTCCCATCCCTATAAGTATAAACTAGGTTCCATACTCTCGTATGCGTTCTTCTCATCAGAAGAAGAAAACTCGCAGAGAGAGAGAGAGAGAGAGAGTTGTAGAGAGATGGGTTCGCGTTACGAGGTGGAGGTGACGGTGGTGTCCGCCAAGAACCTCAAGAACGTCAACTGGAAGCACGGCGAGCTCCGCCCCTACGCCGTCCTCTGGGTCGACCCCGCCGCCAAGTGCTCCGTCAAGGTCGCCCTCGACGGCGGCGACGACGGCGTGGACCCCGTCTGGGACGAGAAGCTCACCGTCCCCCTCGCCCCCGGCCGCACCGGCCTCGACGACGCCGTCCTTTTCGTCGACGTCGTCCACGCCAACGCCAAGGAGGGTACCAAGCCCCTCGTCGGCTCCGCACGCCTCCCCCTCCGCGAGGTCGTCGACGAGGCCGGCATCGGCGGCAAGGCCACCCGCACCCTCAAGCTGAAGCGCCCCTCCGGCCGCCCCCAGGGCAAGCTCGAGCTCAGGATCGCCGTCCGCGAGCCGGCGCGCTACTACGACCCGCCGCCCCCGGCGCTGGGGACGGGCTCGTACGGCTACCAGTCCCGGGACCTCGGCTACGGTGCCCCTCCGCCGAGCGGGTACCCCTACGCCGCGGCTCCTCCCCGGCCGGACTGCGGTTATGGCGCGCCTCCGCCGAGCGGGTATCCCTACTCCGCGGCTCCTCCGCCGTCCGGCTACCCATACGGCGCGCCGCCGCAGCCGGTGGCCGGGTACGCCCAGACCCCCGCGTACGGGCAGGCGTCGTCGTACGGGCAGCAGCCGTATGCCGCGGCGGAACAGGGGAAGAAGAAGAGCAAGTTCGGGATGGGGACGGGGCTGGCGGTGGGGGCGGCCGCGGGGGTGCTGGGAGGGCTAGCGCTGGCCGAGGGGGTCGACCACCTGGAGGACAAGATCGCCGACAAGGCGGCGGAGAAGGTGGAGGACGACCTGGGCTACGACGACGGCGGCGACTTCTAGATTAACGGTTGACCTGATGTTTGCCGTGGATTTTTCTGGATTTTGTGTTAGAAGATGGGGAATCCGGTTTGGCTTTACTTTTGAGATTCTGTGTTGCTTTTGGATGATCTTTAAATTAACCAGGCTGTTCCTGTGTTATTCCAAATTGTGTGGCTGTTAGGGAATGGGATCGGTCCATTAATGATGTCACTCTGAGGAGTTTGGCATTTTAATTAGTTGCAATCATGAATACAATAATTATAGAAGAATATATATCTAGAAATACTAATATTTTTTTATTAATATTAAATTAATTATTTAGTTAATATTAAAAGTTCAGAACTAGTGTATTCAATTGAAATATAGAATGAGAGAGAAAACTAAAAAGTGAATTGAAGATTATTATTATTATTGTATGAGATTATCCCAATAAATGTTGTGTTGAAATATAGATTAAGAGAAAAATAAGAGAGAGACTGGTCTTATTGACAACGGAATTAGTTATTATTATTCTAAGAGACTATCCCAACGACGATAATAAATATCAAAAATTATTATTATATTATTTCAAAAGATTGTCTCAACAACAACAACAATAACAATAATAATAATAATAATATGAGTGAGAAAAGTGAGAAAGAGACTAGTCTAATTAATAATAATAATAATAATAATTTTCACCACAATAATAATAATATCAGAATTCATTATTATTATCTCATGAGACTACTATAATAAAAATAATAACAAAATAATAACAATAATAATAAAGGATATAAAAATTAGAGATAAAAATATTAATAGGGAGAGAGAAAAATGTGAAGGAAGAGAAAGAAATGTAATAATAATAATAACAATAATAGTAATAATGATAATATCAAAATTAATTATCATCATCTCATGAGATCATGAGACTATCATTTTGATATTAATTTTTAATAATAATAATATCAAAATTAATTAATTATTATCCCATAAAAATACCATAACAATAATAATAAATAATAATAATTTTAAAATAAGTTGTTATTATCTCAAGGACCGCAACAACAACAATGATAATAATATTAATAATAATAAGGGATAAAAAAGGAAATAAAAATATTAATAAGGAGAGAGAAAAATGTGAAAGAAGATAATAATAATAATAATATTTAGGTAGAGAGAGAAAGGAGAGAGGGAGAGAATTGATGAGAGGGAAAAGGGAGAGAGAGAGATAATCAATGAGAGAGAGGGGGAGAGAGATGGTGAGAGAGAGAATTAACGAGAAAGAAGATGAGAAAGAATTAATAGGAGATATAGATATTAATAATACGAAGTAACGTATTATTAACTAATGGTCTCGTAATGTTAAAGTCTTAACCTGTTAAAGGTTTAGTTAATACGTTAATATCTTATTATATTACTACATTATTATGTTAGCAGTACTTAAGGAAAAGTAACGGTTGGACGGTAGGCAAAAAATCACAGAAAATAATGTTAAACTGCGATTGTAGAGTAATTAATTTTCTTTGAGGCTTTTATATAAATAGCTCTTGGTAAAGATCTATTGGCGTAAAATATTTTCTTAAAATTACTGCTCCGTAAATAGGTCAGATGCCGATTTATCAATATCCTTATCCACTTCGTTGACATATTTAGATTCTTCAAATATGATCTGTTATTTGATAGATAACTATAATTACAGTAGGGGATTTCTATCCAAATTCAAAATGGTGAATTATTCGTTCTTAATCTATACTAAAGAAAATAAAGATTATATTATAAGATAACATATTACATAATATCATATACATATATGTGTATAATATGACACATGATACATATATACATGCATATATATTACATTTACATACATACACGTGCATACGTACATAATTGTATGCTATATGCTTGCGGGTGCATCAGTGCGGTGGGGATGATGGTTAGTATATTTTGATCATATTCTCGAGAGGACCATTTGGTTATATGTAGACTTGTTCGCTGGTTCTACCTAATGCGGAATTGCCTGCACTGGGCGGCAGAACCAAAGTTTTTAGGTGACCCATATTTCAATATTTCAACGCCCTGGCACCCCAACTAACCAACACCTTCTATTTGACACGGTCTAGTCACATCAACCGCCATTTCAAAACATATCATTATAATATATGTATCAGGAACCAGCTGGCTAGGACAGTTGGTTCACTACCTCCCTTTCAATAGGAAGGTCTCGAGTTTGAACTTAATTGGAATTTAAAAACTTTTCAATCACGCAGCCTTAGTGTTGGTTGGGATCTTTATTCTTGGTCTGTGGGATTATTTTTCGAGAAATCAGACGGATCTGGAATTGTCGCCTAATTAGGTGGACCCATCGACTTGACTAGAATTATCTCCAATTATGGAGGAAAATCTCGAGTTCCGGATTAGAACCTCGGTTGCTTATAAATAGTTGCACATATCTGGCCACTAGGCCACATTCAAAAAAATAAAAGAAAATGATATATGTATGAGGCACATAGCGCAGTGGCGCTGGGCAAAGCACGCCGCTCCCGCTCGGGAGCCGGTCGCGAGCTCGATCCCGCATAACATCTTTCCTTTATAGGCATTTATAACACGGTTTTCCGTGGAACTTATGCTGTAGCAGGTTTCTTCTCATTTCGAGTGTGAAAAAAATCCTCTTTAGAATAAATTTATATGGCCTCGGGCCGGCTCGATCCCAACTCCTCTGAGTTAAGTAACATGTCTCATAACCATTGGACCATTGATCAAAAAAATGATATATATATATGAGAGGAAAGAACAGGTTTAATATAGATCAGATCTTATATAGAACAGGTTTATTTGTGACTGTATATAAATATATATATGGAGTTTAGTATAGATTCATCAGCATTTTGAGTTAAACTTATATCTAATTTGGATGTGCTAGACTCACAGTGGTGTATTTCTAGTATGTTGTCATAAGTTTTGGTTCTCGTGTTGGGTTTATGTTGGCCATGATGGTCTTGGACAATTAATTCTATATCGGTTTCTAAATTATGATTCCAGTGCATATAATCTTGTGCCTCTGAATCTCAACACTCGAATTTTGTGATTTGTAAGAGTTCAGTTATATACACTTATTAGACATTGAATTAATAAACTAAATCCGTCTAAGGTGAGTATCTATAAACTTGAAGTTGAAGAGCGGCTGCAGGCGCATTAAGGATAAGGGTGCAACTGCCGTTGCGACCCTTCTTTGAAGGGCATGCGGTGCCCCCAAATGGTTGGGAAGAAAGACCTACGAAGTGGTTGGAAAGAAGGAGAAGGTGGAGGGCAGGGGGATGGAGAGGCTCCTCCCCTCTGATGAATTAGGCATGTTGAGGGAGAGAAAAGGAGAGAGAGAGAGAAGAGAAGGATAAGTAATTGTTTTAGCTTCCCTTTGGTAGAGGGATAGGATAAAAAGGGAGTAACATAAAGGGATAAGTTATCCCGTGATAATTTTCATTTTGCCTTGATATATATGAGTTGGCATTAGTCAAAAGTGGGTTAAGGCGGTAATACAAAAATAATTGTTATAATGCCATGTATTATAATCCACGTGAATTGCAATGTATGGCACAACAGTCGTCTGATCCAGTTAGATCGGACGGTTGCTGTGCAATCCGTTTAAATTTACGAGGTCATTTTTTTCATTTTTTTATTTTATGTTTGAATTTTTTAATTTTTTTTAGAATGACTGGTATAGTTGGATTGCTTCGGTCGGCCCCCGCTTGACTGTATATTTTTTTTCAAAAAAAAAATGACACAAACCTCCGTGTGTAAGCTTGCTGTATTTATTTAGCATAAAAAATTTAAACATAAATATTTTTTTGATTCTAAATATAATTTTAAAGTTCAATTACAATAAGCATGTGGGTAGATACCTATGCGATTTTTCTTGTGAGGTGTTTGAATTTTAACTGAAGGTATTCTTAACACTTTTATTTAATAGTTTTTATGTATCTTATGTAGTATAATCATATTTTAACTTAGGTAAAAGTCAAAATAAATATCATAGTTCAAGAGTCATGCGTGAACATCACCATAGTTAAGGGGGTTGTATGTAAATATGAGTCATGCAAGAGATTATCTATAAATATGAAATGTGACTGAAGGTTATTTGCAAAAATCTCTTTATTTTAAAATGGAAGGGAAAGATTTGAAGGAGTTCTTTAGATATAGGGAAAATGAAGGAACATATTTGCAATATCCACCAATTATTGGACTACAATGTAAAAATGATTCAGCAAGGAGAGAACGCTGGCGCATTCTAGCAGGGTCGCCTTTTATCGCGCGCGTGTTCCATCCTTCTCCGCCTTTGGCGTGTGCACGCGCGCTCCTGTGAGCGTGTGTGCGCCTCTGCAGAATGATACGGCAAATATGCGTTGGAGTATAAAGTTTTTTATATATATCTCTCAAAGATATTATATTTACATGTATACTTTTAATTTCACATATTATTGTCAATACTTTCAACTCTCACATATTATTGTCAATATTCTAAAAATCCTTAAAATGCTGTATTGATATTTTTTCCATCAAAAATATTAGTAAATTTAAGAGTATTTATACAAAATCATTAGATTGAGAGATATAAGTACAACATTGTGAAGATTTTTAAGAATATTGATGCTAATACTTGAGAGTTGAAAGTATACATACAAATACAGTATATTTGAGAGGTATATACATATGTAAATTTTTTTAAAATATCATCAAATACTATGTCAAAAATTCGCATATTTTAAAAATTCGTTATACATCTCTTTTAAAACTTTGGACCTAAAAATATGAATAATATATAATCACAATATAAAAGATGTATTTTCTGTAATCGGCAACAATTTTGGGGCTCCCAAACATTATCAAATAAATAATGAATAATATATAATCACAATATAAAAGATGTATAACGATAATCTAAATATATTTAACCACTATCAAATAAATTATGAAGCAATAGGTGATTTTCTGTAATCGGCAACAATTTTGTGGCTCCCAAACATTAATCTTGTGCAAAAAATGTCCATCCTAAATGCTGTAGTCGTTTACCTTAGAAATAATCACAAGAGAGGGAGAGAAAAAAACAAAGAAATAAATCTCAAAATAACATAAGTCAATACCTTACCTGATCCCAAAGTTCATGGAGGATGGAGAGAGCAAAACTATGATCCTCAGGTTCCTCTCTGTTCATGCTTTTCTCAAGATCATCTCTGCCCAACTAGTGGACGAGGCAATGGAGGAAGCCGCTGATTAGGTGCTGGGAAGTGGGTATCTTCCATGCCGCATCTAGGGTTACCAACCAGAGAAAAAAAGGTGGAGCCGCTGCAAGACTCGAAAATATGAGGGCCCGAACCCCAGAACCCCCCTGAGCTGACGATTTAATCCAAAAACCCCACTTCGCTTCCTTACCTCTTCTTCCGACTGTTCTACGCAATCTGCTTGGGTCGAAAGATTCGAACTTTGGCTCTGGGCGGAAGGTTTAAAGGCGGGAGAGGGGCTTCGGATGCGTGGGTGTGATGGAGGGCCTCATGTTCTCGACACCCATGATCATTTCCCCAGGTGCTTCTCGATCGCAATTCCTCCTCTATCGGCTAACATCTTTGGCAGTTTCCCTTCGTGGGGTTCGTATTTGGTCAAGGATGTTTGCATGAGTTCTAAATTTTCTATGTGACTTCTAAAGCTGTTGTGTTCTTTGTTGTGGCCAAAGGGTTGGCTTTGGATTTTATTTATCTTCTCATTGCCATTGTTTATGGGTAGTTTGTAGGAAAAATGTAACATTATTCCGCAGGGGATAAAACTATCTTATCTTGTACTCTATGTATGTTTGGTTCTGCTATTTCTGTTTTAATATTTCACAGTTTTGGAGTTATCTGCCTTTTACATAAGAATGGATCAGTTTGTCTCTTGTTTTAAGTGCAAAATTTATAGTTATTAGTGTTGAAATTGGTAGAGGAGAACAAAATTATGTTTGAAATGAGATGTGGATTAAAGGCATTTTTGACGCAGCTTCCAATTGGAAGTACTTTTGGGGCTTCCATTTCTCTCAGACCGGTTAGCTTGAGGATAGGACATCACACTTTGGAAACCATCTGTGCGGTTTTTTGGCTTCCAACTAAAAGTTCTAAATTGGAATTTCCTAGATTGGGGAAAGCATTGAAGCTGGGTAGGGTTGGCTGGTGTAACTGCTCAAAGTTAATTAGATCCAATTCCATCCAATGAAGCCATAAAGCCATCCTCTTGAATCCAATATTTCTCCAGCCAAAATATCGATTTCCTATGAATATGGAATTCAAAAGGATGGACTTATAGTCTGAAAGTGATATCTGAAGAACAAATGCCTGCATATTTGGGAAATGATCTTCCCAATCATTGGTGACCAAGAACCTATCCAATCTAGAGCAAATGGGCTGAACTTGAAGATTAGACCAAGTATGCAAAGCATTAACAAACAATGTGCACATCAAACAAAGCCGCTTGGTGGATGAACTGCTAGACATCCTCCATAGCTCTAGTGGAGGAAGCCCTTTCAATTCTCTCATATATAGAAACAATGGCGTTAAAGTCACTTGCAAGGCACCATAGCCTCCCTGCTTGCACCTGCCATTGAGTAAGGTCCTCCCGTAAAGCCTTCTTCTTTTGTCTCCCCTTGGGCCCATAAACCCCAGAAAAATCCCAAAAGAACCCATTCTCCACATACCTAAAAGTGATAAAAGTAGCAGTCCTCCCCACATGCCTACTGATCTCTTCCACCACAAAGTCATTCCAGAGAACCATAATACCACCTGATCTATCTTGGTTTCCTATATATACAAAAGATCAATCCTACACCTTCTAATCATCTCCTTGACCACTGCTTTCTTTTCTCTATTCTCCATCCCCCTAGCATTCCATGAGAGAATCTTCCTTGACAATGGACAATGTTCAGCCCTCCCACCCGTCTATCTCATCCTCTACTTCTCCCCTCCCCTCCTCTCCCTTTTGTTGGATTTTCCCCTGTTTACACCTCTAGTTGCCCCAAGTTGCCATCTATTTTGAATCTTGTTTAGCACGGCATGGATATCCTTCTCGACTCCATTAAAGGAGACCCCAATTTTAGCAGCCACCTCTTTAACACTCTCTTCCATGAGCTTCTCCATACTAGCCAAAATCTGCTTGACTTCCTCCTTGTCAAGTCCCTCATCCATGTCATTGGGTGTTTTACGGACCACCTCCTGCTCCACCTTCCTACCACCCTTCTTCTCTCCAATGGCAAGTATTAGTACACCCGAAGAGATCGGGCACACCTCCACTTGATGAAATCTACTATAAATCAATCGCTAAGGACCGGGGACTGTCTGGGCATGCCTCCTATAAAATATGCTCTCCCTTCAGAGAAGAGCTCCTACACCAAATCTTGGACTGAGTCTTGCTGCATATCCTACAACTATAGAGGGAAGGGCTTGTTGTAAGGGGCCATGAGAAAGGAGCTGCAACCAGTTTCCACTACATGCTCTACAGCTTGCTCATGACCCAGAGGCACGATCGAAGTAGACAGAGCGTTGTCTATCTCTGGAGCCTCAGTGTTAGGGTACTCGTAATCTCCATTGTTGGGGATGACAAGGCATGCAACATCCCCCTCTTCTGGTCCTCCTAGCAAGGGTACCCCTTGCTGCCCTCTTCCACTCCCTACAGAGACACCATTCCCCATCTGAGTGTTGGAATCTCCAGGAAGAACCCCAAACACGTTCAAAAGTCCGCCGCGAGGATCATTGCACGCCGGTGACGTCATAGCAAGCTTCATAGCAACAAAAGGCTCATCAAAGACGACAATCCTCCGTTGCAGGTTCACCTCCAAGGCTACCATAGAAGTCAGGTAAAGAAGACATGCTTCCCTAGGTTTGTGATCGGGTCCCGTGCAAAGTGCACCAATGGGTATGTCACGGGGCCAATAGACCTTACTCGGTAGCCCCGGAACAGTAGGTTGGTGAACCGGTCCTTCCGCTCTCTCAATAGAACCGGTTTACCTGGAACACAGGCAGGTTGAGATTGCTATTTGAAATTTGAATCAGGGGCTGGTGGGGGGGAGGGGGAGGGGCATATGTACCCCACAACCTTACGCTTCTTCCCCTTCTAAACAACTCTGTCAAAACCCTGGGCCCACGGATTGTGACGATAGCGGCAGAGGAACCCCTGTCTGGACATTCACAAGGAAGAATCGCCCTAGATGTTCACCAAAAGGGCCTTCAAGGGTACTAAAAGCCCTCAGATTGCCTTTGACCACCAACGGATCTCCACTGGCCAACATTGTGAGAGTCCCCTCCTCCCATATTCCCTACCTCCTTCATGAAAAAAGTGTAGCCCGATTGGGTCATACAGAATGATAGGAACTCCTACTAGGCGGAGGCAAAGCTTGATGAAATGAGGTTTCGGGTAGCCTAGAGGGCCACCCCTTCTCTGGCTAGGAAGCCCACCACCATCAGTGTTGCAGCTACCTCCATTGTAGGAGCCAACCCTATAAAGCAACTCCCGATGTCCCTCGCCTCCCAGTCCCCTACAGCAACTGCCCTCTTGTTCAGCATCTCCTAAACATCAGACATTGAAGGCTAACTGTTGAACCCAAAAAATTTCATATACAGATATGCAGATTTGCATTATATGAGCATGCATATATGACGCGTGCTCGCGTCGATGCAAAAATTCCCATGGGAGAATACACATGCATAAGAGTGATGATAGGTCCATGAAGGACCATGTCATGCAAAATAAAATGCACGCCTATAATATAGGCGAATACTAGAAATCCATAAGGAACCACGGGCTCGCATTACGAGGGCAGCGGGGCAAAAGATATACCTAGGCCACGAAGGCCTTAATCAGATCTCTTTTTAGGAGCCTGAGGCAGCCCCAAGTTGTTTGCTTCGGCTCCCAAAATCAGCGCCCGAACCGCCCTTGCAATGCTCGGTATTGGAACCCGATGGGAGACCCCAAATGCAGCGATAAATGGGACCCCGAACGCTGCAAAACAAGGGTCAAAATCAGTCCCAAAATGGACTAAAGTCTGTCCCGAAATGGGGGAAAATCAGTCCTAGAACTCCCCCAAAATGGCCCCGAAATGGAGGCCCAATAGTGGGGGAGATAGGCCCAATAAGCAGCCCTATGGGTGGGGTCAAGATGAGGCCCAATAAGCCCCCAAATGGGCCCAAGTTCAGTCCCAAAAGTAGGCTGGAATCTGTCCCGGAATGAAGAAAAATCAGTTTCGGAACTTACCCAAATCAGTCCCGGGACGGATGCCCAAATGTCGGGAGAGTTAGGCCCAATAAATGGCCCAAGAGAGAGGCCCAAAAAGAGGCCCAAAAGGCACCCCTAACAGGCCAAAAATCTGTCCCGGAATAGGCTCGAACCAGTCCCGGAATGGGTCCAAAACAGCCTCCAAGCTTGTCCAAAATGACCTCAAATGATGGCCCAATAACAAGGGAGGTTGGCCCAATGGACAGCCCAATAAGAAGGCCCAAATAGGGAGCTCAAATGGGCCCAAAACCAATCCACAAGAGGGCCTAAATCTGCCAAAAAGGGGGGGAAGAAATCCCAGAATTCCCAAAATGGCAAAAGAAGAGGAAGTGGACCCCTCTCTCCCATCCCCTTTATTTAAATAGGCCAAGAAGGGGGAGGAGAGAGAGGGGGAACCGGTGGGGGGAGCCCCCACCGGTTGGGAACCCCCCCCACCGGTTCCAAGAGGGAAACCGGTGGGGGGGAGAGGGGTTCCCTCCCTCTCTCTCTCCTTTAAAAATTCAAAAAAATGGGGGGAGGGGGTGTGTTTAATGGGGGGTTTAAATGAGGGATCTTAACCCCATTCACATGGGTTAAGAATCCCATGTGGAAACCCCATTTAAACCCCATCTTAAGCCCCCTTTCACACCTAGCCCAAGCATGAATTTAATGGGGTTAAACCCCTTTCACATTGGCCTAAACCCAAACCCCCAAAATCTGAAAAAAGAACATCCCATTTAATGGGCCCCAAAAAAGCAACAAAGAGAAGGAAGTGGGGAGGGGAACACCCCCCACCGGTTGTAGGAAACCGGTGGGGAGATCCCCCCACCGGTTCCCAACCGGTGGGGGGGGAAGGAGGCCATGGCCGGTGGCCATCCCCCCCATCGGCTGGAACCGGTGGGGGGTGCCCACCTTTCCCCTTCCCCCTCTTTTGCTTGTTCTCTCTCACCCTCTCTTGCCATCTATTGGCCAATGGGGAATAAGAAAATGAAAATGGGGGAGGAAAGAGACTCCAACCGGTGGCTCCCCCCACCTTGCTCCATCCGGTGGCTCCCCCCACCGGGCCTAAAATTGGGTCTATAAATAGGACCCCAAGGGTCCCCAAAAAAACACACAGAGGGGATACACAAGGCACACCACAAGTGCACCCTATAAGGACACAAGCTGCCCACATATAGGGAGATTGTGGTGAGATTGAAGAGGGAGAGTGCTGCCAATTGAAGACCAAATTCGGGTTTCTTAACCCGGATTTGCTGCGATATTGGGGAGTTCTTTTCGTCCCGGAGAGCTCTCTCCTAAGGTTCTATCCTAAGGGGAAGCTCTGCCGAATTTTATTTGTAAAACGATCTCATTATAAGGCGAAATGCTGCCGAATTAATTCTGCGCCCATGTGTGTATCATTTAAATTTTATAATTATCATATTTTTAATAATATACATATGTATATAGTTTTCTAAAGCTAAAAATTTGAATGCACCTTCAACCTAACTCCTAACCTCACCCCTTAAACAAATAAAATATGAATTCAGAAAATTGCATAAAAATTATAACCAAACCCAAAAAGGTAATTTATAATTAACAATTAATTAATTGATAAAAATTCGGGAAATCAATTAAAAAAAAATCAGGAAAAACCATAAGAAAACAGTAAAAATCTGTGAAAAATTATAATAAATCCAGATAACCCCATATGAACAATTAATTAATTAATTAAATTAATTAAATAAATCATAAAAAAATAAGTAAAAATCAGTAAAAACAGTAAGAAATCAGAAAGTAAAAATCTGAAAGAACATAAACCGTTCATAAGGAACGCAATACATAAATATAAAATTACCAAAATACCCCTATGTGTAATATTTACATATATAACCCTGAAAGTCCTAAAAATCAGATTATGAGTGAAATCCCTCACCAATATCCTCAATATCAAACCTTAAAACTTGATAACCCAGTTTAAGAGAAAATTACGAAAAAAACCCCTCATACCTTTAAAATTGATTTCATAACCCCCATAGAGTGTGGAACCTTTTAAAATCCACCCTACATATACTTACAAATTGTCATGCTCTCGCAAGGCGCCCATAATTACATAAAAGCCCCTCAATGTGTAAAATTACAAAAAAGTCCCTGTAAGGCTAAAAATCAGGAACCAATCCGCACAAGTTGGAATTAATCCTCCAAACTTGGAATCAATCTCAAATAACCGGGAGTCAATCCCGAATCATATAAAAATTGTCCCCGAACCGGGGTGAGGTTAAAGATTTAACTTAAAATATATTTTCACCTGCATATGCATGCGCTTTCTATAGTGGTAGCTTTGCATGATTAAGGGCATCATACGGATGGTTAATCAAGGGTTGCCGAGCAGTCGCTCAGCGTAATTAACACTGACCGAGGTCAGTGGAGAGAGGTCATATACTCGAATCTTCGCTTGATTCGAAGTCCCGGATTCCCTGAGGGCTAATCCCAAGCTCTCATAATCCGATAAAAAAATATAAAGCCGACCTTAATTCCTCTAGATAAACAAAAAAATGGATTTCCGAATAATCCGACATAGGAGGAGAGATATGTCTAGGTCAGGTCCCGACGCCAGGGTTAGAAAAAAACCTTCGACGCAAACAGAGATGGCACGCCCGGTGGGACCTCTCTTCCCCTTCATCTCTCCGTCCGGTGATGCCCTCACCATAACTTTGCTACTAACTTTGCCATATCTTATGCATGTTGTTAAGTCGTTCACTTGTCGGAGCGATAATGGCAGCAAGGGTCACTTATGGCCCCCTTGCCGTGGCAGCCCACGTCCGGTGTGGGTATCTTACCGTGCCGACCATCTTCGGCAACTTCCCCGCGGTCGTGGGATCCCCGTACTTCCTGGGAGTAGTCCCAGCGCCGGAGTCGGTTCCGGCAGAACCAAAGAAGCACGCCTCCCGCACAAAGGAGGCCAACAAAGGCGGGAAGCGACCGATCGTCTACACCGCCAATACTATTACCACATTCCATGCTTCCTCATCCAACAAGAGGCAAAAGAAGAAGAACACTTCCCCGAGTCCCTCCCGGACCGGGAAAACAATATTGGTCGGGGACCTGCGTATTCGTTTAGATGGCGGGGAACCGATCATTCCAAAGACTCGGCATGTCCCAGCGGTCCCGGTTCACAACCGTTTTGGGGTTATGCCAAAGGTTTGCCAGGAGGCGGCAACCTTCAAAAAGAAGAAGAAGACGCAAAAAGCCGTGGTTCATCGGCCTGCGTATGTTACATCCCGACGCTCAGGGGGCAACACTATACCCCGAGCGCAGAATGATCTCATTCCCCAAAATGGGGGCAAACATCATGAGGGGCATGTGTCCCGCCTAAAGAAAATGTGGGTGACCAAAAAGGAAGCCCGCGAAATCCGCGAGGCTAGGGTTATCCTGGCGGAGCAGCAACCTCCCAGGCCCGTAGACCCGGTCAGGGAGACAAATCATCCATCGGCTCGACTTCAACATAAGCGAAGTCGGGGAAAGAAAGATACTTGTGAAGCGCAGCAACCCGCCCAAAAGCGGGCTTCGGTCTTCGAAAGACTCGGTGCTCTGGTACGACCGGCACAGAGGAAAAGAAGGACCGCCCGAATGACGGATGATGGCATCCGGATATATACTTGTTATACTTCCAGCACAAACCGGCAGCCCTCGGAGGAGCCGAATAATGCCGCTGGGATGATACAAAGGGGTGGGCCGGTTACCCGCCAAATGGAGCAAGCCATGCGCCTGCTAGGCCAAATGGGTCAGGGGGCAGAGCCATCTCGAGCCAATGAGGGTGCGGCCAACGCCCTGGAGCCAGAAGTCGCGCAACAGCCGCAAGAACAGCCGCAACCTCAAACTCTTGAGGAAATTAGGCAGGAAAATCAGCAGTTAAAGGCCTTGCTGTATGGCCTAATACAGAAAATGGAAGAGCAGCAAAGGGCTGCCCCAGCCCCTCCAATAAATTTACCTCCACCTAGGGCCATTCCTGCACCTGCAGGACCCCCGGTTGTTGAGGTCAACTTCAGTCCTGAGGAGATTCAGGAAGATAGGGCTGAAGAGCCCAACTATAATGCTCATCAATCACGTACGTCAGCAGAAGATGCGACAGCGTCGCAGAAGCACCTAATTGAGCAAATTGTTGAGGCCAAGATGGCCGAACAAGACGAAGGAATAAGCACATTTGACTTATATAAGGTGCCATTCCCGGTTTGTCATATGTTCAAAAAGCTTCCAGCAGATCACAGTAAACGCCCCAAAGTAACAAGATATGACGGGGAGGGCTCAGCACAAGAGCATATAGCCCACTATATGAGTGATCTGGGAGAGTTGGCAACTGAGGAGGCATACCTTTTAAGGTTCTTCTCGACTTCTCTCACCGGCACGGCATTCCAGTGGTATGCCAAATTGAAGCCCAACTCTATAAGCAGCTGGGAAGAAATGCAGAAAAAATTCCTTGATCGCTTCAAAGTGTCGGAGCGGAAGGTCACTATCACCGAATTGGTGACATTTAAACAAGGGAAGAATGAATCCGCCGTGGATTATATCAAGAAATGGCGGAACCTCAGCATGAGGTGCGACAATCCACCCGTTCATGAAGACGCAGTGAGATTGTGCAAAAGGGGTTTGAAGCCCGAGATAAATGAGAAACTGATCGGAGCCAACGTTAGAAACTTCGATCAACTCAATAATATCGTGACGGAGATCGAAATGTTCTTCGCCGATTACCCCACTATACTTCCAAATAAGGGGAAAGCACCTAGGGAGCGAGGCGCTCCGGCCAAAGAAATAAATACAGTCGACTTTTCCCCAGCTCCAGGAAGGAGCGAGGCTAGGGGAGGTCCCAGTGCCCCAGCAGCCAATAAAAAGGGGGAAGGGAAGGCGCCAGTTTCTTCCCTTGCCGAAAGAATGAAGAAGCCATACTCTTTTACCCGCGAGCATACAAGAAAATTGTTCGAAACATGTATGCGGGCAAAGCTTCTATCGCTCCCTGAGCCCAAAAAGCCAGCCGAGGCAGGCAGGGTTGATGAGCCAAATTATTGCCCATATCATCGAATGTTGGGGCATGTCATAGAAGACTGCTATGTCTGTAAAGATGAAATAGAAAAACTCATCCGTGAAGGCGCAGTGGAGATGGGTAAACATTTGGTAAGCCCTCCCCAGCCTCACCAAAGAAATAAGCAGGCATTTGCTGTTAATGTCATCTATATGAGCGAGAGCTCATCTGGGTACCATCCCGAAGAAGAAGCGGTGAGGCCTTCTCCAGAGCGCGAGGCAACACCGATATACACTCCAGCAACTCCTCCCCCAGGGAACTCGGTCATGATGGTATTGGAAGGAATCCAGACCAGCCTGACAAGACTCTCATGTCAACAAGAAGAGCTTACCCAGATGATGGAGGGGCTCTCCAGGCAATTTTCAGAAACTCTGTCATTCAATAAGGTTGACAGATTCTTCTCTTCTGAGGGGCTGGAATCGGATCCCGATCGTCCTTCGAGGAAAAGAGGCAAACAAGCTATGTTTCCCAGAGAGGACTCGGAAATGTATCGCCAAGAAGAAACCACCTCTTATAGAAGAAATCATGAAAGCGTGAGAATAGCCGAGAGAGGGCATCAAGCCAGGCGGATGGTCGATAAAGAGGCTGGAATACGCTTCAGAAATTCACTAACTCTAAGGGAAAGGCGCGCAAAGCCCTACTCATTCCCCAAAGACAAAGTTCGTGAGCTTTTCCGACTTTGTATGAAAAAGAAAGTCATCGTTCTTCCAAAGCCAAGAAGGGAGGAAGAGATGCATATGACAGATGAGCCTAATTTCTGTCAATACCACCGTGCCCTTGGGCACCGAACGGAGCATTGCTTCGTCCTCAAGGATGAGATAGAAAAATTAATCCAAGAAGGACAAATAAACATGGGGAAGTATCTGGTTGATCCCCCACAACCCCATGTGACTAATTACTCTGTGAATATGATCAATAAGTTCTCCTCCAATGTAAAGGACGTTACAGATAGTACACATAAGGAAATGGCACTTGATAGGCCTTCCACCTGTCACGCCATTGATACCGTGGCAGCCATAGCCACGAGAATGCGAATGTTGGATATAAAATGTCAACAAGAAAACTTGGGGGTGGGTCCCTCCAAAAAGTCCATAAAGGAAATATTTGGCGAATATCAAATGTTGCCAGATTCGATGGTCGAGCAAGCTGTCAAAGTTACTCTTGACCACGATCAGCCAGGAAGTCCGTGGACTAGGGCAAAGAAGAAAAAGAAGCCTAAAATGGCTTGCAAACATATGCGGCAAAAGGGAAAGCTGTGGTTCATTTCGACCCATTTCCAGAAATGCCGGTCCAACCCAGCTTCGTTCAAGAAGCTGCAAGGAGAAAGAAGCAGGAAAAGAATAGAAAAAGAAGTGAGAAGAGGAGGCTAAAGAAGCAGGAAATGCTTGCTAATGCCATAAATATGTCTGAGGACAAAGACTCACCACTTCGAAGATTGCAGAAAATCATAGATGAATTAGAAGAATATCAGCCAAATCGGCCCACAGAGGATGTCCCTCTGGATCAATATGTCCCATGGGAAGAGTTCGACCGACGAGCTCGCCTCAGAGCATGGCTGTTGGACCTCCAGGGCCACATGCGAAAGGCCAGTGAGGATGAACTCTCCATTCCGGATGATGTCAGTTTATTCTGGGATGAGGGGTTAACAATAGAAAAGATAAAACAACAATACCGAGCCTGTCATGTGGTGTCGGCTCAACTGCAAGATATCCCCAGTGGCGAAGCGAGCCACGCTCCGTCGGAAATCAGGACCCCGTTGGCTACCTATCAAAGGAAGGGGAACCGGAGAAATCAAAATAAAGGCCGAGGCCGAGGCCGAGGTCGAAATCGCAATAACGGTCGGGATGAAAATCAACCCAACCAAGACAAAATCATCTATTTCAGGGGAGAAGCCCCGGGGCCAATTCCAAGGCCAGAAGTCCGGGGTAATGTTCGCTTCTGCCTTTCTTCTGATGAAGAAGAATGCTCTCCGCAAGCAGAAAATGTTCAATCCATCAAGGAACCTGGAGAGATAAACCCCTCAGTCCAGCCAAATCCCGCAGAGGGAGTCGAGACCTTGGCGGAATTATTCGCCGAAGAAACACAAATTGATCCTGCAAAAGGGGAAATACAGATAGAAGAATCCCCGACTTCCGGGGAGCAGTCAAAAGCCTTGAAGGAGACCCTTCACAGTATGGCGGAAATAATGCCTCCTATCGAACAAGCCCGAGCCAGGGCGGACCGAAAGGTGTTGCAGAATATGAAGAGAATGCCAGCATCCCTTAGCATATGGGAGGCAATAGCCTTGAGCAAGGAATTAAGAGAGGCGTTGATTGCTGCCTTACAAGATCCTGAAACATATGAGGTCCATATGGCCGAAATAAAGGCTCAGGCGTATGAAACATATGAGGCTACGGTAGCTTTTACCGATGATGATATGCTGTTGTCATCGCCATGCCACAATAGACCGCTATACATGCGGGGTAAAATCAATGGCCGGGAGGTCGATAGAATATTGGTAGACTCGGGCTCTGCCGTAAACATATTACCCCTCAAAACATTCCAAGCGTTATACCTCACTCCATATATGAAAAAGGTGCAAGGCATAACGATATCGGGATTCAATCAAGAGGCGGAAGAGGCCCTTGGCCGAGTTGATGTGGAATTATGCTTAGATGACTGGGTAACCCAAGTGTCCTTTCTTATAGTCGACTCCAATACCTCCTTCAAGGCACTGCTTGGTAGGCCTTGGTTACATAGGAATTGGGTGGTGCCCTCAACTCTCCACCAATGCCTCAAATATACAAAGGATGGTGAACAGCACCGGATATTTGCCGATTTGGAGCCATTCAAGGCATATGACTGCCATCTGGCGGATGCACAATTATACTTTGATAAGGCCTCGGACCCAACAACCGGCGAAAGCCGGCGTAAGGGGAAGAAGATAGCCGATAAGTCTTCCGATGAGGAAGACGGGATTACAATCAACGAAGACAAAGCTGCTAGATTCCGGCAAGGAATGAAGCCCAGTAAGTCTCATCGAAAATCGGCAAAATTTGGCAGGCCAGCCATCAACTTGGAAGCTAATGCTATTAGCAGAGAAATAGAGGCCAGCATATGCATACCTCCCGGCCTCACAAAGCCCATATTCCCCAGAGAAGTCCACACTGTGGAGGAATTGAAAACCTTCGCAGTCTGTCACAAAGACGGGCGGCGCATCATATTTTATAAGGGAGATCTTGTGCCAGAGAGTCCTCCCGAAGACGGTTTTGGACATGAAAATGCCCGGTTGGAAGCTGAAGAAGTGGTCCAAGAAATGGACGATATGCCCCAATATATAAGACAAATGTGCAAACGCCAAAGTATCCCAGAAAGACAAAGTGCAGCCAGGAACAAATTCTTTCGAGAATTATGGCATCCTGCACAAGTCAGGGGGCAATCATCCAATCAAGATAGAAGAGGCCTTGGATATAGGCCACGCCAGGGGTCTTCCGCCCCATATACAATCCATATGGTGAACCTACTATCGGGAGTAGAGGAACCAACCGGCCATATTGGGTTTGACAATTCGGGAGATAGAAATGGAGAAATCCCCCTATCTGTCGAAACAATCTCAACCGGAATAAATGCCGTTTGTGAAGGGGAGCAATGCCCGGCCGAGCCTTTCCAACACACCAATAAAGGCCATGATACCAATATAGAAAGGCAAAAAGGATCTTCGGAAGCCGCCGGTGCGATTTCCCAAGGCCCGCATAAAAATATAGACAAATGGCATGAAGCCTATTCGATCGATATGGATGAAGAGGAGGACTTCATCGACCTCCAGTCAGCTCCTCGAGAGATAGAGGACGGAGGACAAGCCACGGTTGACGAACTGGTAGAGATCAATCTCGGCAAGCCAGAAGACCCTCGGCCGGTTTTCCTCAGCGCCCTCCTGAGCGATGAAGAAAGACAGGCATACACTGAACTCCTGATAGAATTCAGAGATTGTTTCGTCTGGAATTATAAAGAAATGCCTGGTCTGGACCCTTCAGTGGCGGAGCATGAATTATCAATTCTCCCTGAAGTCAAGCCAATAAAGCAAGCCCAGAGGCGAATGCGCCCTGAATTAGAAATTATGGTGAATGCCGAAGTGGACAAGATGCGAGAAGTCGACTTCATCGAAGAATGCATATACCCAATATGGCTGGCAAATATTGTGCCGGTGAAGAAGAAGAATGGCCAAGTCCGAGTCTGCATTGACTTTCGTGACTTAAATAAGGCATGTCCGAAGGATGACTTCCCATTGCCAATAACCGAAACCATGGTGGATGTCACCACAGGATATGAAGCCTTGTCTTTTATGGACGGGTCATCGGGCTACAATCAGATTAGAATGGCCCTCAAGGATAAAAATCATACAGCCTTTCGTACTCCGAAAGGAATATTCAATTACAAAAGGATGCCCTTCGGTCTGAAAAATACCGGTGCTACATACCAAAGGGCCATGACCAAAATATTTGATGAAATGTTACATAATTTGGTCGAATGCTATGTTGATGACCTCGTCGTTAAGTCTGCAAAGAAAGGCGACCATCTCGGGGACTTAAGAAAAGTCTTCGAAAGGCTTCGCCAATACCAACTTAAGATGAATCCCATGAAGTGCGCCTTTGGCGTCTCTAGCGGGAAGTTTTTGGGCTTCATAGTTCGATATAGGGGAATCGAGATCGACCCCGATAAAATCAAAGCAATCAGAGAGCTGCCCCCTCCCAGGACTCTAACTGAGCTTAGATCCTTGCAAGGCAGGTTGGCCTATATCAGGAGATTTATCTCCAATCTATCCGGAAGGTGCAAGCCCTTCTCAAGATTGACGAAGAAAGGAGCCCCATTTATTTGGGACGAAGAATGCCATAAAGCGCTTGATGATATAAAGGGATACCTCCTCAAGCCGCCAGTGCTAGGGGCACCCATAAAGGGTAAACCACTCATACTCTATATTGCAGCCTTAGATGCTTCTTTGGGAGCTTTACTGGCACAAGAAAATGAGGATGGAAAAGAGCAGCCGCTCTATTACCTCAGCAGGATGCTGGTGGGTCCTGAACACCGATATACTCCAACAGAAAAGATGTGCTTGGCACTTATATTCGCCACAAAGAAGCTGAGGCATTATTTGTTGGCGCATGAAGTCAAACTTATATCGCGGTTTGATCCGCTAAAATTCCTGCTTCGCCAGCCTGTGTTGTCCGGGAGGTTAGGGAAATGGGCCTTACTCCTCATGGAGTTCGATATTACCTTTGTCCCCCAGAGGGCGATAAAAGGACAGGGTATGGCCGAATTCTTGGCGGCACACCCAATTCCTTAAACTTCCCCTCTGAATAACAAATTGCCGGATGAAGAAGTCTTGCCTGCACAGAAAATACTGGACGTGCAGCAAGCAGAAGTAAAGTCATGGCAGCTATACTTCGATGGGGCCTCGAGAACCATCATAAAGCCGGATGGCACATCCACCACAAAGGCGGGAGCTGGCTTGGTCCTGGTCACCCCAGAAGGGGGGATACTGCATCATTCGTGTGCTCTAATGGAATCCCTGACCAATAATGAGGCAGAATATGAAGCTCTAATTGTAGGGCTGGAAATTGCCTTAGAGATAGGTGTCAGGTGTATCCAAGTATACGGAGACTCCCTGTTGGTTATCCAGCAAGTTCTTGGCATATTCGAGGTCAGGAAGACCGAATTAATAGCCTACCACGCGGCGGCCGTCCGGCTGAGCGAAAGATTCTATACCTTCGCCATAGAACATATCAGAAGGGGCCAGAATGCCCAGGCCGATGCGTTAGCTAAATTGGCTGCAGCGCTGAAATTACCTCCTGAAGGTGAAGCCGAAATAGTGGTGAGAGACAGGAGACTCTTCCCTACCTCATTGAATGAAAAAGATGGTCTGACAGTACTTGAGATCAGTATACTGGAGGACCATAATACCCAAGAGGAAGATGATTGGCGCGTCCCTATCATCAAAATAAAGAATGGCTGGCTCCCTGACAGCAAGGCCGAAAGAATTCAACTGCTTCGAAGAGCAACTTCATATCGGCTGATAGATGGCGTGCTATATCGCCTTGTCCCTCAGGACAAAAATGCGGTTCTACTCCGGTGCCTTTCCCCAAGGGAGTCCCGTAAAATAATGAAGGAAATTCACGCCGGAATGTGCGGAGCTCATCAGTCAGGCGCAAAAATGAAGATCAACATCAAAAATAAAGGCTTCTATTGGCCAACTATGTTCGCAGATTGCGAGGAAATGGCGAGAAGCTGCCCCCAATGTCAAGCCTACGGACCTATCCCTAGGCGACCTCCCAATTACTTGCACCCGACAACCCCGACATGGCCTTTCGCCCATTGGGGAATGGATGTTGTGGGTCCATTGACACCGTCATCCCGGGGGTGTAAATACATTCTTGCTGCAACGGAATATTTTACCCGTTGGGCAGAAGCCATTCCTCTGAAGGAAGTGACCGGCGAAACGGTATCGCGCTTCGTCAGACATAATATCATATACCGGTTCGAAACTCCCAGCCGGATCACATCAGATAATGGCACGCCATTCAAAAATCAAACAATATATAAGATGGCGGCCAAATTTCATATAGACTGGAATGCGTCTTCAGTATACTATCCCCAAGCCAATGGGATGGCAGAAGCCTTCAATAAAACCCTCTGTAAACTTCTGGTGAAGATCAATGGGGGACGAAAGCGGGATTGGGACGAGAAGATGCATGAAGCATTATGGGCCTACCGCACTGTCTACAAAACCCCAACGGGATGCTCCCCATACTCTTTGGTCTACGGAGCAGAAGCAATGATCCCGATAGAAATAGAGCTCGCATCTTATAGGGTCGCCCTGCATTATGGAGTACAGGAAGGCGACATGAGCGAAACTCAAAGACGCTATGAGGAACTGTCGGACCTCGAAGGCGAAAGACTGCAAGCATATCATCGCATGCAAATATATCAGGCCCGAGTGTCTCGCGCATTCGATAAATTGGTGAAAGAAAGGACCTTCAAAAAGGGGGACCTTGTAATGGTCAAGCATAAGGATGTTATGGCCTCTCGACCCAAAAATAAGTTCAAGCCAAACTGGGTTGGACCCTTCATAGTAAGCAGAGTCTACGAAGGCGGTGCTTATAGGCTGGTGGACGAAAAAGGGAATCTGGCCTTCCCACCACTGAACGGCCGACATATGAAGTTGTATTACGCTCCGGTACATGATCAACTCGAGCGACAGCAGCAACACAAACCGGTGCCATGAAGCCCAACATATGCCTCAAAGGACAAAACAATTCGGCAACTCGTCGGGGAATATCACGCAAAAGCCATCCGCGCCAAGGAAAGCCAATAATGCTCGTGCGCGAGCACATAGGCCCATAAAGCCGCATACTTGTTCCCCGGCGGGGGGAGAACTCTCTCGGCCTGCTAAGGGCAGAGATTGAGTTTTCCCACATCCTTACCCAGGGAGGATATCAGAGTCGCCAATGACGAATAAACCCTTGGTACCACACTGGTGGTACAATAATGTCCCATCAAGGGCTACGACCGAGGCGACGATGACGATAACCTCCCGACTCGGTAAGGAAGTGGGAAAACTTACTCTTCTGCTCGATGCAACCTGAGAGAATAATCCCCGTTCTTGTTGTACCAAATCTAAATACATAGACATATTCTCGAAGCATGTTACATAATGGCGATAAGAAAATATTTTCCTGTCGATAACACTATGCGATGAAGATTTTCATGTTTGCTTACGAGAGGCATTAAATCCCGAAAGTTCATGTTCGCCTACGGAAGGCGTTAAACTCCGGTAATCGCCTACGGAAGGCGTTAAACTCCGGTAACCGCCTACGGGAGGCATTAAACCCCGAAATTCATATTTTGCCTAAAGGAGGCTTTAAATCCCGATATTCGTGTATTCGCCCGCAGAAGGCGCTAAACTCCAGAATTTTGTCCACCTGGGAGGCAGATATATCCCAAAATTTATATCCGCCTACTACAGGTTTTAAAACTTTATATTCATACGTTCGCCCACGGAAGGCGTTAAACTCCGGAATTTGCCTACGGGAGGCATTAAATCGCGAAATTCATATTTCGCCGACAAAAAGCATTAAACCCCAGAATTTTGCCCCGAGGAGGCATTATGTTCCAAGTCCTCCCTGGGCGTACGCCAGTCCCACTGGCATACCATAAAAGGGTCGAGAATTTCCCTATCACCCCAAGGAGGTAATATATCCGGAATCTCCCCGGGGCATAAACTAGTCCCACCGACCTACCACAAAGGGGTTTAAGGAAATTCCTTTGCCCCAAGGAGGTGTGGTAGCCTGAAATTTCTCATTGCCGCCCCGAGGAGGCGTTATATCCTGAATTTTTCCTTCACATACTCTAGTCCCACTGGCGTGTCACGAAGGGTAAAGGTTTCCTCGTTCGCCCTTGGGAAGCAATACGAAAATATTATTCACGTCTGTGGGGACGGTACACCCCAAAATCCCCCCGTATGTTATAGTCCCATCGGTATAACCATATAGTCCCATATGATATGGTCCCATCGATGTGCCGAAAACGGTCAAATTCGCCCCAAAGGGACGTTATATCCTGAAATCGACCCTGGTACACGACAGTCCCACCGGTGTACCTCAATGGCCGGGAAATTCATATTTCATATTCGCCCACGGGAGGCTTTATGTCCCGGAAATTCATAATTCATATTCGCCTACAGGAGGCTTTATATCCTCGAAATTCATATTCGCCTACATGAGGTTTTATGTCCTGGAAATTCATATTTCATATTCGCCTACATGAGGCTTTGTATCCTGGAAATTCATAGTCGCCTACAGGAGGCTTTATATCCTGGAAATTCATGTTTCATATTCGCCTACAGGAGGCTTTGTATCCTGGAAATTCATATTCGCCTACGGGAGGCTTTATATCCTGGAAATTCATATTTCATATTCGCCCACGGGAGGCTTTATGTCCCGGAAATTCATATTTCATATTCGCCTACAGGAGGCTTTGTATCCTGGAAATTCATAGTCGCCTACAGGAGGCTTTATATCCTGGAAATTCATATTTCATATTCGCCTACAGGAGGCTTTGTATCCTGGAAATTCATATTCGCCTACGGGAGGCTTTATATCCTGGAAATTCATATTTCATATTCGTCCACGGGAGGCTTTATGTCCCGGAAATTCATGTTTCATGTTCGCCTATGGGAGGCTTTATATCCTGGAAATTCATATTCGCCTACAGGAGGCTTTATATCCTGGAAATCCATGTTAGCCTACGGGAGGCTTTATGTCCCGGAAATTCATATTTCATATTCGCCTACAGGAGGCTTTGTATCCTGGAAATTCATATTCGTCTACGGGAGGCTTTATATCCTGGAAATTCATATTTCATATTCGCCCACGGGAGGCTTTATGTCCCGGAAATTCATATTTCATATTCGCCTACAGGAGGCTTTGTATCCTAGAAATTCATAGTCGCCTACAGGAGGCTTTATATCCTGGAAATTCATATTTCATATTCGCCTACAGGAGGCTTTGTATCCTGGAAATTCATATTCGCCTACGGGAGGCTTTATATCCTGGAAATTCATATTTCATATTCGTCCACGGGAGGCTTTATGTCCCGGAAATTCATGTTTCATGTTCGCCTACGGGAGGCTTTATATCCTGGAAATTCATATTCGCCTACAGGAGGCTTTATATCCTGGAAATCCATGTTAGCCTACGGGAGGCTTTGTATCCTGGAAATTCATATTTCATATCCGCCTACGGGAGGTTTTTATATCCCGAAGTTCATACTCGCCTGCGGGAGGCCTTAAATCCTGAAATTCATGTTTCACTCACGAGGAGCGTTAAACCATATATAACCCTATTCGTATACCCATGTCATATCAAGTTCCCATATTCTATACTCCCCAAATAACTGCTGGTTCAGTTATGTTATATGTTTATATTTATATTTAATAATAGTTATATATTTAATAGTAGCTAGAACGTATCAAAAAAAAAAGAAAAAAAAAGAAGGAGGGGGGGCTTAAAAAGCGAGGTGCCCCGACGGACTTAACCGATCTCATCCGCATTGGGATCGGCTAAGGGCAAAAAGGTCTTATACCCAGCTAAGGTGAAAACCCGAAAGGGCGCCTTAGGCAAAATCGGGTAACCCCGCTGCACGAAAACCCGCGAGGGCGTGCAGGCAAAAATAAGAGGGGGCCAGTGTCGGTGAAAACCCGAAAGGGCACCGGCATTGGTTTTTTTAAAAAAAAAAAAAAGAAAAAAAAAAGAAAAAAAAAAGAGAAAAAAGAGAGAAAAAAAAAGAAAAAGAAAAAAGAGAGACGAATATCATTTATAATAAAAAAACTCTTAATATAAATGACCGCGAGATGGAAGCCCGAGACAAGTCCTCGGGGTAACTCAAATATGCATTTCAAAATGAAACAATGCCAAGGTCAAAAAGAGGGGGAGGGAGTCCCGACGGCTAGTCCCGAGCCGGAGTCGGCTCCCGCACCACTAAAGCCTGCGAGGCGTCCAACAAGAGACGGAGAGCCTCAACTCTATCCACCGACGCGTCTCGCTCTCGGGTGAGCTCGTCCAGACGACGGTCGAGGGTCGCCACTTGCTCGACGCCCTCTTCCAAGCCCCTCTCCAATTCTTCTAGCTGAAGACGGAGGGCAGAGACTTGGGACCTCGCTTCAGCAATGCTGGAATCCAATGCTTCTCTGTCAGCGCGGAGTTCAGAAACTTCGGTGGTACGAGCGGCAACATCCTTGAGAGCCGACTCCAACTCAGCCCGCAGTTGAGCTCGTTGGGCAGCTCGCGCGGCAGAGTCATCCTGGCCTTCCCCGCCTGATAAAAGAAAAGAGAAAGGGGATATCATAAAACCAAAGCCGAGATGATAGTGTCGACAAATGAGGCTGGCAATAAAATGAAAGAAAAAGGATGTTACCTGGCTCCGCAATCTCCTCGGGGTCGGGAACACCTGCTTTCTCATCCTTTTGGGGAGAGGAAAAAAGAGATTCGGTGTCCCCCGAGTGACACGAAGGCGGCAACTTGGCGGTGGAGCCGCTCCATGTCGGCGAACTCACCCTACGATCAAAGGCGATCGGATAAGCGACCTCAGGCTCGCCCTCATCCCCAGAATAATCAAGTAGCTCGGTCGGAGTACAAGCCGGTTCTTCAGCCCGAGGAGTCCAGGGAGTTCCCTCTGAGCAGGAAAGGGGGGCGGTCTCCCCTGAATGAGCCGGAGAATCGGGCAGTAAAACCCTCCAAGCTGCATAATAAGGATGGAGTCAATATCCAATAATGTTCAATGAAGAAATAACAAGGGATAAGAGGCCTCATACCTGCCAAGGCATCAATGTCCCCGACGGCTGGGACTTGGCTGAAGCAAATGGGGAGGGACCTAGCTCTGGCGCGTACTGCCGATGCTGCTAGCCCCCCAGTGCTCCTCAGAAGAAGCTCAGGGGCTGATCTAACCCCCTCTCGGCGTTCCCACCTTTGGGTGGACACAAAGAGGGTGCCTATAAAAGAAAACAGGTAAGGAAGGCACGATCAAGAAAAAATATATATGAAGACATAATATGTGCAGCTCTAAGCACCAGGCAAAGAAAATAGAGCTACCTGGTGATGTAGCTGCGGGCCTTTCCTGGATGGCCTCGATCGCTGCAGGCTCCCCTTCTGCCGAGGAAGACGCAAGAAGGGCAGCCGAATTATCCTCCGAAGGAGGAGCCACAGAAGGAGAAGCAGCCGCAGTTGGCGTCATTCCAACAACTTCTGTGACACAAAAATCTGATATTGACTACCAGAAAAGAACAAGGTGGTTGAAAGTGCCACGAAGATTAGGGCAAACATAACTTACCCTCGAGTAGAGGACTATCCACTGCAGGGGGAGCGGTCGAGTCCCCTACCAAGCCCTTCATGAAGGAGGAGCCTGAATGACTAGAGGCCGAGCGCATCAGCTCCTCAAAAGTAAAATCTGCATAGGAAAAAGACCAAAAATCAGATCCTGTGCAAGGCAAAAAGCCAAAGGAGCTGCGATATGTCGACAAAAAGCCGAATATTACCGAAACGGCCTTGGTCGTCCAAAAGCTCATGATATAGTTGGTCGACCAGGGGGACATCGGACCTATAGGGCTCATAGTCTGCCCAATTGAGATCCCCTAGCTCCTCATCGTTGCCCAAAGCGACATTTGCAGCTATGGCCACGTTCTCCTGCAGAAAGCAAAAAGGGAAAATGATTAGAGCCGCAGTCGCCCCCAGCAAGGGATGAATACCGACTTGCCAAAATATATATGCATATATCCGCGCACCTCTGCAACGGCCGGCGAAGCTATCCGAACAGAGTCTTGACTGGGAGGCTCGGGAACATAGGCCCCTGAGAAATGGAAATAATGGGAGGTGAGAACCTTCTGAATACGGCAAGAATGGAAATACAAGCATGCAAAGATAAAGTGGCCGGTCAGCCTTACCTATTGTGAGCGGGACTCCGCCAGCGACAGGCTCCATGGCCGCCTGGGACTCTTGCCCACCGATAAATTCGCCTTCCTCTGATATAAAGGGGAAAATATGTACAACATAAGAAGTCATATTCAAAAAGGGGAATTAATCCTCAAGACAAAAGAAACCAGCAAGTTTCTTACCGATAGGCGAAGGCGGCCTTTCAATAGGTGCCGGAGCCGGCGGAAGGGTAGGAGACAGTCGGGGCCGAACCGATCGACCCTCCGTCTCACCTTCGGCCGCTCGCTTCCTCCGAGCTGCCTGTTTCGCAGCGGCCACTAGGAGTTGCATCTCCGATGTGGGGCCGATGCCGGCAGACGGTGCAGCCACCTCCTCAGCAGGGATTTGAGGCCCTCCCTCAGGCGCCTGATGCGCGGGAGATCCTCCAGGAGCCGCGGGCAAAGAAGAGACAACATCCCCTATAAAATAAGGAGAGTAAGGTAAATGCGATGCATATCCACAATAAGGAGAAATAATGAAAAAATATAAAAATGGGAATACCTGCCGCGGCAAAAGACCTCGGTGGCTCGGGTATGAGGGTATCAAAAGGCATCCCCAGCTGGGTCGCCCCCTGTCCCATTACCCGCCATACATCGCCGACAGTCTCGGCCCGCAATATCAGGAATGCCTCGCGGCGAGGGCCGAAGCAGGTGAGCATATGGCTGAGATAATGCAGCCAATCTCTGGCAGGATCTCCATTGAAACTGCCTACAGGCAACTGGGTATTGTGCTCAAATCTCCTGGGGATTTTGCAGTCCGCCAGGAACTGATGAGTCCATATATACCCTGGAGCGGCAAGCTCATAGAAACCATCATCCTCGCCGCCCTTCTTCTTCTTTGTCTTCGGCGCCGATGGGCCAGCTCGGCCCTTATATGTATGCCGGCCAAGTCCTTTAGTAGACTTAGCCTGAGAAGAACTCCTCGTCTGCTCTGGATCGGGCCTGAGCCGCAACTCCCCTTGGTTCTTATGCCACCAAGCAGCAAAGGGAACAGTCATACCCCCTTCATGAGTGGGAGGAGGCACTGCCACTGGGCCAAATGAATTTTGGTGCTGGAAATAACTCCACCATAGCCGGGCGACGAGATGGCTCTTTCGCTTCTGATATACCCGGGGTATCTCGGCAAAGGCAAGATTGGGAGGAATCATCTGATCATATCCGAAATTCCGCGCAAAACGGTTCGGATAATAAGGTTCCAGGATGACGTCTCGCCCCTTCTTCAACACAAGCAAGGACGGGCGAGTACTTAGAGTCCACCCGTCTAATGCGGCGCTGTTATGGCCCATATGACCCGTCCATGGGTCAAACCAAGCTCGATCTGCGGCTCCTCCTTTGTCGAGATATGGCCGAAAGTTCCGCGAGGAATGGTCAAAATCCAGCTTCCGGGAAGAGCCGAAAGGTATAAAACTCAAGGCCGCGCGGGCGTAAGAAAGCTGCCCCGTCCCCTGACTGGCAGGCTGGCTCGCCAGTCGAAACACAGTGGGCAGTGAGGAGTCCATCTCCCGGCCAAGGGGAGAATAGCCTGGAAGCAGGAGTCCCGCCCAGGCACTGACATAGTGAGTGGCCATCACCACTGAACACGAATTCGGGGTAGCCGAGCTGCAAAGGGCCCCGAAAGAATGATATACGCTAGCAAGTGCCGCCGGCGCAATAGCAAGGCGAGTCCCCGTTGCAAGTCGGGAAGCAGCTAGCAAAACCTCGGGCCGCAAAGCCCCCTCGTCCCCGTATGGGACAGCAAAAGTAACCAGCCAGTATGCTAGATAAGCCGCCACATAAGTGATATCATCCAGGCCCCAGGGGTTCTCGGACTGATGCTCTGGCGCGATGATAATACCCCTCCGAGGTATGTCCCTATGTGACAAGATGGAAGGGACCCGTTCATCGAAAATGCTAGCAAAGCCTCGATGATAGCGGAACGGCCCTCCAAAGAAGAATCTGACCCAGGCAGCTGGTGATACCTTCCCTGGGCCTGAAGAACTCCCCCCAGTGGAGGACGATGCGGCGCGCTTGGCTTTGGATAAGTCCCGCCATACCTTCAGCAAATACCTGTAGCAATAGGGAGTAACATAGTTCCCCGCACCGTCAGTAGTGCTGCGATGGAACTCATCCAACACTCTCTCTTCATAAGGCTCCCCTACGATAGGCAAAGCCGAAATCCGGTGCAAAGCCCAGAGGTCTATAGCAGTCTCGCCTTCAGCGGTCGCGATGGTATTAGTGTTGCGAATGTACCGTTCGGCAATCGCCTGAATGAAGCCGTGATGGCAGGGATAATCATACTGAGCCGCTGAAACAGCCTCATATATACCGGCTCTGTCGAGGATTGGCCGGTGATGCTTCAATATATGTAGGAGCCACTCTGTGGCCCCCAGGCGGAAGACGTGGGAACTCCTGATCTGAAGACGGGCGTCCCATGCGGGGCGAACACCCCGACATATGTCCGACAATAGTATGCTGAAATCGGACGGGTCATGCATGGAACCTTCCTCCGCTTCGGTCAGAAACACCCCCTGAGGGTGTCGGGCGACCTCAAGAGGACGACTTCCTGCTCTCGTCCACATAGCTGGTGAATAGGTCCGGCTGATGTCGTGGACCCGAAGAATAGCCCGTATGGGCCCCATCTGTTCGGGAGTAGGAAACTCCCACAATCGGTCAACGGCCAGAGGAAAGGCTGGGAATGAAAAGGGGAGCAACCCCTCCATATTGTCCCGGTCCAATAAAATGGCACACTCCAAGTCACGGCGCTCCGCGGGAGATAGCGGTCTTTCGACCCCGTCTTCAACATAGAAGAATGATCGGAGCAGCTCGTAGATGGAAAAATCTGAGGGAAGATGCCGGGCAGTCTCGCCCCGCAAAAAGTAGAAGAATTCCCCGTCTCTATATATGCTTTCACGGAGAATGGGGACGGCATCTTCAATAGTGATCCGCAAATGTGGCTGAGCCACCCAGCGGAACCCCGCATCTGGATAAGCAATCTCCTCCTCCTGAGGACCCTCGTGGGAGAAATCGCCGAGCGCGGCCATGATAATGAGGCAGGAATAGCAACCTGTGAAACGACAAAGACATACATATCAAAATAATGCGTAAAGCAGATGATACGACTAAATCCCGACAGGAAGTTAGGATAAGGCAGCAAAGCTTATATATGGCCAACAAATGGCGAAAACGCGGCCAATCCGGAGTGTCTCATGCGGAGCTTCTGGAAATGCCCAAACAATGAAAAAGATGAAGTGCTAATGTTGGCACGACATCCATATCATGCCCTCATATACGTCCCTTAATGGCGGATACTTGGCCAATCCAGAATGCCTTGCATAAGACTCCTGGAAATGCCAAAATAAGGTACTAATATCCTTTGAATAGGGATGACATTATCAGGATTGAGTGACCCGCTCCATGTTCCCAACCGATCTCCAAGTCACGAAGGCCAAGAGATATTCGGGACCGAGCAACGTGTCGAACAATCCGATGATGTCAGTCTTATAAGGACCCTCCAAGTCACGAAGGCCAAGAGGATCCGAATATAAAGGAAATTTTATAGCTCCAAACGCCCCCAGAAAGCCGCGAAGTCGTAAAGACAAGACTCCCGGGGTGACGTTGGGCTATTTGAGTACCAAAATACATAGAGTATCCGAACCCACAAATGGCAAATCGTGTAATTGGTTACACGAAAGATATGGGACAACATGGCTATTTTTCCTAGAAAAATCTGCATATGCTCAAAACCATGGTGAGCAAGATAGGGAGAATTAGCAAAATATCGTCAAGGCATGACATGAAAAGGATCCCTCGGGACATATACAAACAAAATATATATGTATATACATAGGTTCATATATGCCTGTGGCCATAAATAGATATGCACACGAAAAATGCACGGGACACCCGCCTCCGACTGCGTCCTCGGCGAGCATCCCGTGGGGGGCATTTGTTGAACCCAAAAAATTTCATATACAGATATGCAGATTTGCATTATATGAGCATGCATATATGACGCGTGCTCGCGTCGATGCAAAAATTCCCATGGGAGAATACACATGCATAAGAGTGATGATAGGTCCATGAAGGACCATGTCATGCAAAATAAAATGCACGCCTATAATATAGGCGAATACTAGAAATCCATAAGGAACCACGGGCTCGCATTACGAGGGCAGCGGGGCAAAAGATATACCTAGGCCACGAAGGCCTTAATCAGATCTCTTTTTAGGAGCCTGAGGCAGCCCCAAGTTGTTTGCTTCGGCTCCCGAAATCAGCGCCCGAACCGCCCTTGCAATGCTCGGTATTGGAACCCGATGGGAGACCCCAAATGCAGCGATAAATGGGACCCCGAACGCTGCAAAACAAGGGTCAAAATCAGTCCCAAAATGGACTAAAGTCTGTCCCGAAATGGGGGAAAATCAGTCCTAGAACTCCCCCAAAATGGCCCCGAAATGGAGGCCCAATAGTGGGGGAGATAGGCCCAATAAGCAGCCCTATGGGTGGGGTCAAGATGAGGCCCAATAAGCCCCCAAATGGGCCCAAGTTCAGTCCCAAAAGTAGGCTGGAATCTGTCCCGGAATGAAGAAAAATCAGTTTCGGAACTTACCCAAATCAGTCCCGGGACGGATGCCCAAATGTCGGGAGAGTTAGGCCCAATAAATGGCCCAAGAGAGAGGCCCAAAAAGAGGCCCAAAAGGCACCCCTAACAGGCCAAAAATCTGTCCCGGAATAGGCTCGAACCAGTCCCGGAATGGGTCCAAAACAGCCTCCAAGCTTGTCCAAAATGACCTCAAATGATGGCCCAATAACAAGGGAGGTTGGCCCAATGGACAGCCCAATAAGAAGGCCCAAATAGGGAGCTCAAATGGGCCCAAAACCAATCCACAAGAGGGCCTAAATCTGCCAAAAAGGGGGGGAAGAAATCCCAGAATTCCCAAAATGGCAAAAGAAGAGGAAGTGGACCCCTCTCTCCCATCCCCTTTATTTAAATAGGCCAAGAAGGGGGAGGAGAGAGAGGGGGAACCGGTGGGGGGAGCCCCCACCGGTTGGGAACCCCCCCCACCGGTTCCAAGAGGGAAACCGGTGGGGGGGATAGGGGTTCCCTCCCTCTCTCTCTCCTTTAAAAATTCAAAAAAATGGGGGGAGGGGGTGTGTTTAATGGGGGGTTTAAATGAGGGATCTTAACCCCATTCACATGGGTTAAGAATCCCATGTGGAAACCCCATTTAAACCCCATCTTAAGCCCCCTTTCACACCTAGCCCAAGCATGAATTTAATGGGGTTAAACCCCTTTCACATTGGCCTAAACCCAAACCCCCAAAATCTGAAAAAAGAACATCCCATTTAATGGGCCCCAAAAAAGCAACAAAGAGAAGGAAGTGGGGAGGGGAACACCCCCCACCGGTTGTAGGAAACCGGTGGGGAGATCCCCCCACCGGTTCCCAACCGGTGGGGGGGGAAGGAGGCCATGGCCGGTGGCCATCCCCCCCATCGGCTGGAACCGGTGGGGGGTGCCCACCTTTCCCCTTCCCCCTCTTTTGCTTGTTCTCTCTCACCCTCTCTTGCCATCTATTGGCCAATGGGGAATAAGAAAATGAAAATGGGGGAGGAAAGAGACTCCAACCGGTGGCTCCCCCCACCTTGCTCCATCCGGTGGCTCCCCCCACCGGGCCTAAAATTGGGTCTATAAATAGGACCCCAAGGGTCCCCAAAAAAACACACAGAGGGGATACACAAGGCACACCACAAGTGCACCCTATAAGGACACAAGCTGCCCACATATAGGGAGATTGTGGTGAGATTGAAGAGGGAGAGTGCTGCCAATTGAAGACCAAATTCGGGTTTCTTAACCCGGATTTGCTGCGATATTGGGGAGTTCTTTTCGTCCCGGAGAGCTCTCTCCTAAGGTTCTATCCTAAGGGGAAGCTCTGCCGAATTTTATTTGTAAAACGATCTCATTATAAGGCGAAATGCTGCCGAATTAATTCTGCGCCCATGTGTGTATCATTTAAATTTTATAATTATCATATTTTTAATAATATACATATGTATATAGTTTTCTAAAGTTAAAAATTTGAATGCACCTTCAACCTAACTCCTAACCTCACCCCTTAAACAAATAAAATATGAATTCAGAAAATTGCATAAAAATTATAACCAAACCCAAAAAGGTAATTTATAATTAACAATTAATTAATTGATAAAAATTCGGGAAATCAATTAAAAAAAATCAGGAAAAACCATAAGAAAACAGTAAAAATCTGTGAAAAATTATAATAAATCCAGATAACCCCATATGAACAATTAATTAATTAATTAATTAAATTAATTAAATAAATCATAAAAAAATAAGTAAAAATCAGTAAAAACAGTAAGAAATCAGAAAGTAAAAATCTGAAAGAACATAAACCGTTCATAAGGAACGCAATACATAAATATAAAATTACCAAAATACCCCTATGTGTAATATTTACATATATAACCCCGAAAGCCCTAAAAATCAGATTATGAGTGAAATCCCTCACCAATATCCTCAATATCAAACCTTAAAACTTGATAACCCAGTTTAAGAGAAAATTACGAAAAAAACCCCTCATACCTTTAAAATTGATTTCATAACCCCCATAGAGTGTGGAACCTTTTAAAATCCACCCTACATATACTTACAAATTGTCATGCTCTCGCAAGGCGCCCATAATTACATAAAAGCCCCTCAAGGTGTAAAATTACAAAAAAGTCCCTGTAAGGCTAAAAATCAGGAACCAATCCGCACAAGTTGGAATTAATCCTCCAAACTTGGAATCAATCTCAAATAACCGGGAGTCAATCCCGAATCATATAAAAATTGTCCCCGAACCGGGGTGAGGTTAAAGATTTAACTTAAAATATATTTTCACCTGCATATGCATGTGCTTTCTATAGTGGTAGCTTTGCATGATTAAGGGCATCATACGGATGGTTAATCAAGGGTTGCCGAGCAGTCGCTCAGCGTAATTAACACTGACCGAGGTCAGTGGAGAGAGGTCATATACTCGAATCTTCGCTTGATTCGAAGTCCCGGATTCCCTGAGGGCTAATCCCAAGCTCTCATAATCCGATAAAAAAATATAAAGCCGACCTTAATTCCTCTAGATAAACAAAAAAATGGATTTCCGAATAATCCGACATAGGAGGAGAGATATGTCTAGGTCAGGTCCCGACGCCAGGGTTAGAAAAAAACCTTCGACGCAAACACTAACCCACCAAAGGAGATACCCATATACAGCAGCCCATCTGCCTCAAACGGGGCTGCATGAATCCCTCCAGTGGAGGGGCCACCGCAAGGACTAACGGCTTCCCTGAGTTGCTGACCCCTCCATGCACGAACCCCTGCTTGTTACCATCTCCGCAAAGGACCCATGTCCCAGAGAACAGGACCTCCTAAGATGTCCTGTCCCTCCTCATCGGAGACACCTCACCGCACCCCTGCATTCCCTGGCTAAGTGGCCACCCCTTGAGACACCGGCCGCAAATTGAGACAGAGGCACCCCCTTGGAGTGCTCCTATCCCTCATCTCGAAACTACACAAGCTATTGTTATCTTTTCGGAGGAAATCAGTGTTGTTTGTGGTATGTTATATGTTTACTGATGGAGTTCTCCATTTTACTTGAGGCAAAAAGAAGAAGTATAGTTTTAGATGCCTTTGCACATGTAAACTTGCCATATGCCACATCTATGTTGCACCAGTTAGCATGTGATAAAATATCATACTGAATAGGGAACAGTCGTCATATGCTTGACTGTATGAATATGAGGAAAAAAAAAAGTAAAAAAGAACTCTCAACATAGACAAAGCACTGGAAGGCCAGCAGAATAAATAGTGTAGCTATCCTTAACTCCTTAGGAAGCAAGCACATTCTTCCCAACAAAATCTGATAATAATCAACATTATAAGCATTGTTAACAAGGCCATCTGCGGTGACATTGCCTTTATAGAGGGTATGGACAATTGAAGGGTATGAATAAAAGCAATGTAAGAATGCTCTGTTAAATCTAGAAGGTCCTTCCACCAGGGCAGGATCATCTAAGGTATTTCGCTGCATCCATTAAAAATATCACCAAGGGGTTTGAATCTGATTCCACAATATGAACCTGGATTCCAAGACCATGGCATAACTGGTGAGTGTCAGCAATGACTCTAAACATTGCCACTATACTATAGCTGAAACCATATGGGTTTAAATACACTGTGGTTCTTAAATATTCTATAATCATGTCACCCATGTGATTTCAAAAAATGCCAGCTCCAGTCATTGGTCCAAGGTTGCCTCTGCAGTAGCAGTCCATAGTGTGCTTCACTTGACTAGCAAGTGGATGACACCAATGGACAAAGCAGATACATATAAGTGGTGGAAGAGGATCAAGGCCAAGTGAACATAGAAATGCCATTTTTTCGTGAGTAGGGGAGGCTTTTTGTTCACCAATCAGCAAAGACCTCAAATAAGCCAGAGTAGTGGTTTGTAAAGGCTTGTAAACGCCAGCATTGCGAATCCTTTGGTCCATGATGAAGTATATGAGAGGCAAATCTGCTGATGGGTCAACACAACAGTGGAATTTAGATACAATCCTCTATACCAAGCCACAAAATGTTAGAGTTGAATGGAAACAAACTTTTATAGTGCTTTCATGCGCTAAGAGGAGATTTTAAGTGGAATTAGTCTTTTCCGGATCCAACGAGCCATCAAAATTAGGTGTCTTTCTTTGAAGACTGGTACCCCAAGCAGATCTAGTGGAGAAAGAACCATCAGTATTCACTGCCTGTTTGAATGGATATTTTCAACAAGTGAGCATTGGGTAGGGATGTTGTCATGCGTGTGGGAGAGCCTTTTGTGTTATTTTGTTATTATAAGTCTTTACTAGTTGGGAAGTGTTCCACTTTTTATTCAAATTTGGGTCCTCCCAATTGGTACTCAGATTGGTATTAATTTCATCCCCCTGGTAAAAGAATACCCTTGATTTCTGCCACTTAATGATAGTCCATAAAAGGTTAATAAGATATTCACATAGGTTTGGCACGGTATTGTCACTGCATGGTTTACGTAGATAAGACAATTGCAGGTATGGGGTCCCACGTGCATGTCTGAATCAGGACTTAGATGAGGTCACATTATGTGTAGCAATTGGGGACAGCATGTGAGGCCACCATTAAGTGACAAAGTCAACCGTGGCCTGGAAGGCCATCATTGAGTGTGGGACTTTGTATTATAATGTTGAAGACCATTGTTGATGTTTTCCAATAGTGGTCTTAGCTGAAAGGACTAAAGGGTTGGAAGATTTTTCGTCTTAGCTGTAAGGACTAAAGGGTTAGAAGATTTTTCATCAATCTACTGGGGTTATCGTACCGGTCCCACTTTTACGGAGAATTCAAACTTGGAACTCCGTGGAGTGAACCCGTTACCCAGACTTATGTCCGACATTCCCGAATCTGAACTGAATAATGCACCGTCTTAAAGGCAAAAAAGAAAAAGGAAAATTCAATCACATCATTTGGAAGCAACAAAAGGTACACACTGATTTTCATTTTACATGTCTATAATTACAACTGAAGATTTAAAGTACAGTGATATGATTGAAATAGAAAGTATATTACTTCAACAACACACCACCGACCAAGGATAGATGCAGCTGACTCCAAAGGCTGTAAATTTCACTTCTAGATTGATCCTGTTTCTCAGTTTTTTCTTCTGAAAAACATAATTTTATAATTTTCATGAGACTCAAAGTTGAGATCTCAGTAGGGAAATTTACATCTCTACTGCGTTCGCTTGCTCACCATCCCAATGTTCTCATGTTTACTGAAGAGAATATTTCTTTTAATTACCAGGATGCAATCCATGATTTCTTTTCTTTTAATGTATCTAAATGGCACATGTATATATTTGCAGAATAATCTGCAAAACAATGCTAATGGAATATTAACTTATTTTAGCTAATTTACTTGATTTCTACTCAATTCGAATTTATTTGATTTCTTGAACTTTCTATTTTTCTTACACTTAATGGTAAATGTAATTTACTGATATTAACTATTAATAATATATAAAATAAGTGAAGATAATTTAACCAGAGTCACACTTCATAGTGTCTCACGATGAGTCACATCATTTCCATCTTTGTTCTTGCCTGATCGATCTATACTTTCTTAGTCTGTCATTCCACTGACCGAGTGACTCACCTTTAATGTGAAATGGCAGAGATAACCACTCTCTAGTGGTCGTTGGGGTGCTTGAGTAGGCTGTCCACTAACGGTCCTCTCTACCTTCACCTATCTTTTTTGGGGACTCCGGACACTTTACTAATTGAGATGGAAAAATAGGCTGACCTGGGTATTGTGGTCTCCTAACTACATAGTCCAAGCCCCAGTCACGAGTGTATACTCAAGAAGGGTCTCCACCTTCTGCCTAAGCCAATAGTCTTGAGTTTGGACTCAAACCCCGTAAGAAAAGAGATACTCAGTCCTCCCCACTAGTGTTAATCATTAGGAGCATAACCTGATGTTCCCATATTCCCAAGGGACAGATCATGTGGTCCCGTCCTACTAATGAAGTGATGACACTTCATATCTTAATAGACTAAATCGTCATTATAAGAATTACAATCTTTATAGAAGATTTCCTATCTCCTTCGTTGTCATAGAATCTTTAAAAGGACACGCAAGGGTGTCTGAGACTCTCATTTGGGTTCTTTACCCCTTTGGGTTTTGTGTTATTTCATTGTTTTTCATAATTCCATAAGGTAATGATCAACTTTGTCTCATATTCTAGTAGATTACCCTCTATATAACACAACTGTAAAAGATAAGGTTTAAACTTTCATTGGTGTTCTAAAATCTTTAAGGACAACACAACCTTAGTTTTCGTGAATTTCCTTTATGAGTAAGCAATTTCCTTTTAATTATGTTCTTCACCATCGAAAAGTTTGTAACTTCAGATGAATCAGGGTTCAGATGGACTTTGTCCATTTATATTCATTTTAATTAATTGGGTGAGGACACTATGTTGCTGTCCTATACTCAGACATGCATAAAAGCATATTTTTGTGAGTTTAATCTCCACTTTGGAGGACAATTCCTGGTTATAAGAAAACTTCGAATCAAATGTGTATTCTTTATTACACTATATAAGAAAACAATTTTTAGTCTATACCAATTCCTAATGTAAGAATACATAGCAAGCCTATAGTTCCCTTCTTGCAAGATCGTTTATATGGCATAGAAGTCTTCATAAAATCCCCTTTCATAGATACCCTGTTCAGATTTTGTTTTGATAGGGTTTTCCCTGAGAATTCCTCTCTATCTCACTCTCTTCCTTTCTCAAGTTCACCTTCTCTCTCTCTCTCTCTCAGGCTGAGAGGGGCAGAACCGCAGAACCACCGCCCCCCCTCTTGTATAGAGCAGCTGGGCGGTGGAGCCCTGAAGGGAGAGAGGCTGTGGCCTCTCTTTCCTGGGCCCTTAAACAAGCACACTAACAGGGCCCAACCTGTCCTCTAACCAGCCCATTAAGGGCTTTATATTCCAGCTCAATAAAATGGGCTGAAAATAGGCCAATGACAGCCCAATAAAAACCCAATATTTTAAGACCCATTAGGCCCATTAAGACATGCCCATTAAGGGTCTACTAATGTAAGGAAAAATTTAAATTAAGCCCCTCTATTCAAATGTATTTCTTTCTAATGTCAAACTTTAAAATTTCAGTTTATATCCCTGTGCTTTAAATTTTAATCCTTTTTTATTTTGAAGTGTTAGACAATTTAAATTAAGAGCTTAATCTTTAATAATTTTATAAATAAATCCTGATTTTTTTATGATTGTGTATATACCCTTGCTCTAATTTACAGCTCCTTACAGTTATGCCATTAAGTGGCACTCAACAATGGCAGCCAATGGTGGGCTAATGATGACAACCATTGGTGGGTCAATGATGACAATGTACAGTGGGTTATTAAGCCTCAAAGCAAGTCTTAAGTTTGTAGCAAGGTGTCAATGTTGGCAGCCAACAGTGGGCCAATGACAAGAGCCAATGGTGGGCTATCACATCTTGACGCTACTGAAGTCTGAAAGCTGTCAATCAACAGTGAGCTGAATGTAAAACAGAGGCTCATCAACTCCTCCCACTATCATCTGCTCGAACACTTGCAACTTGAACTCTCATACCTGTGCTCTGAGATTGGGCAGACTGAATGAACTGGATCTGTTGAATGAAATCAATGAATGCCATGGGGTGCCTATTTATAGGCCTCTAGGCCTCTGGCTGAAGTTCTCTGTCAATGATGATGTGTTGCATTTCATCTTCCAGTTGGCTGATCAAGCAGTACATCTGAGGCATTTGTCAATAACTTGTGCTCTGATGATTGCTCCATCATGTCCACCACATGGTGGTTTGATTGGCTCTGCTTGAACTACGAGGCTTTCATTAATATTATCTGTCCGTCATTAGTCATCAGTGGCTGCGTAGGCCACCATTGGGTGCATATCAATGGTGGTCTTCAAGGCTAGTGTCAAGTCTCCCTTTGACTTCCTTCCTTTCTCCTTTCTTATCCTCCTCCTCTTCTTCCTTTTTCTTTCCTATCTCCCTATTTATTGCACTATTGACCATCAATCAATGGTGGCCTCCCAGGCCACTATTGGTTGGCAATGACTTGCTTCCCTCACTTATTTCTTTCTTCCTCATTTCCCTTTCCACCATTGGTTGCCAGAGGTGGCCCTCCTAGGCCACCCTTAGTTGCCACCTTCCCCAAGGGAGAGCGTGTGTGTGTGCCAGAGAGGGCGTGCTTTGCCTTTTATTCTTCATTGCTCTTTCTATTTTTTTCTTTCTCCCGTTCATCCCATGTGCCACTTCTCTGCTGAATATCACAGGCATAAATGTTTTTCAGAAATGGAGGCCCATTGCAGATTGTTTAGATAGTCCCTTAGGAGATCAAATCTGGTCTACTTGTGAAAAAAAGATTCCTCTTTTCCCAAGTAGTCAATTTGAGTTGTTGATCATAACGGCCTTTTGCCACGTAGGAGAGCTTGAGAGCCAGAGTAAACAAATAGCTGCTCTGCAGATAAATGATTGACAGCTTCGAAGCTTTCATTTATTCTTTAATATGTGCTGAGATTGTTTTCTATAAGTTCACGAAAGCTCTACTTTGCCGCATTTAATCCAAATCAAGTTACTGTCTATCCCACACCCAAGTAGCCGTGGAGCATCCAATCAGAACGTGAATGCTGTCTGTCCTACATGCAGGGAATCAAATAGCTGATCCGTGGATAAATGATTGATAGGCTTGAGGCTTTCATCTACTCTTTAATTTGTGTCAGAATTATATGCTATAAATTTGCAAGGACTCTAGCCTGCCACCTTTACTCCAAATCAACTTATTGTCTACCCCACTCACAAGTAGTGATGGTGGGGACACCTGGGTTGGAGTCCCGTTTGCTCCATCACGAGTGTATCATTGATGGAGCATAGCAGAGCCGAGTCTGATGTTACTATGGCTGTGGGATGATTTAGGTGTGCTTAGAGGGATTGGGAGCAGATTGTCACTTTTCCTTTATTATGTATTTTCTTATTTGTTACTTTTCTTATTACTTTATCTGATGTAGTTGTGGGTCTCTTAGTGGATAAATGAGGACAATATTGTTAGAGGATTCATTTGCTCTCCCTACACAAGGGGCCCCATGTACATGTGGTAGCTATATGGAGAATCTTCATCATACTTTCCTCAGCCGTGGGATTATAGAGTCTGTTTGAAAGATTTTCTTCAAAGCTTTTGGACTCTCTTCAGTCTCTTGGGCTTATTCTGCGGATATTTTATCTCTTATTGAAGACTGGAAGGATGATTCTTAATCCTATCCTCGAGAAAAGAAAATTTTGTGGAATATCACTCTCCTTGTGATGCTTTGGGCTATTTGCAGGGAGCATAATACCAAGATCTTCCGAGATGTGTTCAAGGGCTCTTCAGATATTTTTAGGAATTGTGTCTCCTTCCTCTATGAATGGCATTTTCAGAGGACTAGGAATAGAAACAGACTCCATAGTTTTGGATAGCCTTAATGTTTATTTGTATGCCCTTTTCGTTAATCTGGTGCCTTTGGTTGTATTGGGTTTGGGTTGTTTTGGTAGGGGTTGATATCATCTTGATATTTCCTACCATTTTATTTCTTCCTTATACTTTTCATAATTTCATTTTATCTTAATGAAATGTGGTCTTTTGACCACCTTCCAAAAAAAAAGGAGCCCCATGTAAACATGTGAGCATTCTGTGGAAGGAAAATGAAAGGAACTTTTCTTAGGAAGTCCTAAATGGGGTATCTCAGAGGAAAGCAACCCTTGAGAGAGGGGACGGCTGAGAGGGCCAATAGCTCTGCTGCCAACGTCCCGTCCTCTCTCTGCTTCCCCTATCCTCAATGTGCATGCTTCCTCCCTATCTTCTTTCGACACTGCCGATCTACACCCAGCGCCTACTCACGTAAGATGAATGAGGCGCCAGTGGGATTGTAGTAGACCCTGCATCCTCAGTTTTGTCTCTACATCTGTATGTCTAGGAACACATACCAAGGATTACTCCATCTCTTGCACCTGTGGATTTGCACCCTGCAACTGCGACCTAGCATGGATCTCTTTTCATCAAGCATTGGTCAGCACAATTACCTTGGTTAATTCCTCCTTTGATAATCTATTTTTGTGCATACATACATGCAAACATACATGCATACGCACATGCATCCACCCATCCATACATGCATACATAAATATGTGCATCAATACATGCATACAAGCATGCACACATCAATCCATCAATGCATCCATTCATCCATGTATCCATCCATCCATCCATCCATCCATGCATGCATACATTCATACATACATACATACATGCCTGCCTACCTACCTATCCATCCAACCATTCATACGTACATCCATCCATCCAATTCATACAAACATTCATCCATCCATACATACGTACAGCTTTCCATCCAACCACACATACAAACATTCATGTGTACATAAGTACCTACATACCTGCATACATACCTATGTACCATGGTTTTAAGACAAACCGGACTGGGCGGTTAAACCGGATAACCCGTGAACTGGACAATGCTACAGGTTTTAAATGAGAGCAACCCATTTTCCCCAAAAAACCACTTCCAACCGGAATAAACCGGTCAAACCAGTGAAAAAAAACCATCAACCCAGTCTGCAAAAGCACGAACCCCCCAGGGACGAAGATGCACTTGTTGGTTGGGAGCATTTATTACAATTCCATTGCTACCCGATCTAGGACAAATGGAGCCTCTCTTTCCAATTTTCAAACTCATATGCTTCTCATGTTCAGAAAAAAAAAACTCATATACGTCTCCATGCATCCAAACATCATTTGATCTTTATAAATATTTCATTATTTTTATATTTATTCAGCGCTTGTCTATTTTATACATATATTAAAAAACACTTTAAATATTTTTACTCACATCTAAATTTACAAGTGTCTTTTATGATTATTTTAGTACCTAACTAGTTACCAGTTTGACCTGATGGTTGAACCTTCGATCCTTAACCCGATAAAATGAACGGGTCGGTTTTTAAAACATTGCCATGTACCTACCTACCTACCTACATACACACATACATGCATGCATACATACCTACCACATAGCTACATACCATAGTAGTCTACCTCATCCTATCCGGGCCAGAATTGGCCGGGACGTCCCTTTCCAGTAAGAAAAGGGGACATGACAATTTCTTGTCTATCCTCGTGACTGTCTCAGCCTGCCCTACCCCAACTTGACCATTCTGGCCTGTCCCAGCCAAAATGTTATATTTTAACTTGAGATTTTCCTAGCTTAAGCACTTTGTAAACTTATTTTGGCGGGTTGATGTGATGAATATACTTCTTTGTAAACGCACAAATCCATCCTAAACACTTTTATTGCATTAATTTTATATTATTTTCATGTTATATATTTATTTTCATATTATTTGTTGTATATATATGTTTTGTATTTGTTGGAATATGTATGGGGAGAACGGGACATTGGAATTGTTCAGGACACTGAGATGTCCTATCCAGCAGAAAAACAGGTGCGCCGAGACGGGATTGACAACTACATACACACATACATGCATACATACATATAGTTCCACTTGACACTGAGCAAGAATCCCGCTCATGCTGGGTGGGTGTTATATACATAGATTGATTCATTCATTGAGTTCTGCCTGAAACTGAGCAAGAATCCCACTCATACCGGGGGATGAAGGGATCAAATTACATCTGACATTCCCACCCCTCTGTGGACCCACACAAAAATCCCCTTCAGTAAATGCAGTGCTTTACAAATTAATCCAGCATTTGACAATTCAATGGAATCACCCGACGGGCTTGCCATGCTTCCAAACGAGGTGAATATGCCTTGGTTTTTGAGTTGTTGATTCTGGATTGGAAGAGCAAGAAAGACATTCTTTTCTCTCCTACTTCTCTCCAAAGTCGGCAGAAGGTCAGCTTTGTGAGGGGCAAGACTTGATTTTGGAGCAGGGAATTCCTCTAATATATATATATATATACAGGACATCTGACCGAGACTAGAGGCATGGATGATGATGGAGGTGTGGATGCTGGTGATGACGGCAACAATTGGAGGGTGGAGACAGGGATGGCAACCTCCCCCTCGATCGATCGACATTGCTACAGTGGATCATGAAAAATCTCAGACTCAACATTTTAGGTGGTCTTTTGCTACTAGGTCCCTTATCCATGATTTCATACTGAATTTAACTTCTAAAGAGAGGCCCTGTGGTGAAGGATGGCTTCCATAGTCATGATGCGGACTGTTTCAAGATGCAGATCTCCGCATTGCTCTCACAAATTACAATCATCTACAGGGAAGAAAAGAAAAAAATAGGGTTAATATGGTCAATTGTTTGTACTTCTTTAAATCTGCCTTTGATATATAGCTGCCATCTGGGGATATGTTTCTTAATCCATGCTGCCCTGATGTTTGGGATAATAACATTCATCCATAGAACCTCTGAGCTGCAGATTCCATGGTCCACCGTTGTCCCTAGATGTCATTGGCCACCCCACTGTGGTCCATCTTTCTGAAACTGTCTGAATGCTACACTGAGTCTTAGTTACCTATGTATTTGTCTCTTGAGTGACTTATGTATTAAGGCATCCTCCCCTCTAGTCATTATCTGATGTTGTTAATTGACAGTACAGTGCTATTTGTCTTATCAATAGTTCTGATGGAGCTCTGTTTTTCTTCCATAGCATAAAGTATGTGGTAGCAAGTTTCATGCAAAATAAATGACAAATGACTAGTGACTATTATTCTTTGTTTATTAAACTGGAGAACTGCTATCTAGTCTAATTTTCATCATTGTCATAATCATAAAGCTTTATCTTATATTCTTCAGTGGATGGTGAATGTAAAGATTATGCTGATCTTCTTGCACTTGGAATGAATTTTCCCTTTTACCTTCAATGGATAATAATCTTCATTTGTGCATTATTTTTGTTTTACATATCTTCATCTCTGGATAATATGGCTATGTAATCAATAATAGATTGCAACTTACAACATGATTTATGTTGCTTCTCAGTTGACATGGAACCGCATGTAGCCGAAGTTGATTATCTGATAGAAAATTCTGTTGCGAGAGAGTACTTTGCATCTGAGGTGGAGCCAATTCTGGAGCCATATGAAGGTATGGAATTTGAATCTGAAGACGCTGCCAGAGCATTCTATAATGCATATGCTGCACGAATAGGCTTTAAAGTCCGTGTCAGTTCATTCATTCGCTCTAAACGTGATAAGTCAATTATTTCACGGCAGCTTGTATGTTCCAGAGAGGGTTTTCGAACAAACAAAGCTCCAAATAATGAGAAGACACCTAAGCGACCACGAATTGTGACTAGAGTGGGTTGTCGTGCTATGATTATGGTAAAAAGACAAAGCTCTGGGAAATGGGTTGTTTCAAAATGTGAAAAGTGCCATAATCATGTGCTAGGAACTCAAGGAAAAGTTGTGATGTTGGATTATGACCCTTATGTTCATGAGGATGAAGAAGTGATAGAAAATCCAATTGGTGAATCTCATGCTGGTGGAATGATAGAAAATTCACTTGGTATTGTTGTTGTCCCACAGGAAGGGGATCCACACCTTGAACCACGTGTAGGATTGGAGTTTGAATCTGAGAATGCTGCCCATATTTTCTACAAAGCCTATGCTAAGCGTGTAGGCTTTAGGGCACGCATCAGCTCATACTATCGTTCAAAACGTGATAACTCGATAATTTCTCGGTTGATTGTATGTTCCAAGGAAGGATTCCGTGCAAAGAAAGACAAAAGTGCTGAAGAGAGGCTTCAAAGGCCACGAGCTATTACAAGGGTTGGTTGCAAGGCGATGATTATGGTCAAGAAAAGGGACTGTGGGAAATGGATTGTTTCAAAACTTGTGAAAAACCACAATCATCCACTAATTCCTAATATATCATCAGATGATGAACATTCTGAAGCTGAAGATGAATTGGTTGAAGCTGAAAAGGCATTAGTCACCTTTAAAGGAGATACAATAACAGAGCCACATGAGGGAATGGAGTTTGAATCTGAGGATGCTGCAAAGATATTTTATTTTGCATACTCTAGACGCGTGGGCTTTAATATGCGTGTTAGCACATATTACCGTTCAAAGCGTGACAAATCAATTATATCTCGCCTTTTTGTATGTTCAAAAGAGGGTTTCTATACAAAGAAAGATTCAGGCGGTGAAGTTAAGATCAAACGATCTCGTGAAGCCACAAGGGTTGGTTGTAAAGCTATGGTAATGGTGAAAAAGAACAATGCAGGTAAATGGATTGTCACAAAATTTGAGAAAGAACATAATCATCCGCTAGGATCTCAAAGGAAGATGAGGAGATTACATAAACGGAAACATCTGACTAATGTGAAATCACCTACGAACCAGATTGACCCATTTACTAGCAGGAAGGAATCTCCAACATCACGTTACAATAATTTATGTCGGGAAGCCATCAAGTATGCTGAAGTAGGTGCAACATCAGCAGATGTCTATGGTGTGGCAATGCAAGCTCTAAGAGAGGCTGTGAAAAAGGTTGCAGCAATGAAAAAAGCTGCTGGAGCTGGAGATAGTGTGGGGGAAACTGTCAGCGCAGAAAGTCGGAATGATCTTATAATTTCCGAGAGTTCACACTCCAGAATAAGGTCAAGGCCACTAGGTTCTCAATCTAAGCCAGTTCGTCGGAAACCTACATGCAGGCTGAGGACATGTGATGCATGCAGGCAGCCTAATGGTGATAAAACCTGCTCCTGTCCTACAAAGCAATCTGAGAATTCACAGGTGGGCAGCTGGAAACTTCTGGAAGATTGTTTTACTTCAGTCGGACATTGTTTTATTTTGAATAACCAAGTATCATCCTCCAACCTTTCTAGTCTTTTGCATCACTTGTTTGAAAATATTATTCCCTGTCACAGGTAGTGAATACTGTTCCTACTGAACCATTCAGTACAGTTTCTCGTGAAGCAGTTAATTAATGAGCAAACCTGCTAACACTGCTGACAGCTTGTACAGTAACGGTACTAATTTTGTAATTCATCACGAAGTGTAAAATTCATGCTTGTAATTCCAAATGACCTATTGATTATTGCAGGTGGATTAGTGTCACAATGCAGCATTTTGAGAGGGTGAGAGTGTTTGTTCTGCTAGTGAAAAGTCATTGTATCCTAGGTAGATAAGTGACTACAGTCAACTGACAGTCACCATAGCACTGGGAGCACTTGGACCAGAATTTGAAGGTAATGTTGCATTTTTTTTGTTGTTGTTATGAAGCTTTTAGTTCCGAGTTCATACCCATGAATTCTACAGATTGCAAATAACAAGCACTAAAATATTAAGAAATTCCCTCAACAACAAACCCCCCCCCCCCCCCCAAAAAAAAAAAAGGGAAAAAAGAAAACACATGTTCCCTGTTCTTTGTACAACACTAACTTCAAATCCTAAATTTTTTCCCATTTCAATAGTCTTTTTGTTGGTTCCGCTTATTTATGTCAGAGCCTATCAATGATCAATATTTCAGTTCAAATGAGTAGTGGTCTCACTTGTGATGCTGGTTCCTTGAGATATCAGCGTTCGTGGTTGCGAACACTTCCAACTAGTCCATCCAACTTTCAGATGCCATGCAATATATTCTGGTAATCTGAACAATACACCCTTGGGCAACAGCAGCCACAAAAAATATATCACTAGAGTATTATATCCAAAAAATATTTGCTTGTATGTTGAAAGTTCCATTTATAATGGAACGTGGAACCTCTTCCCTCTTTTGTTCCTGAAGGCTCCTGCTTTAAATCTCTGAGGAAACATGTTTATATGTCTTCTGATGCCCATCTGGGACAGATGCTGCAAATAGAGAACTATAATTCATGCAACCTCTTTATGTTTGACTGGATTCTTTAGAGAACTATTATTCATGCAACCTCTTTTTGTTTGGCCATTGTGATATTCACGATTTTTGTGCGTGCTGCTATGAGAAATATATTTCATAGATTCTTCTCCATTCAGGCTCAGCATGTTTGATTGTCCCTGTGATGTGACTGTTAGAGCTTGCTAGTTCCTCTCAGCTGCACTTAAAGAAAAGTGGCACTTTCATTTGAGGAATAGAAACTGCTTGCTATTTCTTTCCTCTGGTGTATGTTTATGTTTCTAACTCTGTACAGTCTCCTGTAAACCAAGCTTTCCTGGATGAAGTTTCCAGCTCCAGGTATGAATCATTTGCCATTTGGTAACCAATTGTAAACCCATAGGTCTGTTAGAGGATGTGTACATTTCATTCCTGCTGAAGGATAATGTAATGCATAGTGCTGACTACCTCACCTAAAGCAAAGAAATATTCACTATAGATTGGCACTCGAGCTTAGACAAGGCAGTGCCATTCCATGACATTGGAAGCAGTCTGGCAAGGACTGTTCTGTAACTGACAATGAACACTGAATATTTTTTGACGATAAGGTCCCCCACCTTTTTTAGGTCAGTGATATCAGTTTTTCTAGTAATCTCCTCCAGAGTCCAGACAGACTATATAGACAGGAAAGGGGCTTTAAGAATCATACGTTTTGTGAAATAATGTCATGTAGATTTGTTCTTCTGGAAGGCCTCTGGTATTGCCCTTATTAAAACGTCATTTTTATACATATGCTGATCATTTACGAGGCGAGATGATTGTTCTGAAAAAAAAAAAAGGTCTTGTAAAGAAGAGCTCATCAGACCAGCTGCAGGAGGGAAGGAAAGAGTTGGATTTTTGAACAGACATCAGAAGAACGCGGTTGTCACCAACATAACCAAGTCGGGACTCGGTAAAAAAATAAAAAAGGAGGTCCCAAAGGCCCCAGATCGGCAAAAGGAATCTGAAAAATTGAGAAAGAAATGTTAATCCTTTGATATGGTTTAAAAAATAATATTATAACATTTATATTAAAATGAGTTTTAGACATGATGTTGTCGAAAAAGTCTGTCAATAAATTAAGACCATTTATTATTGAGATACTTAAAAAAATCTCACTAAAGCATGATTTATTTGTGTAAAATATGATGAGATCATATGATTAATCGTGACTTCTTGTGAAAAATTACATATTTATGTTACAGGAGTCTCTTCTCGTCTCCACAAGTGGAGAGACCACGGTCAAACCAATGGGAAAATGAATGAGAATACTTGAAATGACTCGGAAGGAAAAAAATTTGAGTTCCAAAGAATAATAAAAGGTGACCTTAATGGGTTGAGCTTAATAATATTTTTATATTTTTTTTAGATCGTCCGATCAAAGATCAAGTTGTACGGAGATGTGGGGCATGTTTTAAGGTGGCTTAATTTTTCCTTTTAGAACTGCATTGACCAGTACAATACTGACTATTAGTATAACAAGTAAAACTTAAACTTTAAACAAGGATATAAGTGATTTTTTCATAGTGAGTTAAATTTTAAACTCATGTTTAACTATGGTAGAGTTAAGAAAAATCGACGGAAGCAAAGGGTAGGGATTAAAAATTAAAAAGGTTAAGTATAAAGGCTAATATTAAATATAAGGTATAGGGACTTATTTCTAATTTATTATGCTTATAGGGACCAAAAAATCGTTTATAATATTTGAGAAACACTTGCCGCATAAATTGTTCTTTTGAAACATTTTATGATGGGCTCTCATCTGACCTAGATGTCCAAACAATTTGATATCCAAAATTTTTTAGTTTTTTTTAGTAGTCTTATTGGAGATGGATTATATAGACATGTAGGACATAATAGAACCCATTATAAAAAATAACAAAACTTTTTTTAATAACAAATATCGGCAGCTGGTGTGACAACAAGTGTTTCTCGTAACATCTTGTGTTAAACTGAAAGCCCTTTTTTTGCATAGTTGCTGCTCTTTTCCTACTCTCTTATTTATGATGTTGTTAAATTGAGATGTAGAGAAATACTTGTTAAAGTATTCCCAGACATTGTAGTGCCAACTATCATCCGATCAGGCGATCGGACGATGTGCTGTCGCTGCACCTCTCACCTCTAAGGAGTTGCAGTGGGCCTTAACAGACATGCATCGTCTGGTTTTGATCGGATGGCAGGTGTTGCTCTGGAGGTGTTGCAACAATTGTTTCTCTTTTGACTAAGGGGTTGTCTGTAAATCACCGGTTTTAAAATAAGTGAAATTTTCTTGTTTTAGAATCAGGAAATGTTTGTTTAGTTGTTTGTAAAACAAAACAAGAGGAATACCTCAATCTTCTTATTTTGATATAAATTAAAACAAGGGAATTGGACTGTCAAGTGAGCAGACAAGGTTCAGATAAGATTTCACTTTCCACTGTTTTACATCATTCTAAACAACTGAAAACATCGTAAAATAAAATAATTATTTCAAATTACGCTGTTTTATACTAAAACAAACAGTCCCTCTGAGAACAAATACGTGTGCCAAATACTTTTAGCGGACTTGATACTTAGATACCGATTGGATCTGAACCTGAACGTGCTCATTGCCACTTTATAAGGGCAAACCATGATGAGTTTTTACAGTTGGTGATAGTGGCGAGTAAATTTATAAGGATTTGGAATAATTCTTTTGGTTCATAGGCCTTTAGACGAGGCCGTCAATATTTGCCTCTTAAACGAGATGGATGAAACAAAGATAGTTGCACAAGTTCTAAGCAGTCTCGGGCACTTAAGATGAAAAGTTACTTTCAACATAGGAATTTTACTTTTTAGTTCTTCTAAATTTTTGATATTACAAATAAGTCTTTCTAATCTGACAATCTAATGTGAATTAGTAAAAGGTCCTTAAAAATTACAAATAAACCTCTCATAATGTTACAAATAAGCCTGTAGAAAGACTTATTTGTAACAAAGTTGTGATTGTGGAGGCTTCTTTCTAAATAGTTAGATTAGGAGGATTTATTTAAAATATCAAAGAATTATAGGAGCTAAAAAATAAAATTCCTGGTACCTGAATGGTTGGGAAACTTGGGTTGGTGACTTCTTGTTATTACACTTAACTAATTCAAGTGGGACTTCCCCACCTGCCAATGGTCCCCCTGAAATTCCTCTTCTCAAGTAGGGAATTCCAAACCAAAACCTACCGCAGCTAGAATATTGGAAATTAACTAAAAAGGAAATTGGTGTAGTCACCAAGGAAACCCAAGATTGCAAAATATGCCCTATCCATGGATGAGAGTGACGAATAATGTATCTGAAATTGCACCTGACAGGCTGGCAACTGCTAACTGGTCGGTTGGGGAGGGCGGGGATTCGATCCCGCTCGTGGTGAGAGGACATCACGTTCCTGGCGGTTATTCTCGCTCCATTGAGTGGCTTTAAGGGTGCGTTTATTCTCTTCCTTTGGGAGATGTGGAGGCTTTGTGGGATTCGATCTCCAACGAATCCCTCTGTTGTTGTACGGGCCCTGTACCAGTGCGGTACTAGTCTAAAAGAAGAAAAAAAAACTGGTAAGTGGCAATTGGCCAATGGAGTGGGATGATTGGCTTAACCTGTTGACCTTTCTATGGGAGCTCACGATTTCAATTTGGTCGGCAGTCTAACAATTCTCCATGTTGTTCGAGTTTAGTATATCATGAGATTACTTTTCTTTGTCTGTGAGAATACTTCTCTGAAGATCGGCTTTTGCACAGAATTAGCATCTAGGCGGAATTATCTCCTTTTGGGACGAAACTATCGGGCTTTGCCTGAAATTGAATTCGGATTTTGTTCGGAATTGAATTCTAGTCTCCTGTAAATATATATACATACTAATTTAACTGAGCTACTCTTTTTAAAAAAAAATGGCAAATAGCCAAGGAAAACAATGCTCGATTTGAACAGCACAGAGTTATGATGCGTCGTCATCCGTGATCAGAATGCATGAAATTAAAGAAATGGACAGGATATGACGTTGTCTCAATCGAACCAAACACTATTAAATTATTAATGCCCGAGACAGGCAAGTTGATATCTGCAGAGACCAAAGTTTGAACTCACCCATCTACTCTTCCGACTTGCCTTTTTAAAATTTTGATCCGAGACGAGCTCTGGGGTGGGTTTGGTTTGCATCTCAATAGGTCAACATTGCTACAAAATGTCCTGGACAATTACTATCCGATAGCATTCCGTTAAAAGTTTCTTAACTAACTTTGATTAAGCTTTAACTAAAGTTAAAAATGATTAAGATATCCTGCTTCTCTCTATCTCTATTTCTCGTTCTCTGGTGGAATATATCAATCAATGTACTCCTTTATGTAAGGGTATTTTCATCTAAACACAAAATTTAATGACTGAAGAAGGAATATCAATTTGTTGTATCCTTAAAGGACATTATCTGCACGGGTATTTTGCAAGTATTATAATGCTATAAAATTAAATTAGATAAATTCATAATTAAAGATTAAGAAAGTTATCGTTGCAAAAATTTCAAAAAAAAAAATCCGCTGCTTGGATCATTAAATTTTACATTTTGGACGGGTGCAACCCTCTGCGTGTTACAACAAGCATTATTCGTTGGTAGCAAGCTTACATATATTGTGATCCATGTTAAGTTGGATATTGCAAAAATGGTAATTTCTATCAGCCCAGAAGAAGTGCACTTGAACAACCAAAGTTATACGGTCGATCCATCGTCGTTCCTGACCAGAAAGGATGTAGAAAACTGGAGGGCATGCCTCAATCGAAGCCGACAGCATTGATGCCTTGGCGTTCGAGGTTGATCTGTGAACAGCCCAAGTTAGAATTCCCCATCTAACCTACCTGTTCTTACATCTTGTGCTCTCTCCCCTTTTATCCTGAACATATATATACGGACCATATACAGACCCATGCATTCTTGGTTTCTTTTCTACTTAATTTGATTTCAATTGATGCATCCCATTCTCATAGAATTAATTACTGGCAATCATAGAGATGTGATATGAATAAGAAGAACGAAAATCAGAATTGATATGGAGTTTGAGAGAACTCTCTATGTTTCTCTACTTAAAAATGAAAAAAATATAAGTATACATAGACCAAATGTAAAAAATTTACTTAAAATAGAACATCGATCTATTCCCATTCGAAAGATGAATAGAGGGTTTTAACCTATTTTTTATTCATTCTCAAGTAAATATTCTAAACTTAATAAGATAAAGGAAATCAAATCTAACACTAAATGGAATATAAAACCTTGAGGAGGAGCTATTCTCATAATTTTGACAATTTTGTCCAACTTCATTTTCATTCTTATCATGAGCTAGGAGCTGCAGGCTAGCTGAATCTTGAGAATATGTCCGAGATTATGTGTAGAGATTCTACTAACTTTCTAATGCATGCGACAAATTACATCACAATCTAATTCACTATGTTAAAATTATACTCATCTGCTGATAGCTAGGACCAATGCAGTGAGATCGATGACCCGCATCAAGAACCTAAATATAATTAAAGATGGCCAAAACTAACCTTTCCTAGAACAAAGGAATGGAGTATAGCTATGTGAAGGTGTAGAACTTAGTAATCATCTGTGCTGCATAGTTGATCCTTTTCCTTCTAGGTGTGAGAGTGTGAGGGCACCCGCGACTGTTTGTGACATATTTCCATGTGAGAAAGCCCAGCCAAGCTACGCTCACCATCCGTAGATCGCTAACGCTGTAAGAAGTGGTACTTGAACAGAAATGGGAAGCACATAACATCACCCTCGAGCCACCCCTCCACATCCGGGTAAACAGCGTTAATGCCCGGGCGATGGAGTTGGTCTGAGCAGCGACCTCACCTATCTACTTGCCCTTACACCTCGTCCTTAATTTTCTCCATTTTGCTAGCTTTTCCCGTCGTCCTCCTTTATCCTTGGCGGTGGTGGCCTGCAGTGATCTCATTTCTTTCGTCGATGGCTCATCAGATGGCTGCCACCGCCAGCCTTGGCAACACCATGGTCGTCCTTGTGTGGGTAGATGGAGAGGTGAGCTGGAGCAATAAACCCCCACTTGGGGCCATTTGCCCGTTGGCTCACGCGGTAAAGAGAAGCTTCTGAGTGCGGGGGAAAGGGTGGCATTCAATAAGATGAGACAACCACCTTAAGAGAGCCCATCAATGGATTCAATGCCTCTCCCAACCACACCCTCGAGGACCCAATAAATTTCTTCTCTTTATATACTGCACTCACTTACACATCAGCCACACCCATCAGCTAGCCACCACCTAGACTGCAGTGCAGTACTCCACTCTTCCTCTCCTCTTTCCCTGCATTGCTTGGTTTCTTGGTCTCTCTTGTGACCATGGGGGTCGAGAATGGGAACACTGTGAAGTTGGAGAACGGGATAAGGGGAGGGGAGGATGTGGCGGCCGCGGTGGTGAAGGGAGGGGAGGATGTGGCGGCGGCCGCGGGGGTGAAGGTCACTGGGAAGTCCAGGGTGCTGCCCACGAGCAAGCAGCTGGAGAAGGAGTGCCCCCTCGTCACCTTCGACCTCCCATACATCACATTCTACTACAACCAGAAGCTGCTGGTGTACAAAGGTGGCGAGTACGGGGAGATGGTGGAGAAGCTGAAAGAAGGGCTCGGGGCGGCCCTGGAGCACTTCTATCCCTTGGCAGGGAGGCTGGGGAAGGATGAGGAGGGAGTGCTGAGGGTGGAGTGCGACGGGGAGAGCGTGCAGGGGGCGGAGGTGATCGAGGCGGCGGCTGAGGGCGTCGAGGTGGCGGAGCTTACCGTGGGCAACGCTCCCAGCTTCCTGCAGGAGTTGGTGCCCTACAGCGGTATCATGAACCTGGAGGGCCTCCATCGCCCTCTTCTGGCCGTGCAGGTGAGACTCCTCTCTCTCTCTCTCTCTCCATGCCTCTCTGTACAGGTGGGCCTTTGCTGGATCCATTTTTTAGTCAATCAAGGAGCCAGGCCCACTAGCAATTGCATCTTCCAAACTAGGAAGTACCCATTAATCATCGCATCTTACAAATGAATTACGTTGACCATTTCCTTAGATCTGCCTTTTACGTCCTCAAATCAAGAGTTTACACCCACGTCATTAAATGACGTGGATTGGATCTAACCTCTGATGTCTTCGACGTCCGTCTCCATGTCCTCCTCAAAATTCTAACACCCAGGAGATGCGGATACCAGTCCGGTCCACTCAACACACACCGCACATGTTCATGTAAACTTTATGGAGCCGCACAGTACCTGACATTTCATAAATTCTTGAACAGTGATTTTGAACGGTTGGATGTTGGTACATCATGGTCACATGGTGCCACAGATCGTCATATATCGTACCATACCACCTCGAATTTACTCACCCCCCTGAGGAGGCAACAACTTGTAAAGTTCCAGTCTTCAGATCTAATACTTTTTGAGAAGAGATCTTTTCGGTATACGGGAGTCCAACAGTATTGAGAGGAGAAAGAAACTAAACATTACAAAAAGTATCTCACAGGAGGAAGAAACTAAACGTTACAAAAAGTATCTCACAGGAGGAAGAAACTAAACGTTACAAAAAGTATCTCACATGATCTGAAAATTTTATAAATAACAGTCATCTCTCCCTCTCAGTGCTAGACTTCTGTCCAATCATGTACTGAGAAGATCTCCTCTCATACTTTTCTCATCATTTTCACTTGAAACACTGTTAATTATATATTAAAAGTCTTACAACTAGACTTCATAACATAATCAAAACAGCAAACTTTCGTTGGGGAACAGATTTAGTAGTTAACTTATCTTTGAATGGGGCTTGGTGATGCCTCCTGCGAGTAATTAGAACCAGCTGTACTGCAAGCTAAGCTAACGCAGTAGTGATTCTAAAAACACTAGGGTACAGCTTTCATGTCATAAGGTTATTATGCTATCTAAGCCAGCCACGTTTATTTTTGTGGTGTGCAAAATAATTAAACCTGCAGCTAACTAAGCTCAAGGACGGCCTGGCGGTGGGCTGCGCCTTCAACCATGCGGTGCTGGACGGCCACTCGACATGGCACTTCATGGGCGCGTGGGCGGAGCTCTGCCGGGGCTCCCCCACCATCTCCCTCCCCCCCTTCCACGACCGCACCCGCGCGCGCAGCAACCGCGTCGAGCTCGACCTCCCCGAGTCCGCCGCCGCTCACGAGAAGGGCGACCCCGCCGGCCCCCCCAAGCCCCTCCGCGAGAAGATCTTCTCCTTCTCCGAGAAGTCCATCGACAGGATCAAGTCGGAGGCCAACGCCCGCCTCCCCGCCGGCGCCAAGCCCCTCTCCACCTTCCAGTCGCTGGGCGCCCACGTCTGGCGCGCCGTGTGCCGCGCCCGCCGGCTCAACCCCGAGGACATCACCGTCTTCGCCATCTTCATGGACTGCAGGAAGCGCGTGGACCCGCCCATGCCGGAGAGCTACTTCGGCAACCTGATCCAAGCCGTTTTCGCGGTGACGGCCACGGGGGTGCTGCTGGCGAACCCGCCCGAGTTCGCCGGCGGGCTGCTGCAGCAGGTGATCGACGGGCACGACGCCAAGGCCATCGAGGGGAGGCTGGGCGAGTACGAGGCGGCGCCGAAGCTGTTCTACTTCAGGGACGCCGGCATCAACTGCGTGGCGGTGGGGAGCTCGCCGAGGTTCCCCGTCTACGACATGGACTTCGGGTTCGGGAAGCCGGAGAGGGTGAGAAGCGGGGCCAACAACAAGTTCGACGGCATGATGTTCCTGTACCGGGGGAGGGACGGTGGGCGCAGCATCGACGCGGAGATCACTCTGGATGGGGCAGCCATGGAGAACCTGACGGAGGATGAGGAGTTCCTCATGGCCGGCGTCTAAGAATACCTTAGCTAGCTAGTAGTACTCTTGTGGAACTCTTCTCCATGTGTATTTTGTCCAGCTTGGTTTGCGGTTGTGCCTGCTATATTTACGCATTAGCATATATATGGTGTAAGCATGCACTACTCTACGTTCTAACGCATATTATTGGAGCTTGCTTGGCCAATAAATTGTTTGGGGTAATGGATATTTTATTACCTAGAATTAATACTTACTGCAAGGTCTTATTATTGCTGTAATTATAACTTAATCTGCAAATAAGATGATGCATAGTACATCGTCTAATTCATTGATTATATGATAATTATACTACAAGGTCTATGAATATTAATAGATTGGACGACAAGTATCTTTTATAGGATACGGTGCACATATTATAGAAGAGTCACTACAAGAAAAACAGGATTTGTCAGCGGCTAAGAGCCGCTGACAAATCCTAAACAGCCGCTGACAAATGCTTATGTCGACGGCTTCACAGCCGCTGACAAAGTCGTGGACAAAAGTCCCGTTGGCATATATTTGTCAACGGCTACATAGAGCCGCTGACATATACTATATATGTCTACGCACGGAAGCCGCTGACATATAAGACATATGTCAGCGGCTTCAACTAGCCGCTGACATATGAAACCTATGTCCACGGATATTAGCCGCTGACAAATAGGGCATATGTCCACGGCTAATGGTAGCCGTCGACAAATAGCCGCTGACAAAACTATTTGTCGACGGTTTTGAAGCCGCTGACAAAGCATTTTCCCTGAGAGCGGCCGCTGACAATACTATTTGTCGACGGCTATAAAGCCGCTGACAAATAGTTATTAAGAAAAAAAAAAAAATATTAAATTAATAAATTATATATTTTTCCTGTATATACAGATTTGTGCTTACAAAGATATACAAAAACACATCAACATGTACAAATAAACACATTCACACTTTCAAATAAACACATTCATAAAATCACAAAAAAAATACATCCACATACATAAATAAACATTCACATAACATTAAAAAACACATCCATGAAAAATTCACATTACACATCCCCGAAAAATTCAGATTACACATCCACAACTAAATGTATCAATTATCATCGGCTCACTGTTCGTCATCACCATCAAAATCATCTCCCTCATCATTTGATTCGTTTTGGGCGTCGTCCTCATTCACAGTAGGATTGTGCATGTTTTGAAATTGACTCATAAATGCGCTCATGTCTGCCATTTGTTTGCGCATCCACTCCATCTCCTTCCCTTGGGCTTTGATTTTTTCTTTCATGTTTTGCATCTCCGCAATCTGCTCCTCAAATTTCTGTTGATAGGAAGAGCTCGATCCTTCTCCCGGTCCATACCATGTACGTAACGTCTCTCGACTTCCTGCACAACGAACACGGTCAGATCGATCTTTTCCCATAACCGAAATGAATGCATCCTCAGCAGAAATGGGAGTACTCCCAACATCACTCTCCAAAGAAGAAGTGGTTAATTGAGTCATCTTCTCCTAAAAATAAATAAAATAAAATTGTTATTAGTGATACATATTAAATTTAATAAGAATGATTAAAAATAATAATTCAAATGATAAAATAACTTACATATCGACTCCTACTCTCCTCATCTACCCATTGCTCACTGCCGTCTGGAAGATCCTTACATCTACCCATCTTGAACATCTCAAGGCGCTCGGGATCACGTTGATGAAGATGATGCTGTTCAAATTATATTAAAAAAAATAAGTAATAAAAAGTTAACAATATAGAAACACTACTAATAAAATGAAAATCTTACGAAGTCATCCTTCAATTGATAATGACTCGTTCGGCCCCGCCTATATGGCATAGACTGATGGGAGCGATTTTCTCTATTACGATCAGCAATTTTCTACAGAAAAAAAATTATTAGTTGTCAAATTTGTATCGAACAAATCAACTTAAATTATCAAACTACATTATTATTTTACCTGTTCATCTGACGTGTTCCATTTCTCGCACATCGTCCGCCAATCAGGCGGATCAACACCCGCCGGCACAGAAACAATTGCATCCGCCAAAGTCTTTCCCGTATAATGCTATGAAATGATTTCAGTTTGACTTCATTATACATGAACATAAGAAAAAATAATACAAAAATAGATTATAAATGAACATAAAAAAATTTCATTTACTCTTTTCTTCAAAACACCGCGCCAACTGCGATGCATTGAGGTCATGTGCATAAGCATCTCCCTATCTGTCTCGGGAGTTCGGTCCCACTGATACATTAACTGCACATTATCGTTAACTTAATTAGTCATACAAATTTGACAAACATATAATTAACTTTAAATATTGTTACCTCGAGATCTCTAAACATTGCAGCTTGTTTCGCTGCAGGAAGAGTAACAAAATTTTTCTGCCATATCTTGCAATGAAGTTTTGCCACAACACCCATGCGGGATACAAAACTGCTTCCCTTCTCACCAACACCGTAACCGCTGATCACCCGCACGTTCCATCGTTGACCCTGCTCCAATCTCCCATCGGTGACACCTCTGGTGGGACCCCGATGGCCATGTCCCCGACCCCAAGGCTGCGTAGAAGATGGACCTGTTTAAACATACATGATAAAGATATTTATGTGAAATTATAAACATAAGAGTATCAATTTAATGAACGACTAAAATTAAAATTCATACCTATTGCAGATGAAGATGTGGATACAGATGTAGATGTCTAAGCCGCAGCGGCCTGAGAGGCAACAGGTTGAGAGGCAAGAGCCTGATATGTAGAAAGAGCCTGAGAGGTGGGAAGTTCGGGAATAAGTTGCTGAGAGGCAATGGCCTGAGAGGTTGAACGCTCAGGGATAGACTGCTGAGAGGCAATGGCCTGAGAGGTCGAATGCTCAGGGATAGACTGCTGAGAGGCATTCCGCTTCTTGCGGAGTGTGAAACCACTACCTGAGCCACGAGCGCCGCTACCTGAAGCCATCTGTTCAAATCCTAATATATTAGATTAGAGTTAGAAGTAAAAATAGATAAAAAATAAACGTCGTTGAAAGTTACCTTCACCTAAACCTCCAAGTATTCGCCTACTCTTATGCTAATTCCTTCACTAATATCCACATCAATGGTTTCTCCCCTAATAGGAATATCAATTAAGTTTTCTTGATAAACTTCTTCAACATATAATTCATCATCTTCAGTTGTTTCACCTTACATGTTATAATAATCTCGCGGTTGTGCTCTAACAGGAATGATCCACCCTACTGTTGTATTATCATTTACATAGAACACTTGTTCTACTTGATTTGCAAGAGCAAATGGCTCATTTGTGTTGAGTTTAAAACGTGTATTCAGACTGACAATTCCATACTTATCAATCTTAAATCCCCTGTCTTTTTTATAAACATCCCACCAATCACATTTAAACAGTACAATATGACTTTCATGATCAAAAGATATTTCGAGGACATCAATCAGACGTCCATAATATCCATCACATCCAGATTCAAGTTCCGCATTCACAATAACTCCAGACAATTGAGTCAATTTAGTATCATCAATGTTTTTGATACGAAATCTAAAACCATTTACTATGTAACCTGAATGTGAATATGCAAGTCTTGATGGTCTCTGTGACAAAACTTCAATCTCATGAGTACAACGAGGATCATTTGCTTCTTTCAGTTCTTCAACATAACTTTGAAACCATTTCAGAAAGTCTTTCTCCACTACATTTGAAGTTTGCACTTGTTGTTTGTGTTCAGAAAAAAATTGATCTATTTGTTCAATCTGTTTCAAAATGTATGTATGGGCCAAATCTCTTTCTTCTTCAGATAGTAAACGAGGTTCTACTTTTCCTTTGAGAAAACGTCCAGGAGATTTGAAAATCGAACAACTTTCATTATTAGTCTCATTAACAGTTCCATCATAATTCCTTTCTCTCCGATTAAATCGAGTGTCAATGTCATCCATATACATCGAACAAAATGACATCGTTTCTTCAACAAGATAACCTTCTGCAATTGAACCTTCTGGACGTGCCTTATTAAGAACATAATCTTTCAATTTTTTCAAAAATCTTTCTACAGGATACATCCACCGATACTGAACAGGACCAGCAATTCTTGCTTCATATGCCAAATGGATTATCAGATGAATCATTACGTCAAAAAAAGACGGTGGAAAAATCTGTTCCAACTTACATAATGTCACTGCAATATCACTTTCTAATTTGAATAAACGTTCTGGTACAAGAACTTTGGAACATATTTCTTTGAAGTACATACTCAACTCTGTAATTGGATCAGTCACATCTTCATGTACAATGCCACGAATTGCCAACGGCAGCAATACTTGCATGTAGACGTGAGAATCATGACTCTTCAACCCAGTCAGCTTTCGACCCATAATATCTACACTTTTGGATAAATTAGAAGAATATCCATCTGGGACCTTAATGTTACTTAAGAATTCACACACAAGAGACTGTTGTCTTTTGTTTAGTGTGTACATTGCTGCTGGTATCTTGTTCTTGTATTGGGGGTCCTTTGACACATGAAATTCTGGCCGTATTTTCCAGTCTTCTAGGTCTAACCGTGCTTTTAAGTGGTCTTTACTTTTTTCACCACTTAGAAGGTTCAAAGTGCCCAACAAATTATCACATACATTTTTCTCGATGTGCATTACGTCTAAATTGTGACGAATCAGAAGATTCGACCAATATGGTAACTCTTTAAATAAAATGCTCCTTTTTTTCCATCCTTTCAAGTCTGCAATATCTTTCTTGAACTTTTTTCCGAATTTCAGATAAGGAAGACTCTGTTGTTGATTCCACAGTTCTAAACCTGTCAGAATTCTTGGCCGTCTGCCACATACAACTGTACCATCAAATTTATGTTTGTAATTACTTTTCCTCCATCTGTGATGCAATGGCAAAAAACGTCGGTGTCCCAAGTAACAAAATTTGCGGCAATTAATTAACCATCTTGAACAGGTTTTATAATTACATGATGGACATGCAAATTTTCCTTTAGTGCTCCATCCAGACAAATTGGCATATGCTGGAAAGTCATTTATTGTCCAAAGAACGGCAGCATGCATCTTGAAATTCTGTTTTTTTGCAGCATCATATGTTTCAACACCATTCTCCCATAAGTCTTTTAAGTCTTCCACTAGTGGTTGTAAGTACACATCGATGTCATTTCCCGGATCTTTAGGACCAGGAATTAGTAATGACATCATCATAAATGTTTGTTTCATGCACATCCACGGTGGCAAATTATAAACAACTGTCATTACAGGCCATATACTATAGTTGCTGCTCATATTTCCGAATGGGTTAAACCCATCACTCGTTAAACCGAGTCTCAAGTTGCGAGCTTCTGCCGCGAAATCTGGATACTGATTATCAAAATGTTTCCATGCCTCAGAATCAGCAGGATGTCGCATCTCTCTGTTTTGTTGAGGAATTCGACCATCAATATGCCATGTCAACCACTTGACTGTCTTGGAAGACATAAACAACCTTTGCAATCTATCTTTCAATGGAAAATAGCGCAAAAATTTATTAGGTAGTCGTTTGCCAAGTCTCTTGTTCTCATTCTGTATTTGGTTGTTCAAGTCATGCATACTTTCCTTATACCTCGGTGCATCACACTGTGGGCACCGATCTTTATCTTCATTTTCCTTCCAAAATAGTAGGCAATCATTCTGACATGCATCTATCTTCTCGTATCCCAACCCCAAATCTTTAATAATCTTCTTTGCTTCATACCATGTTTGAGGTACATTGGCTCTTTCTGGTAATATTTCTCTGATGAATTCAAGAAACATATTCATACATGCCCCTGTCACCTGATTCAGTGTCTTAATATGCAACAACTTTAAAAGAAATGTTAACTTTGAAACCTTCTGGCACCCAGGATACAATGGTATTTCAGCATCCTCCAATAGCTTATAAAAGTCTCTCGCTTTGGAATTCGGTTCATGCTCTTCTTCTGCAATAACACTTCCAGCTTCTTGCAAGTCATGCAACATCTCAACTGTACTATCAGCAATAAAAGATTGTTGTCGTTCACTCATCTCTACAGTAGGACTGTTGGTTTGATATCTGAACATATCAGTTAATGGTGCCTCTCCATGACACACCCAATTTGTATAATGCACCCATACTCCGTCCACCTTAAGATGGGTTTCAACATCTATTCGGGTCAACTTTACTCCGTTAAGGCAATTCCGACATGGACACTGTATCAATTCATTGTTTTGTCCATGCCTAAAACTTATTCTATCTTCATGAAAAGCAAAGTCCAAAAACTCAGCTACCCCTCTCTCATATCTAGGATCTCCTCGATTATGAATAAACTTCATCCAACTCTTGTCAAGTCCAGCCATTTCTATGTATCCTCTAACCTACATATTAACAAATGTGATCGATTAATAACTTCTATATTATCCACGCATGCAAAACACAAAGACACACAGTGGTCTCTCCATAAAATTTAAGAGAGGGAAGACCGGAGGCTCAGATAGAAAATGTTTTTAACCCATAGGGGCTTCCGTATGCTTCAGCGATCCGCACAAAACGGCTGCAACTCGGTTGCCCAGTAGGACCATCCAGAGTTGCCGTGCCGTTAGTAGATGGCTTGCAGTAGCTGTAAAGTCAAGTGTATCATCATCGCCTCACATACAATACCAAGGACATACACACAAAGAACCTGTAAAGATAAACGCATCGTCATCATATTCAATTAATTCAAAAGTGCTACTAACAAAAGTTAAATACATAAATAGATAGATAAATATATTTATAAATATAGATATATACATTTCTAAAAAAAATTCGGCAGCATCTCCCCTAAAAGTTGTACATTTTTCACATTTGTACACCTGTCTGGTTTCATACAATCTCATAAAAAAATAATATCTACATTACACATCCACATCCACATACGCATTCACATCCAATAAACACATCCACATCCACATCCGTACCTGTCAGGAAAGTTACTTGTACACATTTCTAAACAAAATTCAGCAGCATCTTCCCTGAAAGTTGTACATTTTTCAAACCTGTACACCTGTCTGATTTCATACAATCTCATAAACAAAGGGTACCTACATCACATAACATGTCCATCCATGTATATTTGATCATCTAATGTTCTTTAATATACGTGCTTCATGATTATCTTAAAATTTCGGCATCATCTCCCCACACTTCTCCAATATACCACCATTATTTACTAATTTTAACTTTTTCTCAAAAAGTCACTTGTATGAAATACAAATGACAAAAAGAGCAGTCAAAATTAGCAGGTATATTGGAGAAGAGTGAGAAGATACTGTCGAAAATTTAAGATGATCATGAAGCACATATAATAAAGAACATTAGATGATCAAATATCCACAGACTGTCCAACAGGACAATTCAAGACTTTATGATCGATATATGTCATTACTGTCAAAAGACAGTAAAAACATATATCATAACAAAAGTCTTGAACGGACAAAAAAAAAAAAGGGTCAACCACATCCATATATACAACTGCATTTACATATGCACAACCACATCCACATCCACATCCACATACACATACATGTACACATTTACATCATCATCTGTACCTGCAAGAAAATTTATTTGTATCTACATGTAAATATCAAATCACATCCACATTCATACATATCACATCTACATTCACATATATAGTACAAAAATTATATTCTAATTCGCATGCGCATCCACAACTATATATTACCCTTTGGTACTAGGCGGAGGTAAACCTCTACGCACTGGGGTTGCCAGTTTAATATACCAAAGCAGTAATATAGTCTGCCAAAAAAAAATCTATATCTACCAAACGGACCCTAAACGTAAAACTATATCAGAGGAAGATAACTTCTAAATAGAACTTGAGATCACTAAACCCTTGTGATCTCTGAGAACTATCCCAATAGAACTACCCGAATCATGTGTGGTTCCATCAAAGTTAATCTTGAGTGACCCTGAAGGTGGTGGGCACGAGGTAATGTCTCTGCTGGGTGTGGATGCTAAAGAAGTTTTTCAAATTTGGACCAGATTTCAAATTCGAATAGAGTTTTTCACAGGATGATCATCATAGGATTAAGGACTTTCCCTTCGATAACATGCTTAATTACAACGGTCCTTCCATATTTGCCAAAGAATGGAGAAACACATGACAAGGTGAGATTTATCATCAGTTGAACTGGAGAAAGGAGGACTAACTCAATCAATCAACCTGTCTCTTAATTGAATTTGGACTAAATTATTGAATTTGGACTGAATTTAGGCTGAATTTGAGTTAAACTTGGACTAAACTGGGTGATCCGGGGGGGGAACATGTTCTGGTTTTGTAGTCATGGAACAGAATGCTAAACTACATGTGACAGGCAAGATCATAATTGCACCCAACTGAAGGTGGCTTTTGAGCTTTCAGCAGTTATAAGTGGGAGGCTTTTCCTCTGCCAATTCGCTGAGATGTGCCTGATTTTCCAACAATGTGGCTAAAACATAACTGATTGGAATTTCTTATCTGTTTTATTAAGCTTTGAGCTTAAGGTAAGCTTGTCGTAAATTTTGAAATGTGGATAAGGACTTCGGAGCCAAAATTATTACCATTTAAGAGTGCATGATCATAAACATGTCCTAGGGTGTCATACGCAAAACCTTCACTTACGTTTGCCTTCCTCCATTGGGACGAGCCTACTACATTATGTACAAATAGCGCTTTATTTGGTGGCTAACTGTGTGACAGTCGGCTGAGGGTAGGAGGTGTAACACAGATGTTTGTCTATCTATCTATCTATCTGTCTGTCTGTCTGTGTGTTATATCTGTATCTATCTATCTATCTAACATGTTTTGGGGGGATGGGCTGGAGACAGGATGATTTTCATTTTTGTTTTTCTTATGTTTTTGGGGGATGGGCTGGAGAGAGGATGTATAATAGGAAGAAATGGTAGAGGAGTTGGGACATAAAGTATGGTGCCAGACTAAGGTGTCATCATTGCAAGAAAGCAAGCAAGAGTTTGTGAGTAAGGACTGAGTGGATGTATGGAGGGTTCCAGAATGGGAAGACATTAAGAGGAAGAATCTTACATCTTTCCAACTTTTGAATTTTATATTTGTGATTAACTCATTATTATTCGCGTGATTGATGAGGCCCATCTTTGGCCCATTAAGCAATGCTTGGATGTGACTGTTGACTCAATGGAACCTGACCAATTAGCCTGCATCCATTGGGACGAGCCTATGACTGACTTGCTCTATGCAGAAGTCAGAAGATGACTGCGGATCCCTCTCAACGTGGCTCTAACTGCAGATTGGAATAGGGGTACTAGATTTACCTAACAAGTTAGTGATAAGGCAGATCAGATTATCGTATGATTAGGTAAATGATACTCATGCCCAATAAACTTCAGAAAGTAGTAAAGATTAAATGAAAAGTTCTTATTGGCATCCTATCCATTCAGTCTATAATGACATCCCAACAAGCAAGTTCAGATTTCCCCCCCTGCTTTATAGGGCCCATAGACTCTGAACTCCACAGGATCCAAGTTCCAACTGCAGATTTCACTACATCAGAAAACAAGCCAAATACGACAGAGAACCAAGTCTAACCAACACAGTAAAAGCAACGAATCCAGATGCTAGCTAGTGACTATTCATTGAATAAGTATTAAGATTCTTAACATTACAGTCATGACTTACATTCAAACATCTATAAGAAAGCAAATCAGAAAGCCACAACTTACCGCTGCAGATGCATAACACAACCTTCAAGTTACCACATATAATTTGAAGATCATGAGATTTACTAAGTGATGCTCAAGGTATAACCAACATAAAAGCATAACGTATCTCTGTAGAAAACATGCAAGATTATCGTATGCTTTTTTTTCGAGCCTGCTTGCTTCTTATTCACACCATTCTGAGATTTTTACAAAATTATACCTACGAGCATCTAGATTTTTAAAAAATTATACCTGCAGTGGGCCGTGGAAACGAGGATGGCCAGTGGCCGTGGAAAGGAGAATGGCCGGTGGCCAGTGGGCGAGCACGATGGCGGGCCGAGCGGACGAGACCGGCGACAATGGCGGGTGGGACCGATGACTACGGCGGGCCGAGCGGACGGCGACGATGGCGGGCAGAGCACGCGACCGGCGACGATGGCGGGCAGAGCGGAGGCGACCGGCGACGATGGCGGGCAGAGCGGAGGCGACCGGCGACGATGGCCGGCAGAGCGGAGGCGACCGGCGACGATGGCGGGCAGAGCGGAGGCGACCGGCGCCGATGGCGGGCAGAGCGGAGGCGACCGGCGACGATGGCGGGCAGAGCGGAGGCGACCGGCGACGATGGCGGGCAGAGCGGAGGCGACCGGCAGTGGCTAGGGCTAGGAGAGGGGAAAAGATGGAGACATGGAGCTAGGGCTCGGGAGGGAGACAGGAAAAGAGGGGCGGTTTTTTGTCAGCGGCTATAAGTGTAGCCGCTGACATATAGTAGATATGTCAACGGCTATAAGTGTAGCCGCTGACATATATCAGATATATCAACGGCTACAGTTTAGCCGCTGACATATAGTATATATGTCAACGGCTATATGTGTAGCCGCTGACATATATTATATATGTCAACGGCTACACATATAGCCGTTGACATATAGATTTTACTGTTATTTTTTTTTTAATTTATTACATATGTCGACGGCTATATTAAAGCCGTCGACATATATTCTCTTTGTCGACAAGTATCTATAGCCGTTGACATATATTCGCTGACAAAACCTGCCTCCCTTGTAGTGAGTCCGGATCTCCTCAGTACATTGACTGACCGAAATTAGCCACTGCAGTGAAGAGGAGGGATGTAGATTTTTTAAAAAATAAGTTCAACTTGGAGGAGGGTGAGTTCAATTCGACGGACATCACTCTCCCTCCTCACTGCACTGACTGAAATAATGCAGATTCATTATAGAACTAATAGGAGTCTGGATCTTGTTAGTACAAGTTTAGTTGAGACTCAGTAAGTAGAGAGGAGAGAGGGGAGATAATTTTTCATAAGGGAAACTCTTAATGAACACTCGCGAGGACGGGTGCAATCCTATTAATGCAAGTTTGGTTGCGACTTAGTAAGTAGAGAGAGAGAGAGAGAGAGGAGAGATTTTTTCAAAAGGAAAACTCTCTCAGTACGCACCCATGCGGGCGGGCACGGGTGTGCACGCACACCGCATGTTGATAGGCCAGCGCGATGTACTCGCACCATATGTATATGAATTTTATATTATCATGATGCGTATTACCACAGGGAAATGAGTTGAGATAGGTTCTCATCATTAATCCACTTTTCCATGATTTTGCAAAGAAGTCCTTAACCCGTGTTCTTCTACTACTGAGGGGATAAAAAATTTAGGTAACATTTTTGGTCACGGTAGCACTGCTCGTTACCATATCCCTGGTCCAAGGCTGTAGCCAGGCCCCAGCTTTTTATTAGCAAAGAGGTGTTAGTGCTGCTTACGTCAGCCTTTATAAATTTGTCAGAAGTGGTGGCCTGGGTTTGGGTGACCACCTTATGAAGTGGGTCATTTAATCCTCTTTTGCTTTCGTGCACTGTGGCGAGTAATTTGTGATTGTGAGAGCATATTAATGCACCGCAAAAGTGGATTCGGTACTCGCCGGGGCAAGGCGGAACCCCCAACTACCCGTACCGCTAACATCCGAATCGGGAGATCCGAACGTTCCTCCAATAGAAGTGGGAGCAAGACCCTGCGTCGTCCTTCTCGTCTCTCAAACCAGTTGAGTCGTTGGTGTCTACTTACAAAATATTTTTAGAGAAATGATAAAAGAATGCAAGATTTTCTCTCCACTGGCGATTCCAAACTCAAAAATATAGTCGATGTAAATGTAGAAGAGCAAAGGGTTAGCTGGTTGTACGTAAAATTTATTTGGTTAGAAAAGCTTTTCTAAGGAAACAAATTTACAAGAAAGATGAAAATAACAAGCAATGTTTGGTGCTCATGTTTCCTTTGTCTGTTTCTCCGACAGATATTTTCCAAAAAACAATTTTATTCATACATTTGCTTGCGAAAGAATTTTGAGCTTTTCAATTTTTAGTTCTTATAATATTTAAGTATTTCTTATAAACTCCTATAATCTTCATTTCCTATAGAGATTTTTTTACATATATACTTTTGAAAACTAGTATTTCTGTATCTATGCTCCAAACTCCCATATATTGCATGAAATACCCTATAAAACTTAATAAGTATTAGCGTTATACCCTATGGTCAAAATACCGTGAACTCCAACTTAATATGCTGAAAAATTTTAGATATTCTTATATATATACCCTTAATTCATTAAAAGTTTGCGTACATGTCTTTGACTTTACCAAAATTTATAGAACTCTTTTAATATATTCAATTGATAATCACGGTATTTTGACAAAAGGATATAACCATAGTACTCCTAATTTTTTTGGAAGTTACCCATGTAATATACAAAAGTTGGGAGGACAGATATGAGTATGATAGTTTCTATTTAATGGGCGATATATAATCCCACCTTTACTCACCATGGTGAATTGAGTGAGAAGAAAATTCAAAGGAAAACGGTTTTGTAACTCATGTATTTGACTCCACATTTGACACCATAACTTGCCATACCCTTGGCAGAAATCTCTTCCCTTCACAAGATATGTAGTACTAAAAAAAAGTGTAAAAATAGGTACTGTAGAGATTTAATCTACCTATCTGCAGGAGTATTAAGTGTTGCATCAAACAATACCCTGAGATAAGAAGGTCACACAAGCACACAATGGGTTTTCTCCTCTGCTGACCCAACAATAAGGAATGATATGTTCTCCAAGGAAAACGTACTGAAGATGCATGGATGACACGAGCTCCCGAAGCCGATGATGATCTGGAAAATGATGGCTCCATCATCACAGAACATAAGCTGCAGATTTCACTGCCGCCTGAATAGATAGCCAAAAATCATGTCTGAGAGTCTAATCCAGGACAAAGATTCTAGCTCAGATTCATAATCCTTAAATCTGATGAAGATTTAAAGGTACAATTTTTTTTCAAATGAAAAGAGATAGATAGATTTTCTAATAATCTAAATTTTGTTTCATGTTGAAAAAGAATCTTTTTGATTCCTAGCAAATCTTTTGAAAAGGAAATAGAATGAGAAATTAAGGATTCTAAAAGGTAACACATCTTTTCTTTCTTTTTTTACCAACTTAAAGTTGCTAAAAGAGTGTTATATGCGAAGATAAATTTTTTTTTGGATGTCTTTAAATTTGAGTTCTCATAGTCTTTCAAATGATATTTTAAAAAATAAATAGCTTCTCTTAAAATTTGAATTCAAGAGATCATAACATAATTCTTTTCAAAATCTGAATATCTCTAAAATTTAATCCTAAAATCATTATCAAACGGAGCCTCAGTGCAGCTTCCCAAATGAAACAACATGGTCCGAGGAAGGAAAGAGAAATGGAGAATTAGGCAGAACCAAATCTGGTCAGAGAAATAAAGTTACAAGTGCAGAAAAAGGGATGGCTATCGACCAGGTGGAATCAATCGAAAGATAAAAGAAACAGAATGACTAAAGACTAGCCATAACAGCCAAAATGTTGACTAATTTAATTTTGTACCCTTTTCTGATACTTCTCTTACTCCACGTTGAAAGGTTAAAATAAATATAATTATTTATTTTTTATCTTGATTTTATTTTATATTTATTACTTGTTAAAAATTAAGGGAATTTTTAGATATATATCTCTATAAACTATTATTTTCGTGTACATATATTTCTGACTAACGCTGTAGGTATACCTCTTCTATCAAAATGATGTGAACTTTAACATAGGATGCTAAAAGGATTCAGATACTTTTACATATATACTCTTAAATACATCATAATTTTGCATATATACCTCTAGCTTTATCAAAATTTATAGAATCTAGCATATTTGTTTGAAGTTTATAGTATTTTAATGGAAGGCTATAATTGCTATCTTTTTGAAGATATCAATTGTATTTTCATTTAGATACATCCCACCCATCTCAATTTGAAAAAGATCACTAAAATTTTAAAATAATCAAATACCCCATCTAAGTTGTTCCCACTCCTTTAGATTTGGTTGTCAATGCTTGAAATGGCCACCTATATATAGCAGCAATGATGCCAACCTTGACATGAGGGTGAAGTCATAACATTAGCTACCTAACGCACGACAACTCCATCATATGATACATCATGCATGGGAGATACAGTGTGAAATTAGAAACATAGAAAGAAAAGGTTCTTTATCCCTATTTGCTAGGGCAGTTGGTTCACAACCTCCCTTGCAAAAGGGAGGTCTCAAGTTCGAACTTGATTGAGGCCTAAAAACCCTCCCGTCATTGAGCCCTGGTGTTGCTGGGATATTTATTCTCTGGTCTGTGGCATTACTTCCTCAGAAATCAGACGGATCTGGAATTATCGCCTAATTAGGTGGACCCCTCGACCAGACCGAAATTATCTCCAACTCTGGAGGAAAATTTCGGATTCCGATTGAACCCCGGTCGCTTGTAAATAGTTGTACAGACTCGGCCTCTCGGCCCAACAAAAAAATAAAAATAAAAATTAGTTCAATCTTATTTATTTATAAGTTCTCAAAGGCAAAAAAGTTTCTCTTTTTCAGATCTAACATCTTTCTTCCCATAATAAAATAGATGAGTCAATAAGATCAATTGAAGTAGAAAAAGATGTAAAATTAATAAATTAGAGGATCCAACTCAATCCCTATTTATCACAACTGCAAAAAATAAGCAGAGCAAAGGGTTATGCGGCTTCGGGTGTTAAAAAGAATGGATCGACATCATGAATGTACAAAGGGTAGAATATTCAATAAAAAGGTAAAATAATCGAGGGATTGCTAATTTCTTTGAGTAAACAAGGAATCAGATATTTCACTTTCATGTTAAAGATTTTCTTTCTTTTAAACTTTTTTTGTCAAATAAAAAATTGAGGGATGATAGAATAACTCCGATGAAGTCATACATATGAGTAATACTTGCTGCAATGTTGCTGCATTGCAATCCAACATGGATTACAATGCAGCAGCAGTAGCCGTCTGATCTAGTTGGATCGGATGGCTGCTGCGCAGTCCGACGGGGTGGGGTGGATATTAGTTTTTCATTTTTTTATTTTTATTTGGATTTTTAATTTTTTTGTAGTGTTTGATAAAAAATCGGACGTTATAGTCAGGTTGTTCGAGTCGGCCTCGACCTGGTTGTTCCAGGTATTCCTAAAATTCATAACAAGTGGTATCAGAGCCAGGTTGAAATTTTTGGGCTCCGATTTACGGGATTCTTCCTGTTATTTAAACAAAAAAAAAAAAAAAAATTCCGGGCCGGACGGCCTCGCGGCCGTGCAGCGGGCCTGCCGCTGCGGGCTCGCCGCGGCACGCGGCCCCGCGTGGGGCAGCACCCCGCGGCCCGGCTTGCAGGCCCGGGGCGTTGCCGCGGCCGGCTGCCGTGGACCCGCGCGGGTGCGGCACGCCCTGCCGCGGCTGCCCGCGGGCGCGGCACGCCCCGCCGCGGCTACCCACGGCCTGCGGCACGCGGCCACGCTGCAGGTGGGCCTACCACGCTGCGCGGCCCCGCCGCGGGCAGGCGTGCTGCGGGGCGCCGCCGTGGGTTTCCGGCGAGGGGTTCCGGCGGCGATTTCCTAAAAACGGTTTCCTAAAATGGAGTTTCCTAAAATTGAGTTTCCTAACTTTCCTTTTGGAAAGATTGAAGATGATGGAGTTTAGGAAACTATTGGATTTTATTTGGGTTAGATTTTAAATCTGTAACGGATCTTGGTTAAAGATTTTCGGGTCCTATTTTGGGTATTAGATCCGTTAGGATCTTATTAAGACCTAGATCTGGATCCATTTGATAATTCCGTAACGGATATAAGTTAACGGGTTTTGGATTCGAATTTTGGGTACGATATCCGTTTGGATATCATTAAGACCTGAATCCGAATCCGATTAAGTTCCCGACCCGATCCCGTTAATCCAACCCAAAATCGAACGCGTTAACCCGTTTAGATCCGGACCCGCATCCGTTTATATCCGTTTGTGTAGATGTATCTTTTAAGATTTAAAATTATTTAATTTAAATTCCTTTAGTCATCTTTATCTTTTAAAGTTCATTAATGGTCACTTAATTGGTCTATTAAGTTCTGGATCTTAGGCCCATATTTCTGGGCCCATTTTAGACCCGTTAGTGATCTTTAAAGGATAAAAAATCTTCTTTTAAATATGTTTGGATACATACACAATTTCTGAAAATCTGTTTGTAACTTTGATTATTTCTGCAAACAGAAACGAATATTTTTGCAATTCAGTTTATTTCTGCAAATTGAAAACGGACATGTTTGCAAATTCTGGTTGTTCTTGCAAACTGAAAAGTATGTTTACAATTCTGGATATTTCTGTAAACTGTACAGGTTATGTTTGCAATTCAGATTTCTTTTCTGCGAACAGAAAATGACATATATGTAACAGCATGCTATAAACTTGTTAAGTAGCTATTTTAATGTAGTTTTAAGCATTATTAATGTTTTTTATGAATCAATAATTGTTGCTGTAAATTTAGGAGATATTTCTTGTGATTATTTATCATCTTTACAGTTTATAATCATGCATGAATATCTCCATTTTAGATTGCAATAGTTATTGTGTTTATGTCCTTTTTTGCTCATATTATGTATTAATTGATGCTATTATATAGTTTTATGGTAAATTTTGATTTTTAAATGATTAGTTTGACCACCAAAGTGGCACTAATCACAAGGATTGATAAAATCTTATCATATTAAGTTTTAAATAGTATTATTGATGAGCATTTAGTTATTTGTTATCATTTTAATTGGGGGAGGATGTTTTAGAATTCAAAGTGTGTAAGTAGATCACCAAAGTGACCTTATGCATGGAGAATAATAAAATATACTTGTTAAGAAATTAAAATGATATAAAATACTTGTGTTCTTGGCTTGATTGTAAAGTTTAACTCCCAAAGGAGTGTTTATTTTCATGTCCTGAGCAGGATAAAATAAAATTTATCTACATGGCGATTCTTGAGAGTTATGTGCCCAAAGGTACTCTATCTTGACATCAAAGTATTTATAAATTTTAGTTTTATCACTTAAGTTAATCTGGGGAGTTCGTCCATGAAGCTATCGGACAACTTGATAAAGTAGTTCATGTTAAGTTATTGAATTACTTTGCAATGTAAATCTTGTCTCATTACTTGCAATTTATTAGTTCCATTGCCTTATATGTGAGCATGTGTTTGTTTATTTCAGCTGCTTCTCCTTTGTTTGCACCATTTAATACTAGTGTGCCGTACCTGAATGACACTAATTTCACTGAATGGAAACAAATGGTACAATTTGCCTTGGGTTGTATGGACTTAGATTTAGCATTACGTGAGATTATGCCGGCTCCACTTACTCCAGAAAGCTCAATGGAACAGCAGACTCATTACGAAAAATGGGAAAAGTCCAATCGTCTCTTCCTCCTGTTCCTTCAGGGACACGTTGGACAGAACATCAAGGGATCTATCTCAGATCAGACCACTGCTAGTGGATTTCTTAAAACCATTGAGGAATAGTGCATTAGTTCTGATAAGGCCAAAGCCAGTACTTTAATGGCTAAACTGTCCTCAATGAAATACACTAGTGGTAGTGTTCGAGAGCATATAATGATCATGAGAGATATTTCTGCTCAACTGAATGCCATGGAAGTTACTATTTCAGACATTTTCTTTGTCCATTTTATTCTCAACTCTTTGCCAAATGAATATGAGGCATTTAAGATCTCCTACAACACACATCAAGCTAAATGGTTAGTCAATAAATTGATGACCATGTGTGTCTAGGAGGAAGAGAGATTAAGAGGAGAGAGGAATAATGTTGCTTTGTTTACCTCTCATAAAGTAAAAAGTAGATCAGGAAAGAAGAATGGTGTCCAGAAGAAGGACAAGTCAAAAGGCAAAAATGACAAGTGCTTCTTCTGCAAGTTACCTGGACGCGTTAAGAAAGATTGTCTGAAAAGGAATGTATGGTTTGAAAATAAAGGTAATCTCTCATCTTATGTTTACTATGAGTCTAATTTAATTAATGTTCCTAAAAGTACATGGTGGATTGACTCAGGTTCTACTGTGCATGTTGCCACTTCTATACAGGCATTCCTTTTCCAAAGGCCTTCGAATGAGGGTGAGCGGAGCATCCTTTCAGGAAATAAAACGCGCTCACAAGTCAAGGCCATAGGAATTTATAGGATAGTTATGGAATCATGATTTGTTCTAGATTTAGAAGACACTTTATGTACCATCTTTTAATAGGAATTTGATTTCAGTATCAAAACTTGATTCAAAAGATTTTCAAGTTAATCTTGGAAAATCTTCAGTTGAATTAATAAAGGATTCTATTGTTATTGGTACTAGTTCTATATATGATGGTTTGTATAAATTGTGTCTTAGAAATGTGATTGAACAATCTCATAATACCCTGCTTACTTCGGTTCTTACTGGCAACAAACGTGGTAGAGTTAATGAAAATTCATCCATATTGTGGCATAGGAGATTATGATATATCTCCATTAAGAGGCTCAAGAGATTAGTGGGAGAAGGAGTGTTACACACTCTGGATTTCACTGACTTTGAGACATGTGTTGATTGCATTAAAGGAAAGCAAACACACATGCCTAATAAAGATGCCACAAGAAGTTCTGGAATTTTAAAAATAATTCACACTGATATCTGTGGTCCTTTTCCACCCTGTCTGACTGGTGAGAGGTACTTTGTCACCTTTATAGATGACTATTCTAGATTCATGTATCTCTATTTACTTCTTGAAAAGACAGATGTTTTTAATGTCTTTAAGGATTTTAAGAAAGAAGTAGGGAAACAATCAGGGAAAGTAATCAAGATAGTAAGGTATGATAGAGGTGGCGAGTACTATGGTAGGTATACTGAGATGGGACAAAGGCCTGGTCCATTAGCTAAATTCCTTAAAGAAGAGGGTATTGTACCTCAGTACACTACTCCTGGCAGTTCATATCATAATGGGGTTGCAGAAAGAAGGAATCGAACGCTTAAAGAAATGGTTAGGCCAATGTTGAGTCATTCTACCATTCCTTTATCCTTGTGGGGCGAGGCCATTAAGACAGCTGCTCACATTGTGAATAAGGTTTCTACGAAGGCTGCGCTTAAGACTCCTTATGAGTTATGGTGTGGTAAGAAACCTTCTGTGAGCTATATGCGCACGTGGGGGTGTGCAGCTGAAGCTAGACCATACAGTCCACAGGAAAAGGCTAGGCTTTTGATCTTAGAACAACTAGTGGATTCTTCATTGGTTATCCAGCGAGATCAAAAGGGTATAGATTCTATTGCCCATCCCATGTTCCCATCATTATAGAAACAGATAAGGCAAGGTTCCTTGAAGATGGCGGAGTTAGTGGGAGTGGACCTTCTCGAGAGATTTCTTTTGAGGAGTTACAGGATCAGGTTGAAACACCTGTAACAACTAACAACCTTGTTCCCATATTCATTCTTCGGAATGAAATCTTAGGGGAGCAAATAGTTGCAGTTGGTCCACCCCAGGTTGCTAGAGAGCCAGAAGATGTCGCTGTTGTTGACCAACTACCTCCTCAGGTGGATCATGGGCCAACATTGCGTCGATTTGACAGAGTCAGGAGACCTGTTATATTTAATGAGTTCATAGTATACCTACAGGAGGATAGTGTAGACATTGGTGACATTGATGATCCAGTGACGTTTTCACATGCCATGAAGAGTGAAAAATCTGTCTATTGGTTTGAAGCCATGAAAGAAGAGCTTGACTCAATGGCTAAAAACCAAGTCTGGGATCTCGTTAACTTGTCTAAAGGGTCCAAACTCGTTAGATGTAAGTGGATATTCAAAACTAAGGTGGACTCTAAAGGCATAGTTGAATGATATAAGGCTAGATTGGTGGCTAAGGGTTTCACTCAAAGGGAAGGCATTGACTATGATGAGACATTCTCTCTAGTTTCCAAGAAGTTCTTATTTAGAATAGCCATGGCCTTGGGAGCTCATTTTGACCTGGAGTTACAACAGATGGATGTAAAAATGGCTCTTCTCAATGGGGACCTAGATAAGGAAGTGTATATGGAGCAACCTCAAGGGTTTCGTATTGAAAGGAAAGAACACTTGGTATGCAAATTAAGGAAATCCATTTACGGACTTAAGCAAGCTTCCCGCCAATGGTTCATAAAGTTTAATGAAATCATACTGTCCTTTGGGTTTAAAGAAAACATTATTGACGAATGTTTGTACCTAAAGATCAGTGGGAGTAGTTTCATTGTCTTGCTTTTGTATGTGGATGACATTTTGCTTGCTAGCAGTGATCTTGATTTATTGTACGAAACTAAAGCTTTCCTTTCTAAGAACTTTGAGATGAAAGATATGGGTGATGCCCACTATGTTTTAGGCATTGAAATCACTAGAGATAGACCCTCAGGTACTTTTGGTCTCTCTCAGAAAGCTTACATCTCAAAGGTCTTGGAAAAGTTCAACATGCAGTCCTGCGCACCCGATAAAGTACCTATTGTAAAAGGTGATAAATATAGTGAATTACAGTGTCCTAGGAATGACTTGGAAATGAAGCAGATGGAGCCCATCCCATATGCTTTAGCCGTTGGGAGCTTGATGTACCTTCAGATTTGTACACGTCCAGATATTGCTTTTGCCGTGGGTATGTTCAGCAGGTACCAGAACAACTCAGGCATGGATCATTGGAAAGCTTCCAAGAAAGTCATGCAGTATCTTAAGGGCACATTAGATTTCATGCTCACTTACAGAAGATCAGATCAGTTAGAGGTCATTACATATTCTGATGCTGATTTTGACGGCTGTCTTGATTCGAGGAAGTCCACTACATGATATATCTTCCTCTTAGCAGGAGGAGCTATCACATGGTACAATGAGAAGCAGAGTATTACAGTGGCTTCCACGATGGCAGCTGAGTTCATTGCTTGTTTTGAGGCTAGTGCACAGGCCATCCAGTTGCGGAATCTGCTTACATGTCTATTATTTATTGATTTCGTCTCCAGACCTATCATGATATATTATGACAATTCCGGTGCAGTCTTCTTCTCTAAGAACAATAAAGCGTCCAAAGGTGGTAGAACCTTAGACATTAAGTATTTTGCTCTTAGAGACAGAATAAAGAATCAAGAAGTGTCTATAGAACATATTGGGACGGATCTTATGGTTGCTGACCCACTCACGAAAGGACTACCTGCTAGCACTTTTTATAGTCATGTGATTCGGATGGATCTTGTCAGTTCTCTCGATATGTTGTGATTCTTCTATTGCTTTCTGCCTTTTCCATTTATCTTGTATACCTGTTGGTTATGGATTTAAGCTAGCAGATTGTATGTTTAAGTGGTGACCAATGGATAAACATTATGTTTGAGTTTATCTACAGTTCCATATTTGATGTTCAATTATAGTAAGTTGGTGGCATTGTGGTATATGGAAGGAGGTGTGTAATTGAATGCATTTGCCGCCATGACTCATGTCATTTGATTTACTGTTCTTGAATCTTTAAGATTCTGTTAATTGGAATGGTGTGTAGTTTTTGTTTTATCGTGCGCACGTATACCGTGGTTCTCTCTTCAGGTGCATGCCCATGATGTCAAATCTTCAAGAGTCCTTTTAAAATTATATATATTTATACTGTAAGTATGTTTTCAAAGAAAGATTTGATATGCTTAAGACAAATTGGACCAAGTGGGAGAATGTTGAGTTTTTACCTAATTAGTGGTCCACTTGTGTTTACTGGGCTGCACACTTGCGCACCATTAGACATCCAATTAATGGAATAAGTTATTGGACTTAACCCATTAGGTGCCCATTGAGGATCCTGTAATGGGTAGGATCCGTTTAGTAATTAGAACGGGACTGGTCCCTCCTCTCTATAAAAGAAACCTGTGACTCCTCATTAGGTCATACGTATCAAGAGAAATAGAGAGAGGAAATCAGTGGAGACTGTGCCAGGGCTACACCGTCTCCTCGTCCGGGGTTCGTGCGTTCTTGTTCGAAGTTCGTCGTTCGTAGGGATCGACTCCGGCGTCGTCTTCCTCTGCGTTAGAGATGACTTCCGCTCAAGGTATTCCTAAAATCCCTAACAAAGAATACATATATGATCTAGAAATTACTTAGGAGTTGAGAAGATTACCAAATAATAAGAAAATTCACAAATTCACAAAAGTTAATAAAAAACTATTTTTTGAAAAGCCACTTATACTTGGTATCTTCTTTTTATCACGGAAGTCTAAAAGCATTGAGTACATTTGAAAGTATTTAAAAGTTGTCAAAACTTATGAAGTTTCATTATGACACTCGTACCTTCTCATGAACAATTTAAGTCCACTAAAGTCTGAACATAGCTGGTGCTAGATTGCTAGTTGGGAGACTCACAGTGTTATTTCCTGTTATGTACAGGAGTGCGGCTTAGTGCACATCCCACGCAGCCTGTCCGCATGCGGACGGGGTGATGCGAGGGTGTGCAGCAAGTATTTCTCTATTTACAGAGGCGATGCCTTACCTTGTTAAGAAAGGATCTCCCATCTCCCCAAAGGAGGGAAGGCAAGGCCTCAAAGCACAACAGAAATGGGAGGGGGAAAACGACCAGCTGGGGATAAAGCCCGACAGGCCCACTTCCCCCTGGTACGGAGCTCCGGGCATATTCAAAAGATGCCAGCCAGAAAAAGGGAGAGAGCAGAAAAGTTAAAGCAAGTGGTGTCGGCATCAACGGAGGTGCTCGCCGCATATGCTGCCGAAGATGCCTTCCTCTCGCAGGGGGCCTCGCCAAAAAGGCTACGCCGGCAACGCACACATCATTGCTCATTCCACACAAGAGAAGCCTTGCAATACACATATAACTACCCAAGCCCAGGCTCCCCCTTGCCCTCCTCTCTCTCCCTCCTCTCTGCTGTCCCACAGCCGCCATGTGAGCGCCTGCGAAGCACGCTGCCGGCCGGCCACCGGCGGGTGCATGGCGCCTGTTATGTGGGTCAGTGGGTGTTGGTGTTCTCTCTTCCTGTTGTGGCTGTCACCGCCGTTCCTTCCCCGCTTGGTTGGGCATTCACTGATGAAGAGGGGGTGTGGGGGCGGCGCCGTCGGAGGTGGGGGCGGCCTTCCTCGGCGGGGATGCCGGCCACGGTGACCAGCTCCAGATAGGGCAACTTGGATCCTTTGGCATTTCTGTGGCTTCCGCGGCCGGCTAGCTCTAGAGTTCCGTGGGACTGTCAATGGCGTGCATGAACAATTAGTGTACTGAGAGGATCTCTTCTCTTTTTATAACAGTGTGTTTCTTTCTGTGTGTTTTTGTGTTAGGGTTTTGATAACTATATCTATCACAGTGCTACGACATGAATGTTGCGTTGCAGAGTCCTTTCTAAAATTCTACCTCCTCTGTTTCACAGTGTTCTGTGTGTGAGGTTATGTGCATGTGCAAGTATATACTTGTGCATGTCTGTGGCCGTGTATACATTTGTAATGAGACGCAGTTTTTATGCTTATGCTATATTTGCTGCAAGGAATATATTAGTTTGTATTTTGGGGTGGCGTACTACTTGCCAATTTTTTTTTTTGGAAAAAGTGATTGGATTGGATGACTCCGCAGTCAAAGACATCTTTCGACTTTCCTGTAAAGTCGAACTCGCTGAATCATTCTTCTATTTTTTTAATAAAATCTTCTGCACTAAGCGTGGACGAATTAGAATGTAGGAGGGCAAAAGAATTCGGAGAAGGCTTAAAATAAGAGAGTTCGATGAAGTAAGCAAAAATCTAAACTTCTTAAATTTAACTGCAAATATGATGCTTGATGTAACTAACTCTAAATAAATAGGACAAAAAACTCTGATGATGATGACAACAATGATTCGGACAAGAATAGGTTATAATTGATTTTTTTTTTTCCAATTTCTGAGGTCAAATACATCTCGGCGTTAGAATGTTGCCATATCTATAAAAATTTCTGAGTAGCATAGATTATAAGATTAAGTGATTAAAACATATGGTCATCATCTTCACCGAGAAATGCGAGAATCTTTATTCAAGCTAAAGCATCGTCTTCCTTCAGTAAAGTGCGATGCATCTTGGTCGTACTCATCTGATCCGATTCCCTTGCTTCCCGTCCTATGGTATAGTAGTGGCCCACATTTTGTTTGGTGACTTGGTCTCCAATGGTAGTTCTTAGTATAAACTTAAACTAGCGGCTGTGACCTAAGTGGGCTTCTCATTATCGAATAAGAATATAGTTATTCTGATAGTGACAATACTTTGCTGCACCACAGTGTTACGTTGCCTGGCGATATTTTTATCTTAAAAATATTTTTTTAATTTTTTTAGGTGGATCCATTATGTCTTATATGTCTGTGTAATTTAACTTTTGATCGGATAATCTTTAAAAAAAAGTATTTTTTACTGGAGTTGATTTTTAATTTTTAATTTTCTTTTAAGTCGTTCAATCGGAAATTAGATTATACAATCACCTACGTCATATTAGGACACACCTAAAAAAACTTGAAATATTTTTTTAAATTTAGCTTTTCGAACAGCTGTGTCCTGGATGTGCTTGCAAGACTTCCATATCGTTGGTATTATTGATCTCCCTTCTCTTTTATTATTAAATGTAAATACTTAGTTGATTGAAATCAGTTCTCAATTGCCTACAAACGAGGCTTCTCCAGGAAAACCTTCGAGAAATGATGATTAAGAGTAGTCGTAACACCTGATTTTTCACTTCGCTCTTTTCTCGTTGGAAGGACTTCCTAAAATGCTGTGAAGGGCATTCGAAATGCTACTATAATGCTGCTGTAAAAACATAAATTAATCATTGAAAATATTATAATTATTTAAAAATTAATCAACTAAAAGGAGGATTTTAAGAATCAATAGAATTTGAAATGCAGACCAAACGTAGGATATAGTGCCATAAAATAATTTACAGCATTCCAAACACGAGAAATACGTTTTATGACTATTTACTACGATGCACTAAACGACACCTTAGATGAACATAATCACTTGCCTGAATCGAGAGGCTCATGTGTGGTCTGTTTAAAGCCCATCTCCTACCATGTCGGATCAATATGGGATTTGTCAGAAAACAACATAAGCAGAGGAAATGGCCCATCCAACTCCAGAATAATTAGTAGTTGGTGCAGATATAAAGATCCACCTAAGTACATCACTCACTCATGGACAACTGATGTAGTGATGTATAATGAACATGCTAATAGATGAAGGGCATGTTTGGCAAAACTTCTATTTGAAAGTTACTTTTGACTTCCATTTCTTACGTAGAATAAGTTGAGGGATAGAGGTTATAACTAATTTTGGTTTGTTTACAAAAATCAACTCTTTGATAACAATCTCATTTTTTCTTCAATCTTGGAAGCTCTCTCTTTGTAACTTTTGGTTGGAAGCCAAAATACAAGTAAAATACCACATAAATGGCTTCCAAAATCTAATGGCTTTCATAAAAAAATAACTAAATAAAAATACAAAAGTACTTCCAAATAAAAACTGCGTCAAACACGGCCGAAACTTGCCAGACTAGTTTCACTTCTTCAAATCTATTTGCTTGCTTGGTCTTTCTTCTTGCACGATAAGATTTTTGACTTGAGCCATTACCCATCCCCTAATAATGGAGGCTGCCACATCCCCATGTTTACTGCTTTCAGGCTACCACTCCGTTTGAAAATTACCTGGATCCACCGGTCAACTTTGGGTTGAATCCACTGGATTTATGTTAATGAATCGAGCCTCAGGAGGTTACTGGACCCAACTTATAATGCGAGGGCCGGACCCAGCCCAAGGTTACTTGGTCTGTCCAGTAAGGCCCAGGTCCGATCCATAGAAACGTTTTAAGAGCAGTAAAACTTGTTGCACCGTCAGACGGATTTGCATCACCCGTCTGTGCTTTTAATCAAAATTTTTAATTTTTTTACGTGGGTCCCAGCTTGACCTATATGTCCTGGTACAATTTAATATCCAATCGGATGATTCAAAAAAATCTAAAAATTCAAAAACCGACCTCAAATGAACAGTAAAAAATAAATTTTCATCTTTTTTTAAGATTGTTTTATCAGAGATCAGATTATACAAACATATAAGTCGGATTGAGGTCCACCTAAAAAAATTCAAACTTTTTTTTTAATTAAAACCACCGCCAGGCAGAACAAATACCTCTGACCGTGTAGCAAAGTTGTTCCCTTCTAAGAGTTATGCTTCGTCCAATACCGAATGGATTGTGGTCCGATCATGAGGATTGAATGGCTCACACTTAATTATACCTGGATGAGGACACCTGCTAGCTCTAGATTCACAATCACCATCCTAAATTCCAAGTCATACTTTGATAAGAGGTTCCCACCTGCTATCACTAGTGTGTGAGAAGGCCACTTCTCAGTAGAGGCAAGTTCCCAGTGGATGCAGTCACTATCTATCTCCAAGTTTGATTCCTGCTTATAATCGTCAAACATTATCTGATTAATCCATACCGGCAAATCTAAATGGAGAGACCACACCACAAGCCTAAACAACTGCTAACACTTTTACCGCATACATACATATCCAACTGTCCTTTTTTTTTGGGAGTTTTTGCAAATAACTCCTTAAAGAATGTCATATTGGTCGATAACTCCTTGTATGATTCGTATTTGCATATAACCCCCCTTAAATATAGTGTTATTTGTATATAACCCCCTCAACTATATAGGCTTCCTTTGAATTTCACCTAAATTAAAACGTTGTTACCTATATAGAATATGTGAAAGTCATTAAATAAAATATTAATGATATCTTCAAATAAAATAGATACATCTCACAAGAAAAATCACATAAATATCTATTCATAAGCTGTTGTATATAATTAACATACAAAAATATTTCCATATTTATGTGGAGTAAAAATATTTTAAGTTAGATAAAATTTCAAACAAGTCACATAATTAAGAGGGTTATATGTAGATATCCCCAAAGTTTAGTGGGTTATATGAAAATATGAATCATACAGAGGGTTATCTACAAATATCGCATCTTTTAGGAGGTTATTTGCAAACTCCAGAAGAAAAAAGATCTTTTAGATCTCATTTTTATCACTGAAGTATGTCTCTATTCACATAAAATAAAAGTGAATGTGAATCTCATATCCACTTTGTCTAATGAAATAATTGATTTACCTTTATCACATGTAAGAGGGGGCATATTCTAATCTACGAAATGAGGATCAGATAATCTCATCTCTTGAAAGCTTTGTTTTGATTAAACATAAAGATTTGTTAGCATGCTTTCAATGTGTTGCCATTCAATTTGCCATCTGATCAACAGATCAAATGGAGCGATTACATCAGCTCCGGTTGTCCTGTAACATCTTATGAGACATTGCAGCAAGTATTTCTTGCATTAAGTAGATCTCAGACAAGTAATTTCCTTTTATTAAATAGATCTCAAGTAACACTTCTTAAAAGAAGATATTTTTCTGTCAAAATTTATATCGCTTTTTCAAAATTTAGCTTAAAATAAACCCAAGAGAAAATCTACTCGTCTTTTCATGCATCTATCCCTTTCTACCTAAATTAAAGTGCATATAATACAAGTCAATGCCATGATATTTGTAAAATATTTATATAACATATTAAAAATATTAATAATAAAAACTTATTAAATATACATAAACAAAGAGGATCTCTACTTTAAAGATATCACATCAGTATATGAGAGAGAGCAACTTGTAAGGTAGTGGGAAACTACAAAAGAGGATAATGAAAGATGGAGATTCATGAGCAGTAGTAGAGGGTAAGCAAGAAATATAGTAACACCCCACATTATGGGGTAGGTATTCTAGTTATCTTATGTGTGAATGGCATCATAAATCTGGGGGCTTGACACCCATGATCAGTCGCCAGGGGTTGAAGAAAAAGCTGCATCACAGGGCTTGGCCCCAGAATTTCTAATTTAAAAAAGGTGAGATTTACGCACAAGCCATGTGGCATAAATCTTTGATTTTCTTACAAAATCATAATTTAGTCATACCTTTTCATCTCAATGTATTTTTCATAAATAAGTTATCATTTATTGAAAGAATCATAAAAATCTTCATTAATTTAAAAATTATAATTTAATCAAGTTAAAAAAGCATAACTTTAAAATAAATTATTTTATGTTATTATATATATATATATATATATATCTCAATGGGCACCAACTTACTATGAGCTCAAGAGGTATACTATTCTCATGAAGTTTCCATATTTTCCTTTTGCAGACTGATGGTTTCTCGAACCCAACTTGCGCCATTGGTTAGAGGTGTAAAACATAAGGATTTTTTTAAAATTTTCATCCTTGCAAATAAGTGATAATCAACTTATAATCTCCCGAACTCTTAACCTATTTGACAAATATTCTTCAAATCTAAGAAAATCTCCAGATTTGCAGAAAACCTCCTTAAAAATGACTCTTTTATTAAAAATAAGCTTATAACAACAAATTACCACATAGATAGATCTTAAGATATTTTCTCAAAATCAACTAAATTAGAGGAAGTAAAGTTGGAAAGTCCATCCCACCACTCAAATCATTATATTATAAAAGGAAATAAAGATAGTGGATCTCCTCCGGTTCTGTACTACTATTTTCCATTGGCTTCATCATTCACTCGTGCTTCCCGTGTGTGGCCAAAGAACACCGCGGTCCCTCCACAGACAAAATAGGGAAGCTCAGCATGCTTCACTTTTCACTGGTTTCTCCACCCATAAATGGCTTTGCAAGCAGATTCCTTGTTACTTGTGATTGCATTGTCGACATCAGAGCCTGAGAAGCAGAGGAGGTTGTTGAATTCAGTGCGGATCTAAGATTGATTTGTGACCGTATTAATTATCTTATAAATTTATAAAAGTTGGCTGTTGACTGGCTTATAAGACAGTACTCGGTCAGATAATCAGATTCTTAGCTTCACTTTGTTCGGAGAATAAGTTATTATGTGGAGCCCACAGACGAAATAACGTATGCTAGAATAAGGGGTGTTTCAGTTTGATAGTTTCGTGAGGCCCACTGACGGAATAAGAAGATTAAGTAATTATTGGGTCTAAAGTGGGATGACTTATTCTCCTTATTATTCGAATAGACTATTATGCATCGATATAAGTCATTCCGCTTGTCAAAGCTAAACTAAGCTTATTATATCCTTATTCGTCCTTATTTTTCTCCTATTCTCCAATCAAAGTGACGCTTAGTTTATATTCATTCGGTTGTAATTTTTTTTTTATATCCAATAACTTATTTACTATGCATATCGATCTAGAAAGACTATCCGTTAAATGTTGATCTGGGTCAAATAATCATATTAGTGGTTACCATTTGCATCCCTAATTGTTGGTCTGGGTTCAGATGCTTTGCTTACATCTTTTGCTTCCATAACAAGAATAGATTTTTTCCGGAGTGATTAAATGGTATCGATGTTTGATTGATGGAGAGTTAATTAGATTAAGTCCAATTTGATTGGAGTTCATAAAAGTTAAAATTTTCAAGTTTTTTAAAAAAAAGTTTCATTTTTGGAGTTCATCTGATTCATTCGCATGTACAAATGTAAACATGTTAAGTAGATTAGTGACCGTATCTATTATGTTATTGGTTTAAAAATCAGTCCAATAATCGTATCTAACACCTTATTCGCTATGCATATCGGTTTAGAACGACTGTCTGTTAATTGACCTATAAGCTAAAAGTCGGTCGAATAATTAGGTTATCAATTACCATTTGCATCCGTACCGCTGAGCATGCCTGCCTTTAAACTCCACTCATTTATTAACCAAGCTTAAAATTTTGTTTAAACTTTACTCACCTCTTTAACCTATGTTTACTCGTGTCTTAAGTCTCAATTTTTTTAGAGAAGCCAGAAGAATAAAAAGTTCAAACAAACGAACAAAAAAAAATATATATATATATATACATCAGAACTTTTAATTCTCTCAAAAACTTTAAAAATAGATATGTGTCACTGCTTACGTTTCCTATTATATTTTGTGTTTTATTCTTTCCGTTGTCAAGATTTTGGAATAAAATGATCACTAACATTTTTACAAATTTTCTTACTTCGAAACTACGCCATCGTATACCTTGACACTTTGGTTTTTTTTATGGGACACCAGTAGTCTCAAGGTTAGAACATAAGAACCTGTTTTAGTTTTCTTCTAACTCTTTTTTGCTTATTCTCTTCTCGCCGGTTTTTGGACATAAATGTTGCCTGGTTTATTTCTATAAAGAGAATTTTGCAAATATATCCTTGTAATTTTTAGATTTGCACCTCTCTTATGGTGTATGTGCAACTTCTTTTGGAAGATATGAATGTTACAACAAGGAATTTATAACATAAATATGATAGATTACAGGGATGTGTTGACGAAAATTCCTTTCCGTAAAATGCACCAAAAACATAAAAAATTATGAAACTTTATTTGAAAAAGTTTATCAAATATTATCAATAGCATTTGGAGATATCTAATACAACATCAGGAGATAGATCACCATAAAAATAACACGTTTCAATGTAACCAGAGAGATCTGTAGATGACATTTTTTTTATCTGATTTGTTTGAAGTGTGCAAAAAATCACTTTCATCTTTATTTCATGGAGTTGTTCAAACTGTACTTGTGCAGTGTTCTCATCGCGACCAGTTTAATATCATCAACGGCCGCGGGGACGGTGATCCGTGCAGGTTGACGTTCGCGTTATCTCTCTCTCTCTCTCTCTCTCAAACACACGCACACAGAGACCTTAGAAATGGGACCCTCAATGGAGCTCTAAAATTAGAAAGTCCAAAAGTTCGGTCCGGTCCGATCCCAATTAAGTGGATTTGAGTATTAAAATTGAGTTCATTTTTTTCTTAATTTTTAGGTTGGGCTTGAATTTTGATTTTAAGTCTGATTTCTAAAATGGGCGGGACTTGGGTTTTGTAAAGTTCGAGTCCTAAAGCTCAAAAAGTCTGATAAAATATTAAACATAAAGAATAGTAATAATATATATATTCACATAAACAAGATCATTCATTTGCACATACATATCATGTATATTAATTTATGCCAAATATGGACGTTTTAGATTAATGTTTCAATTATTTTAAATTCAAGAAAATTTTCTTTACATGTAATTACTAAAGAATACTAGACATGAAGCAATTACTTTATAGAGTTCACATCTCTATGACACATTCAAAATCATTCTATACACCATTAATCATTCTAATATTTTAGTGTGAGTTAATCAATATTTGATCAAAGTGGTATGAAAAGTTTTACTTTTATAAAAGTTCACATCTCTATGACACCTTCAAAATAATTATATGCATTATAAATCATTATAATCTTTTAGTGTAAGTTAATCAATATTTGATCAAATTACTCTGGTAAGTTTTGATTTTATAAAAGATGCATTCTTATGTTAATATAAAAGACCAAAATATAAATGACTAATTTGGTTTTTTATATGTGCTATTAAATATATGATCTTGAAGATCTCATTTTTTTATAGGTGAAGAGATTTAAATATAGACGCTAATTCTTGTTAATATGGTAGATTACATATTTTAAATAAAAAAAAAGATTCTTCTTATACTTAAGTCTGAAATTCGTATTTGACTTAAGCATGAAAAAGTGGAGTTAAACCGAACTTTAGCTCACTTTTCTTAATGAGCTTAAACTTAAATTTTACCAAATCCCACCTGAGCCTGGCCCGTTGACAACGCTAGAAGCCCATGCAAAGCTTTCTTCGTCACTGCAAATGGCACTTGCTTTGCGTAGATATGAACCTCCACTACTTGCTCGTATCACCGCCTCCACCAACTTGAAAAGCCAAACCTAGCAATCATAGACGCCTCCCTTGTCACTCACGCCTCTGCAACCCTTGCTCCTCGTTGTATTTAAAGCAGACGCCCACCCATTAGATTATTCGCACACCATGGACAGCACTCCTAGCAATGCTGGTCGGCCAAGCCCGAGGCGCTCTCTCTTCTGGATCTCGGCTGTTTCCATCGCAGTGCTATCCTTTCTACTTGTTTGGCTCTCTTCTCCTCCCACACCGCCTAATGATGGCAGCAGCTACGTGGCCGGCGTTGTTCAGAGGCTGCTGAAACACGGTGTGGAAGGCGACCTTGTGTCCCTTGCGAGATCTTTACATGTTGTGTTGCGGCGCCGGCGCCACCCGCACCACCACAGAGACCGCCGCAGGTGCGACCCGTCCAGATGGGTCTCCAGGATCGCCTTGGAGCAGAACGCCACGCTGATCTTGACGGTGGATCAGAGAGGGTGCGCAAACTTCAGCAGCTTGCAGAAGGCCGTAGACGCGGTTCCGGATAATAGCCCCGGCAGGACTTTAATCATCCTGGATTCCGGCATCTACAGGTCGTGGATGCTACACATGCATGATCTGTTAATACTTGCTAGATTTCTAGTACTGTTTCATGGAACAGGTGCTAATTAATGATCATATAGAAGAACATTAATTTGCTGCCCAGGGAATATTAGTTTATTGTGTTGTTGACGCTTTTTGAACAACTTCTAGACATCCTTTGTAGAGTACTCTTCGCAAGAAGAGGTTATCCAATACTAGGAAATTAAGATCCTATAATACTTGCATGTGCACATGGACGTCGTATGTGAAAGAGAACTCACAGTGACAGGATGTGTTGGTGGCAGGGAGAAGGTGCTCGTCGGAGCCAGCAAGGTGAACCTAACCTTTCAGGGGCAGGGCTACCTCAACACATCAATCGTGTGGAACGACACGGCAAACTCCAGTGGCAGCACCCTATACAGTGCCACGGTCTCCATCTTCTCCTCCAGCTTCGCAGCCTACAATCTCAGCTTCCATGCAAGTTCTTACAACTCTTGATCTCCGGGTTTATACGTTTATTTCGCGTATGGGGTTCACACCATGTAGTTAGTACCAAGTTTAACTAAATTATTTGCTGGAGAGCAGAACGCAGCACCCCCTCCATCGCCAGGGGAAACCGGCGCGCAGGCGGTTGCACTGAGGATTTCTGGAGACCAGGCGTCCTTCTATGGCTGTGGATTCTATGGAGCACAAGACACACTTCTAGACGACCGTGGGCGCCACTACTTCAGAGACTGCTTCATCCAGGGCTCCATCGATTTCATCTTTGGCGGCGCCCGTTCTCTATATGAGGTGTTTAATTGCAAGCACACGCAGGTTTATTGCAGTGCCTAGATTGTGTGATGGCAACGAGACATGGCCTAATAACTGGTATTTGGGCAGGGTTGCGTGCTCAACTCCATAGCCAGGAACGTCTCCAACGGCACTGGGATGGTCACCGGAGCCATCACTGCCCATGCCAGGCAGACGGTGAGCGAGAGGACCGGGTTCGCCTTTGTGAACTGCACCATTATGGGATCAGGAAAGGTGTGGCTCGGCCGAGCATGGGGTCCCTACGCCACAGTCGTCTTCTCCAAGACGGACATGCCTAATATCGTAGCCTCTGATCGGTGGAACAACTGGAATGACCCTTCCAGAGAGCAGTCTGTGTTGGATATCCTCTTACACTTGATCTCCGTTTGGCCCCACTCACATTATTAATTAGCAACAATCCTTTCTCTTTGGTGTGTTGCAGAACAGTGTTCTTCGGTGAGTACGGCTGCACCGGGCCCGGCGCCAACAGCTCGAGAGTTGGGTATTGGAAGCAACTCAGTGAGTGTGATGCAGCTCCATTTATGGACATCTCTTACATAGATGGGAAAGAATGGACACTTCCTCCTCGTGGAGATGTTTACCCAAACCCTTGTGGGAGGCGTAAACACAGCGACTCAGAGCTCATCAAGAGTTACTGAAAAATTCCCCCCCCAAAATGGTGCCCACAGGTCACTATTTTTAGTGTCTTGATATATACAAGCAGCTTGGTTTCACCTGGACTAATGGTGTGAAAATGCTCATAGAAGACGTTGCAAAAATGAGCAGTTATGGTGCAACAGTGAAATTGATGCCAAAGCCCATCCATATAATTGTGAGTACCATTTCTCTCGGTATGAGTTTAGACTGACTCAGTCAGTAAAGAGAATTCTCTATGTCGAGGATCTCTATTCTAGAATTGTTGTTGTGTCACTATTCACTAATCAATTATAAGACAGAATAGAATAGAATAGTGTTGTGTTTGGTATCCAGGAAGGGTAATTCAGATTTGTTATATATGCACTAAAGTTTTTTTTCCCTCTGCTGGGGTACAATGGTCTGATTGATGATCTTACGAGGAAATGCCCTAGGTGATCATGTCTCCATAGATCCAAACTATTAACTTGCATAATTTACTTCATCACATTATGCCATCTACTTAACCCTAAACAGGAGTGCTAATGTGAAGGGAAAGTTTTTCCATTTATTTTATTCACCTTATAGAGAACTAGAGGTTCAGAATCTTTTTATAATTTCACAGTGATACAGTTATATGGTATTGAAGAAGGATATATATCTCATGCACAAAAACGGGAAAACATTAATTCCCGTCAGTGCAGCATTTTTCTAATTTTAAATGGGATCCTTAAAATTTGTTCTTGGCTCTAAAGTCATTTCTGAAGATTCTTGACTTCTTTTTAGGCCAAAACTAAAGTTTATTTGGGCACAGGATCGAGACAATGGAGTGTTTGTTGAACTGGACAGGCATCTTGCAATTTACTGCTAAAAAAGTTCGAAAATCCAAATGAGAAAATGCATTATTTAAAAACATACTTTTTAACGATAAACATCTAAGTATGTAACAATATTTTCTCCCACGAAAAATTATGGGTGAATAGATTAAAGATCAGAGCGCAAAATATAATATTTTAATGATAAAAATCCATACCATCCGCGATCATACAACTATTTTATTAAAGAAATTACATCTTCACACGTAGATAATTTTGCATGCTGTTATATTCAAGTTGGGATGAGCATTGCAGTTTTCAAGTAATACTTGTTGCAATGCTTCTCTGGGCATTGTAGTGCAATTATTATTTGATTAGTGGATCAAATGACATTCTGCATTTAATATGTATTTCAACTCCTTCGATGGGGTACAACATATTATAATATCCAATAAACATTACAGAAAGTATTGCTTTACAGTTTACCCTTATTCACAATTTACTTCATCCTAACTGATTGGACCCCACTGTTTAACCCAATTAAAGCCCATGAGGTGACCATGGGGGGGTGACAAGCCCACTTAATATTGAAAAAAAACTTAGAAAAGTTTACCCTCCCTAGAACACGCCCTTGAAAAGTTAAGGGTCTTGCTTAGTTTTCAGAAGATCTAGAAAATTTAAGTACATGCCAATGGGGGACCTCGACATCTAGGCTATCTATTCTTTTGCTTTGCCCTTCAACATCATGAACAATCGAATTAGCCTATGCAAAATGCCTCTCCCATTCGCTATCTAATGATCTTATTATATAATAAACGGGTTTAGGGCAACTCTATGATTCCCGATCAATTACTTTGATCTACAATGAGGAAGCCAAGAATATTTGACAAATATATTTGACTAGAAATTACATAATATTTATATAATGAAACAAGAAAATTTAACAACAGGACTTACAATGACCTAAAATGATGAGTAAATCTATCCCTTATTCTAAAAGCCACATTCAACCAGCTTACATGTGGACACGGATGATAAAATGACAAGTGAAACAGGGTCATAATACATTTTTTATATTTCATACATAAATTATCATATAATGTCCCCTTGATTCATGTGCCGTATTTTTTAATGTACGTCCACACTGGTGGACCGGGATTTCGGTGGTCAGCCCAAACTGACAAAGCCGGCCCAAAACACGCAAGGCAATTAAGATTAGGCCCAGCCAGCACAGGTGCCTCATCCAAGCAAAACATGTCTTTTGATATTGGCTTTTCTTGTACTTTCTAACTAGCCTTTATGTTTGGTTTATGAAATTTTTAATTAGAAGACATTTTTTACTTTTACTTTTAACATGAAAAATATTGAGTGGAAGATAGCTATAATTGATTTTGAGCAATTTCTTACTCCAACTTTCCTATATGGCAACTATATTTTTACTATAAGTTAGGAAATTCCAAGTGATAAACTTTGATAAAAAGAGTATAACTAAAAACTTTATTAATGGCCTGGATTTCACTGTTGCCACTAGGGTGCCAAAACAGGTCTGGACCTATTAGCAGATTCATTTAAACCATTAGATTTCAATTTGGATATATATACCCATTTACCCAATAAGAACTGTTAGATGTTGCACAAATTCATCATCGGATTTTTATGACTTTAAGCTTGAAATCAAGCACACTTAAGGGATATGGTATTGTTTAAAATAAATTAATTCTTTCTTAGGACCACTTATCTTTTAACATCTAAACATTAACTAAAACGTAGACCTTAGACCCGACCCACTTATCTGGCAATGTTATTGGGTCTACAACGGGTACATGCCTACTCGATTAGGGTGCGGCTCTACTCATACTCATACCATTTACAGTCCTAGCTAGTTGCCACAATTTATTGACGCTAATTAAACAGTTGATTTGATATCTGTGCCTACGAAGCAGTGTTCAATTGCTTGGGATTTAATTACTTAATTGCTTCTCCTGAAGGTTCTAAGATATATAATGATCTCATTTGGACCATTGCTGGATGATTCCAATTTTACTTCTGCATCTGACACCATGGGAAAATTTGGGTCATATTGCGGGATACAACTAAGTTACTTAACCTCGAGCATGGCCCTTAGGTGAGTTGGTTTGAGGCCTTCGGGTGCCGACCGAAGGTCACAAGTTTGATCTGCCTTGGGGTAATGGGGTTGAACTGAGATGCTCCCCGTGGAAGGATCTTGAAGTGGATTTGACCTTCGAACATCCTTCGGCACTCTACAAGTCGGACTTATTTATAATTGCGGCTGGAGTGGGAGTGAAGTTTTGGGTTGCCGAAGTTTGATCTCGAAAATCTAAAAAAAAAACTTAATAAATCTATCTCCTAGGCACAAAATTTATGTTAATTTGTCACTGTGGTTAATTAATTCGATGACTTTAGTTGTTAAACAAAAGTCATCTCAAATGAGAGAAGTGTCCGGATCGGCTCAATGCAACATTGAATCGGACTCCAGTAGTCAACAATTTCAATATGTCATGTGTAAAAGTGTATTTTAAATTATGGTTGTAGTCTTGTACTAATTGCTTTGCATTGTATTAAAAACTTGGTAAACTGGGAACAAAGAAAAAGTTGCCAATGGGACAACTTAATTTACATGTAGCATCTTAGGACTGTTAACTACTGCAGTCCTGTCCAATATCGCACTGAGATGATCGGAACTCATGAGAGAACATGCATGGCCGAATTTCTCCATCAAGATTTCAATCCTCTTTACAACCTTCCAGAGATGCACAACATTTCAAAGACAGAAGCCAATTGCATTGACAACTTAAGCTGTTGATTCATTTGCCAGTTTTATGCAAGTTAAACAGCCAATCTTCCTAGGTGCCAAATATAACTTGCTATCTTTCTCCAAGCTTAGAAAGCAACACCACCCATTGGAGCTCAAGAGAGTTGCTCACCCATATGTTCACGCTTCGTACACTCTGCTCCACTGAACAGTTTGTTTTAACATGCTCTGTTGAACTCATTCCCATTTACAGTGTCTAGCCTCTCGTTCTGCACAATCCTTTTGCCAGATGCATGGTCTATCACAGGAGCATCAGTTCGTCAAGCTGGAAAGACATGCTTCAGAATTCATATGTCAAAGATTACGGCGCTTGTTGGAGGACAACGTGCCACTTACCTAACGGCGCATCCTTAAAGAGCCAAAGGAACCATACCACGAAGCAGTAACCATGATTAAGAGAGAAGTGCAGAGAGACGAAAGTTGCATCTCTTTGCAAACCACTACTCTCCACTACGGATCAGTGGATAGGTGAAGTGTCCCCCGGCATCTCCATATGTTCGATACATAGAGGCACATCAGTCACGAGATCTTCTCAGTGGTTCGAGAGGTCGACCACCAAATCTTCCCGGCTTCATCCCTCGCGACGCGTAGAGTTGTGTGGCAAATTGGCGACGTAAATGTGACGCCATTTCCTCTTTCGTGTGCTCTATATATACCCCTTGTGCCCCCTACTTGTTCCTCATATCGGTGGACTAGAAAACCTCTTATCCCTTGCTCAAGTACAAGTTGAAGGCATGGCAAGTCCAAAAGTCTTGGCTTTTGCGCTGCTGCTGTTGCTCAGCGTGGAGCTCAACGCCGCTGGTAGAGCCATGATACATGCGACCAGCGGCGAGGGTGGGGAAGGGGGTGGAGGAGGTGGCGGCGAAGGGGAAGGATCCGGCAGCGGCTCTGGTTCGGGGTATGTCTCCGGCTATGGTGAGGGTGAAGGTGAGGGAGTAGAAGGATATGGCGGCGGCGAAGGGGGTGGAGGTGGTGGCGGCGGCGGCTCGGGTTTTAGCTCTGGGAGGGGTAGTGGATCCGGTTATGGCTCCGGGCATGGTTCTGGGTATGGTTCGGGAGGAGGCAGAGGTGGCGGCGGCTTCGGGGGTGGCGGCGGAGGTGGTGGTGGGGGAGGCGGAGGTTCGGGTTCCGGAAGCGGTACTGGCTCTGGGTCAGGGTTTGGGTCCGGAGGTGGAAGCGGCTATGGTTCCGGCAGAGGGTCAGGCACCGGAGGTGGTGATGGAAGTGGTGGCGGTGGAGGAGGCGGCTCTGGTTCAGGAGGTGGTCGTGGCAGTGGTTCCGGGTCTGGATACGGTTCTGGCTCGGGCTACGGTTATGGAAAGGGAGGCGGTTATGGCAGTGGCGGTGGTGGAGGGGGTGGCGGCGGTGGAGGTGGTGGTTCAGGTTCCGGATCTGGGTACGGTTCAGGGTCCGGCTATGGGTCAGGGTCAGGCTATGGACGTGGAGGAGGACCTGGGTGATTCCATGCACGAGCGCTTATCTTGTGTATGCTTGTGTTGCATAGGCTAACATATATACTTGTAGTCTTATTTATATATATATATATATATATACTCGTCTATTTGTGTCATGTATTAATAAACGTGGATCAGCACCATGGTCTCGTTTCTGGTGCACTGTAATATATGAATACTGAACAATGAGACACGAGTCCTAGCGTTGTATGTGCTAACAATCCTCTGCTCCATTCTTTTCATTGCCAACGGTCCTCGTGCATGGGAAGGCCCACATCAGACTGGCGTCTTGGATAAGTTTATGATTGAATATAAGTAGTGGAAGACCTAAAAAATTTGGTCAGTGGAGTCATTCGAACATTAGGTCATAAATATGACTGGATCACTGAGATTTTGGACTAAGTCATATGAAGTCTTGAATTGGGTCAATGGGATCCTCGACTGAATAAGTAGAGTCTCATACTAGACTGTTTTGAATTAGATCATTAAATTTGACAAAATTCAGTGATGTCTCATAATTCCACTAAATGCACGTTAGATCTGCCACTGAATATAAGAGAGGAAGGAATTCTTACAGTGATAATAATTGGGCTTGATGCATTGCGAGGGCAAGTGTACACGCACACCGCGCACCGATAGACCAGCATGAGTGATAAGAGACTCCTAATATTTTTTGTTTCTCCTTTCATCTAAAAAGTGGATAGTTTTCGGTCACCCAAATGTATCGCAAATGCATATGATGTGACGTTGCTTGTGATTGTTAGAGTTTTCCTCTCCGTTATACTCGGGTAATCTTAATTCTTTTCATGAACTTCAATTTTATGCACGTGCTTTACCTCTAAGTTCGACAATTAAAGATGAAGGTATTTTTTTATCATGGATAAAATTTTAAATTTTGTTCCATTATGCTTGTTTAGGATATACGATACCTTCCTCCTTCACGAAGTTTTATCAATTAAAAGGCAATTATAGTAAGGGTGAGGGTGGTGGCTCTAGGTACGTAGATGTTGCGCCTCTATTGGCGACAATGGATGTGTGTATTTAGGGTTTTTTTTTTGCTTATGTTCTATAGCACTGACAAAGAGAAACCCTAAAGAAGAATAATATTTGCACTATTTTTCATTTTCAAAAGATAATTTATAGTGCAAAGGAGGTTCTATGGATGTAGGTATCGTTCAATTACGTACTTGTATTATTTTTTCTTCTCTCTCTTGCCCTTATTCTTCTTTATATAGTGCGTATATACCTAATTTGATTCCTTCGCATAAAAAAAAATCTTAACAAATGGTCTATGTCTTGATCAGGTTAATTTGCCCAAACAATGGAAGTGTAACGATTATAAGGATGAGGTTGGCATAACTTTTGGTTGGAATACACTTTTGACCTTGAAGTAGTTATAATTAACTTTAAGTAGTTATAAAAGTCAAACCTTTTTTTACAATGTCACTTTTTCCAATTTAAGAAGTGACAATTTGAAATTTTTGGTTGGAAGCAAGAAAAACAGCAAAATATTGTGTAAGTGACTTCCAATACCTACTTTCTTCTTCTCAAACAATTAAGTAAAAATCAAGAGAAATGCTACCCATACTTTCTTAAACTACCTCCTTAATGTACTCCTTTGTTATTTCTCAACCATCCAATTATACTTATTGAGTGAACTTTTAATTAAGAAAATGCTACTTGTACTCCCTTGAGTTACTCCTGAAAGACACTCCTTTGTTCGTACACTAATGTACTCTTTCAAAGTACTCTCTATGTCACCACCTTCAATTAAATGCACTTTATCATCATAATGGGAAGTTCACAGTAATAAATTTCGTTCTATGGTTGAGAGATAAGGAGAATAAACCAAGGGAGTATAGAAAGCATTTCCCCCTTAAGAATAGCATCTTCTTTGAATCAAAATTAAGAATAACATTACTCTTTAGTGAGTATTACTTATTGCACCGCCCAATGTTGCAACAAGTTGTAGTTCCGTACAATCCGATATCTGATATGACAATTTAAAAAAATTTAAAAATAAAAAATTAAACTCGCATGAATAATAAAAAATATTTTTTTATTACTCTTTGAAACTTGATTTTTACTTTTTTAGAATTTTTTTTTTGGAGGTTGTATGGACTTGTTGAATATAAAAAACCTGAGCATAAAAAAATTTAAGAATAAAGAAAGTAAAGAATTTGGCTGCAGCAAGCCTTACTCCTCTTTACCTGTGGTGATCTTATAATATTTAATCCACAATGATAAGGAGGTACCTTAGGGAGTAGAGTAAAAATAGGGGTGTGTACGGTTAGGTTTGGTTCGATTTTAGAGGAAATTTCTCCAAATTAAACCAAATCGAATTGTCACTTGAAATCGAACCGAGCTAAAGAATTTCGGTTTAGTTCAAACCAAAAAAATATATTTTATTCATATTAAATATATATATATATATATATATATTTAATATTAAAAATTAAATTTTAAAAATACATATTTATACATAAATATGTATTTGATACTAAAATTTTAAAATATTTATATATATAATGTTAATATAATATATAAATTTATTTAAAAATTAATTTTTAGGTTCGGTTCAATTTTACAATTTTGTGAAATCAAATCGAACTGAACATGATCTCAAATCTAACTGAATCACTTGGTTCGACTAGATTTTTCAATTTCAACTAAAATTATGCACAGCCATATATAACGTCACCCAAATGTAAAAGTGCTTTTCATTAAAAGTTGCACCCACCAATACGGACTAAAGCATATTCGGCAAAACTTTTCCTTGAAAGTTACTTTTGATTTTTACTTTTTACTTATAATGAGATAAGAAAGAGAAGTTATAATTAATTTTAGTTTATTATAAAAGTTAATTATTTCATAACAATCTCACTTTTTCTTTAATTTTAGAAGTTTCTCCTTTGTAGCTTTTGATTGAAAATCAAAACACAAGAAAAATACTACATAAATGACTTCCAATATCTAATGACTTTCAAAAAAAAGTATTAAATAAAAATATAAGAATACGTCCAAATAAAAGTTATGTCAAACACGTCCTCAATGGAGTTCAGATCTTTTAAGGCTTCCCATAATGAAGGGCAAACGATTTCACAAATGGCAAGCTAGATATCCATTTTCGACACGTGGGGTTGGACGTGTCACGTGATGCAAAAGTAACGGAAAATGCAAAAGTAACGGAAAATTTAAGGTCCCATATCCATCTTCTTCAATACCAATAAAGAAAAGAAGATTTACATATCCGTCTTCTTCGATTAATGCGAACAGGTGCCTCCACCTTACAAACGAAGGCTCCAAACTGGCAGCGTTGTGGGACTCGACGACTCCACGGTGCAAACACCCGTCGCAGCCCCCCCCTGGGTAACATGCATCGCCCTTGTTGTCCGCCATTAAAGTCTATGCAAGTCCTGCTATAAGTACACGCTACTGCAGGCAGCAGAAAACCACCTCGTTCTACACAATGGCTAGCAGCAAGGCCGTGGGCGCGGTCCTTCTGGTGATGCTGTGCGTGGGCGTGGCCTCTGCCGCCAGGGTCAAGCCTGCATGTCACGACGGAGACTTGTGGAAGGGCGACGGCTCCGGCTATGCCCCTGGGAACGGCGGGGGCGATGGTGAAAATGGTGGTGGGGCGCCCGGAGGTGGAGGCAAAGGTGGCGGAGGAGACGGTGGTGGCGGCGGAAATGGTGGGAAGGGATGGGGATACGGGTCTGGGGGCGGCAAAGGCGGAGGGGGTGGCGGAGGAGGTGGCGGCGGCGGAAATGGTGGGAAGGGATGGGGATACGGGTCTGGGGGCGGCAAAGGCGGAGGGGGTGGCGGAGGAGGTGGCGGCGGCGGAAATGGTGGGAAGGGATGGGGATACGGGTCTGGGGGCGGCAAAGGCGGAGGGAGTGGCGGAGGAGGTGGCGGCGGCGGCAGTTGGAATGGAGGAGATGGTGGTGGCGTCGCCGGTTCCGGTGGTGGCGGAGGCGGAGGCGGAGTGGGCGACGAATCCGGGTCTGGGCCAGGCTACGGGTACGGCTTCAAATGGGGCTCGGGCCCGGGGAATGGGGCACCAGCTGCCGACCCTTGAGGAGCTGAGAGAGACAGAGAGGAGAGAGTTGGTCGTTCATCTGTCTGTACGCGTCGGTGAATGATTTCTCTGTCCAGCTATTCTACTTGCAAAATAATGTACTTTCGAGAATAAGCTGAGCTCTACAAGATTTTCCTTCACATTAGCTAATAAAACGCCAGCAAACTTATAAAATCAAATGCATATTATTATTATTGTTATTATTATTAAAGACAACATATTATCTCAATGCAAAAAAAATCCGAATCTCTGCAGTCTTCCAGGATGCCATGTTAAAGGCGTAGGTTTGACAAACGAGAGGCACCACATTGATCACTTCTTCCGTGTATTCCACCTTCCTCTTCTCCCCCGAGCGTGCATGCAAGGAGAAATGGGTTGCACTATGTCGCTCGGGCTAACACCATTAGAACGGCAGGTTGGGGTCTCCTCAGTCATCCGATTGAAGAGATTTCCGCAGTTTTCATCAGACGTACAAACACGCATGGAGCAGAACGCACTTGAGGTGGACTCACCTCGGGTGCACATCCTACGTGCACCTCGTGCTCCTGATTGGAGAAGACTTCGAGAGTCCCCTCAATCGGAAGGGATCCCAATCCTTAGTATGACACCCAAGCTTAGCGACTAGGTGGACTCATGTCTCTTGATTTAAGCTATCCGGTACTAGTATTAAATGAGAATGGTTTGGTGCACACTCTAGGAGGTGTGCATTGGATGTACGCGAATTTATGGGAAGGCGTGTGGGTGACACACCTCTCTTGAATCGACCCACACTCATGCGCAACGAGAATTTTCCTAATTAAATCCCTTCTCTTTGAAGGTTTGCAGCTGTCCATGTATTCTAATCCCTTTCCAATATTCTAAAGTTTCTTGAGAGAAACCATGCATGGATTTCGCTTCTTAGAGAAAAATAATTTCCAAAGACAGTAACAATCAGGCTTGTATTTGTGCCATTGTGCTAAAAATAAAAAACCGGATCCAGAGAGTACACATCAAGTTCATATGTCGTTATATCAGGAATACCTGTACAGATTTTAGAAGCTGAAAATTACCATTGAGAATCTCAGTTGATGGCTTAAAAGTTATAATTGATTTCTCATTTAATTTAAGGGGTTTCGCATATAAATCATTGTTACATGGAGATGAGAGAGTTAACAATCTTGTATCTGGATTTTTCCATATATCATTAGGAATATTAATGATATATGAAAAAAGCCATAAATAATGGTCATTTATACATATCTAAGGGATCTTTGATACTGTAGAAAATAGTAGTATCGGGAATTTGAGCTCCGGTCCAAATTTAATTGGACCCTTCTTTTAATTCCCAGTCCACCTCCTAACTTCTCTGCATAACAAGTCCAAGAATGTTGCAATCTTTAACTTCGGGTTGCCGTCACGCTTGGTGCTGCACCGGCCCACCTGCATCGCTGCCATTGCAGTCCATCTCTGGAATACGCCGAACAGCACCTCACCGCCGGACAATAGCTTTGTGCCGCCGTGATTGGATCCCGTCGCCGCCGCACTAGGATCCTCCATCACCGTCGCGAAGATGGGGTATGTCAGTATGTGGAGGTGGGGGGCAATGAGATGGGGGTCTACAGAGATGGATCTATAGAGATCAGCGGCAGTGGTCACAGCCGTGGTTGAAGGTGTTCCTCCGTCGCGGCGACATGGACGGGTACGCAGAGAGATGGGGTCTGTGGGGATTGAGGGCAGTGAGATGGGGTCCGAGATTGGATGCCCCTCAACCACGGATTTAGAAATTTTGTTGAGTAAGATCACACGGATATTAGGTCATAAGTATAGTTGGATCAATGAGATCGTAAATTAGGTTATATGGAATCTTAAATTAGATCCGTGAACCTTAAATTTGATCAATAGAATCTTGAACTAGACTGTTTTAAATTAGATCAATAAATTTTACAAAATTTAATGGAATCTTAAGACCCTACTGAATAAATACTAGATCCGCTACGAGTGCGTACAGAGATGATGATTCACGAGTAGAGTTTGTGCATGGGAGGGCCTCTGCATCGAAGAGCAAGGTTTCACGGGAGGGCTTCCAAACACGAGGGTATTTTGAGAGTTTCCTCGTGATCGAAAGGATTAGAAATTTGAATCCTATTGATCTTTGTACTTAAACTTATCTTTTCTCGTCACTGGACTAAAAGTTAAATTTGGCTTGCTCTTTGGACAGGAAGTTTTAAAAATCCAGATAGTATGTTTCTATCACAGTTTAGATGCAAGAATGACAAACTTACAATGTTAGAGAGTTATTTGCAAACTCCCCTTTTTATTCTAATAATGGTTTATTTGCGAACCTTTAATTAATGTTAATGCTCTATACGTTTTTAGTTGGTTTCAAAGATTTCATTAATATTTTAGTCCAATCATAATAGAAGTTAATCACTAGAGATCTTTGATGTTTTTTTTTTTTTTTCAAAAGCTACTTCTGCCCAATTGTTAGAAAACAGTCTCCCTAATTTCTCCATTGTTGTGCTGATCTCTCTCTTCCTCTACAGAACCATCAAAAAGAATTTATTTTCTTTGAAAATAATCTTATTCATCAAAGTCCTCAATGATTAAAACCTATTTCACAAGTATTCAAACAATGTGAATTCTAGCGTTGTCCTTTAACTGTCCATCTGATCGGCAGATTAGCTAGACCGTGTAGCTTGGATAGCCATACTGTTGTGTAGTGGATTCAGTAGGTATTAAAATCAATGCACTGTTTGATAAGATCCAAACATATACATATATATTGCAGTAAGTATTTCTCAATTCTATAATGAAAGTTTGAATTAATTCAGTTTGATTTTTTAGGAAGTGTTATAAATTTAAAATGTCAAATTGTATACTCTCTATCTTTTTATTACAAAAGTTCTGTAAATATTTTTAACAAAAAAAAGATGACAGACTAGACTACCGCATCCAGGGATGGGACAAAGGCTGACGGGAGGATGCACTGATCAGATTCTGATCAGAAAATTTATCCTATTTAAACATTGAGATTCTACTAATATATATATATATATATATATATATATATATATATATATATATAAAACCAACAATGGGACCTATCATTGTGTCAATTCTTCAGAGTGTTGCCTTCATGAGCTTCGGCAGTTGCAGGCAGCTATAATAAGTACTGTAGAGGCATAAAAATGGTCAATCATTTTATCTCACATCCGATGTAGTGAAAATAACTATGTACTTATAAGTAAAACGTAATCTCTCTTCCTCTCTTCCCAGCGAGAACTCTTTTTTAAAGAAAATGACAAAGTCCATTTTCCGCTTTGGGATAATACTTCGAGAGAGGTATACAAATTTTTACGCATCCACAATAACTCTTGCGCAGTGCACTGGGCAATGCGTAATTTGCTCCGTTTATCACATGGCAGCTAGCCATGTAGAACTGAAATTGTCTATATATTCCATTTTCGCTACATCACTTGTATTCAGTTTATTAATCTACTTATTATGTATGTCATTATAATGATATGATAACGATAAGAATAATGATAGGTCTCATTTGATGATGAGGAGATCCTCACAGTACACGTTTGGACTGGAGTCTAGCAGTATTCATGTCCTTCTCCCCCTTAATACTATTGGACTCCGGTCCAAACGGCAGGATCTCTTCTTCAACTATAAAGTCAACAATAGAAGTTGTCAATCATTATACCGTATTAATTTTGTTAGTCCTATATTAATAAAGTGCATCATCATAATATATCTCATTCAGGTCAAAATATGTAAAATTAAAGTTGAGAACTTTGAGACATCGTTTCCTCTCTCTTTCCCATCCTTAACTCTCTCTTCCCCTTCTGCTCGTTTTTCTTAGTACTTCTTTATGTCGATTTGATTATTAGTATTATAGGCCTTACAAATATTAATATAAAAAATGATAGGAATAATTCTATATTAACCACTCTCATATGCTAAATTTTAAAAATGTTATACTCATTTACATATTATTTTACACACCATCCTAATATATGTAATATTTCAAAATCGCTATTTCAATGGCATATTTGATATGTATACCACTGAAATGGCATATTTGATAGACGTGTAGGTGTATGTACCATACTATGAAAATAATCATGGCATTTTCTGAAATCTAAAGAGTAGTTAACAGGAAAGCATACCAAGCTAATATTGAATCAAAATTGATATTTCTGACATAAAAATCACGTCCAGCTATCCACTGATTATATAAGATGTTCTTTGCATATATGTATTGTACATACGACTTTCTTTATGAACTTATTTGTTGAAAGCCCCTAAAAATTTAAAATGAGTAACAAGTGCTTGGATGACTGTTGTGAAAAGGGAACTCCTTCCATTTAAGAGTGTCAATGACTCATTCCCCATTATGTAAAGAGTTGAGATCCTCTACGGTCCTCAATGGACCGTAGAAAGTCAGTAAAGAGAGGAGGGGAGCTAAATTTTAAATTCACGGAGGCGTGGATGAGGTGGATTTTAACAGTTTTTAGTCTCCCTCCCCTTCTCTTCACTGACCAGCGGACCGTAGAAGATCTTAGTTCTTCTGTAAACCCTTCCATTAATGTGAAAAACACATCATAAGAATCAAAATTCGGCCAACTTCACTAAGAACTTTTTAGCAGCTATGTTATGAACAATAGCCCAAATGCTGTTTGGCAAGTAGGATCGAGGAAGAATTACCTAGTCATACCAGGAATCAGGATGGTCATAATAAGTTTGGTTCAAGGAATTAGATTTGTAAAATATGCAAAATTTTAGTTTAAACTGAATAGTATTTCTTTAAAAAAGTCCAAGATCACGAGCCCATGATCTTTCGCTTCTGCTATGAAAACAAAAAAGGGGGTGAAGCCATGGTCTGTTCATTTAGAGGGTTTCTGGCACAACTTTTAATTGTAAGTACTTCTAGACCCCCACAAATTTTAATCTAACTATTTTGAAGGACACTAAACCTTGAATGGCATTCATGTGATTTTTTTAGCTTTCAACTAAAAACAAATTAAAACTTTCAAAATTTAGGGTAAAAAATAAGTCATTGACCAATGTAACTGTCGAACACCACTCATAAGTGTTTGCACCGAGTAGTTTTCATGTTGAGTACAAGCTTAAAGTGGACATCCTGAAGATAACCAAAGGGATCACAATCTCCCTCTTCACGTCGGTTCACTTTTATAGATTGGTGAATCACAAGCGGTAACTTTCGAGGGATTCATTCACCATGGATGGTACTTTCAACACCAAATCAGCATACAGGGCACTCAATGAAGTCCAACTTACTAAAATTCAGCTAGGAACAGTTCTATTTAGAAACTGATTTGGAGTCCCAAACTCACCTCTTCCATTCCTCCCTTAGTTATCATTTTCATTTGGAGGTATCTCAAGTTCGCCATCCCCACAAATGAGGCATTGCCAGGAGAACTCCCAGCATAAAGGACAAATGCAGTTTGTGCCCTCCTCTCGCTCCCATGTAGCTTCATTGATGGATCTGTTTTGCGAAACCACTTTCACTAATGGAAATATCCTATTCCTTAGAGCTTGTTCTTTATGACCCACTATACCAATTGGATATTCTTTAGTCATCATATCTTAGGAAACCTCAATGATAGTATCGTCCACTATATGTGATGGTGATGGATATAGGTGTCTTCTAAGCCAATCATAAGGCACCTATTTCAATCTGGTTCACTAATAAATGACATTAAATTTATTATGTAGATTGGCATATTTATATTTGCGCATAATGGAGTACATGAATATGTGCAATAGTCATCAGATTATGATGAGATCATAATAATGAGACTGATGACTTATAAACACATATTCTTAATTGTTCCTAGTCGTAGGATGTTTGAGAAGGACATCAAACATCCGGTTAGACTAGTACATGTTATTCCAACTTATATGATGAAGGTGACTGATCTCGTTAGTTACTCGTGTGGAGACATAATGGTAAACCTGTAGGTGCTCATTGGGGAATGAGTTCACTGAACTGATCCGACATGAATCGCCGAATGGTAATTTACCTGACTGTCAATCGGCTTGATTCATCGTCACAGTAGCGTGGTTGATCCTTGGACTTGAGACACCAAAGACACCTTGTCGGTGGACTTCTGGACTTTGACCTTGACCTACGAATCCCTATCCATGGGATCTCTAATAGCCAAGGATCGGGTCCAGCGGAAGACCTTCGAAGGTGATTGTGTGTTCCATAAAGGATCGTTCGTTCTCAGGTAACTGGAGAGAGAATGCTCTAGAATAGATCCGCAGGAGTTTCTGGTCAAAGCAGAAACAATATCAGAAAAGTGGTTTTCGGATATTATAAAGCGGAGTCTGATTCAAGTGAGTTGACTATCTAGGGTTTGACAGTTGACCATACCCTAGGTTAACTCGAGAGCATTGTGCGAACGAAGGATTATAGCCACGTGGTAAGTGTGGACGGACAGGTTCCATGAGTGGGTTGTTGAACCCCATTACCTTCCGGGATCATGCGGTATTGCTTGGCACCCAACTTGATTGGAAGTCCGACCGAATTTACATGCGATGATAATTTGGTTAAGTAATTAGTTAATATCTAGATATTAATTAATTACAATAAGTCAATAACTAGTTATTGGACTTAACGGGCTGAAAACCGGACTGGTAATAAGCCTAGAGGGTCACACGTAATAAGATTCTCAGTCGGTGGTACATAAGTAGGATTTATATTAACTCGAGGACTTTTGTGAAAAGTCGCGTCGACTTAATATATATACACGCTATTGAAAAACCCTGGACCAAACTCCAGGATTTCCCTTACTGGCCGTCACCCCCTCCTTTCTCTCTCCTCCTCTGGGCGTCCCGTTCGAGGCGCCAGAACAGCTTCCGTCCCTGCCGCGTGTGATTCCCGAAAGTCGGGAATTCCCATCGGCGGGATTTCAGCAACCGTTGCTGCGACGGATCTTCAGCAAGCGAGCTGAAACGGACGAGGGATCAAGGATGAACCACCGCGGAGGATCGCGTGGATACCGCTGGAGGTCGGACGCTTGTGCGGCTCGCGGCATCGCCTCGACGGAACTGAGACGGAAGCGGATTCGAATCCGCGCACGGTAATCAGATTCCAACCCGGTTTTTCGGTGTGCGTTTTTCGTTCCGAATCGGATCAGCGGGCATCGGGCGGGTTTAATTTTTGTTCTTCATTTCCGCTGCGTTCTTCACGTCCCACCCGGATCCCAACAGATGGATGTGGAACGTACCTCCATAGTATAGAGATATAGAAGATATCATATACATTAGACAAAGCTGGAGGTAAAGCAAGTTGATATGCTACTTTATCTACTCTTTTAAGTATTTCAACTAGGCTAATGTAGTGTGGACTTAATTTGCCTTGCTTCCCAAATCTCATTACTCTTTTGATATGTGAAATTTTAAAAAACATGTGATCTCCTACATCAAATTAAAGTGGCTGCCTCCGAGGATTAGCATGACTCTTTTGTCTGTTATAAGTTGCAACTAATCCTTGGCGGATTGTTCTTACCTTGTCAACACAATCTTGCATAATCTCTTATCCTTTTTTCTTTCACCAACCTCATCCCAATATAGAGAAGATCGATAAGGGCGTCCATATAAAGCTTCATAGGGTGCCATGCCGATACTTACATGGTAGCTATTATTGTAAGTCAACTCAATAAGTGGTAAGCACTGATCTCATGTTCCTTTCCATTCAATATAGCAGGCTCGCAGCATATCTTCCAAAGTCCGGATTGTTCTTTTAGATTGCCTATCAGTTTATGGATGATAAGTTGAACTAAGTGCCAATTTGGTGCCTAGCTCTTTTTGAAAAATTCTCCAGAAATTTGAGGTAAATTTTAGATCTCCTTGACATAAGTTGATCATAAGTTGCCACTAGTACCCCATGCAATTTTACAATCTCCTTGACATAAGTTGATCATATTTATCTACAATCCATGAAATATTTACTGATAAGAAATGAGCAGATTTTGTCAGTCGATCAACTATTATCCAAATGATGTCAAATCCTTTTGAAGTTCTACGCAATCCCACTACAAAATCTATTGTCACAAATTCCGATTTCCATTTAGGAATTGATAAGGGTTGGAGTAATCCAACAGCCTTCTGATGTTCCATCTTGATTTGTTGACAAGTTAGACATTTGGATACATAGCTTATATGTATTTTTCATCTTAAGCCACCAAAAACTTTTCTTCATATTTGGGAATATCTTAATAGTTTTGGGATGAACTGCAAATTTCGGCCTACGACACTCATCTAATTGTTCTTGCCTTAGGTCTATTTATGGGGAAACATAAAGTCTTCCTCAGAATTTCATAACATCATCTCAAGGCGTTTCCACCTCTAGATACCGTGGAATTTGAGGTAATGTGTCATCTAATTTTTGGGTGTCTATGATTTTGTCACTTAATATAGGCCTCACATTTAAACTGGCCAATATTCTATTGGTTTCACTTTTAGGAGTCAAAAGAGTCAACTTTGCAGATATCCTCATGGTTCTTCATTCTTCGCAGCCTACGAAACATTCGTCGTTCGCCGCTACGATTGTCGTGACCTGCGGACGATTTTTCTTTGAACGGGAGTCGGAGAAGACGGCGGAGCAGACCCGGTGATCCGAGCTTGTCTGGGGCGCCAGAGCGAGAGAGGAAGAGAGGAGGGGGCGGCCAGGGTTGAGCAACATCTTGGCCTGCTCAGCCCGTTCGCTGCATTTATGCTAACCGCGCAGTTTTTCATAAAAATCTCCGGTTAATATAAAATCCACTTAGTTATCCATCACCTTAAAAATCATTTGCTTGTGACCCTCTAGGCCCAATAACCAGTCCGGTTAAAGGCCCAATAAGTTCAGTGACTCCTCATTGGCCTGATTAATCTATTAATAACTCATATTAATTAACTAATCAATCGAATTAATGTCGCACATTGAATTCGATCGGGCCTCCGATCACGTTAGGTGTCAAACAACACCGCGTGAACCCGAAAGGTATTAATGTTAAGTAACCCACTCTTGGAACCTTTCCGCCGACAATTACTACGTGGATATAATCCTTCATTCGTATAATACTCTTGAGTCAACTCATGATATAGTAAACCGTCAAGTCCTAACCGGTCGACTCACTTGGATCGGATGTTGCCGAATAATATCGGAAAACTCTTTTCCCGATATTATCGTTTGCTCTGGCCAGGAACTTTCACACATCATTCCTAGAGCATTATCTTTCTAAGTACCGAGAGCGAATGATTCCTTATTGACACTCAATTCCCTTCGACGGTATTCCACTGTACCCGATCTTTGGCTGTTTAGAATCCTGTGGTTAGAAATTTATAAACCAAGGTCAAAGCACATAAGTCCACTGATAAGGTGTCCTTGATGTCTCAGGTCCGAGGACCATCCACACAACTGTGACAATAGAATCTAGCTGGTTGACAGTGAGGTACAATACCATCTAGCGATTCATACGAATCAGTTCAATGAACTCATTCTCTAATGAGCACCTACAGATTCGTCTTAGTGTCTCCACACAAGTGACTATGAGATTAGTCACCCTCATCTTATGAGTGGAAGTAATCTGTACTAGTCTAACCGGATATCCGATGTCCTTCTCGGATATCCTCCGACTATGAATTATTAAGAATATGTGTATTTAAGTGATCAGTCTCATTAATATGATCTCATCATAATCTGATCACTATCGCACATATTCACAGACTTTATTATGAAACGATAACAATACGAATTACACATAATGAATATTATGTCATTTATATTAATAAACGAACGAGATTTACATAGTCAGATTGACTTGTAGACTACCTAAGACTAACATTCTATCCTTGCATTGCTTTTAAATAAGACAACAAACCATACGAGTGACATCCCAAGTTGATTAGGTGGGTGGCTGCATTGATTCATGTCAAGTATCTTCTAGATTTGGCCTCTCGGCCACCATTAGACAAATTAGCTGAAGTCAAAAGAATCTTAAGACTTGCTGTTTTAGCAAATCTTTATTCTACATCAAATACTGTTATTCTTTTACAATTTCCACTTTTTTGAGATTAGTATGTGTTCCTTCTTGCATCAAATACTGATCGACAGAATAGATCGTGTAGCTTGGATAGCTGTACTGTTGTGCATTGGATTCAGTAGGTATTGAAATCAATGCACTGTTTGATAAGATCCGAACATACATTGCAACAAGTATCTCTCAATTCTATATGAGAGTTTGAATTGATCCAGTTTGATTTTTTAGGAAGAGTTATTAATTTAAAATGTCTAATTGTATACTCTATCTTTTTATTACAAAAGTTCTATAAATATTTTTAACAAAAAAAGATGAACAGACCAGACTACCGCATCCGGTGATGGGACAAAGGCTGACGCGAGGATGCACTGATCAGATTGTGATCACAAAATTTAGCCTATTTATTAACATTGAGCCTCCACTAAAAAAAAAAAATGTACATGTATTTTGAACCAACAATGGTGGACCTACCATTGTGGTCTAAAAGGCTAATCGTATGATTTTTTCTTTTTTTTTCTTTCTAACCATCTGATCTTCGGTCCTGTAAAATCATAGGGAAAAAAAAAATTCTAATTTTGACCATCAAATGATAGAGCCTCCGACAATGGAATCTGTGACCCTTAGTAACACGAGTGATGTAACAAGTATTACCTTTATGGGTAAGATAATACAATTCTTATCAGCCTAGTCGTGTAACTACTGTCTGGAGTCTTACTCACACATTGCAATCACTGCAGTTCAAATCCATGTTGTCGAAAGAAAAAAAAGAAAGGCGTTTTGATTCAATTGGAAAATTACTTTGAACGCCTTAAATGCATGCTGGGGACTAGGGTTGGGCCATGACGTTATGGGCCTTTAGAGGGCCATTTGGAGCTGGGACTAGGTCTTTTAGAAGCAAGCCAAGCCCGAGTTTACGTGGGTCCATCTTGTCAATTCCCTTTTAGGCGTTGTTTGGTGTGTTATTAAATGTTGTGGAATGAGATCATCTGGACTGTTTTGTCTGAACCTCGGTGTGTCTCCGGACTCAACAAAAAGTGATGTACTTGGTCGGTCCTATCACTTTAAATGTAAATGACCATTTGCCCTCCCTTTGTTGAGTCTGGGGGTATACCGAAGTCCAGACAAAACAGTTCAGACGATCTCGTTTCAAATATTGTAAGATACTGTAAAGCAATATTTTTCTTGTATTGAGGTATTATAAAGTATTTCAATTTTCAGTTCCAGACTACAAAAAACTAAAACCAGGGATTTTAAAACTAGTGATTTTAAAATCAAAGATTTCAATTTCACTGGCTTTATAATCTGTGATTTCAAGACTGATGTTTTACGGTATTTTACGGCACACCAAGCAACCCCTTAGTATTAAAAGATTCTTTTCTCAAAAATGAGAAATTGCTTTAATTTACGTCTATTGTTGAAGTATATTATTAGGACCGTAAGTTTAAATGAGCCAAACTAAAATCTGATTAGGGTATATTAAGTTTTACTATTAATAAAATGCAACATTATCAAGTAGGTGCTTCAGGGAAACCCATAGGAGTTCACGGACATAACGAAGAAAATTGAATTTTAATAAAATAAATAATATAAACAACCGATTAGAAATGTCTTTGTAGTATTAAACCTCGATCTGACATGACGATGCCGGAAGAAGAAGAAACACAGCGTTTTGAAACACCAATCTGGTTGTCAGTTTCATTTAAGATGCCATTTTATGATTAACAAAAGATGGGTTATGTCCACATCACTTTTAATGTGTAAAAATTAAAGAAAGAGAAGAGTTTCTTACTAGCATGACAGATAGGTTGAGTGTAATTTATATGCATTTAATACTGAAAGGCCAACAAGGAAAAGTTCACAAACAAAACTTAAGATATAACATAAATGCCGAAGGAAGGTATAATATCCTTAAAATTGTTATATTAGGCAATCTGAGAAATGCTATTGTGCGGCCAGGGCTTTCTATACGGCTTGGCCTCACAGGAACAGAAGCCATCCGATCTTGATCGGATGGCGTTTATTTAAAAGGAAAGAGATCAGGAATGCGGCGGGTGGGAAGGAGTTTTTAAAAAAATATAAAAAAATGATGGCGGGAGCCCGTTTTACCCTCTGATCATGATTGGAGGGCCACGAGCCATCTCGCCCGCACAAGGCAAAATGGCGAGAAGTGGGCACCACGAGCAAGGACGCCGCAGGTGCTCACAACATTCAGGTATACCATCGTACTCATTTATGCTAGTCCTTAGGGACTTCGTGAAAGCAGACGAACGAGTTATACCAGGCTAAGGGTAACTGTGATCTTGTTTTATTTGGAATAAAATGAATAAATTAATGTTATATTAGACGATTTGATTAAAAAAAGTGGTATTAGTTAAGATATATATAATTAGTAAAAGTAAACTTCTATACTGGCAGAAATAATAACCACTTAAGAAATGAAAACAACTCAACCCCGACATATTTAGATAACGTGGGCCAGGCCTATTCTTGGCTTACCCATCATAGAAAATGTCCCTAAGATATATTAATACAGTGGATCATTGTCCTGATACGAGGGATGAAAGGAGCCCTTAATATATATTTTTTCTCACATCACACAAACAACTTCGAACTATGTGCAATAGTTCATTTATTAACACATCCACCATCCAAACGAAGGGGAATATCTTGTGCGAATCATTTCTTGGCATAGTCACATCAAAATGAAGTGAAATGAATAAAATATGTCAAAATAAATATAAATAATTTCTATTCAGTAACAATATGCAATTCAAAAATTTTAGTCAAATTAATTACTTCTTCTAGTTTATTCTAGAATAAGTCATTCTCAATAACAAATCTGGGTAATCAAATCGAACGAGTTCAAATAATCCAAATAAGTCATGGATCCTATTCTAAGCTAATTTAATTATAAAAAAGAGACAAATAAAGGTGCAAGAATAACACTATTCTCTTCTCCGTATCTTTAATTTCGTACGACGTATCTCCCATTAATCTCACCTTATGATCCCCCCTTAACCTAAAAACTCCAAAAGCTGTGTTGGGCGGAGAAAGCAGAGGAGAGCATGAGCAAGGAGAGGCCCACCAGAGCTCCACTGTGATGGCACAATGGCACAGGACACCCGCCCCAGACAAATCAACAGCTACACCCGTGTTCAGGGAGTTGCTCCCAGTGCCGGCCCTCCTCTGTGTGTTCTCATCACCAGAGATTTGCTATTTAACACAATGGAAACCTCCCGATTACTCCCTCGCCATTAGCGTCCTCTCCTCCTCTGTGCACTGCGCATGGCTTCTCACCTGGAAGAAGAAGGCCGGGGTGCAACAGGAGAGGGAGAAGACGGAGCAGCAGCGGACCAGGCCGGTGGGGCGCAGGACAAGAGAAGCGGCTACTGCAAGGAGACAGGTGTGTATCGCTCCCTGCACTGCCTCGGCCCGCGACGCCGCTTCCCCGCCGATCCGCGCCTGGACACCGCCTCCTTCGTCCTCTCCCGGCTGCCCCACATCGACCACGCCCACTCCAAGGTCGCCCTGGTCGACTCGGCCACGGGACAGCGCGTCACCTACGCGCAGCTCCGCCGCTCCGTCCGCGCCCTCGCTGCTGCCCTCCACCACGCCCTCGGCGTCCGCGGGGGCGACGTGGTCTTCCTCCTCTCACCCAATTCCGTCCTCTACCCTGTCGTCTGCCTCGCGGTACTTCTCGCAGGCGGCGTCCTCACCACCGCCAACCCCCTCAACACCGCCGCGGAGGTGGCTAAGCAGGTGAGGGACTCCGGCGCGAAGCTCGCCATCGTGGCGCCGGAGGAGGTGCACAAGGTAGCCACTGCCGGAGTCCCCGTCCTGCTGGCCACCCGCAGGAAGGATGGCAATAACGATGGCAGCGGCGATCTCCTTTCCGTGGAGGAGCTGATAGAGGGAGGCGATCCGTCGATGGCGCCTGCAAAGTCGCCGTGCGGGCAGCACGATCCAGCTGCGATCCTGTACTCTTCGGGTACCACCGGGGCCAGCAAGGGCGTGGTGCTCACCCACGGCAACCTCATTGCCATCCTCACGCTGCTGCAGTGGGCCGTGGAGGTGACGGCGTCTCGGGGGGACGTCTTCCTCGCGTTCCTGCCCATGTTCCACATCTACGGCCTCGCCTTCTTCGCGCTGGGCTTGTTCTGCTGCGCGGGGCCGCCGACCGTGGTGGTGATGCCCCGCTTCGACCTCGGCCTCGCGCTCGATGCCGTGGCGCGGCACGGCGTCACCAACATCGCCGCGGTGCCGCCCGTCCTCCTGGGCCTCGTAAGGGCGGCCGCCAGCGGCGGCCACGACCTGTCTCGCTTGAGGAGGGTGGGCACGGGGGCCGCGCCCATGGGGGGGAGTCTGGGGCGGGCCTTCAGAGAAGCGTACCCGTGGGTGGAGCTGCGGGAGGGGTATGGGCTGACGGAGAGCGGCGGCGCCGCCACGTTCTTCGTGTCGGCGGGGGAGGCGAGGAGGAGAGAGGGGTCGGTGGGGCGGCTGATGCCAGGGTACGCGGCAAAGCTGCTGGAGGCGGACGGTGAGCAGCCGCTGGCGCCGGGAGGGGTGGGGGAGCTGTGGCTGAGTGGGCCGGGGGTGATGAAGGGGTACTTGGGGGACGAGGCCGCGACGCAGGCGGCGCTGGTGGAGGCAGGTGGTGTGCAGTGGCTGAGGACAGGGGACCTCTGCTACTTCGACGAGGACGGCTTCCTCTACGTGGTGGACAGGATCAAGGAGCTCATCAAGCACAACGGCTACCAGGTACTTGGTGCAATACCACCAGTAACAAAATATCAAATGGCAGTAATGATCCATCCATGCAATGTGATAAGTCGTATATGATGCACTTGCAGGTGGCCCCAGCGGAGTTGGAAGCCCTACTCCTCTCCCACCCACACGTACTCGATGCTGCTGTGATACCGTGTGTAACTGTACACCTCTGATCTCTTGAGTCCTTCGGTTTCCTTTACAAAACCTCTCATGACACCAGGTTTTCTTTTGAAAAGCTCCAATAATAACGCAGTGGTTTATTTAGAATCACTTCAACAGTAAACTAGTGAGGTTATTCTGTTGAACCAAATTCAGCAGGTTAATAGGAATTAAAGACCAATCTCTAATAAGTTACTTGAGTTTTTATAAAATTTATAAAATTCAGTGAGGTCACATGACTTTATTGACCATGAATTGGATCCGCTACTAATCGAGGGATCTCTATTTTTTTTATAATTAGAGATCCTCTCAAACTGAACTCGGTCAGTGTTAAGAGGGATGATAGAATTGTTCAAAGAACCCCCTCATCTAAAAGTGAAAGAGACTCTCATGAGGTGGTCTTTTGAAAAACTATCCTCTCGGTACTAACTGACTCCGGTCAATAACCCTATTGAGATGATCCCTACTCTTTCTCTACACTCGTCGCAATAGTGCTTGCGTACATGGATGGTCATTCTCTGCTGATCAAGTGCAGGCTTGAAGACGAGGAAGCTGGCCAGATACCCATGGCTTACGTTGTTCGATCCCAGCAGGGAGGGGTCTCAGAGGAAGACCTGATCCACTTCGTAGCCAGTCAGGTATGTGTGTAGTGATCCGTTGTTTTCACCAGTTTGGGAGGAGCTCCTCTTCATCTGTCTAACGTTCTAATAGACACCGGGCACTTGGGAACTTGCATGCCTCAGGTTGCTCCTTACAAGAAGATAAGAAGAGTTGCGTTCATAGATAGCATCCCCCGGTCGGCGGCCGGCAAGATCCTGCGGAGGCAGCTTGTGGCCCGAAGCGACACGGCTGTCGCCAGCAAACTGTGAAGAATTTTATTTTGGATCGAAATCTCTCCTCTTGACTACAAAACAGTACTTAATTATCCTCTTACCAGGTGTGGTAGCCGTTGATGTGGTCAATATGAACAACCCATCGTTTCTTTCTAAGAAAATGCTCTTTGAACACTAGATACTCAAACTAATGAAAGTTTCAAAACTATAACAATTGTTAACAAAATCAAGAAGAATCAACAATGGGAAATGCTTTTTGTACTCCTTTGAGTTACTGATCTTTTAATGCACTCCTAGTCTCTTGACCATCCAACTGAATTTATTGTAATAAACCTTTTATTATGATGATCAAAGTGCATTCAATTGACGGCAACGATGAAGGGAGTACTTTTTTTTTTCCGATCTTTAAGGGGATATATTAAGAGTGTTGGTGCCGGTGAGTATGGCAAACCCAAGAGGGGGGGGGGTGTGAATTGGGTTGACAATCTTTTGCTTGAAAAATATTAGATTTAGAAATTAAAATATAAATAAATAATTGATAATCAAATGAGTACACATGCACACAAAGAGCACACGACTTTATAGTAGTTCGGTCCCAATCAATTAGACTTATATCTACTCTTTTTACCCATATAGAGAAAACTATTAAAAAGAACAATCTAGTACATACGTTAGTTACGGCTTAACTAAATACACACGATGTATAAATACACTAACGGTGGATGGACTCCACCTCACACACTCCACCAAATGGAAGCAAGAGCAATAACACAAGAAGAGAAAAGCAAGGAGGAGACGATGTCATTGTCGGAACCCTTCCCCTAAGTTTGGCTTCTAGTTGGATTTGAGAAGAGTTTAATCTCTCTTTGAATCTCCCTTACTTTTCTCTCCTTTAGGATTTTTCCTCCTAGAAATAGCCCTCTCGCATTTCTTGCTTTGGTAGTTAAAAATTGGGCTTCAGTGGTACAAGTTCTCTTTTATAAAGGCTTCAAATTCATAGAGCCGTTGGTGATAGGTGGGGCGCTAACGGCTATATTTCCATCTTACATAACCTAAAAAAGTAAAAATCAGTCAACTTATTCTATAGGTCAGTCGACCGTTTGCAACAAAAAATTTTAGAAAGACTATCAGGTGAAAAAACTTTATGTCAATCGGTCGACCGATCCATTCGGTTCAGTCGATGGATCCATTTGGTTTGATCGATCGACAGAGCGTCTCTGACTGCTTTCTCTGAGTAGTCCTACCTAGGTCGGGTCGGTCAACCGATCCAAGGATTTCGGACGACCGTTTCTCCTGGTGCTTGACTAGTTAAAAGAATTTTATACCTTGTTTGGCCATGGACTCGTGGAATACATCATTGCCCTCTTAGTTGGCTTAAAAACAATGTTATTTAACATAGATAGGTGAAGTTACTAATTAGTTTTGTCAACATTAAAACCATGAGGCACACATATACAACAAAGAGTGTAAGAATAGCATCACCTATCAACATAAGCCTAACTTGACATCAGCTTCACTCTTGTTGTACAAACAGGAGTTGTCTTGCCCCTCTCAATACAACAGAAGACCGGACATCAATAGTAACCAGTCTAAGGATGACGTGTAAAATAGGTTCATTGATCCAGATGTGTCTCATGACAACTTATTATTTTTAGCTTTCCGATAAAATGCAAAGGACTTAAATACAACTAAGAATGTCATATTACAACCATAATTTAAAATCCATCCCAATGAACGTTTAAATACAACCACTTGTATTTTATGTGATATGGATTATAGTTATATGCATTGGGGTGTATATTCGCATAGTAGTTTGAGTTGTATCCATCTGCATTGAGGTGTATTTTAATTTATGGCTATAATATTATACTCTTAGTTATATTTAAATGCTCTAGATTGTATCAAAAAATTGAAAAAACCGAGAACAAAAATATAATAATAAGTTGCGATAGGACATATCTTGAATGGTAAACTTACTTCACACATGTTATTTCTAAACTAGTTACTGCTAGAATCAAATCCAATGTTACACTAAGAAGAACCGTACTAAATAGGAGAGGTCAGAAATGGTGCTTCGAGGTCAGCTAAGCCAGTACCTTCCCTACGAGGTGTATTGATATGCACGTACTTTTTAAGGTCCTTCTTCACACCCCAGTATATACAAGGAAACTAAGTTACTGGTTAATATAAGATAATGGTTATCATGAGAAAGATAATTATGGATGTACCTGAAAAGACTACTAATAACATTTTCGATGGAATGTCAAAGTCTACGTGTTTGTAAGCGTTGGTGAATTTGGTTTTCGATGGGTATTTGGCATTGAAGAATCTTAATTATAAACATACTGGAACTTTTACAGTTTACATAACTTCTATCCGTGACTTCTTTTTTTTTTCAGTTCTAAACTTTTTTTGATAACTTTCAACTTATCTCTTTTCACATATGACATTAGCGCTTTATTTTCGTTGTTGATGTGACATTGTTGGAGAGAAAATCATTTTTTTTATATAAATTGAATAAATTATATAAATAAATTGCATGGAAGTGTGAATCCTTTTATTATGGACATCTTTTATGTGATCTGTTTTTGTGGTTGTGCCATTTAAGCCTAAAAACATGATCAGCTGGTTGTATTACTAGATCGATCGGCATCCATAACATGCCATGAGATGCGGTTTGATCATTGTTATAAGAATGATAATTGATCAATGAATAGTTCAACAAGATTTAAGTGAAGTCGCCTATGTAAATGTAAGTTTTTGACGTCTATGCATGCTATGCTCTATGAATTTTGACACAGGTCGGCGCATGGCCTAAACGTACAACTAACTAGCTTTAATGCGGAATGGGATCACTGTTCCCCTCCTCCTATGCCTCCAGTGCCTCAAGACACATAAGGGAGGGTAAAAGGGTCATTTGACCTTGATGTTCTCCATATCTCTTTGGAGCGCAGGGGGGCACAAGGGGAGGGGAGCAGTGTTAGGATCTGGGCGGCAAGATGAAGAGTGCAACATAATATAAAAATAAACTAACATTCTCGTTCCTGATCCATTTCGACAAACAAACGCAACAGCAGTAAACGATTTTCACCTTGCGCGGAGTCGAATTCATGACTATGTGGTTCCGACGAAGTGATGCCGCTAGTTATGCAAGCGTCCGGCCTCCAGTAGTATCCACACGATCTTCTGTCTTATGGTTTGTCCTCCTTCCCTCGACTAGTTCGATGCGTTCGCTGATGTTCCTTCCTTGTGACGGTGCCCACGCCCTGCGAACATGGCTCTCAATGATCGGGAAGTGGAAGCAACGGAGGCATAAGAGAGAGGAAAGGGGGCACCCATTTCTTTCTAGGCACCGGAGAGAGAGAGAGAGAGAGAGAGGGGGGGTTGACTCTTGGAGGGAATTCTAGAGCTTGGTTTAAGATTCCCTCTCAGCATATATTTATATTAATTATAGGTAATTTTTCACAAAAGTCTCCGAATTAATAAAAATCTGATTTAAACACCCTTCCCTTCCTCCTTTTCTTCTACTTCTGTCTTCTTCTTTCTCTACTACGAACCGGACAGAAGGGAAAGGAAAGGGAAGGAGGAAAGGAGAAGGAGATGGCGGCTTCTCACAAGACTTGGGCCCTGAGAATGACCCAATCCCCACTTTGATGCGGCACAGAGAAGGGGACAACAGGAGGAAAGCTCGGAGGCCCAAGGGAGAGGAATGACACGAGTAGAAGAATGCGATGAACAGGGGAAGAAGAAGTGAGGAGGAAGAAGACAAATAGTAGGAGCTTCACACCCCTACTTTGCTCACAGGCCCTTCATGGGCTCCACACACACAAAGCATTGTGGCGGCTGTAGACACGCTAATTTTGACGTCATTTTAAGTAAATTTCATATCATATAATAATGCCTCATAATGGTCTGATAATTAATCATTAATTAATTTTTATTGATATTTTTGAGTGTCGGGTTGAATAGACATGTTTAAGTTAATCAATTGAATTGATTTTAGCTCAAATTTCAGTTAAAATATGAAGAATCCTAAAAGGCGTCTACCCATGTGGACGCCATTTATAGTTTATTCATGTTTTAACGTTTAAATTTGAATTTTAATCAATTAATTTATTAACTTAAAAGGCGTCTTTGAAAGTCGACGCGATTTAGGTTTCCTAGGCTGTTTTAACTTCTCTTCCGGATGTTTATCCTTATCTTAATTAGTGTAAAAGACGTCTACCAAGATGGACGCGTTTTAGCTAATAAAGATAAAGATAAGTTTTCTGGATATTTATCCTTATCTTAATTAATCTGAAAGGCGTCAGCCAATGTGGACGCGTTTTAGATAATTACAGATAAAGATGAATTAATCAGTAATTATCTGTCGGTTAATATAGATAAATCCTAGATTTTTCTATGTAAATCGCGAACGCAGGAAATGCCTATAAATACCTTGCCTATCAAGAAGTTAAAAAAAAAGAGAGAGAGAGAATTATTGAGCCTCAGCGTTATAGCAATTTGGAGATTGAAGCAACCACGCCGGAGCGCTGCCATTTCCAGAAGTCGGCATCCTTCTTCAAGATCTTCATCCCTTCAAAGCTTCAACCAACTGGACTGGGCATAAGTTTTTCATATCTGAATTTCATTTTCATTCTTTAGTTTCATTCTCTCATACTCACTGCATGCAACACACACCACAACAACATCAATTCTCTAAAAACCCATCCGTTCTTAAGGGGTTTCAAAGCCATCTAAACAAGTGAGTTGCTGTTTATACATGTTTATAATCATGGTTAAATTTGATATTTCTATTTAGATCCTCATCACTGTTTCTTCTTTATTTTTCTGTTTCTCTTTCTCTGTTGCATTCAACAACAACAACAAGAAATCAAAAAGAGGGAAATCAAGCACGAAGCCAGGAGAACTTCTGGACGATCCTCAATATTCAACAGCAAGAACGAAAAAACAAGAAGAGGCTCTCTTTCTTCAGCCGGCTGAAGGAGGGGAACCAAGGATTCATTCTTCCGCGTTTAAACAGGTAAGCGATCAAACCTCTTTTTGAAGCTTTTTAGTTAAAAGTTTCTGGCGATCACAGCACCTTAGTTGCATTTTTTTAATAGGTTAATTTACTCTAAACAACATAGTTTTTCACATAAATCACATGAGCAAATTTTCAGCACCTACAGCTCTTTTGGCGATCACGGTGGGACCTGGTCTCGCCGTCTTTTAATTTCTTTTGTTCTTGCTATTACCATACCGGGCACCCACGGTGCACCACTTGTGTCTTTCGACACGTCCTCACCAATTGGTGAGTGTTTAGTTTGTTTAATTTCTCTCGTGCACCACGTGCACACCCCAGTGGCAAGATCTTGCCTCCCCTTGATTAGTTTAAAAAGCTGTTTTTGGTGATAAAATGCTGTGTGATTGTGTGATTTCTTAGTTGTTTAGATAGTAAACCATCCTGTTTAAAATCTGAAACTAAAAATCTTTGCATGAGTCGATTATTTATTGCATTTTTCCCTGTTTAAGGACGATTCGACCCAGAAAATCCTTCTGGAAATCTGTTTCTGCGAACTAAAAAGCGTCCAGTAACAGCGACGCGTTTCAAAACCGCGTCAGTGCTCCTAGACGCCTTTTAGCTTCCAGATTCTCTCTGTCGTTTACATCTGTTTCTGTGAAATAATTAACTTCTGTGTTGAATAGCGTCGACCATAATCGACGCGATTCAGACAGTTTTTAGTTATTTTCCAGGTTCTCTCTGCTGTTTGCATCTGTTCTCTGCGAAAGAATTAAGTTCTGTTCTGAATAGCGTCGACTATCATCGACGCGATTCAGACAGTTTCTTAATTATTTTTCAGTTTCCAGATTTCTGTGTTGAGTGCTAGCTACACATTACTCTATTAAGCATTAGAGGCCATCCAGGTCGCAGGGCATACGCATTGAGGCTAAAACCCTCCTTTTCTTAGGAACACATTACTCGACGTTAGCAACTCTCTCTGATTGGGTTGGTCCCTTGATCAGACTAGAGAAGTTGACGTTGAGACCTCCATAAGTCCCCAAAATCAAGGTATTCCTCCTTGATCATCGGGCTGGTTGTACCAATTGAAGTCCCGGCTAGATTCTGAAAGCGTTGTGAGAGAAAAACCTTAGAGAATAACGGTGGAAATCAAACTGAAACTAGGATCCTTCCCTGAGCGAAATTGTGGTTTAATCCAATTCAAATAACTCAACAAGGAATCCTGAAATCACGTTAAGCATCCACTTGTTTGATTAATCTCTGCACAACTTGTGTGATTAAATCTTTGAAAAGAGAATCTAATATAATGTTGCTGCGATCAGGCAGAGATTTGAGTATGGCCCAAGACGCCATTATCAACTACGAGGGAGATGCTAATGCCCCTCGCAATTTTGATTTCAACTACGAGAACGGGAGAGATGCTGATGCCTCTCGTAATTCTGTCCCCATTCCAGTTCGACATGACGGGAATGTCCGAACTCCTCTTTTTAATCCGCACGATCAATATCATGATCTTCCTCCGCATGAATATGCGATTCCCAATCCTGACTTTGAGGGGGACATGAATCAGCATGATCCCTCATCCTCCGATCCTACGGATCTTGTCAATGCTCTGGGAGTTCTTGCCTCCCGACTGGACCCTCAGCAGTTCGAGGCGATCCAGTCCATCTTGAAGGGGAAGGCACCCATACAGCCTGCCGAGCCGAATCCTGTGGCTCCCCCCGTTGTTCCTCAACAACCTCTTCCTCCTCCTCCTTTTATCCATCAGGCCATGGAAGGCCTTCATCTTACCTCTCGGCCAACTGGGCCACAACTTTCTTCATCCAGGCAACCGGCTAGACCGCAGACGCCCATTTACCAAAATGCCCTCGGGCATGGCGGAAGCTCTGCCGGACCTCCTCCTTATTATCCTCCTTGTCCGACGTACTCTAGGCAGCAGGCCTATCAAGTACTTCCTCCTCCTCCTCCTCCCCAGGCAGATCTGACCACGCAGACGTTGCTGGCCAAGATGGAGCGCATGGATGAACAGTTCAACAATCTCCAGAAAATGATGGGGGTTAAAGCTGTGCCAGAAATTAATTTACCGAGCCTGCCAGTATTCCATCTGCCACCCTCTGAAATGCCAGTGTATCGAAAGTATAACGGTACTGGTAACCCCTTCACGCACCTGAAGTAGTTCATGTACGAATCCTCTTTCTGGCAGAATGATAAGAGGTCATTAGCTTTCTTGTTCAGGAGATCCCTAGAGGGACCAGCCCTCGAGTGGTTCTTTTCTCTGGAACCCTCAGAAGTAGAGGATTATGGTATCGTTTCACGCAAATTTATCTAACGATACCAGGACAGAGTTGCACCCTCCTTGTCTATCACGGATCTTATTGCAGAAAAGATGAAACCGGACGAGGAGTTTGTCAGTTTTGCTGACAGGTGGCGGGGCTTGGCTGAAAAAGTGAAAAATCACTTGTCCGAATCCGAACAAGTGAAAATGTTGATTTCTAACGCCACTCCCCAGTTCAAGCTAGTCCTCTCCTTGAACAACTTGACGAACATGGCAGAGCTCTATGAAAGGGCACGGTACTGCCAGAATGCTTTCAAGGACGCTACGTTCTCTAGCGTCTTTGATCCTCATAGACCTAACAGGCCTCCACCTCGGAAGCCTGCAGTGCCAAATTCTCCTAGCTCAGGTCCAACTACTGAGGGCACGCTCTCTCACGAGCAGGTCAGTACTATGAACAATAACTCGCCCCAGTTTGTGAGGAATCAGCAGTACCAGAGGCCACCACAGCCGAGTCAACAGGGGTACAGGCAGCAGCAGAACCCCCATTACCAACAGCAGTACCAGCGGCCCCAGCAGCCGAATCAGAACCAGCTACAGCAACAGCCGCAACGGCAACAGCAGTATCAGCAGCCACATCAGCAGCAACAGCAACAGCCACAGTACCAGCCGCGTGCGCCGCCGGCGTACCACAATGTCCCTCCTCCTGGTGACTACAACCAGCAGAGGAGACCTCCAGGCCCGAAAAGGGCAGAGTACCCGGCCCTCCCAGAATCCTTGGTGGATATCTTCAGCGCTTTAATGGCAGCCAATGCCTTAGCTTTGCCGAGAGAGAAGGCCGTCTGGCCTCAAAATGCCGATACGTCTAGGTATTGCTATTTCCACAGACAACCTGGGCATACCATTGACACCTGCTTCCAATTCAGAGATTATATCCATGATCTCAACGAGCAGGGCGGCATTGACTGGGAGGAAATGAAGAAATACATAACAGCCCTGAAGGCGAGAAGACCGCAGCAGCAGCAAGCAAGACCACCGGCACAAGCAGCAGCACCACCCAACATGGGAATAGTGCAGAATCCACTCCCGGAGCATCAGAACCAAAACCAGGTTGCTCCCATCTTGACGAACAGCCAGTTTGAGGCTGGTCGTGGGCAGCAGTGGAGAGTAGAGGACTCTTCCTCTCTTTGTTCAACGGGTCACGTTCAAAGTACCGCAGAGCGACCACCACGCCGCACCATCCACATACCAAGGCCACAACCTGTTACCATTACCCCCATACCCACACCTACATATCACTCGCCCACACCCAATAACCCATTACCACTACCCGCCTTTCTTAGACCCATTACGCCCCGCACCACTACGCCTCCATCATATAACCCCCCGCAAACCAATAACGCACCCCTCCTACCATCTAGGCCATTATTACGCATACCATTTCCTACTTCACCCACTACCACTACCGCTTATCCAGATATGCCCTTACCATCTAGACCGCTATTACGCGTACCATTTCCCACTTCACCAACCACTCACCCATCCACCATTCAACCCTCTAGGCCTTTAATCCGCACCGCGCCATCACCACCTAGCCCTACGCCATCACCTACATACCAACCTTCTACGCCATCCGCACCATCCAACTCTGCGGTACTTAAGGTGTCACCCGGATCCTCCACGGTTGAGGAACACGCGCTCCGGAGTGGAAGGATTTTCAACAAGGTCTTTCCTCAGTCCACAGTCAGAGACGGCCCATCACAGCCGACTGAGGAAGCCCACAATGAAGAGAGTGCACCAGGCACTCAATACGACCTGTTGAAACACCTGAATCGGACACCGGCACGGATCACTATACTCGAACTGATCAAAAGATCCAAAAGTCACCAAGAAGCTCTGATGGAATATCTGCAGAAGGTGATGGTCAATGAAGACGTGCCGGTAGAGAAGATTGCAGCATTACTAGTTCCTCAGGGGGATCAGCCCTCTATAACATTTCATACATCGGAACTAGCACCGCCGGCAGCCAGAAGCATGGCTCTGAGTATTACGGTCAACATTTGTAAGAAGGCCGTGGATGCATGCCTGGTCGACACAGGGGCTTCGATTAATGTTCTACCTCCGAAGACCCTGGAGCTGTGCGGCGTGCCCAAAGAGAAATGGCTGCCCAGCCCCATATCAGTAACAGCATATGACAATTCTACCCGTTCCCCTCTGGGAATGGTTTATTTAAAGGTGGAGCTGGGCCCTGTAAGTCATGCAGAGGTCGAATTTCACATCTTGGAAATCGACCCTTCCATAAATGCCATTTTAGGTCGTCCTTATATTAAAACTCTTGAGGCGATTCCTTCTACGAATCATCAATGCCTCAAATTCCCTTACAAAGGACGAATAATTAAAGTAACGAGCATGCCGATCCTTGCTGCTGCTCATTCATTGAACATCAAATCTGCTGTTTTACCTGGCCGGCAACCTTTTCTGTCGGTATTACAGGTTTACCGTCCAGTGGCTGATCCTCTGAAAGCCGCTACTATCTCTCCATATCCGTTAGATGCTATCAAAAGGGGGAAGTGCATGAGTACCCCAGGATGGAGGATCATGATGAAGAACGGCTACAAGCCTGGGAAAGGTCTGGGCACACAATTGCAAGGCAGGACCACTCCTGTCAGAAATCATCGAGCAGCACCTGGAAGCGGTCTGGGCTATAGGCCAATAAAACTGAAGCAAGATCTGGTTCAGAAAACAGAGATTAAAGAAGGCCCGAAAATCTGGGAGGCAATGTCTACACCACCTAAAGAAGGCCGAGATCCCTTAACATGGACCCTGTGTACGCACTTTGTGAAAGGGCCCATACTTAGCTATGACAATACGGTGGTCATTACTTCCTGTTTTGACTTCCATGATATATATGGGAGGGATTTGGCCATACATTGCTCCGAACTGCTTACGTACCAATCCTTGGAGGCTCTGCGGCCTATGAAAAGGAGGAAATTTGATGATCCTGAATGTGAATGGTACAGGTGGTTCGATCTCAGGGACCTTTATATCGCATTGAACAGACTATTTCTGGATCCTGCAGAACCTAAGTGGCCGCCGCGGATTGATGAATTGATTGAAAGCCCTGGTGCTATATTTGACAAGCGGATACTGCTGTCCGAAGAGACTGATGAAGGGGAGCCAGATGACCCCTATGAAGCTGGTTATACAACAGATCTGCTCTGGAGAGGGACATATCCTTCACATGTCTTCATGCTCCATACTCTTTTTCGTACATTGCTTTTGACCCCGACTTGGTCGCGGGTCATAACTGAAGATATTCCACGGGCTCCGCCCGTCATGATTACTCTGTCCCCTTGGGACATTATACCACAACCTCCTCTCGATCTAGAGAGGTTGTATAATCTGATCTGGGACATATTACTATATGATCCCCCTAATCCTCTGGCCTTGGTGCCTCTTCCTCCGTCTGATTCTCCTCCCATTTGTATTCATTCTTGCTTTATGTTTAATTCTTTCACTTTCCAAAAAAAAAAAACGCCAATTTGGCAACAAATTCTTCCCAAATCCTTATTGAGGAAACATCTTACTTGTCCGATTGCACCCCACCACGCGGGTCCTTCGGTCAAGACTCTCTTTTAGATTTACTCTGTCCCTCATCTCGGGAGGATTCTCTTGTATTTCCACTTGTATCACAGGATTTTCATCCTGCCTCGTCTTCGTTAGGTTATGATAGTGAAGTTAGGCAGTCTAGTCAGTCTAGTCAGGTTAGGAAGTCTAGAAAGCCTAAGGGTAGGCAAATTCCAGATAGATACCTCCAGGACTTAGCTGATAAGTGCTCTTCTTGCTCTTTAATCCCTCAGTTTTTAGAAAATCCAATTCAGATGCCAGAAGATTGCATGGACGATGACTCAGTTAGTGATGGGTACGGGGTATATGAATTAGTACATGAAAAGGACCCCATTGTTGAAGAGGAAGATGACGAGGACGCGGCTGAGGCATATGCCAGTGGAGTGAAGAGATTTGATGAACCCTCAGCTGCCGTAGAAAAGCCCATCAAAGAAATTAATTTAGGGACTAAAGACGAACCTAAGGTTGTCCTCGTCAGTAAGAATCTTTCTACAGAAGATGAGAAAGCAATGGTACAAGTACTAAAGGACTATAAGGACACTTTCGCCTGGAGTTATGAGGATATGCCGGGGTTAGACTCGTCTTTAGTTGAACACAGGTTGACATTAAAGGACGGAGTTAGCCCGGTCAAACAGAAATTAAGGCGATTCCACCCACAAATGGCTTTAAAGATGAAGGAAGAAGTCGATAAGTTGCATAAAGCCAAATTTATTAGAGTTGTCCTTTATCCACAATGGGTGGCCAACATAGTCCCGGTTATGAAGAAGGACGGGAAGGTCAGAATTTGCATTGACTTCCGCGATTTGAACCGGGCGTGTCCTAAAGATGATTTTCCATTGCCTCATATTGATGTACTCATCGATAACACTGCTGGTTATGAGACGTTATCATTCATGGATGGATTTTCAGGATATAATCAGATTAAGCTGGCAGAAGAGGATCAAGAGAAGACGTCATTCACTACACCTTGGGGAACATACTGTTATGTCGTTATGCCGTTTGGGTTGAAGAATGCTGGAGCCACTTATCAGAGGGCTATGATGGCAATATTTCATGACATGATGCACATAGATCTGGAGGTGTATGTGGATGACTTATTGGTTAAATCGAAAACAAAGGCTGAGCACGCCAAAGTTTTGGCAAGAGTATTAGAGAGATCGAGAGAATATCAGTTAAAGATGAACCCCAAGAAATGTGTATTCGGGGTATCTTCAGGGAAATTGCTTGGATTTATTGTCAGTAAACGGGGAATTGAGATCGATCCTAACAAGGCGAAGGCTATTAGAGAAATGCCACCTCCTAAAAATTTGAAAGAGTTGAGAGGATTAATCGGAAGGTTGCAATTTATTCGCCGCTTTGTCTCCCAGCACTCACAAAGGTGTAAGCCGTTTTACGAGCTTACCAAGCCGAGAGTCAAATTCGATTGGGACGATAAGTGTCAGGAGGCATTTGATGGATTAAAGAACTATTTAGCAAGTCCTCCTGTTTTGAGACCACCATCTCCAGGCAAACCATTGATACTTTACATTTCAGTCCTGGATGATGCAGTGGGGGCTGTCTTAGCACAAGAGGATGAAGAAGGAAAAGAGAGGGCAGCCTACTATCTCTCTAAACTTCTCAACCCCGCTGAACAGAGATATACAGCGATGGAGAAAACATGTGCGGCATTGGTCTGGGTTGTGCAGAAATTAAAGCATTATTTTCTGGCCCATGAAGTCCATCTCATCGCTAGGATGAATCCGATCAAATTCCTTCTGGAGAAATCTGTTCTTACTGATAGGTTAGCGCGATGGCAAAGCTTTCTATCTCAATTTGACATCATCTATATTCAGCAGAAAGCGATCAAGGGCTATGCCATAGCAGAACATCTCGCTCATCATCCCCTTCCTCGTTTTGATCCAGTCCGATCAGAGTTTCCGGATGAGGAACTGATGTCCGTAAATCAAATCAGAGATGATATGTGGACTCTGCATTTTGACGGAGCTCTGAATTCTCATGGAAAAGGGATCGGTATCGTTCTGTTATCACCTGAAGGTATCACCATTCCACAAGCCTTTCAGCTTGATTTTCCAGTCACGAATAATATAGCTGAATACGAGGCACTCCTTGCTGGTCTTGAGGCTGCTCATTTCCATGGTGCTACCAAACTAAGGATCGTAGGTGATAGCCAATTGATTCTTCGCCAAGTGCTGACCAAATATCGAACTCTTGATCCTAAGCTCAAGCCTTATCAAGAACTTACTTCTGCTTACTCAAAGCTTTTCACGAAATTGATCTTTGTCCATGTCCCTAGGAATCAAAACATCTTAGCTGACGCTCTAGCTTCACTTGCATCTTCCCTTGATTTTCCAATCAACAAACAATCTGAATCAATCATAGTTCATAGGCGTCTTTCACCCGCCGTGAAAGATCCTTCATTCCTTAGAACTAAGGAGAAATTGCTAAAGAAAGTCAGAGACGGAGATATCATTGAAAGAAGAGAAATCATGTTGATAGAGCTGTTAGAAGAGATGGATGATGAACAGAAGCCATGGTATTATGAAATTGCAAAATATTGTGAAGATCAATCATATCCTGAGGAAGCTACAACTGAGGAGAAAAGAGCTATCAGGAGAGTTGCTCAAAGATACACCCTAGTTGGGGGAGCACTGTATAAAAGAGGTTTTGATGGAGTTCTTCTGAGATGTCTAGACGAAGATGAGCTTTGGAAGGTTATGGAAGGAGCTCATAGTGGAGTTTGTGGTGGTCATGTCAATAGACATATGTTAGCAAAGAAGATCCTTAGACAAGGATTTTATTGGCCAACCATGGAAGAAGACTGTGTAGGATTTGTTCGTAGGTGTGCTAAGTGTCAACTTCATGCCGACAAAATTCATTCTCCTGCATCTTCACTCCATCCTGTTTCTTCCCCATGGCCTTTCTCCATGTGGGCTTTCGACATCATTGGACCTCTTGGTAACCCAGATTCCGGCATCAAGCAAAAATCTTTCATTCTCACGGCAACGGAATACTTCACCAAGTGGGCAGAAGCTGAAGCGTACGTGGAGATCAAAGCATCAACCGTCTGCAAGTTCATCATGAAGAACATCATCACTCGATTTGGAATTCCAAGCACCATCGTCACCGACAATGGACCGCAGTTCGTGTCACAGGAATTGAAGGATCTCTGTAACAGGTATAAAATTGCATTGCATCATTCATCTCCTTATTATCCGCAAGGCAATGGCCAAGCAGAGGCAACAAATAAGACTTTGATAAAAATCATCAAAAAGACGTGCAAATCTAATAAGTTCGTAGATTGGCCAGAAAAATTGGTTGAGGCTCTATGGGCCTACCGAACTTCAATCCGCACGCCTACTGGGCAAACTCCTTATTCCTTAACATTTGGAATGGAGGCGGTAGTTCCATATGAGATCCTCATACCGTCATTAAGAGTACAATTGAATAAGGAATTTTCCATTGATGAACATCGTTCAGCACTCCTTGCTCAATTGGAACTCTTAGACGAGAAAAGATGGTCAGCTGCTAATCATGCAAAAGTGTATCAAAATAGACTAGCACGTTTTTATCAAAAGAAAGTCATTGAACGTAAGTTCAAAGTCGGTGAAATGGTTGTCAAAAGAATTTTTATAAAACCTGGTGGTCCGCGTTCTAAGCTCCAACCCAACTGGGAAGGACCTTATGTTGTATCTCACGCTTTTCCTGGTAATGCTTATCGTCTTATTAATGCAGAAGGAGAAGAGTTAAAACATCCCTGGAATGGTTTACATCTTAAGAAATACTACCCTTAGGTTAAAGAGTCGATCAGTATGGTACAAAGACCAGTGGAATCAGAAAGTTTATAGACTCAAATTTCCTTATCAGTCTGAATAACTTAATTTTAAGCCCATTATTGCACACACTGACACGTTTGATTCGTGAGTAACAAGAGATGACAAGTCCTAAAGAATATTAAAAGCTTGACCGAAAGTGTAAAGTACAAATCATTCTTTTTGAAACAAAATTCTGTTTTATACTCGGCCCATGATGTCGGAACGAGGCTTAGAATAGATTACCAAGAATACCCGCCATCTTAGTAGGAGGCCGTCATAAAAAAAGGGGGAGATCCGTCCCGAAACAGAAAGAGAAGAGTAAAAAAGCAAAAGCAAAAGGCAAAAGCCAAATGTCAAATCAAGAAGGCCATTACATTACAAACGTTATATCAAGGCCATGAAATGAAATGAAAGGGAACGCAAGGTCGATAAATACCCCGGAAAGAAATGACCGAACCCCAACGGATATTAGGGTAGGAAAGGGACATCTTTTTAAGTCTCTGGAACCTTTTCATGAGCTTTCTAAACTTATTCATCTTTTCTTTCTAAAGAGATGTACTCCAAACTTAAGGAATGGCTTAGATTGACTAAGGGTCGAATCATCAAATGGATCACGAATGGAAACACAAGTTCAAACACGATGGGTTTAAGTTGAGTTGTTAAAGAACAATTTGGAAATTAAGTTAATAAATGAATATGATCTTTTGATCCAAGTACCATGCTGATCTTTTAGTCAAAAATCCAAAAAAATTACATAAGTCAAAATTACAAAAAAAATACATATATCAAAATTACAAAAAAAATACATATATCAAAAACCCAAAAAAAATACATAAGTCAAAAATCCAAAAAAAATACATATGTCAAAAACCAAAAAATATATATATATGTGTCAAAATTCAAAAAAAAAAAATACATATATTTCAAAACCCCAAACAAAAAAATGAATATTTCAAAACGACAAAAATATTTCAGTTAGCATCTGCTTGTTGCATTTAGTATGTTTCATTTTTTTTATTTTCAGTGAGCATCCGTTTGCTTGTATGTTGCACTTTGCTTAAGTTTGATTATTCTCATTACCTTTGTTAATAAAGGCTATGCCCCTTGACCCTTCTACCAAGGATAGGATCAAGTAGTCGGTTACTTAATCAGGCAAGGGGCTAAGCCTAAACAGATACTTAACATGTTTGTTCAAGTTGTATACAGGACACAAGACATTGATAGAGCTGGAATCCGAATAGAGAACAAGCAGAAACCTGTTTCTGTGAGTAAAAGGCGTCGAGGAGAACCGCCGCGTTTCAACATTTAATGGCGTCTGCGCGACATGACGCGTTTCAGCTCTTTATGAAATTCAAGAAAGCTGGAAATGTCAAGAAGATTCCACTGTGGGAGTTCAAGAAGTCCTGACCGTGGCTAAAAAGACGGTTATTTCTACCATTGTACTATTCCATGTAATTATTGTGCATTCGCATTACTATATGATAAGTATTTATTAGACTATATCAAGGACCTTGTAATTTTGATGAAACTGGAATTTGAGTTCCCCTACAACAAAAAAAAAACAGTGATAATTCCAGAGGATTCTTAATCGCACGGATAGGCCGTTGATTGTTAATTAGTGAGGACGATGGTTCCACTTTTGTGAAACGGTGCGTGGATAAACGAGCTTCGGCTTAGCACTGGATTACAAGAATTGGTGTCTTGACTCATTAATGACAATTTAACAATATTATCCTTGATTAATTTATATTTTATTTGACTTTATATTTTTCTTTTAGCCCAGCATGCATCATGTAGGACTTTGAAATCATTGTGATAAGGATTAATTATTGATTAAGTTTCAGACCATTAAATCAAATAATCAAACATGATATGAAATATTCCATTCTGAATTGAGTATCTTGATTATCTTTGAGGTTCGCTTGAAGATATCATTGGAATTCTATCCTTGATTGGATTCTTTATCCAATATTTTTGTTTTCTTTTAAGATCCATCATGGCTGCAGCACGTCCACATTGGCTGGCAAACGCTCCCCATGATGAAACCTACAGTGTCTACGACCTGAGGTACTTCCTACTCCGAGGAGGTTGATCGACCTTATTTTATTTCCTTGTCTACCTCATCCAGACAGGATTAATTCCATTGATTTCATTGAGCTATCTTCATTGATAATTTCGAGAAAAATTCCAATCATGTGATGTTAAGAGCGTGTCTCATCACACATTGGCATCACCTTTTCAGTACATTCCATTCCATTTTACTCCCTTGCAAAGACGATGCCAAGGTGAGGCAGCTGTAGACACGCTAATTTTGACGTCATTTTAAGTAAATTTCATATCATATAATAATGCCTCATAATGGTCTGATAATTAATCATTAATTAATTTTTATTGATATTTTTGAGTGTCGGGTTGAATAGACATGTTTAAGTTAATCAATTGAATTGATTTTAGCTCAAATTTCAGTTAAAATATGAAGAATCCTAAAAGGCGTCTACCCATGTGGACGTCATTTATAGTTTATTCATGTTTTAACGTTTAAATTTGAATTTTAATCAATTAATTTATTAACTTAAAAGGCGTCTTTAAAAGTCGACGCGATTTAGGTTTCCTAGGCTGTTTTAACTTCTCTTCCGGATGTTTATCCTTATCTTAATTAGTGTAAAAGACGTCTACCAAGATGGACGCGTTTTAGCTAATAAAGATAAAGATAAGTTTTCTGGATATTTATCCTTATCTTAATTAATCTGAAAGGCGTCAGCCAATGTGGACGCGTTTTAGATAATTACAGATAAAGATGAATTAATCAGTAATTATCTGTCGGTTAATATAGATAAATCCTAGATTTTTCTATGTAAATCGCGAACGCAGGAAATGCCTATAAATACCTTGCCTATCAAGAAGTTAAAAAAAAAAAGAGAGAGAGAATTATTGAGCCTCAGCGTTATAGCAATTTGGAGATTGAAGCAACCACGCCGGAGCGCTGCCATTTCCAGAAGTCGGCATCCTTCTTCAAGATCTTCATCCCTTCAAAGCTTCAACCAACTGGACTGGGCATAAGTTTTTCATATCTGAATTTCATTTTCATTCTTTAGTTTCATTCTCTCATACTCACTGCATGCAACACACACCACAACAACATCAATTCTCTAAAAACCCATCCGTTCTTAAGGGGTTTCAAAGCCATCTAAACAAGTGAGTTGCTGTTTATACATGTTTATAATCATGGTTAAATTTGATATTTCTATTTAGATCCTCATCACTGTTTCTTCTTTATTTTTCTGTTTCTCTTTCTCTGTTGCATTCAACAACAACAACAAGAAATCAAAAAGAGGGAAATCAAGCACGAAGCCAGGAGAACTTCTGGACGATCCTCAATATTCAACAGCAAGAACGAAAAAACAAGAAGAGGCTCTCTTTCTTCAGCCGGCTGAAGGAGGGGAACCAAGGATTCATTCTTCCGCGTTTAAACAGGTAAGCGATCAAACCTCTTTTTGAAGCTTTTTAGTTAAAAGTTTCTGGCGATCACAGCACCTTAGTTGCATTTTTTTAATAGGTTAATTTACTCTAAACAACATAGTTTTTCACATAAATCACATGAGCAAATTTTCAGCACCTACAGCGGCTAAAGCAAGACTCCTTTCCATTCTAATCATTGGCTTTCCCAAATGGGCATATATAGGTATAGTAGACTCCCAAAAAAGAAGCCCTAGGTCCCCAATGACCAAAGTAGTCCTAAAAGCATAAAAGTGCATAAAGAAAATACATAAAAATAGAAAAAAAACACATGGGCCACTAATGGGTCAATCTCAACCCTATAGATCCGAAGAATAAAAGCAAATACATCAATGTCAAGCCCAACATCTCCAAAATAAAATAGTAACTACGTCAGCAAGCATCTCTTAGCCAAAGTGATGCATGATCTACTGTGGAAGTTCTGCGGCAGTGGTAAACCTAGGCTGGGTCGAACCGGAATCACGCTCGAGTGTCCTCACCACATTCCATTAGTCTATAGAATGCTTGAAATGTTCTAATCATAATAAGTACAAGATTTTTTTTTATGTAAATTAAACATAATATTGAGATTATGTCTCATGTTTAGAAGATATAATTTCAAATTTTTGAACAGTTAAAGAGATTTTCCTTAACATAGTGGTGCAGTGGTGTCCCAGCATCTAGAGGAACAAGGTGTTCTCACCAACGCTTCTCTCTCTCTCTCTCTCTCTCTCTCTCTTATGTTTGTGTTTGCTTTTTGCTTATGCCTGTGAGTTATCAGATAAGCAAAGGAAACCGATCCCTCACAACATATAAGATATTTCTTTGGCACTACTTCCTCGTGAACTTCTAGATATTTCTAGAAGATATTTAAGTATGAACATTTTGTAGCACATGTAAAAGACTGAGTCTATTCGAGTATATTCAAATAGGAGTAAATCCTCATAATGTTTTAACTACAATAAGTCAAGATCGGAGGGCAGCCTATGGGTGCAAAGTCTCTTTCTTACTGAGAAAAAAATTGATGAGCTAGGCATTACTGCAGTTCAACTCATGTACCATTTAATCATTGATCAAAGTATTAAAAATTTTTAAAAATTATTATACCCATATGGGATCTAAACTGTCGGATCATACATAGTTATGATTGTCAGATCGAAATCTCATCCACCACGATCAAAATTTTATGCCGAATATCGGAAGGCTAGCAAACTTGCAAGATAGAACACCGTTAAGGGCTCTCGACGATGGACCAGGAGATCCCCCTCCAATGTTTAAGTAGAGAGCTAAAATTGAGGAGAAAGAGTAGGAAAAGTCTAGGTTTAAGAAAGCATACTTTCGTAGGTTGGAATAAGGATCCTTATATATTGGTCCGGGATCTGTTGGAGGTCGATCCGGATCAAGAAAGCCTAGTTCCAAGAAGACCTTCCCATAAAGTTCAGAACCAGAAGGGCTCTCTTGGGGAAAGTCTTCGTGTCCGGGCAAACTTGCGAACCATCCCAGGCACGTTCCTGGTCGTAATCGGATGTGTCTGAAGGATACGGAATCTCCTTACCAAGGATCCTGACTTGTCGTAAATTCAAGTAGTGCCATAGGTCCCCCTTCGTGGACAGACTCAAACAGGTCTGTAGAGTGGACTACTTGTTTTTGGATTCCTGAATTGATCTTGAGCCCGGTCAGAGTTTTCCTTTGATTACCACTGGCCCAAAGCCCTTGAGCAAATAGTCTAGGCTTTAGGCTGCAAAACTCAGCCGGCCCACTTGTTATGAGTTCACAGCTGTCCATGCGATGCACCTGTGTGCAGCAAGTATATATTATTCTTGTAATAAACGTAATCGACCTAAATCTGATAGACCTTCCTATGAAAATTACATATTAATTTCTAACAATGGACGTTGTCCATCTATGTGCATACGGGACAGATTTTGTAGACTGGAGCAACGGAAGCAAATCTTTAACTCGACTTTGAGCCAAATGAAGATCTTTAACAATATCTACGTTGGAGTTGACGAAATCCTCTCCAGCAGATGGAACAGCCCATGTTTGTTTGGGCATATGTTTCTCCGTACGTGCAGATATTTTCTTTTGGAGTCGGGATTTGACATAAGCCGAGCCATGAACATCATAAACGACAGAATTATATGCATATATAACCACAAGTTCTTGTACTTAATTCCGGGAACAAATAAATTAGGCAGCGAACGAAGGGAGCGGCTAACCACTTCCACAAGATTGATATGTATCCCACCTTTTCTAACAAGGACCAATCACAGGTTGCTGCCGCGTCAGTGGCGGACCTAGTTCATATTTAGTGAGGTGGTTCTGAATTTTGTAAAATTTAAGAAGGTTTGTTAATTAAGACCCATTAGAGTGCCTAGTCTACCGATCTTGATCTATTAGAATGATCCTACTAATTTACTGACTTCGGCTCAATAGAATAAATTTATTAGTCTATTATTCGAGTGTACCCTATAACTTATTATATTTGTATGTATGTTTCCAACTTTTATATATTATTATATAAACCCTTATCATCCTTTGAAAATTATAATTTACCCTTCCCATCAAAACACCATAAATTTCAATAAAATGTGCCAAAAAGTTTCAGATACTTTTACATGTATACCGCTAAATTCAACACAATTTTACATATCTTGACTTAAAATGTACAAAATCTTCTCGACATATTCACTTAAAATTTGTTACATTTTGACCATCAAAATACCATGAACTTCAATAGACTATGCCAAAATAATTTAGATATCTTTATGTATATATAATCTTAACTTTATCATAATTTTGCATATATACCTTTAAATTTATTACGATTTATTAGAATTTTACATATATAGATAGAAATATGGTCGTTTAGTGGTAGTCCGTGTTTGTGTGTGTATATATATGTATTTTTATGCATATATTTTTGGAAATTGCCATATTTGTGTATATATATACATCCTTGAATCACATTTATGGTTATAAATTCCCCTAACGTCCTCATAAATGTTATAGTTATACCCTTCTAATCAAAATGGGGTGCACTTCAATTGAACATATGCTAAAAGATTCAGACACTTTTACATATATACTCATAAATTTATTAGATTTTTTTTCTCCATGTATGCTCTTTTTCTCAAATCTATTCATGCAAAGGACAAAAAATAAACATAATTGGAAATAATAATTTTTTATTTTTACAAAATTTTACATATCTTGAATTAAAATATACAAAATCTTTTTGACATGTTCAGTTATAATTTATAACATTTTGACCATCAAAATACCATGAATTCTAGTAGAATGTGCCAAAATAATTCAAATATATTTACATATATAATCCTATATTTATCATACTTTTACATATATATCCTTGAATTCATTAAAATTTATTAGAATTTTACACATATAGATAGAAATATGATCATTTAGAGCAGTGTTTATAAAAAAATATGATAATGTGTGCATATATATAGTGTCCATGTTTGTTTGTGTATATATGGATTTTTATTCATATCCTCCTGAAAATTACTATATTTGTATATATCCCCTTGAATCTCATATATTGTTATAAATTCTCTTAACATCCTCATAAATATACAATTATGACCTTCTCATCAAAATTAGGCAAAATCCAATGAAATATGCTAAAAGATTTAGACATTTTTACATATATACTCCTAAATTTATTAGAAGTTTTTTTTTCTCCAGCCATGTTCTTTTTCTCAAATCTATTCATGCAAAAGGCAAACAATAAGCATTATTGGAAATAATATTTTTTTACTTTTACATCAAAAAGCAACTATTAATACTGCTATAGCGACAATATAGGAGAAGGAAAAAGAGGTCTTCATTTTTAGTATCTAAATAGATACTTGGCATCTTCTTTTTTAGTATCTATATAATACTTGGTTTTTTTCAAGTTATTAATAACTAAGTAGTATGTATGATAGTCGAAGACACTCATTTAGGCTATTTACTACTAAGAAGTATATGTATTTGCCTCATTTTGAATGTTATTTTTCTTGTGCATAGGAAATACACAAATATAATACATATTAAAACATTTGACCTTTCAATGATGATTATTTATATTAATTAATATATGACACCCATCCATTTATCACACTTCGATATTAAAACATGTGCATGGCCAATTTGTGTCGTATCTCCTTCGTTGTTAACAAGTGAATCATCAAAGCTCATTATTTATTTATTTATTTTTATAAAAATTAACTCATCTCAAGTATATCAACACTTTGCTTTATCTCTTAAGTTGGTTGAGTTTTTTTTTTTTTATGAACCACATTAAACATAAAATGTGAGATTAGTATTATAAAATAAATACTTGTATATGTGTTGTTTAAAATTGAAATGTGGGTGATGAGTAGAAAGTTTTGATGCATGGATTTCAATATTAATTATTAAATTATATTTATATCTAACATAATAACCACCAAATTCAAGATTAAATTATAAATTAAACATTTTAGGTATTTAAGGATTGAGTCATAGGACTATTTGGCTTTGTACTTAATCTTAAGAGAATAACAATGGGAATAAAGAGTTCGCATGTTAGCCTTTTTTGATAAATTCACCTATTCACATAAAGTTCTCAAAAGAAAATGAATGCATTTTTTCTATTAATGATAACCTTCCACAATATTTATGCACATATTCTAAATATGTGAATCTACAAAAAATAAAGTAGCTAGTTTTGTTAATATTGTCCTAACATATATATATATTCACTATGCATATATATGTTTTTTCTTTTTTTGAAAGATAGTGAAAAATGAATATCCTAATATGTTAGGTTTCTCGGGTTTCTCCGGATCGCTCACGCAGCCGAAAATAAAATAAAACAACGATCTGTTTTCCCGTTTCGAAAAACTAAAATTGATTATCGGATAATCGAAGTTCTCACCATGTGTGTATTCGAATATGCAACCGTTCGGTTCCGTCGATGCGACACCGCAAGCCGTGCAAGTGTCCGGCCTCTAGCGAAGTCCACGCGATCCTCCTCGCGACGGATATCCTCACGTTTCTCGTTCTTCGCAGCCCACGAAACCTCCGCCGATCGCCGTAATGATCGCCGCAACGTGCGGACGATTTCCCGTCGAATGGGATTCGGAGAAGCGGCGGAGTAGATCTGGATCTGTCTGGATGCCAGAGAGAGAGAGAAACAAAGGAGGGGCGGCTAGGGTTAGCAGCAGCTTGGCCTGCTCAGCCCGTTCGCTATATTTTATACTAACCGCGCGGTTTTTCATAAAAACTCCATGTTTGTATAAAACCCACTTATTTATCCATCGCCTTGAGAATCATTTGCGTGTGACCCTCTAGGCCCAAGTACTAGTCTATTTAATGGCCTAACAAGCCCAGTGACTCCTCACTGGCTTTATTAATCAATTAATAACCCTTTATTAATTAATTAATCAATCGAATTGATGTCACACATCGAATTCGACTGGGCCTCCGATCACGTTGGGTGCCAAGCAACACCGCGTGAACCCGAAAGGTATTGGGGTTAAGTAACCCACGCTTGGAACCTTTCCGCCGACAGTTACCGCGTGGATATAATCCTTCATTCGTACAATGCTCTCGAGTCAACTCAGGGTATGGCGAGCTGTCAAACCCTAACCGGTCAACTCACTTAGATTGGATGCCGCTGATAAATATCGGAAAACTCCTTTCCCGATATTATCGTCCGCCCTGGCCAGGGACTTCCGCGCATCCTTCCTAGAGCATTCTCTTTCTAAGTACCGAGAGCGAAGGATTCCTTATTGACACACAATTCCCTTCGACGGTATTCTGCTGTACCCAATCCTTGGCGTATTAGAATCCCGTGGCTAGAGATTCGTAAACCAATGTCAAAGCACAGAAGTCCACGGATAAGGTGTAAGGACTGAGGTTTCGGATTCAGTTTCCGGGTAGATTTCGGGCTGGATCCCCTGGTTTGGACCCTGAGGGGTCTTGAGAATTTCTTCTGAATGACGTCTACATAGCACGACGCCTTTCAAACGACGTCTTGCTAGGTGGACGCCATTTAGGTCTGTAGCTGTTGTGCCACGTGGGCGGGCTTCGGGCCGCGAGAGTACGGCCCCTGTCTTGTCGTCTGATAGGCGTCTATGATGGACAACGCCATTCAAACTGCGACCCTGAGATGTCAGTGTACGGTGCCGGTCTTGTCGTCTGGACGGCGTCGGTGGTGGATGACGCGTTTCAGAGCTTCTGTCAGTACGGCCCGTCCTGTCATCTGACAGGCGTCTGTCTCGTTCAACGCGTTTTACCCTTATTCGGATTGACCCCGCAAGCCTTCCTTTCTTTTCCTCATTCTCACCCTCTCACTCTCTCTCCTCCCCCTCTCCGCCTCCTCCGACCCCCTCTCTTCCCCTTTCCCTTCCTTTTCTTCCTCTTCCACCACTCCAACGCCTCTCTACCTCTCACCACTACCACCACCACTTCCTTCGCGGCGTTCCATTCTCCGGACGGCGGCCGACGTCCCGGTGGAGTGGCGACGTCCTCAGGGGTACCGCCGGCGGTCTGCAGTGCGGCGGTTCGGCGGCACGGAGCCAGGAGGAGTTCAAGTAACCGGCAGGGGGACGAACCTTGCGTGGATTGTACATGTTTCATCCGTAGTTTCCATGTGATGCATGATGTGTTTGGGGGTAGAACAAGTATGTTTAGGAGCTCTTCTTGATGGGAATGAGGGTTTCTGTGAATGTGGATTTGTGATGGTTTAGCTTGCCCCTCTTCCTCCTCTGTTTGGTTTGATTTTGGGACGTTTGGGGGTGAAAAGGGGACCCTCGGGTCGAACGGCAGAACCTGATTTCTGGTGCTAAAAGACGTCGTACCTGGACGACGCCATTTAGAATGGCGACGGGCCAGTACGACGCCTTTTAGGCAGAAATCTTCCTGTTTGAGGTTCTGTCAGTTTGGGTTTCTGGCGTTAAATGACGTCGTGCCTGGATGACGCCATTTAGAATGGCGACAGGCCAGCACGACGCCATTTAGGCAGAAATCTCCCCGATTAAGGTTTCTACAAGTTTCGGATTCTGGTGTGAATGGCGTCTGAGGACAGTGACGCCTTTTGAAAGGCGGCTTCCCAGGACGACGCGTTTTTAGAGGAATCAACCGTGGCCTGTCCCTGTTTCTGTCACCGATAGGCGACGAGGGATGGTGACGCGTTTTAATAGGGCGGGCCTGTGACGACGCCTTTTAGGCCATATTTTGAGGCCGGGATTTCATGAACCAGTTTAGGATGCTTGAATGGCGTCGGCCTTGGGTAACGCGATTCAAGACAGAACCACACTAATCCATGCCAGTAAAATGTGTTTACACTGCTAGATAGTTGGTTAAATGCATGCTTTTAGTATACTCGATGATGATGGACTCTTCGTGACCGGATGGCACTGCGTTGTGTGTGTCGTGCGACCGTGGACTTCTCACGTGACCGGATCGCACCGTGCCGTGTTTTGTGTTACTGTGGACCTAGAGTGACAGTTGTAGCGTTTGACACCCTGTGTCGGTGCGGTAGGGACACAGCGCTGACGGTAGCAGTGGCGGGGTGACGCCTAGTGAGAGAGGGTCACCTGGTGAACCCCGGGGTTAGCTAGTACCGGTGTCGGAGTGGTACCTTTGAAGTGTCACTCGTGCTGGGGGAAGGAGTAACCACCTGAGCCAGTTAGGCCGGAGTAGCTAGCGTGCTATCCGAGGGGCTACTGTTTGGTCTCAGCGGGTCGGTGTTTGCTAGGGGAAGGAGTAACCACCGAGGTAGCCAGCGTGCTATCCGAGGGGTTACTGTTTGGTCTCAACGGGTCGGTGTTTCCCACTTTCGGGTGTGGTAAGTGTTTCCCGTTTTCGGAGACGTGGTTGGCACGTTTTGCCGAGATGTGAGTTGTAGGCTCCTTGGTAGGATGATTTCTGAGATATGCATGTTATATGCCGAATGCATGTGGTTTATATCAAGAATTTGGAGTAATGTGTTACAGCTTTACTTATCTTGTTCACCTGTATCTTTGTTATTGCACTTGTGGGTGTGTGAGTGGGAGGCAAGGGATCGGATGATCCCTACTGAGCCCAATTCTGGTGTGGCTCACTCCCTGCGGTTTTCAGGGTGGACCTCGTGGCGAGTGGCGGCGTGTGGTGTTCTCCTTGGTGTGCGGACCAGCAGCTATCTCAGTTCCGGGGTATGCCCCGATGTTGTTGTACTTTGTTTCTGCCTGTACTTAATTAATTTGTTGGACCATGTAATTATTGTTGGATTGTGTACGGACATTATTAATTTACTTCCTGCGCACTGTACTTCCTTGTAGTCCGTGTGAATGTTATATTTAACCTTGTTTAACGCTTACTCCTCCAGATGTGTGTATAAGATTCGGGTGTGAGACCGTTGGATAATGATTCGATACCCATTTAGTGATCGGGACTCCGATCATAGGGTGGCGGGTCGTTGCACAAGGTGTCCTTGGTGTCTCAGGTCCGAGGACCATCCACGCAACTGCGACAATAGAATCAAGCTGGTTGACAGTGAGATACAATACTATCCAACGATTCAGTCGGATCAGTTCAGTGAACTCATTCTCCAATGAGCACCTACAGATTCGCCTTAGTGTCTCCACATAAGTGACTTATGAGATCAGTCACCCTCATCATATGAGCAGGAGTAATCTGTACTAGTCTAACCGGTTATCCGATGTCCTTCTCGGATATCCTCCGACTAGGAACGATTAAGAATATGTGTGTTTAAGTGATCAGTCTCACTAATATGATCTCATCATAATCTGATCACTATAGCACATATTCACGGACTTCATTATGAAACGATAATTAATGCGATTTACACATAATGAATATTATGCCATTATATTAATAAATGAACGAGATTTACATAGTCAGATTGGCTTGTAGGCCACCTAAAAACAACAATCTCCCACTTGGACTAATGCCAATCACCTTTATACAATAAGCCTATAGACTCTAGGTGACGCTCAAACACAATTTGAGCCAACGGCTTTGTCAGTGGATCTGCTACATTGTCGATGGATGGAACTCTTTCCACTACTACATCTCCTCCGGATATGATCTCTCTGATAAGGTAAAAGCGCCGCAGAATATGCTTCGATTTCTGATGAGACCGCGGCTCTTTCGCTTGCGCAATTGCTCCATTGTTGTCGCACAACAGTGGAACAGGCTCAGAGATGCTAGGAACTACGCCGAGGTCGGTGATGAATTTCTTCAACCACACTGCTTCCTTGGCGGCTTCAGCTGCAGAGATGTACTCAGCTTCAGTCGTCGAATCAGCAGTGGTTACTTGCTTGGAACTCTTCCAGCACACTGCGCCTCCGTTCAACGTAAACACGAATCCAGATGTAGACTTGCTATCATCTGGATCTGACTGAAAACTCGAGTCAGTAAAGCCTCGTAGTTTCAAGTCACCTCCTCCATAGACAAGAAACATATCCTTAGTTCTTCTCAAGTACTTAAGGATACATTTCACTGCCTTCCAGTGCTCTTCGCCTAGATCAGCCTGAAATCTGCTCGTAACACTTAGAGCAAGTGCAACATCAGGCCGTGTACATAGCATGGCATACATGATATATCCTATGGCAGAGGCATAGGGTATTCTATCCATGAATGCCCTCTCATTAGGAGTCTTAGGAGACTGCTCCTTTGAGAGACTAATTCCATGTCTCATCGGTATGAGACCTCTTTTGGAATTTTCCATACAAAACCTTTTGACTATGGTATCTATGTACAAGGATTGGGTCATTCCAAGCGTCCTCTTTGATCTATCTCTATAGATCTGTATTCCCAATACGTAGGATGCTTCTCCCAAATCCTTCATGGAGAAGTTTTTCGATAGCCAGATCTTTACTGAGGACATCATAGCTACATCATTCCCAATGAGTAGTATGTCATCTACGTAAAGAACTAGAAAAGTGACTGCACTCCCACTGGTCTTCTTGTACACACAAGGCTCATCTTCATTCTTAATGAAGTCATAAGACTTGACAACCTCGTCAAATCTTATGTTCCAGCTCCGGGAAGCCTACTTCAGTCCATAAATGGACCTCTAAAGGTTGCACACTTTATCTGAAAATTCTTTGGATGTGAAACCTTCTGGTTGTATTATATACACCTCTTCCTTAAGCTTACCATTGAGGAAGGCAGTCTTCACATCCATCTGCCAGATTTCATAATCAAAATGTACAGTAATGGCGAGTAGAACTCTGATCGACTTTATCATGGCAACTGGTGAGAAAGTCTCGTCATAGTCAATTCCTTGCCTTTGACGATATCCCTGTGAGTGCTTAAAATGATCGTGTGATTAACATGAAAAATCTATGTTGTTTAGGTGCAAAATAAATCTATTAAAAACAGGAACTACGTGAAGTGATCGCCAGAAACTTTTGACTTAAAAGTTCCAAAAGAGAGTTTTGATCGCCTACCTGTTTGAACGCGGAAGATATTAAGCTCTTGATTCCCCTCCTTCAGCCGGCTGAAGAAAGAGAGCCCTTCTCGTTCTTTGTTCTTGCTGTTGAATTTGAGGTTGAGGATTTGAGGATCGTCCAAAAATTCTTGTGACTTTGTGCTTCATTTACTCCTTTTGATTCTCCTTTTGTTGAGTGCAGCAGAAATAGAAAGAAAAGGAATGAAGAAAACAATGATGAGAACTTTAAGCAAGGATAGAATCTATTTTAATCATGATGTTAAACATGCAATTAAACAGCAAACTTACTTGTTGTGTGGCTTTTGAAACTCCTTAATCAAATAGGTTTTGAAAAGAATGAATGTGATGTGTGTTGCATGGAGTGAATGATGAAGAATGTAGAACTAAATGAAATGAATGCAGAAAACAAAAAAGACTTATGCCCAATGGTTGAATTCTTGAATGGAAGAAGAATCTTGAAAGGATGCCGACTTCTGGAAATGGCAGCGCTTCGGCGTTCCGACGTTGTTGCTTCGATCTTCAACTCGCTATTGCTCAATGATAATCAACTCGAGATTACGCTTAACTTTTTAACTCTTCAAGATGCAAGGTATTTATAGACCTCTTCTGCATTCGCGGATTAACATAGAAAAACTTCGGATTTATCTATCTTAACTGACAGATAAATACTGATTAATTCATCTTTATCTGTAATTATCTAAAACGCGTCTACTATGGCTGACGCCTTTCAGATTAATTTAAGATAAGGATAAATATCCGGGAAAACTTATCTTTATCTTTATTAGCTAAAACGCGTCTACATGTATAGACGTCTTTTAAACAATTTAAAGATAAGGATAAACATCCGGAAGAGAAGTAGAAATAGCCTAGGAAACCTAAAACGCGTCAGCACTCACAGACGCCTTTTAGCTAATTAATCACGTTTAAATTTGAATTTTAATCAATTGATTAAAATTCAAATTTAAACGTTAAAACACGAATAAACTTTAAATCGCGTCCAGACAAGTTGACGTCTTTTAAGTTTCTTCATATTTTAACTGAAATTTGATCTAAAATCAATTCAATTGATTAACGTAAACATGTCTGTTAAACCCGACACTTAAAAAGATCAATAAAAATTAATCAATGATTAAATATCAGACCATTCTGAAGTATTATTATATGATATGAAATTTACTCAAAATGACGTCAAAATTAGCGTGTCTACAATCCCTTTGCCACCAACCTTGCCTTGTAAGTGTCGATCCGTCTATCAGCACCGATCTTTCTCTTAAAGATCCACTTGCAACCGATGGGTACAATACCTTCGGACAAGTCCTCCAAGTTCTAAACTCGGTTGGTGTACATGGACTGGATTTCTGACTTCATGGCTTCTCGCCATTTCCCGGCTTCTGGGCCTTCTATGGCCTCCTGGTAGGTTTTAGGATCATCATCCTCATTATATTGTACCTTAGACTTACCATCAGCAATATGTCCCACATATCGTTCGGGTAGTCTAGGTACTCAACCAGATCTACGAGGCTCATCTGTGTGTACCTGAACAGATTCAGGAACTGATATCTCATCTGAAGATAATGTAGCTGTTTGGGGATCTGGAACCTCTTCCAGTACTATTTTACTCCCACTGTCCTCCTGGAGAAGGTATTCCTCTTCCAGGAAGATAGCTTTCCTAGCGACAAACACGTTTTGTTCACCAAGATGAAAAAAATAGTATCCAAAGGTTTCCTTTGGATATCCCACAAACCTGCATTTATCAGTTCGTGATTCCAGCTTGTTTGGATCATGCCTCTTTACATGAGCAGGACAATCCTAGACTTTAACATGTTTAAATTCTGGTTTCCTGCCTTTCCATATCTCATATGGAGTAGAGGCCACAGACTTGCTGGGTAATCTGTTCAGTAGGTATGTTGCTGACTCTAGAGCATACCCCCAGAGGGACACTGGTAATCCCGAAAAACTCATCATGGATCGCACCATGTCCAACAAGGTGCGATTCTTCCTTTCTGATACACCATTCATCTGTGGTGTATATGGAGGGGTCAGCTGAGAAAGGATACCATTATCCTTTAAGAATTATGTGAAATTAGTATTCAAGTATTCTCCTCCTCGATCTGATTGAAGAGTTTTAATACTCTTTCCTAACTGCTTCTCTACCTCATTCTTAAACTCCTTAAACTTCTCAAATACTTCTGACTTGTACTTCATTAAGTACACATAGCCGAATCTTGAGAAGTCATTGGTGAACGTAATGAAGTAGGAAAAGCCACCTTTGGCTTGGGTGGACATTGAACCACATACATCTGAATGTATTAAGTTCCAAAATGTCCTTGGCACGTTCTCCATGTCCAATAAATGGAGATTTTGTCATCTTTCCCATAAGGCAGGATTCACATGTTGCAAACAATTCATAATCGAATGCTGTCAAGTAACCATGCTTGTGCAACTTTTGCAACCTGCTTTCGCCAATGTGCCCAAGTCTACAATGCCACATATAGGCTTGGTTCACACAATTCTTGCTCTTCTTAAGAGCATTATCAATGTGAAGATTGTAATAAGAAACATCTAAGAGATATAGACTGTAAGGACTGAGGCTTTCGGATCCGGTTTTCGGGGTTGGACCATGTAGTTCAGGCTCCAGTGGGACTGAGACTCTGGTCGGATTCGCGTCGAGCCCGCTCGACGCGGTTTAAACGGCGTCCAGCTATGCTGACGCGTTTTAGCCTGTGCCACGTGGGTTGGCTTTGGGTCGCGAGAGTACGGCCCTGACATGTCGTCTGAACGGCATCTGCGAGGCACGACGCCTTTCAGACTGAGACTCTGGGTTGTCAGAATACGGCGCCAGTCTTGTCGACTGAACGGCGTCTTTCATGGAAGACGCGTTTCAGACCTCTGTCAGAGCATTGCGCAGAGGGTTGTCAGAGCAGCCGTCACATCGACTGATAGGCGTCCGTACATCTCGACGCGTTTCAGCCAGTCTCTGGTTAACCCCGAGAGCCCTCCTTCTTCCTCTCATTTTGCTCCTCCTTCTCTCTTTCTCTCCTTCCTTCCGGCGACCCCGACATCGACCCTTCGTCCTTCCCTCCACTCCAACACTTCCCTACCTCTCACCTCTACCACCACCACTTCCTTCGCGGCGTACTACTCTCCGGACGGCGGCCGACGTCCCGGTGGAGTGGCGGCGTCCTCGAGGGTACCGGCGGCGGTCTACGGTGCGGCGGGTCGGAGGCACGGAGCTTGGAGGAGTTCAAGAACCGGTAGGGTGACGGTTCTCACAGTGTTGTGTTCTAAATCATGTTTTTCTCCGTTTTAAAGCATGCTATGGACCGATGGTTTTGGGGTAGAATGAGCATGTTAGGGGGTTTTTCCTTGATGGGAATGGGAGTTTCTGTGATGTGAATTATGGATACTTTGGTTGCCCCTTTCCCCCTCTGTTTTTTGGGGCTTTTTCGGGGTATTTGGGGCTATGGGAGGATCCCTCGGATCGAACCAGGGAACCAGGTTTCTGGCTCTAAACGGCGTCGTGCCTAGTCGACGCCTTTTAGAAGGACGTCGGGGCAGTACGACGCGTTTTAGGGCAGAAACCTCCCCTGTTCGAGGTTTATCAGGCTATGGGTTCTGGCGCTAAATGACGTCATGGGTAGTCGACGCCTTTCAGAAGGACGTCGAGCCACCATGACGCCATTTAGGCAGAAAATCACCCCGATAACGGGACTCAGTTTGAGGATTATGGGACTAAAAGACGTCATGGGTGGGCGACGCGTTTTGAATAGCGTCGAGCCACCATGACGCCTTTTAGAGCAGTAATCCTTCCATTGTTGTTTTCTCGAATTCCTGGTTTTTCAGCGTGAACGGCGTCCGAGGATGTTGACGCCTTTTAAAAGGCGACCACTAATGTCGACGCCTTTTAGGTCAGATTCTGAGGCCGGTATTTTCTGAACCAGTTTAGGGTGCTTGAATGGCGTCGGCCTCGGGCGACGCGATTCAAGCCAGAACTACACTAATCCATGCCAGTAAAATGTGTTTACACTGCTAGATAGTCGGTTAATGCATACAGTTAGTATACTCGATGTAATGAGCTCTTCGTGACCGGATGGCACTGCGTTGTGTGTCGTGCGACCGTGGACTTCCTCCGTGACCAGATCGCACCGTGCCGTGTTTTCTGTTTTCGGTGGACCTAGAGTGACAGTTGTAGCGTTCTACACCCTGTGTCGGTGCGGAGGGACACAGTGCTGACGGGAGCAGTGGCGGGGTGACGCCTAGTAGAGAGGGTCACCTGGTGAACCCCGGGGTTAGCTAGCTTGTACCGGTGTCGGAGAGGTACCGTTGGAGTGTCACTCGTGCTGGGGGAAGGAGTAACCACCTGAGCCAGTTGGGCCGGAGTAGCCAGCGTGCTATCCGAGGGGTTACTGTTTGGTCTCAGCGGGCCGGTGTTTGCTGAGGGAAGGAGTGACCGCCGAGGTGGCCCGTGAGCTATCCGAGGGGTTACTGTTTGGTCTCAGCGGGTCGTTGTGTTTCCCACTCTCGTTGTGGAATTGACATGTTTTAAGGATACGCCAAATTACGAGTTTCCTGATAGATTAGAGTTATGCATGTTAGTTATTCTTTGAATGCATGTGATTCTTATTGAGAGGTAGGCATGGAAATTATTGTCTCTTCATGGTTATTATATCCCTGCTGTACTTTCCACTTGCGTGTGTGTGTGTGTGGACTGTGGGGATCGAAGGATCCCTACTGAGTCTTTTCGTTGAGACTCACCCCTGCGGCTTTCAGGTGAGGACTCTAGGCAGACCTAGCGAGGGTTGTGCGGCTGAGTGCTGAGCGTCGTCGACTGTTGTTCCGGGGTATGCCCCGATGTAGTTGTTATCTTTATTTCTGGCCTGTATGTATAATCATTTCTTTTCTGTTGGAGTATGTAATCATTTGCTGTATCGAGTCGCATTGTAATAACTTTTAATTCCTGCATTTTTCCCTTCAATTCAATGCGATGTGAATGTTTAGCTTAGTTGATTATTTATTTCCCAGACTTACTCGGATCCTAGTTTGGTTGCAAGTTAATGATTCGGTACCCATTTAGTAATCGGATCCCCGATTATAGGGTGGCGGGTCGTTACATAGACCGTTGACTAAAGATGCCTAAGCTATTGATTTATTACCATAATAAATCGAACAACTTCTATTCTCAATAGTCAACTTATATCCTATCTTGTCCAAACAAGATATTGATATGATGTTCTTTATTATATTAGGAATATAATAACAATCTTCTAAAAGTAAGGCGTCTCCTGATGGAAGCCTGAGGTTTGCTGTCCCAACAGCAATCGCCGCAACTTTTGCGCCGTTTCTTAGCCTCAATTCCACCTCACCTTGTCTCAGCTTACGCTTACTTGTCAGCATCTGCACATCATGGCAAATATGAGAAGCACATCCGGTATCTAATACCCAAGATGTAGAATCTCTAACTGACAAGTTGATATTTATCATATAGATATCTGAAGCTTCAGACAACTTCACCTTTCTATGAGCTTTATCGTTAAGGAATTCCTTGCAGTTCCTCTTCCAGTGACCATGCTGCTTACCGTAGAAGTAGTCACCCTTCACTACTTTTTTGCCTTTGTCCTTCGATCATTTATCGTTAGCTGTCATCTCTGCTTCAGGGGCATCTAATGCCGATTTAGTAGGAGGATCAGCTCCAGGGACAAAGTCAATGTGCTCAGATCTGAAGACATTCTTCAGGTTTTTGAACCAATCCGAGTAGATCAGGTAAGTCAAAAGGGCATCAAGTATGCCGCAGAGTGGGTTATTCGACAACATAATTCCCTACAGGAGATAAGTAAAATCTATTTAGCAGATGTTCAATTATTAAAGTTTAAAACAAGACATGGTCTTTTGTTCAAGTTTAACTCCCACTAATTTTCGACGGACTGTATAACCCTCAGTTATACAGAACGAGAGACGCCGACAGTCTCCTAGTGGGGATCAGAATCTTAATGACTTGCACTACAGCCTTGTGGATAGCACAACAAACTGTAATACAATGAGAGAGCACCCAACTCATGGGACTTGCAACTCCTTGCAATATCTGATCATGGTTTTGGTCCCCAGAGATTTAATGGCCTTGTGGATAGCACAACAAACCATTAATCCTGGTCTAAGCTAACCATCATTACGCGACGAGCATAGATTTGCATGCAGCCCTTGTGGATAGCACAACAAAGCTACATGATTCCTCTACCCCGATCTATTGGCATCTAATGCCACAGCCACAGTTTCTCCTCCCAATTAAGCAGGCCTTGTGGATAGCACAACAAACCTGTCTAAAGTGATTCGAATCCTATGACTATAACGATGGTGGACCACGCGGTAAGTTCTTAACTACTCGCGTTACGGCTTAGAGTTTATCTGAGGGTATTTAGATAACTTTTATCTTGGTCTCTCCTAGGTGATAGTATATAAATATATCGTATATATTTACTAAATACTATACCTGCTTTGATTCATAATCAAAAGAAAAACAATGCATCACATACATGTCTAGTGTGGTTATGGATAGCACAGTGGGTTTGACTGGAGCCAACAGTCAAACGCACACACAATCTAACATAACATTTACATTAGATAAACCTGCAAACACACAGGCAAAGGATCTTCATCTTTTCGCCTTCCTAGTTACAGCTGTGGATTGTCCTCGCTCCTTCCTCGGTTGCCTCGATCATATTACAATAAATTCTAGAATTTACAGGTAAATTGAAGAAGGCCTTATGGCGAGTACAAGAGTGAGGGAGGTAGAAATACATCAGAGAATGAGAGAGGGAGAGATACGCAGATCTCTATTTATTAACAATTAATAGACATCCATCATTCATCCACGATTCATACAAACACATCATTCATCACATGAACAATTGAATAAGTGCATATCCATGACCACGGTGTATTTTAAATATCCCACACATGATTCAGCGCATCACATGGGTAAAATAAAAGAGTTTCAAAAATAGATAACTTTGGCTTTCAAAAAGCTGGGATCCAATCAAAATTGGTATTTGAATTTCGAAAACTCATTTTACTAACTTAACATGCAATTAAATCAAAATTTAAAATCATTAAACACATATCACATGCGCACACACTCCAAATTAATAATTCCAGATTATTCCATACAAATTAGAACAATTCTAATAATCTAACACTTAAATTAAACCCCATTAATAATCTAACAAATAGACTATTAAAGATTAATCTAACTATTAGATTAATCCATCAAAGTTAATTAATAATTTTATACTTAAATTAATAATTAACTCTAATAATTAATTTATTACTAATCTAACTCTTAGATTAGTTAATTTTAAATTAATTAATAATTACTAATCTAACAATTAGATTAGTTAATTAATGTTAATTATTAATTTAACTCTTAAATTAATAACTAACAATTAATCATTAAAGACTTCTAATTTAACACTTAAATTAGTCATCTAAGTTAATTATTAATTTAACATTTAAATTAATAACTAACTCAAATATTAATTAACAATTAGTTGAAATAATAATTAATAATCTAACTATTAGATTAATAATTATTAATTACTAATTTGACCATTAAATCAGTATTATTAAGATTAATCATTAGTTTAACTATTAAACTAACAATTAATATTAATTAATTAACAACTAAATGTTAATAAAAATTGATCCAAAAAATCATTTAATAACCCAATTAAATAAAATTGAATAAACAAATTAAATTTCAAAACTATTTTGAATTTAAAAATTTTATTCAAATTTTATTTGTAATTTAAATGGGCTTATAGGGATTTATTTTGGATAATAGGGAGGAATTAACAAAGGCTCAAATGGCTTGAGCCACTGGCTCGGGCTGGTCCGAACCAGGGTCGCACCCTAGTTCGTGGCTAGGCCCAACCTGGCCTAGCCTGGCCAGGCCAGCAACCCGGCCAGGCCCAGCCGGTCAGACCGGCTCGGGACCGGTCGGTCCACTGCAATCTTCCTCCCAGGCGCAGAAATCCTAATTCTCAATGGGGTGGCAGGCCTGCGGCGGGAAGGAGGTGCAGGGCCGCCCGGCGGCCGGCGCCGGGCCCCACCGGTCCCGCCGGCGTCGCCTCCGGCACCGGCAACGTCGCCAGCGCCGGCTGGCCCTCCGGCGGTGCCAAAACATGTTGCCCGAGCCCCTATTCAAAACCTGGTTTTTCTGGTTTTAATGGTTCCAAAACCGAATTTTGGGGCTTGATTTAGCAGCCCTCCAAGGGCACTTTAGCGCCGGCAAAAATACAGGATGTGCTGTGGTTACTATCACCTAGAGATCCGGGCATCCGGGCCGCCATCCCAACGCTTGGGAATCACTTACGAAGCCGCCGAAAGCACCCCGTTCATCGTCCCACGAAGAACACAACCCCCAAATAAAATCCGAAAAAACACAAAAAAAATAATCTAATTATTTGCGTTCATCTTATGAACACTATTCGGTCATTTTAATCGGATTAAACGCATGGAATAACTCATGAAAAAATTAATTTGGAGATCGAAACGGGACGAGAAACAGTGGAACATGGCTCTGATACCACTGTTGGGTTTCTCGGATTTCTCCGGATCGCTCACGCAGCGGAAAATAAAATAAAACAGCGATCCGTTTTTTCGTTTCAAAAAACTAAAATCGATTATCGGATAATCGAAGTTCTCACCGTGTGCGGATTCGAATCCGCAACCGTTCGGTTCCGTCGGTGCGACTCCGCAAGCCGTGCAAGTGCCCGGCCTCTAGCGAAGTCCACACGATCCTCCTCGCGACCTCACGTCCCTCGTTTTTTGCAGCCCACGAAACCTACGCCGATCGCCGTAATGATCTCCGCAACGCGGGGACAATTTCTCGTCGAACGGGATTCGGAGAAGCGGCGGAGTAGATCTGGATCTGTCTGGATGCCAGAGAGAGAGAGAAACAGAGGAGGGGCGGCTAGGGTTAGCAGCAGCTTGGCCTGCTCAGCCCGTTCGCTATGTTTTATACTAACCGCGCGGTTTTTCATAAAAACTCCATGTTTGTATAAAACCCACTTATTTGTCCATCGCCTTGAGAATCATTTGCGTATGACCCTCTAGGCCCAAGTACCAGTCCAGTTAATGGCCCAACAAGCCCAGTGACTCCTCACTGGCTTTATTAATCAATTAATAATCCTTTATTAATTAATTAATCAATCGAATTGATGTCGCACATCGAATTCAACCGGACTTCCGATCACGTTGGATGCCAAGCAACACCGCGTGAACCCGGAAGGTATTGGGGTTAAGTAACCCACTCTTGGAACATTTCCGCCGACAGTTACCGCGTGGATATAATCCTTCATTCGTACAATGCTCTCGAGTCAACTCAGGGTATGGCGAGCTGTCAAACCCTAACCGGTCGACTCACTTGGATTGGATGCCGCTGATGAATATCGGAAAACTCCTTTCCCGATATTATCGTCCGCCCTGGCCAGGGACTTCCGCGCATCCTTCCTAGAGCATTCTCTTTCTAAGTATCGAGAGTGAATGATTCCTTATTGACACACAATTCCCTTCGACGGTATTCCGCTGTACCCAATCCTTGGCGTATTAGAATCCCGTGGCTAGAGATTCGTAAACCAAGGTTAAAGCATAGAAGTCCACCGACAAGGTGTCCTTGGTGTCTCAGGTCCGAGGACCATCCACGCAACTGTGACAATAGAATCAAGTTGGTTGATAGTGAGGTACAATACCATCCAGCGATTCAGTCGGATCAGTTCAGTGAACTCATTCTCCAATTAGCACCTACAGATTCGCCTTAGTGTCTCCACACAAGTGACTTATGAGATCAGTCACCCTCATCATATGAGCAGGAATAATTTGTACTAGTCTAACCGGTTATCCGATGTCCTTCTCGGATATCCTCCGAATATGAACGATTAAGAATATGTGTGTTTAAGTGATCAGTCTCACTAGTATGATCTCATCATAATCTGATCACTATAGCACATATTCACGGACTTCATTATGAAACGATAATTACTGCGATTTACACATAATGAATATTATGCCATTATATTAATAAATGAACTAAATTTACATAGTCAGATTTACATAGCCAGATTTACATAGTCACATAAAGTTCTCAAAAGAAAATGAATGCATTTTTTCTATTAATGATAACCTTCCACAATATTTATGCACATATTCTAAATATGTGAAGCTACCAAAAATAAAGTACCTATTTTTGATAAGATTGTCCTAACATATATATATATTCACTATGCATATATATGTTTTTTATTTTTTTGAAAGATAGTGAAAAATGAATATCCTGATATCCATATTTTTCTATCCAAATATTAATACATATTTGTTTTTAAAATTTATAAAAGATATTTACATTATTTTAGAGAAAGTAGATTTTCATGTCTATGTACACACGTGATAAATTAAAATTATTCATTTTAAAAAGATACCTTTAAAAAAATACTCGTTCGAAGCACGTGTTATTAACTAGTATATATATAGGGGGCGGACATAACGTGTTCTACGTGCATCTAATTTAGATGCATCCCACCCTAAAATCCACTCTACCGATTTAAAAGAATAAAAATAACAATTTTTTTTAAAACATTTGAATACCCCTCTAGGGGTTTCTTACCCCTTTGGATCTAATTTTTACCGTTGGTTTGAAACATTTAAGCGTAGCCATCCAATCAAATTCACAGTTGTTTGAGGATCAAAACTAAAACTTCATCGGATGGAATAAATCCTAAGAGCTAATCATATGAATTTTTAATTTTTTGACTATTTTTTAATATTTTAGACGTCAATTTTTTTTATATATCTCATCGAAGAGTTCTAGTTGATCGTCAAAATCAGACGATGAAATTAAGACCCTAGAGATGAGATCAATCTTAAGAACTTATTTTAATATTTAATATTTTTTTATTTTTACAAAATAAAGGGTAGATTTTTAAAAGATGCACATCTAACTTTTTTGATGTTAAATGTATAGAACAAGCTTATGAATAGATGTTTATGTGATTTTTCTTAGGAGATGTATATATTTTAATTGAGGATATTATTAATATTTTTATTGAATAACTTTCGCATATTCTATGTAAGTAATAATATTTTAATTTAAGTAAAATTCAAAGTAAATCTACATAGTTGAGTGAGTTATATACAAATAATACCATAGTTAAGGGGGTTACTTACAAATACAAATGAAATAGAGGGTTATCTACAAATACAACATTGTTTACAAAGTTATTTGGAAAAACCCCTAAGAATTATCAAACATGCACCACCTAACATTCTACTATGTGGGGGTGGGGGGTGGGGAGAAGCTTTGAATCTACCCTTCCTTGCTCTGCTGGAAGCCTGGGAGGGAGGTGTCCAACGAAGCCTGGGATTAATTACTTAGGACCATGCATTTTATTAGTTTTTATATGTTTGAGAAGAGATGAAATTTTTATTAATCAAACATAATGAAAATAGTTTAAGAATATGATACCATATACTCTTTTAACACACTCTTCGAATATACTTTCTCCACATCCCATATCCTCCTCGTTAATGAGATCGAAGAAATGTTACCATACTCTCTTAACACACTCTTTGAATATACTTTCTCCACATCCCATATCCTCCTCATTAATGAGATCCAACACCATTTTAGTGATATGATATATCAGTACTCTGAAAAAGAACATTTTAAAAGACGTAAAAATAACATCACTGAATAGATCAAAAGATCTCACAGTTCTTGTGTGGATGGAGAAGGGTAGTACTATTACCGTATAAATAGTAGTAGCAGGAGCAGCAGTTCATCCGGACCTCGACGAGTACGAGTGGAAGTGAGCAAACCTAATCTTGGGTGGAGCAGGTGCCCGGTCCTTGTCACTAAAGTTGTTCGATACCACTTTGTTTTTATCGCAACATATGCATACACATAGTTTTCAGCTTCCAACTGGGTACTGGAGGACTCTTCACTACTGCTGCTACTAAACACTAGTTAAAAGACCACTAACGCACGCCACAAGTTCCCTTCATGGAGAAGAACCCCTAAGGAAGAGAACAAAGAAAGAAAAGAACATAGGAATAACGCGCAGTCCTTGTCTGGCTACTGTTGAGGGAAGGCGAGCTTGTGGGTGTGTTTGTTCTTACCTGCGTTCGTGCGCTGTTGAGTTGGGAGTCACTCGTTCGTCCACCTTCCTAGCAAAGCTATTCCCAATCATGGCACCTAGTAGTATCACAGTGAAATGGGCATAAGATGGCTCCTCGTTTTCGAGAGAAAATCCTTTCAAAATAAGTTTGGATCGGAGTCCAGTAATATTGAGAAGAAAAGGAGACCAAACATTGTAAAAAATCTCTCATATGATTCCCAAAGTTAGTAAATATCTGAGTCTTCTCCTTCTACATATTGTTAGACTCTGATCTAAACGTACTGAGAGGATATCTTTTCCTCGTTTTCCTCTCCAGAAAGTGGTGACCTTTCCATCAAGTTAATTGTTTATTGGATTGGTTGGCAACTGGGGCTTCTTGTAGTGAGAGGTGAAGTGATGTTCTCAATATATTTAAACCATCTATTTTTTTTCTTTATACCAATGATATTTTATTTTATTAATCTCAGTTACATATTTTTTATTTTTAAAATCAGATGAATGCAACTTAAGTAAATAATATATGTCAAAATAATCGGCCAATTGATAAGATGAACTAGAGTCTAGTTGGTATAAATAAAGTAGAATATACCATCTAAATACATTTTAGACTACTTGGGCGACAGAATATCTGGGAAATGAGTTTGACTTGTAACACTGCCTAGCAGCATTTTTTTTTTCTTTTTTTTTATGGATCTTAAATTGACTTACATGTCTATACAATCTGATCTCTAGTATAAAAAGATTAAAAAAAAATCCTGAACTTCAAAATTGAGCATGTAGGTCGTCCGATTGACTTTTCATTTTTCGTTTTTTCTTAGGTCATCCGATCGAAGATCAGACCGGACGGACATGTAGACCATAATAATAATTCTTTTGCAAGATAAAATCACCGGTGCAACGATATTTACCGGAAAATTAAAGGTTATTTGTGAGGATGAGCGGGAACAGGTATCGTCCGAGCCTCACCCTATTGGGTGGAGCCTTTGCCTATGCCAGGAAATATCCCTATGTTTTTGCGGTTCCCGGGGTTCGCTGATTTTTTATTTCCCTTGCCAAGACTTGTATATAGTTAGATAGTTCTTAAGCTAACTGTGTTATATTTCATTAAAAAAAAAAAAAAAAAAGTCCCTTATGTGCGTGAATGTCTTATGCCCTAGATTAATATTTCTAGCAGGAGCAGTACCTTGACAGTGTCAAGGGAATGAGATAAGTATACCCCGTTAAGCTAGCCAGCTTTCTGATGAAGGATAGATTGGATGAAAAGTCTATAAACTTCACTGTTTTGAATTGTTCTTCGCTCAGTTCCGATCTTTTCTGTGGTCGTAGATGCTAATTAGGTAGCTTAACTTTTGGTCAGGAAAAGGCTTGTCTAACAAAAATCTCTTATGAAGTCGGTGATCAAATGCCAAAATAACTATTTTAGTTAACATGTAGGGATAATCTCACATTAACCACTATCACACGTTACATTTTAAAAATCTCAGACTTATTTATTTATTATCTTACATTCCATGTGCCACTAACGTGAATCCGATAATAGCAACAATATTAAAATTAGCTGGACGTAGGTGCCTTTGCTTGATTCTACAAACCAAAAGAAGAGGCATAAATGAACAAAACAATTTTTCTGTACTCTTAGCTGGAGAGGGCTTCGTTTGACGATATATATTTCCTTTTCCCTTGTCATGTTTTCATTCTTGTGTACCGAATTAATCGCCCAATCTGACTTCTACCGGTGGAAGTATCCGTCTTCAGCTCGGTGTTAGTGACTTTTGGAAATACTTCAGTTGGAAGTTTGGATCGGAAAAAAATTGTATCTGTTACCTGCTATGCATGTCTATTTAAACTATCAATAATTGTTAATAAATTGACATATAACTAATAATCAATAATCATCGGTGTTTCTATTGCCACACCTCTTTCTTAATTTCAGAGAGGAGATTTCCTCAATACACATTTAGACCGAAGTCAAACAGTATTAAGAGGGAGAGTTGGCAAATACTTACATCCTCCCCCTCCTAATATTACTAGATTCCGATCTAAATGTGTACCGAGAGGATCTCTTCTTCTCTCTCACACACATGATGATTATGACGATGATGACATGGGGAATGGTGCTTATTTTTCTAGTATATCATGAGTGTGGATTTATGTGCTAGTGGCATGCTGTTGGCCACCGACAGGTAAGGATGTACTCTTCTATTGGTCGGGTGCAACATGACTCCTGGTCCACATAATCTTGTTCCTTTCTAGATATTACCATTTTGCATGAAGCTCCAAGAGGCATATACTCTCTTCCTTTCGCACTAGACCCAAGTGCAGCTTCCTATTTTTCCACACCATCACTTCCAGATGCTTCTATGTTAATTAAATGAAGTGACATGACTGAGCCCCCATGTTCCATGCTGCAACCAAACCTGGATTAATGAAGGTTTCTTATACGTCATCTTGGGCAGCAGTAGCATCCTCGATTAACATTCCCTCTAAAAATAATAATAATAAATATATATATCTATATATAAGCATCTAGATTCTAGACTTTTCAAGGAAATTTTAATAAGCCACTTTACACATGGCTGAATTCTTTCCATACTGCATAAACAGACATCTTATATTGCGAGTCTTCAAGAAAAAAACTTTGTACTCTGTCACTGCATATGCAGTGATGTGAGGTCATAATTAAGCTATCCTTTTGGATGTAAGCAGGCAAAGGTTGGCATTAAAATCTTCTTTGTCTAGCCTGTGAACTAACTTTTGAAGGGCATAAAAATATCTTGAGACAAATGGAGGATGGAATTCTACAACTAATCGTGTGGATTTTTCTGGATTGATGTGAAAGAGCACCATAAACGAGTCCCTTTAGGGTGTAAGAATAGAATCTTACTTCCTGATTTTTTTAGTATGCAAGCTACCAGAAGTCAGTAGTAATGGCCAGCATTATGTAAACAAACACTAAGTCTTGCATGTTGTGGCCACTCGAAAACAAATGGAAAAAATGATAGAAAGGAAAGGAAAAAGAGGGAGAAGAGGAGAGGGTAGCCATCTTCCAGAAACCTTCCTTTCCTTCTCACTACCTAATAATACTTGCTGCTGCTACTACTACTACAAACTACAAAAAGAAGGGCTTCCATCCCAACCTGTCGTTGTGCTGGCGTCGCCACTTACGTGCTTCGCACATCCTACAAGACTATTCGTTACGCCAGGAACCCCCCCTCCTCAATCCACTCCTCATCACTCGCCCCCACCTCCACCATTGACTCGTCCACCACGCCCCACCACTGTGTCCAAGGGCATATGATCCCTTGCATGCCGAGCTGATCATGAACCGAAGCCCACTGATCAGACGGAAAGCACCGTTGGATTAGGCACGATGCTGGCTAGTCGAGCACACCAACCCAATCCAAGTGAATCTGTGGAAAAATCCTAGTTAGAGAAGGGGTTGGGTGGGCACCTACACCGACCTAATAGCGTACTGCCTTAACCAAGTTCAGAATCTAGCTCCAACTTTGATTTAATTATTGACTAGTATGGTGTACGTATAATGCAAGCTATAAAACGAATATCCCGAAAGTCGAACACACCTTATTTATCCTTTTCACTAATGTAAGCAATGAAACTAATACTCCAAAAGTCAATATCTTCTTAGTATTCTCACTAATGGCTCAGATGTACCCATTATGTATAGCTGAAGAATAAGGAAGAGTATGGTCCAAGAGAGAGAGAGAGAGAGAGAGAGGTGGTGAAAATTTGGAACTGTTGCTTACGGCATCACCTCCACTAGTAGGTATCTAGTAACAATGGCGTATCTAATATTCATTCAGTGGGGTCTTGGGATTTTGAATTTTGTCAAATTCATTGGCCTAATTTAAAATAGTCTATTTCAGCAACCCACAAACTCAAGCTAAGATTCTGCTGGTTCAATTCAAGACCTCATATGACTTAACCCATAATTCTACTAACCCAATCATACTTATGACCTAATATCCGAGCGATCTTACTAGACAAAATTTCTATATCCGTCACTGTTCATTAACTTTAATCGTTCTGAGGGGGGGTGGGGGGGGGGGGGGGGGGGGGTCTGTGTGTGTGTTCTAGTAGTTGGGTGGGAACAAGTAAAGGGGCAGCCTCATTATTATAGAACTAATTCGATAACTGATTTCGACTCATAATAGAGAAGAAGGAAGAGACGGCGGGTAAGGGAAATGGTGGAGGAGAGCATTTTACGTGGTTCCAGTCTTCCATTCCTATCCCATAAAAAAGAATCGTTAGACGTTGGCTTCAAAGCCATCCAACTCTCTCTCTCTCTCTCTCTCTCTCTCTCTCTCTCATTTTTTTATTTCTTGTTTTCCTTTCTAGGATGAGTGAACGAGGTTGCATGCTTTTATCGTGGTCCACTCTTCTCCTTTCCCATTCCTATTATTAGCTTGTGAGTTTGCTTACTTTTAGTTGCCCCTTTATCACCTCCCCCTCTCTGCACTGGCCGGCTTCTTAAACAAGCATAAACCAAAAGCTGAGCTAAGTGCCCAAGTGTATACAGCTCAAAAATAGGCATTTTTCTGTTAGGCTCAATTAGCCCACCACCCCCCCATACTCTCCCACCCTTCACTCCACACCTCTCCTCCCAATTTCCAGCTGTTGACCCTTGAATTACTAATCCCCCTAAACAAATAATTACCAAGCATAATGTGTGACTTCTTCCATGTGTAAGCCTAAATAATGATGTATACCAAGTGGATTAAGAAACAAATTGCTAGCTATAGCTAGAAGCGTCGTGTTAATTTAATCTGTGTACGTGTTAGGCTCGGTGTAAACGGAAGGCAGGCAGACTTGCCCACGGTTACTCTTCAAGGGGTGTGAAGGGGCGGCTTTGGACTCCCATTCCAAGTGAAATAAAAACCTCCAATTCAATTCGCCATAAATAATAACGCCCCTTCCACTCTCTTCCACCTTGGTCTCCCTTTCTTCTGTCGCCACCCATCTATCTATATATAGATTCCCCACTGTTGCTCCTCTTCTCTCTCCATCAATCTCATACATATCCATCTCAGTACTCCATATGCACATATCATCCTTCCCTGTTCTCCACTGCTCCTTCTCATCCACTCTTCCTCTCTCTATCTAAAGCTGCCTTCTTGGAGTCCTCTGTGAGGGGAAGATGAGCATGGAGATCCATGAGGAAGCCATCATGGCATCCCCAAACAACAACAGCAGCAGCAGCGTCAGTAACGACCAGTACTCCCCCGGCGTCGCCAAGGGCAAGAGGTCCAAGCGCCAGAGGCTCCTCCAGTTGCCGGCGCCGGCAGCCACCGCTGCATCCTCGTCGATGACGTCCTCTTCAGAAGAATTCTCTGGGAGCGCAACCGAGGAGGAGGAGGACATGGCCCACTGCCTCATCCTCCTCGCCCAGGGAAGCTCCATGGACTCTGGGCCGAAGACACATGCAGAAGAGGAGACGGAGCCCCTGGGTATCAGCGTTGGAGACGTCGTCGGCAGTGGCGGAGGTGAGAGGTTCACAAGCCGGAGGCTCGCGGAGGCCACCACCACCACCAACGGGAAGGTGGGCTTCTACGTGTACGAGTGCAAGACATGTAACAAGTGCTTCCCTTCGTTCCAGGCCCTGGGGGGGCATAGGGCCAGCCACAAGAGGCCCAGGACGGCAGCACCACCAGTGACAGCCATGGAGGAGATCAAGAAAGCAACCCATCATGAAGACCTCATCCAAATAAGAACCGCCGTTGCTTCCAATCCCAACCCCACCAGCACTGGTGGCAGCAGCGCGGCCACGCCTGCCCTCATCGCCAACAGTGCTGTTGGCAGCCATAAGGCCCGGGTGCACGAGTGCTCCATATGTGGGTCGGAGTTCTCCTCCGGGCAGGCCCTGGGCGGCCACATGAGGCGGCACCGGGCGGCGGCGGTGGTCTCGGAGCCACTGCAGGAACCCAAGAAGGAGAAGACCATCCTCTCTTTGGATCTAAACCTACCGGCACCGATGGAAGACGACCGCGGGGACCTCCCAAAGTCGCCGCCCTTCCCCTTCTCCGGCAAGCAGTCGCTCATCTTCTCGGCGTCGACCTTGGTGGATTGCCATTATTGAGCAAATTGACCGCAATAGTTCTCCCTACTATTCTTTTTTCTAATTTTTTCCTTCTTAATGGAATTAAAAGTATTTAATTATTAACTACCGAGATGTGAATTATATTTGGAAATATGTTATTGGTTGTATTATTCTTTGGAGTATTAATTCCTTCTCTCATAATAATAATTTTTCTTTTTCTTTTTTCTTGTTGTCGTGGTCGTTGTTGTTTTCTATGCGAGGCAGTTTGCTTGTGAGGTAGTTCTTGTAGTTGACGTTCTCTTCTTTGCTGCTGTGCGAGAAGGAAGGGGGAGATGCCCTTGCGTTCACGAAAAGAGAGGGGGAGTTCGTGGCATCTCTTCTTCCTTCCTCTTTTTTCTCCTCTCTTATCTCGTCTCCTTTTCATCATCTTCTCAACGTTGATTGCTTAAGTTGTTGTCATATATTGTGTGCCAAGTGGTGGGGGGTGACAATCAAAGAAAAACCAAAGAGAAGAACAGTAATTTTGAGGATAAATAAAGATTCAGAGGGAGAGGAACACTGCATGGTGTATTCTAGATCTCATTCTCCATACATGAGTATACCTAGCATAGGGTAAAGATAAATTAGTAATTGTACTAAAAAAAAGGATATGTGAGATTCAAATTCACCTGTAATATTTTATGCGAATAAGAGTATTGTTTGATCAGATAATGAAGTTCAAAAGATCTCATCTATCTAATAAATAATAAATCTAGACATAAAATATACAAAGAGTATAGTATACCTCTATTGACCGGGCACACAACCGCGGCAAGAGAGAGATCCCATTCTAAGGGAGACTGCACACGGAGTTTGGTCCCCCAAATGAGAAGTTGTGGATTGGGTCCATCTCTTGGCTTGTTTCCAAGTACAAGCTCTCAAGAGAGAGATCCCATTCTAAGGGAGACTACACACAGAGTTTGGTCCCCCAAATGAGAAGTTGTGGATTAGGTCCATGCTCTCAAGAGAGAGATCCCATTCTAAGGGAGACTGCACAGAGAGTTTGGTCCCCCAAATGAGAAGTTGTGGATTAGGTCCATCTCTTGGCTTGTTTCCAAGTACAAGCTCTCTCTCTCATCATCTTAATCAAGGGGTCTCTCACTAGTATACAGAGAGAGGAAGGAAGATACTAACTAACCATCTCACAGCATATGCTACACCAGCTCTCTCTCTCTCATGCACACACATATTCAGTATATTTATCTACTATGGAATGAAAGGCCCAACTTCTCTTCCACATCAACTTTGTCACAGTTTCGCCACTTACTACGATCACAGCACGTCACTCCATGTCGTAGACAGTGGCGCGCGGATCTGAATTTTGTTAAATTTATTGGTTCAATTTAAAACAGTCTAGTTCGAGATCTTATTGACTCAGATCAGGACCCCACTTATTCAACTCAGGACCATATATGACCTAGTTCAAGACCCATTGACCCAGCCATACTTATGATTTAATATCCGAATGATTTTACTAGACAAAATTTTTACATCCGCTGCTAGTCGTAGAGATGGCGAGACCGCCACTTGTTGGCACATTCACTGGTCCCAACCCGAATGCTGCCATATCGATCCGCCCAGAAGTGCGTCAACTGGCCTATGCCGTGCTTTGTGGGCTCGTTGCTATCGTGTGTGGGCCTCGACGTGATAGCCGTCTGATTAAAATCCTATGGCCTTGGATGCCACGAGAGGCCTTTTCTATGGAACACACTGGGGAATCACATCACGACCGGCAATTTTTATTGCCCTATAGTCCACCGGTGAAAGTTAAGGTGTGTGCTTAGACGTCGCAGCATATCACAAGCTGGTGCGGAGGCTAAAATAAAATAACATGAATATGGATAAGGTTTATATATATATATATATATATATATATATATATATATATATATATATATATATATACCTCTGACTTTGAAATATCATTGTTAATAATTCCGGAATCAGCAAAAGCATTATGGTTATATGCTCCTCGCGACCTTCTTTAACGTAATAATTAAAGTGTGGTTAAAAGACTGAAGTGATAAATATACCCTGCAGCTGTAAGTGAGCATGCGACAGTAGATTAGGTAACATACTTGGCGAATATAACTTAACAGTTTGATAGGCTGGAAAATGGAGGTGTGTCATTACAATCTTTTTGAGAATGTTGGGAGTGATTATAATAATATTGTCTCAAAGTCGGAGGAAAAAACATAAATACATTAATCTATAAGAGTATATATACAAGAATTTCTATGTAAATTAATTAGAACAAGATGAGGATGTTGGTGTTTGGTAGTACTGTCACATGCGTGTAAATTAGAACAAGATGAGGGTTCAACCACATTAATCATGGTATACTGTGATTGGTTATCTAGCCGAGCCCATAAAAAATTAGGACCACAAAGGTTCCGTAGTCCGGTTGGGTCGGCCCTACCACCTCCATCTCCTTCACAATTACGTCTTCGAACATGATTCAGGTTGAAAGAGAAGGACAGATACTTGGGATTTCTCTACGGGCGAAGCAACCTCGCCCTTCTCTTGGGCTTGGATCAGATGACGAGTGATGGATAAACCAATTCAATCACCAGCTTCATGAACTGGTCAAGGCAGGACAAAGAATTAATGCTTGTTTCTGCGTGTCCAAGTCAATCACATAATTCTGTGATGACTGAGTTAATTATTTAGTCCAATTTTTCTTGTCTAACTCTGGAATTTTCTTAAGCATTTTATTATATATTCTCCCGTAAACGACTGTAGTTGTATGTAGATCCTGCTCTGACATATCCTTAATTATAAACACTCTTGAAAATTTCGAAGAAGTTGCAAGTATACTCTTCCGTTAAAATACTATAACCTTCAACTAAATATGTTAAAAAGATTCCGTACATTCTGATAAAGTCAGAGATATATATTACAAAATTATAACAAATATAGATATATATAATATCAAAACCTTTTTGGCATATTCCTTAGAGTTCACGGACGAGAAGGGTATACTGCAACTTTTTTGAGGATGTCAGAGGTATTTCATATAAATATGATAATTTATAAAAGATTATATGTAAAAAAAGATCTTTTTTCTTTTGTGTCACATACATTCGAATGGTGTCGAGACAAGGATAAACTATGTTTAAAAGAAGGAATCAAAAAATTTTGAGGTGGAGGTCTCAACAACTTCAACATAGTGTTAGAGTTCATAATTATGTTTTGAGCCATTCACCTCATTTTTTGATTGTCCACGTGATATAAGTCGGTCTGCACATAGATAAATATATAAAAAATGATCTTACATTAGTAAATTATATTTAGAAGTATATAAGGAACCAGCTCTGCCCAATATCTTACAATTTTTGACTTGAATGACAATAATCTTCAACAACCTAAAAGTTGGTATTTTTTTATTTTTAGTGATTGGAACATGCAGAATACAAATTGGAATACAGCATGGGCCAGATGCATATGCCAACATGATAGCCACCGTACTGCTCCGTGTGCCAACATGAAATAAATATCAATAACATCCTAAATTTTCTCTTAAATAGTAATATTGTTGCATACGTGATTCTCCCATGCCTAAATAGACGTCCACCTAACCATTCTAACCTTGAGAGATCCATTACAGGAAGAAATATTCTATTCATGGAATTTATCTTTTACAGGGGACTATTTAGGCATAGATCTCCTGAATTGTGAGTTACCTGTGGTATGCAAAAAAAGTTGAAATTGAAATCATTACAGTTTGGAACCAGCTGCCTAGTGCAGTTGGCTTCATCACTTACCTCCCACTTAGAAGGTCCCAGATTTGATCATGATTGTAACCTAAAAATTCTTTGACCATGCAATTCTCGCCTAATTAGGCGGACCTATCGACCAATTCAAAATTATCTCTAAAAAACTCATGTTGGATGCAAAATTGATTAGATAACTATGGAAGTACTTGATCCTTCCCCTACGCTATTTTTGTTCATCAATAACTAAAAGGCTCTTCAGCATGAGCTCGGATGCACAGAAGTGGTGCTTAAGGCAATAAAATTAGGAGTTTGATCACTTTGTTGAACAGTTTACATGGCAGAGAATAGTAACCATTTCTCTTTTGACAGCAGAAACAAAGACTGAATAAAAAAATGTGCAATAAATTAAGCCATTAGCAAGGTATCAGTTTAACATTTTCAGAAAAAAATCAACTACAAGTTGCATCCCCCTCTTCTGTAATGTTAGTGATGCTGCTTGGTTCCTTGGGTTTCTATTAGGTGGTACTGTGCGTTAAGTCTGAGGACTCAATGGAGCCATCCCATTAGGCTAGTGAGAAGAAAGCATGTAATTACCAATAGGAATTTCTCCAAAGTTACCATTAGGCAGACATAGTTATACGATCATTTCTAAATATGCATCAGTCATGAAACTGCATTAGCAAGTATATATTATTAGTATTACAACACAATTATTATAATGGTTATTTAGAAATGATTATTATAATTATTAGTTACCATTATGTTGCTGCCTTTGAGTTATAGGAAACTTAAAAGGTGGCAAGTTTTGTCCGGTTTGTTGGTTTCATCGCCATTGCTCCGTAATCATCGTCAGACAGGTGGGGGAAAAGAAATGGCTTGTGAGAGAGAAAATTTCACAGTGAATTGGGAACACGTTTAATCATCAGATTTTGTTATGAATGTGACATAAACCTTCAACAAGATATGTAAAACTTAGAATAAAAGTTTAATTAGTTGCCAAAAAATAATCCTTACTTCTCAATGCCTATGAATCATCTGCATTTTAGTAGTTCTATGATTCAGTAGACATTATTATATTGGTGTTAGCCACAAAGATATGACACCATATATACTTGGATGCTCGTGTTCCACATTTTATTTAAGATTTTAAAATAGGCACTAAATATTTTTTAAAATGATATTTTATTTTGTTAACATTTCATATGCTTTCGTCATGTCATTTATGTTTTAAACAAATTTCAGGTACAAGTATATACAAATATGTGTATGTCTATATATTTTTCACATCCTCGTATCTTATTTTTAAAATTTTATCGCAACATCCGACATACATATCTGAGTCAATACGTGACACTCATTTCCTTGTCTCACAAATCATAATTGCAACCTTTGCATGGCACGCTAGGGATACAAAATGGCAACCGATAGCCGGATCGTTAGCTTATAAGTTAGTTAATGGATACCGATATGCATAACAAATAAGATAATTCATACAATTTTTTTTCTGACAGAATATATACGGTACAATAAGATCTGATTATTTGACTAATTAATAACTTATAGGATACTTCATTGACACCATTTCTGAACCAACAGTTGAACAAGTTCACATGGTACCTTAGATCCACACAGAATCTAACCCGCTAGCATCCCTATGGCACAAATAGGTGCACGTTCACAGCATCTTGCCAGCTTCTCCTCACATCGCTCTTCTCACGAATTGGACCATACAAATCGCTACAAATTTTAAATGCATGCACCCTAGGTCAAGACAACCAGAAGAAATAAATAGGAAGATGTTGACGTGAAAGGCCAGATAACTTAGCCACCCAATTTACTTTCATGGGAAGAACTTGCTGACAGCCAGGTGCTCTAGGAAAAAAAAATTGAAATTTCTTTTAGATAGGTCTCAAATTGATTTATATGTCCGTACAATCTAATCTTCTATCGGACAACTTAAAAAATAAAAAATGAAATCAAAAAACAAGTTCAAATGAACAACAATAAATAGTCTTTTACTATTTAATTGGGCTTGATTTTTTATTTTTAAATTTCTTTTAGTTCGTTCAATTAGAGATCAGATTGTACAAAAATATAAGTGGATTGAGGCCCACTAAGAAAATAAAAATAAAAATATCGCTAGACAATATAAAACCGCCTAATAGTGCAGCAAGATTTTCTCTACTTTCATCACTTTCCTCCTTATTTGGCTTAACATGTTATTTGATAAGATGGAAAGGAAACATTTCTTGCCTTCCGAAACAATAGAAAAGGAACGAAAACATTTCCCTAATGTTATTTTTTTCGGATAAAGCCCGACATTTGCTCTCAACAATTTGATAATTTTGTCTAATAAAATGATTTGATTCAAGATCCAAATCAATTTCTAAAAAAGTAATCTCACGGATAACAAAAGATAAATCTCACAACACATCAAAAATTCAAAAGGAATTTTTAAGCTCGTGACCTGAGTCCCAAACCTTCAAGGAAGTCAAAGAGTGAAGCCCATGGCTGTACACGGTTGGTTCTTTTAAGATGCTATTACTACTACTGAGGCAAGACAACCACGGTACTTTGACAGCCATCTCTCTAAATTTATGAATCCGTACTTCGACCGATCTAAAAAAAGAGATGGTATCCGATAGTGGTGCTTACGCTTTGATTTGACTTAGTTTGAAGGTAAAAATTTACAAATCAAATTAAATCGAAGTAAAGAATCAAACAGAAATAATTCGGTTTGATTTACAGTTTGAACTTTATAATGGACCACTAAGTTAAATAATCTATTTTAATATTATTTTTTTAAAAATAATTATTTAAAAATATTATTTAAAAATTATTTAAAGATTTAAGTTTCGAAATTGACTATTATAGTTAAACATCTTATTTTATTAAAGACCTAACACCTTTTTTTTGGTACAAGATGACAATATAAAAGATATTATCTAAAAATAATTTAAAATTTTTTATCTCATAGTTTACATAAATTCACACTTAATTTAAAAATTTAATACTTGTATTATGCTCTTTTAACGTAATGCGATTTATTTGAGTTGGTTTGATTTATAAATAAGAGAAATCAAATTTTTTAATTTAATTTAATTTTAATTCGAATTAGAAATTTTAAAAATTCAAATTAAAACAAACCAAACCGAATTAATCGATTCAATTTGATTTTTCTATTTAAACAGAATTGTGAACATCCTGACATCCGATTCTCCGAACTAGATACCCCCGTCGTGGTCTCGCTAGACGACGCCGTTTCAAGTTTCCTCTGCGAAGCTTAACCGTCCCATAAGACGAAAAGCCGCTTGGGATTTTTGGAGCCCACTGAATCAACGGCCACAGTTGCACAATCCGGTGGATTCCCCGGCCAAATTCGTTATGCTGTCACTTCTGCCGGACGCACGCGCCGAAATCCATCAACGTTCCACTAGCTGGCGTTCCGTGCGCATTGCTTCGTATGGTAGAATGCGTATACGACGGAGGGCGAGTTGAATTGCCACTTGTCACCATCCATTCATACCAGCTGGGGATTCGCACGACGGGCATCCGGTGGTGGCCGAACCTGTGGACTCGACAATTCCTGATGGATAAAGAATTGACGCAGGTCTGCTAAAACAATACTTCTTGATCAACTTATTTGACAAAACTTTTACTTAAAAATTATTTTTGACTTTCACTTCTTAGAGTTGAGGGAAAGATGTCTTAATTAATTTTAATTTGTTACACAAGTTAACTCTTTCATAATAATCTCACTCTTTCTCTAATTTTAGAAATTCCATCCTTGTAATTTTTGGTTGAAAATCAAAACACAAGTAAAATACTACATAAATGACTTTCAAGATCTAATGATTTTCATAAAAAATAACTAAATAGAAATATAAAAATACTTCCAAATGAAAGCTACGACAAACACTTCCTTAATCATGATTAGGTTAATAGAAGGATGGAAATCGTCTCGTAGCGATTCTCCAAGTTACTTAAGTAAATATTAATTTATTATAATTTTTTGACACTAAATCCAACATATTAATAAAATTGCTTTATTTAATGATGATGCGAAGTTCTTGCATGCCAATATTAAGTTTAATGTGTTTAATAAATAGAAATAGATCGTTTTAATTTTAGGTGGAAACATGATACGATGACACTTCTTCTTGATAAGATGACAAAAATTTTCCTAGTCTAGTGTTCTAAGTTGAGAAATTTTTAAAATATGGTATTTTTTAGTCTTCTTATCATCAAATTTGATATCAAGAAAGAATGTTATCATATTTTTTTCTCTTTTAAGTAACCTGAACTTGATATTACTCATGTAAGATGGAGTCACAAATCTTATGTATATGAATGACTTGATTTTTTGCAAAAAAAAAAATCTAAACATTCATTGAGAGAGACTATTTAAAAAAAGTTCTCACCTGTGAGACCAGTATGCCAAAAAGGCAACTTTTCCCTTCCCAAAATGAACATGCTAAATTACAAAACTTTATGATGATCTTGATATTTATTTTGGAAATGGTGATGGTGTTGATATTAAAAAGAAAAAAAAAAATCAAGTTTTTGATACGTACTTATCTTTCTAAAGTATGTATTTATGTAAAGACTATAACTATCTATACACCCTTCGTAGAACTATGTTTACACTCATCATTGTCTCTCTTATATAATTATGTTTACTTTAAGACTTTAGTAAAAATATCCCATTTTGAACTCTTCAACTCTATCATTTTTTTTAAATATATATATATATATATATATATATATATATATATATATATATATATATATATATATATATATATATATAATTAGCTATTATAACAAATACTCTTAAAATATTTGGATAAAAGCTAATGATGCTTAGAGGGTGAATATGTGAACTTTTTACCAAAGGCATGTACGCAATCTTATTACTTGAAAATATAATTCTACAATTTTATTTAAAGATGAATATTCTTGTAATTAATCCAAAGGTGAAAGTATGTAGGACAAAATGTTTTAAAAATCAAGGATATTGAAATCCTAGGGAAGTGATCAACTCAAAAGGTTAATTTGACAGATTTTCTATTTTTATTTATTTTTTAATATTTTTAGACATTATTTTTGGGTTTGAATTTGACTAAACTACTTTGATTGATTTTCAAGATAAGATAATAATAGTTAAGTCTCCGAGATGAGAACAATTCTAAGAAGTCTATTTGAATATTTTAAAATTTTATTAATATTTTTTAAAATAAAAAGATAAATTTAAAAAACACACACACACATATATAATGTATACGTGTGTGTGTCACTTTTATATTATATGCTCGTCTCCCTTATAAAAATTTCTGATTTCGGACTCCGCCGCTGTGTGAGACCCAACTCAAGCTTAGGTGAGTCCAGACCGCTTCCACTGATAAACTAAAGAAATGTGCCAGTGTGAGTGCACTAATTCTCAAACCCTTAATTAAGGCCTTATTTGCATACAACTTTATGAAATATCGATAGAGTTATCGTGGTCTTCCTTGCAATTTGTAAACTCGTGTCTGTTTATTTATTCAAAAAGATAATTAAATTTCCTGATGAGGTCGTCATTAGACATTGATGAGACAGAATCCGATTCGGCCCATTAAAACAAGCTCAAACCCCGTTCAGCCCAGCAGCAGCAGTGCAAGGCTCTTAGGGAGCCTTCGGCCCATCAGCGGCCCAACAGCCCTCGGCCCATAAGCGGCACCGTCGCTCCCGGCCCAACAGGCTTCAGCCCGTCAGTGGCCCACCAGCCTACGACCCGGGAACAGCGCGGCAGCCCAGGGCCCAACAGGCTTCGGCCCATCAGCGGCCCAACCCCCTTCGGCCCGATAGCCGAGTCCGGCCCACTCCGGTGGAGGACCAGGCACTATGGCGGTTTACCAGTAAGCCCACACATAGTCCTATATCGGCTACCACCGTTAACCATCCTCTATCATCTGCTATAAATACACCGTTATTTATTGCCAAAGGTAAGCTCTCTTAAGCCTCCGAGACCCTTAAAGACTACAGTCCAAAAAGCATTAAAGCTACTCTTTGCCTTCTGAATCGAATCTTCTTCAGAAGCTAACTTGACCGTCGGAGGGGGTTCCTTAGGGCCGAAGCCCGGGACTCCTGCTGACCGGTTTTCTTCTTCTTTCCCTCCTGCAGGAGCTCGGTTCGAATCATCGCCGACCTTCCTGAGTCGGTCTCGGCCGCCGACCTTGGACTCCTCTCCCTGGTCTCGACGCCGTGCGCCGGCTGCCCCGCTACCGAAGGAGACTCGATCTCGCGCCGCCCCTTCGTCCGCCGAAGGAGCTTCGGCCCCGACTTCCCGAAGACAAGCCAGCCCCCGACTGAGCGTCTCTCGGCCTCGGACCTTCGGCTTCGCCTTTGCGTCCTTCGCCTTCCGGATCCCCGTCGGGTCTCTAAGCACCGATCCGACCCATCTCCGGATCCATCTCTTCGGATTCCAGCTTCGGAATCCGGTCGTGATAGCTTCAGCTACATCACGTGGCGCCGTCTGTGGGAAACAAACAAACAAGTCATGTCTCAACGACCCGTAACCCGACAATCCGGACAAAGCGAAGCAGAGGCACGGGAGGCCTCGGCGCAGATGCTACCTTCTGAAGGCGCCCCTTCTGCCCCACCAAGCCTGCCTCTGCCAACCATACCGGAGTCTCTCGCTGCGGAAGACCGAGTGGGGGTGCTCCAGCAGCAAGTAGCAACGCTAGCAGCTGCCGTCACGTCCCTAGCGCCTCTTCAGGAGATGGTGTCCGCCATCGCCCAGCGCATAGGACTGATGGGACAGCTTCCTCAGCAGGCGCCGCTCCCCCCACTCTACCCAGTGCAAGATGCCCGGTTCCGGCCGGCACCTACACCGGTTTCTTCCAACGAAACCGCGGCGACACACAGCGAGCCCTCGGCACTACCTGCCCGAGCTCCTCGCGCTGATCGCCTGACGGAGCAGGACTATTCTTTGTCGGAATTCCGCCCGGCCCGGACCGGAGGACAATCAGTCGCCACCTCGACCGCCCCGGACCTGGACCGGCGGCTGACGGTAATGCGCAAGGAGATGTAGCAGATGGTGTCTCGGCCTTACGGGGCACCTCTCGCCAGCAACATCCTGGAACAGACCCCGTTCACGGCGGAGCTCCTGGCTACCGAGGTGCCTCCCAATTTCAAGCTGCCGAAGGGCCCTCTCTACGACGGAATGACAGATCCGGTCTGTCATTTCCAGAGATTCAACGCATACCTCACGGTCCGAGGGGTCGCCGAGGCAGTCCGCTGCCGACTTTTCCCCCTCACCCTTGAAAAGATCGCCCTCACCTGGTTCGAGACACTGGCCCCCAACTCCATCCACTCCCTAGTCCAGTTGGGCCAGTTATTTATCAACCAGTTTTATGATGCCACCCGGCAGTGCAAAACCTCCGCTAGCCTGCTAGCCATCCGGCAAGGCCCCACCGAAACTCTCCAGGAATACTTCACCAAATTCCGGACCGAGGCCGCCCAAATCGCGAACCTCGACAGCTCGATCGCGGTCTCGGCCGTAATCAGCGGGTGTCGGGACGAAGGGCTCCTCGGCTCCATCGGGAAACGCCATCCCTCTACCTTCCAGGACCTCGTGGCCCGGGCCCATAAATACATCAACCGGGAGGCCCTGATGCTGTCCAGAGGTAAAGGCGCAGCCGAAGCCACCTCGGCACCTGCCCCCCAGGTGGTCCGACCTCGGCCAGAAGAACAAGAGCCCTCCCGAAAGCGATATCGCCGGGAGGACTGGGACAGGGAGAGGCGACGGGACCCGCAGCCGCGGTACCTACCCTTACCTGCTCCCCCTTCCCAGATGCTTATGGAGGTGAAGGGCATGATCCGGCGACCGGATCGCATGAAGTCGGATCCTCACCGAAGGGACCCCGGCAAATACTGTGAGTATCACCGGGAGATCGGTCACACGACGGATGAGTGCCGGCAGCTCCAAGAGGAAATCGACCGCCTCATCCGGAAGGGAAGATTGCCGCAGTACCGACGGGAGCAGCCCCCGCCACAGTGAAATCGGGACGTCCCTGCGACGCCCAGGCAACAACAACCCCCGGCGATAGAAGCCGCTCCTCCACCGAAGGTCACCTCGGCCCCGGTAGAAGCATCCCATCAAAGACCCAGTTCCGGGTCTATCATGATGATATCCGGGGGACTCGGGGAAGGATCAAGGCCGCGGCAGCGCAGCTCTGCCACTATAGCAGCGATTGACGTCGAGCCGAAGCAGCCTCGCCAAGAAGATATCACATTCGGCTCAGAGGACCTGACCGATATTCAGGTCCCTCACGACGACGCCCTCGTCATCAACGCTATAATAAATAGCTACGATGTATATAGAATATTTGTCGATAATGGAAGTGCCCCTAACATCTTATTTTATGATTGTTTTGAAAAAATGGGATTGAGTGAGGCTAATATAAAGCCTCATCGGGGCCCCCTCTTCGGTTTTAACGGCTCGCCCTGCCGAGTAGAGGGCATTGTCCGACTCCCTGTAACCTTAGGCTCCGCCCCTCGGCAACTAACCGTTGAAACGGACTTTGCCGTTGTAAAAGTCGATTCAGCCTACAACGCCATCTTCGGCCGAAGGCTAATCAGCGGGGTCGGAGCCGTGCCTTCGTCTTTCCATCAAAAGCTGAAGTTTCATACCAGCCATGGAATTGGCGAGGCCAGAGGGAATCAAGAAGCAGCCCGGCAATGCTACATGATTTCGGTCAAAGGGAAGGCTGCAGCCGAAACCCTGGCGATCGAGTCATCAGCCGAGGCATCTCCGGGGGAAGCACTCCTCGCCGTCCCGGGAGGCGAGGGACGGGTCCTGATGATAGGCTCCGGCCTAGAAGAGACTGAAGCAGAAAAGCTCACCGAGTTCTTGAAAAAGAATCTCGACATCTTCGCCTGGTCTCCGGCGGACATGCCCGATGTTGACCCGGAGGTAGCCGAGCACCGACTACATACCGATCCTGACCAACCCCCGGTAAAGCAGAAGCGGTGAACCTTCAATCAGGAAAGGAGAACCGCCATACAAGCCGAGGTGCAGAAGGGGCTGGACGCCGGACACCTCCGAGAGGTGCATCATCCGGACTGGATCGCCAACGTGGTGATGGTGCCGAAAAAAGATGGCAAATGGCGTATGTGCGTGGACTTCACCAACCTCAACAAGGCCTGTCCGATGGATAGCTTCCCGCTGCCTCGGATAGGCCAGGTGGTGGACGCGACCTCCGGCCACGAGCTCTTAAGCTTCCTCGACGCCTATTCAGGCTATCACCAGATCCGGATGCATCCGGATGATGAGAGCAAAACCAGCTTCACGACCGATCTGGGCCTATACTGCTATACCCGGATGCCCTTCGGTCTGAAGAATGCCGGCGCGACCTATCAGTGCCTTGTCAATAAGGTGTTCGCCCCGCAGCTCGGCCGAAATATGGAAGTCTATATAGACGACATGTTGGTCAAGAGCCGCGTCGCCACAGAACATTTGGCCGACTTGGCCGAGACTTTCTCCGCCCTTAGGCGGTACAAGATGAAGCTGAATCCGGCCAAGTGTGCCTTCGGGGTAGCCTCCGGGAAATTCCTCGGCTACATGGTCACCCACCGAGGGGTAGAAGCTAACCCCGAGAAGGTTTCGGCCATCATACAAATGCGCCCCCCGACAAACCTCCGAGAGGTACAGAAGCTGAACGGGAGGATCGCAGCTCTAAGCCGCTTCATGTCGAGGGCGGCGGATTACTGTTTCCCCTTCTTCAAGCTACTGAAGAAGGCTAATAGCTTCGACTGGACGGATGAGTGCCAAGCAGCCTTCGACTAGCTGAAGGCCTACCTCTCCAAAGTCCCCATTCTGTCCAAGTCGGTTCCCGGGGAGCCTCTGAGCCTGTGCCTCGCAGTCTCCGAGACGGCTCTCAGCGCCGTCCTCGTCCGAGAGCAAGATGGCGTTCAGAAGCCAGTTTACTATACTAGCCGAGCCCTTCAAGGAGCAGAACTCCGGTATCTTGCCCTGGAAAAGTTGGCTCTGGCCCTTGTCTCGTCTGCGAGGAGGCTCCGGCCTTATTTTCTGGCTCACTCCGTGAAGGTTCTCACCGACCAGCCCCTAAGGCAAATTCTCTCCCGGCCGGAGGTGTCCGGCAGGCTGGCGAAATGGGCGATCGAGCTAGGAGAGTTCGACATCTCCTACGCACCTCGGGTAGCAATAAAAGCCCAGACGTTGGCAGACTTCATCGCCGAACTCACCCCCGGCGCTTCCTCGGCACTTCAGCCGAAGGCCGACGCGCCCGAGGCCGAGGGAACTTCGGCTCCTGCGCCAGCAGACGAATGGCGACTCTTTGTGGACGGCTCCGCGTGCTCCACGGGCAGCGGCACCGGGTGGATCCTGGCATCACCCGAAGGGGTCGTCACGGAGTACGCCTTGCGTTTCTCCTTTCCGGCAACTAACAACACCGCCGAGTACGAAGCTCTCATTTCTGGCCTCCGGGCCGCGAAGAAGCTCGGCGCCCGGAACCTGAAAGCCTTCAGCGATTCCCAACTGATCGCCAGCCATATCTCCGGGGAATACGAGGCTCGGGATGCAGTAATGGCATCTTATCTCCAGGTGACTCGCAGGATCCTCGCTCAATTCGATTCTTACGAAATCGTGAGGATCCCGAGAGCCGAGAATACCCGAGCCGATGCACTTTCCCGGCTGGCGTCAACTCAAGACGGGGGAGGAAGCCGGATGATCCTAGTGGAGGAACTCGCCGAACCAAGCCTCGGCGAGCCTGAAGCCATGCAAATCACTGAGGCAGAAGCCGAGACATGGATGACTCCCCTCGTCGCCTTTCTTCTCCGAGGAGAAGTCCCGCCAGACTCAAGGGAGGCGAAGCACATTCGGCAGCGCTCATCCCATTTCCTCCTTCTGGACGGGGTGCTATACAAGAAGTCCTTCGGCCGACCACTGCTGCGGTGCCTCGGCCCGGCTGAAGCCGACTACGCCACAAGAGAAGTGCATGAAGGGGTGTGCGGGGCGCATGCGGGAGGAAGGGCCCTGGCTCACAAGCTTCTAAGGCAAGGCTACTGGTGGCCGATGCTCCGAGAGGACGCTTTAGCCCTCGTACGGCGCTGTGACCAGTGCCAGAGGTTTAGCGACGCTTTAGCCCTCGTACGGTGCTGTGACCAGTGCCAGAGGTTTAGCTCCCTCATCCACCAGGCAGCCACCCTTCTAACCCCCTTATCCGACCCCTGGCCTTTCGCTCAATGGGGAATCGACCTCCTGGGGCCTTTTCCCATCGCCACCGGCCAGAGAAAGTTCCTCATCGTGGCGGTAGATTATTTTACTAAGTGGGTAGAAGCCGAACCCCTCGCGTCAATAACAGATAGCAATGCTTGGAACTTCGTATGGAAGTCCATCATCTGCTGGTTCGGCATCCCCCGGGCCATCATTTCTGACAATGGAAAGCAGTTCGACAGCCGTCGGTTCAGCAACAACTGCGCCAGCTTCGGCATTCTTCACAAGTTCACTTCGGTAGCGCATCCTCGAGCGAACGGCCAGGTTGAAGTCACCAACCGAAGCCTGCTGCAGGGACTGAAAACCCGTCGTGGCGAAGCCAAAGGCCGATGGGTAGAGGAGCTGCCAAGTGTTTTGTGGGCCTATCGGACGACGAGCCGAACTCCTACTGGCGAAACTCCATTTCGCATGGCTTATGGGATATAGGCCGTTATTCCAGTAGAAATCGGCCTTCCCTCTCCCAGGGTCATCGCTTACGATCTGGAGGCCAATGAAGAAGGCTTGAAAGATCATCTGGACCTCATTGAAGAAACCCGAGATAGGGCTCGTATCCGGCTGGCAGCTTATCAGCAGCGCATGGCCAAGTACCACAACACTCGAGTAAAACCCCGAAGCTTTGAGGTCGGGAGCCTCGTGTTGAGGAATGCTCATGCTTCTAAACCAGCCGAAGCCTCAGGAAAGCTTGCCCCCAACTGGGAGGGGCCTATCGGGTCAAAGAGGTGATCAGACGAGGGGCATATCGGTTGGAGACCCTTTCGGGCCAGCCTCTCCCTCGCACCTGGAATGTAGAGCGCCTTCGGCGTTATTTTATGTGAATCACTTTTTCCCGGACTTTCAGCCGGAAGGCATGAATAAAGGTTTCTTTTTCAGAAAACCTGATGGTTTTTCTAAGTCCGCAAGTCCTTCGATCCGACGAATGGCTTCGGCCATGTAATCCGGATCAGGACGCGGCATGGTTCTTTTAAGTCCGCAAATCCTTCGATCCGACGAATGGCTTCGGCCATGTAATCCGGATTAGGACGCGGCATGGTTCTTCTAAGTCCGCAAATCCTTCGATCCGACGAATGGCTTTGGCCATGTAATCCGGATCAGGACGCGGCATGGTTCTTCTAAGTCCGCGAGTCCTTCGATCCGACGAATGGCTTCGGCCATGTAATCCGGATCAGGACGCGGCATGGTTCTTCTAAGTCCGCGAGTCCTTCGATCCGACGAATGGTTTCAGCCATGTAATCCGGATCAGGACGCGGCATGGTTCTTCTAAGTTTGCGAGTCCTTCGATCCGACGAATGGCTTCGGCCATGTAATCCGGATCAGGACGCGGCATGGTTCTTCTAAGTCCGCAAATCTTTCGATCCGACGAATGGCTTCGGCCATATAATCCGGATCGGGAAGCGGCAAGGTATATTAAAGTCCGCAAATAAACCCGTACCGATCGGGAAGCGGCACGGTTTTTCTAAAAAGTCCGCAGGTAACCTGATCCGAGGGCGGCTTCGGCCACGTATACCGGATCAGGGAGCGGCAAGATATATCTCTAAGTCCGCATAAGACAAAGCGGGAATGGCTTCGGCCACGCAAACCGCGTCAGGAGCGGCAGGATGCCCCTTCGGATCTTATAAACCACGTTAGTAAAGGCCCCGGCCGTACATACTATCGATGGCGATATTCTATTAACTTCCTATCCGAACCTACATCGGGTCTCGGCCTTGCGAGCTATAGCAAACGACGATAGGATCTCGGATTTCTGAAAACCAGATTCGATCAATCATGCACAAAGCATCAAGGTAAAACCCAAAAACACTTCCTGTATTTACAAAAAGGGGGAAGTACAGAACCGGCCATACACCTGGCCGAGGGCTTACAGCAGAAGAAAAAGTAAAAACCGGGGCAAGCCCTCGTATCAGTTCTCGACAACCCCCTCCTCCTCCACTTCAGCTGGGTTTCGGCCAGGAGAGGGAGAGGGGGAATCGACGATCTGCACGGCCTCAGGAGGGGCAGCTTCGACAGGGGCCTCCTTGGCTGGTACGGCCTCGTCGCCTTCCACCGAGGCCGGGGCCCTCTCGGCCATGAACCCCTTCCACCAGGACAGGAGCTCCTTCCCTTCCTCGCCCGTAGGAAGAGCCATCCCGGTCAAGTCCACGCTCGGGCAGGCCTTCTGAGCGACGGCCAGACCGATGTCGAAGACTGAGGAGGCCGCTAGGAGCTGGGCCTGGATAATCTCCTCGGCATATTCCGGGCCGGCCTTATAATCGGCCACGGCCGAGTCCACCGCCTCCTCCAGCTCCTGCTTCAGAGCCGATATCTCCTCGGCGTGGCGACGTTTCTCCGAAGCCCGCCGGGAGTCCTTGTCCTGGATCTGGGCCTTAAGGGCCCGGATCTCAGCCTGGGCAGCAGCAAGCTCCCGCTCGGCCTTCTCCTTTTCCCGCTCGGCCTTCACCTTGGCCTCGGCAGAAGCGCGAGCCTCTGCTGCCCTCTCCTCCAGCTGCGCCCGCATCCGGGCGTTCGTAGCCACGAGCCCGTCAACCATGGACTCGATATTAGGCCCCGCCGAAGGGCCCTCACCCGAACCTGCCGAGGCCGACGCCCGCTCGGCCTCCAGAAGTTTGTTCCGGGGCAGCTCCTGATGGTGAATCAGGACACTGCCCGTAACCGTGGCCTGCGGACCGAAAGCAGACAAGGATCAGCAAAACTTGAAGTAAGCTAAGGAAAGCTAGATTGAAGCACACTCAGAAGCTTCTTACCTGGACCGCCAACCGGGCGCTCATCGCCGACAGGTCGGAGACCGAGTAGTCCTTCAGCTCCACGAAGGCCGAAGGGAGAGTGAGGCTGCGAAGCAGACGGAGGCACGTCTGTGAGTCCTCCATGCTCTCATCTTTGTAGATCCCCGGCTCAGGAACCCACAACTCGCGCTGTTGCGCGCGAGGCGCCTGCGACCCGGCGTCTTCATGCTCTGCCCCCGCCATCGCGGCCGGAAGAGAGTCGCCCCTCGGCGTCTCGGGGGACGCCAGCCTTGCGGCCCTTCGGGCCCCGGCGGTTCTCCTTATCAGTGGGGCGGGTTCTGCCTCTTCGGGCTCCTCCACCCGGGGCCGCTTCGACAATCGGCAGCCCCTTCGGGCGGCAGACTTGGTTTTTCGCTCCCTCTCGAGAGCGGCGGTGGCAGCACGGCCCTCGGAGGAGGCCGCAGTCCTCAGAACCCCGCCTCGGGCCCTCGGAGCCCCTGCGCCTCGACCAGACCCGCCTGCCGCCTGCGGGGGTGGTAGTTGGCCTTGGCCGCGCTGCTCGGCTATCCGGGCGAGTAGGGCCTCGTTCCCGGACATTGCTGCAAGCAAGAGAAGACATGTTAAAAACGAATAACACAACAGGTTGCAACTTACAACCGACTTACCCTCGGCCGAAGCTTCATCAACCTCGTCGGCCGGAGGAGCGGCAACGCTTCCTTCGCTGCCCTGCGGAGTCTCCCCGGGAGGAAGGTATGGAAAAGCCCGCTCCGGATCGAACCGAGGGTCCGGCCATACCCCCGCATTCACCAACCGCTCCGCCTTGCTGAGAAGCCCCCAGATGTTGTATGGGGCCATGGCCTCGATGTGGCCCACGAGGGTGCTCTGGGTGGAGGTCAAGACGGGAGGATCCGAGAGGCCTGCGGCCAGTGGCGCCCATTCGGTAGGGAAGGGCCACACGCTCTTCTCATTCTCCGGCAAAGAAATAAGGATGAACTTCCTCTTCCAGCTATGGATGGACGAGGGCTTCCCGGAAAAGATGCTTCGGCCGATCCGAGGGACGAAGCAATACCATTCGGATCTCCCCTGCCTCTGGATTTTGAAGAGGTAGCGGAAGATGTTGATGGAAGGAACAGTCCGTATACGGGCAAAGACGGCCAAAAAACCGTATACGGTGCGTCAAGAATTGGGAAAAAGCTGAGACGGGGCTAGCCCATAGAAGCAAAGGAGGTTAATGACGAAGGTGGGGAGAGGAAGACGAAAGCCCGCCTGGAAGCTGTCTTCGTAGATAGAAAAGGTACCCGGGCGGGGAGTATTGGCTCTGGTGGTGGAGCCAGGACGATAAGGGGTCATCCATGAAGGAAGCTGAAAGTAAGAGGCAATGTAGCTAACCTCTTCGTCCGAGAGGGCACAGGCTGCTTCCGAAGCAGTCTCGGGACGACGACGTCCCGAGGTGGAAGCCTGGCCCGGAGTTCGAACCTCCTCGGACACCTCGGCCCTGGAGGCCTCGGCCCAGGAGACCTCGGCCCCGGAGGCCTCGGGCTCTTCGGACATCGCAGAGGCGAGGGAGTCCAGAGTAAGGGGAGATGACAGAGAAGACTTGGGAGAATGGGACGGAGTATACTCCTCGTCCGAAGGAGTAATCTCGCTCGAAGAAGAGCTGCGGACCATAAGGTCGCGAAGATGAGAAAGGAGGTCGAGGCTTACTCTCAAAAGGGGGAAAAGATCTCTCCTGGACCGAGCGCAGCCTCTCAAACCACCCAACTCCACCAGCAAAGCGCTCCGAGGGATGGAGATCTTCCCGCGATGGCCAGCAAGCTCGGATGACGCCTTCAAAGAAGCTAGCCCTTCGCCGGAGAGGAGGGAGAGCTCGGGTGATCGCAGAACAACGCAGGCGCAGAAGCAAGAAGAAGAACAGTGCTATGCGAGGGGCTCCTATTTATAAGCTCCATCCGAAGCGCCTCCCGCCGAAGCCAACGGCCGAGATCGTCCCCGTCGTCTCACCGCTCCTCTCGGATGCCCGCCACGTGTACCGTCCTTCGGCAATGATGACGGGCAGGTTCCGGGACTTGAAGCAGAACGATCAACGGCCGAAAGCGCTCCGACCCTTCGGCTGAGCACTCGGATGCCCGCCACGTGGCCCGATCCGCGTGCCGAAGAAGGGAGCGGCGGCAACCCGAGTAGAACCTCGGGCAGAGAGCCGAGGCGATCCGCGACCCGCGAGCGGTCAGGATCCTTTTGTGCTTTTTACGGAGCGGCCGGATGCGCGACGCGTGTCCCGTGCTTATTCGCGAAGCGACGCCCATCCCGTCCATTTAATGAAGCTTGGCACGAGTCAGAGGGCTCGACCCTTCGCCTTCAGAGGCAAAAGCCTTCGTCGCCACTCTGAATGAAGACGAAGCAACTACTTAGCCCTCGGCCGACCGAGGGCGCCCTCTTCTCAAAGAAAAAGAACAGAAAGCTTCGGGTAAGACACCTGTTACGCTATTCCCCTACAGGCTTCGGGCTATACTCTCGCCATCTCAGAACTGAGGAAGACAAGAGTGGGGGGCTATGTGATGAGGCAGAATCCGATTCGGCCCATTAAAACAAGCCCAAACTCCGTTCAGCCTAGCAGCAGCAGTGCAAGGCCCTCAGGGAGCCTTCGGCCCATCAGCGGCCCAACAGCCCTCGGCCCATAAGTGGCACCGTCGCTCCCGGCCCAACAGGCTTCAGCCCGTCAGCGGCCCACCAGCCTACGGCCCGGGAACAGCGCGGCAGCCCAGGGCCCAACAGGCTTCGGCCCATCAGCGGCCCAACCCCCTTCGGCCCGATAGCCGAGTCCGGCCCACTCCGGTGGAGGACCAGGCACTATGGCGGTTTACCAGTAAGCCCACACATAGTCCTATATCGGCTACCACCGTTAACCATCCTCTATCATCTGCTATAAATACACCGCTATTTATTGCCAAAGGTAAGCTCTCTTAAGCCTCCGAGACCCTTAAGGACTACAGTCCAAAAAGCATTAAAGCTACTATTTGCCTTCTGAATCGAATCTTCTTCAGAAGCTAACTTGACCGTCGGAGGGGGTTCCTTAGGGCCGAAGCCCGGGACTCCTGCTGACCGGTTTTCTTCTTCTTTCCCTCCTGCAGGAGCTCGGTTCGAATCATCGCCGACCTTCCCGAGTCGGTCTCGGCCGCCGACCTCGGACTCCTCTTCCTGGTCTCGACGCCATGCGCCGGCTGCCCCGCTACCGAAGGAGACTCGATCTCGCGCCGCCCCTTCGTCCGCCGAAGGAGCTTCGGCCCCGACTTCCCGAAGACAAGTCAGCCCCCGACCGAGCGTCTCTCGGCCTCGGATCTTCGGCTTCGCCTCTGCGTCCTTCGCCTTCCGGATTCCCGTCGGGCCTCTAAGCACCGATCCGACCCAGCACCGGATCCATCTCTTCGGATTCCAGCTTCGGAATCCGGTGGTGATAGCTTCGGCTACATCAGACATGTTATCGATTGAGAAACACATTTATAGAGGGAAAACGGTTTTGTGACTCCCTCATTTAACACTCACATTTGACACCAGACACATGGCACAAATTTCAAACTTTGTATTTACCATTCAAATTTGCATTTGCCATTTACTTTTCTTGAAATTTGTGCTATATGCGTGGTGTTAAATGTGGATATCAAATGAAGGAGTCACAAAACCGTTTTCCTTTATAGAGTACGACCCTTAGCAGGGTTGGCTCCGGAGTGGGATTCGATTTCTCCAAAGGAGAAGAGGATGAATTGATATCTCACGGATCTGACACGCTTCCCGTAGTACGATATCCGGTCTACATGTCTTTCGAGTGTTTCTGGGCACTCCACTAATTTAGACCACCTAATAGCGACAAAGGTGGAGATTAAATTAGTGGGTTGTCAAAGTATGTTTAACTCGTAAATCGAAAAAAAAAAAAAAAAACACATCTACAGACAAATTTGAATTTTCTGACAAACTTGGACGAAGTTGCCCCCTCAGGCCTCTCCCTTTCGCGCTTGTGTACCGCGTACGCAGCGATGCGCAGCATCCCTAGCGTCATCATCTTCCCCCCGCTGTGGCCTTTCCCTCCTGCGGCCGCGGAAGGAGAAAATGGGTGACCGCCGTTTCCGACTCCATTAAGGCGCACTGGCTCTCCAACATAGAAAAAAGCAAACAAGAGCGAGAGCAGAACCGCCAAGTCATGCTTCTCCTCGTACCCCGCGCGCGCAGGTAGCCCTTCCGCACCGCCTCCCGTGCCTCCGCCACCTCCGCTCCCGCCATGGCCGCCGCCTCCACTGCCTTCTCCCTTCCGCAGATCCAGACGCCGTCCAAGCCACGCCTCCGCGCCTCCGCGTCTCCGCCCTCCCTTGCCTCTGGTATCCTCCGCTTCGTCCGCCGCTGCTGCCCGCTGTTCTGTTTTGCCATCTGTTCCGTTGTTGTTGCGATGCTGAGTGTGGTGTTGTTCGATTTTCCTTGCTGCAGTTGGGAGCCCCCCGTGGTGGTTCTCGCCTCGCCGCGCTGCTATCGCCTGCGGCGCTTCGTCCTCCGGCGGCCCCGCGAAGGGCGAGGAGGACCGCGCCATGAAGGAGGTCGAGCGGCTGCTGGAAGAGAAGCGGCGGGCGGAGCTGGCCGCCCGCATCGCCTCCGGGGAGTTCACCATCCAGCAGACAGGGTACCCCTCTCCCCCTTCTTTGTCTCTTGTTGTTGTTATTGTTGTTGTTGTGAATGGACGATTGTGATCAGTGATTTGTCGTTGCCGTTGATTCGCAGCTTGGTTGGGCTGCTGCGGAAGGGTCTGCTGGGGTTGGGGGCTCCGGGGAAGTTCCTAGATGAGTTCTTCTCGCTTTCAACGTGGGGTGGGGGTAATTCAATGGAAATTCCAGAGGCGAAGGGATCGATGTCGGTTGTGGGGGCGCAGGCTTTCTTCATCCCTCTCTACGAGCTCTTCCTCACCTATGGTGGGATCTTCCGCCTCAATTTTGGCCCGAAGGTAATGATAGTGTTCTGATTTGATATATGAGATTTGATCACCTTCAACAGGGGAGACATAGTTGATTTGTTGATGCTTCGTCCTATGAAATGATGGTTATATACAGTCGTTTTTGATAGTCTCGAATCCTGTCATAGCGAAGCATATACTGAAGGACAATTCCAAGGCTTATTCCAAGGTGTGAAGTAGTATGAAGTAGTTCTCTGTTTCCCAATGTCTATGTCCACTATATAATCCTATACACTTGTCTCCTTTGTCTTCTACTATATTCATATGGCTTTTGCCGTATCTACAGGGTATCCTAGCGGAAATCTTAGAGTTTGTGATGGGCAAGGGCTTGATCCCTGCCGATGGTGCGATATGGCGTGTCAGGAGGAGGGCTATTGTACCAGCACTGCATCAGAAGGCAAGTAACTGTTTTCGAATTTGTTTAAGAATTTCATTGTCTTATCAGATGAGTGAAAATTTGTTGATTAGATTTTTTGTTTTTCCCAAACTGGAGCTTAGTGCACCCGGACATTACAATGTTTCATATTTTGAATTTGTGTGCTTTATGTTTGCTCAATAGTATGTGGCCGCTATGATTGGCCTCTTTGGAAAAGCTAGCTATAGGCTCTGCGAGAAGTTGGATGCTGCAGCTTCGGACGGAGAGGATGTGGAGATGGAATCACTCTTTTCTCGTTTGACATTGGATATCATAGGCAAGGCGGTGTTTAATTATGAGTTTGACTCTTTAACGAATGATGCTGGAATAGTTGAGGTACTGGGCCATTTAGTAGTTTATTGTTCTTAGTTTGTCATTTCTTGTATCAATCTCTTGCCACACTGACTGAACACTTGTTAATTGGTTGGCATCTGCCATGTATTTCTACATGTTCCTGCTAATCAGGCAGTCTACAGTTTATTGCGGGAAGCAGAAATGCGTAGTACTTCTCCCATTCCCACTTGGGAGATTCCCATATGGAAAGATATTTCACCTCGGCAGAAAAAGGTTACAGCATCCCTTAAGTTGGTCAATGACACACTTGACAGCCTCATTGCTATCTGCAAGGTAACTTCATCCTAGATGAAAGTGCTTGATGGCAAACTAAAGATTTACGTAGTCATGCCCAGGGCCTGGTCATAATAGTCTACTATACAGGTGGTTAATGTGGATAAACGATGTTTCATATGTCAATTCTATGATAAATGTTTTAACCTGAACAAATGGTTCCTCATGTGTTAACATAATGATGAATGGTTCCAACCACTTCTTGAAACACCACTAAATTATGTGTCATATTTTTTTCTTCAGCAAAATGTCAGGTTTGAAATTGTGCCATTATGTTAAGAGGGGAATATCAACCTAATAACAGTCCTGTCTGCGAGGAGCAAGTGACCACAAAAGCAAAAATGATTTGCATCCTATATTTCAAGCAATGTCATGGCCCTTATTATTACATTAATGCCACAGCTCTGTTATTGCCTTTGATTTTTCTCCCCTCTACTTTCAAATGTAATCTCTTCCTTTCCTCCCCAGTCCATCAGCATCAGAAGGAAATGATTCTTTCCTAATTTATATTCACTGTATTACTTTCTCCCCTGCATTGTACACACTCAGGATAAATATCTTGTCCCTGTACTGAAGAAAAGAGGTTTGGTATAGTCATCACAAATTGCTTGACTTTAACCTGTCGGCATGTACCACGAGCTACCTAAAATATCTTTCAGAATGAAAAGGTAAAGGAAAAGTATGGAAGAAGTCCTTCTTAAACAATTTCGTCCAGAAGCAAGTGCCTGCCCTAGTGACCACGACCAAAACCTTGGGCGTTGACCAAGTTTATGTTGACTGTTGCATTTTTTTTTTCTTGTTACACTTAAACTGAGATATGCAGTAACTCTTGCCCATTTTTGTATAAAACAGAAAATCACTTGCCTGTGCTACCTATTTTGTCATTATGAGACTGCTCGTAATGAAATGGATCCTTTCTAGATACAGATTCTTAGACAACCCTTTGATTCAGGTCAAATTTTGGTGGATTTTGGACCCTTGTGCTTGTCCTTCCCATAGTCCATCTAATAGCCATAACAAAATAATATGCTGTTTTCCTACTTAAAACATGTTGTTTATTCATTTGAATCACTACCAACTTCCATCATTCTTTATTCATGCTATAACCTTAGTGAGTACCCAACCCTACATAAATGTGGTTCAGGTAAAGAGTTGAATTCAAATAGAGAAGACAGCAAAGCTAAGTATATTTTCAGGTAGTAGAACAAGTTGTGTGCTGCTTTGCCTTGATGATGTATCTGATGTTTGGTATGACTGATTTTGCTGTGAAAAATCTAGTTTCATATTCAGAACAAAATATCGAGTCTCTTTAGGCCACCAATACTATGCATCCTCAGGTTTTCCAATTGTTGATGTTCATTACATATTGCATGCCTTGATCCCAATCTTAGCTACTCCAATAAGGATGACTGTTTGTACTTTTGTTTTGGTGCTTGCTAGCATAGTTGCATGACAATGCATTTTTTCATTCTTCAATGCCATCAGAAACTTCTGTTTGGTACTGTGCATACAGACATGTGGTTGTGATAGAAACTTGTCTGAATTCTTACCTGTGATCCTAACCTGGCATTCCTTATGTACAATCCAGAGAATGGTAGAGCAGGAGGAGCTACAATTTGATGAAGAATACATGAATGAGCAAGATCCTAGCATTCTTCACTTTCTACTGGCATCAGGAGATGATGTATGCTCTACCTCACTCAGATTCTATGCTCAACATCCGTGTTTAGTTGTCCTCTCCATTAGTTGAATTTCCTTGTTCCCGCAGGTTTCTAGCAAACAGCTCCGTGATGACTTAATGACAATGCTAATAGCTGGGCATGAAACATCTGCAGCAGTGTTGACGTGGACCTTCTATCTCCTTTCAAAGGTATCCTGTGCATGGATTTAATGCTTTGCAAAGGGACACCTCTGAGTTTATGATTATCTTATTGGATTATCTTACTACAAGGGTACCTCGATAAGCATGCTGTATGTTTTTTTTAAAAATTAAATTTTGACTTATTACCCATCTATCACTTACGTTTAAGCACCAGATGAAGTTTTTCCAGCCATTAATGCAATGGAAGAGAATATTTGCTATATTGTAGTCTTCCCATCATTTTCCTTCAGCAATTAAACTAGTTTTTCCAGCCATTAATGCAATGGAAGAAAATATCTGCTCTCTTGTAGTCTTCTCATCATTTTCCTTCAGCAATTAAACTATGGGTGGCATTGTAGTGGACTTCATATCATGTCATTGTTGATTCATTACGCTGGCTAATGGCATATCTATTAATGGCTTTTGCCAAGTGGATTCTGAAACTGACCTTGTTTGCAGAAAATGACTCTCTCATTGTGGATTATCACTTTTCTAATTGTTCACAATTAAGAAGATTGACATTAACTTTCTCATCATATTTGACAGATCTCCATTATCCATGGAAAATCAAGAAGAACCATATGTCCTCTTGGCCACCTGAATCGTGCCACAAAGTCTTTCTCCCAAAATCTAACTCTTTTCTTCCTTCAATGAATTTTCCCTAAGCTATTTAAGAACAATACTAGACTTGTGCCAAGGAGGTTAGGAATGTACATCAAATCCAGAAAAGTACATATATGTTATATAACCTGTTGACATGTAATACTCTGTCTCCCTTTACTATGATAGCTTGTTGATTGATGGAATGATGTCACAATTTCTTCAAGTCACCTGTCATACATGATCTTGTCAAATTTCCTATTATCTGTTTGTGCTGAATCTTTCACATCTACCTCTACCATACTCAACTCAATGTTCTGATGTGGATAATGGTGGAGGCAGGTTTGAGCTGAAGTATATAGAGTACAGTTTCATTTTCCATGTTATATGTCTCTAACACTTCAACCATAGCATTGATGCTTGAGCAAAGTGAGAGCATTGAGGAATATTGAAATTGATAGGGACAGATTTTCATATCAATGGCAGCTTCTGTTGCTATAGCAATCATTCAGTGGAAACTGTGCATTCCACTGGAGATAACAGTTCCATGAACACATATTATCAAAATCAAATATAGAATTCCATCCTCTGTGGGAGGTGGTCATGTACATCGTCGCTCAAGTTCAGTACTGGCTAAGAGATGTGTTAAAATTATAGTCGAGGAGGGTAGAAGAGATTAGAGAAGACCTAAAGTGAAGTGGTTAGATGTAGTTAGAAAGGACTTGATGTTGGTATGTTTTACCACAAGTATGGCATTGGATAGATTAAGATGGCAGGACATGATTCATGCAGCCGATCCCAAATAGATGGGATAAGGCTTTTTTGATGATGATGATGATGTGATGAATCCTCTATGGGAGGTGGTTCCAAAGACTTGAATAATGGCGGATTTGTTCCTTTTAGCATGTATCAGGTGGTTGATTATCAAGTAAAATGATATCAATAGTCTGGTAAGGTTTCAAACCCAAGTTTATTATCATGTAATATGGATGGGAAGCTAACATGCTCAGAATTATTCCATTATTCTTACCAGGATGTGACTTTTCTTGAGAAAACTGAACAATGAATTGCATATTTAATTGTCTACAGGAACCCAATGTCATGTCCAAGCTCCAAGAAGAGGTTAGTATAGAAAGGAAGAATTGCAATATAATTGTTCTTATTGTATTTGTTAAAAATTGTTTGGATTTTGGTTTTAGGTTGATACTGTCCTGGGTGATCGATTTCCAACTATTGAGGATATGAAGAGATTAAAATACACAAGCAGAGTAATCAGTGAAGTAGGGACACCAAAATCTACCTTCAGAAGAACTGTTCCTTTTCCTTTGAATTGTTTGCTGCACATCACCATAGTACCTAAACCATCCACTAAGATGGATCTTGTTTTTGCAGTCATTAAGACTTTATCCACAGCCACCGGTTTTAATTCGTCGTTCTCTCGAGAATGATGTGCTTGGAGGGTATCCTATAAAAAGGTAGGACGTGCAATGAAATTTTAGTTAATTTTCACCCTTTCAACATTGCATAATATTCCTTTACAATGTACTTCACTTGATCGAGTAATTGAAACGACAAAACTCGGACAATCATCTAAATAATTCTATTACAACTTTCATATTTTTTAAATGTTCGGTGCCTCAGTGGTAAGGCTGATGTTTTTTATGCTTGTAAAATGGCATGCAAATTCCTTTTCCTCTTTGTTGTGTGACAGCAGTAAAAGTACTGTTTTCATCATTGTTCACATAGGTGGTTTCTAATAGAGAATTAATAAAAAAATAGTATGTCCAAGGATTACTCTATCCATACACTTTCTGATGCAATCATGGCATATGTTTGAGAAATATAAAGGAGGAATAGTGAAGTGCCTTCAGCTACTAATAGTAAAGTGTGAATGCTATGGTACGTATATGGTTGTTTTGGTTGGAACCATCCATTTTCCATTAGGATAAAAATTAAGTGAAGAAAAATAAGAATGCACAATTGATAATAAACATTTATTGCCTAATAGGCAAGGAACCCTTGTATACATAGGCCAATGTTACCAGTTTCTATCTTGTACTCTGTTTGTCATCATCATTACCATGTTTTTTTTTCTCTGTTCCATAGTAGCCCTTTCTTTGGGACATTGACGCTTGTATCCGAGGCTTAGATTGAAGTTATAATGATGAAGACCACAATGTGTTCTCTCAAGAGAAAAAAAATTACAGACCTCAATACAGATCTTATTTTATATGCCATCGTGTTCCATCTTGCTTGACCCCCTCAGCAGAGGATATTAATCGTCTAGGATTTAGTGTATAAAGGGCAAATTGACATGGGCATGCCAAAACACCAAGCACAAAATGTTGACTTGCACTAGAAGCAAAGTGCATCAGATTCCAAGCCCAAAATCGATGTTTTACCTGTTATCGGAGCAAGGAAAATAGAATTGCAACATGGGGAAGAAAACCACTTTTTGTTCTCTTCATCTTTCCTTTTTCCCCTTTTGGAAGTCAATCTGAGGCATCCTTATGATGTTAACCCTATGACTAATCATTCATAAATGTTATGTCTCAATGAATTGCTCTCAGCTTTAATCAAGAAATATTTATCCTGACTTGAAAGTTTGTCTACCACCATCTGCTGGTTTTTGTGGCCTTGCAGGTTTTGAGCTGGAAACAGTTTTGGTGGTATGAAAGCTGATTTCTTCATACTTTGTTAAAGCCCATTCTGTTAAATATGTCTTATGCCCTATGTCTTATAATCAAGCTTTATTCTGACTCCTACCTAAAGTTTGTTTCATGTAACTACAAGCTCTTAGCTTTCACACATGACCTATTGATCTTGTGCTGTAAATAAGGTGCATTGGCCTCCAATATCCATTGCAGTGCCTTTTGAATTCAAACTAGGACGGGTTTTGCCTAAAGAATATTGCATATGCAAAAGGCGATTTCATGTTTCAGGTTGTCTTATGATTTTTTCAGGCTACAAGATGTATTTCATGATTGTTATTTCTTAGGCTTCATGCTTCCTATACTTTGATCTTCAGTGGAAGACAAGATTGCTTGCTGTCCACAATCTTTCTGATTGTCAAATAAAATTCATAAATCTATAATGATGCTGTATATTACTACAGATCCAGATTTTCATTTAAGGAATGGAGGTTTTTTCTAATAGATAAATGGTTAAAAGCTTGGTGGATTAGGAAGAAGCATGGAGCTTCTATAGTTGAACTAAAGTCCAGAACATTGAATGAAGGAGAATGGATCTGTAAAAAGTAGTTCTTGGAGGGTCATATGACTGATGCCCGAGATAACAAAGTTTTCTTCCTTGTAACACTAAAGAGTAAAGATTGTCTGTTAGGCAAATTGCAAATGAATCTTTTTTAGTTTTTTCTTTTTTTTGTTGTGGGGGGGGGAGGGGGGGGGGGGAGGGGGGGTGGTGTTGTTCTGGTGGCATCCCACATCTTTCATCTGTATTTTGATGACTATCGCTACGGGAAGTTACATCCCTTCGTAAAAAGGTTCTTTCAAACATCACATGTTGTTCTTCAGGCTTGTGGATTTCCATCTCTGGAACAATTTTCATTTTTTTAACAAGTTGTATATATACTGCAGTATGATGAAAGACTTACATTGTTCAGCAAATAATTTCAGAAGTTCGGTGGTCTGATTATGTTCTAAATGCTAGGGGTGAAGACATTTTCATCTCACTCTGGAACTTGCACCGAAGCCCTGGACACTGGGTTGAACCAGAATCTTTCAATCCTGAAAGGTGGCCCTTGGATGGTCCCAATCCAAATGAGACCAATCAAAATTTCAGGTATATTCATCATGCAGCTCCTCGTAACATTGAGGTCATTTCCCATGTATGCTGGAAAAAACATTTCTAGAGCTTGCTCCCTCAGTTTATGAATGTTTATCAAGATACAAGTTGAGAATGTCAAAATATCTCTGTTAACTTTCCTCCAAAGTTCATTGTTTCCTCCATTTTGCTTGCACATTCTCTTTTGGCTTGGTATATTTTGTTGTCTATCAGTCTTCTTTAAGAGTTATTGGTAATGACAGTCAATTTAATCTTCGAAATTCATCGTAGTATTTCAAGAGGTCCAAGCATTCTGTGAATGGAGGTCTCTGTCTGCCAACCTTTTGTTTGAGATAACCTCCTGAAAATTGAATTTCATAATGTATGAATTACTATTGCAAGAATTACTATTGCAATTTGCTTGATGTATTATCAAAACATCTAGTTCATCCTTTTATCTGTGGAATGGACAAATAACAATAATTAACAGGTTTCGCTGGCTACCTTTGCAACATATCCAGGTATATGACTCATCATGCCATTTCTGCACAATATTTATTTTAGGGTGTATGAAGGGCTTATTTAGGTGATGCTTACGTGAATGAATTTAAAATAAGCCATTTTGATAAACCGTCAAATAAGCCATTTTGGGGAAAAAAAAAACTGAACTATTTTTTGGGACCTATGAATGGACAAGAATTAACAATTATGAAGAGGATTTATCTAATGGCACCTTCACATTTCGGTTGTTCCTTTTTCTAACATTTCTTTGATGTTTTAGCCTATTTGACCCCATGTCACTCGTTTCAGCTATTTACCTTTTGGTGGAGGACCAAGAAAGTGCATTGGAGACATGTTTGCTTCTTTTGAGGTATGACTAATTAATTGGAGGGGAAGCCAGTAAAGATAAGAGTGCAAATTTACATGCCACTACAACTTTGCCACACGTGCACATGCATTTATGCACATACTGGCAAGTGACTGGATATTTCCATTTGCCATAAAAGAGAAAACCAATTTATTGGCATCTGCTGTCTTTCAAGCAAATTACCATAGCTTCAAGCAGCATGACAGTATCTCGACTTTCCTTTCTACAGACGACAGTAGCAGTGGCTATGCTTGTGAGGAGGTTTAACTTTCAAATGGCCCCTGGAGCACCACCTGTAAGTCGTTCTGCTCTATTTCAACCACTTCTTCCTTCTCCCTCGATTAAAAAATTAGAGAATAGTCCTAGAACATAACAAGATCAACCTATAAATATCAGGTGGAGATGACCACAGGAGCAACCATTCACACAACAGAGGGGTTAAAGATGACGGTCACACGTAGGACTGTGCCTCCAATCATCCCCAATTTGGACATTAAAGTAGTCACACTAGATGGTGACTGCAAAGTGAACTCAGCTCCCGCTGCAGCAACATCTGCTGCCACCACTGTGTCTGAAGGAGAACATGGTGTGGTTTCTACAGTGAATTCTTAGCCGGCCGCCTGGCATGAAGCTTGGCTACTCCATCCAAATGGAAGAATCCGTGTCCATTGAAGTGACTTCGCCCACATGAAGTCCAGATCTCCTAGTGGTTGTCTTCGTCTCTCAGATTGTTGATAACCTTCCCCCATTATGTTATGCGATGGACAAGGAATCTCTGGAATCAGCTTTGTAGTGGTCTGGTGTCAGCTAAAGGTGGTCGGTCAATCAACAATTCTCATATTGATAGTTGTAGAATTCACATTGTTGGTTGCCCATGTCAGCATCAAATGAAAGTGTAATATGAAATGAGGCCCAGGAATTGTATTACTGTTTATGAAACTTTTGTAGAAAATTTGCCACGAAGAGGAACATTTTCCTTTTTGAAAACTCAAATAATGACATTGCATCTCTCCAGCTATTTAGAAAAACAATAGATGTAAACAGTGAGATATTAATGAGCAAAATTCAATCCTTTGGTCAATAGTGATCTTTCTTATTTGTTATGTCCACGAAGTATTTGTATGCTTGAAAAATATTTATCATCTCTACGTATTTGTATATAGATTTTTGAGTACGACAAATATTTTGTAGACACGACAAATATTTCGTAGGCATGACAAATGGTATTTATTATGCCTACGAAGTATTTATCATTCTTACATGTGTGCAGATTTATGGACATGATAAAATTTTTTTGATATGACAAATATTTTGTGGACATGACAAATAGTATTTGTCATGTTTACGAGGTATTTGTTATGTCTACATGTATCTGTCATATCCAAGATTTTATACTCATTTAATATTTGTCTGGTCTCACCCGAATAAAAAATTACCTAACCGATGTGCACCAACCCGTGTTGACCAATGTCATTTTGCATTGCAAGATAATTCAGTTTGCTGCATTGACCTTTAGTGTGGCATGTATTATTTCAGCAATCAGTGGGGTCTTTTTTATAATGCGGTTGTGCCCTTTGAACATGAAATGAAGGGCGGCATCCGTAGGGCAAATTTGTAGCCAAATTGATACCTTGCTGTTTTGCCAATCACCCAAATAAGTTAATCCTTTGTATTCAAGGCATCATAAACAAGTCACATGGTTATGTATCGATGATCATTCGTTATCCAAGGATACGGGTGCCAGATCAAAAGCCATGATCATTATCTGACTAATAATTCTACGACAATTTCAGGTGAATGTTGTTCCTGCTCCAACAAATCATGAAAATCTCAATACAGTTCGGTAAATAATTTCAATTTGTAAGAGAAGAGATATATTAAAAAACTGAAGGTGTGAGAAATTTAAGCAGAAGTGATTCCCAAAGAAACAGGTTTTAAACCCAAGTCATATCTCTGGAGACTGACGAGGACGGACCTGAAATGGGCGGTGAGAGATGCCACGACCTTCTGTTGAACAGGCTGTTGTGGATGGCATCGGGTCAGGTTCAGCCAGGTTATGGCAACTCGGCCCACGTCAGCCCCAATCCAATGACACATTCAGCGTGGGGTAATGCTTGCCATAATGCGTGTGCAACTATCGAATCATATAGGGATCAGACAGTACAGAAGTTTGAGCTCAATCAGACAACAGCTTCTGGAATGTCGTAATCCATGTTGAATTGCAACAAGCAATAATCATTGCTCTTTAAGCTTGGCCAGGTTAGGACAGCTGCCAAAGAGAGAAATACTTGTTGCAATGCCAATGCCCCAGATCACTTTAATCTAACAACAGCTAGGGGGCCGGGAGCCATACATGCTTGAGCACTTTGATCAGACGGTCGTGTGCCTTATATGCCTGGATGTGTGCCTAGCCTTTTTTTTTAGATTTTTCGTACATTTTTTTGGACTGTCCAATCAAAAATCAAATAGTGCAGACAAGGAACTCAGGTCAGTTGGAATAAAAATTGCACCCATCCTAGCTGCCATCTGATCAAAACGTGATTGGATGACAGCGGCTAGGGCATTGCGGCAAGTACCTCTATAAAAGGAACTTCCGAACTATGAGTTTGGACTACTTTAAGCTGACCCAAAAAGGCCTACCAACCAATTTCGATTCCCACCACTAGGGATGTAAATGAGTTGGGATTTGGCACAAATCTAAGGTAGAACCATATCCGTATCTGTTATGCTATCATTTTAGAAAAGCTATTATTAAAGGTTTGAATCCAGCAGAATTCACATTGGACAAGAATACAAATGCGATAGACCCACGTAATGAGCTCAGCGAAGATGAGCCCCCTCAGTCCCCCCCTCTTGTAAGGATAAAGCAAAGGCTATCAGGGGGCACCCAGTTTTGGACAGGGTTAACCTTCCGATCCATAAGTTAGCTCGATTCTGTGGGGAAGGTTTAGCAAAAGATAATCATTTTTTAGGCGGATGTGGCATACCTTGTGAAGATGGAGGGCGGTGGCTTTTATACGGTCCCTCTAGGTGGATGAGAGCAAACACAATCCCTTGCAAAAGATGACACGTGCCATGTGATAGAGCACCATGAGGGCGCCATACAAGTCCCCAAAGGGTTAAGTCACCTCTAATCTTGGGTTAGCAAGGTCTAATCCCTAGTTTATGGAGAAAATCCCCATGTTGATCGTGACGTGCGGTCTACCTCATATCTTATGATGAAGATTTTCCTGATGGCGCCTATTGCCTCGAGGCTCATGCCCCTAGCATATATGTGACTCGCGACCTTGCCACATGTAAGGGCACGTTGGTGGGTTTGTGACCTGCCCGATTTCCTAAGGACTCAGGAGTCCTCGATTCTTGGTGATTAAGACAAATGTGACACTTTTGGACCGTTGAGCCCTGGGTCCTTGGTGATCAGGATTGCCAAGGGCCCCGAGGTGATCGGACACCCGGTCCTTGATGATCCATTGGGAATAATTGATGTTTGTGGCTTATGGCCCCTTGTTTGGGCCTCATGGGCCATACCCTTTCTGAGCTTTGCCCTTGTGCATGGACTGTTAATTCGGTTCACTAGCCTTTTTTTCCCTCTCCACTATCCATCGATCTCTATAAAGTTTGTTAATACATACTAAAGCACAATATTATCATTTTAACATAAATTTTGTTTATTTCAAGTTTTGGATTGAAAGCAGATTGACGATTTAAAGGGTGTCACTTGGGTGATCAAAACAATTCATTGACATTTTCATATTATCATAATTTGGTAACTTGGTGTGACTACCATGATGTCTAATCTATGATTCTTATATGTACAAACATCAGTAAATGGAATGACATCATACAGAAAATTATGAGGGTGTCCTAGATAAAAGAGTTGGTCAATTTTAAATAATGAACCATCATTTGCAAACATTTCAATGTTAATATCGGTTACACCTTACACTCCAAGTAACATACCGTTCGATCAGACGGTAGCATGGGATTGAACCGTCCCCATGATCCTTTTTATTTTGATAGTCAGATCAAAATCTGATGGTACAGATACTAAAACTGGAAGAGTTCCCAAGTTCGGTAATTTTTAAAAACCGAACTGCTCCCCTGTATAGAACAGCCAGTAATACTCGCTGCAATCCCCCCCCCCCCCTACTGCACCTCCCGAATCCGGACCAGAATCTGGCCAGCTTTGCAGCAACTCTGGGCGCCTTGTCAAACGTGGGCTTCTAAGCACCCAGGAGGAGAGCAATCATGGACTTCCTAGCCCATCATGCTTTCCTGTTAATTAGCACACATTTCAGCTACCACATCAGTATGAATCATCAAAATCTGCCAATTTTTTATCCTTTTTTAGCCAATCAATTTTCTTGACACGGTTAAAATAATTCAATATGACTTTGTAAGCTGACCACCGATCGAGAATAGAATCAACAATGGTCAATTTAGCCACTCCATCCAAGTTTGAACTTCTCATTTATATAACGTTCATCATAACACAAGTACGAGGTCACTATCAAGTGCCAGATCTTTTCTTTGCAAAAACCTTTGTTCACATCCAGATGTGACATTACTTCCATATCTAAAACCCCATACATACTGCACAAAGTTCAGATGTGAAATTACAATGTGAAATTGCTATAATCAAGTGCCCATTTTCTTTGCAAAAGACTATGTGCACGCTGAGATGTAAAACTACTTCCATATCTAGACCCAACACATAGCCCCCCATTGAGCCCTCACATATACCTAAATCCAATACAATCCGTCGGAGCTCCTTGCTCCGGTCCCCCTCCATTTCCCCCCCCCCCCCCCCTAACTCCGACTTCTCCTCCGTCAGGTACGAAATCTCCTCTTCTCCACTTGATACGCCCTTCGGCTGTCCCCCTCCCCCACTGATTTCCCGTCTACTGTTCAGGCGTTTACCGTGCATAACCACCAACAAACTTACCCACCCATTCTGTTGTCGTTTCCTAACAACCATCACTGTAGCCTTTTTTACTGACCTTCCCCTGTTCTAAGGCACTCCTCCATTTTCATAACGACCATCACTGTTTGCCACCTCTGTAAATATTACCCTCCCTGTCTGGCTCCCTTCTCCACTACCTTATCCTACCTCCTGTAGCCCCCCCTACATCTTCAAGACTCCACTATGGAAGATGAAAATGTACATCAGGATTCCCTCAGCCGGATGGAAACTGAGGTGCTGGAGAACTTCAGGAAGCTGCTGACTAAAGAAAGAGGGTCTCCTCTCGTCGAACTTCAGGAGGCAGACCTGGGGGAACAAAATAGATGGAAACAAAGTCTCCTGGTTAAAGTTCACTCAGAGATGAAGATCAAGCCAGCTGGCTTGAAGGAATGGATCTCCAAATTATGGACTCCTAAAGGTCAGTGGAACTTCCTTGATTTTTTCCAACAACACCTTCTTGATCAGGCTCTCTAGTAGCGAGGAAGTTGATAATATTCTCCATAGAACCCCGTGGTTTTTCAATGGAGATGTGATCTTAATAGAGAGATGTAGGCCTAATACCCCCCCATCCCAGTATCAACTCAGATGGGGAGATCTGTGGGTTCGCATATTTGATCTCCCTGAAGAAATGCTAGATGTGAAAGTTGTTACCAAGCTTGCCTGCCAATTGGGCAAAGTACATCAGCCACACCCAGGAGGTATTGTTTATTGGAGTTCCTATGCTAGAATCAAAGTGAGTCTCGATGTCACCAAACCGCTTAGTACCCATATCATGGCCAAACTTCCTAATGGTGAGGTTAAAACCTTTGAGGTGGCATATGAAAGGATGCCAATAATCTGTGCCTATTGTGGTAGATTGGGTCATGAGGAGAACTCCTGTACGGAATTAGTCCAACTAAAATCCCACATTAAGGACTCTTACTCTCCAATCTTAAGGAATCAGATGATGCAATCAATCAAATTTGAATTCGGGTCCTGGATGAGAGCCACAAATTCCCTCTCCAGTTTGACTAGGAAAACTATGACTGCTACAACTGCTAATATCCTTGAGATGAATACTAAAAGCAGCAATCGCAGGGAGTGTCCTACAGATATTACTGAGCAGATGGACTATGTGGACCCAAAGGTCAAAAAGAAATTGCTCTTTGCCCCAGTTGCAGACCAGGCTACTACTACTAGACTCTCTACTGTCAATACCACTCCAATTAACAATTGTCAGATAGGAGGAGTAAAAGCTGATTGCTCCTTGACAGACAGGGATACTTTAACCTGTAGGGATAGTACACCTATGGCTGGGCAACCAGAAACTTTTCCCACTATGGCGGTCACCTATCTGGATTTGGGTAATAGAGGACCTGGAACATCACATGATGCTACCACCCAACAGGCCAATGCCAGCCCAGAGCAAAGTCACCTCAATTTACATGATGTGCCCATTCAGCTATCTCCTCTGGAAATTCAAAAAGCTAGGCCTCCTAGCTGTGTAAATCAGAAGCTTTTGGGGACTCCTCTCAAACGTAAGACAGAGGGAAAGCTTGATGAGTTGATCATATTTGACAACATCAAAAGAATGAAAAGTACTCCGATGGATTCTTTGGAGGGAGAGGCTGACTTACTACACCTCACTAGAATGGGATTTAATCCTGGTATTGGCGAGCGTCAGGTGGGTAATATCAAATTTAAGCAAAACAGAGCTAAGATGTCCCCTGGAGTTATGAAGAATAATATCTTGATGACTGCTGTTGATGATTGCTCTTCCCTACAGTCCAGTGATTTGGTCGTGGCGGCCGACCTTAACTTGCCGCAAAAACCCAAATGAAACTGATTGCTTGGAACTGTCGAGGTGTTAAAGGGTCAACGACAGTTCCTTATATCCTACAATTGACCCAATCAGTGAAACCGGATATTACTTTCTTATCAGAAACCAAGGCAGATATGATATTCAGTAATAAGTTTTTTGGCAGCAGAGGCATTCAGAATTATCATGTGGTGAAACCTAATGGTAGAGCTGGAGGTCTTTGGCTCTGGTGGCAGAACCACATTAACCTGAAGATTACTCACTCTGATCGAAACTATATTATTGCAAAGATGGAAGAAATCAATGGCTTTCGTTGGCTCCTGCTCTGCATTTATGCGCCCCCAAATCTTGCTCAGAGAAGGAGGTACTGGGATCATATCCATAATCTTATTGCCCAATCAAATTTGCCAGTCTGCCTCATTGGTGATATGAATTCTGTTACTCGGCAACATGACAAATGGGGTGGTAACCAAGTTAGTAATTATCAAGTCAAACACTTTAATTCATTCATCAATGGTACTGGCCTATTAGATTTGGGTCATGATGGACCAGCTTATACTTGGACAAATAATAGAAAAGCTTCTTTCCATATCCGTGAAAGACTGGATCGTGCCCTGGTCAACTCTCATTGGTACCTCAATTTCTCTGATGCTAAGGTCCTTCATTTGCCCAGGGTTGCAAGTGATCATAGACCTATCCTCTTAAACATTGAGGGCCGAAATAAGAGGAAGCATTACCCCTTCAAATTTGAGGCAGCTTGGACCTTAAGGAAAGACTTCCAGGAGATGATATCTTCTTACTGGAAGTCCCTCCCCTCCTTGAAGTTCAACTATACACGCAAAATTGCTAAGCTACAACTTCAATGTAAGAATTGGAAGAAGAAGAATTTCTGTAATGCTCAGGGTAGGATCTCTGCACTGAGTAAGAGGCTTGATGATATGGACAATGGTCCTATTAACGATGACACCATAATAGAAGGCAGAATTGTCAATGAATCCCTGAAGCAAGCAATCCTTGAAGAGAATGAATTCTGGCACCAGAGAGCTAAAGGAAAGTGGCATATGGGAGGGGATAAGAATACCAGATTTTTTCATGTGTCTGTTCTCTGCAGGAGGAATTTAAACAGGATCTCTGGGATCCAATTGCAGAATGGCACCTGGACTAATAATGTTGATCTTATTAAGAAGGTTTTTGTGGACTATTTTCAAGATCTTTACAGGGCTGGTAACTCTGACCCATCTTTTCTCTCTTGGAATATTCCCTGTGCAGACCAGCATGTTATTAATGATCTAGATAACCTCAATCTTTGTGCTGTTCCTTCTGCTGATGAAATCCACCTTGCTCTGAGGGCTATGGGCCCATATAAGGCCCCTGGTCCTGATGGCCTTCCCCCTATTTTCTTCCAGAAATATTGGTCCATTGTCAAGGAGGAAGTTGTGTTTTTTATTCAAGATATTTTTCAAAGGACTGTGATACCCAACAACCTAAACCATTCCAATATTGTCTTGATCCCAAAAAAATCCCCTGCTGGATCTCCTCTCGATTACAGACCCATTAGCCTTTCCAATGTTCTCTACAAGCTATGTGCAAAGATCCTTGCTGGTAGACTCAAGACCCTCCTACCAAAATTGATTTCTTTTAACCAGTCTGCTTTTGTTCCAAATAGACTGTTGTTGGATAATATCCTCATTACCCAAGAACTGGTGCATTCTATTAAGATTAAGGGGGGTAAGACTGGAATTTTCTGCATGAAAGTGGACATTACTAAGGCCTATGACAAACTCGAATGGCCCTTTATTGCTGCTGTGCTCCACAAGATGGGATTCTCCACTCTAACTGTCAATCTCTTGATGATGTGTGTTTCCACTACAACCTTTTCGAACAACATTAATGGAGATAATGTGGGCATGATTGTTCCTAGCAGAGGTATAAGACAAGGATGTCCTCTCTCTCCATATATTTATATTTTATGTGCGGAAATGCTGACCCAACTCATCCAGACAAGTATGAAAGATCAGAGAATCCTTGGCTTCAAAGTTAACAGACAAGCCCCTGCTTTATCTCATTTAATGTATGCTGATGACATTGTTATGTTTGGCATAGCTAAGGAAAAGGAAATTTACGAGTTCCTGAAGTGCCTAGACATTTATGGTAGATGGTCGGGTCAATTCATAAATAAGTCTAAATCTAGCCTGATGTTCAGCAGGAACGTCCCCATCCAGGAACAAGAACTCCTATGTTCCAAGGTGAATATTCCTCTCATGAACAGAAAATAGCACTATCTGGGGGTTCCTTTTTGGATTGGCAGAGGAAAGGTGGACCAACTAACCTACATTGTAGACAAAATGAAACTTAAACTATCTAATTGGAAGGCTCATACTTTGTCCACTGCAGGTAAAGTTACCTTGATAAATTCTACTTTGTCATCCATACCAATCCATGTCATGGGTATTGGTTTCCTCCCCAAAACCACCATCAAAAAGTTGAACCAGATTATGTGCTCATTCCTATGGGGAGATAACATTGATCACAAAAGAATCCATCTGTGTAACTGGAAATCCTTAAAGAAGCATCGAGCTGTGGGTGGACTAGGCATTAGAGACTTGGAAACTTTCAACAAGGCAGCCATAATGAAACTAGTTTGGAAATTTATCAAAGAGCCTCAATCTATTTGGGCCACTCTACTCAGAACCAAGTATCTTACCAACATAAATTTCTGGGATGCAAATACACCTGCTAAGTGCTCAATGTCTTGGGCAGCTATACTCCAACTCAGAAACATCACCTCCTCGCTATGTCTCAAGATTATCAGAGATGGGCTTTCTACAAATATCTGGCATGACAGGTGGATACCAGATTATATTGGGCCTCCTATTATCAGACAACATTGTGTAGATCACATTCCTATTTGGGTGTTCCAACTTATCAAACATGAGAAATGGGATACTGAACTCATATACAGAATTTTCGATACGAAGACTGCTGAGTTGATCTGTCAGATTGAACTACCCCTGAATGGGTCTATGAGAGGTGACCAATTCATTTGGACTCTCACCCTTGATGGTAACTTCACTACCAAATCTGCATATAGATACCTTACTGACATATCCTCTTCGGCTTCCTCATCCTCTCCTGATAGTGTTTGGAACTATATATGGCATCATCAAGTTCAGAAAATTATCCCACCAAAGATCATTTATTTTGTATGGAAGTGCCTATCCAATGCTGTCCCTGTATCGGAGATTATAGCCAAGAGAATGCCTAATGTGAACTGCATTTGCCATGTTTGCTCTCAACACCCGGAATCTGTGGAACACATGCTCTTTGAATGTGAGTTTGCAAGAGCAGTCTGGAAGGCTTCCCCCCTAAATTACCATGCAAATTTAGACCAGAAGAAGTTGGCAGACAGAATTATTGATTGGTCAAACCCTCCTTTTGCCACTAATGTCAAAGATAGGGAAATTCTATCTATATGCTTCTCTCTTATGTGGCAGATTTGGAAAGCTAGATGTAAATTGGTTTTGGAAGGTATCAAAGTTTCACCATTATCTGTAGTGAGATATGCTATGGTTGATGTAGAGTTTTGGTTTGCCTCTACCTGTTCGACTACAAGTAACCTGCAGAATCCTATTACTGCTGTAACTGCCTGGATTCCCCCAAAAGCTGGTACCTACAAAATTAACTTTGATGGAGCCACTTCAAAGTATGGGGGTGCTGTGGGTATCATTTTGAGAGATTGGCATGGCTCTCCTATAAAATTTCTTACCAAAACTCTCAAAACTTCTGATCCCTTTATGGTGGAAGCTTTGGCATTGCTGTCAGCCTTGCAGATGGCACAAAGGTTGAACGAGTTAGTGACTGTGGAAGGAGATGCCCAAGTGGTAATCAATGCTGCTCTCAAAATCAGAAGTCCTCCATGGAAGGTGAAGACTATCATTGAGAATTGCCAAACTATCCTCTCCAATGATAAAATCTGCCTTCAATTTACCCCCAGAGTTTGCAACAAAGCTGCACACGCATGTGCTAAATACCAATGTGATTCTCGATTTGAAGATGGTTGGAATCCTTCTTTGATTCCCCCCTGTATTCACTCTGCTATCTTGTTTGATGTACCCGAACTCACTACTTCGTAATGCATATTTATCTTTTTTTTTATGGTCAAAAAAATACAATCCCCTTATGATTGAGTTCTCACACATACCCATGTTACCATGCATGCCTCAGCCTCACATGGGAAGCCAAATCTGTAGAAGCCCACTCACACATAAGGACGCGCATTTAGTGGCATCGTCTCCTTCCTCTCCCCACCCTCCATTAGTCCTTACAATTTCTCTTAGCTGTGCCATTGCAACACCCCTCGTGACGGTACAGTAGCACCCCCACACGCCCTCCCCTTCAAGCTGTCATGAGGACAGATCAGCTCCTAGATGCCAATCGTTTGCAGGCATCATAAATCTCCTGTGGTTCACCACCAGGTGCACTCTCCGGCTGTCATGAAGCGTTCCATTAAGGATGTTTAGGAATGAAGTTATGGGGGCCGCAGTCTGGTTGCAATCAAGAAATAGATAGGCCAGCAATAGAGATATGAAATAGAGAGAGACTCATCAATTATTTCGAAGATGAAAAATTTCAGACCTCATCTTCTGAACTTATAAAGGTCAAGTAAGAGTGCACACGTCCACAAGATCTCATCTCTTATCTCTCTCTCATGTGAAGAGAGAAAAAAAAACTGTAAGCAAGATACAGGGGAAGAAGAGGAAGTCATCTAATCTCAGCTTCCATGCATGGTGGGTCTGTAGAGATCTTCTTTGGATACTTCAGACAGGAAAAGGGACAACCTTTGTACTCGTTTCCGGACCAAAGTACGGACCTTATCAAACTGGAGGGATGGCCTGGGTGTGCATAGAAGGGGGGTTTGGGTTTTCTAAGTGGGTGATGAGATGATCGACAGATGGGAACATGCTCATGTTGGAGAGGATGCACCCGAAGGAGAGAGGCACATGGGTCTGTGCCTCTCGGAGCAACGCACATGGTGTCATGTGAGGGGGGGGGGTCTAAATCCAAAGAAGATATGGATACTGGTGAGTAGCCTGATGGGGACTGATTAGTCTTGTAATAGATGAAGAGCCGAAGGATTAGGGTTTTGATGGGAGGACCACCCACACCAGATAAGATCCTATATGCCACAGTCCAGTGCACCCAACAAATAAGAATAGAGAACCTCTACGTTCAAGTTTGGACCGAACTCAGTCAATAAAGAGAGAAAGATTTCAAAAAATCCCTTCATATGGTACTTTTCCTATTCCCGATGAAGGGTTTTTATGAAAACCTCTCCTTTCTTTACTGACCGAGTTCAATCCAAACCCGCATTTAGAGGAACCGCACTCAACAAATAAGAGAATGATGTATCCTTTTGTTGCAAGTTATGGCACAAATAACATGAGTTATAACATATCTTTATTAGGCAGCCACACTGTGTGGTGGCACAGATGATCTCCACCAACCAAAGGACATGTATGTATACAGGTTGTCGGCACTATGTTAATGTTTAGCTTCAGTTTAGAGTAGTTGGTGGGTTGATCCCATTGTATACTTAAGAACCCTATCATACAGCTTAATCACTGTGGGATCCCAATACTAACTAAAAGAGGTAGTTAGCAATGAAAAGGAAGGGAAGAAATAGGACTCCTTGGACGTTGCTATGGAAGCTGAACCTCCAAATTAACTTGGCCTCTGGGGCAGTCAAGTAGGTACCCTTCAGGCTGCAACATGATGAGAACATTTGTCCATCTTCTTAGGATTTGGGTTCTAAACTTTGAGCCCACCTCATGTACTACTCACAGGATAAGATTTTTCAGAGGTGGTGATGGTGATCATAACCAAATAGTTTCTCAAATTATTTAACCCCATCAGACCAGGTGCTATGAGGTGCATGCATGCACATTTAAAAGCTGGTTTAAGCCATCTGAATGCAGAGATGAAGACACACGACTCGTTGCAACTGCACGTCCAAGCATGGGGTACTTGCCAAGCAAGTGGGCTCTCCCTTGTCCATTGCCCACACCCTCCAACCATGACACATGTTCAAGCACAGCAATGCTAATCTATGTTAACCGGAGCACTTAAATTAAACATTTCTCCGGTTCCAATCCCAAACGACCATGGCCGAATGAAATATAAACATGTCTCCCTTTCCAGATACCCTTTTAGGTCAGAAGAATCTTTCCAAGCAGAACAGTACTCATGTAACACACTAATCTGTGCTATTGCAGCTCGGATTAGATATCTTAACATAGACACAGTTGGAAAAAGCTGGGCATGGATTGGCGTGTGGGCACTTCTGTCAGAGGTAGGGAAAGCCTAGCCATGTGATTTCCGAACCCGCAGAAGAACAACTCATCTAATCAGTCTGCATCTGATGGGGATAGCAGACCAAACGGACAACTAAAGATCTATGATCAGTGGCGGACATAGAAATTTGTCTAGTGGGGTTACTCAGATATTAAGAATTATAAGTATGGTTGGATCAGTGAGATCTTAGACTAAGTTATATGGGGTCTTGAGTTGAGCCAATGAGATCTTGGACTAGGTCAAAAGGAGTTCCGGACTAGACTGTTTTGAATTGGCCAATAGATTTGACAAAATCCAGTGAGATCCCAGAACCCCATTAGATGAATGTTGAATCCGCCAGTCCATGATCACAAACATGCCCAGATTATGTTCCCCAGAGCTTTATGCAGATTGCGAGTATTGAGCACCAGCAGGGACTTATCAAAGCTATAGAAAAGCCAGCTGCAAGAACAGTCCCATGTGCTACTGTATAACAAACGAAGGACTAGGTTGACGTCTGTCTAATAAACCAACCAGTCCAAAAAGAAGCAAGAGATGAAGAGGATAGATTCCGAATCGGTAGGATTCACTTCTCTACATGTGCTCTTCCATGATCTATCTCTTTCACTAAATTACACCAACTGGTGGATTGCATCTGGTACAGGTTGGTATATTTGCAACATGAGAGGGAAAGGGTGGAGCTGGCCAAACAGAGAGGGGATGATTAGTAGATTGGGCATCTTGATTAGTAGGATCAGAACTAGGGTTGTGAACAGAAACTTGATTATCTAATTTTTTACCTATTTTCAACTAAAAAAAAAGGTAAACTCAGATGGTAAAATTGAGGATTAAGGAAATCCTAGACTGTTTTCGATAATTTTTAAAAACTGTTTTCATCTTTGATACGTAAATTGAAATCAAAATGAAAGCTAAAGGTATTTTTGGATGGTATTGAACCAAGTATTTACTATCAAAATCAGAAAGAAAATAATTATTTCTGTTTTTGTATATTACCCATTTATAGCCTTAAATTAGATTTGAGTTCGGGCCCATCAATGACCTAATTCTTTCGTGATTTGTGCTTGTGGTTGTTTTGACGGATATTCTCATATTAGATAAATGCTCTCAGCAACGTCTCTAGCATTACTGCCGTTAGAATAATCTTACATTGAAAAAAGGACAAAATCAAAACGTGTTTAATAGAGGGTGTCTACTCCACTCATACTCCTAAGGTTTTGAGTTAGATAGTCTAATAACTTCAATATGGTATCAGAGTTTATGGTTATGAATTGGGCCACGCACCTTGTATTTTTGATCCACATGACATGGCCTAAAATCGGCGTGCACATGAGCGGGTGTGTTAGAATAGTCCTGTATTAGAAAAATGACAAAATCAAAAAGTGTTTAATAGATGATTCTTACTCTACTCATAGTCTTAAAGTTTTGAGTTGGATGGCTCAATAATTTCAACATGGTATCAAAGTCCATAGTTACAAACCGGACCACGCACCCCGTATTTGTGGTCCATGTAACAGAGCTTAAAATCGGCATGCACATGTGTTTAATAGATGGTTCCTACTCTATTCATAGCCTTAAAGTTTTGAGTTGGATGGCCCAATAACTTCAACATAGTATCAAAGTCTATGATTATGAATCGGACCATACACCTCGTATTTGTGATCCACATTACAGAACCTAAAATCAGCCTACACGTAAGAGGATATGTTAGAATAGTCTTGTATTAGAAAAATGGCAAAATCAAAAAGTGTTTAGAAGAAGATGATTTCTACTCCACTCGTGGCCTTAAGATTTTGAATTGGATGGCTCAATAACTCTAACAACTGCAAAGTCACATGGATCGTAATATTCTAAGGTACTGCCACCTGAATACTTTGATTGGACGACTGTAAATTTTTCATTTAAAAAAATGCCGAGCTAAGAGATCATCACCTCAATTTGACCTTTATATCATCAAATCTTTAATCAGATAGTTAAAAAAGATTCTAAAAAGATATTTACATAATCTAAGCCGTTGGACCACGCAAAGCGTGCGATCCAACAACTGTGCATGAGCTTTAAGGTGCACTGATGAAGCAAGCACTTCTGCTCGTATTATGGATGGCTTAGAGCATAGAGAAGAGACAAGTGAAGTAAGTGAGAGAGTCTACATATGAAAAAGAGAGAGACTTTCGTAATTAATATAAAATGTCCTCTTCTAACGTAGAATAAACTCGTTCTTATTAAACCAATAGATTACTTAATGAGATATGATTCAATGAATTCGATCGTACCATACTGTTGAGTGTCACAGTCAAGAAACTTATTTACCTTATTTTCTTATGTAGAAGAGGATAAGTGAAAAAAGTACGGAAGGAAATAAGTGAAAAATATCTCTTAACTGTGAGGCTCGACCATGTGCATAGTGCGATCGAACTCACTGAATCACTTTTCTTATTTAATTACACGAATGAAACACAACCATTTCTGCCATGAGCTGTGCTTCTTGGTCTCACGGTGAGTTTTCGTACCGAGCTCTGAAAGCCACGATCTTACTACCCACCAAACCAGGGAGGCAACCGTGCGGAGAGGCACGGCAGAGGTGTACCACCACCACCCCGCCGCATCATGTGCCGGTGGGCGCCGCCGTGGTTATAAATGGCTGCCGAGAAACCCCGGTACATGACAGGACGAGGCCTTCAAGTCTTCTCCATCAATGGGGGCTGGGCTGGCAGCAGGGAAAGCTGTTGGGCGCGTGGGGGTGGGGCGGATGATGCATGGCCACACGCATGCACGAGGCGCCGTGTCTGGCGGTGGTGGGGGAGCCCCCCGGCCCGCGCCACCCGTGGCGGCACCCGCATCATCTTGCTGGCAATTTTAAAGGCTCGGGGCGTTCTAACGCATCATTGCTGCTCCCCCACCCTCTCTGGCCCTGCGTGCTTAGTTCCGGAGCCTTGTCCGGGGCATGTCTTCTTGGCGCAGGTCGCGTGTAATAATGCCAGCGTCTAGCTGCTTGCTTGTTTCTTGGGAGAAATCTTTGCATGAATCAAAGGAAACTTACCTGGAGAACTTCTCAGTACTGTGCTGGTACTGAGAGGAGGAGGAAAGTCAAATATTACAAAAAAATATCTCATGTGACCTAAAAATTTCACAAATACCCGCCCCCCCATCTCTCTTGTCCAGCCCAATACTGAGAAGATCCCCTCTCTCTTTTTCTTTCTGAATACGGAACGGATATCACAGTATCCGACTTCGCTCCATTTAACATTGTGCGAGTGTCCGACTCCGCCGGATAATAAATTTTTCTATCCGAATTTGACTCCGTCGGATAATACCCGAATTCGGCTAAGAATTCGAATACTTGATTATTTCAACTTTATCTTATAGCTTAATGACTTGTAAATTTTATTCTTTATATAATTCATGAATATCATAGATTAAAATTAATAAATATTCAAGTTATAAACATCTAGATAAATTTTAAATAACTTAAATATTTTATTAAATGTGCTTTAGATAATAATAAATAACTTAAACAATTTATCTAAATAAGTAAAATCATTAAGAATAAAAAATCACAATAAACTTCGTTATTATTGCTCAACACATCTTAAACATACTTCAAATATCAAATTACCAATTACTTAAACATATAAATATCATCAAAATTAGAACTTAACAAAATACATAATCGGTCGGATAATAATCGGAGCGGATACCTATTTTCCGTTTTCGCTTTGAATATTAGTTAAATAATCAAACGGATATTCGGTTATTATGTTATAATCTGATAAATATCCGACTAATTGGATGCGGATATGAATCGGAGTCGGATATTATCCGGGTCCATTGACAGCCCTAATGCTATGACATTGAAATACGGACATGAACATATGTAAAAACATAAAATGGGGGCTTGTGTAATTTTACATTAATTGTTGAGAAAGTAATCTTATACTTGCAAAGAAAATATTCATTCTCCTTCCAACAAGGAAAAAATGACAAAACGTAGGATGATATTTTATTAATGAGAGTCTACAGTTTTCTTATACATTTGTATACACATACAATAAAATTTATTTATTAAAATGTATTTGAAATATAAATAATATAATTAAAATCTACAAAATATTAATATGCAAATAAGTGTTCTGAAAAAATATCTAACATTTACTTTGTAAATAGAAGTGTCACCAAATCGTAAATTCCATGTCCTTGGAATGGCACATTCACAAATCATAGCTCTAAGTTGAGATGAGATCTCCTGTAACATCTGTTTGACATGAGAAGATGCTAACTAACTGAGTACGTCTGTTGCCCTCTCCAAATGACAAAGCTATGACTTGAAGATGATTGGATATATAAATAAAGTGCTGTTTCAGTCAATGCAAAGGTAGATAGGACTCATTATAAGTGAGAGGGAGAAAGAGGTTTTTAAAAAAAAAAACCATTCATGGAGAATTGGAAAAACATTGTCTGAGGGGGTTTTTAAAAAAATAATTATCTTTGCACTTACTGACTTCAGTCCAAACTTACACTTAAATAGAGACTTTCTGATTTAACGGGGTTACCTTGTGAGTGATAGTATCAAATTTGAGAAATATTGCTGGCATAAGTACAAACTTATTCACCGTTACTGAAAATTATGGGAATATTTTAAAATAGAATTCTGTAGCCAAAGAGGATAAATAAATATCTGATCAAGACAATCATCTGCTCAGACAAATGCATAAAAAGTAATGACCTTTCTATAAGGAGACATCTGGCAAACTATCATAAACTCATGTCACTCTTCGTTGGTCAAGTTCTTGCACATAGGTTTGATTAGTATGCATCACATGTCTGTAATCAAGTATGCTGTAAGGTAAGGTGCCTTTGGTTGTACCTAAAAACAGATTCGAATAGAAAAGATATTTCAACCAAATAGATTTACAAGGAAAATGAAATTAAAATAGGGGGAAATTTTTTCATTTATTTGTTTTTCCATAGAACATTTTCCTAAAAATGAGCTGATGTATTTATTTATTCATAATAGACCATACATAATAAACTAGTAATATAACAACCAAGCAATATAATAATGTTATCTCCTCCAACGTTAATTATCAGCATAAAAACATATTAACTAATAACGTAGTTAATATAACATCTTGATTTCTTAAGATTTTAACTTTTTAATTTTTTAAAATAACAAATACACATTATATTCCTGAGTTATTATATTATGATGTCACTACCCTATTACCCTATTACGTTATTATATTAACACTTTGTTGATCTATTATGAATAGTTGACATGACAAAAGAAGTGAAAATTACTATTAAGAAAAGGTGAAACTTAGACTCTTGATAAGGGATAAAAGATAATGTTAAGGACGAAGGAGATCTAATTAATTTTTCAAAATAAACTTATGATTGAGCTGAACATAATAGAGCTTACTTGATTCACCAGCAGCGGTGCGGCCTTTTTTTTTATTTAATTTTTTAAGTTGGCCTCAATTCGACTTACATGTTCATACAATCTGATCCTCGATCAAATGAACCCTAAAAATTAAAATTTGAGCCTGAATGATCCATACAAAAGTACTTTTACTGTTTATTGAGACTTGATTTTTTATTTTTTATATTTTTTAGTTGCCCGATCAAAGATAAGTCAATACGAACACATGGGACATAACGGAGCCGACCTAAAAAATTTCAAAAGGAAAGAAAAAATTACTGCACAGCAGTGGGTAACAAATAAAATTCAACATAGTGCACCCAATCTTATACGTTGGTCATCATAGCCCATTAGCAAAAAGAAGGGCCGTCTCTTTTTGTTAACATGAAATTATAACGGTGATTTGTGATGTGCCAACCGTCTTTATCACATATAGAGGAGACTCACAGGATGTCTTGGAAGATGGCGTACCGACGATTTACTAGAATGTCAAAATCCTGATTTAAAGGGAGTCAATGTATATTCTTCTTCGCTGACTGTTGTTTTTGGGGTTATCAAATAAATCTCTGCATCAGGTTTTTCCTGAAAATCCTTTTCCTACCTGTCATTTTACGTGCTCTTAAATAGTCCTTCCCTTTTTTGGTCGGTGGTTAACCATTTTCCCTGCCCCTTTACATAATAACCAGACTATTAAGCTTTCTCTTAAGTCTAACAAAGAGCCTTTTTTAAGGTAAAGATCCTCTTAAGGCATTTGGTGCATCGTAAAATACCGTAAAATTTCAATTTTAAAATAACCAATTTTAAAATTACGAGTAAAAATAAAATCACTGGTTTTGATTTACAGTGATAATAGACTGGAAACTAAAGTTAGGTAAAAAGATAATTTTAGGGATCAACCGATTTTGAAACAAGACTATTTACGACGCAACAAACGAATGAAAAAAATACCGTAAAATACTTTACAGCACATCAAAGACAAGAAAAGCACTGTTTTACGACTGTTTATGACATTTTAAGACTATTTAGGACGCTGAGTTTGGCCGTAAAAAAAAACTGTTTAGTAATTGAACTGTTCAGCATCATGGTACCCAGTGGGGAATATTTTTCCTTTTCTTCCAACTATTTTTCAAATAAAACTTTGAAGGACGAAATCATGGAATAAGTGCGCGCAGACACGTTTTTGTCCTTAACATTTGTTTGGTCGACAAACAGGGAGGCTAAGAATTTTATCATGAGGTGCACGATGATAAATGATGTATCCGTAGTAGAGATAATTTAATTTCTAAAGGCATACATATTTCGGATCATTAAACCATTAGATGCATGAAACAGAAGCTAGATCCATGGGAATGTCAATTTCTTTGGGAGATAAAAAAACATAAATGAGGGGATCTTACAAGAACACTCAACGAATATTCAAGGGAATATCCTTTTATCATAATGGTTTAGGTTTTTGCATGTACACTCCTAAAAAACGGTGTATTTGTATTTATACTCTCAACTGTCACATATTACCATCAACACTCCTAAAATTTTTAAAAGATTACATTTATACTCTTCTATCTTAAGATTTATAATATGTATTTCTAAATTCATTAATATTTTACATATATATCTTTCAATTCACTAAAATTTTGCATATATACTCCTGACATCCCTCCGATGTTATCATGATTTATAAAATCTTCCGGCATAGTTTGTTGAAATTCGCGTTAGTTGTTGGAGGAGTCTAGATGCAATATTTTGAACATCCCAAGGATATCGATGACAATATAATATGAGTTGGGAGTATAGATAAAAATATGGTATTTTTCAAAGATGTACGGAAAAAAACCCTAATGGCTTAAAAGTGTCATAGTTGAAACACCCCTCTGTCATCTCTACTTCACTCTCCTTCTCTCTGTACAACTTTATCTTCTAACGTTTCTCCTCTTCTTTTAGGGCCGGTTTGTTTTGTTGACGTGGTCTTCTAGATTTCTTGTTCTCAAATCTCTTATTTCGTTCACGATCAATTTCCACTTTTTCCTTTTTCCTTGTATTCCTTCTTGGCTTTTTATCCCCATTAATTCTCTCCCCACGCTCTCTCAGGCATCTCTTGTCAAATCAAGTTTAGATGGATCACCTCAATGCATAAGAGGAGGATACTCCTGCAGCTCTCAGTCTTAGATGTCGTCCATGTAGATTGGTTCCAGAGGGAAAAAGAGAGGCAACCCGTTCTCCCCTTCTACCATGTGCATATAACCGGTGCTGATATCAACTTTTAGAAAACGAAAAAGAATTGAACCAGAGGGTCACACTAGCTTGGTATCTATAACATATGTATAACCATCCAATCCTATGTAAAGAGAAAAAAAAAAAAAAAAAGAAGGAGAGGAAGATCGACTGCCTCTTTCTTTTCAGTCCTACTCCTATCACGTAGGTGGGACGCGAAGATTTGGGACTGAGGGAGTTATCTTTCTTTTATACGCACTGGGGTATAATGAGTCTTGAGACGCATCTAAGGATGAGAATAATTCTAAGAAGGTATTTAATTTGAATATTTAATTTTTTGTAATTTTTATTTTTTTAACATAAAGAATGAGGATTTTACGGGGATGGGAGGGGGAGCACCTTAACTTAGATAGTGAGAGAGGCAAGGTTATCGATTGCGCATGACTCAAACGAGGTTTGGTTCACCTACGTCTACGATGACGTACCTTTGATCTACATATTAATTTTGCACCATTACTCTGTGAGGGATTTTAAAATATGAAAAGGGTATTTTTATGGTCTTCTCTCCTCCAATGAGAAGTTCTGAAATGAAGCTTCATAAGATGTTTGGTTGAATTATAATATTTTCTATAGTTTTGATACAAAAATTATATTAAAATAAAAAATACCATGACTTTTAAATTATAAAAGACATATAATTATCATATTTGGCAAGAACATGATAATTTTTAAAAACATTACATGGCGGAGAGGGCGAGCCAACTGGGTCTGACCTTGGGGGTGGGGTGGGCGCAGGGAGGACGGGTGGAGGGTTTCATTTGCGCTACTGTGACAAAAAATAAAACAGAGTTTCTCATCTTTTTTATTTTCTCATGTTTTGTGAATTAAGAGTGCTATTAAAATATATTTTAATAGTATAATCAAACACCCCTTTTAATATATTTTCACTATAAAAAGATATATTTGTAAAAAAGTGTTGCATTATAATGCAACCAAACAACCCATTAAGATTGGGGGAGAATGATACTAAGGGGGAGATATTGACTAGTTCAGTAGCCCGAGATCGATTAATATTTTCTATGTTGAAAGGAAAAAAAAAATTAAAAATGACCTCTGAATATAGACTTTGTCAAGCTTACCCTAAATCAAGCAATGGCATGCTTCATGTCCCCCATTTCTGGTATATCCGCAGGTGGAGAAATGAAATAATGTTTTAGTAGAGTTGTGGTACAGTGGCACTTGTATTGATATATTCAATTTGGCGATTAATTAAGTTATGATGTGAATATTTGCCCCATTCTTGATGATAGATCCATCTTTATCTGCTAGGATATGAAGATCTTTAGGTTATAAATCTTAGAAGGATAAAATAATAAACAAATGCATTTTACCATGTTATATTCATGGGAGATTTTTCCGAGTTGCGCAACCTATAGTCTAGTATAGAAATATGGATGGAAGCGTTATTTGTAGACATCATCTTTTTTAATTGTTTACATAAATACTTCCTATGGAAATTATTTAGATAAAAGTACTTTTTAACTGTATGTCGTGTATAGAGGGAAAAATGTCACTATTATCCTTTCTAATGTCACCAGAGAGCTGCATATGTAAACTGTGTTACTACATGAAAGGATACTCAAAACATCGAATATTTCTCCAAAGAGGGTAATCATGGTATTATAATTTTGAAAATTTCTTTTTGTGTAAATAAAAAAATTATCAGGAGAATTCATGTAAAACTTCCTTTACTTTCCTTATTGTATAATGCACGTGGTGTTGCTTTAACTTCGGTTTTCTATTTCAAGTTTAGTTGTGCAGACAAAGGACTATAGCACCAAAAAGAGAAAAAAAAAGGTCATTTACACAAAACTAAATTATGGTCTACATCATCTAATCATTGTCCAAATATGAGCATGATTAACTTTATTAAAGCAATTTGATTGAACTTTCTGGTAAGAATGATTAGAAACATTAAAGGCAATAAGTGTAGTGCAAGGCAACATAATATGTTAAAAGCCTTTGAAGAGGGCAAACCATTAAGTACTTTTTAGTAGTTTTTGAGGAATAGTAATTAACATAATATGCTTTTTGTCACCTTCACAGAGAATCGTCTGATGATCTAGTTACTCATATTAAATGAGTTAATTGTAAAAAAAAATGTCAAAAATAAATATGATCGAGCCACAAAATTTATTGCTCAAACAACGCCTATTAAGTTTAGTAAAGAGTGTGATAAACAGTGTGACGTACACCTTTCCTTATAGTATTTACTTACGGTGATTATATGAGTTTTAGCAAAGATAAATGTAAACCAAGTTTTTCGCACTTTCCATCTCTTTGATAAAGGGAATATTCCTAATAGGATATATACACAAAAGTAAAACTTCACTTGGAAAAAGAGCAAAACTCAATATTAAGATTTTATCTTCCCTCTTTATCTAGTCTTTGCAAAACGTAGCCAAATTCATGGGATAAAACTTGTGTCAATGATGAGGATGAACATATATATATAATAAGATAGAATAAAATGGCTTGTGATAAGGCAGAATCCAATTCGGCCCATTAGAACAAGCCTAACACTCAGATCAGTCCAACAGCAGCAGTAAAAGGCCCACTGGCAGCCTTCGGCCCGTTAGCGGCCCAGCAGCCCTCGGCCCAGTAAGCAGCCCAGTGGTCCTCGGCCCACCAGCGGCTCGACAACCTTCGGCCCATCAGCAACCCAATAGCCTTCGGCCCGTTAGCGGCCCTCGGCCCAATAGACTCCAGCCCACTAAACGGCATCTGGCCCATCAGCGGCCCCCAACCTTCGGCCCAGTAACCGTATCCGGCCCATTCCAGTATGAGGGTTAGGCGCTATGGCGGTTTATCAGTAAACCAGAATATAGTCCTATATCGGCTGCCACCATTAAGCAACCTCTATCATCCGCTATAAATACACGGCTATTTATTATCAAATGTATGTCTTCGAGACCAAGGACAACAGTCCAAATGCATTAAAGCTATTTCTTCTTCATTGACTTCTGAATCGAATCTTCTTCAGAAGCTAACTTAGCCGTCGGAGGGAGTTCCTTAGGACCGAAGCCCGGAACTCCTACTGACCGGTTCTTCTTCTTCTCCACCTTCTGCAGGGGCTTCGGTTTGAATCTTTGCCGACCTCTTCGAGTCGGTCTCGGCCGCTGACCTCAGGTTTTCTCCCCCCGATCTCGACGCCTTTCGCCGGCTGGTCCGCCTCGTCCGAAGGAGCCTCGGCCTCGCCCTTTGCCGGCTGGCCCGCCTCGCCGGAAGGAGTCTCGGCTACGCTCCCAGCGAGCCTTCGCCCGGGCACCTCTCGGCTTCGGGTCCTCGGCCCCGTCTCCGTCCTCGTCTCGTCCCGAATCCCCGTCAGACCCCTTCATCGATCCGATCCAACTGTGGGTTCCAGTCTCGGAATCCGACCGTGGTAAGCTTCGGCAACATCACGTGGCGCCGTCTGTGGGAAACTAGCAAGAAGTCATGTCTCATCGTCCAGTGACCAGACGATCCGAACAAGACGAAGCGGAGACGCGGGCAACTCCGACGCCGGCACTCCACTCCGAAGGTGCCCCGTCTGTTCTTCCTCAAGGGTCTGCCCTCCCTGTCATACCAGAGTCCATCACTCCCAGGGACAACCGGATGGAAGAGCTTCAGCAACAGGTGGCGACGCTGGCCGCCACTGTTACTTCTTTGGCACCTTTACGGGATATGGTGTCCGCCATCGCCCAGGTGGTGGACGCAACCTCTGGCCACGAGCTACTTAGCTTCCTCGACGCCTACTCAGGCTATCATCAGATCCGAATGCATCCGGAGGACGAGGATAAGACCAGCTTTACAACTAACCTCGGTTTATACTGTTATACTCGGATGCCGTTCGGCTTGAAGAATGTAGGGGCAACCTATCAACGTCTCGTCAACAAGATATTCGCTCCGCAGCTCGGCCGCAATATGGAGGTCTACATCGACGACATGCTGGTGAAAAGCCACGTCGCTGCAGACCATCTAACCGATTTGGCCGAGACTTTCTCTGCCCTGCGTAGGTATAAAATGAAGCTGAATCCAGCCAAGTGTGCCTTTGGCGTGGCCTCCGGGAAATTTCTCGGCTACATGGTCACCCGCTGAGGGGTGGAAGCCAATCCCGCAAAGGTATCGGCTATTATCCAAATGCGCCATCCGGCCAACATCCGAGAAGTCCAGAAGCTGAATGGAAGAATTGCCGCGTTAAGCCGCTTTATGTCAAGGGCAGCGGATTACTGCTTTCCTTTCTTCAAGCTGCTGAAAAAGGCCAATAGCTTTTCCTGGACGGACGAGTGTCAGTCGGCCTTCGACCAGCTGAAAGCTTATCTCTCCAATGTTCTTGTCTTGTCTAGACCGATCCATAGAGAGCAGCTGTTCCTTTATCTCACAGCATCTGAAACAGCTGTCAGCGCTGTCCTCATTCGGGAACAAGACGGCGTTCAGAGGCCAATTTATTATATAAGCCGAGCCCTCCAAGGAGCAGAGCTTCGGTATCCTGCTCTTGAGAAGCTAGCCTTAGCCCTCGTCTCGTCCGCAAGGAGACTCCGGCCCTACTTCCTCGCGCATTCAATAAAGGTCTTCACGGACCAACCTTTAAGGCAAGTCTTCTCTCGGCCAGAAGTGTCCGGTAGGCTAGCAAAGTGGGCAATCTAACTAGGAGAGTTCGACGTTTCTTATGGACCGTGGACAACAATAAAAGCTCAAGCTCTAGCCGACTTCATCGCCGAGCTCACTCCCGAAGCATCCTCGGCCCCTCAGCCGAAAGCCAATACACCCGAGGCCGAGGGTACTATGGCTCCTCTGCCTCCGGCGGATGAATGGCGACTTTACATCGATGGATCCGCGTGCTCTACGGGTAGCGGCGCCGGACGGATCTTGGCGTCTCCAGAAGGGGTCATCACGGAGTATGCACTGCGCTTCTCCTTCCCGGCTACCAACAATGCCGCAGAATACGAAGCCCTTATCTCAGGCTGTCGGGCCGCCAGAAAACTCGGCGCACAGCACATAAGGGCGTTCAGCGATTCCCAGCTTATCACCAACCAAATCAACGGGGAGTACGAGGCACGAAATGCAATAATGACGTCCTATCTCCAGGTAACCCGCAAGATCCTTGCTCAATTCAATTCCTATGAAATTGTACAGATCCCTCGGGCCGAAAATGCTCGAGCCGAGGCTCTTTCCCGACTAGCATCGACTCAGGACGGGGGAGGAGGCCGAATGGTCTTGGTAGAAGAACTGGCCGAGCCAAGTCTCGAAGAATCCGAGGTCATGCAAGTGAAAGAATCTGAAGCAGAGACCTGGATGACTCCCCTAGTCGCTTTCCTCCTCCGAGAGGAAGTCCCGTTCTATCCGAAGGAAGCAAGGCACGTCCGGCAGCGCTCTTCCCATTTCCTCATTTTGGAGGGAATACTATATAAAAAGTCCTTCGACCGGCCACTCCTGCTGTGTCTCGGCCCAGCAGAAGCTGATTATGCACTTCGGGAGGAACACAAAGGGATCTGCGGAGCATACGCAGGAGGAAAGACCTTGGCTCATAAGCTTTTGAGGCAAGGATACTGGTGGCCAGCGCTCCGAGAGGACACAACTGCCCTCGTCCACCGCTGCGATCAATGCCAGAGGTTCAGTTCCCTCATCCACCAGTTAGCGACCCTTCTGACTCCTCTATCAGATCCCTGGCCTTTCGCCCAGTGGGGAATTGACCTCCTAGGGCCCTTTCCCGTCGCCACCGGCTAGAGGAAGTTCCTTATTGTGGCGGTGGACTATTTCACCAAGTGGGTAGAAGCCGAACCTCTCGTGTCCATAACCGATAGCAATGAATGGAACTTCGTGTGGAAGTCCATCATTTGCCGGTAAGGCATCCCCTGGGCAATTATCTCAAACAACGACAAACAATTTGATAGCCACCGGTTTAAAGACAACTGTGCCAGCTTCGGCATTCTCCACAAATTCGCGTCGGTAGCACACCCTCGGACAAACGGCCAAGTCGAGGTTACTAACCGAAGCCTGTTACGAGGATTAAAGACTCGCCTCGACAAGGCCAAGGGCCGATGGGTGGAAGAGCTGCTGAGCGTTCTGTGGGCTTATCGAACAACTAGCCGAGCCCCTACTGGCAAAACCCCATTCCGAATGGCTTATGGGGTAGAGGCCGTTATTCCTATTGAAGTCAGCCTTCCCTTACCAAGAGTTCTAGCTTATGATCCGAAGACTAATGAGGAAGCCCTAAAAGATCATCTTGATCTTATAGAAGAAACAAGGGATCAAGCTCGTATTCAGCTGGCAGCTTATCAGCAGCGTATGGCAAGATACCACAACACTCGAGTGAAGCCCCAAAGCTTTGAAGCCGGGAACCTCGTGTTGAGGAACGCTCACGCGTCCAAGCCGACCGAAGCCGCAGGGAAGCTTTCTCCCAACTGGGAAGGACCTTATCGCATAAGGGAAGTGATCCGACGAGGGGCCTATCGGCTGGAGACCCTTTCGGGCCAACCTCTCCCTCGTACTTGGAATGTGGAACGCCTTCGGCGCTACTTCATGTAAGTCATTTCCCCCGGAATTTAGCCGGAAGTCATAAATAAAATATCTTCTACTTTGAAGTATCGTATCCGGCGTTGTTCTTTAAGTCTGTGCAAATCGTACCGGGAGTGGCTTCAGCCATGCAAATCGTATCGGGAGCGGCGTTATTCTCTAAGTCCGTGCAAACCGTACCGGGAGTGGCTTCGGCCATTCAAAGCGTATCGGGAGCGGCGTTATTCTCTAAGTCCGTGCAAACCGTACCGGGAGTGGCTTCGGCCATGTAAACCATATCGGGAGCAGCGTTATTCTCTAAGTCTGTGCAAACTATACCGGGAGTGACTTCGGCCATGCAAACCGTATCGGGAGCGGCGTTATTCTCTAAGTCCATGCAAACCGTACCATGAGTGGTTTCGGCCATGCAAACCGTATCAGGAGCGGCGTTATTCTCTAAGTCCGTGCAAACCGTACCGGGAGTGGCTTCGGCCATGCAAACCGTATCGGGAGCGGCGTTATTCTCTAAGTCCGTGCAAACCGTACCGGGAGTGGCTTCGGCCATGCAAACCATATCGGGAGCGGCGTTATTCTCTAAGTCCGTGCAAATCGTACCGGGAGTGGCTTCAGCCATGCAAACCGTATCGGGAGCGGCGTTATTCTCTAAGTCCGTGCAAACCGTACCGGGAGTGGCTTCGGCCATGCAAACCGTATCGGGAGCGGCGTTATTCTCTAAGTCCATGCAAACCGTACCGAGAGTGGCTTCGGCCATGCAAACCGTATCGGGAGTGGCGTTATTCTCTAAGTCCGTGCAAACCGTACCGGGAGTGGCTTCGGCCATGCAAACCGTATCGGGAGCGGCATTATTCTCTAAGTCCATGCAAACCGTACCGGGAGGGGCTTCGGCCATGTAAACCGTATCAGGAGTGGCGTTATTTTCTAAGTCCGTGCAAACCGTACCGGGAGTGGCTTCGGCCATGCAAACCGTATCGGGAGCGGCGTTATTCTCTAAGTCTGTGCAAACCATACCGGGAGTCGTTTCGGCCATGCAAACCGTATCGGGAGCGGCGTTATTCTCTAAGTCTGTGCAAACCGTACCGGGAGTGGCTTCGGCCATGCAAACCGTATCGGGAGCGGCGTTATTCTCTAAGTCCGTACAAACCGTACCGGGAGTGGCTTCGGCCATACAAACCGTATCGGGAGCGGCATGATTTCGGCCACAAGAAGAACCAGACTCGGTCATTCATTCAAACACTCAGACAAATGTAAGCAAAAGCAAGATACCTTTCATATATGAACAAGTACAAAAGTAGGCCATACGCCCGGCCGCGGCATCTCGAAAAGCAAAACCGGAACAAGCCCCCGTACTAGCTTTCGGCATCATCGCCGTCTACATTAATAGGAGTCTAGCCGGGAGATGCTAGTGGAGAAGCTTCAACTGGAACGGCCGTATTGCCTTCCTCAGGAGCCGGAGCTTTTTCGGCCTTAGGTCTTTCCCACCAGGCCAGAAGCTCGTCGCCTTCCTCGTCCGTCGGGTAGCCGATGCCGGTCAGATCTGTGGCCGGACACGCCTTCTGAGCGATGGCGAGCCCCAGAGCGAACACGGACGAGGCTGCCTGGACTCGGGCCTCCATTATCTCCTCGGCGAAATCCGTGCCGGCCTTGTAGCTTGCCACAGCTGTGCAAGCAGCATCTTCGGCTTCCTTGGCCTTGGCCTCCAGATCCGCCTTCAGAGCCAAGACTTCCTCGGCATGGCGACGACGCTCTGCGACCCGCTCCTCGGCCTTGTCCTGGATCTCGGCCTTCAGAAACGCGATTTCGGCCCGGACCGTCTCCAGTTCCTTCTCGGCCCTCGTCTTGGCCTCGGAGGTAGTGCGGATCACCTCCTTTTGCTCCCCCAGCTCGGCCCGCATCCGAGCATTAGCCCTAAGGAGGACATCGACGTTCGCCTCCAGATCACGCTGCACCGTGGCTACTTTGCCCGAGGCCAGCTGATCCGAAGCCCGGTCGATGTCCAGGAGCTTCTGCTGAACGGCGGCCTGGCGGCGAGCGAGGGCCCCGCACATAACCGCGGCCTACAAAAGCAGGAAAGGAAAGATAAGCCCGAGACAATGAAAGAAAACAATGAGTAGAGACGAAGACGAAGGAAAATCTTACCTGGACGACATACCGGACGCATTGCGAGGATAAGCCTTCCGAGGAAAGCTCCTTGATCTCGTCCTCAGCCATCAGCAGGGTCCAGCCGCGGACGAGGCGCAGGCACGTCTGGGAATCCTCCAGACTCCTGTCCGCAAAGCCCCCCACGTCTGGGTGCCAGGGCTTGTGCCCGTACTCCCGGGATATGTGAGTCCCGGCTGCCCCAAAGGGAAAAGAAATATTCTCCGTCTCGGCCCGGTGGCCGAAGGAGAATCGCCCCCCTGCGGTTCCGGAGGCATCGAGAGTGGAGCACCCCGCGCCGCAACCGGCCTCTTGGCCGCGGGGGTGGATTCTTTCTCGCCGGGATCGTCCGCCCGGCTCCTCTTCGCTGGTCGGCCGCTCCCTCGGACGACCGACTTTCCTTTCTACTTCTCTCTTTCAAGCGCAGCAACAGCGGCACGGCCTTCGACAGAAGCCGCCGTCTGTCTCGTAGCCCGGGCGCTAGAGGCCGCAACCCCTCCAGCCGTCCCTTCTCCCGCTGCCTGTGGCTGGGATGGTCGGGACTGCCCAGACTGCTTGGAGAGTCGGCCGAGCAAACCCCGAAGTCCAGACATTTCTGCAGACAAAAAGAAAAAAAGAGGGTTAGCAACGACTTAAAGCATACGACTTTCTTCGACTCAAGACCGACTTACCCTCGGCCGAGGCTTCAGCGCCCTCTTCCGTCGAAAGGGCTTCGGCCGGAGACTCGACCGCAGCAGCTCCCTCCGCCTCTCTCGGAATATCTTCGAGTGGAAGATAAGAGGGGGCTCGAGGAGGAGAGGTCGTCGGATCTGGCCAAGCTCCCATTTGCTCGAGCCTCTCCTAGTCCTCGAATAGCTCCGCGATATCGTACGGAGCATCGGCTTCCAGGAGGTGCACGATGTCCAGCTGCTCGGGGTTAAAGGAAGGCGAATCAGAGAGGCCCTCGGCCAGAGGTGCCCATTCAGTAGGGAAGGGCCACACGCTATTCTCCTTCTCCGGGAGAGTAACGAAGAAGTAGCCCTTCTTCCAATGATGAATGGACAAGGGCTTCCCAGAAAAGATACCCCGGCCGAAGCGGGGGATGAAGCAATACCAACAAGATTTCCCCTGCGGCTGAATCTTGAAAAGGTAGCAGAAGACGTTCACCGAGGGGGTGGCATCAAGATAAGAGTGCGCGGCCAAGAAAGCGTAGACTGTCCGCCAAGAATTCGGAAAAAATTGGGATGGAGCCAGTCTATAGAAGCACAAAAGTTTGATGACAAAGGAGTGAAGGGGAAGACGAAAGTCCGCTCGAAAGCTCTGCTCATAGATAGAAAAACTACCCGGCCAAACAGAGTTGGCCCTGGTGCTCTTCCCGGGCCGAACGGGAGTCATCCAAGACCGAATATGGTAGTAGTGGTAGATAACCTTAAGGGTGTCAACATCAAGGACACTAACTACATCCGAAACCGACTCGGCCGGGCGACGACCGGAGGCAGAAGGTTCGGCAACAGCCGGAACCGCCTCGGCTTCTACAGCCGGAACCGCCTCGGCTTCTACAGCCGGAAGCGTCTCAACTTCGTCCGCCATGGCAGAAGCAAAGGAATTGAAAGAAAAAGGAGATGACAAGGAAGGCTGGGGAGGCCGGGATGAAGAGCAAGAAGAACCACCTTTGGCCGAAGAGCTACTCTCGGCCGAAGAAGAGCTACTGGACATGTATCACAGAGTGAAGAAAGAGAATTGAGGCTTACCCTCAAAGAAAGTTTCCTCGACTGCTAACAGCCTCTCCAACTACGGAAAGTTCCCCGGCGACGACTTCCGGCGACGAAGAGCTCCCCGGCGACGGACAGGGCACCCTCGAACAACCTTGATGGCTCGCTCTTCGCCGGCGAAAGCAAGAAAAGAAAACTCAGGGGAGCTGATCGCAGGGAAGCACAAGCGCTAGGAGAAGAAGAAAGCGGAACAGTGCCCATCCTTCGGCATGATGACGGACGGGCTGCGGGATCGAGAGAAGGCAATCAACGGCCGGAAGCGACTTGACCCTTTGGCTGTCTATCCGGATGCTCGCCACGTATCCCGATCCTCGTGCCAAAAGCAGGAGAGGTGGCGATCCAAGTGAAGTCATGGACAGAGAGCCGAAGTGACCCGCAATCCGCGTGGTCACTATTAACGGCCAGGATCTTTTTGTGCTTTCGGCAAACCGGTCAGATGCGCAACACGTGTCCTGTGTTTCTCACGACACAACCGTGAAGGCGGGAAGCTCGACATCTTTTCCATCCTTTTCCAGATGTCCTGACACACTCAAAAGACTCGCCCCTTCGCAACTGGGGATGAAGGCATCCGTCACCAAGTCTCGGCCTGAGACGAAGGTGCCAGTAACAGGGTCCCGGCCTAAGACGAGGCTGTTTGTCACCAACCCGCAGCCGACCTAAGGCAGTTCTTTTTTACAACAAAGCAAAGCAAAGGTTTCAGACGAAGCTCATATCGTATTACTCTTCCGAAGAGGCTTCGGAGTTTACTCTCGCCCTCTCATAAAAATGAGGACGACAAGAGTGGGGGGCTATGTGATAAGGCAGAATCCGATTCGGCCCATTAGAACAAGTCCAACACTCAGATCAGTCCAACAGCAGCAATAAAAGGCCCACTGGCAGCCTTCGGCCCGTTAGCGGCCCAGCAGCCCTCGGCCCAGTAAGCAGTCCAGTGGTCCTCGACCTACCAGCGGCCCGACAACCTTCGGCCCATCAGCGGCCCAATAGCCTTCGGCCCGTTAGCAGCCCAGTGGCCCTCGGCCCAGTAGGCTCCAGCCCACTAAGCGGCATCTGGCCCATCAGCGGCCCCCAACCTTGGGCCCAGTAGCCGTATCTGAACCATTCCGGTAGGAGGGTTAGGCGCTATGGTGGTTTATCAGTAAACCAGAACATAGTCCTATATCGGCTGCCACCATTAAACAACCTCTATCATTCGCTATAAATACACGGCTATTTATTACCAAAGGTATGTCTTCGAGACCAAGGACAACAGTCCAAATACATTAAAACTATTTCTTCTTCATTAACTTCTGAATCGAATCTTCTTCAGAAGCTAACTTAGTCGTCGGAGGGGGTTCCTTAGGGCCGAAGCCCGGGACTCCTACTGACCGGTTCTTCTTCTTCTCCACCTTCTGCAGGGGCTTCGGTTTGAATCTTCGCCGACCTCTCCGAATCGGTCTCGGCCACCGACCTCGGGTTTTCTCCCCCCGGTCTCGACGCCTTTCGCCTGCTGGTCCGCCTCATCCGAAGGAGCCTTGGCCTCGCCCTGCGCCAGCTGGCCCGCCTCGCCCGAAGGAGTCTCGGCTACGCTCCCAGCAAGCCTTCGCCCGGGCACCTCTCGGCTTCAGGTCCTCGGCCCCGTCTCCGTCCTCGTCTCGTCCCGGATCCCCGTCGGTCCCCTTCATCGATCCGATCCAACTGCGGATTCCAGTCTCGAAATCCGACCGTGATAAGCTTCGACAACATCAACTTGATAAGCAATTAATATAGTTGTTATCAATGTAACTAATTAGATTGTTCATAATCTTATCTACAAGAAATCAGCAGTATATTAAATGCTTTTTTGTTTGTTTTTACGTCAACTTCATCTTGCATATAATGCCGCTATGTAAAAATGATAAATATTTTGGTCATAATGGTAGAATGAATCCAACTATGGACTAATATACTTTTATGTCCATTTTGCCAACAAAGCTCGGATGATGAGGGTCACGTTGGCCACCTATTCCAAGACCTGGTCAATGTATGGGCATCTGCTATGGACATGCATCCCCACTCCTCTCCACTCATAAAGTGGGATATATATCCCAGTTAGGCCTCCAAAAAACTTAAGGTAACTACACAACACCTCTTTACACTGTTATTGGGCTCCCTACATCTATCCTGTTTTTTACACATATGCTTTCCTGCTTGCTCAAGGCCCACTTTTGACTTAAGTATCGACGGATGCTCCCTAATCAAGAGCCAAGGGACCCTTGACGGCTTTCTTTCTTATGCAGATTTGGGCAATCCATGCTGTCCATCAGTCAGATAGCCAGGATAGTAGCCGTTATGACTCACATCCGCCCATGTTGCTTAGTGATTTAATGTCATTATGGATTTGAACAACACCTCTTGACCACTAGAGTAACACTTGCTGCAACACCCCATTACTACAATGCGGGGTGGTGTGGTGGGTTATAAATATATTTTTCATTTTTAAGGTCAGTTCCCACATGCCCTATGTGTCTGTATAGTTCAATCTTTGATCAAGTGACGTAAAACTTGTTGTTGGACTTGGCCCCTTAAGGATATCTTTTATTATTTGTGGAGGCTCGATTTTTTACATTTTAAAATTTTTTGAGTCATCTGATCTAAGATCAAGTTGTACGACACGTAGGACATGTAGAGCTCGACCCGGAAAAATTTAAAAAATATTTTTCACCCACTACAATGTCCATCACTGCAGCATGGGGGCCACTGCAGGAAGTATTATAACTATGACCATTAAGGTAGGAAAGGAAAACTTTCATGCACCTTCTTTTGTAGGCAGACAACTACTTAGACTGGATCAGAGTGATAGATATTCCTAAATATCACTAGTGAGGCTGACCGATGCTAATAAATTGACTGTGATAGACAAATTCTTACTCAACCATATACATTTAGTCAAAACATATTTCTATCCATTACCTTATCCACTATGTATATTGATTTAGAAAGACTAAGCAAATTGACCTAGAAGATAATAATCGATCCAATAATTGAGTTATCATTTGCCATTTCCATACATGGATAGTTGTAGTTTCTCTACACTTCAACGTATTTGCTCATTCTTTTTGGAGTTTCGTATCTTATTCTGGATGTAACTAATTTTGGTCCCCCAATTAATTCATGTGCAAATAAATCATCGGACAGCATTCTCTCTCTCTATCTCTTTCATACACATAAAAACACATGCAGGGCGTTCATTTATTACCACTAAATCCACTTTTTTCCGAGGAAGCTTCGTGAATCCTGGAATTCAAATGACAAAAGTAACAGTTCGTGAAAATTCAAGTCAAGGAACAAAGAATCGATCGACAAAGATAGAAGTATCATAAGCCTCTACATTCCATCATTTTCCTCATTCTTCTCCACCATAATGTATTCCCCCTTTCGCCCTTTACTTCCCCACCCAATCATCTCTTGCATGAGAAAGTTCCACTTGACTAAGACCTTATACGCTATTCATTAGGACACCAATACCCGTTGAGATAACCCAATCCATATATCTATAAAGATACCAACTATACAAGTACAAATTTCCTCTGTACGCTCATCAACAGTGGAGGCCACATGATATATCATCAAGTCCTAGGAAGCTTCAGACGGGTTATAAACGCCACGGACCACGAACCACGCCGGTCGCATGCGGCACGCACCACGTCGGGCAACATTAGCACCAGGCCGGGGCGCCGATCGTCCCCTTTCGGAGGCGCTAATCGTGATGCTAAACGTGCGCGCCCGTTTATGGTGTGAAATTTTCACGTAACCTCGCCTCGAGCCGCGCGTCTCCCTCCTCCCACACACAACTCTCTAATTGCACGTTATAGATGAAGGGACCGGAATCGTCGGGCGTGATCAGAGGAGAACAGGTTAGATGATGGTGGTGGTGGGATTTCCGAGCCAAAACCCCCCCAGCGTCTCACTTGGTCGTAACAATTGAAAATATGTGTTCTGGCTTGTAGTGCTACTCCACCTTCCTTTTGTAGGCCTGAAGCGTCTACCTTCCCTTTTGTACGCTTCTACCCCTACTTGTTCCCCTTCTAGCTAAGGCTCTACTACGTCTTTTAGTGTACCTTCTCAATTCTACCTTCCCCCCCTCAAGTACAAAAAATGAGCCAGGAAGATCCCTTGCATTCTCCAACCTCAAGCCAGGTCCCACACCACAACCCGGCAAATCCGCCGCGAACACGCGGTGGGATGGGATCAAGCAATGAGCCAGTGAGACAATTTGACCAGCCATCAACGCACATTGTTATTGTTATGTGTATGTAATGTTAAACCAGTATGCTAGTAATTAAACCAGTAAGAATTAGGTAATTAAAACACCACTAAGACAACTGGTGCGAGAGTCCGGGCCCATGCCAATAAAGCCCTTGAACGCAAGTTTCAAACCCCCCATTAATTGAGCCAATCCGCTGCCATTTAATTGAAAGGAATTTTTGCATATATTCCCCGAAGAATCCTGTATTTGCATCTATACTCAACTCTTACATATTATTTTCAATAATCTTAAAATCTCAGAAATATTGTGATCATATCTCTCCGTCAAAATGCCATCAAATTAAAACTGAAGATTTTATATACATACTTTTAAGTTCGTTAATATTTTACATATGTTTACATATATACTCGTGATGTTATCAAGATTTACAAAAAAAAGTCTTGACATTTTTAATTGGAGTTCATGTTATTTTGATTCAAGAACATATAACCACAATATTTTTAAGATTTTAGAGATATTAAAAATAATATATGATATATAAATACATTTTTTTTCAAATTCATATATATAATAAATATATATATATCAAATTCATATATATATATATATATATATATATATTCTTAATTAACACTCAAAAGAGACTGCAGTGTCAAGCCATTGGTGGTGATCCGAAAACGCGACACCATGGCCCAACTTGGTAAGCAGCGCAGCAGCAGCGGCATATGGGGAGGCCGTTGGCGACGGCGTTCCCATCAACATAACTATCCGCAGCACGCGCGCTGCCCGCCCCCGCCTTCCCCTTCTCGCTCTCCACTGAAAACGACAACTACCCCACCGGACCTTCCCATGTGCACCTTGTGTACACGATATAGATCTCTCCTTTTTGCGTAATCCGGTACGTAAGGCGCCGGAGCCCCTCCTTATCCCCGGTTCTCCTCACGGCTTATGCCTTGTGCGAACTTGGCAAGTGCAGTGGTCTTTACCACTGGCCAGGGGATCCGATACAGACGCCAGCGCAGTAGCCATTAGGGAATTCGGATAACGCTCGCTCGCTCGGTAGTTATTGGTCGGCCTTTCGTGATTGCATCATCACCACCATCATCATGATCATGCAAAATTGACCGTCCAACTAGGCGCGCCTCACATGGTCCAACCTTACAACGGTCAAAGATGTCTCGCATTGCGTCCGGGTTCGGGCAGCGCCCAAGATCGGATGGCTAACCCCTCCTCCTTGCTGGCCCCGCTACCATGTGCCAAGCGATGAGCGCGATTGCAAGACGAGCGACGGGTCAATTGGGGTGGTATCGTGTCTGGTTTACCATCCAACTTGCCCTGATGCTGACGTGTTGGGATTGTGTTCTGCTCGGCGCCGTCTGTTCCGTCAGAAGAATCCAGCTGGCGGAGATGAACATCGTTCATCAAGGAGTTCACCGATAATGTGGAAGGTCCGGTTCGGATCGGGACCCGAAATCTGGTGACGAGCCATGATCGGAGCACGCGAGGCATCTCGCGTTGTCGCTGCGGCGTCCGCGAACGGGCGGACAGCGGGTGCGTGGCGGGTGAGGAGTCTGTTCTGACTGGGAGCGTGCAAGTGTCCGTACCACGTGGGTTGTCAAAAGCTAATCCCGGTTGTATCGGGCGTTGACTGTAGGACCAATGACCGTCAACGCTGATAACGTAACAGTAAAGGGATTTCCTGATATCACCCCTTATAATTTGACACATTAGCAGATTTTTAGTATTAGGCCTCTAACTCAGCATTTATTTTCAACTTCCTCATAATTGCACATTTATTTAATAAATTATTTCTAAAGTTTTTTTTTTCAAATGTTTTAATGGAGTTACTCTAATATTTAATTTGTTCCGAGTGTTTACCAAATATCTTCATATTATAAAGCATATTGAACAGAAGGATCAATATCTAACAAGGGTAGATTATAAGGAGTGATATGTAGCAACGTGGCGGGTACAGGTTAGGATGAGATTATTCTCGCAATTAGGCAGATAACCATTACTAATGTGGTTAGCAGTAGTTAAGAAGGGGATAAGCATATAACACCGGCATCAATCCGGGCCTTGACAGGCGGTGCTGCCATGTGAGGGGGATGTCCCCTGGCGGTCGAGGGGCGGATGGGTCGTCGGCGACCTGTGGGCTCCACTCCAGGTCACAGAGATAGCAAACCCGCCTCCTTCCTCTTCCCCGCACCCCCCAAATTCTCCACCTTAATTTAGCGTGGATCCCGGCAATTATTGGGGGGCGTGTGGGCCACAGTGGTAAGCTTGCTCTTGAACCAAACCCTTCACCAAACACTGGACTATATACACACTAGCCGAGGGAAATCCCACGATGCCCTCCCAAATTAGAACTACCGTCACGATTAGGTGCGCTGTCGGTGTTGTGGGTTAGATGGTGATAACTGACAATGCTGGATTATTCGTTCGTTAGCTTGTTAACCACCGGGGAGAAAACCATAACTCTAAAGGATGCATTGTGCAAGGCGGTTAGCTTTACTCGAATCGTTGGCTCCATGGGCCAAAATGGAAATAGAAAAATAAAGGGAAGGGATGGCACTAACAGTGATGGCGTTGGTTAGGAAGGGAAGGATGATGAAACAAGAACCCCGTGGTTGGTTGGAATATTAATGCATGACCCTCCCGAACCCCTCGTCCCTTGCGAAGAAGAAAAAGATGCGAGGAACTGGAGGAGATGCCCTTTTACTATTTCTCCTTTGTCTAATTATATCACATGTTCGTTCCTCTTCCCATCTTTGATGGGTTCCTAAGCTTTCACCAATATTGTAGGGCTTACTCCAACAAGGGAACCAAAGCAATAGATGGAGAGTAGTGCAATTTCGCGTAATGTCGAAGTACAATACTACTATTCGAGTTGGCGTGTATGAAAAACGGTGGATGTTTTGTTTTTGCCCCCCACCACAGACAGTAATTCTATATCCGGACTAGAGAAAAGGGAACAGGGTCCGATTCCATAATTAATATCAGATCTAGCCCGCTGCTGCTGTGTGCTCATTCCGCCAGATTGGCCATACAAGTTCAACAGGTACATTTCGTGTGTAATCGTACGTGTGGCGTCGTCTATTCCGAGTTCCATATCGGGTTCGATATGAAGGAAATAAAAAGTATGAAACTAGCGACAAACTTAAGAACATAGTAAAAAATTCCATACATTCCGATAACTTTCTCATATCTCTGTCCTGCGCTGTGTATCATGATACATAACTTTTGTCACTATATCGAAGGAGAGGGAGTAAAAAAATTAATAAATAAATCCCTACCCCAATCTCCCTGCACAAAAACGGGTCGGGCCAACTGTGGCTTCTAACATAATCCACCGGGCAACGGCCTTCCCTCCCGTTAGATTTGGCTGTTGCGGGCGACAGACAAAGCCGGAATTGATGGCTTCGGGCCGACGAAATGGCTGCCATCCGGGAGAGAGACGAGCAAAAACCTATCCGAAACGGATGATTAGGAAATGGCGCACAATGATCCGCGGATCCACGGCTGGGATCGTGTCGATTTGGTGGACCTCCCCCTTGATTGGCGCGGGGTGACATGATCATCTTGGCCAACGGCCATGATCATGAGGCGCGGCAAGGGTCGTGGGCGGGGGGACATCATGTGCGTCGCCGGTGTCGGGTCCTAAAGTGGTAACGCTTGGGAGAAAAGCAATCCGACGTCCGGAGATGCCCCCTAAACTCGCGGCGAGGGAAAGGGAATCCATCGTACGGCTATAATATGGGAGCTGTAGTTTTAAGAGTATCTTGAACGCCCACCGGATCCGCTTTTGCTTGGTGGAACTCATGATGTGGCGACGAGGACGGTGATGACCGTCGGATCGACCGGACGGTCGGCCGAGCTCAGTAGTCATGTAGGCTAGTAAAACGGTAAACAGGATGGGCACCGGCGTCCGTGCGGAGGCACGCGTGAAGGGTCGTGTGATGATGGGAGGCGGGAGTTATTGCATGAGGTTGCATGATCTTGCCGCCCGCAGTAATTAAAATTAACGTTGAAATAAAAGGTGAAAAAGGAATCGTGGGAACCGGCTGCTTCCGGTAAAGAGTACCACGTGGCGTCCTCGCCTAACTTGGCGAATGGGCTCAGGTGAGGCCGGAGGGGTGGCATATGACCGGGAGGGAGGCGAAGGCGCGCCTTGGCGCCTCGCACGTGACCGGCCGACAAAATTCACACGCGGCAGTGGCAGGCGGCTCGTCACGTTAGGGGCAGGGGCACGGGCAGGGAGGCAGATATCGAATCCGTTACTGGCGGTTAGGACTAGGGTTAGGGCAGGGGTTGAGTAGGAAGCAGCTACCGCCAGTAGGGAGCGTCGCGGTTAACAGCCAGATAACCATGGTTAAGTGTGGGTTGGGTGGGATGGAGGGACATTGGAACGTTCTATAAAATGGCGGTTTCAATGGGGTTTTTTTGGACTCACACCCACTTCCCTCCCTCTACCCCTCAACTGCGCCCTTTTCCCCTCTACGCTCTACCCTCTCCCTGCTCTTTCCCCGTCTCTCTCCTTTTCCATTTTTTTCCCTTCTTTTCTTCTTCCAGTTCTTCTTCTTCTTCTTCTGAGAGCGCAGATCTGGGAAGAGGAGGGGTGGAGAAGGGGAGTTCGCGCTACTGAGAGCTTCGAAGCTGCTGCTGCTGCTGCGGGAATGGCGGTGTCGGCGCGGTGGACCTGGACGCTGGCGGTGGTGTTACTTGTGGTGCTGGTGGGCGGCATTGGATGGATGGGGAGTGGGAGAGCCTCGCAGTCGAGGTACATTCCCTCCTCGTCTTCTCCAACTCCTTGCTAATGTTTGATTTAGGCAGCTTCTGTTTTGGTTTTCCCTAATCTCGGTGAATGTTTGGCGGTTTGCATGAGGGACAAGCGTCTGTCTGTTCGTCGTGGTTGGTACACTGGGAAACTCGGATTAGTAGGTCGGAGAGGATTTCCTTCGAGTTCCGAGTTCTTGATCCCGTGAAATGTGAGTTGTGGATCATCCCTCTCAGGGGAAAAATCAGGGCCTAAGGAAACGAGCTAGGAATAATGGAGAATTTACGGGGTTGTTAGTTCATCCAGTTAAACTTGTTCCTTAAAGTACCGCTCCACACGCGGTGTTGAAGCGGGATGCTTCTGTTTTATTTTCATCATTCTTTGGGGACCTCGCTTTTCCATTTTGTAATGCGTACGGCGGGGAGAGTTCGATTTGGAAGTAGTCTTTTAGCATTTGTGTTAGGAATTTCTGTAGTTAACACGCCACATCCAAGCCATCTTTCCAATGCGAATTGTGAGACGAATCATTCTGGAGCCATGGGGCTCCCTAGTGTTTGACGAAAAGGCAAATGCCTTCTTCATGACGGGGTTCCTCACACAGAGAACCGCAAAACAGAAAACCCCTCCTACCAAACCTTTGTACATGTGGACTTCACACCGTCTTGATAATGATACGTACTCAGCAGATCTGTACTTTTACGCAGAGGAGGTTCTTTGATACTTATGGTGGCTCTGCCTTTGCTGTTGTGCTGCAGGGAAGGAGCAGCGGGGAGGAGGGTCTTGAGAGATCCGTCGGCCAACGAAACTTCTTCCACGGCGCAGTGGTCGGTACCCAGCACATGCACTTGTACTCTTGTCTCACCGGCAGTTTTCCTTCGCCTTTTTACCCGTCCCTCCCCACCCCTCCTTCCAACCGTAGATTGAGGCCCTTTCGCTTTATGCTAAGGAAAAATCTGGATCGTCGGATCCACCTCCTTTAGCTCCCAGGGCCCCATTCTCCACCATCCAACCCCCCCCATCATGACCGTCCAGATCCGGTTCTCGGAATCTCCACCGTTAAGTCGGTTACGTTCGTTTGATCGCTTTCTACCAGGCTACCACCCTCCCGGTTGTGTTCTCCGGGAGGGAGAGGCGTTGCGATGTCCTCTTCGACACTTTTTTGGGCTCCGTGGACGACCGCCTCGAGTGGCGTGGTCACTCCTCCTGAAGTATCGGCGATTTCTCGCCGGCCGAGACCGGAGCACGATATTAATGCGTATTTCATATTATCCTTTCTCGATTCCTACGAGGATCCGTTATTATTGGGGGTAATTTGGTCTGTTTTGGGTTGAATCACGCTGCTTTCTGACGGTGCCGATGCTACTTTTTGTCACACAGGCAAGTGCGCAAGGACGTGGTGGGCTTTGTCGATGATCCAGAGCTGGTCGCCTCCGCTGTTCACGAGTGAGCTCCTTTTTCCCCAAATTTTTACGCATTTTAGAGTATTAATGCGATCTTGTGGTCTCCACTCTAAAGTGGCTGGCTTATCGGCTCTGTTTAACAAATCAGATCCGACGAGATCTGAGATAATGTGGGGTGGTCTCGTTATTTAGTCATGACCTAAGTTGTACTGTTACTTGCGTAACAGAGTAGTGGACCCTTGTTTCCCCAATCACTCTTTCTTGAATCGTTGAGATCCGTCAATGCGCTCACGAGAAAGTCTTCTCCGCATTGATGACATGGCAGTAGAATTCTAGCTGTCGTTTCATACTGCAAGAAATTCTTACACCACCCCACCCCCCTTGTTCTGCTTCTAGGGTAGTATGTTTGCATTTCGTCTTGTACATGAGCTCTCCCATGAATGGAGTTAAATCCATCCGATTGTTGTTGTCCTTGTCTGGTCCCCGGTTCTCGTCTTTTGCGCCCCTCCGATCCTCTATTATGGATACCGCCGGGGCTGTTAGGTAGGCCAGACTCCAACAGTAACCAAACACACCGGCGAGATCCGTGAATTGCCCTGTTGATCAGGATGGAGTCCGGTCCACCAGGCACCGACTGGGGGTCCGACCACTGTTTCGCTTTTACTTTCCGACAGTTAACCGCTTCACTGGCACTGCCCTCGGCGGAGTTGTAGTTGTACTCGTCACCTTCTCATTTATTCCTCACATGATATGTTGGCTACCTTCCGGATGGGGTCCGTGTCGAAAGGAAGGAAAAAAAAAATTGTACAAATTTAATGCCCCCGCTCCTTTTTTGTGTTCTTCGACAGTAAAAGAGAGTTTTTGACTGCCGGCCTTTAGTGATAAGCTTTTAATTTTGACTATGCCATTGAGGGTAACTTGGAGACCCTTTATCCAAAAACAGGGCAATCCGGAACAGCACGGCGCGCCGGTCGTTGGGTTACCTCTCATGCGGCACCGGCAACCCCATCGACGACTGCTGGCGGTGCGACCCCGACTGGCACCTCCACCGCAAGAGGCTGGCGGACTGCGGGATCGGGTTTGGGCGCAATGCCATTGGCGGGCGCGACGGGCGCTACTACGTGGTGACCGACCCTGGGGACGACGACCCCGTCAACCCCCGCCCCGGCACCCTCAGGCACGCCGTGATCCAGGACGAACCCCTCTGGATCGTGTTCAAGCGCGACATGACCATCACCCTCAAGCAGGAGCTGATCATGAACAGTTTCAAGACCATCGACGGCCGCGGCGTCAACGTCCACATCGCCAACGGCGCCTGCATCACCATCCAATTCGTTACCAACATCATCATCCACGGCCTCCACATCCACGACTGCAAGCCCACTGGGAACGCGATGGTCAGGAGCTCCCCTTCCCACTACGGGTGGAGGACGATAGCCGATGGGGACGCCGTCTCTATCTTCGGCTCCAGCCATGTCTGGGTGGACCACTGTTCCCTCTCCAATTGCGCGGACGGGCTCGTCGACGCCATCATGGGCTCTACGGCCATCACCGTATCCAACAATTACTTCACCCACCACAATGAGGTATTACTAGGTTCTCACTAACTGCAACTAGATTCTTTCCATCTCTGCTTCTATATCTATTAATAAGCCAAACTTCGGTACACAAGATCTGAAAGGCCGTTTCCATTTTCTTGTGCTCTTGTATGACCGACACAGGTGATGCTCTTGGGCCACAGCGACTCATACGAGCGTGACAAGGCAATGCAGGTCACCATCGCCTTCAACCACTTTGGCGAAGGCCTTATTCAGAGGATGCCAAGGTACTGGCCGAATTGTCACTGCAGAGCAATGCCCTGCCCTGTTCTTTACTTGGAGAAATCTCTAAACATCATGTTTGTTTACTCGGATAAACAGATGTAGGCACGGTTACTTCCATGTGGTGAACAATGACTACACCCACTGGGAGATGTACGCCATCGGTGGAAGCGCCAGCCCGACCATCAACAGCCAGGGCAATAGATACCTCGCGCCGTTGAACCCATTCGCCAAGGAGGTAGAACAGCTCCCCACCCATGATAATTCCCTTTTCAATCTAGCTCCACCTGCTTGAATTCCACATGTTATTAGCTTTAAGATCCTTCTAAACCTGCCTTGTAATTTTTGCTAGGTGACTAAGCGGGTCGAGACACCCACGAGCGTCTGGAAGGGCTGGAACTGGAGATCGGAGGGTGACCTCCTGCTCAACGGTGCCTACTTCACTCCGTCGGGAGCGGGGGCCTCCGCCAGCTACTCGAGGGCATCCAGCCTCGGAGCCAAGTCTTCCTCCATGGTCGGGACCATCACGTCGGGGGCGGGGGCGCTCGGTTGCCGCGCCGGCGGCCAGTGCTAGCGGGGACCGCAGGTCGCAGTGGGAGGGGGAAGAACCCAAAAACACCTAGATATATCTTCCCTCCTCTCTCCTACTTGACAGTATTACACAGATTTTTTAGGCGTTTACACTGTCATTTACACCACCTTCCGGTTGTCATCATTCGGCCCTAAATTCCCCTTTCTCAACCTCCGCCGGCTTCCGTTGTAACTCGTTCCGGAGCGGGTGCGGAAGCGTTGTTCATTTGTCTTTTTTAGCTTTATATTTCGGTGGTTCTATCTGCTTCTCATTTGCCCCCACCCATCTCTTGCTTCCTTCCTGCTCTCCGTTTGTCTCTCCACATACCCCATGGTGTCCTCCTTCCTAGGTTTGAGATGGCTTTGGATGTTCTTCTTTTGCAGTTTTTTTTGGTCTTTCTTAAATCCATGGTCATACGTGCATAGATTGGCTGTTAATTGCAATTGAGTATATGCATACAGCATACTCCATTGTAACAGGGGCATAGTTATTTTTACTAAGGAAAGAGCTTTATATCCTATGATAATCTCTTCGTTCAGCCTTCCTTCATGAAGATGTCTATCTTTTTTAAGTTTGTCAGCGAATTTCATACCTTGCAATGTTAACCCGTTAGAAACTAATGAGCTTATTCAATACGATGCTTTAAGATGAGCAAGATGTGTAATTGTAACACAACTTTGAATCCAAAATAAAATTGTAACACAACTTATCTACAATTTTCTCGTATTCCATCTCGAGTCGTACAAAATGTAAAGACCTCTTGGGTGGTAAAAAAGTTTGAGCGCCATTCGTATATTTATTTCCATTAGTATGAGTATGCGTTCCCAGACCCTGTAGAAAACGTGAACAGGGACGCCTTCCTTCCTAACTGTTGGAGCTACAATTGATTGTTAACATTAATTTCATCAGTGAGTGACCGATTTTTTTTCCACTTTTCTCACCCACCTGTAAAGGATGGGTATAACCCAAGGGCTTTTTTTAGCAATTCACTGGTACGCGTTGATAAAAAGAACAGGCCAAAGTGGAAATTGTATGAGCTTATTTATCTCCCTATTCGGAAGCTATTCTCGCACCAAGATGGACTCGTACCTTGGCTAGTCAGGAACTCAAGTACTCGGACCACTGGGCCACACGTTCAAACAGGAAAAAAAAAAAAAAAAAAAAAAAACAAGTCAATCTCATTCAGCTGCGTGTAACCACGTCAAATGAAAAAGAAAAGTGGGGAAAGAATCCCGTCATGGAAGCAGTTAATCTCCTTAATATCGCTACCCGTAAGTTGTCCAATCCTTCGGCACAAATTTAGGCCCACAAAGCTTCAAAATTTTCGGAAGTCCACAACTTTAGGGAGCTGCACCCTCACTGCTTAACCTTAAATTTTACAAGCAATTAGGTATCTTTTCTATACAGCTGCTACTTTTCGTGTTACTTCTGATTGACTGTGTACTATCTGAAGTAACCTTAATTGGGTGCTTAACACATTTCCTCACAGAGGGTTCAGATCATGCAACATAACTTTGGTCAAATCTTTAGGATTAAGAGGATGAAGACGAGAGGCCTAAAAGTCATGCAAACAAATTTGGATCAAATCCCAAAAGCGGTCCAAGGAAACATGATGAGTAGAGGAGACAAAGTTGTGGCCGTACAGTGTCCTTCAGCAGACATATCAAGCTTCCTACAGACTCGTTTCTCACACCAAGTGCAGATGTCCTCTGCACTCTGCTCAGGAGGAGCACGACATGTTTGTGAGAAAGAGCAGTCAAGCAGCGTCCACCACGGCAAACCTTTCCGCAGTGGATACAATTCCTTGTGTTCGATGAAATGCCACACTCGATACCTGCACCATTATATGTCGAAGTGAATATCTAAAAAGGAATGGTATCACATAGTAGCATTATATAAGTTAAAAAGAATAGGTGAAATGCCAAGCAATTACTCCAGCTTTGGATCAGAAATACGAAGAACCAGGGCACACAAACACGAACGGGACCTTTCAAGTAACTGTCCCCTGCTGACCCGTGGTCGTGGCACTTGGCACCCAATCTACCCAAAGATTTGTTTAGTGTACAGTGAAGAAGAGGCGGACGTGTGGGCGTGTGGGCGGGGGGGGGTGATCCATCCGCAGAGAACAGCCCACGCCGTCGTACTCATCCGGACATTTATTGGGACGACGGGTTGGCGCACCACACCGGGCCTCCCTGCCCGCCCGTGGCCCACGGCCCTACCTCTGCCCACTGGTGCACCCGACCCCGCCGGCAACCCGCATGAACACAGCGGATGAGACACTAATGGCGATGTCAACAGGCGACCCAAGCCAAGAGAACTCACAGAGTCACAGTGGGCGTCACGGGGCGGTCCACCAATAATGGACCCTTGTAGAACCCACAGAATTCGCCGCACTTATACCCGCCATGGCCACTAGTACAGTTGTGGGCGAGGAGTACGGCAAAGGTGGTGGTGGTGTCGCTGTACCATCTGTTAGAGTCGAAGAGATGAGATGATACATATTTGCGGTACTCTTCTCCCTCCATCCGACTCGCTACCGAACTCGGCCCACTAAGGTGGCCCACATTCAGCTCCTGATTCGCGCGATTTTGTCCGATGCACACAGGTGTTTGGCATGGGTTTCTATCGACTTTTTTCCGTGGATGTGAATAACATTCAATGAATTATTTTGAGGAGAAAGTATTAGATTTTGGAAGTTACTCATACCATAAGCCAATGATTGCATTGATACAAGAATGTCTATGTTTTACATCAAACAAAACACCTCTCAATTAAAGATTGAGATCGTCTACTCTATTTTTTATACACTAATCATAGTCCACTGCATTCTATCGGCCGAGAATCCTTGAAAAGTAAAAACGTTCGTTCTTTACCTTCCTACTTTTCTGGTCATAGCATGTGGGCTGATAGGATGATGTGGATGGAGTATGATTGGCGCAGGAAAAATAGAGTAGAAGGTCTCAATTCTTCAACTGGGCTTCAAAGTTCAACGTCGAAAATTTTTAGACCCATTTGGAACTGCAATAACTGTCAGTGTCCTTTCAAAAACTCAGCTTCTCAGCGTTCTGTAGGAGCGCGATTGGTAGAACACCCGATTGAAATCATAAATCAGATCAGCTAAATTACCAACTTTCCTATCTGGTCATTCATATGGTTTCTTCTAACATAAGTACTTGTCTAACAGTTCGGGTACCTTACGCCTGTTTAGTTGGAACATTAGATTTGATATAATATTAGCTAGTGTTCTTGAGGTCGACAATATTAAGATTGAAATCTATGGTGAAGAAATGGAGAGGAGGGCAGCTGAAGGGGAATGGGAGTTGGCAGTTGGAGAAGGGAGGGAAGAGAAAGTCGTTTTGAATCTAACAGTTTTTGATACGGATTCAGATCAGTACCAAATTTACTATGACAATATATTTTACTAATATCTGATATACTAAAATCACTAGAAAATATACCAAGCTCAGTCTAGCCAAGATTGCACCTTCGACTTTCTTCCATGAGAAATACTTGCTGCAATATCTTTGAACGAACGGTTAAAAAAGTTTAAAAAGAAGGATCGAATTCCTGCGTGATCCCACTAGTGGGCCGGACAGTAGACATATCCTTACTGTCGGCCGGATAACCTTATCCTGATTCTTTCCCTTTAAAAAAGATGATTATCCTTATCTTATCCTTATGTTATGCATCCTTCGTATATCCTAATCCTTTAAATTATTGAAAATGGATATATAAAGCTTATGAATTTAAGCTCCTTATTTTGTTGTTTCTAAAAGAAAAATGGGGAAAAATTCTACTTTCAATATATATAAGTTCTTTCAAATTGGGTGGTCCCCAGAATTTCCACTTTTTAAATGTGTGACATACGAAAATGAACCTTTTAGGCAAGAGAGATGAGGGTTAAGAAAGCGATGTAGATAATGGGCAATGCAAATAAACTACTATTGTGGTTTAGATTTTATTTATGAACATGTGAGAAACAAGAGTGGTGTGATCAACGACTAAGTTGAGCAAAAAAAATGGAAGAATAGCCAGATGATAGGATTTTTTTTTTTTTTTTTTTAACACTAACCAGATGATAGGATTTGAGAGGTAACTATATCCTACTAAAGATATCCGAATACAAATAATAACCTTATCTATATCTTATTAATCCTAAACACAATATCTTATAAGCTTTGCAAGCAAACGAATAAACGGGCACCATTCATAAACGGATATACCTTATCTTTATCTTATATATCCAGGGCGAGGCTGTGGCAGTAGCCTCCGGTTAAGTTGTTGATAGCCTGGCTCGTATATAGTGGGACTAGCGAAGGTCAAAAATCCAGACCCGATACCACTCGCATTTGTCAGGCCCACTTTCACAAGGATTCAAGCCCTCCCACAGCCCAAATTTAATCGGACTTCACACTCAAAGTTGAATAATACTTGTTGCATTGTTTGCGATTTGCATGGGTTGCAGAATCAGATAGTGCACTCATGTCATCGTATTTTTATTTTTTTTTCATTGCTCGATCAAAGATTAAATAGTACAGATGCCAATTGGAAAAGACAAAAAGAAAAAGTTCTAATCACTCGAGATCAAACAGCAGCACCAGTACAGTGCAATAAGTGTTACTCCACAAAGTTATCGTATTCAACCACCCCGTGGAGCAGATGCCCCACCCACCAAGGCTAATATGAAGATAGTTTTATTTACTATTTTTTTACCCAATCCACAGCGTGCAACTATGACATGTTCAGAAGGCTACAAGATGGAATATGTTCGGTAATTTATAGTCTAAGTCTGCTCCATAGGGGCACCTTTAGCTGAATAGTCAAAGTAGGCCATTATAATAAAGAGGATCAGGTAAAACAGTTTAACTCGTGTTCTTGGTGGGATGATACATTTTGAGTTGTGTTCTCAGTGGGATGATACCTAACATCTTTCATTCTAGATAGAGTTATACTTGCTATAAAGTGTGAATTGGGGCATTAGATTGTGTGGACATGCAATCCAGACTCTTGGATCACGTGCGATTCCATTTTTTTAACCCAAGTGTAGCAATCTTTGAAACATTTTTTTTTCCCCACCGAGGTAGGCCATCCGATCCGATCTTAATGGTCAGATCTTTATACTACAATCTACATCGGATTAGGTGTAATAGCAAAACAATTCAGATGAGTAATACTTGCTGCATCGTGTAATGCAGCAACGCCCTGCACCGTGCACGGTGTAACGTTAGATCACGTGATGCGATGGCTCAAAGCACATTAGTCTATGATCTCTTTTTTTTCAAAGTTCTTTTAACCAGGACGGAAGCTAAGCTGAGATGGGCCTCCAATTCAGTAATTTTTTGAAAAAAAAAATTACATAGGGTGAACTGCATCACGCCTTGGCAGTACAACTAGCACTACTAAGGCAAGATAGATAATGAAAATAGAGTGAGACTTGTAGCAATGACCAGTGGTGATGCACCACCGGTCACTGCAGCAAATATTTAAAAGAATTTTTTTTTTTAAGCTCACGCCCCACATACCTTACGTGTCAATATAAACTAATCTCCGACCGAATGATTCAAAAAAATTTAAAATAATAAAAACCAAGCCCCATTGTGGTAAAAGAAAATATCTTTATGATCAAATCTAATAATAATTTTTGAGTTTGTGAAAAATTTTAGATCTTCCGATCAAGGATTAGACTGTATAAAATGTGAAGTATCTAGTGTTACATAAAAAATATCAAAAAAAGTATTTACATTTATTACATATACCATCAGTACAACAAGTAAAACCCGCTGTGAACAAGTATGTTGCACACCACAGTGAAAAAAGATATGTGAACATGTGGAGTGGATCGCTTACTTATCCGGATGTGCATTTCTATCTTCGACAACTAAAGAATGTGATAAACTTTTACATTTAAAAGGTGAGAAAATAAATTTTGTACAGGTGGGAACAGATGATCCACACTCTAGAAAAATGTAGACCATGTGATATCTTCCATCCAATCAAACCATTATCCTGTTCTCTAGCCACGGTACAATGATACCAAGTCGGGATTTGGGAAAAGATCGGCCTAAGAAAAAAGTCTCAAGTCAGGGAAAAAAATCTGAAAACTATGTGAAATGTTTAGTACTTTTTTAAGTATAAAATATAATTTCAAGATATAATATAAAAATGTAAGAATATCTCGTATAAAAATGAGTGAGGAAAGGCATGCTTTTCTTGAAAGATTAAATCGTGATTAACTTGCTACTTTTTTAATTTATAAAGATTTTAAGATTCTTTCAATAATCGAGATTTATTCATAAAAAATAAGTTAAGATGAAAAGATGCGTTTAAATCACGTTTTTTTAAAAAAAATCATAGATTCATGTTACACTGCTAGGATGTCAATGTCCCCATTTGAATAAAATGAGAAGGCTACTCTTATGTTCGGCTCAAATGCAATCCTAAATTTGATTCATACATGCTTATCCTGAATTTGTTGCCTAGAGTGAGCGACTAAGTAGCTCCCCTAGTAGATGAGATCATATGGTCCGATCACTGCCTCATTCTCACTCAATCTTATCTATTCAAGTCTAGATCAAAATATTTTACAACAAAAATATATGCTTCACCTAACAAGGGACGCCATTTGATGATATATTTCTGCAATCATCCGATGCAACAATATATTTAGAGTTGGGTACTAAGGATGCAAATGAATTGAATTTTATCTTGTTCCAGTTTGGTTCAATTAATTTTTTAACCGAGTTCGAGTTCCAGCTGTGTATCTTTCATGGTTGCTCAAGGTTGACTCGTTTAGATAATAAATGAGTTCGAGCTCAATATCCAGAGCTCAATAAATTTATGGTGCATTTATTTAAGAATTTTTAAGTTTAAATATAATAAATTAGGCCAAACTGTGGTAAGTAGCAAGTTGTTTGCACCACTAGACTAGTTATTTGGTAGAAAACTGTAAAAGATATTAAATACATTATTAATTAAGTGTATTCATAAATGAAATAATTAAATGAATAGTTAAAAAAGATCACAATGAGTACTTTAACAAGTTCTTAACGAGTATTTAAACGAGCTTGTTTACGAGCATAATTGAGCTGAGTTCGCTTTTATTCTAACTTGACTCATTTTATAAATCGAATTCAATTTTTTGTTGAGACTTGTTTATTTAACTTAATAAATGAAACTGAGTCAAACTCTTATCGAACAGTCTTACGAGTTGTTCATTGAGCGTATTGGTTTGTTTGCAATTTAATTGGGTACTGTAAAATTATTATCATGTGACTTTGGAGATATCTTGAGTTCAAAATCGAAAAAGTTCTCCTTGCAGGAAAAATAAACAAAAAATGAGGTAAGCCTATAGATAAGTGACTCTCAGAAGAAGGCATTTTTTGTTCAATTTCGTTTAGTATAAGGCAGGCATGTACAATTGGCTATTTGGCTTACATTCCACACCAAACGTAAGATTCAGCACCAAAACAGCAAACAAGGCTCTAATGTCATGGGATAATCAGCCGTCTGTTGGGTTTTAATCCAATTAGTGGTCCACTTGTGTTTACTGGGCTGCACACTTGCACACCATTAGGCATCCAATTAATAGAATATGATTGGGCTTAACCCATTAGGCGCCCAATGAGGATCCTGTAATGGGTTGGATCCTGTTAGAAGTAAGAACGGGACTGGTCCCTCCTCTCTATAAAAGAAGTATGTGACTCCCCATTAGGTCATACGCATTAAGACGAATAGAGAGAGGAAACCAGTGGAGACAGTGCGTGGGTTTACACCGTCTTCCTGCCCGGAGTTTGTGCGTTCTTGTTCGAGGTCCGCTGCGCGTGGGGATCGACTCCGGCATCGTCTTCCTCTGAGTTAGGGATGGCTTCCGCTCCAGGTATTTCGAAAATCCCTAACAAGTGGTATCAGAGCCCGTGTCGGAATTTTGGGGCTCCGATCTACGGGATTCTTCCCGGTTTCGTTTTTAAAAAAAAAAAAAAAAAATTCAGGGCGGCCAAACGGCCGGACGGCCGCAGGCGTGCCGCCGCGGCCGAGCCCGCGCGTGGCCGCGCTGGCCTGCGCGCGGCCGCGCTGGCCCGCACGTGGCCGCGCTGGCCTGCGCGCGGCGCCCGCGGCCGCGCAGGCCCGCGCGGGGGGGCCCTGCGCGCAGGGCCGCACGCGGCGGCCCGGCGGCGCTGGCCGTGGGGGGCTGCCGCGCGGGTCGGGTTCCGGCGAGGATTCCGGCGGGCCGGTTTTCGGCGGTTTCCGGCCGAGGGTTCTGGGACGGTTTCCTTAAAATTTGATTTTTCTAAAATCTGGGTTTCCTTAAATTGGAGTTTCTAAACCTTAATCTTTCCTTTTGGGAGGTTGAAGATGATGGGTTTAAGAAACTATTGGGTTTAGGAAATCTTGTATTTAGGAAACCATTGGGTCTAATTTGGGTTAGTCTTAAATCCGTAACGGATCTTGGTTAAAGATCATTTGGGTCCTATTTTGGGTATTAGATCCGTTAGGATCTTATTAAGACCCAAATACGGATCCATTTGATAATTCCTTAACGGATGTAAGTTAACGGGTCTTGGATTCGAATTCTGGGTACGATATCCGTTTGGATATCATTAAGACCCGAATTCGGATCCGATTAAGTATCCAACCCGAATCCGTTAATCTAACTCAAATCGAATCCGTTAATCCGTTAAGAACCGGACCCGCATCCGTTTATATCCGTTTGTGTAGATGTATCCTTTAAGTTAAAAAAAATTTAAAATTATTTAATTTAAACTCCTTTAGTTATTTTTTATCTTTTAAAATTTACTAATGGTCATTTAATTGATCCATTAAGTTCTGGATCTTTGGCCCATATTTCTGGGCCCATTGTAGGCCCATTAGTGATCTTTAAAGGATATAAGATCATATTTTAAATCTGTTTGGATACATCTGCAATTTCTGATAATCTGTTTGCAATTTAAGTTGTTTCTGCAAATTAAAACGGATATGTTTGCAATTTATGATTGTTCATGCAAACTGCAAAGTAAGTTTACAATTCATGACTTTTCTGTAAACTGTTCAGGCTATGTTTGCAATTCAGTTTTTATTCTGCAAACAGAAAAAGGACATATATGTAACAACATGCTATAAACTTGTTAAGTAGTCATTTTAATGTAGTTTTAAGCATGATTAATGTTATTTAAGAATCAATAATTATTGCTGTAAGCTTAGGAGATATTTTTTGTGATTATTTGTCATCTTTACAGTTTTAATCATGTATGAATATCTCCACTTAAGATTGCATTAATTATTGTGTTTATGTCCTTTTTGCTCATGTTATGTGTTTATTAATGCTATTATGTAGTTTCGTGGTAAATTTTGATTTCTAAATGATTAGTTTGACCACCAAAGTGGCACTAATCACGAGGATTGATAAAATCTTATCATATTAAGTTTTAAATAGCATTATTGATAAGCATTTAGATATTTGTTATCATTTTAATTGGGGGAGGATGTTTTAGTATTCAAAGTGTGTAAGTAGATCACCAAAGTGACCTTATGCATGGAGAATAATAAAATATACTCATTAAGAAATTAAAATGAATTCAAATACTTGTGTTTATGACTTGGTTGTAAATTTAACTCCCAAAGGAGTGTTTATTTTCATGTCATGAGCAGGATAAAATAAAATTTATCTACACGGCGATTCTTGAGAGTTATGTACCCAAAGGTACTCTCTCTTGATATCAAAATGTTTATAAGTTTTAGTTTTATCACTTAAGTTAATTCGGGGAGTTCGTCCATGAAGCTATCGGACGACTTGATAAAGTAGTTCTCTTTATGTTGTTGAATTACTTTGCATATATGTTTGCCTCATTACTTGCAATATTTTAGTTCCATTACCTTATATGTGAGCATGTGTTTGTTTATTTCAGCTGCTTCTCCTTTGTTTGCACCATTTAATGCTAGTGTGCCGTACCTGAATGGCACTAATTTCACTGAGTGGAAACAAATGGTACAATTTGCTCTAGGCTGCATGGACTTAGATTTAGCATTACGTGAGGTTATGCCGGCTCCACTTACTCCAGAAAGCTCGTTGGAACAGCAGACTCATTATGAAAAATGGGAAAAGTCCAATCGTCTCTGCCTTCTGTTCCTTCAGGGACACGTTGGACAGAACATTAAGGGATCTATCCCAGATCAGACTACTGCTAGTGGATTTCTTAAGGCTATTGAGGAACAGTTCATTAGTTCTGATAAGGCCAAAGCCAGTACTCTAATGGCTAAACTGTCCTCAATGAAATACACTAGTGGTAGTGTTCGAGAGCATATAATGATCATGAGAGATATTTCTGCTCAACTGAATGCCATGGAGGTTACTATTTCAGACACTTTCCTAGTCCATTTTATTCTCAACTCTTTGCCTAGCGAATATGAGGCATTTAAGATCTCCTACAACACACATCAGGCTAAATGGTCAGTCAATGAATTGATGACCATGTGTGTTCAGGAGGAAGAGAGGTTGAGAGGAGAGAGGAACAATGTTGCTTTGTTTACCTCTCATAAAGTGAAAAGTGGGCCAGGAAAGAAGAAAAAGGGTGTCCAGAAGAAGGGCAAGAAGAAGGGCAAGAAGAAGGACAAGTCAAAAGGTAAAAATGACAAGTGCTTCTTCTGCAAGTTACCTGGACACGTTAAAAAAGATTGTCTGAAGAGGAAGGCATGGTTTGAAAAGAAAGGTAATCTCTCATCCTATGTTTGCTATGAGTCTAATTTAGTTAATGTTCCAAAGAGTACATGGTGGATTGACTCAGGTTCTACTGTGCATGTTGCCACTTCTATGCAGGGATTCCTCTTCCAAAGGCCTTCGAATGAGGGTGAGCGAAGCATCTTTTCAGGAAATAAGACGCGCTCACAAGTCAAGGCCGTAGGAATTTATAGGATAGTTATGGAATCAGGATTTGTTCTAGATTTAGAAGACACTTTTTATGTACCATCTTTTAGTAGAAATTTGGTTTCAGTATCAAGACTTGATTCAAAAGGTTTTCAAGTCAAACTTGGAAACTCTTCAGTTGAATTAATAAAGGATTCTATTGTTATTGGTACTGGTTCTATATCTGATGGTTTGTATAAATTGTGTCTTAACAATGTGATTGAACAATCTCATAACACCCTGCATACTTCGGTCCTTACTGGCAACAAGCGTGGTAGAGTTAATGAAAATTCATCCATGTTGTGGCATAGGAGATTAGGACACATCTCCATTAAGAGGCTCAAAAAGTTAGTGGGAGAAGGAGTGTTACACACTCTGGATTTCACTGACTTCGAGACATGTGTTGATTGCATTAAAGGAAAGCAAACACACACGCCTAATAAAGATGCCACAAGGAGTACTGGAATTTTAGAAATAATTCACACTGATATCTGTGGTCCTTTTTCACCTTGTCTGACTGGTGAGAGGTACTTTGTCACCTTTATAGATGACTATTCTAGATTCATGTATCTCTATTTACTTCTTGAAAAGGCAGATGTTTTTAATGTCTTTAAGGATTTCAAGAAGGAAGTAGAGAAACAATCAGGGAAAGTAATCAAGATAGTCAGGTCTGATAGAGGTGGCGAGTACTATGGTAGGTATACTGAGATGGGACAAAGGCCTGGTCCATTAGCTAAATTCATTAAAGAAGAAGGTATTGTACCTCAGTACACTACTCCTGGCAGCCCATACCAGAATGGGGTTGCAGAAAGAAGGAATCGAACGCTTAAAGAAATGGTCAGGGCAATGTTAAGTCATTCTACCCTTCCTTTATCCTTGTGGGGCGAAGCCGTTAAGACAGCTGCTCACATTGTGAATAAGGTTCCTACGAAGGCTGCGCCTAAGACTCCCTATGAGTTATGGTGTGGTAGGAAACCTTCTGTGAGCTATATGCGCACGTGGGGGTGTGCAGCTGAGGCTAGGCCATACAGTCCACAGGAAAAGGCTTTTGATCTCAGAACAACCAGTGGATTCTTCATTGGTTATCCAGCGAGATCAAAAGGATATAGATTCTATTGCCCATCCCATGTTCCCATCATTATAGAAACAGATAAGGCAAGGTTCCTTGAAGATGGCGGAGTTAGTGGGAGTGGACCTTCTCGAGAGATTTCTTTTGAGGAGTTACAGGATCAGGTTGAAATACCTGTAACAACTGACAACGTTGTTCCCATATTTATTCCTCGGAATGAAATCCTAGGGGAGCAAATAGTTGCAGTTGGTCCACCCCAGGTTGCTCCAGAACCAGAAGATGTCGCTGTTGTTGACCAACCACCTTCTCAGGTGGATCAGGGGCCAACATTGCGTCGATCTGAAAGAGTCAGGAGATCTGCCATATCTGATGAGTTCATAGTATACCTACAAGAGGATAGTGTAGACAGGGGTGACATTGATGATCCAGTGACGTTTTCACAAGCCATGAAGAGTGAAAAATCTGCCTATTGGTTTGAAGCCATGAAAGAAGAGCTTGACTCTATGGCTAAAAACCAAGTATGGGATCTCGTTAACTTGCCTAAAGGGTCCAAACTTGTTGGATGTAAATGGATATTCAAAACTAAGGTGGACGCTAAAGGCAAAGTTGAACGATATAAGGCCAGATTGGTAGCTAAGGGTTTCACTCAAAGGGAAGGCATTGACTATGATGAGACGTTCTCTCCAGTTTCCAAGAAACTCTCATTCAGAATAGTCATGGCCTTGGTAGCTCATTTTGACCTGGAGTTACATCAGATGGATGTGAAAACGGCTTTTCTCAATGGGGACCTAGATAAAGAAGTGTATATGGAGCAACCTCAAGGGTTTCGTGCTGAAGGTAAAAAACACTTGGTATGCAAATTAAGGAAATCCATTTACAGACTTAAGCAAGCCTCCCGCCAATAGTTCATAAAGTTCAATGAAATCATACTGTCCTTTGGGTTTAAGGAAAACATCATTGATGAATGTTTGTACCTAAGGATCAGTGGGAGTAGTTTCATTGTCTTGCTTTTGTATGTGGATGACATCTTGCTTGCCAGCAGTGATCTTGGTTTGTTGCACGAAACCAAAGCTTTCCTTTCTAAGAACTTTGAGATGAAAGATATGGGTGATGCCCACTATGTTTTGGGCATTGAAATCACTAGAGATAGACCCTCAGGCACTCTTGGTCTCTCTCAGAAGGCTTACATCTCAAAGGTTTTGGAAAGGTTCAACATGCAGTCCTGCGCACCCGATAAAGTACCCATTGTAAAAGGTGATAAATTCAGTGAATTACAGTGTCCCAGGAACGACTTGGAAAGGAAGCAGATGGAGCCTATACCATATGCTTCAGCCGTTGGGAGCTTGATGTACCTTCAGACTTGTACACGTCCAGATATAGCTTTTGCCGTGGGTATGCTCAGCAGGTACCAGAGCAACCCAGGCATGGATCATTGGAAAGCTGCCAAGAAAGTCATGCGATATCTTAAGGGCACATTAGATTTCATGCTCACTTATAGAAGGTCAGATCAGCTAGAGGTCGTTGCCTATTCTGATGCTGATTTTGGCGGCTGCCTTGATTCGAGGAAGTCCACTACAGGATACATCTTCCTCCTGGCAGGAGGAGCTATCACTTGGTGCAGTGAGAAGCAGAGTATAACAGTGGCTTCCACGATGGCAGCTGAGTTCATTGCTTGTTTTGAGGCTAGTGCACAGGCCATCCAGTTGCGGAATCTGCTCACAGGTTTATCATTCATTGACTTCGTCTCCAGACCTATCAGGATATATTGTGACAATTCCGCTGCGGTCTTCTTCTCTAAGAACAATAAGGCGTCCAAAGGTGGTAGAGCCTTAGACATTAAGTATTTTGCTCTTAGAGACAGAGTGAAGAATCAAGAAGTGTCTATAGAACATATCGGAACGGATCTTATGGTTGCTGACCCACTCACGAAAGGACTACCTGCTAGCACCTTTTGTAGTCATGTGATTCGGATGGGTCTTGTCAGTTCACTCGATATGTTGTGATTCTTCCATTACTTTCTGCCTTTTCCATTTATTTTGTATACATGTTGGTTATGGATTTTGGCTGGCAGATTGTATATTTAAGTGGTGACTAATAGATAAACATTATGTTTGGGTTTATCTACAGTTCCATATTTGATGTAGAGTATAACAGTGGCTTCCACGATGGCAGCTGAGTTCATTGCTTGTTTTGAGGCTAGTGCACAGGCCATCCAGTTGCGGAATCTGCTCACAGGTCTATCATTCATTGACTTCGTCTCCAGACCTATCAGGATATATTGTGACAATTCCGCTGCGGTCTTCTTCTCTAAGAACAATAAGGCGTCCAAAGGTGGTAGAGCCTTAGACATTAAGTATTTTGCTCTTAGAGACAGAGTGAAGAATCAAGAAGTGTCTATAGAACATATCGGAACGGATCTTATGGTTGCTGACCCACTCACGAAATGACTACCTGCTAGCACCTTTTGTAGTCATGTGATTCGGATGGGTCTTGTCAGTTCACTCGATATGTTGTGATTCTTCCATTACTTTCTGCCTTTTCCATTTATTTTGTATACATGTTGGTTATGGATTTTGGCTGGCAGATTGTATATTTAAGTGGTGACTAATAGATAAACATTATGTTTGGGTTTATCTACAGTTCCATATTTGATGTTCAATTATAGTAAGTTGGTGGCATTGTGGTACATGGAAGGTGATGTGTAATTGAATGCATTTACCGCCATGACTCATGTCATTTGATTTACTGTTCTTGAACCTTTAAGATTCAGTTAATTGGAATGGTGTGTAGTTTTGTTTTATCGTGCGCGCGCATACCGTGATTTTCTCTTCAGGTGTATGCCCAGGATGTCAAATCTTCTAGAGTCCTTTTGAAACTATATATATATTTATACTATAAGTATGTTTTCAAAGGAAGATTTGATGTGCTTAAGACAAGTTGGACCAAGTGGGAGAATGTTGGGTTTTAATCCAATTAGTGGTCCACTTGTGTTTACTGGGCTGCACACTTGCACACCATTAGGCATCCAATTAATGGAATATGATTGGGCTTAACCCATTAGGCGCCCAATGAGGATCCTGTAATGGGTTGGATCCTGTTAGAAGTAAGAACGGGACTGGTCCCTCCTCTCTATAAAAGAAGTATGTGACTCCCCATTAGGTCATACGCATTAAGACGAATAGAGAGAGGAAACCAGTGGAGACAGTGCGTGGGTTTACACCGTCTTCTTGCCCGGAGTTTGTGCGTTCTTGTTCGAGGTCCGCTGCGCGTGGGGATCGACTCCGGCATCGTCTTCCTCTGAGTTAGGGATGGCTTCCGCTCCAGGTATTTCGAAAATCCCTAACACCGTCCACATAAGAATCCAGTTAAAATGTGAAGAATGATTTGGGATAGAGAGCTTAGCAAGCAGCATCCACCCAAACTGATCAATTTTTTAACTGCACTGACCTCTGGTGACATGGGTTAACTAAAAAAAAATTCTTTCATTTTTTTAGGTGGGCTTCAAAATGTCTTACACGCCCATGTACGCTGATCTTCAATTGGACGATTCAAAAAAATCTAAAAAATCAGAACCTGTTATTAGGCTCGGCCCATTAAACATATTTTTTTCTGTTCAATGGGGGTGATTTTTAATTTTTAAAATTTTTTGAATTGTCAGATCGGAAATCGGACTGTACGGACGAGTAGGACACCTCAGGATCCAACTAAAAATTTCAAAAAATCATTCCTTTTTTCTTGTTAACCCACTGTCCTCACCAGTACTGCAAATATAACTCTGATAGTAGAGTAATACTTGCTGCAACATGATGCACAGCAGTCATCCGATCGGGTCTGACTGTTGTGCACCCCGTCTATTTTAGGGGGGAGCGATTATGGGTGTTTTTCAATTTTTTTATTTTCTTGTCAGATTTTTTAAATTTTTTTGGGACATCTGATTAAAAATCCAAAAGTACATCCGGGTTGCTCGGGTCGGCCCCCTTGAATGTTTTTTTTTTCAAAAAAATAATTGGACACAAATCTCGATTTATGTGCAAAGTATTTTTTTCAAAAAAAATATATATTCGGATGGGAGCCGACCTGAGCAACCCGGATATATTTTTGATCGAACGCTTAAAAAAATTTTAAAAATCCGACAAAAAATAAAAAACGCCCCCAACCACCCCCTCCCCTAAAATAGATGGGCTCCGATCCAACTCAATCGGACAGTTGCTGTGCATGACATTGCAATCCACGTTAAATTACAATGCCATGCATTGCAGCAAGTATTACTTCTGAGAATAATAGTTAAAACTTTGCCTTTGAATGGGAGAAGGGCAATATTCAACCCTAGGATTGATCCTGCATGTCCGATGTGCTTCAAGGAGAAGGAAACCAGTGTCCTTATTCCTGTGAGTATGCAAGAGCATCCTGGTTGGCATCAAACCTAGCTCTCATTACTTGTGACAGTCACCTGTCCATTGCCGAGTGGGTCCAGACTTGGTTTGAGCTGGATAAAGAGAACAAGGGAAATTATCCCAAGACCATGAGCAGAGGCACGGCTATCCTGTAGGATAATATGTAAATAAGCCCGGCATTTTAAAAGTTAACATATAAGAGTGATTATATGAGATTATACCATACATTAAATATAGAGTACTACTTGCTGCGCCACCAGGTGCAGTTGGTTCACTAGGCACTGCAACAAGGCAAAAAGATTTTAGGTCACCCCCAAGTTCAACATGCACTACGTGCCCATACAAGTGACTCAAAAAATATTTAAATGATCAAAAATTATTATTGAGTTCGACTCATTAAAGGTTTTTTTTTTTATGGTTCATTGTGGTTCTACTTTTGGTTTCTTTTTAGATCCTGTGGAATCATCTGATCGGAGATCATCTTATAACAATATGTGAGAAATGTTGCAACCTAAAAAAAGGCAAAAACAAATCTTACCGCACCTGAGGATGCAGTCAGTTTAACTCTTGAATATGTGCTTTAACCGACAAACATTGGGAAATTCCGTGGCGGGCCTGGCCCCGAGGCCACCAAGCCGGTGCGAATTGAAGTAGACCTAAGCCCACAAACATGGCCCATATAACAAATTTTGCCTGGACCAGCCTGCCCGGACGGAACAAGATGGGCCCAGGCTTTGTGAGGCCCGGTGACTAGGATACTGTGCTAGATCTTTTCCGCCAGGAGTCTGACTTACTGGATTGATCCTCACTGCTGCACCGAGGGGCAGTGCAGTAAACTAAAAAATTAAATTAAATTAAATTTATTTTACATAGATTCCGAGGTGTCTTATGTGTTTGTACAGGCCGATTTTTGATCGGATGATCCAAAAAAATCTGAAAAATAAAAAATAGTTATTAGATTTGACCTATTAAACGTATTTTTCACTATTTATTGGGGTGAGATTTTTGTATTTTTTAGATTTTTTTGAGAACGTCCGATCAGAGATCGACATGTACGAATGTGTAAGGCATCTTGGGGCTCACCTAAAAAAATCATAAATAAATTCTTTTATACTCACTACGTATATTACCCTTCTGGCAGACAGACCATACTGTGCTGTCCCTCAAGTTAGTTCTCGAGTAAAGGATGCTTTGGACGCTTAATTTTGTGGAATTGTTAAAAGTAGGCTTCTTTCAGTGAGAAATAAAAAAGGGTTTTTGTTGACCTTCTTCACTATTGTATTTCTTTGTTATATTATCTAATTCATGGTTTGTCCAGTCTAAGTTATTACAACACCTTTTTGCATCAAGTTTCCTTCTGCCAAAGGCATCTCATTCTTCATTCAGGTTTCATTCACCTCTAGTTTATGAACAGGCTCAAAATGGCTTCACCTGTCCCTTGCCTCAAGTGATCGGATCCCCCTTGTCCATTTATTTTGGCCTTCTACTCATTTGTGAGAGTCACAACTTGGTCAAGTAAGATGAGGCTCTTCAAAAGCAGGCCTCAAAACCACTACCCAAGGACCACGTTCTCTACATAAAATTTTCTTTCTTCCCATTTTTGTGGCCCCAAGGTTTCTTGGAAGCTCTTCAGAGGTGAAGAAACCCAAAAGAAAGGACAAATGAAATAACAAGTCAGAGTGCTCTCTAAGGTAGCGTTTCTAACTCAAACCTCCCAAGAGCCAAGAGTGGGAATGTTGGCAAGTGCTGGCTGGGGCAGGGACCCGAGGAGTCATGTGAGTGCAACACTCATCTCCTCTCGACCCGAGGCTCCGGGACGCCGGTGAGTGCCGGGAAAGACGGCAAGATTGCCCATTTTAGTAGCCTTTTTTCCCGTACACATCTCATCTCACTGGTGAGATTTGTGGAGCTCGGCTTTGTGTGGCTCTAGGAAGGCAGAGCCTCCAATGGAAGCCTTGGGTGATGTTGCCACCATCTGCAATAACCCCTCAGCTCCTCCCTTCCAGTTGTGGATAATGTCTCTTGTTGCTAGGGACACTAATGATAACTGATGGTCTCGACGGATCATTAGTTTATAGATCAGATAATGGATAGTTATTAAAAATCATATGTAAAACGGGTAAGGTAATGGAAATAATTTTTTTTCTAACCGAATACATATGATATATTAAGATTCGATCATCCAACTTATTATTAACCTGTAAGACAATTAACAAATAGTATTAAATCAATAGCTTAACTAACACGGTTACAGATCTATTTTAGATCCGCACCGAATCTGACCCATTTGCAGCTTTACTTGTTACCCCCTACCTTGAGTTGGAAGGAGAGAGACTGATAAATGTGCATGTTTAGACATTAAAGAGACTGAATTTATGTATTACACTTGTGATTTTATGTACAAAATCACATAAAATGATATATAATTTAGTCCCCTTTCTAATGACATCAACTATGTAAAATTTTAAGTTAAAAATATCAATGTTTCATTTGAAAAATTATGTGTCAATTCTTAGCAGAAACTATCGTGCAAATTTCATTCTTAATAGGGGCTTGGCTGCAATTCGTGGAGTTTGAAAGACATCTAAATAATTATATTATTCCACAATCACAATTTATCCTTTACAGGGACTTTACTTTTATTCTTTTTGTACGTAAGACGTGAAGAACTTGTAATCCAATTAATTAGACTACTTGACTCCCACTTGAGTAACTAGGATTCGAATCTTGACAATAATTCTTTATATGTATTTTTTATTGCAAGCTAAGCAAGGGGCACTATAGACATTTCTCACCTATGAAGGATGCCCTAACCACTAAATATAAGGAAGAGAAGGACAGCCATGCCGTCTCCTCCTTCCCCTGGCCACCCACTCCATGTGGGACTCACCTGAGGGAGAGAAAATAGGAGAGGGGAGATTCTCTTACTTTCAAATCAAGAAAAATCTTCAAAGCAGTGAAAAGGTTTCATTTGTCACTCCTAGCCACTGTGCTAGACAGACTGAAAAATATATATATACATTTAAATTTAAATTCTTAAATCACTTCCTTAAATTGGACAAGAAGTTCCTCTAATCAAGAGGTTGATTATTTCTAAATCTAACAAAATTTGAATTTCAAACTATAGCTAATTTTTGAATTTTGAAATTCCCTAAGCTCTATTATACCCTTGCCCATTTCAAGAGGAGGGAAAATATTTTTTTTTAAGGTTTCCACTCTCTTTTTCTCTCTCTCTCACTAGTTCATCTTTTCTTCCTGCGACTATAGCTTGGTTACTGTAGCTACAATAACCGCACTACAGTACCACAACCCCCCTTCATCTCATCCTCTTGCATTTCCCTCTCAAATCGGCACCTCTATCTCTCCCTCATCTCTCTTTGGTTCTCTCAGTGGTGCCAACAAGCAAGGAGGTCGAGCTTCACACCAACTTGATGATGTTCTAAAGCTACTCCTATGGACCTACAACTTGGAGGATCTTCACCACCAGCACAACACCCTCGAGCACTTTAACTCCCACCTTCTATGCAGACCACCAACCATTGATAAAGAGCCCAAAGAGGAGGACTTCAACTCCCATCTACTGTCGTTTGGAGGTTTTCTAGTTTTCTCCTTATGTTCTTTTCATTCGTTTGCAAGTTTGTCTCAAAATGACATTGTATTAGATCTCTTTTGAATCAATAGAAAATAGATTTTTGTGTTTCATTGCACATTTTTATTTACGTTCTAATTGTTAGTCTTAGGTGGCCTACAAGTCAATCTGACTATGTAAATCTCGTTCACTTATTAATATAATGGCAATATTTCATTATGTGTAAATTCGAATTATCGTCTCATAATGAAGTCCATGAATATATGCGATAGTGATCAGATTATGATGAGATCATACTAGTGAGACTGATCACTTAAACACACATATTCTTAATAGTTTCTAATCAGAGGATATCCGAGAAGGACATCGGATATCCGGTTAGACTAGTACAGATTACTCCTACTCATATGATGACGGTGACTGATCTCATAAGTCACTTGTGTGGAGACACTAAGGCGAATATATAAGTGCTCATTAAAGAATGAGTTCACTGAACTGATCCGACTGAATCGCTGGATGGTATTTTACCTCACTGTCAACCAGCTTGATTCTATTGTCGCAGTCGCGTGGATGGTCCTAGGACCTGAGACACCAATGACAACTTGTCGGTAGACTTATGTGCTTTGACCTTAGCGTATGAATCTCTAACTACGGGATTCTAAACAGCCAAAGATCGGGTACAGCGGAAGTCCCTGGCCAGGGAGGACGATAATATCGGGAAAGGAGTATTTTGATATTCATCAGCGGCATCCGATCCAAGTGAGTCGACCGGTTAGGGTTTGACAGCACGTCATACCCTGAGTTGATTCGAGAACATTGTACGAATGAAGAATTATATTCACGCGGTAACTGTCAGCGGAAAGGTTCCAAGAGTGGGTTACTTAACCCCAATACCTTCCAAGTTCACACGGTGTTGCTTGGCACATAACGTGATTGGAGGCCCGACCGAATTCGATGTGCGACATTGATTCGGTTGATTAATTAATTAATAAAGAGTTATTAATTGATTAATAAAGCCAGTGAGGAGTCACTGGGCTTATTGGGCCATCAACCGGACTGATTATTGGGCCTAGAGGGTCACACGCAAATGATTCTCAAGGTGATAGATAAATAAGTGGGTTTTATATAAACCGGGGGTATTTATGAAAAATCACGCAGTTAGTATAAAATATAACGAACGGGCTTAGCAGGCCAAGTTGCTATTAACCTTAGCCGCCCCCTCCTCTCTTACTCTCTCTCTCTCTCTCTGGTGCCCCAGAAGAATCGGGATCTCCGGATCTGCTCCGCCGCTTCTCCGACTCTCATCCGACGGAAAATCGTCCGCGCGTTGCGGCGAACGTTGCGGCGATCGACAGAGGCTTCGAGGACTACGAAGAACGAGGAACGTGAGGATATGCACCGCAAGGAGGATCGCGTGGACTCCACTAGAGGCCGGGCGCTTGCGTGGCTTGCGGTGCCACACCGACGGAACCGAATGGTTGCGGATTCGAATCCGCACACGGTAAGATTCGATAATTCGATTATCGGGATTTTAGTTTTTTCGAAATGGGACTGGATCTCTATTTTTATTTTATTTCCACTGCGCGAGAGATCCGGAGAAACCGCGAGAACCCAACACTAATCACTTTATTTGCCCTTATCTACATTTTCTTAGCATGATCATCATTGCATGCAAGCATCTTGTTTTCATTATTACATAAAAGCTCTCATTTCTTTACTTTTTCATTTTCAAATTTGCACAAAGTGCCAACATTACTAGTTTTCTTTCTCCACAATCCCATCCTTATACTAGATAGGACGTAACTCCATTTTAATAGTTGATTAGTTTGAGTTTTGTATATTTGACTTTTCTTTGCCCTCCTTACTTCTTTTAGATTTTGGAGTTAGGTTCCATCATCTTCAAATTTAGACACTTCTACTCCTCTCCCCATTGCCTATTGCATCTTAATCTTGCTATCTATCAAACTTGCGCTATCATCATTTGTAGATTTTAGGGGGCATCATTAGATTAGCAACTTGCCTATCAATTTTCAGATCTTAATCATTTTACCAAGGCTACATTCACTTTGAAATTATTAGTTTTCTTTTTAGTCAAGATTTTCAAAGCTAAAACAAAACCTCCTTGTGGATTTGACCCGTTGTCATCATTATATTTCATATTTAAAATATTTTGTAAGTGAAATTTTGAGATTGATGCATTGGATGTTAAATGACACATTCTTCAAAGCATCAGAGACTCCCCTAGAAACCTAAATCAATAGCTTAACTAACACGATTATAAATCTACCTTAAATCCGCACCAAATCTGACCCTTTTGCAGCCCTATTTGTTGCCCCCCAGCTTGAGTTGGAAGGAGAGAAACTCCCCTCAGAATCTAAGGCTTTTATCTGTTTTAAGTCATAGTTGGCGAAGTATGTATAAGTCCTCTCAAATGATAAAAATTCATTTTCCCCTCGTAAATGATATTTTCTTCTAATAGAGACATGTCTGCATAATAACGACTCTTCTACATCCACTTAAAGATATGTATACACTTTAAATTCTTGATCTTGAATTGGTAACTATATTGTCCTTTAAATTCTTAATCTTCAATTGGCAACTTTATTGTCCCACTAGGGCTAATATGTAATGCGGGTTGTAGATCCAAATCCAAAATGGGCATATCTAACCTTGTAATGGTTTCAATATATATGGTTATTATTAAGTAAATAGGCATGTTGGTTATATTTTGAGTTTGCTTCTTTAAAGATTGACATGGAGTGTAAGGATCGAGACTTTCGGATCCGGTTTTCGGGTCAGACCCTGTTGTTCTAACCCTTGTGGGGGGGCGGAAGTTCTGAATTGAATCGCGTCAGGACCTGGCAACGCGTTTTGAACGGCGTCCACCTTGGCAGACGCATTTCAGGTACTGCCACGTGGGTGCCGCGGGGGTTGGCCTTGGGCCGCGTGGGTACGGCCCTGTCAGGTCGTCTGAACGGCGTCCGCGTGGGTCGACGCCTTTCAGACTGCGACTCTGGGTGTGTCAGAGTACGGCCCTGACAAGTTGTCTGAATGGCGTCTGTGTAGGACGACGCGTTTCAGAATCTTGTCAGAGCGGCCGTCACATCACCTGATTGGCGTCCATGGATGTCGACGCGTTTTAGCCAGTTTCTGGTTAACCCCGTAAACCCTCCTTCTTTCCCTCATTTTCTCCTTCTCACCTTCTCTCCTCCTCCTCCGGCGACCGGCGGCGACCATCCTCCTCCTCCCTCTTTTCCTCCCACTATTTCGCCTCTCCCTCCACTCCATCCTCTACCTAAGTCATACCTCTACCACCTCCACTTCCACTGCGGCGTTCTGCTCTCCGGACGGCGGCCGACGTCACGGTGGAGCAAGGACGACCACGGCGGTACCGGCGGCGGCGTGGGGCAAGAAGGGTGGACGGCGTGAAGCTTGGAGGAGTTCGAGTGTCCGGTAGGGTGACGTTCCCCGTGGTATTGTGTTTAAAATCATGTTTTTCCTCGATATGCATGTGGCGGATCTTCGGTTTTGGGGGTTCGAATGAGCATGTTTAGGATCTCTATGGGGTGTTTGCCTATGAATTGTCTTGCTCTTCGTTTCCCTCCAGTTTGTGTGACTTTTGGGGTTATTTGGGGTTGGACAGGGAGCCCTCGGGTTTAGGGCGTTCCTGGTTCCTGGGGCTGAAAGACGTCGTGCATGGACGACGCCTTTTTGAAGGGCGTCGGGCCATCACGACGCCTTTTAGACAGGAATTGCCTGACAGTCAGTCTGCCAGGTCGGGGTTTCTGTGGCTGAAAGGCGTCATGGGTAAGAGACGCGTTTTTGAACGGCGTCGGGCATCCATGACGCGTTTTAACCGCAGAAATCCCTGGATAAGGCCTTTGAAATTCCGGATTTTCGTGTTAAATGGCGTCTGAGGATGTCGACGCCTTTCAAAAGGCGACCATGGGGGTCGACGCCTTTTAAGGCCAGATTCTGAAGACTGATTTATATAAACCTGCACTTGGAGCTTGAATGGCGTCGACCTTGGTCGACGCGATTCAAGACAGAATCTCACTAATGCATGCCAGTAAAACGTGTTCATACTGCTAGTTAGATGGTTAGCACATGTTTTAGTGCACCTAAAAGAGATGGATCCCTCATGATCGGAGGATTCTATGTGTGTTATGCGATTGCGGGCTTTTCACGTGACCGGATCGCACTGTGTTGGGTTTTCAGTTACTGTGGACCTGGAGTGACATTGTAGCACTTTATCACCCTGTGCTGGTGGGGGCGTGAGCACAGCGCCGGTGGGGGCGTGGGCGGGGTGACGCCTAGTGAGAGAGGGTCACCTGGTGAACCCCGGGGTCAGCTAGTACCGGTGTCGGAGTGGTACATTCGGAGAGTCACTCATGCTGAGGGAAGGGGTAGTCACCTGAGCCAGTTGGGCCGGAGTAGCGAGTGTGCTATCCGAGGGGCTATTCCTTGGTCTCAGCGGGTCGAGGTTTTTCCTACCGTTGTTTGTACGATCGGCGAGTTCTATCGGGACTACAGTTGTGGATTTTCTAGCGGCTGGTTTAGAATGTGCATGGTTATTATGTTTCAACTGCATGCGTTCTCACGTAGAGAATTAGATATTGCACCTGCCACTACACTTGTTACTTCACTGTTAGCTGTACTTTACACTTGTGGGTGTGTGTGTGGGCAGTGGGGATCGAAGGATCCCTACTGAGTCTTGTTCTTGAGACTCACCCCTGCGGTTTTCAGGTGAGGACTCCCAGCAGACTTAGTGTGGGGTGCGCGGCCGTGTGGTGTTCGTCTTCGGCAGTTGTTCCGGGGTATGCCCCGATGTAGTTGTCTTTTATTTCTGGCCTGTACGTTTAATTATTTCCTTTCAGCTGGAGTATGTAATTATTTGCTGTAATCGAGTCGCATTGTAATAATTTTAATTTCCGGCACTTTCACTCAATCCAATGCGATGTGGATGTTTAGCTTAGTTTATTATTTATTTCCCAGACTTACTAGATCCTGGTTTGGTTCCAAATTAATGATTCGGTACCCATTTAGTAATCGGATTCCCGATTATAGGGTGGCGGGTCGTTACAGTTGGTATCAGAGCATACGGTCTGGCAAATAAATAAATAACTAGGTTAAATGTTGTAAATTCGGCAAATAAATACATTATCCCGTACAGGCACGACCGTAGCATAGGTTTTAGGATTCTAATTAGAACCTTTTGATTTTGTAATTGTAGGCGAGTAGATGGCTCCCAGGAAGAGGATGCCAGTTATTCGAGAGAGGGGAGATGCCCCTAGTGGGTCCGAAGCAGGGAGGCCGAGTGTTGAGCAGTTTATGGAAGCCATGATGGATACTATGGCTAGGTATCAGACACGAGATCCTAGCGAGGGTTCTAGTACTCGGGGAGGGACCACAGCTACACTTGAGAGGTTCTTGAAACTGAGGCCACCTCACTTCACCGGCCGTCCCGACCTTGACGAGGCCATTCATTGGCTTAGAGAGATGGAGAAGACTTTTGATACCATGGACTGTGCGGCAGTAGAGAGGACCCCGCTGGCTACCTTCATGCTGAAGGATAGCGCCTACGACTGGTGGACTACACTGAAGAGTTTGTCTTATGGGGACAGGAGTCTTAGGGAAATATCTTGGGAGACATTTGTTAAGGAGTTCAATGCACAGTATTTCCCTAGACATGTCCAGCGAGCCAAGGAAAGGGAGTTTATGGACCTGACGCAGGGGAGCATGACGGTGCTTGAGTACGAGGCGAAGTTTGTTTCGCTGGGGCGGTTCGTGCCTTTCATATCTCAGGACGAGGAACGTCGCACGGAGAGGTTTGTGGATGGGCTTAGGCTCAGTTTGAGGAACTTCGTGGCGTCCCATTGTTGTACGGACTTGGCGTCAGCAGTTAGGCGTGCAGCAGCTGTGGAGGCTCAGCAGATTCAGTCGGCCCGGGAGAGAGGGCAGACTGTCCAGGGGCCATCTCGGGGCAGGGGTAAAGCAGCGGCACCAGCTCCTTCAGTCGGATCGGGATCGTCTTCTCTCGGCTCCCGATTCAGGAGATTCTTCAGGGGTGGTGGCAGCAGTAGCGGCAGCAGCGGCAGCAGCCGGCCCAGACAGGGACAACAGAGTCAGACAGTGTCCAGCGCACAGCAGGAGCCAGCTCAGAGGCTCCCGGCAGTTTGTCAGCAGTGTGGTAGTGCCCATGGCGGGACTCAGTGTCCCACTCTTCCCAGGAGATGTTTTACTTGCGGCCAGCAGGGCCATCTGGCGAGGCAGTGCCCGCAGGGGAATGGTCAGGGGCATGGTTCAGGTGAGCAGAAGAAGCCGAGGACCCAGGGGAGAGTGCTAGCTATCACCAGGAGGGAGGCTCGCGCGTCCAACCTGGTGGAAGGTACACTTTCTGTCCTTGGGAACTCTGCACACGTGTTGATTGATTCGGGTGCTTCGCATTCTTTTATTTCTGAGCAGTTTCTAGATATTCTTTCTGCACCCGTTGATGAGTTATCTGATGGTCTGATGGTAGAAGTTCCTTCTGGGGACTACATGATATCCTATAATTGTCTGAGGAGTGTTCCCGTGACCATTGAGGGTCATGTGCTACCTGCCCAGTTGGTCGTACTTGCTATTCGTGACTTTGATATCATCCTGGGTATGGATTGGTTGGAAGCCTATTACGCGGAGGTAGATTGCCACAGGAAGAGGGTGCGCTTCTCTATTCCGGACACCCCGACCTTCTCCTTCCAAGGTATTAGGCTTTCTTCCCGAGGCATTCTTATTTCCGCTTTTAAGGCACATAGGTTGCTTGCTGGTGGCTGTGAGGCTTTCCTAGCCTCTGTGGTTGTTTCTGATAGTCGTGCTAGTCTTAGTCCTTGGGAGGTGCCTATTGTTTGTGATTTCGTAGATATGTTTCCGGAAGAACTGCCTGGCCTTCCTCCACAGCGTGAGGTTGAGTTCACCATCGAGCTTGCACCAGGTACGGCTCCCTTGTCTAAGGCCCCGTACCGGATGGCGCCAGCCGAACTCGCTGAGTTGAAGGCACAGTTGCAGGAGTTGTTGGACAAGGGTTTTATTCGTCCCAGTACTTCTCCATGGGGTGCTCCAGTTCTGTTTGTCAGAAAGAAGGATGGTTCCTTGAGATTGTGCATCGACTATAGGCAGCTGAACCAGGTGACTATAAAGAATAAGTACCCGCTTCCTAGAATCGATGACTTGATGGATCAACTGCAGACCGCGAGGGTGTTTTCCAAGATCGATTTGAGATCTGGATACTATCAGATGAGAATCAGAGATGTGGATGTCAGTAAGACGGCGTTCAGGACTCGGTATGGGCACTATGAGTTTTTGGTTATGCCCTTTGGCTTAACCAATGCTCCGGCGGCTTTTATGGATCTGATGAACCGAGTCTTCAGGACCTACCTGGACCAGTTCGTAGTTGTGTTTGTTGATGACATTTTGATCTATTCTTCTTCTGAGGAAGAGCACGCTGCTCATCTTCGGGCAGTGTTGCAGGTTCTGAGGGAACACCAACTTTATGCCAAATTCAGCAAATGTGAATTTTGGCTGAACGAGGTGCACTTCCTTGGGCACGTTATTTCTGGTGAAGGTATCGCAGTAGACCCAGCGAAGATAGAGGCAGTAATGGACTGGAACAGGCCGACTTCAGTAACTGAGATCAGGAGCTTTCTGGGACTTGCTGGATATTACAGACGGTTTGTTCAGGGATTTTCTTCGATAGCGGCCCCCTTGTCGAGGCTGACTCGAAAGGGAGTTCGTTTCGTGTGGACTGAGGATTGTGAGCAGAGTTTTGTTGAGCTAAAAACTCGTCTCACGTCAGCCCCAGTGCTGGTGCTTCCATCTGGGTCAGGTGGGTTTGTGGTTTACTCGGATGCGTCCCGTCGAGGATTGGGAGCAGTCCTTATGCAGCATGGCAGGGTAGTTGCTTATGCTTCTCGGCAGCTGAAGAGGCATGAAGAAAACTATCCTACTTATGATTTGGAGCTTGCAGCCGTGGTGTTTGCACTGAAGATTTGGAGGCATTACTTGTATGGGGAGAAATTTCAGGTTTTTACAGATCACAAGAGCTTGAAATATGTGTTCACTCAGAGAGACCTGAACCTGAGGCAGCGAAGGTGGATGGAGTTTATTAAAGATTATGACTTTGACCTTTCCTATCATCCGGGCAAGGCAAATGTGGTGGCGGACGCTTTGAGTCGGAAGACGGTCATGTCATACCTTATGGTTCGGGAGTGGAAACTATTTGAGCAAGTGATGGAATCCTCCTTTAGGGTCCCACGTGAAGAAGATAAAGCGGTACTTGTCAGCCTGACTGTGAGACCGGCTGTGTACCATGCTGTGATTGAGGCTCAGAGGGCAGATACGGAGTTACCCCAGATTCTCCAGAGGTCCGAGGTTGAATTGTGGGATGATGGTACCGTCAGATTCAGAGGCATACTCTATGTCCCGACTGAGGAAGATGTGCGCAGATGTGTTCTTGACGAGGCGCACCGTTCGAGGTATGCAGTGCATCCCGGGACGACAAAGATGTATCACTGTTTGAGGAGGCACTTCTGGTGGCCCGGTATGAAGGGAGATGTGGCTGAGTATGTGGCTAGATGTTTGACATGTCAGCAGATTAAAGCCGAGCACCAGAGACCTGGAGGGTTGCTGCAACCCTTACCGATTCCTGAGTGGAAATGGGAACTTGTGACGATGGACTTTGTGATGGGATTGCCCACGTCCCCTAGCAGAAGAGACGCTATCTGGGTCATCGTTGATCGGTTGACCAAGTCGGCACACTTCCTAGCTATTAGGAAGGACTGGTCGATCGGCAAGCTGGCTAAGTTGTTTGTGGACCGGATCGTCTCTCTGCACGGAGTCCCTTTGTCCATTGTATCAGATCGAGATCCGAGGTTTACTTCCAGATTCTGGAAGAGCTTTCAGCAGGCGTTGGGGACTCAGTTGGTTTTCAGCTCGACCTATCATCCCGAGACTGACGGGCAGTCGGAGAGAACTATTCAGACCTTGGAGGATATGCTCAGGGCGTGTTGCCTAGACTGGAGAGGTTCGTGGGAACAGCATTTGTCCACTGTGGAGTTTGCCTACAACAACAGTTACCATTCTAGCATCGGCATGGCGCCTTATGAGGCTTTGTATGGGCGGCCGTGTCGATCACCGGTGTGTTGGTCTGAGATAGGTGAGAGGCAGATTGCAGGACCTGAGTTGGTACAGCAGTGTGCGGAGGTCGCCAGGACAGTTCAGCAGAGGTTGACCGCAGCTCAGAGTAGACAGAAGAGTTATGCCGACATCCGACGGAGACCACTCGAGTTTGAGGTTGGGGACCACGTGTTTCTCCGAGTCTCACCCTCCAAGGGTGTGATGAGATTTGGGAAGCGAGGCAAGCTGAGTCCGCGATATATTGGACCTTTTCCCATTCTTGCTCGAATCGGGGAAACCGCGTATCAGCTGGCCTTGCCGCCCAATATGGCAGGAGTGCACGATGTGTTCCATGTGTCCTTGTTGAGGAAGTATGTTCAGGATCCGTCTCATGTGTTGGACTTTTCAGAGTTGGAGGTCGCTGAGGACCTGTCATTTCCAGAGTACCCGGTTCGTATTGAGGATCGCAGAGAGCAAGTATTGCGGAACAAGGTCGTACCGCTAGTCAAGGTGATTTGGCAATACCGCTCCGGAGGTGAGGCAACCTGGGAGCGAGAGGACGAGATGCGAGAGCAGTTCCCTTACCTCTTCTCGTGAGTCCTATTGTAAACTTGTATCCTTGTTTTGACCTTGTTGATTCTAGCAGTCAATTTCGAGGACGAAATTTCTTTAAGGAGGGGAGATTGTAAGGATCGAGACTTTCGGATCCGGTTTTCGGGTCAGACCCTGTTGTTCTAACCCTTGTGGGGGGGCGGAAGTTCTGAATTGAATCGCGTCAGGACCTGGCGACGCGTTTTGAACGGCGTCCACCTTGGCAGACGCATTTCAGGTACTGCCACGTGGGTGCCGCGGGGGTTGGCCTTGGGCCGCGTGGGTACGGCCCTGTCAGGTCGTCTGAACGGCGTCCGCGTGGGTCGACGCCTTTCAGACTGCGACTCTGGGTGTGTCAGAGTACGGCCCTGACAAGTTGTCTGAATGGCGTCTGTGTAGGACGACGCGTTTCAGAATCTTGTCAGAGCGGCCGTCACATCACCTGATTGGCGTCCATGGATGTCGACGCGTTTTAGCCAGTTTCTAGTTAACCCCGTAAACCCTCCTTCTTTCCCTCATTTTCTCCTTCTCACCTTCTCTCCTCCTCCTCCGGCGACCGGCGGCGACCATCCTCCTCCTCCCTCTTTTCCTCCCACTATTTCGCCTCTCCCTCCACTCCATCCTCTACCTAACTCATACCTCTACCACCTCCACTTCCACTGCGGCGTTCTGCTCTCCGGACGGCGGCCGACGTCACGGTGGAGCAAGGACGACCACGGCGGTACCGGCGGCGGCGTGGGGCAAGAAGGGTGGACGGCGTGAAGCTTGGAGGAGTTCGAGTGTCCGGTAGGGTGACGTTCCCCGTGGTATTGTGTTTAAAATCATGTTTTTCCTCGATATGCATGTGGCGGATCTTCGGTTTTGGGGGTTCGAATGAGCATGTTTAGGATCTCTATGGGGTGTTTGCCTATGAATTGTCTTGCTCTTCGTTTCCCTCCAGTTTGTGTGACTTTTGGGGTTATTTGGGGTTGGACAGGGAGCCCTCGGGTTTAGGGCGTTCCTGGTTCCTGGGGCTGAAAGACGTCGTGCATGGACGACGCCTTTTTGAAGGGCGTCGGGCCATCACGACGCCTTTTAGACAGGAATTGCCTGACAGTCAGTCTGCCAGGTCGGGGTTTCTGTGGCTGAAAGGCGTCATGGGTAAGAGACGCGTTTTTGAACGGCGTCGGGCATCCATGACGCGTTTTAACCGCAGAAATCCCTGGATAAGGCCTTTGAAATTCCGGATTTTCGTGTTAAATGGCGTCTGAGGATGTCGACGCCTTTCAAAAGGCGACCATGGGGGTCGACGCCTTTTAAGGCCAGATTCTGAAGACTGATTTATATAAACCTGCACTTGGAGCTTGAATGGCGTCGACCTTGGTCGACGCGATTCAAGACAGAATCTCACTAATGCATGCCAGTAAAACGTGTTCATACTGCTAGTTAGATGGTTAGCACATGTTTTAGTGCACCTAAAAGAGATGGATCCCTCATGATCGGAGGATTCTATGTGTGTTATGCGATTGCGGGCTTTTCACGTGACCGGATCGCACTGTGTTGGGTTTTCAGTTACTGTGGACCTGGAGTGACATTGTAGCACTTTATCACCCTGTGCTGGTGGGGGCGTGAGCACAGCGCCGGTGGGGGCGTGGGCGGGGTGACGCCTAGTGAGAGAGGGTCACCTGGTGAACCCCGGGGTCAGCTAGTACCGGTGTCGGAGTGGTACATTCGGAGAGTCACTCATGCTAAGGGAAGGGGTAGTCACCTGAGCCAGTTGGGCCGGAGTAGCGAGTGTGCTATCCGAGGGGCTATTCCTTGGTCTCAGCGGGTCGAGGTTTTTCCTACCGTTGTTTGTACGATCGGCGAGTTCTATCGGGACTACAGTTGTGGATTTTCTAGCGGCTGGTTTAGAATGTGCATGGTTATTATGTTTCAACTGCATGCGTTCTCACGTAGAGAATTAGATATTGCACCTGCCACTACACTTGTTACTTCACTGTTAGCTGTACTTTACACTTGTTGGTGTGTGTGTGGGCAGTGGGGATCGAAGGATCCCTACTGAGTCTTGTTCTTGAGACTCACCCCTGCGGTTTTCAGGTGAGGACTCCCAGCAGACTTAGTATGGGGTGCGCGGCCGTGTGGTGTTCGTCTTCGGCAGTTGTTCCGGGGTATGCCCCGATGTAGTTGTCTTTTATTTCTGGCCTGTACGTTTAATTATTTCCTTTCAGCTGGAGTATGTAATTATTTGCTGTAATCGAGTCGCATTGTAATAATTTTAATTTCCGGCACTTTCATTCAATCCAATGCGATGTGGATGTTTAGCTTAGTTTATTATTTATTTCCCAGACTTACTAGATCCTGGTTTGGTTCCAAATTAATGATTCGGTACCCATTTAGTAATCGGATTCCCGATTATAAGGTGGCGGGTCGTTACATGGAGCTTCAAATAGGTCAAATCATATGGCAACATGTAGTTAAAAAAATTTAAAAAACATTGACATCGAGAAGATCTATTGATTTTCCCAATATCTAATGAGGTGTTTGGTTATACTATAATTTTTTGTATAGTTTCATAATAAAAAATAAAATAAAACAAAATTCATGAATTTTTAAATTAGAAGATGTTCAATTATCATGTTTGGCAAAAATATGATAATTTTTAAAAACTATGGTGAGCTATTTGGTAGTCTTTTTTAAACATAAGTAGAACAAGGGTGAAGGCTATAAAGGGGTGATATGTGCATTAACTTCACATAGAGAGGTGTATGCACTACACCCGAAAAATGTAATCAAGACTATTAAAAAAAACACAAAATGGAATCAGACTAGATACAAGCTAACAATAGAATCTGATACAACATACAAGATTTGCTATGTTATGCATCACAGTGAAATCAAGAAGTAAAAAACATTCTTGCAAAAAGAACATCATCAATGATTGTGACGTTGAAACTTTCAGGACCATAAATTGATTTGTGAAAAATATATGTCTAATATCCATTCATATTCAAATAAACACATCATTGAGACAATTTTACAAATGGGTGATAGGTGATGAGTAGGGGGAGGAGACTAGACAAATTGCTTGAAGGTACCATACCCATAGTGGTCATGGTGTGCTGGTGAACCAAGATATTTGTTACGAAAGGATATGGGAGGAGGGGGAGGAGCTGTATAAGAGGGAGAAGACCAGCTTCCAGCGTGTCACCGTGGCTGTGATGGGCCTGTTGGTGGGGATTCGAGGGGAGGAGTTGGCCATGGAGAAGAACAAGGGTGCGTCCTCATCAACAAGAACATCACATTGAGCGTGACCAAGAGGAAGCCAGGGACAAGGGAGTTGATTTGGGTGTTTGAGAGGTTGTAGTTGTCAGACACTGACCTGGGCTCCAAGGCCCCCAAGGACATCAAGATTCAGGGCATCCGACGCGCCCAATCCTCTCTCTACTCTCCCTACCAACTCAAGAGAGACGACTTCTGTCAATTGAGTTCCTTATAGTGGGAAGGTAGATTCACCATAGGTAGAGAAGGAGGAGTTGTAAAACACAAAAGGCCTTGATGGCCTGCGCAGAGAGGGAGGACACCATTGTCGAGTTATCGGCGGCGGCGGCAGAGCGGAAATCTCCAAAGGTAGACATCAGTAGAGCGGAACTCCTCAAAAATAGACACTATGAGGGAGCGGGAAGAGATCAGGGAGAGGAGTGGTGGTGGGGAAGTGGTAGAGACATATCTAGGCAGGCCAGTCGGGGGTGCGGTTTGTTTCATATGATTTGTGACAAAAAATAAAAGATGGTATACCGTATTTTTAATTTTATCTCATTTAGTGAGGAAGAGATGTACCAAAATATATCTTGACAATGCCCACCAAATACCTATTTTGGTCCATTTTCATTAAAAAAATATATTTTTGTAAAAAAAAAGTTATATTATAATGCAACCAAACACCCCATAAGACATCTTGAAGGACAAGAAAATCTTGAACAAAGAGTGAAAAATGATTTCTATACGTACCGCATCACCAATTCGGGAATCAAGACATTACAAAAACTCAAAAAATATAATGCTTAAAATCAAGATTCTATTTGAATGGAAAACTATTATTTAGACTTTTTTTAACATTATATCCTCAACTTATTTAATTGACTTTTTTATTTTTAATTTCCAAATAAAATCTTAAGAAGACCTTATTAGTCTTCTGACTTAGTGGCAAAGAGACCTCTCTTTCAAAAAGAAGGTCTTGTCTTTATTTTCTCTCCAATATTTGAAGAGACTTCTGATTGAGGTATTTGACATCTTCAAGAGGTTATTTATATTTAAATTTATAGTTTTCTTAAATTTGATATAATAGGGATAATGAGAGATTGATGTATTTTTCTTTATTTGGTGAAATTGAGAATTTATATACAAATTGATAGATATTATAATTTGTAAACCTTAATATTTGTTATATTTAGATATTTTGGATTAATAGATGGTTATAACATTTATTTAAATCGTCTTATAGTTGTTTAGCTCTCATATTTATTTGTTATGATGGAATTTATTCTAAGATTACGCAGTCGGAGTCTGAATAAAAAAAATGACTCATATTCGAGATATAACAGTATGATATCAAAGCATTTATGAAAGTTTAAGCATTTACAACCATCTAATCTTATGTCATACTAATTAATCATAAGGGATATGATAAAGTTTAAGATTAGTATGATCTTGGGTTTAGATTAATAATTAAGGTAATGTCTAATTTCAAATTATATCTTTGAGATTTAGAAATAGGTAATTGTAAATGACGTGCTTAACTAGTTCCCACTATTAGACTTATATATAGAGAATTCTTAGTGTGGATGAAGGTTAAGATGATTAAGTTACATCTTTTTAAGGAGGAGAGTCATAGTTATTTATTTTGAAAATTTAATTCTAATCAATATTTTATGTTATTGGAGGTTTAGAGAATATGGAAAAAAAAGTTTAGAAAAGAAACAAATCATAGATAGATAGTAAAGAAGCCATAAGAGAATCAAGAACCGATTTTTCTTTAAGAAGAAGATGAATAAATCTAAGCGTGATCAATTTTGTATTAAAAATTATATTATTTTTTAAAATTTTCAAAAACTAATCAATTAGTAATAAACTTGATCTATATGTTTAGTTCATGATCATCAAGTTTCATATTTGTATGATCTTATTTATTATTTATTCTATGATTATTATCTCAGCATATGTAATTTATCTATTCAATCTGTTTTATTTTCAATTATGATCATCTAAATTACAGATATTTGTTCTCGCTTGTCCGATATTAAATAGAGCTGAAATTTCTATCTTACATATTATCTTCATGTCTAATAAATTTTATAATTTTTTAAGTTAATTTGATATTTATTATGAAATTTTCTTGTCAGACTTTAGTCTGTTTTGTTAGTTTTGAAATCTTAACTTGTAGATCGTTTATCTTACTTGATTCATGTCAAAATCATGCCAAAATTTGTAGAAATCTTTGTTATATTATCCTTGATTTTTATAATTTTTAAGAATTACCTGACCCTGTTTGCTATTTATTTTGCCATATATTCTGATTTCCTGAAATTCTATTTAAGTCAAATTTTTAGAATTGAAACAGGAGTCCAAAATCATATTAAATTAATACAGAGATTGATGAAACTTTATCCACACTTTACATATATCCTATTTGACATGTTCGCTTTGTTTGACAATTCTCTGAATCTATTTGATAATATTTGACTTATTTGTTGACTTTTTTAATCCTAAAAATTAGTCTTGATAGTCGAAAAATATGTTTGTTATTTCAAAAATTTTGAGATAATTCCTAAAACTTATATTTCTATCCAGTAACCTGTTGGTATCAGCTTTGCTATGACTTTTTATATATATGACTATGTTGGCTCTTTAAGTGACTATCTTGTATATAAAAATATATATTTTGACTTATACTTATATGTAGTACTTTGATAATTTAAATTTAAGATCTATGTTCATCCTTTGTCGCCATTTGATCTTTGTTAATCTGATTGTACCATATATGATTTGATTCGTTTGGACATTGTCATCTTAAGGAGATGTAGGGCCTAATTCTAGTGTAAGCATCCGTATTCGATAGGGTATTTGAACCCGAGGACAACAAGTAAAATTCTGATTTTCAGCCAGATAAACTAAAAGATGACGATATGTAACGTCCTGACAGTTTAGAGATGGGTGAGACTTAGACTCTCCAGTTCTGCGCAGTGACCAAGATCTCTATATCATTGTCTAAATACTTCGATATACGTATACTTATATTGTGGTTTGAGTGCATGTCCGTTATGATGTGATTTGATATATTTGATTGATATATAAATCTAAAATCTCTGGTCTATATGTTCATTGAAATTGAACTTAGTCATTTGATCATCATATTTAGTTATCCATTTGCAATCATATGAATCCATCTTAATCCTATGATCCATAATATGATTCTGATTTGATAAGTTATTACGCCATGATATTTACTACTTAATGTGAGATGTGCTCAGAGGACGACGATACGTAATATCCTGACAATTTGATATGTTATATTCAATATGTGATACATTCTGATCATATCTAGTAAAATTTGATATGTATGATATAAGTTCGATCATACCATATATGCTACATATTAGTTGATGTATTCATACGATTAAAAAACACATTTGATTTGATAAACTTATATCTGACTATATTTTGTATTATATTATTATTTGAGCTATATGTAAATTGTATAAGATCATGTTTAGTATAATTATATAATGTGATTTGTAAAATTTACTATATATTAATTCATGTATATAGTTTGAAGATTACTGAGTGATTGTACTCATAAATCCGACTAACATTTTCAGAATTTGAGAAAGAGAATCTGAAATTTGAGGAACTTTTAATTGAGACATTTGATATCTTAAGGAGGTTATCTAGATTTAAATTTACAGTTTTCTTAGATTTGATGTAGTAGGGATAATGAGAGATTGATGCATTTTTCTTTATTTGGTGAGAATGAGAATTTAATACAAATTGATAAATATTGTAATTTGTGAACTTTAGTATTAACTATATTTAGATATTTTAAATTAATTGATGGTTATGGTATTTATTTAAATCGTTTTGTAGTTGTTTAACTCTTATATATATTTGTTATGATAAGATTTATTCTGATATTACGTAATAAGAGTCTGAGTAAAAAAAATGACTTAAATCCGGGACGTAACAAATTTAAACTAAAACCTCAAGGGGTGGAATCAACTTAAGAGTTAATTTGACAAACTTTTATTTGTTGACTCTTTTTTAAATATTTTTAGTCACGACTTTAATATGCATCTAATCGGACGACTCCTATTGATTTTCAAGATCGGACAGTGAAAATTAAAACTCTGGAGATGGAAACAACCCTAAGGAACTTATTTGAATATTTTAAAATTATAAATAATTTATATTATTTTTAAATATGAGAAGAAGAAGATTCTAAAGGGGACTCATCCAAGTTAGATTTTAACCTTAAACAATAGTGTAGAGGACATAAATTGAGACGTCCTAATTGAGCGAATGAGAGAATGAACTGTGCGACCTTGGCCACTGGAACAAGTACCACTTCTTCCTATAGGAATCAAAGAGAAAAGAATGGTTTGGGGGCCCCGGTTCCACCAGAGGCATCTTGACAGGGAAGGTTTGATCGTGGGCATCTCTATGAGGTAAACATGTCGGCCCTTGAGCGATGTTGGGATGCTACGCATTCATCGCAACATAGTGGAGACTAATTGGGTCTAAAGAGAACGGGATTCTAAGTTGACATAAGGGGAAGGATTGCTCAAAATCTTCATCATGATAGACCGTCATGATGGTGCTTTTTTCATAAAAAAGGAACAAACTTTTGGGCACATAGACTTGTGATCATGCTCAGTGTCCCTCACATAATCAAGGATGCTTGGATGCCTTATCAGTTTGAGGACTCTTTCGACTTGCATATGTAGGGCTCCTTCTGACTCATGCGACCTCTGCTCTGTGGAGGATAAAAACATAAGTAGAGTTGTGACCCATAGGCCTCTATCAAGCTTTTGTGAGCCACTCTGCCTCTACAGTCGAATGTCCTGGGACTCACTAGCATCGTGGGCCTGGTTATGGTGTTATTAGGCTTTTTGAGATTTTCCCTTCTCAAATGATTTTGAATTCAAATTCAAATAATTGTAAATTATATTTTATAAAAAAATATTATATTTGACTTGAACCAACCGATTTTCATGTAAGCTAGACTAAACTAGCTAATTTTTAGCGGGTTCTTACAATTTTTCAAAGAATGGCAGCTTTTCGTTGAATCAGATCGAAAAGCCATCGATTCTTATTTTTTCCTATTAACTAGAAGGTCCAGTCCATTTCTTAAAAACATTATTTTTAACACCATTCCCTTGGGTTCGCGCATGTGGTGCATTCTTTTGTTTCTAAGGCATCTTGTCTATGTCCATCATATTTGCCTGAACATCCAATCTCCACCGTTGGACCTCTAGTGGATGGATTCTTCTATTGAGAATATATCATCAGACGGTGGCCGTCAAGTGATCTTTGGCAAGTTCTACTCTTTTTGATTTCATGGTTGCCCCAACTTGACACAGTTGGAAGGTGATTAACTAGGAAAATGGGCGATGCTACTTGGGCTAACTCAGATGTCACTAAGTTGGATTTGGACTGGGTCAAGCCAAACGGCCCAAACTAAATGAGAGGTTGACCTTAGTCCAAGTCCATTCATGCCAAAATTGATCAAGCCACAATCCAGCCTAACAAGTTTACACTATAGGTGCTGAAAATGCTCGTGTGATTAACATGAAAAAGTTATGTTGTTTAGTGTAAACTAACCTATTAAAAACAGCAACTAAAGTGCAGTGATCGCCAGAAACTTTTAACTTAAAAGTTTCAAAAGAAGTATTGATCGCCTACCTGTTTAAACGCGGAAGATTGAGTCATTGGTTCCCCTCCTTCAGCCGGCTGAAGAAAGAGAGCCCTTTCTTTGTTCTTTTGTTCTTGCTGTTGAGTTTGAGGTTGAGGATCGTCCAGAAGTCTTTCTGGCTTTGTGCTTGATTTCCCCCTTTTGATCTCTTGTTGAGGTTGAGTGCAGCAGAGACAGAGAAACAGAATGAAGAAATAATGATAATGAGAATTTAAGTAGAAGTAGTATCCAAACTGATCATGATTTTAAGCATGTTTAAACAGCAAACTTACTTGTTTAATTGGCTTTGAAAACCCCTTAAATCAAATGAGTTTTGAAAGATTGATACTGTGGTGTGTGTTGCATGAAGTGAATATGAAGAATGAAACTGATGAAGATGTAAAAATGAATGCAGAATTGAAACACTTATACCAAATTGTTGAAGCCTTGAAAAGATGAAGATCTTGAAGGGACGCCGACTTCTGGAAATGGCAGCGCTCCAGCGTTCCGACGTGGTTGCTCCGATCTTCAACTCGCTATAACGCTATGGCTCAACTCAATTCAATTCACCTTTTTTTTTTTTAACCTCTTCAAGATGTAAGGTATTTATAGGCTTTTTCTGCGTTCGCGATTAACATAGAAAAATCTAGGATTTATCTATATTAACCGACAGATAAATACTGATTAATTCATCTTTATCTGTAATTATCTAAAACGCGTCTACTATGAATGACGCCTTTCAGATTTAATTAAGATAAGAATAAATATCCGGGAAAACTTATCTTTATCTTTATTAGCTAAAACGCGTCCACATGTGCAGACGTCTTTTACACTAATTAAGATAAGGATAAACATCCGGAAGAGAAGTTAAAATAGAATATGAAACTTAAAACGCGTCGATTCTCACATACGCCTTTTATCTAATAAATCAATTGATTAAAATTCAAATTTAAACGTTAAAATAAGATTAAAGTCTAAATAGCGTTCACACAGGTCGACGCCTTTTAGGCTTCTTCATATTTTAACTGAAATTTGAGCTAAAATCAATTCAATTGATTAACTTAAATATGTCTGTTCGACCCGACACTTAAAAATATCCATAAAAATTAATCAATGATTAATTATCAGACCATTATGAGGCATTATTATATGATATGAAATTTACTTAAAATCACGTCAAAATTAGCGTGTCTACATACACTTCGAGCAATACCTGCTACAGTACAGCACAGTGCTGTAGTGCCGTTAGTTCTTGGTCAACATGATCCGAGCTATTGTAAAATATCCTTTCTTTTATTTTTTTAGTCATCTAATTAAAGATGAGATTGTACAAATAACTCTCTTAGGATTGTCCCTATTACACTGATTTTTTTTTTAAAAGATAGAAAAAAGAAATTGCACCCTTGGCACGATCATCTGACTTAAAGATCAAATGGTGAAGTTCAATATAGTGTTGACCCTCAATGCAGCAAGTATTACTATTACATTTTATTTGTTTTAGACGAGGTTCATACTATAGGATGTGTTTGAAAATATTATCACAAAAGTTTAAATTATTAGAATCTCTGATATTTCATAATTAATTCTAAATAGAATGTAAGTTGTCAAATTATATGAGAGAGAAGAAGAAGAGAGATAGATAGAGATGAATAATTTATTACTATTTTTAAGAGAAGCAAAAGTAAAGAATTTAAAGTGATGAATAATGATATTAAAACTTGTTCTTTTTATGAGAAAGTTCACACTAATACAACCGAATATATATTTATTGTTTATAATCTAAGAAAATACATAAATGATAGATTATCATCATTATACTTTTTTAAAATTTATGAAATTACTAGATCATACAAATATTTTGAAACAAATAGAAGGACGGAAAAGATTTTATCACACGAAAGACTTGTTGCATTGCGGGGCATTGTGTACATTGCATTGTAAATCTATGTAGATTGCAATGCCCCTTAGTTTCATCTGATCATATTTTGATCAGACGGTTGCTAGGAGGTATGTGAAATATTTTTTTCATGTCATTCAATTTTTTATTAGACAGTCCATAAAAAGCCTATAAAAATAAAAATAAAATAAATGGGGCGCCTGAGCTGGGCATCATGCGTTGTACATGTTTGGACGCTGGCATCTGATTATTTATCAAAATGATCAGACAATGTTGCCTGATAGTGCAGGAAATGTTTCTCTTTATCATTTTATTCAGCCTTATTGATCCAAAAATGAGGTCCAAACTTGACGTGTTTAGGAAACGGGTCACAAAAGTTTGGATGTAGAGTCTGAACATATTTGGTAAAACTTCTATTTGAAAGTCACTTTTGATTTTTACTTTTTATATATAGAATGAAGAGAGAGAGATTATAATTAATTTTGATTTGTTATAAAAGTGAATTCTTTTTGTAACAATCTCACTTTTTTTCTCATCTCGAAAGTTTTACTTTGTATTTTTTAATTAAAAGATAAAAAATAAATAAAAACTACATAAATGACTTCTAAAAGTCAAGTGCTTTAAAAAAATAATAACTAGAAATAAAAGTACAAAAGTAGTGCGTCCTAATGGAAACTACCCACATGCACGGCCGCCCCGCGCGGCCCGAAGCAGTTTAAAAGCCCATCGGGTCCAAGGCTGGCGGCCGGTTCCATAGTCCCGACTCCCAATCGGATCCACATCTTTCACCGTCCGTCCAAAACCTTACGTGGCACCCAAGGGCCCTCGTGATTCGGGAGCCCCACGCAGCGGACGGCGCGCATGTGAGGAGTATCTCAAGTACCCTGACAAAGGTGCGTGTGTATCAAAAGCACACAACAGTCGCACACCACCCAACAAGTAACAAAACCTTCCCCGTTGGAGAAAAAATAAAATAAAATAAAATAAAATATATATATATACATATAATACATATTTAAAATATCCAGAGAGAGAGACGCCATTAAAAAGGAGGGCCCCCAGAAAAGGACGTTTGGATTTTAATGCTTGGCCCGAAATCTCCCGACATGTTGTCGATATTCTAGGCAGCCTCAAAGCCTCTGTGGGCCCCACACCCACCCCGAAAAGGACAACCATTTCGGCACCACCAACTGCGCCTCTGCTGCTGTTGCTGCTGCTGCTGCTGCTGCAACCACCCCTCCACCCGGCCACTTTCCTTCCTGCTTCCTCCAAACGCGCCCCCCCCCCCCCCCATTTAAATCTCCTCCCTCTCCGCACAGGGGCCTCCCGCTCGCGTCCTCTTCTTCTTCTTCTCCGGGGGTGCCGCCGGCGCCATGGCGGAGCAGGAAGCCCTCCGGGCGCCGCTACTGGAGCGGGACTACTGCGCGGGGATCATCGCCTCCGAGGTCTCCTCCTCCTCCTCCTCCTTCCCGGCCAAGCGCGCCGGGGAGGCCGCGGTGATGGACGAGGCGGGGGCTGATCTGGAGCTGGGGCTCAGCCTGGGGGCAGCGAAGGCTGCCGTCACCAGCGGAGGGGGCGCGCCGTGGCGGGAATGCTGCAGGATACTGACGGCGAGGGACTTCCCGTCGATGGTGGCGTCGCGTGGCTCGCCGATCTCGTCGTCTTCGTCGTCCTCTGCTTCGTCGTCACCGGCGCCGGGGGGTGGCGACGGGGGAGGGGAGAGGGGGAGGGCTGGCGTTGTCGGGGTTGCCGGGAAAAAGAGGGCCGCCGCGGAATCTGTGTCTCCTCCAGATCAGCTCAGATACCGATCGCCGAGGTGGATGTTTCTTGCGATTTCTTCTTGTTCGGCTTGATGTCGCCTGCATTGTGGATGCCGCCTTCCTTTTTTGATCTGGTTTTTTGTTTCGATGTGTTCGTGTGAGCAGCCAGGTCGTGGGGTGGCCGCCTATAAGAGCTTACCGGATGAACAGCCTGATGAACCATAACAAGGATCAGCTGGGTGAAGACGACAATAGCGACAATGGTCGCCACGAGAAGGGCAGTAGCCAGTCTGCTAAGATCCACAGCAATGGTGGCGTCAAGGAGGATGCTACTGTGAAGGAGCCTGAGAAGAAAAGGGTTATTGGGGGCTCCCGGTTTGTGAAGGTCAACATGGATGGGATGCCTATCGGGAGGAAGGTGGACCTTAACGGACACCGGGCCTATGAAACCCTAGCTCTGGCTCTGGAGGACATGTTCCAGAAGCCCAGCTCGATCAGCAACCCCATCAGTACGTAACCCCTTGTGCATTACCTTATCTTAAAGCCATTTCTGCTGGCAACAAGGATATTGTATATTACCTTGCGTTAATCGTGGGACATTCTTCATTGATATGGTTGTTGTGATGCTAGAGAGAGCAAAGACCTCGAAGCTCTTAGATGGCTCTTCTGAGTTCGTGCTTACATATGAAGACAAGGATGGGGACTGGTTGCTCGCTGGGGATGTTCCGTGGGGGTATAGTTTCTCTGCTATTTGTTACTGCTTATGCTTCTTTTCTTTTTATATTGTGCGGATAGCCTGGCCATTGGAGGTGTAAAATGTAGCAAGTCAAACTGGAATCAGATGGATTAGCTGCGTGAAAATGGTTAGACTGTATAATGAATTTAGAAAAATATTGAATGATTGATGGCTTGGCTGGGTAAAAATGGTTAGACTATACACCTGAAATGTAGAAAAACATTGAATGATTGATGGATTAGCTGAGTAAAATTGGTTAGACTATGTACCTGAAATGTAGAAAAACATTGAATGATTGAGTTAACATGTCTTGATTATATGTTTTCACAACCAGCTTGGGTTCTCATGCTCTGACTACACGTTGGTAGTACGGCTGGATCCTCATGCTCTGACTGCACTTTGGTAGTATAGCATATCTAAGAAAATTTCAGTGTGATAACCAACGAAGCCACAAGTGTCCTTGGGTTGGTAATTCATATGTGGATTACATAGTTTATCATTTTAATACTTATACATGTCTACAGACCAGAGATTGTGACTGGCTTTAAAATAGGAAGAAGAAAGATGTATACACTATACAGATCATAGTCTTACATGCATAAGAGAATATAGTTGAGACTTCTTTTTTTCATATGTCTATGGCATAGCCAGATATCTATAGTTCAATGGGTTTGCAGGTTTCCTTCTCTCTTGCAAGCTGTTTCTGTTGTCCAATGTGTTCCATTAAAAAAGTTTGTTTTATATGTCTCTTTTTAATGATGGCACCAGCAGATAGAAGATAAATGAAAGAGTTGTCTCTGTGTGTCACTATACCTCAGTGATATTCAGAAACCTATAGCACAGCTGACATGCAGGTCTCTTTTATCCCAGTTCTCTTTACACAACCTTCCAACAATTTTCATAAAACAAGTTTGCTCTCTTGCTTGTTTTGCATCTGGGAAAAAAATTGCGTTCAAGTTTTATGAGGGATTCACGTCAAGGTGAAAAAGAAAGTCTTCTCTGTGGCTTTTGACCCATTTTCTCTTTGCCCCCCATAAGTATTTTCCCCTTTTGACCTTCAAAAGTGTTTTCCCCTTTTGGCTTGAAACCTTTTTTTAGACTTGTCCCCATTTGTCTGTCAATTTTTGTTATACGTACAGGACAGCTTTCTTTTTTGTTTTCTGTAAGGAATGGAGAAAATTGACTTCAAAAATCATTTTGAGGCGAGGTACATGCATAGAAAAGTAGCAACCTGCACGTATTATGCGTCATTTTTTAAAATGACGTCTATAGGTGTATGCGTAATCGTTGGGATGTTGTATTATAGCTGTCACCACAGTGAATTGTAGTAGCAGTAATAAAAATAGTGATAGTAATCAGAGTCAGAACTGGCATTCAAGTACTAATTCTAAGTTGTTTTATCTGAGGCATTATCTTTAAGCATTCAGATGCATCGTGGTTCAAACATTTTGAAAGCATTTTAGATACACTGCATTGGTTTCTTATGGAGTATACAATTTCACTTGTATGCACTGATCTTTGTGCAGATTACAATCATCCTGTTTTCAGATACTTGTCTAATTTCCATGTCTTTTTAAATGTCTACTATTTGCTTTCATTTCTTTTGTTCCATCTATTGATTTTTTTTCTCCTTTCTTGGCTTCTTTATTGTGTAGGATGTTCTTGAGCACTGTAAAGAGGCTTAGAATAATGAGGACATCGGATGCCAATGGACTTGGTATGCACTTCAACCAAACTATTAGGGGTAGTTTTGTCTGAGTTTATTTCTGTTCCTTAGAGAGTTAATTACAATCTATGCAGAAAGTCTTCTGTGGCCCATAGCCATCAGATATAAATATATCATTGTACCTATTCAGCTGTTGCTTGGACTGCTTTGAGAATGTATCTAATGAAATTGCCAAAAGGTTATCTTGTGATTTTTATTGGCATTACTACCAAAAGTAATATCTCTTTAACTGGACCAAGCATATGAACTGGTTCATATATGGAAATGCAGTCGATGATTGGTTTTATCATGTTACTTCTTCCTTAACGTTCAGTGTTTCATTTCTTTGCAGCACCAAGGTGTCAATCCTCGAGGGCTGGTCTAAGAAACTAACCATTAGAAAATTGAAGCTCATATCACGAAGCAAAGTGCTATTACAAGTGGGAATGCAAGGTCAAGAAGAAGGGAAAAAACAAAAACGAGAAAGCCAAAGCTTTTTGCTGGTCTAAGCTTGGTAATACTGCTGCCCATTCATTTGTTTTTTGAACATTTTGCCCTATATGGGAAATTTCAACCCCTTTTCTGTGGGTGGTTGGCTAATATCAGCAGCAATCCTCTTGAATCAAATGTAATTTATCAACAGACACGTATCTGCATGCTGTTTTGATTTTGTAAATGTGTCCCACTTTTCGGGGTCTTTGATTTTGCAGATGTTTTCACTTTTATGCTGAAAATATCATCCAGAGGTCTCCGTTATTCTCCTAGTAGCTGCTTGTGCAGTATCTGTCAAAAATTACTGCCCCTCTATGCGTTGTTTTTAGTTTCAGTTTATTCGTCAAATAAATGGTTGGGAGGACATGTATGCCATGGGTTTCTATTTTAGTGCCGGGATAAGTATACGTGTCAGATTGGACATGATTTTGATATGTAATCACCAAATATCTGAACCTGAGTGTGTGTCACATGTGGTTCTCTGTTGATCTTGTTTTATAAGCCATAAATAGACATTGTGTTTTCCACTTCAGTACTAATTCTGTTAGTATAGTTGCACGTGGATTAGGGACAATCAGTGGTTACCAATATTAGATGGTGATCGGCCACTTTGTTCTGTTCCTGGATCTTGTATGTCTTATTTTCATGTGTCCTTGTGAAGGACTGATTATGTTTCAACCACACTCACAATAAAGATGAACTAATGAGGAAGATAAATGTGTAATTATTGTAAGAGATTTTTTATTTGTTACTTAAATTGATTGATGGAGAGAATAGTTTGAATACTTATGTAGAACATGATATCTGGCAACCATATTCATTGTCTATATATCATCCAAAGGTCATGTGTTGGACTCCCCGCAAACACAATAAATACTCTTGATATCACTTTAATAAACAAGCAAAGAAAAAAGGGGCAGCCCAAAATTCCATAAATAGGGTCAATTGTGCACAATGTACATAAATAGGCTCAGGATTTCTCTAGCTTGACACCTTAACAATTCTTCCACAGCATTGACTCTTGAATCATTTTAACATCACATCACGTGACTTAACTGTCTTAATCTCCTGTGACTTTCTAAGGTCCATCCAACAGATGAGGAAGTGTACTGCTGCTTAAGATTGAAAAGGTAACTTCAGTTGTCTCTTGAAGAAATTGTGGCCTAATATTCTGCGGGTATAATGCACAATCATTGATAATAGCTAGAATTGTATGGTCTCATGAAAATAGAGCTGGCAGTTTTGGGACATTGCTTGCACACATTCTATACTATGTTATTCCAACTCTCAGATTTTCTCATTAGCTTGCAATGTAGCTGTAATAAGTGGCTAAATGCTGGGAGGAGTTTCCAGCATGGTGATGGAGAAATGCTGGGAGGAGTTTCTAGTATGGTGATGAGCAATGTAATATAAAACCAATGTTATATGCAGATCCCATGTCCATTTAGTCTATTGTTATCATAATTTATTCTAGCTGACTAACCCCAGGAAAATCTCCTCGAAGTCTCGTATCTTTTGATGTGATTCTTCTCTTTCCAATTTCTCTTCAAGTTGTTTCTTTCCTAGGGTCCGTTTGGTACGGAGTAAAATCTATTAGATGCACAGATTTTTCAGAAAAACTGATCATAATATGCATAACAAAATCTAGGCCCGAGGAAAAACAGTGGGTGTGTTTTTATGGTTACCTTAAGTTCTCAAATTGCCAAATAATTCATATGATTAACTTGGAAAATTTCTGTATGTAACAGATTTTACACTACCAAATATATCCCTAAGTTGACTTGTTTTCCGATGGCAAAGATTTTGTCAGGATGAATATCGATTTTCTCATGTGATTGTAAGGTACTATCTTGCAGGCTCATCACTCTTTTAACATCATAATTTGTTAATGATGGACAAGTGTCCATGCAAAGATTGGATTGCCTGGTTTTAGGGCAAGACTGGAGTAGCATATTCTGCCTATTAGACCTTAAAACAGTGATCCCAAGTTCATGCCATCAGACTTACTACCTACCCTCTGGGTGAACGACCCGAATCCTCCAAAGAAGCTTACATCCTGCTATGGGTTCACTACTGTCCACTTTCTTTGAAAGATAACTATATGATCCTCACACCTTCGTGACCTGTAACCATGTGTGTAAACATCTGCTTTGTAGCTTATAGATCGGTCATGTTCAAGCAACACCATCCACTCGAATGGTCATTCCTCAGTAAATCTCATTTGATAGAGGAGAAATGTTCTTGTCTTGTTCTAATGGAAAAAAAAAGAATACGCCATGGGTTCCTCCAAACATATGTATACTCCATGTCTGAGCTTCTGTCATCATCTCTGCATCCTGGTTGCTATGTGAAAAATATCCTTCACTGGCGTCTTTGCTCATGCTAGCAGACAAGGCAATTGAGTTATCAAGTGGACAGACAAAGCACAAACATGATGTTATTTTACATTGTTTTATATCATTCCAAATAACTATAAATACTGTAAAATGAAACAATTATTTTTAATTACTCTGTTTTACATTAAAATAAATAACCCTTAAATGAATCGGAATCCTACTCCTGGACTCCCGTATTGCCTGGGGGGCACCTTCCACCTACCGATATGCCTATTTAAAAAGAAAAAAAAAAGATGATTTTTTTTTTTTTTGAAAGAGCATAGTTCAACAGTATCAGACTAATACCAACGGACTGGATTTGAAACACACAAGAAACCCCATACGGGAGAGAAATCCTCTCAAATATACGTATTTAAGCACGAAAAAATACAGAGCGTCCAGAGAGAGAGAGAGAGCAACGCAGTGAGACGAGGGGGTCTCAATCCTTCTCGGGGGAAGTCTCGGAGTCCATCGAGCTACGGTCTGTTGGTGCACCAAGGTTGCTAATTCGATCAATCTAGAATCTCGTTTCTGAATTCGAAATGGCTTCGATAATTTGGCCTACTCGTGGGCCCGTGTCATTGATGGCCCATACAAACTGACTACTGAGGAAATCCAACCCATATTACGAATGTGGTCGTGTTTATATATATATATATATATATATATGAAAACGTATCAGACCCGAGTTCTCTCCAATCTCTAATTCTTTCATGGTATCAGAACCTTGATCCTACCCCAGTCATCTCTGTCTTCTGTCATGGCAATCTCGGCAATGAATGAAGCCTACCCATATCCGGCCACCCTCAATGTCACCAACTTCGTGTCAATTAGTCTCGACTCAACAAATTACGTTCCATGGCGTATGCAGATGCGAAACCTGATTGAAAGTCAGGATCTTGCTGGTTTCATCACAGGTGAAACTCCAGCTCCTCCAATGGTTCTCTCCTCCCCAGAAGGCTCTGTAACTTCTGGCAAGAAGGATGCAGACAACCCCACCTACATTGCATGGCGACGCGCGACTACTGTAACTTCAAGGGTCTTTGTGATGATCTAGCCATGATTGGACGACCTCTCCCCGATGAAGATAAGGTGATGCATCTCTTAAATGGACTTGGATCTGAATATTTACCCTTCACCACTTCTGCTATGCGCCCTCCTCTTCAGTCCTGTCAGGTGGTCGTTCCTCAACTTATTGACTTTGACATACACATGTCAAAGCTTCAACCCAATCATGCTCCGGCATTTGTCAGTCGCAAAGAAGGGTCGAAAGGCCCGAATAATAACTTCCGACGTCATCGACAAGGCTCCTCCAACTCACTCAACAGTCGTGGGGATCCCTCAAACTCCAGGTCGTCTTCTTTTCACTCAAAAGGCAAAGGTTTTTCCCCACATTCTCAAGCTGGTTGGGCCCGCCCAAGAGGTAACTTCATTGCTTCCCAATCTGGAAAACCACCACAAGTTCAAACCCAGCCATGCCAGATCTGTCATGCCCGCAATCATATGGCATGTAAATGCCCCCAACGCTTCAACCATACATATCAAGAAGACGACATACCCCCGGCATTGGCTGCTCTCACTTTGGAGGATCATGCCGACACAACAGAATGGTTGCTTGACACTGGAGCAGGTGCTCATATGACGATGGATGCAGGTACGCTACAAAATATCCGCCCTTACTCTAGTTCCCTGCGTGTGGTTGCGGGCAATGGAGCCAAACTCCGATCTCACATCTAGGTGAAGCCAACCTTACTGATAAATCTGGATCGACTCTCTCTCTCAAGAATGTCCTGGTTGTTCCTAAGATAGCTAAGAATCTTCTTTCAATTAGCCAACTAACTAGAGAGCTCTCATGTATATGTGAATTTTCTGCTCATGGCTTTCATATTAAGGACGAGACAACATGACAGATCATAGCAGCGGGGACGAGGAAGGGGGATACCTATGCACTTCAACCAAGTGTTGAGGCTTACATGACTACTCAAGCATCTGTGGCTGATATGGCAACTTGGCATCACCGACTCCTTGGAATTCTTCAGAATAAAGGTCTTATTGCTATCAAAGACCGCTTGGATTTCTCTAGCTCTTGTAGTAGCTGTCCGCTGGGTAAAGCCTCCAAATTACCATTTTATCCAAGTAATACAGTCACTGCTGCCCCATTTGTTAAGATTCATTGTGATTTGTGGGGACCTGCCCCTGTGACATCTATTAATGGTTACAAGTATTATGCATGTCTTGTTGATGATTTCTCCCGTTACACGTGGTTCATTCCATTGAAGGCAAAGTCTGATTTTTATGGTCAATTTCTATTTTTTGAGAAATTTGTGCTCAGGCAATTTGAGAAGCACGTCAAAATTGTTCAATGTGATGGTGGTGGCGAATTCGTTAATAGAAATTTCTTGTCCCACCTCGCCCAAAATGGCATCAAGTTACAGCTTTCCTGCCCCCACACCCCTCAACAAAATGGGGTTGCAGAGCGGAAACATCGCTCAATCCGTGAACTTGGACTTACTATGATCTTTCACAACAAAATTCCTCTCAAGTATTGGGCGCCTAATGGGTTAAGCTCAATCATATTCCATTAATTGAATGCCTAATGGTGTGCAAGTGTGCAGCCCAGTAAACACAAGTGGACCACTAATTGGATTAAAACCCAACATTGGGTTGATGCGTTCTCCACGGCTATTTTCTTGCTGAATCGCCTCCCCACTTCAGCTCGAGGTTTCAACACACCATTCTCTCTTCTTCAGGGTCACCACCCAGATTATCATTGTCTTCAGAGCTTTGGTTGTCACTGTTATCCCCTACTTAAACATCCTACATATTCTAAGTTCACACCTAAGTCTGCTCTGTGCATTTTCATTGGGTACAGTGATCGTCGTAAGGGTTACAAATGTCTTCTCCCCACTAGTGGGCGTGTTTATATATCTCGACATGTCCTCTTTGATGAACAGTATTTTCCACTTGGTGACGTGGGTTCCACTCCTGCAAGATGCTCCCAAGATCTTCTTTTTTCGTCATTTTCTGAGCAACCTGCACAGCCAATGCCACCATCCAATGCTCAGGATGAAACCCCTCCCACTGGTACAATTGCTTCTCCACTTACGCCAACCACACCCCAACTTGACACTCCACCTTTGCCCACCTCGCCAACACACATATCGGCATCGCCACCTCCTTCCAATTTCCCCTACTCCGCACCCAACACACCCAATGACATCATCCCTCCAACCACCACCTCTACTGACCTTGCACCCTCTAATATGCCACCTATATCTGCTCCAAATAACCACTCCATGCAAACACGAGGCAAATCAGGAGTAACTAAGCCCAACCCTCGCTATGCCTTATCTACCACCACCCTTCCTAAAGAGCCCAAACCCATTAAATCTGCCCTTCGAGACCCTCAGTGGCGTCGAGCGATGCAAGAGGAAGTGAAAGCCCTCCATCAACAACATACTTTTACACTTGTTCCTTGTCGTCCTGATATGCGCATTCTTGGCACAAAATGGATTTGGAAAACTAAGGTAAATGCCGATGGTTCTTTTGATCGACTGAAGGCTCGGTACGTTGCCAAAGGTTTTAATCAAATTGCAGGGATTGACTTCACTGAGACATTCTCACCGGTCATCAAACCTGGCACAATCCGACTGGTTCTCTCATTGGCACTCATGCACAACTGGTTTTTAAGACAATTAGATGTCAAAAATGCTTTTTTGCATGGTTTTTTGAATGAACCTATATATGTCCGGCAACCACCTGGTTTTGAAAATCCAAAACACCCGCATCATGTCTGGCTATTGCACAAAGCATTATATGGCCTCCGGCAAGCACCAAGACAATGGTTCAACCGATTCAGCAGTCACTTACTATCCATGGGGTTTATATGCAGCACTGCTGACCCGTCCTTATTTGTATGCCATCTTCGAGGTCATATTATTATTCTACTTCTCTATGTGGATGACATTATCTTGACGGGTGATGATATTTCACTGCTGTCTAATTTCATTACTTTACTTGGAAAATCATTTGCCATAAAGGATCTTGGCCCACTTAAATCGTTCTTTGGTGTGGATTGTTAGTATTAGATGGTCTCAAAGCCAATCCGATACTATGTACTTATTCAGATTATTAATAAATGGCAATAATTCATTGTCTGTAATTAATTCGATATGTGTTTATCGTATCACGATGAAGTCCATGAACATGTGCAACAGTCTTCGGATTATGATGAGATCATAATTACGGGACCGAAGACTTATAAACACATGTTCTTAATTGTTCCTAGTCATAGGATGTTTGAGATAGGACATCGAACATCCGGATAGATTAGTATAGGTTACTTCAACTCATATGATGAGGGTGACTGATCCCATAAGTCACTTGTGTGGAGACACTATACTGAATCTATAGGTGCACATTGGTGAATGAGTTCACTGAACTTATCCGACTATGAATCGTTAGATGGTAATCACCTCACTGTTAACCAGCTCGATTCATTTGTCACGGTTGCGTGGATGATCTTTGGACCTGAGACTCCAAAGCTATCTTGTTGGTAGGTTTCTGAGTTTTGACCTTGACGAACGAACCCCTAACCATGGGTTATCAATAAGTCAAGCGATCGGATTCAGTGAAATGCTTTCGAAGGTAATTGTGTGTTCAATACGGGATCATCCGCTCTCGGTTGTTTGAGAGAGAATGTTCCGGAAATGATGCGCTTAAAGTCTCTGGCCAAGGCGGACTCTGTAATCGATAAGGAGTTATCGGATTCAAATTAGCGGCATCTGATTCAAGTGAATCGACCAAATAGGATTTAACAATAAACCATGCCCTACGTCGATTCGGGAACGTTGCACGGATGAAGGATTATATCCGCGTGCTAACCGATGACAGAAAGGTTCCAATAGAAGGTTGCGATAACCCCAGTGCCATCCAGGATCACGCGATGTTGCTTGACATCCAACGTGATCGGCAGTCCGTCCGAATTTATTGTGGGACATTAAATTCGGCTGATTAATTAAATATAAGGATATTAATTAATTCAGTGGGTCAGTAAAGGGTTACTGGACTTAATGGGCTATTAACTGGACTGGTATTTGGGCCTAGAGGGTCACACGCAAATGGTTTTTAAGTCGATGGATAATCCGACAGGATTTCAGATAAGTCTGGGTATTTATGAAAAATCGCAAACTGACTTCTTATAAAAGAACGGATTCTACGTCTGGGGCCAGCAACCCTGACCTAGCCGTCATTCATTCATCCCCACTTTCTCTCTCTTCTGGGTGTGCGGTTCCCAATTGCTCCACTTTTCGTTCGACGGGAATTCCGAATCCGCATGTCGCGGCGGATTACGTGCAGTCAGACGGGATCTACGAACGCCGCAGCGAGCGAGGAAGCGAGGACGATCCATCGCGAGGAGAACCGCGTGGATACCGCTAGAGGTCGGGCATCTGCGCGACTTGCGGCATCGCTCCGACGGAACCGAAAAACGGACGCGGATTCGAATCCGCGTAAGGTAAATTCGATTTACACCGGTTTAATTTTAACGACCGAAACGGGACAGATCCGATCCCGAAAATTTTATTCCGCTGCGTTTTAGGATCGGATCCCGACACAACGATCCTAACATGGATGTCCAACGTAACAACCAAGGGTTGCTCCTTTCTCAAGCTCGTTATGCACGCACCATTCTCAAACGTGGAAACATGCAACTGTATTGCTACACCTATGGCTATTCAATCTGGTACTCTGCTACTGACCTGTTTCATGATCCTCAACTTTATTGTAGTCTGACTGGTGCTCTTCAATACCTCACTTTTACACGTCCAGACATTACCTACAGTGTCAACTACATTTGTCAATTCATGCATGCTCCATCTATAGGTCACTTTCAACTCTTGAAAAGGATCTTGCGATATGTAAATGGCACTAGCACTTATGGTATGCAGATCTATTCTCAATCAACTTTGGATCTTTATGCCTTTTCGGATGCCGACTGGGCTGGCTTCCCTACTACCAGACATTCCACATCAAGCTATTGTACCTTCCTCAGCAACAATTGTATTACTTGGTGTGCAAAGAAGTAGCCCACAGTCGCTCGTTCGAGTGTAGAGGCTGAATACCGATCCATGGCATCTGCAACTGCTGAACTTGTCTGGTTACAATATCTACTACGCGACCTTGGGATTACACTTAATAAGCCATCACAATTATTCTGCGATAATCTCAGTGCTCTTTACATGACAGTCAATCATGTGTTTCATGCCAGGACAAAACACATGGCTTACTTTGTTTGCAGAATAACTTAAACCAGAATAAGGTTCTGGGGATTTCTTAAACCAGAATAAGAGATATTTTGATATGGTAAATTGTTGGTATTCCACCCATAATAAGGAGAATTAGACTGTGCTATTCCAAGTGATTTGGTAGGAATAAGTGAAATAATGAGTGAAATAAAAGATAAAATTGAAAGAATTGAGGGAATTAGATATTTCAAGTAGGTTTGAGGAGTTGGAGGAATTGGAGGAATTAGACATACCCTCAACCAAATCAGAATAGAGCCTTTATACTAGCTATTCTGCCCCTATTCCACAAACAAAGTGAGCCTAAGAAGAGATGAGTACAAATCACATAAAGGGACGAACCTTAGGCCTAAGTAGACGACAGATCCAGGACATTACCGTCCGCCATGACAACGAAACAGCACGAACCTGAGACCTCCCACTCGAGGGAGGTTGCGTCCCACCGCGCTACATGCACTAGACACGTGGTCAAAGACTCAAAACCAACGAGGATGTTGGCTTCTCTGATCATTCGCCTAAATTGGTCTCACCAGTGAACACCTCCAAGTCATTTTTGTATAATCTAGCATTCTGAGGCGTTTTATTCCGATCAGGCTCGACTCAGGGGAGGGCCCTCCACGAGAAGCCGCCCTGAAATTCTCAGTACAATACAAACGGGCGAGTGAAGCGGGCCTTCATCTGGTTAATAACTCCCTTATCACTTATCAGATCGTCACATGTGATCTGCGCCAAGGGCATAAATGATGCCCGCCCAAGAAGAGAACAGGCCCATACCCTGGTCCCAGCGCGGAAGAAATATCCCTGCGGTCCCGGCCCATCAACACCTCAACCCATGACGATGCCGGTAGGGGCAGTTTTGTTGTTTCTAATTGTGAGTAATGTTTGCTGTAATATCTCAAAGACATTGCAGTTTTAATCGATATCCGATCGCGAAATCGGATGGCACACGGTCACCGCACCATCTGACAAAAAATGTAGTAAAATTTTAAGTTCACATGCCATATGATCCTATAGATGTCAGTTGTATGTTAAGAGGCTTGAATCGTTTAGGTGTTGCTGTGATCAGATGGCACTCTCAGTCGCTGTTCTATGTGACAAGAGATGCAGGAACTTAAGGTTCACATGTCATCGCATCGTGTAGGACCAGCAGTTGTATGTTGAAGGGCTTGGACTGCTTATTAGTGTTATGGTCAGTTCACGTGCCATCTGATCCCACGGACAGCAATTGTACGTTGAAGGGCTTGGAGTGCTTATTTTGTTATGGTCTATTATTGTGATTAGACGGCAGGCAGTTGTTGTACTATCTGATAGGAGATGCGGTGACACTTAGCCCTACCGGGACAGTAGAATTAAGGCCGACAATGAGTCGAGTCGAATTTTAAATGGTTCGGACTCGGCTCGACTCAAAGAAGTTTGGCTCGGGTTCGAGTTTCAAATCTAGGTTCGAGTTTAACTTGTCCCGTTTTTATCAGGTTCGAGTTCGGCTCGGCTCGAGTTCGAATCACACAAATTTGGACATATTTTATTTAGTTCTAGTCATTTGATGCACAGTTGAAATGAAGATCTTTTAGTAAATATATTCACTTGACATAATTTGGAGAAATTAAAAAATTATACTAAATATATCGAGTCGGCTCACGAGCTCACGAGCCGAGTCACAATAAACTTGAGCTCGACTCATTAAAGTTATTCGAGCTTTAATCTAAACTCGAGTTTGGCTCATTTAAGATTTCGAGTCGAGCCGAACCCGAGCGACTTGCAAGCGGCTCGACTCATTGCTAGTCTTAAGTAGAATGAGTTATTTGAAATTATTTATATCGGAATTATTTTATACTAGAATAAAAGATGTTTCAATTTGATAATGGTGAGGTCTACTGGCGGAATAAGTAGAATAAATAATTCTTAAATCTAAAATGGAATTACTTATTCTCCTTATTCAAAGTATAAACAATTTTAACACGATATAACCTATTGAGGCTTGGACCGCTTAGTGCTATGGTCTCCCACCTCCCTTGACTCGGATACCCAATGGTGCCTCTTAAGGCGGATTGGGATCCTCCGAACCAAAAAACTCTAATATTCATGTTCTTCCAAAGGTGAGGCAGTGAACCCCACTAAACTGTTGAAACTGCGACTCTTATGGCCTTTCTTTTATTTTTCTTCATTAATTCGGAAAATATTACTTATCTTCTGAACAACACCTTAGCTGTACTCTCTACATCCCCCAGCGTATTCAAAATTAAATGCTATGCTCTCTCTAGTCAGCAAGATGGTTAACGAGAGTTCACCGTTTCAGTAGCATGATGTGTGAGGATATTTACGATTGGTTTGAAGGTAAAATTTTAGAAATCAAATTAAATCGAAGTAGAGAGTAAAATTGAATCAAATTAAATTGTAATAGTTTGAAACATTGTTTGGTTCTATTTGTTTTGCAATTTGGACTTTATAATGGGCCAATATAATTAAATAATCTATTTTAACATTATTTTAAAAAAAAATTATTAAAAAAATTATTTAAATTTTATTTAGATATTTAAGTCTCGAAATAGACTATTATAATTAAACATCATATTTTATTAAGGACTCAACACCTTTTTTGTATAAGATGACAACCTAAAAGATATTATTTGAAAATAATTTAAAATTTTATATCTCATAATTTACATAAATTTACACTTAATATAAGAATTTAATACTTATATTATGTCTTTTTAACGTAATTCGATTTATTTGGGTTGGTTTAATTTATGAACGAGAGAAATAAAACTAAATCATATTTCTTAATTCAATTTGATTTCAACTCAAATCGAAATTTTCAGAAGTTCAAATTAAACCAAATTAAACCGAATTAGCTAAGGGAATGAAAATAGTATCACCTCTTTAATTTAATTATACTTGGACATCACTTTTGATGAAAAAATTTGTGTGTAGGAGATCTCAATCCGCCTGGCTCCGCCACTTGATCGCCAAACGAGCAATAAGGGGCCCAACAGCGGCCCAAGCAGGGAAGCAGGCACCGGGAGAGAGAGAGAGAGAGAGAGAGAGATGCATGAGGGGACCGGGCTAAGGGAGAGAGAGACGCATGCTTCAAGGGCCCAGTGCTGAGAGAGATTGCGGCCACGCAGACGGGGGCCAGGGCTTCCATCAATCCGGGAGGAAAACGTGGCTGGAGGCATCGGGGCCGCCTTCAGCCCATAGCTCTGGGGCCTTTTGTCGATCGCAATCCCAACCCCACCTGATGGGCCGTGCTCCGCTGCCGGCCCTTCCTGTCCTGTCCCCCCAGTGCCCCCGTAGGCCCATGAAGTCCATGTGGCCCACCCATCTCCTTACGTCGTCTTCCCCTCCACGTCGGATTTCCCGTACAATCCCCTTCCCCAACCCCCCACTCCCGACTCCCTGGGTATCCCCTCTTATATACCACGCAGTGGCTTCAAACTGCCATGTACTGGCCAAACCATGTCAAGGACTCACATATATGTATATGCGTTGTATGCATACGTATAATATAAGCTCACCGCTCTCCATCGCTCCATCTCTGTGCCTAGGGAGCACTCTCTGAATCCTCATATTCTATTTTTCTCTCTCTCTAGATACCCTGTTACAAGCATTTGTGAGCAGCTAGAACAAGAAGCCAGAGCAGCCATGCTTCGGCAGCCGCTGCTGCACCTTCCCACCGTAACAGGCCTGGCAAGCACCGCTGCCACGGCCAAAAGGCCCAGCCCACTCTTACCTGTGCCCAACCCCGAACCAAGACCACCGCCACCACCCACCCCCACTGCCTGCAAGTTACTTGTCGTCCCACCCGTCGAGAAGTCCTCCCCCACCCTCCCTAGAGAACCCACCCCAACGCCAGTTCGACCACCACGACCCGTGCCGCCGCCGCCCCCTGCTCCTCTCACCACGACCAGTCCCCGGCTTAATCCACTTCAGAGGCTGGCAGCCTCTGCTCTGGACTCCATAGAGAAGAACCTCGTGGTGCAGTGGGAGAAGAAGCGCCCCCTCCCCTACACGGCGGACCCTGCCGTTCAGATCTCTGGCAACTTCGCGCCTGTGGCGGAGTCGCCCGTGCGGCACGGCCTCCACGTCTCCGGGCGCATCCCCGACGGCCTCCGTGGCGTCTACGTCCGCAATGGCGCGAACCCCCTGCTCCCTCCGACGGGTGGGCACCACCTGTTCGACGGCGACGGCATGGTGCACGCCGTGTCGCTGACGGGCGCGCACGCCGCGAGCTACAGCTGCCGGTACACCCGGACGAGCCGGCTCGCCCAGGAAGCCGCCCTCGGGCGCGCCCTGTTCCCCAAGGCCATCGGGGAGCTGCACGGCATCTCCGGGCTGGCCCGGCTGGCGCTGTTCCACCTGCGCGCGGCCGCGGGCATCGTGGACGCCGCCTCCGGCATGGGCGTCGCCAATGCCGGGCTCGTCTTCTTCGACGGCCGCCTGCTCGCCATGTCGGAGGACGACCTTCCCTACCACCTCCGGGTTACTCCGGACGGCGACCTCCACACCGTCGGGCGCATCGACTTCGGCGGGGGGCTGCGGTCCTCCATGATCGCCCACCCCAAGGTCGACCCTGCCACGGGCGAGCTCTTTGCGCTGTCGTATGACGTTCTCAACAAGCCATTCCTGAGGTCCTTCCGAGTGAGCCCGTCAGGGAAGAAGTCCCCGGACGTGCCCATCTCACTCGCCAAGCCCACCATGATCCATGACTTCGCCATCACAGAGAACTATGTGATCATCCCCGACCAGCAGGTGGTGTTCGAGCTCGCGAGCATGCTGCGCGGGGAGTCCCCGGTCAGGTCCGACCCGCGCAAGCGGGCGCGCTTCGGCGTCCTGCCGAGCTACGACCCGGATGAGTCGAGGTTGCGCTGGGTCGACGTGCCGGACTGCTTCTGCTTCCACCTGTGGAACGCGTGGGAGGAGCCCGACGGCACCATCATCGTCATCGCCTCCTGCATGTCTCCACCGGACTCCCTCTTCTGCGAGCACCAGAACGAGCCATTCCAGAGCAAACTCTCGGAGATCAGGCTCGACCCGGCAACGGGCGAGTCGACTCGCCGAGTCATAACTCCCGAGCTGAACCTGGAAGCCGGCCAGGTGAACAGGCGGCGACTCGGGAGGAAGACCCGGTTCGCGTACCTGGCGGTGGCCGAGCCATTCCCCAGGTGCTCAGGCATCGCCAAGGTCGACCTGCACAGCGGCGAGGTGACAAATTTCGACTACGGCGACGGACGGTTTGGCGGGGAGCCTACATTCGTGGCAGCGAGCAGAGGCGGCGGCGAGGTGGAGGATGAGGGGTACGTGATGGGTTTGGTGCATGACGAGAACTCGGGCGAGTCGCAGTTGGTGATACTGGACGGGTCGAGCATGGCGCAGGTGGCGGCGGTGAGGCTGCCGAGCCGGGTGCCCTATGGCTTCCATGGCACCTTCATTAGCTCAAGTGAGCTACGAAGGCAGCGATAGCCCAAACTAACCAGTAGTAACTAGCGTTTGTGAACAAAATTAGGTTGAAGTGGTGCATACCCCACGGTAATGGCGGATCCAAAAATTTTGTCCAATGAGATCACTCGGACAATTAGGTCGTAAACATGATTGGGTCAGTAAAATCTTAGACTAATCATATAGGATCCTGAGTTAGACCAATGAGATTATGAGCTAACTCAGTGAGATCTTAATTATGTTAAGAGTGCTTTGAGTTGAACCAATAAATTTGATAAAATTTAATGAGGTGAATACTGGATCCGCCACTGCCCCTTAGCGGCCGGCTATTAGATCTTGTTTTGTTTTGTTGTTTTGTTGTGTAAATTCTAACAGTGAAGGGGGGGGGGCTTCTTCGTCTTTTAATTTGCAACAAGTGACAAATGGAGAGATAAATAAACTGGGAGCTTTTCTTTTTTTTTCTTCCCTTCCTCTTTTGCTGCGGAAAGAACAATAAGGAATCCGTCTCTGTCGTCAGTTCCACACATCAAATAGTTAAAGCTTGTTTTATTGAGAAATTTTTTGCAGAGTGGAACCAATTGTTGAGGCTTCCACGACGACTATGCTTGCTAAGTTAGCCTGGACGTACGGAAGCTGCTTACCTCACGATATGCTCAGATGTCTTCATAAAAAGTGCAACATGTTGCACGTTATAAGTAGTTTTAGTTGGAGCTTTGTGATGAAGAATTAGAAGTTCAGATTCTAGCTGAACACGCGTGTAGCTAATCACGACTGCAGACATGTGCATCGGATTAATTAGGTGACTGAATTAATTAGATAATTAGTTACTCATCAAGTTTTACAGTTGATTTGATAAGAATAAATTAAACGGCGCTTCTGCTGACATTGTAGACATTATTTTGGGCACATGCATACTAATTTCTAGACTTGATGACCAAGGTTAGGTTAGTCATCTGACTTGGTTACTTAATCTTATTCTATAAACATGTGTGCACTTCTGGTATTGTAGCTGTCATAAACTGGTCAGGCAACGACGATCGTCCGATCAAATTTTCTGACTACTCGATAGAATTTGTAAAAATTGAAAATGCCTAAGATAGAGTCTACAAGAGGGAGAAGAGACGTCAAAGAACCCTCCGTTCTTCTGAAGAGCAAAATCCTCCGATTGCTAAGTCAATTCTGAAAGGAAATGAATCTTCTAGAGCTTTAAGCTAATATTCAGCGTACCTTTTATCGGAGAAGGAATAAGATATATATAGTCCCTCTTTGATATAGCATCTTGAGAGCCGTTTACTCTTGGGGGAATTAATTGGCCTATGATTTACTCCCTTTGATTGAGGATATCGTGGGATATCGGATAAGGAGAGATCTCCTCGTAATCGAAAGAGCAGATCGTGCAGACCTACTTTAAGTGGATGGTTATACTATTAACCTGCAAGATCCGCCTAATGACGGAGATAAGTTATAAGTCGACCTTAGGAGATCTTCAATCTCTCGGGTAGCTAGAAGGAGACAGCCTTTGAATCCAAGTTTTTAACCTCCTTTGAGACAAGTCACAAACCTTTAGTTACCGAGAGGGTAGTTTTCTCTTGGTACTCGATAAACGTGCCTGAGACACTGCGACTTCTCGAAACTTAGTGACTGATGTGTCGATCTTTCAGGCCTGACATTCTTGGGACTTGAGTACATGTACGCCAAGTTTCTGCTTTCGACTTCCTAATTGAGGTATCGGAAGAACTCACATGGTACCTTCGTGCAAGTTCCAACGGACTGTGGGTCCTTAGACTTCTTGACTAAATGGACCTAATTGAGCCGGATCTCAATCACCTCTCATGAGGTATCAAGATAGACAAAGAGGTTCTTGAGTTATCTTCTAACCTCCATTGTATGCTCAAAAGAAAAGAAAAAAAAAAAAGATGATGTTAAGCCAAGCTAGATAAGTTATCGTCAGCTTCTAGAGTCAACACTTGGGGATAAACACTCGGTGCACTTGAGGCGATAAGGTTAAGCCCACTTAAGATAAAATTAAATTATCTCTATTTTTTGGAGTTAAATCTGCAGTATAGCCTCAATAGTCGTATCCTGATATCAAAACCAGATTGAGGATGGGCATGTGGAATGATTTGTCTTTATCCCATTTTAAATTATCATGATGCCAAGCGTGACCTAGTATTGAGCTGCCTTACTTGTTGCTAGCGGAGTCTGCAGGTCTAAGTAGGGCAGGAGGGGATCTGGACTAAGCAGCAATTCACTGATGTTGCTCATTTTCCTTTCCCACGTACTTTCAGATTGGATGAAGAGATATTTTTTTTAGAAAAATGATTCAGTGACATCACAGTCAAGGAGTTTTTTTTTTCACTTATCCTCCTTCGTAAAAGCTAGAAAGAGTAAAGTGAAAAAGGTCCCCTCACTGTGGCACTCGACCGTATGATGCGGTCGAGCCCACTGAATCGAATCTCTTTTTTTTAACCGATTAATTGGCAACTAAGGGGGGAAAAAACAGAGAAGTTAGGCGATCCATGGCATGTCGGACCTGCAGGGAGCATGATTTCACCATAGAGGATTCCTACAGGCACACCCATCACAAGTTCTTAACTTGTTTCGGCCATTGACCTATATCTACCAGGGTATGTTTGGATACAATGCAGCCTAAATTTTAGATTATGAGGAGAAAATCAAGCCAAAGAATTAAAAAGGCAAAATGTCTATAAAGGATTTTATTAACAAGATTTATAAGTTTTGGAAAAAAAAATATAACTATAAAATAAAAAATGTGTTTCTTAGATATTGCCGTCTACAAGCTACAGCACTTAGGACTAACCGTTCCAATCTTGATATTTATTTGTAAGTCCTAAAAATCTCAAGTTATTAGATGGATACCCAAAAAAATTAAGAACAATCCATTCAAGCATTGACCACCTAATGATCTGATCTCCTTTTTATTTATTTTTTCTATCATATCCTTTTTTACTTAATCGAAAAGATATGTGCACAACCCTCACAGCAAGAAGGCCTAGCTAATGGTGTTTATGTTAGGAGAGGAATCCATTTATTGTCTGTAGAGGGTTGGAGATTGTTGGGGTCAAGCTGCAGCACTACTAACCCCACAAAAGTATAAAAAACTTCTATGAAATGATTTCACAAGTACACACATGTAAGAAGAATGTGACAAAAAAAAAAAAAACACATGTAAGAAGACAAAAAGATTTAGTGTGGCTCTATCATTATTTACATATGTTCATCAGGCTAATATCAAGAGAACAAGATCACTAAAGTAGAAAACTTTTGCAATAGAAACTGGTGAGGTTTTTGACTCTGTCACTAACCCTCTCTTCTCCACATTATGTTCGAACTCAGCCAGATGAAACATAACATTAGACTATTTGTAGAACAACTTACATGCCATCAGTCTTTTTTTTCTTTTTATTAGGAGTGGATCACCTAATCTTGTTGCAGTCTCAGTCACATATGTCGACACACCAAACTCATCGCGATCTTGTTACTAAGTCCATAATGTTCTAACTAGGACCAAGATGCATAAACTCTAAATTGGAGATAAGGATGCATAGCATTCATCGCTTGATCATGCAAATTGTACAATAGGATAAATCACCAAGGCAGCATTTAGATCACAAAGGATCCCGAGAAGTGATGGGAGTGAGAAAGGGTCGTTTGGACAAGAATATTCTTTTGGCCTCCTTAGATCAGATTAATAAGTTTATTACAATTTATAGTCCCCAAAGTAATTAAACTCATCCAATAAATACGATTTAACTATGCACAGCTTAAACAAGGTCCTCCAGTGGGAAGGGATACAGAAGCACGTGTTTAATCAGGTGCACCTTTTAATAAGGAGCTCGGATTAGATGATCGGGATATGTCACTAGTATAATCAGCAAGAAAATTTGTTAGCTCCAATTTATGGGATACGTCTAATGAGTTTATTATTGATGCAGTCGAGGTATTCGCAGACTGTTCTCAGATGCGCAATCCGAGATCAGAAGAAAATCAGCAAGGTTCTCGGACGTAGTCTCGGGAGAACCCTCTTCAACGGTCAAGTCAATTATTGAGAAGAAGATAGGGATGAAATGTATTGGAGGAAAGAGGAAACTTTTGTTTCCTTTTTTCTCATGCAAGTAATATTCTATTTATAAGGAGTAGGTAGAGAAACCTTTTTTATGGCACACAATGTAAGACTATTCATAGATATGAGAGCATATATCTCCAAAACGTTGCTAACTCCTTTTTCACCATTGGGTCGAAAGCCCGTGTCCCTCCAACTTTGGATTAAGTCGAGCCTAAGAGGTCTTCGCCACTCGACTCACTCGGCCTTTGGTTCATCTGATCAATCTGGCCATCTTTTGGCCCATCTCTCAGCCTTAGTTCTTGGCCTATTAACCTAGACCCATTCGGCTTACTCCATCAATTATCATCAACAATGTCCGCTCGGGCAGGCACCACCAAGTTAGCCCATGAATTGAACTAAGGATGAATGACTATCTAATCATGTAATCAATTAGATTCTTCCAAGAAGCACTTATGAATATCCATAAGAATCCTTAATTGGTATAGTCAATCTTAAAAGTCGGATGGTGTGCATTTTTTCCCTATTTCAGCTTCCAAGCGAGGAAAATGCTATTAAGGTGCTTTCTTAATACGCTTCACACGCATCACACTGGCCCATGTGGATTAGGGGGAAGGTAAGAAGAGAGTGTCAAAGAACCTTTGAATCAATGGCGTGGAACTTTCTTTTTATGAAGAAGGTCATGAGTTTTTTAATCTTAGGCTGTTGTGCATGATAGAAGATTTGTCGGATCTATATTTGAGTACCCTCCACAAGTGACGGAGTCCATAAAGAGATTTTTGTCCCACGCGGTGAGACTTTGAATCCAGAATAATCATATGCAGTGGGAAAAAAAAAAATTCTATTACGGAGGAAAAATTTAGTATAATTACTCACATTTGTACCTACTCTATTAGGGAAGCCTTGTAAACACTTCTGATTAAAAAAAGCACATGCATGCCCCAATAAAAGATAAAGCTTTTAATAAGAGATGAGATTCTCTTATTACACGTTTTGATCGGAGTCCAACATTCATCTAAGGGGAGGGGAGCCGAACATTGCAAAAAACGTATTTATGTGATCTCAAAATTTGACAAATACATGAATCTTCTCTCTCTCAATATTACTGGACTCCGATCTAAACATGTACTACGAAGATCTCTTCTCTTCCAATAATAATTTGAAAGCTTCATCTTTATGATTAGTTCAATTGAAAGGTTATATTGAGCTAATCATAAAGATGGAGCTAGCTTCCAATAATGCCTAAAAAACAGGCCGCTTAGAAGCTGGTTGACAAGTGGCGAATGGCATTAGTGTTTCAATTGAAAGGTTATAATTAGCTCAGCCTTTCTCATGCTAGATGCATTAACCCAATCCTTCCTAATTGAAAGCTGTACTAAACACGTCCTAAACCTGGTTGCAGCGGATCAAATCTACATTCCCAGCTGCCTGCAGCTCGATAACACAAACTGATGCAAGTCTGCGACTTACTATTGTTTTCCTAGCTAGTTCGAGAGGCACCAAATCTCTTGCACGGTGGCTAGTGAGAAACACATAAATTTTGTCTAATAAAGTCATTCGAATATTAAGTCATAAGTATAGTTGAGTTAGTGTAATCAGTCATATAGGGTCTTAGATGAATTAGTGGGGTCCTAAGTTAAGTCAGTAATCTCAGATTATATTATTTTAAATTAGACTAATAAATTTGATAAAATTCAGTGAGATCTTAAGACCTCACTGAATGAACGTTGGATCCGCCACCAGAGGAGAACAAGTGAATGCAGAAACATGCATGCCCCACGAAGCTGCACCATAACAAGTGCTCATGCACGGCATGCATACACCGGCAGCTTCCCGCGTGATGATGTGCTGCCACGTAGCAATTTCACGTCATCTCCCTCTCCTGGGTTTTATCCTTATGTACATGTGTTTACAATTTTATTCTTTTCACTTAGAACCGTTCAATGCATCCTGCCGGGATTCGGGGTGCCCCCTTTTAGTGTTCAATGGACTGTCGCGTGAGCTTACGGATTTCAAAACCTAGCTACCCTGTAGTCAGTGGTGCACGTAGATCTTTTGTCCAGTGAAGTCATTCGGACATTAGATCATAAATATAGTTAGATTAGTGGGATTTTGAGGTCTTAGATTAGATCAGTGGAGTTTCGAGTTAGATCAATAAAGTCGTGGACTAGACTGTTTTGAATTAGATTAATAAGTTTGACAAAATTCAGTGGGATCCTAAGACTCACTAGATGAATGTTGGATCCGCCGCTGCCTACAACAAGAAGCGATCATTTCAGTATATGTTTGGATTTGAGTCCAATAATACTGAAAAGATAAAGGAGGCAAACATTATAAAAAAACCCTCGTATTGATCCCAAAAGTTAATAATATATGGATCATTCCCCTCTCAATACTATTAGACATTCGTCCAAATATATACTGAGAGGATCTTTTCTCCTGTGCAGCATGCATGCCGGAACATTAGCATTCATATTTCAGAAGCAGCAGCACACGGGGAAGAACAAGAAGAAGAAACGGAAGAGGACAAATATGAAAAAGAAAATGCAGGTGAAGAAGAGGCTTCTTGTTGTAAAGACATCCCCCTTTTCATCACATGCAGAAGAATCTAGCTAAAAAGTGGTGCTGGAACATGTTTCAGTTCAGGGTTAGAAGATGCATGCATCCATGGCTAGGAAATATCTACACGGGCAAGAACCTGACACTTGCCCACGCTAGCGTGTCAGCTAAGGAGCAGGTCTTTTATTTCCTTTGTAATCTTTGTTCTGGCTGATCTAGATGATCTCATAAAGGAATTGATGTCAGCTGATCATTAAAGTTCACTAGACTAGTGTAAAGCATGTAAACCTGTTTTCCTTCTTTCTAATAGTAGGATTTACATGAGACGGATGGATTCTTTGCACCTCTTTGCCTATGCTCCTATGCTTTTAGTACATCTTCATTCACATAAACTAGAGGTAAAATTGATATTTTTTTATCCTAACTTAGTGAATGAATTATTTAGTGGTTCTCATCTCAATTCAGATCATTTATTCTACTTTCTCATATGTGATTGATGTTTTATTCTACCTCATTAGTTGTAATATATTGATACATAATCATAGTTTTTTTTTTGAGAAGTGGATGGTACCACGTATATATTAATGAAAAAAAAGAATTTACAAGTAGAAAAGTGAAACTGCTCACAAAAGCCCCTCACAAAGCCTACCCAAGGAGAGAATACAACATGGAACACCCAAGAGAAAAGATCTAAAAGGCCCAAACAGACAATACACCAAGAGGATGTTAACATCATTGCACTTACAAAGAAACAAAAGGGTATGATTTCTCAATAACCAGTACAAAAAGAAACAATCCATTTCTTCACACTCTAACATATAAAAGTAGCCACTCTATCAGGAACCAAAACTTCTCTCTTGAAAACTCTACTATTCCTCTCCCCCCATAAAGCCTAGACAATCGCATGAAGGATCATCCACCATACTTGCTTGTCCTCTTTAGGCAGTGGGAATTTGTCCCATAAGAGGAAAAGCAAGTCTATGTAGTCCACTTGGAAGCTATGCAAACCCACTCGGCCAAGCACTATCTGCCAAACTTCCCAAGAGAAAGAACAACCTACGAAGAGATGGTCTAAGGATATATCCTAAACACCACATAAAGGACAGGTAATAGAGATGGAAGTCAAAAATCGAGCCAGCCAGTCACAAGTACGCATAGATTGCAAGATCGGCTGATTTTGATCCGGATCGGGATCGGCACGTCCTAATCCGATTCGGAGGGGAGATCATTGTCCCCCCCCCCCTCATTCAGGAAAAAAAAAAATAGAATCAGCCTTTATCCGGCCCAAATCGGCCGATTCGGTCTGATACGGCCCTATACAAGCCGATCCCAGATCTCCCTTAAAGGGGGAGCAAGAGACAGCAGCAGCATTTCGCTGTTATGGCTGCTGCAGCTCTGGCTCCCCCACCCGGTACCTCTCTCTCTCTCTCTCTCTCTCTCTCTCTCTCTCAATCTTGACCGAAAGAAGGGAGTTTTCACTCCGTTATTGCCGGTCGACCGGCCGACAGCCACTGCAGCCACTATTGTCACTGCCACCGCCGCCATCTATCTTTTCAGATATTATGGCTTTTATGATTCGGATAAATGAAGAACAGATAGACTAATGAAATGGAATGAAGTATCAATATTCATGTAAAGAAAATAGATTAGACAATCTCGCTCTCTCTTAGCAACCCTACAAGTCGGTCAGATGCCAGGTATTTATACATCTTGCCTAATATTAGTACAAAATGAGCTTTTCTCAACATATAGATTTCCTACACAAATTGTGACTCTTTTCCACTTATATAGGTGATCTTTTTCGGTTCAAATTACGTCATTAGCAATCTCACAGACAATACATATTACACTATAGTACCTCTTTAAACTTGACGCTTTTTTTTAGAAGAAAACTCAAAAGCTAGTACTACTAGACGAGACCACATATGTGTTGGTTAGTCGTACTTCATGTTGCTCTAGTTTCATCGTATGACGAGACTTTCCAAGTAACTGATGGCCGCACTGAGCTTTTATTTTAGGAAAAATGGTTCCAAGTGCGTTTTGCTTTGCCGCCAATTGTGAAGGATCCTGCTTTGAGAGAGAGAGGAGAGAAAGAGCAAGGGAGGAATGCGGGCTCCGATAGTTAACCCAAGGTGAGTCCTATTCTTCACCTCAGTTTTCTTTTTATAGAGGTCATTCCGTTAACTATCTCCGCCCCCTCCCCGGAACCGCCTCCTACATATTAGGGATCCTGGGAGACCAAGTCTCCATACTTATCTCTGTAACAGACTCCTAATGTCAAGGGATGGTCACTATCTAACATCTCCCACTTGACCATCAAGACCAAATTATTCTTAATACACTCCCACTATCCGTGAGATGTATTGGTGTTGTGACACATTCTCACTATCTGTGTATTTTCAAATCAAATGAATCTTAATACACTCCCACTATCCGTGAGATGTATTAAAGTTCTCATACATGTTCACTATCTGTGAAATGTATTTTCAATTTTGTAAAGAAAAATTCCCGACTTATATATTCCCAAGTCCCATTAGACTTACATGTTTGACAAAACTTTCTACCGGTATACTTTTTGTCAACGGATCTGCAATCATATCACTGGTGGGAATATAAGTCACTTTAATTTCTCCTTTTTGAACAATATCACGTATATAATGATATTGAATTTCTATGTGTTTTCCTCTAGAGCTATTCGCTCCACTGTTAATCAAGCTAATTGCCGCCTGATTATCACAATAAATCTCAATTGGTTCTTCTACCAAGTTGAGATTTAATTCTGTTAAAAATCGTCTTATCCAGACTGCATGAGTGGTAGCCATGCTACATGCAACATACTCAGCTTCCTGTGTGTATCTTGCAACACACCCTTGTTTCTTGCTACTCCAAGAAACAGCAGCACCACCAAAGATAAACAAGTGTCCCGAAGTGGACTTTCCGTCATCTTTATCCCCTCCGAAATCTGCATCGGAATAACCAAGCACTTCTAGTGTATCTGCTTGATATATTAATTTGTGGTGCAAAGTACCTTTCAAGTACTTCATAATCCTTTTAACAGCTTCCCAGTGTGCTGGACCAGGATTACTTTGATATCTACTTACTAAGCTTACTGCGTATGCTATGTCAGGCCTGGTACATAGCATAGCATACATTAAGCTTCCGACTGCTTGTGCATACGGCACTTGCAGTGCATCATGTCCTTCTCCAGGACATTGCTCTTTACTTAATCGTTTTCCATGAACCAACGGCGTTGGTGCTGGATTGCAGTTTTGCATTTCAAACCTCCTAAGTACTGATTGTAAGTACTTATCTTGGTTTATACTCAACATTCTAAACTTTCTATCCCTCAGGATTTGGATTCCGAGAACATAGGATGCCTCACCCATGTCCTTCATCTCAAATTTCTCACTGAGCTCAGACTTAACGTTATTCAACATTCCTATGTCATTTCCAGCGAGCAAAATATCATCTACATATAAAGATAATATAATGAACATGCTCCCACTCTTCATGACATATACACAATTGTCTAATTGGTTTGGAACAAATCCAAGTTGAATAACAACATTATGAAATTTGAGATACCATTGTCTAGAGGACTGTTTCAAGCCATACAAAGCTTTCTTAAGTTTACATACTTTATTCTCCTGACCTTCTACCTGAAAACCTTCAGGTTGTTTCATGTATATATCTTCCTCTAACTCTCCGTTAAGGAATGCAGTCTTGACATCCATTTGATAAAGTTCCAAGTCAAGATGCGCAACAATTGCTAAAATCATCCTTATAGATGCAAATTTAGCCACAGGAGAATAAGTTTCCTGAAAATCTATACCTGGCATCTGTGTAAATCCTTTGGCAACTAATCGAGCTTTATACTTGTCTATAGATCCATCTACACGGATCTTTTTCTTAAATACCCACTTGCAACCTATAGCTTTCCTATTCTTGGGTAATTCACATAGTTCCCATACATTGTTCCTTTTTATGGAATCAATTTCCTCTTCCATGGCTTTTCGCCATAGATCAGAGTCTGAAGATGTCAATACATCATTCAGATTCATGGGATCTATATTATTATCCTCATTTATGTCTACTGTTAGACATGAAGGCTCACATAAGTACAAGTGATAATCATCCATCCATGCTGGTGGAGTTCTAACTCTTTTATTGCCAATTACAGGTTGATTTTCTTGCGTTTCATTCAAAGGCATTTGCTCATCTTCTACATTTGGTGGAAGTTCTTCTTCGATTTCTGGATCATTTATAGGTAAATCATTGTAATAGTCATCATCTATTACACTTAGAGGTTCTTTCTCATGATGAGATTCCTCTTCCTCTACATTTTCTAGAAATGTAGCATCCCTATATTCAATGATTCCTTTTTCCTTATCGAAGAATCTATATCCCGACGATTTGTCACAATAGCCTATGAATCGACACTTCAATGTTCTGAAGTCTAATTTGTCTCTTAGTTGATTTGGAATGAGAACATGGGCTACTGACCCCCATTTCTTAAGATGACTTATTTCTGGTTTCCTCCCATTCCACAGTTCATAAGGTGTACTTTCGATAGACTTAGTGGGAATTCTATTCAATGTATAATTTGCCGTGAGCAATGCCTCTCCCCAAAAATTCTTCGGGAGTCCTGAATGCGATAGCATGCATCTAACAGCATTCATAAGCGTTCTATTCTTTCTTTCTGCCACACCATTCTGTTGTGGCGTATAAGGCATAGTTACATGCCTCCTTATTCCATGCTCTTGGCAATATGACTCAAATTCCTTTGAGTTGTATTCCCCACCTCTATCTGTTCTTAACACCTTAATGTTTTTACCCAGTTGCCTTTCTACTTCTGCTCTATATTTCTTAAAGCAATTGAGAGCTTCTGATTTAGCAGAAATAAGATATACATAGGCATATCTGGAATAGTCATCTATAAATGTTATGAAATATTCCTTTCTATCATATGTTTTTATACTTAATGGTCCACATATATCTGAGTGGATTAATTCCAGTAATCCTTGTGATCTATGTCCTACTGTAAAAGGTTTCTTAGTCATTTTACCGACTAAACAATGTTCACAATGTGACAATTCTATCTTAGTTAATGGCAGTAGGTTCAATCTTATCATTTGTTCCATTTTAGATTTTCCAGGATGTCCTAATCTAAAATGCCACAGATCACATTCAGACAGAAGACACAAGGAATAATTCATAACAGCATCATTAATATTATTAACTTCTGTGTCTACAACAGGAATACAAAATAAGCCATGTTCAGGAACAAGCTTTCCCATGGCAAAGACCTTTTTGTTCTTTCCTATAGACACTCTTTTATTATAGAAACGGACTTCCAGACCATTTTTCATGAGAGCAGTTACAGACAACAGATTGCGCCTAATACTCGGCGCATAACAGACATCCTTGAGGACCATGATGCTGTCCCCAAGATCTAAACGATATGTTCCAACACCTTCTACATTCAGGTAGGTGTTGTTTCCCATGTACATTCTCTGCTCTCCAGGTTGCAGCTGCTTGAATTCCACCAGCCCTTTCTTTGTCTTTGCCACATGACAAGTTGCGCCAGAATCCACCCACCAGTCGTTGGTGTCGATAATCACAGCATTGCATTCCGTCAAACCGACGAATTCACGTTTGCCGGTTCCCCCCTTTTCTGGGTGTTTACCCTTGTTTCCGTGCTTTTCAGGACAGTTGGCCTTGTAATGACCAAATTTGCCACAAGTGTAGCAAGCACCACGGGGAACCTTTTTGCCTTTATAGTGTGATTTAGCTTTGAACTGTGGCCTATTCGGTCCAACAGAGTGATTCTGGCTTTTGTTATATGCCGATGAGGGCTTCTGGTGTATAGCATTCACTTCCTGCAAGTTCAGCTCTTGACCTTTCCTACTGGCAATGATATCCTGCTCAACTGCTAACCTAGCTGGTAAATCAGTGACACGAAGAACGGTACCGCTCATTCTAAGGGTTGTGGCAGCCATATCTAATGAAGATGGGAGACTATTCAAAATAGTCGCCACCTGCATTCTCTCTGGAACCTTTGTTCCAGCAGTGTAGAGATCTTTAGCCATAACAATCATCTTATTCACATGTTCTATGACGCTATCAGTTTCTTGCATACGGCAAGAATTATACCGATGCAATAGGAGCTGAGTATTCACCTCAGAAGTGGTGTCATACTTCTCCTTAATAGCGTCCCATAATTTCCGGGCAGTCTCATAAGTTTCAAAGAATTTTATGAGGTTGTCCTCCATGAACATTAGCATCAGGCTTTTAGCCTTGTTGTCATCTGACAACCATTGTTCTCTTCTCCTGATGTCTCCCTCTCCGGGGTTATCAGTTAATTCCGGAACAGTACTGTTAAGTACATGTTCAATATTATCATGAATAAGACCATATCTAATTTTCCTATGCCACATGTCATAATTGGTACCGTTCAACTTGTCCAGTTTAGCCAGTTCAGAAGCAATGAGTTTACTGGCCATTTTAAGTAGGACAAGGCTAAAGCTCAATACACATAACTTAACAATTAAGATTTGTAACATAAATATCATTAAAACATACATCATTTTGTATAATTCAACTTAGCAGAACAGATTTTTTAAATAACTAATTTACATAAATAATATCAATTTATTTTAACAACAATAAAAAATATAACTTGAATTTTCTAAACATAAATGATTATAATCAATTTATCAAGCAATAACTTAATATGAAATGATTAGTTGTAATCAGTGATGCAGGTTATAACAAATACACAGATATTTAACTAGGTTATTCTTATGCAAACATATTCGAATTAATTAAATATCAAACATGTAAAAAACTGATGTCTACGGCTATGTTAGAGTGCAAGAGACATTAAATTAAAGTGCAGATTTGAATAGTTATGACAGAGAAGAATAAAATGTCTTAAAAAAAATGATAGCTATGCTCAAACAAGAGTCCAATAGACGTAACCCAACAGATGTATAACAGGTGCTGGCATTAATTAAAGGAAGATGCACATGGATGTACGACAGGTTCTGGCAGGTAATTATATTAAATTATACTATATGCATGCAGGAATGTTGTTAGCAGGGGTATAAAAAAAAAAATGCACCTACAGGTTAAATAATATGCAGATTATGACAGGTTCTGGTAAGAGCTATGCTTAAAGTTATCAAGTCTGTTTAAAAAAATAGCAGCAGGTACACGTCAAAAGCAAAAGGCAGATAAAGTTTTATATGTAGAGTAGGAATATAAAGTGTATCTGACAGGATATACAAACAAAACTATTCAAGTTTTAAAAAATTCGTATCTGACAAAAGCAACGAGGTGCATTAAACTATGGCCTATTCGTTACACTGTTTTGACAGAAGGCTAATAAATGGGTGCAGGACTTTAAAACTTGGGAAAGGTGGGCTTATATAACAGCTGCTAACTCGTCAAAGGGAAAAAGAAAATAAAAAACCTGTTGACGAGAGAGGCTGGGTGCAGTGGTTGCAGGTACGCTGCGGGCGGCTGCGGCGGTGGCAGCGGCGGGGCGAGGCGGAGGCGAGGGCAGCAGCGGCGGTTTGCTGCAGGCGAGCCGGGTGCTACTGCGGCGGGTGCGGCGGCGAACCGACAGCGGCGGGGCGAGGCGGAGGCGAGGGCAGCAGCGACGGTTTGTTGGGTGTGCCGCAGCGCGAGGGGGAGCAGCGGCGGGCTGCGGCGGCGGCGATCGCGTGGAGCAGCGGCGATGCGCGGTGGTGCTGCAGCATCGGCGGTCGTGCGGCGGGGCTGCGGCGGGCTGCAGCGGCGCTCCGGTGCGAGTGCAGCGCGGTGGCGGCTGTGGTGTGCGGCAGCAGGACACGGCCGGCGCTGCGGCGGCGGTGCGGCGGGGCACTAGGAGGGCAGGCGTGGGGAGAGAACCCGCGGGGCGATGGCTGCGCGTGGGTGCGCGGGGGGAGCCGCAGCGGTGTGCGGCGGTGGTTGCAGCGGCGATCGCGGCGACAGTGGCGAGATGCGACGGTTCCTGGCGCGGCAGCCGCGGGGAGCAGCGGCGGGCCGCGTCGGGCTGCTGCGGGGCTGCGGCGGGGGTGGCGGTGCGCCGGCAGCGGCGGTGTTCGCGGGGAGCTGTTGTGGTGTGCGGCAGCGGCAACAGCAGGACACGGCCGGCGCTGCGGCGGGCTGCAGCGGCGGGACGTGGCAGCGGCGGCGGTGCTGCGGCGGGCTGCAGCGACGGCGAGCGTGCGGCGGGCTGCAGCGGCGGGCTCTTGGCGCAGCAGCGGTAAGCGCGGCTGGCGTCGAGGCGAGGGCAGCACGGCGGGCCGCGGCGGCGCTGCAGCGGCGAGGGCAGCGCGGCGGCGGCGAGGACGAACAGTTGCTCTGATACCAGTGAAGGATCCTGCTTTGAGAGAGAGAGGAGAGAAAGAGCAAGGGAGGAATGCGGGCTCCGATAGTTAACCCAAGGTGAGTCCTATTCTTCACCTCAGTTTTCTTTTTATAGAGGCCATTCCGTTAACTATCTCCGCCCCCTCCCCGGAACCGCCTCCTACATATTAGGGATCCTGGGAGACCAAGTCTCCATACTTATCCCTGTAACATACTTCTAATGTCAAGGGATGGTCACTATCTAACAAATTGAACACTCACCATTCAATCTTTGCTTCCTAGAAGCCATCTTTGTGATCTTAACTAAGAAAAGAAAAGTTTAATCCAAACTAAAGTTAGGCCCCCCATACATTCAACTTCAAATGTGAGCCACATGCATGGAGCACTTCCACAAGCCGTCTTTCTGAGCAATCTCAACTATGAGAAAATCCAAGTTTCAAACCATAGTGAGGCCACCTAATGTTTCAACTGCTAATGTGAGCCACATGGAGCTCTCAAATCCACAAGCCTTTCCAACATGCCAAAAAGAGTTCGGATCTCCTCAGTGTATACAACTGGTCGATCGAATTCAGTCAATGTACTGAAGGGAGAGACAGATTTTTGAAAAAAAATTCTACTTTGATGGACCCCATCCTCTCTCCCTCTAATGCATTAATTGAACTCGATCAACTCGTGTACTGAGAAGATCCGGACTATGCGGAAAGGGCTTAATCAATCCAAGTGCACGGCTACCTTCTTTTGAAGAGCACTTGTCCTGTCAGGTGACATCATAATATTGTCACGTTCAACACAATTCCAATCCTCACATTGAAGTTAAGGTGAGATTCTCACCGATCAGAATCAAATGCCGGCTTTGCGTGTTCCCACATGATTCCTGTGGTGGCCGCACCATACGGGGAAATTGTTTCAAACTTCTAGAAGAAAAAACATGCAAGAGCGAAGGTCCATGGGATGTTTAGTTATTTGTTATTCCTAGTGTTAGTAATTAGTGTTTAGCGAAATTTTATCAATTTTGATATCCATACACTAGTAAAGTGTATCGCTATAACAAATTTAATATAGGCCAAAAACGTATATTGAAAATGTTCGAGCTTAATCGATCTTTAAGAGTCCAATGACTTCGTCTTCTCTTCCCTTTCCACCTCAAACTCTCTTTCTTCTTTTTCACATCCCCTTCCATATTCTATCAACATCAGTTTTAATATTATTATTGTAATCAACAAAAATATTATTATACAAACAGGGCATTATGTTTGCCAACTTATATTAAAAATGTAAATATAATTAATATCAAACCAACTTATTGACACACCAACGCATAAATCGACTCCGACTATGATACCCAAGTCGCAATGTGGGCCACGATATAAAAGATTAAGTTGAGCTAACTAGAGTTAACTCCTCATAATGACTTAAACCGACTCGCATCAACTTACATGAGAGGCATATATATACATAATGACTCGATGCAACCCATACTGAGCCAAGTATTAGTCTTGACTAGACTGATCTTATTGAATCTGGTCCTTTTTAATGCACGATTAGATCGAGTCCGATCAGTGTAGAGAGGAGTCAGTGGGGTCTGTTGAACTGGTCCTCAGCAAGAATGAAAATTTTCAAAATTCCAACCTCCCTCTCTTTTTCTGCACTGACCTGATTCAATTCGATCATACATTTGAGAGGAAGCGAATCTGATCTTATTGTGCATTACACATCGAAAATCTTAAAATGTGACACAAACGTAGTAGTTCGAGCAAGTCCCGCCAGGTCAGCACCCATGTGGAAGTATTCCCTGATGACTTGCAACATCAGATCACCCACAAGCCAAGCGACGTTGCTAGGTCCTTGTTTACTCTGATCAAATCCTTTGCTTGCGTTGGAGAACATCAAAGAAATGCGTATTTAATTCATTATGTATGCCACGTGTTAGACATAGGTAACTCTCCAAGCAAAGAAGATCAGACGTGGGTCTACGTACGTTCAAAGGGGAGCTAATCATCTCAAAAAAATATCAATAATGCCTTGCAAAAGCCCTCATTTCAGGACTAGAATATGGCCATTAGCAAAGAAAGATATACGTATGACTATGTGAAGGCACGAGTACTTAAGTCACTGCAGATATTACAAAATATTCAAAAGCGATGTTGTGACTGGCAGCACCTAACTTAGACGAATATTGTGAGCTTTTTATTCTAGGCACTTGGGCTTTTTTTCCACCTTATCAAACAACTTGTTCAGCAAAGGTGGCAAGTTGACGTCAAGTTGGTCACAAGTGTGCCATTGCCACTTGCCACCATCCTCACATGAATAGTCATAAACAACGGGTTTTTTTTTATTCCTTTTTGAACGAGTAGACTAATGGTAAAGGAGAGGGGAATTCTTAACTAAGGTTTCGAATTCGAAATTCGGCATGCCGCTGGATTAAGCGCGAGGAAGGAAAAAGACACCTCGCAAAGTTTAAACCTGGGTCCCCCCACAGAAAGTAGGAAACATGTTCGTTGCACTACAAGCGCCGGACATAAAGAATATCCTTTGTTTACTCTTCCTTGATGTCTACGTGATGCTTGCAAGTACTACTAGACCTGAATCCCATTTGAATCTTCTCAAAAGAGCCATGAAATCTAATATAAAAGGCTACCTGGACTCATTTGATAATTGCTTCAGTTGAAATGCTAATAGGAGCTCGAAAAAAGAAGTGCTAATAAGAGTTCTTCTCGAGACAAGATTCTTTCTACATGCCTAAGGTCCTACGATCCGATATATCCACTTATATGTAGGGCAATTCATGAATTGGAAATATTTCGATTTGATTTGGTTAGAACCGATTTTTTTATTATGTTTTATATTAAATGTATACATATTTTTATAATTAAAATAAAAATAAAATAGATGAGTATATATATATATATGTGTGTGTGGCACATATATTTATATATAAACATATACGTATGATACTAAAACGTAACATATTTATGCATATAAATTTATACCAAATATACAAAATATACATTCATATCAGATGTAGTTTATTTGGTCTGGTTTAGTTAAACATGTTTATGAAATCAAACCAAACTAAATTCAACTTCAAATCGAACTGAATCGAACCCAATCACTCGGTTCAGTTTGATTTTTCAGTTTGAATTGAATTATGAACAATCTTAAGTCAAAAATTAATTTGAAAAAATTATTGATTTTTTTTAATGACGAGGAACTTAACACAATAGTCTTGAGCCTATGGATTGTGGAGAGGTCTTAGGTTCGAACGCAACAGACACCGAACTCCTACATCTTTTTTTCCAAGGTTAGTAAATCTGGAGCCCACATCCTCGAATGATTTTATTTTTCTTGCTCCACTAATTGAATGTATACCAAGGCATAAACATCTCGTTGTTCTCTCCTGAGTTAATAGATCTATGCTGAGCGCATGGTACTGATTTCTTCCATCACAAAGTAATGGATTTTGGCATAAATCGAGCACATATTATATTATTATAAGATTTCAGGGTTCACCCAAAATTTTATATAATAGTTTTGTCCTCCCAAATGAAACACATACATACACACAGTGTTCTCCCATTCGTCCAAGTTGAGTGCTGTGCTGGATGCCAAGCACAAAAGAACCTCAAGTTGGAAATGCTTCCTCGTGCTGTGAATTGGACGAGACTTTTGCCCGTTGGAAGATCTTTAGCCTCCTTTGGGTGGATGGGGAGGATTAGGACCGTGCTTGACCTCAGAGTTTGAAGTTCCACATTCTAGGAGAAGTTAGAATAGTAAGAAGTCCCAAACAAAATAAAAGGAAAAGTCATATCAAAATTTCTATTTCTAATTCTTTGAATGTTTGAATTAATGGGAATGAGTAAATGTGTCGATTCCACATATATTATTCACCCTTTTTTCTGATTTTGGAAGGATCCTCACAAATTTAGAGACTAAAATATATTTCTCAAAAAGGGCATACGGGAAAGTGAAAGAACATACTTATAAAGACACGTGGCACGGTTCTACTGGAGCTGCTACTGGGTTCGCGTGAGCTGGCAGGGCCAAGTGGAGGTGAACTCGACTAGGTGGGGTGCGCTTTTGGGCTTTATCCTTCGGGGGCCCAAGTGAGAAACATCTGCCACTGCCATGCCGATAGTTCCGACCCTTAGACTGTGCAATTGGGCTGGAGGCCCACCAGATACGACGACTTGAAAAGCCTGCATCCACCGCACGCGTGGCCCACTAGACCGGATTACGTCACTCCAAACGCATTACCGCAACACACATGGAATTTAGGACCGCGGCAGCGCCGGCGCTCACTGCCTGAGACGATTAGATTTGACCGTGGGCCGACGTCTGCGGCCCTGCAGTCTGGTCAATTCTTGAGGCCCACGAACAACATTCATCGCCCATGGAGTTCTCCTGTTACTTCTTTCTTGGTGGCTGGCAGATCACAAGTCCTTCTATGCGAGGTTAGATGATCCATCCTATCCCCTTCCACAGCAATACCCCACTCTGATCTGTAATAACAAGGGAATTCGGACTATGTGACTATATAAACTAGATGACCGTCGTCGAGGACTCTCGTTAATCCAATGTCTAACGAGTTGATGTGGTCAATATGAGGAAACTACTTTGTCTCTAACCATAGTTAATGAATATATTGTTCGTGATTAACGAGAATCTTCTATCTTAGTTGTCAAACTAAATTTCCCAAGATTAAATACCATTTATATCACTTTTTTTTTTTGACAATAAGAAGGATTCATTCATATCAAGTAGAAGGGGTTACAGAGGATAAACTGCTTGAATAGCAGAGGTAATACAGTGTGGGATGTTGGAAGCACTCCATTGATTCCCAGACGAGAAGCAAGCATTCCATTGATTCCCAGACGAGGAGCAAGCTGCAAGTCTAGCAACTGTCCTTTAAATCCATCGGAGATGGAGATCACCAGCCGAAGCCACTTATTCTGCAGGTAGAGTCCCCCTTTTCTTCTATAGTTCCATAGTCATGCTTGCCTGGTTTAATCTGCACCCATAAGATGGAGTGCAACAAGTCGAAAGTGTAAGGACTTGAGGATCGTGGTCATGCGATGCAGCCAATCTTTTATAACTGGAACTAATAACCACTTCACTACATGAGTCTTGCGTATACATAAGAGTAATACTTGTTGTAATATCATATGCTATTGCATTGTGAGGGCATTACAGTAAATATTTAAAAAAAATATTGAAATTTTTTTAACCTGGGTCCTATGTGCCTTACATAGCCATACAACTCAATCTCTAATCTGACGACTTAAAAAAAAAATTATGAAACTTTTTTAGGTTGGGCCCCAAACACCCCATATATCCGTACAACTCAATCTCAGATCTGACGATGTGAAAACTTTCTAAAAAATCGAAAACTATTATTGGGTGTGGCCCATTAAAGATGTTTTTTATTGTTTACAGGGGCTCTTTTTTATTTTTTTAAAAAATTTTAAAGTCAAAGAATTCGGATTATATAAACATGTAGAATATGTGAGACTTAACGTAAAAAAATTAAAATATAATTTTTTTATATTTGCTGCAATGCCTCCCACTACAGCCGCAGGGCAGGGGCATTCCAGCAAGTATTACTCATGCCGTAAATGCGCAGCCCAAATAGTAGACCGGGGCCCAACCCATTTGTTGGACGGGCCAACATCTTCTAGACCAGGCCCAGTCTGGTGGGCGGAACAAGCTCCCCCATACGAGGTCCGGCAGGACGAAGCCCAATGAGCCCACAGACCAACCGAGGCATTTGTCATTCTTTACCCTTAACTTGGTTTCTTCTAATCTAATATCCCGATCTATTCAGTTGAACAGCAAATAACCAAAAAAGCAATCGATGGGCGTAGGTACACTCGTAAATTCTAACTCGAGCACAAGGAACGTAAGTGGGCATCCAATTAACCACTCGGTAATCATGAGACCACACTAAACACCTCAAAAGTTATATTATTCCCAAATCCAATATCATGCACAATAATGACCTGAACTGACTAGGAAGAAATACTATACCACTCTTGCGATGTGCACTTGTGCAGTGTACCCCACTGTCTGATGTAGATTGCACAGTGCACAATGTTTGTACCCCCTCTTGAGGATATATTAGGAGCTAAGTGTTGCTGCATAATATTATTGTCAGTTTGGTTATACATAAAATATAATCAGATGGAAATTTTTTTTTAAGAAAATACATTTACAAAGAAAATGAGAACAAAATTCATCATTTAATACTCATGCAAATATATTTAGCTCCTTTGAAAACAGGCATCCAAATTTATCTTAAGTTTTCTGTTGACTAGAGTGTCACGGACTACCAAATAAGTGATTGTGATATATTTTTCAGGAAAAACTTTTCATGTAGCCCATATTACATGAAAACAAATGGACCCTATGTGCACCGTCTAATCTGCTGATTGAAAGGAGGAAGACCCATGTGGGTGTACTGCACCACTATAGTAGGCAATGCAGCAAGTATCTCTCAAGAGAGCGACTCGCTGCACACCTCGAAGGCGCGTGCGTGAGCTGCATGTTGCGCACACCCAACAGGGTGCGCGCGAATTCATGGGTGCTCAGTGAGAATTTCTCATCTCTCAATGTCATAACATAAGTAGCTCACTAAAACCCTAATCAAGTAAAGATGCAGAGTAATAACCTCTTTCTTTAGAACAATTGACACCAAGAACACTAAATATGCTATTCGCTACTTCACTCTAGGAAAGTGGAGCATATATGGGAAAATAAGGTAACCGAGAAGCTTGCCCTACTCTTCCAAGTTCCAACTGTCCAGCCGAAGCCAAACTTTGTCTTTCTTATGAAGACCAACCTTCAAAGCGGTACTAAACATCAGAAAATGCCAATGCTCAATACCATTAGACTAGATTGTATTTGGTTTTTGCGCAAGGAAGCACCAACTTTACACCGCCATTGGAATCGAGTTTAGGGAGTGTTTGGCAAAACTTTCACTAGAAAGTTACTTTTGGCTTCCACTTCTTACATAAAATGAGTTGAGGGAGCGAGGTTATAACTAATTTTGGTTTGTTACAAAAGTCAACTCTTTCGTAACAACCTCATTTTTTCTCCAATTTTGGAAGCTTCTTCCTTGTAGATTTTGATTGGAAGTCAAAACAGAAGAAAAATACCACATAAATAATTTCCAAGATCCAATGGCTTCCATAAAAAATAACTAAATGAAAATGCAAAAGTACTTCCAAATGGAAGCTACGTCAAACACGGCCTTAGCCTTCATCAACACTGCCATGGAGTTCTGCAAATGTTAGTACATGTAAACATGACCTAAAAACATAAGGGACCAAGGTCGAACGCAGTTACATCCCTTGCCATGTGATTATAATAACTCAGATGCAAGGATAACCTGCATATCAGCAAGCATAGAATTAAGATGCATCAAATGATGAAAGTAGATGGCAGCCAAGAATGTTTGCAAAATGGAAAAGCCATGGCATTCTCTCAAGCTTTTCAGGCTCCTTTTTTACAGATGTAGGAGCAACTATGGATGAAAATGGAAAAAGGTAATCCGAAATATCATTCCTTCTCCACAAAAGCTAGAGTGATTGCTTTTGTGGCTTTAACAAAATCAGTTGTTCTAGTATGTGCGAGATTGTGCGAATACATAACCTTTGTATTATAATATTTACAGGTATTTGTCTATGTCATTGGAATATATCCACAACTTTCATTTCATCTTTTGGGCGAGATATTCTTCTATCTCTTCTGTTGCGTGTAAGAGAAGATGCTAAATGATAAACCCTATTTTAAAACTAAACCCCTCAATTTTAAAACTAAACCTCACAAGGACTTTCATTAAGGACATAAACCCCACAATGACTTTCATTAAGGACATTTTTTGACACATTTAATTCGAGTAAGTAGTCAATCAACTCTCGGTAAAAGTAAAGGTGAATTTCTGATTAAAGAAAATGTGAGTTTCAATTGATGGAGGTGATGAAAATAGTACTTTAAGAGAAATTCACTTTTACTTTTACCTAGAGTTGACTAACTACTTAGTCAAATGAGAAATTCAATTGAATGCACTTTGATCATCATAACAAAAAGTTTATTGTAATAATTCAATTGCATGGTTGAGAGATTAGTTGCAACGTAGTTTGTTTATGTCCTTATAAGGTATCATCCGCTTCGGACCAAGTTCACACAATTTTGTCTCCAAAAAATACTTCACAAATTATAGATCTAAATTCCACACATATAGTTTAACAACCTTTTTTTCATTTTTCAATGTTAGACTAATCTGGATTAGTCTCGCTCTAATCCCTAGATATAGTGGTGGCTCGACACCGTAATAGCTCTATGACATTACATATGGCCATCCCACACATAGTCGTCTCCTACAAGTAACCATCTCCTTTTACCCGGCTCATGACAAGGTCACTACATATTCATATTGCAAAAATATACTAGTTGTTTTTTGATTCTTTGAAAATCCTTGTATAATTCCTTCGCCAATGCAGTATATTGATCAAACAGCCTATGACTCAACGATGATATTAGACTTTCCTTGAAAATGGAGGTCTTAGATTCAAAACCCTACCTCCAAAGGTTGAGTTCAGATCAATGTTACCAAGTTGGAATTTGGGAAAAAATGGGTTCGAGGAAAAAAACTCAAGTTGGCAAAAAAAATTGAAAACTGTGTGAAAAAGTTGAAAAGGATACGTCAATTTTTTAATATATAAAATTATAATTTTAATATATAATATAAAATTTCATGAATATCTAATATAAAAACGAGCAAGTTCTATATTGAAAGGTAAAATTTTCTTGAAAAATACGTGATTAAATCGTTATTTGAATTTATGAAGATTTTAAAGATTCTTTCAATAAATCGAGATTTATTGGTAAAAAATACATGAAAATGAAATAATTGTGATTAAGTCGTAATTTTCTTAAAAAGAAAATTACAACTTTATGTTACACTTGTTCATATTAATGATCGCACAAAGAAAGCGGAATGATCGCAGCAGTGTAGAAAAAATCTCTTCACTAGGAAAAATACTATAAATACTTGTAACAAAAAAGAAAAAGAAAACGAACAATGCGACATACTGCCTGTCTGATCAATGGACCCGCACACGAGGGCATTCAACTAGTTCTTTTGACTTTCACAAGGAGTCCCGTGGGGGATTGGATCAAGCTGTCATTTCTTTGGTCCAAAGTCATTTGTTTATGTGTCTAATTCTATTTTGAAGAATAGTAGGCATAGAACGAGATGACCGGGCAAAAAAGCTTCAATTTGTGATTGACGTGATGGTCGAACCGCAGTGAGATCATCATGAAAATTCTTAATTCATGGAAGGGAGTCGATAATTAAAACCAAATTATGTACGAGGACTTTCGCTTTCTTTTTTCTTTTTTGTAGGCCAAGTGACCGAGTTCCACGGCTATTTACCAGACGAGCAAGGATCGAAACCCGTAAGGCACACCCGAAAGAGTGTGGTTCCTCTCAATATAGATTTGGACTGAACTCAATCCGTACAAAGTAAAGAAGAGAGAGGCTTTCATAAAAAGTCCTTCGAAAATGAGAAAAATATCACATGAAAGAGTTTTTTAAAATCTTCCCATCTCTTTACTGACTGAGTTCAGTCCAAATCTAGACCTAGAGGATCTTTATTCCACCCGAAAACAGGCAAACACAAGCTGCCCAAAGGTGGAAAACCAGAGACACATGCCTTCCGCACAGTTCTCAAACATCGGCCCTCCTGCCCCAAGCGAGAGGGGTGTAAAAGGTCGTAACAGCTGTAAAACAGTGTTTTCTTTGTGTTTAAAGTGATGTAAATTATTTTATGATACTTTTTCTACACTTATGTGTCATAAGTCGTATTTTAAAATCGGTTGATCCTTAAAATCTTTCTCAGTTGATTTCGACTTATAATCTAAAATCACCGTAAATCGAAACCTCAAAGATTTTATATTCGTTAGATTTTAAACTAATGATTTTAAAATCAAAATTTTACAGTATTTTATGATGTGCCAAACGAACTCTAAGGCAACCTGAGATCTCTCTCTGGTAAACTTAACGACAATCACAACAATTTATTTATCTGTTTGTAGATATTTTGACGTCCACCATCATCAATTCCTGACCTTGTTTAATCAAGTTCTCAAAGACAGGAGGAGTTGGCTCTAAAGAAACGGGTGCATTTGTGTAACAATCACTACGATCACTGCCTCCTTTCTCTCTCATGTTATTATAGTGGAGGAGATGCGTGAGGGAGTGGGTTAATGACCCACCATAAGATGTTGCCATTTCCTTCTCTTCTAATATTTTTCTCTCTCTCTCTGGTGGGCGGTCCTTCGCCTTCCAAAATCCGACCATGTACAAAGCCAAACAGTGGGAGAAGAGAGCTTCCAAAATCCAACCATACAAAGCCAAACAGTGGCAAAGGAAAAATGGCCACCCATCTGGCCAAGTCGATCAACACAAGAGGTTAAGAAATCACATCGTTACAAAAGATGAAAGGCCGTGGTTGCTGCCCCCTTTGGACCGTTCAAACGCATGTGAGAGCGTGGAACTTGTCTTCAAACTGAAGCCCAGTGCACAAGACAGGAAAATGTTAGGCAGACGAAAAATGTTTCCTATTTTTTTATCCGGCTGATGCGGGCGCATGAGATAGGTTTTCAGCATTAGTTATTCTCCTGCAAGTTTGCAAAGAAATCCCTTGCCCTGTGTTCTTCCTCTGAAGAGGTAAAAAAATTAAGTGAAATGACACCGCTGCTGTAAAAAGCTACACATCCGCAAGCCATTGTTGTGTATGAAGATAATGAGATTTACAAGGTTCAAATTTTCTTTTATATAGTGTGACTCAATGATTAAAGATTTATATTGCTAACTGAGGAGGAGAGATTCAAATCATAAGAATATTTAATTGAGAGAGGATTTTTTCATGTTAATGCAGACTTTTCCGCAATCACCTCATCTGAAGTCTCCTACCAAAGAGGAAGAGAATTCCGAAGTACGTAGTTAAATGCTATAGGTATTTCGTGCGAAATTCTCTCCATGTTAAGCAACAAACTAGGTTCCGGAGCTTAGCCACTAATTCGTTAAGTTCTATTTTGATTGAAGAATAGGAAAAAAATAATAGTGAATAGGAAGATAATAAACTTAATTTTGTTTTGACATTGTTGAAGTTTATTGGGTCATCCAACTTAAGACAATGAATGAAGTAGGCACAATCTTCTAAACATTTTTTGATTTTGTCATTTTTTTTAATACAGGACTATTCTAACACGTCCCCTCAGGTGTAGACCGATTTTAGGCTCTGTCACGTAGACCACAAATACGAGGTGCGGACCTAATTCGTAACCATGGATTCTGATACTATGTTGAAGTTATTGGACCATCCAACTCAAAACCTTAAGGTAATGAGTGAAGTAAGCACCATCTTCTAAACATTTTTTGATTTTGTCATTTTTCTGATACAAAACTATTCTAACAGACATGCGGAATTATTTATACCGTGCAAAATAATATATCGGGAGAATAAAGAGAATAAGTCATTCCGTCTTACGCTGAGAATAAGTCATTCCGTCTTACACTCAAGAATTGTTTATTCTTCTTATTTCGTCGGTAAGTCCCGTAAAATTATCAAATTGAAACATCTCTTATTCCGTCAGTAGGTCTCATAAAATAATTTATTCTGCAAATAAAGTACGACTAACAGTCTTCTTATTCGTGAGTGGTAATTAAGAGATGAAATTTGGTGAACATTATTTTGCGCAGGCAGGTGTCACCACTCACCATCAGAAACAATGCACGTTTGAACGGTTTCCTCGCTTCCTTTTGGGGCAGTGGCTTTATGAGAATATTTTCTTTCTCCTTGGAAGGCTTTCTTGCATTTAGGCAAGAGTAGAACCCTTGGTCGGTTGATCAAGAATCACTGCAATTTCTACTACGCCACTTGATTAAAAGAAAAGAGTTCTTTATTTTTCAATTTTTATAATATTTTATATTAGTTCTTACAATATTCATATTTATTTTGAACTCCTATAATCCTTGAAACCTCCTTAAAAAGCTCCTAAAAGTCCCTCACATTAACAACTATAACAAACCTTCCTACTTTATTCTGATAGAAATATGATATATGGAAGAAATATTCTGTATTTTTTTAATAATTATTAATGAGGGTTCAAAAATTGTAAGTCTACCAGTGGGCCGGCCCGCGGGCTTTCGAGATGGGCCCATGGTGGGCTTGAATTCAGGCCATCGTTTTGAACCCGCGGGCTAAAAGTGGGCCGACCTTTCCTAGGCCGTGGGCTTTCAATGGAGTGGGTGGGCTGAGCCCGTGAGCACGTTGAACCCAATTCCAATGCCTCTTCCCATCTCCTCCTACCCTACCCCCCCACAGTGCAACTAGGATGGAATGATCCCTGCTGAGGGTGATCAACGTCGCCCACCAATGCTCTACCCTCGACCGGTGCCGTCGCCATGATCTGTCCCCGACTGGCTCTATCACCGTGCTAGAGAAGTGGGTGAAGGTGGACTTCAAGTAGCCGGTGTGGTTTAAGGCCGGCGCACAAATCTTCTCCGAGGGCGGGTTAGTCTACCTGGACAATGCCAACCTCGTGCACGCCTAGAGCAGCCTAGCCGTGCTGGGCTTCCAGGTCGTCCTCATGGGCCTCATCGAGGGCTACCACATCAACGGCCTCGACGGCATCAACACTGGCAACAAACTCTACCCCGCGGGCTGGGCCAGGCCGGGTCGGGCTGGGCCCCCACGGGCCCGGTAGGGAGGTTGCAGGCTGGGTTGGGCTGGGCTAGGGAAGACTAAATTTGGGCTTGAGCTCGGGTCGACCCTAACTTTAAAGATCACGGGCCGGGCTGGGCTCACGTTGTGTCGGGCTACGCCCGACCCATTGATACCCCTAATATCAAATATCTATACTGGTAACAATTTTGATATTACCATTAGTAATAGATACTTGGTTATGTTGTCTCATTTTAATAGCCATCTATAAAAGCATTGTAATTCAAGTTCTTAGAGCCTAAAGGTAATTTTGATAAAGGAATAAGCCCGAATAAAGTGGCTTATTCTGCAAAATAAGAAAGATTTAATTTGACAAGCAAAATTTCTTATTCTTTATAGTCATATTTGATATCGGGATAGAAATAAGGAGGAATAGGGATAAGTCAATTTGGTTTAATTTATATGTATTCTTATTCTTTGGTGTGTTTAGTATACAAGGGGATAAGAAAAAAATTAACCATGTTCTCCATTTGGTGAGAATTAGGATAGGATAAGTTGTGGAAAAAGACATTGCTACCCTTCTAATCTCAAGATAACAGGAAAATGCTTATATTTTTATGTAATATAATTATATATTTAATAGTATATTAAATGTAAACATTAAAGTTGTTGACTTTAATTATATAATTATATATTTTAAATATGATTATATATTCAATATATATGCTTGCCATTACTTGTACCATGATACACCAAAACATGTTTAATTTAAATTGTTGAATTTAGTTATATATTAAAGGCATTCAATTTATATTACACATAAATAGCATATAATTAAAATATAATATATATTAAATATACTTATTAATATTATTTAATATAATAATATGCATTATTATATTATATATAATAATATATTCTATGAGTATCGACTTAATTAAGATTTTTATTTAATAACATTGGAAAGTGCAATGTTAAAGGTATGAGGACCTTATAATTTTCTTCCAGTAGGTGTGTGCCACTTAGGCTGCATCAAAAGTTGTGTTAAGAAATGATGTCACTATACTATTTTTCTAATTATATTATTATTTTATAAACTCGGTGTAGTACTAATGCTTATTAGTACTAATAGTAGTACGTATGTACTAATACTACTAATGTAAATATTTATAATAATATATGCTATTATATTATATATAATAATATATTAAAATACTTACTAGTACTATTTAAGATGAGAAAACATATATTATATAATAATATAATTATTAGAGTTAAATATATTATTATTTTATGAATCAGAAAAAGAGATAAATAGGGTAAGGGGCAAAGATAAGTCATTACTTTTTTTGCGGAAGGAGTTATCCCCGTGTCTAACTCAAAAAATAAGGTTAAACTCCCTTATCCCCCTTAACCCCTCCTATTCCCGTGAGTTTTTGCAATGTCAAATGAGGAACATAGATACACATGCCTTATCTTTGGCTTATCCCAATACCAAACATGACCTGTGTTTCACATGAGAATGAATTATTCTGAAAATAAGTGAAATAACCCATTCAAGATAAAATGCATCTTATTCCAGCATAAGTAATTCGAAAATAACTGATACTGAATAATCCATTCTATTATCAAAGTGAAAAATTTCCAGCCTTCTCCTTCTTTAATTCTCTCTCTAGTTGTTGTCTTTTGGATTATTTACAAATTCCGTGTGGATCTAACTTGACATCACTCTGGATCCAATTTGTTGCTTTTTCCAAATTCACTGTCCCAATGCACACGTTCTTGGTGTCATTATGTCAATGTCACCTTTTGGCGATGCCTCGGTCGGATTGATATTTAAATACATTACCTAATAATAATATTAAAGAGTTTCAATTTAAGTTACGAGAATATTCAATGAAATGTGATTTTAGTTGTATAAATTAGGTAGTTTACATGTTTATATTATGATGAAAATATGTTATATATTTTAATTTTAATAGGTTGATAAAAATCTCCAATTGATATTTGCATTAAGAAGGAAAAGTAAAAAAAAATCAAAATTGAGCTGGATCGGGCCTTAATCGGGTCACATCAAAATCTTCTTGGTCGGACCTGAGCCATCAAATTTGACTTTTTACCAGGCCCGGGCCGCATCTTTGAGGACTGGGCTGGGCCCGGGCCTGAGACTCGGCCCGACCCAGGCTCGGCCTAGCCCATTGACACCTCTAGCATATTTGCATATATATTTTTGACTTATTTACATTGCTAGAAACATCTATAATATTTTCAAAAAGTTAAAATTATACTTTTTGGTCAAAATGTCAATAACTCCAATAGAACTCAAAGATATACATTCAAGGAGTCAGAATATATATGTACAATTATCTAAATATAATTTCTAATAGATTCTATTTAGAGTAGATGGCATTTGACAGGAAAGATACAATTGTAATCATTTAGCAAATATCAAGAGTATTTATAATAGTATGTGGAAGTTAAGGTTAAAAACTAAATATTTAATGTTATGAGGACAGATATACACAATTTTCTTACTATTAATTTAATTATAACTTATCAAGTACATGTTCGTAATAGTTAAAAAAACAGAAAAAAGGCGGTGGCAGGAGCCGACAAGAAAAAGCGCTGCACGTATAAAGCGTTTACATGTGCCGTTCTTTAGGTCTCGCAAAATTTTCTGTGGCCCTGCAACAAGCAGCACAGAAGAGAAGGGAAAAATAGGACGTTAGGGCAAGCAAAAACCAAGAATTTTTTTTCTTCTTGGGTACGCATTAGCATCTGATCGAGTGTGGGAACCCGACATCTTTGGCAGAAAGGGGGAGATCTTTATAGAGAGGATCGAAGCAGACAGAGTATAGAAGAGGAATTCGATCTCCATGCCTTTCAGAACCTGTATCCGCGCCTTTTCTGCAGAAATCTGTAAAATTTTCGACTTTTTCTTCGTTTCTCCCGGGGAAATTTCTTCTCTTTTCGTTGCCGACCTCCGGACTTTTGAATCGCCCATAGATTCTCTCCGGTGGTGTTCTTCGTTCCGATATTTTCCCGATGTTTTTCCGATTGGGGCTGGAATGGTTTCTGGTTTGGAATGTTCTCGGACGTTGTTGGATCAACAAGGAATGGGTCACAAAAGAAAAGGATGCCTTGATCGCTGACCATGGCAACCAGGGCATCTATGTTCCCCCTTTTCTGCAACCTTATGTGTTTTTTTAGGTTTTTGCTTTCCGATTCCGTGCACGAGTTTGTATCATCTGTGGTACAGGGAATTATTGTTAGGATGTTATGTTCTAAGTGGTTATCGATCACTGGGAAGTTTTCAATTAACATTAGTCCTGCATGTTGGGAAGATGTTAGCTGCTTGCTTTGCCAGCCGCGGTATTTATTTCATTCAAAAGTTGTTTAATTAGACCTGACAGATCTGTTTTAATCTGTTAGCTTGTTGTGGAGGAGAGAAGCGAGATCTCGGGGAATCTGTCAATTTATGTTCTTTTCTCTTTGATGGGGTGCAGTTGGTTGGGTGTTTACTCGTGAGTCTTTTGATTATTTCAAATAGATAGAGGCTTAGGATTTCTCAAACATGGTTTATTATTGTAACCGTGGTTCTAGGTGATTAATTCGCTTTTCCCCCCTATTTCTAGCTTACTAGAATGATCTGTGCATGATTAGTTTTCTTGTTCCCTGATGCCAGTGCAGTGTGAATAGCCTGGAGATTGTGATCGAAAAAAATTAGCAATTAATCAGAGGCCATAAATTACTCAAGATAATCTGTCACATTGCTTGCAATATTTCACCATTGTTTGAGGATCCAGCTGCTGTAGGAATCCACCCATTAGATCCTATACCGATTGCAACATTTTTCATCTATATCACCTGATCCCTTACTCGATAAGGCCAAAGGTCGAGTTGAAAGTTCAGATTTATTACCCAGGTGAGTCAAATTTCACATCTCAATGCATGATGCAGATTGCATCTGAAACATGCTTTGTTGTCTAATTTTGTCTCTATAAAGTTCTTTTGATCTTATTTACACATTCTCCTGTGTATTACTGTACTTGTTTTATATGTTTTATTACTTTCTAAATTTCAAGTTGTACGAAGACGGCACAGGTTTAACCAATTGATCAGTTAAGCCTTGCTGATGTATTTATCCTTTTAGCCACTAGACTACAAGCACACGAAAACTAGAATTATATGAGTTAAATGTCAAACTTAGTGCATTGTCACGTGACTCACATCCATAATCACTGGAGCAATTTGCCATTCGACTCATTTCCCTATGAACCTACATTGGTAAGGTGCCATATTAGTGACCAGGATCTTATGAAACTTATGTTAAATGAGAACTTCCTGGTCATGTTGTCTAGGAAGTCTCTTGCTCATGCACAATTTCTTTGGGTTCATTTCCCATTGAATAAGTTGTAATTTGATGTAGAAAGTCTATTTCTCATGCACAGTTGCTTTGGGTTCATTTCCCAGTAAGTTGTAGTTTGAGAAGATTCTTCTGGAAAGCATAGTGCAATGCTTGGACTTCACATGCAAGTGCAATGCTTGGACTTCACCAGACCCTGTCTAGCCTGAGGGTTCTAGACAACTCACTCATGCAGCCAATGGTTACACAGTTCAAAGCCTGAACCCATCATATGGCAAAGCATGCATTGATAGGCAAGCTATAATCCATATTTTAAGCTATAATCCTATAAAATATGGAAGTGCTTTTCATTAGGCCCAAGTCCCTGTGGATTTATGTGATAAATTCCTTCAAAATGTAAATGCTTTTAGTTAGATTAAATGAAATTTGTTTACAAAGAAGAAAAACTTTACTGGGCTGAAGACTCTTTTAAGATGGTGGAAAAAAAAAACTCTAGAGATGTTCATGGCGGAGAGAGTGGCAAATCATAGAGGAGATTTGAGGTGTGGCATTATTTATTTGGAATTGTTTAAATCAAGCACTTGGCAGGTGAGAATAAGAATATGCCTCACTTGAGGTGGGATAAGCATTTATTGAGAAAAACTGAGGTCCTCATCAACTGTGCTGAACTTTATAAACATCCCTATGTTATCAAAGACGATCACCTCGCTCACCTAAGCGATGTAGTAGGCTAAGGTGAGCCAAAAACGTCTTGTCTCACCTCACGTCATGTTTGCCTCACTCAACTAGGCACGTGCCTATAATGTTTATGCCTAATGCTTGTTTCTTGTTTAATTATGTGGTATTGCTTTTTCTTATTCTTAATTATTCCCAATAGCTAATGCCTCTTTTATATGTTCAATACCCTTTTTATCTTACACACTACCACCTTTTTTCTTATTTTGATTTTTCATAAGACCATCCGCTACTTATACGAGTCCTTTACACAAATTGGTCATTACATGTTGGATATAATCAGTGTTTCTCAAAGTCTTATATATGATTATCTTGGATGTTTCTTTATTTTTCTCGTACTACCATTTTCTTTATTTATGGTGATTTATGAGAGAACACATCGCCTCAAATGCCTAGGCGAGAAGAACCGTTGGTCCCTCGCTTACCTCTCGCCTCTGACTACATGGAAACATCTTGAAGAAGAACAGTTTTACTTTCCCGAACTCTCTCCTGATTCAACTGCAGGCACTGTAAAACCAAAGTGCTCATGCGGCATGGACTTTGAAGCATTTTTTTCTTGAAAAAGAAAAAATCTAGGAAAGAGAACTCAATGGATGTTCTTTAAACTTGACAAAGGTCTTTGGTGAGGGAGCTCCCCCCATCAAGAAGTTGTTTGTTTCTCTTTGTTGTGCAGCTTTCAGCATGAACTGAGGGATTGCATGAGAGAGAGGGATTGTCTTGTAGACTATGGCCCTATCCTCATACATGATGATTTTTATTTTTTCCCTTTTTTTTTGGGGGGGGGGTGTGCTTAAAGATAGCACCATGGCGTCCTTCGTGATGAACAAGTTTAGGTGCAATCTATCTTCAGCTTTTAATATGGCGGTCAAAAATCTGATCAAATAATCAAAAGGTTATGGAAGGACATGGTGCTTAAGCCAAATGCTGTGGGGTTTACTTTAATGTCTTCTTGTAGATCCCTTCAAACTTGTGCTTGGTAAGTATTGACTGTTTTGAGCTAGCATGTGGTTGGGTTTTGGAGGAAGAGTTTTTATTTGTTCGTGTAGTCCCATTCAATCAAACCATGGATCATGGCCTTTTCTTCCAAAACTCAACCGTAGATTCTGCCCTCTGATAGAAGTTTGGACGAGTTTTTATTTGCTTGTGTAGTCCCATTCAACCCACCGTGGATCATGGCATTCAATTTGACCATTGATTATGCTTTCTAAGAGTAGTAAAGCACATGGTTGAAATTTAAGAGTTGTTGGTGTGTCATGGCCATTGGATTTGTAATTTTGTAGTACCTCCTCATCATATAAAGCACGCTGCTCCTCATTAGCATAAGTTTGACTTGGGATGTGGAAGTGTAGTTTTCCAACTGAATGAAAAAATGATGCCAGCCTCCCACTTTTATGGTGAGACCAATGCCAGCTTTTTCATTGGGCTGATGGTGAATTTAACTGAGATAACAGAATCTAGAAGAAAATAAGTAAATTTGATAATGTAAAATGAGATGAAATAGATTAGACTACCCACAAGTTGGGAAAAAGGGGAGAAAAGTTGAAAAAAATAAAAAAACTAGAAAATGTGCAAATCCTCTGATGTCTAACTTTGCTGGTGTAACTATTTAAATTTGAATATGTAGTAATTCACTGTTAAAAAAAATTGGCTAGCTTCTATGATCTGCTTGAATTTCGTAATAAAAGGAGAAGATGTGCAAATTTAATAGACCCCTGAAACTTCCTAAGCTCAATCATGGTTATGTAATCTGACTCCAGAATTCATAGTAGGCTCCACCAAAGCCACCCACAAATTCAAGTATGATTCTTTCATGATCTCAACTGGAGACCATGTCCCTAACTACAAAGTTCTGGTTCTTGAAAATCTCAATTGAAGCATGTCTTATGCTAAAGTCAAATGGAACCCTGGCCTCTTTATCAAAAATACATGCCCTTTTGCCTGTTCAACTAAAACCAATGTTCCTTGGAAGGAATTTAATCAAGATCCATAGACATAAAGCAAATTCAATTGTAAACAATGGTTTTAGAAGAAGCTCAACTGATGTCCATAGCCTTTACACAATTTTTATCGAACACAGAGATCCGTAGGGAACTTTAGGAGCATAGACAGGATTATTTCTTTCTTCCTTCCTTCCTTTTGCTTATTGTTGTTGTTTTGTGGGTTTTTTTTTTTCTTTTTTTTTTGTTGGTGGGTGGGGGGGAGGGGGAATCCATGAATTATAACTACTGTTTCTTCTATTGAAAGTTGAGGGACAGCATTTTTTTTTTCCTTGAAGAAGCTACATGACTGAAGTTTTTCAAATAGTAGTAAAGAAAGAAATAAAAAGTTATGCTAACCTAGCTTTATGCATTAATTAAGATACATGAGATCAATGTTAGAAATTTTTGGGGTTGCTCAAGATCAACAAAATAGTATTTTCATGCTGAAGCTCATAGCGAAGACTCTCATCATCACCCATACTGGATCACAGCATGTGTGATCAAGTTAGAATTTTTGGGCAGTTTAATGTAAAACAGAAGTTTGTAACTGTTCACCAACGCTTGAAGGGAATTCCTCCATCAGTGTCCCCTTGCCCAGATGTGATAGCTTTGTCTCACTGTCAAGGCTGTAAATTTTTTCTTTTGATCCTTAAAGTTGTAAATTGAAAGAGGGTTGCTACCAGTCTTGTACCATCAAGCCTGTTTGGGGCTGTCTGAACACAGCATGTGTGATCAAGTTAGAATTTTTGGGCAGTTTAATGTAAAACAGAAGTTTGTAACTATTCACCAACGCTTGAAGGGAATTCCACCATCAGTGTCCCCTTGCCCAGGTGCAATAGCTTTGTCTCACTGTCAAAGGCTGTAAATTTTTTATTTTGATCCTTAAAGTTGTAAGTTGAAAGAGGGTTGCTACCACTCCTGTACCGTCAAGCCTGTTTGGGGCTGTCTGAACACCAACTATTCTTCGTAGTACCTACTTATGTTTGTTTTGTATTTTGTTGGGGCTCAGGTAGGTGTTGTGGCTCGTGGTTTTTATGATGCACACGTGCATTACATGCAAAACATAGAATATATTTTCTATCTAAATTAATTGTCTAATTTTTGTTGTTGTAGACTCAAGAGTCGAGCCCATTGACATTAAGTTTTGATTAGTGGAAATTAGGTAATAATGCAGAAGTTTTCAATGAAAGATGTACTCCCAAATAAATGTCCAACAGGAATTCTGCAGAGTCTGTGTCTGCTCCTAAGATTAGTTATACTTCATTACTTGGTGTATGCCAACAAGCTGATGTCAAGAAGGGAGAAAGATCTGCCCCATCTCTCTGAAATCTGAGAAAACAATTATGCTTTGAAACTCTTGCTCATCTTACGAATACTGTGATATTTTGACATGCTAGTATTACATTAGTATTCAAGAAAGAACAACGCTGAGTGACGTGCTAAGAGAGACAGACTTGTCATCCAGTTAGTCTAACTTTTCTATGATTATGGCAGTGAGTTCAAGATGACAGATATTAAAGGAAGTACGTCTGCTGATGTAGATGATCATATTCTGCACAAGGAGTGGGATGAAATTTCATGCCCAATTTGCATGGACCATCCGCATAATGCTGTACTTGTTTTGTGCAGCTCTCATGAAAAAGGCTGCAGGTCTTATATCTGTGATACAAGTCATAGGCATTCTAATTGCCTAGACAGATTCAAAAATCAGAAAGGCACCCCTCTACACAACCCTCATTTTCTCGGGAATCTTGAAAGCCCAAGGCATGGTCAGAGGTCTCAGCAGTCCCTTACCCCAGAGCCTGTTTTTGGCAGACAGAGGATACGAGGAGATCTGACAGGAACACGTGGGGCCTACAATATGCAAGAAAGTAGCGGTGGCATTTCCACGGGTATATTTGAAGCACTGGAAGAGACCAACAACCAAGAAGCAGAAATGTTCTTGGAAACTCAAGGACCGGAAAGGATGGATCTTCAAGATTTTGATGGGGGAAGCAATATATCAGAAAAGAACAGCAATCTGAGCTGCCCTCTTTGCCGTGGTGTTGTACTGGGTTATAGGATTGAGAGGGATGTGAGACAGTATTTAGACCAAAAACAAAGGAGTTGCTCCCGGGAGTCATGTGCCTTCTCTGGAAACTATAGGGAACTGCGGAGGCATGCAAGAAGAGCCCATCCTATGACAAGGCCTGCTGATGTGGACCCCTCAAGGCGACGTGCGTGGCGTCACCTGGAGCATGAGCGTGAAATTGGTGATGTGCTCAGTGCCTTGCAATCAACATCACCTGGTGCAGTTGTGATTGGGGACTATTTAATTGACAGTGGGGATGGATTATTGCATGATCGGGAAAATACTGGTCCAGGGGGTGGCAACAGGTCATGGTGGACCACATTTTTCCTGCTACAGATGTTACGAGGCCCCCTTGGTCCTCTCCGTGAGCAAAGGAGTTCGTCGAGGTCTTGGAGAACACGTCGAAGGTCGGGGCACCGGAATTTGTGGGATGTTGATCTTGTGGATCTGGAAGATTATGAAAATAACGATGGGTTTCAAGATGGTGACGAAGCTCCAGTGCCACGGAGGCGTCGCAGGTTCATGAGATCAAGGACCGATGATGGCAGCCGGGAGAGATGAGCTTTCTGGTAATTATATTGTTTAAGCTGTTTGATGTTTTTTTCGCTGCCCACCATATGCATGTACATTTTGTATAGTTGCCATATTGATTCTTTCCTCTGTATATGTGCATTTCTTAAGCTATGGCATGGATCTCTTACCTGACAGCACCCCATGAACGGTGAAAATCATCATGTAGATATTTCTTGAGGTGTTGCAGAGACATTGGATATGGATACTCTCGAGCCAAAGGAACTGCTCTAGAGACTGGATGTTGGAAGGAATAGTGTTATTCTTACTGTTTATAGTTCTAATTTGTCATCAGTGTGTATAAACTGTAGTGCAACATTTCGTTATCTTTCCACTGTTTTCTGTGGTCTGGCTGGGGTCCTAATCCACTTTCTCTATCTAGGAAGTATAAGCTCAAAATATCTTCATATGTTTGCAAACGCTCAAATGTCATTTCATGTCTGAAAATGCCCGCGCGCAGTTCCTCACAGGAACTGTTGCATCCACATTTCAGGTGATTTTTGGTGCCTGTGCAGGTTCATTTCTTCTCTCCCGGTGTGTTTGGCGAAATGTTCTGAGCAACGCTGTCATGATAGGTTACCACCGTCAGTGTTTGATGACAACTTTGGATTCATTACCTTTATGGACCAAGTTGTGGAGGCTTGTCCATTGCCCAAGATTTCGAACAATGATATCCCCAAGTATCTCCTATCTTTGGTCATACCTCATTACCTTGTACTTAGGTTTTCATCTGCAGACCTGTAGGTTGCCATAAGCTTCTGGGAGCATGATCCAAGGTAAAAGCGTATCCGCATGTATAGGAAGTTCTCATCCAAACTCGGTAACCTACCACAAAAAAAAAACACACACACACACACACACAAAAACCTATACGATGGGTCTTAGCTCTTTTTCTTGTGAGAATAGACGTGCTTCACGCTGTAAACTTTACGTCGTCTTCAATTCTACTCGTTCTCTGGAGAATAGTTTATCCCAGCTAGTCTTATAGCTAGAATAAAGTTACATACCCACTTGTGTTCTCCCCTTTTTTTGCCCTTTCCTTTCTTGGAGTCCTCTCCAAAAAAGCGTCGTTGTTAACCGACTTTGTGTTTATCAATTTGAAGTGAAAAAAACAAGCATATGCATGTCCTCGGTCATAATAAATTTGATGGTATATGGGGCTGTAACCAGGGTGGGCTTGCTTTGACTAAGACCCACAGTAGGTAATGCTTAAACTAGGGGTGACAATCGGCTGAATTTGAGCTAAGTTTTGCGAAGTTGAGTTTGGCTCGGTAAAGAAAGGTTCGAATTTGAGTCTAGTCCACCTTAACTTAGAGACAGAGATTCGAGCTCAGGTAAAGTTGGAAAACTCGAGTTGGAGCCAAGGTTAAGGTGAGTTCATCGATTTAACTCACTGGGCAAATCAGATTGGCTGGCTGCGGTTTCTCAACCATTTTGTAGCAGTGGATTTTGAAAATTCAAATTTGGGATTTTAAAGGATGGGATGTTTTGCATTGAAATCCGAGAACTCTCATTTGTTAACAGGAGAAAGTTAGGGGTGGAATGTATGTCCAAATGACATTTTTACTGTTTTCTTTCCCTTCCTAACCCTCTCTTCCCGCTCCCCAGTCACGATGGCCTCACCCTCTCCCTGGTTAGAGTAGGCTCATCTCTCCCCTTTGGCGGAGGAGGCGAAGGATGTTGCCACCGTGGTAGTCTTCAAAGGAGTTCTCCCACGACTCGAAGTCACTCCAGAAATTGGAGAGGATATTGCACTCGTTCGGCTCGAGTTCATCACCCTCGCTCGGTTGAGGATGTCGCCCTCACTCTAGAAATCAGAGAGGATGTCGCCCTCAGTCCAGAAATCAGACAGATCACATGTCTTACTCCCCTCCCACTGCATTCACGAGTTTGAGGCGGAACAAGAGGACCAGTTGCAGGCAGATGGGAGGGCCGTTGGCAACCTAGAGGTTTGTCATCGCTGGACGGACCACCTGTCTTCCTCTTGTCCCATTGCATTCACGGGTTGGAGGCATAAGTTTCACAGCGTGGGAGAGGACGGGTTAGAGGCACAAGCGTCACAACACTCACAGGTCTTCTTCCCGTGAGAAGACGGTGTTTGAGGGCATATAGTTCTGAGCTGGCACAGGGACATTTCGGTCTCAACAAGATGATTGACTCACAAGGGTGGGAGGATTTACCCAATATCTTTTTTTTCAGATACGGGTCAAATCCAAGAGGAGAGGGTGTTGTGTCTTAACAGTTGACCCCTGTGAATTTTCAGATCTTGCTATTGCACGATCGTTTGTTTGAGATTCCGTCAACTTCTCATTCCTAAATTTTTTTTACTTGGAAATTCATCTAATACCGTTAACAAATGCAGCTTTAAGCTAGCTAGAATGTGTAAGGAGGGCAAGTTAACTTGTAACAGTTCCCAGGAAAGTTTTTTTTAGCTTTCAATGCGAGATTGAAAATTCTCATACATGCTAGGTTGAGCTGTGTGCCTTGCATAGGTAGGCAGGTTAGTGTGCGCAACTGGGACACCTGGTCCACCCACTTGCCTGCCTACCTACGCACGTGTGCGCCTCATGTGTGCACTTAACATGTGGCCAAGCAGCGATTTAAAGACGAAAAAATCAGGAGCGTAGTCACCTGCCCGTGCTCAAACCCGAGAGATCCCTTGTCCTGGAGGGATATCCACCATTGTTGGAATCTATCCACTATGAGTAATACTTGCTGCATCGCTCACGGTGCAGCGAGCGGGCAGTCGTCCGATCGGTTAGATCAGACGACTGCAGCAGTAGTAAATTTTTTTAGGTCGGCTCCACTATGGTTGACATCTTTTGTATAAGTCGATCTTCTATTGGATGACTCCAAAAAATCTAAAAGAAAAAATCAAATTGTTCATTGAACTCATTTTTTTATTTTTTAGATTCTTTTTGAGTCGTCCGATAGAGGATCAACTTGTACGAACGTGTCAACCATGATGGAGTCGACCTAAAAATTAAAAAAAAAAAAAAAAAAATAGACTGCACTCCGTGCGGTGCAGCATATATTACTCTATCCACCATTGCACTATGCCCAGAGGACTGTTCACTTAGCAGATGCAGAAACTGTTAATCCCACATTGGAAGGGAAAAAGAACTATAGCCATTCATAATGTTCGTTTGGTTGCTTAAGGCCATGTTTGACGCAACTTCTATTTAAATGTACTTTTGCATTTCCATTTAGTTATTTTTTATGGAAGCCATTAGATCTCGAAAGTCATTTATGTGATATTTTACTTGTGTTTTGGCTTCCAACCAAAAACTACACAGAATGAATTTTCAAAATTAAAGAAAAAGTAAGATTGTTATGAAAGAGTTGACTTTTGTAGCAAACCAAAATTAGTTATAATCTCTCTCCCTCAACTCATTTTATGTAAGAAGTAGAAATCAAAAGTAACTTTAAAGTAAAAGTTTTGCCAAACACGCTCTAAGTGCGTGTTATGATCTTGTGGCTTTGGTGAAGTGGATCATTGATGAACAGAATAAGCAAGCATAAATTAATTATAAATGTAAATTTGATTCAATTTACTATGAGCTAGCTTACGAGTTGACTTAGTTGAGCTCCACTAGACTAGGTCGACTTGTTCAACCATGTGAGCTCTATTTTAACCCTGAGCTTGGCTCATTAGTTTAAATAATTGAGTTAAGTTGAGCTAAATTTAAGCCAAATTTGAGTGGCTTACAAGCGGGTCAACTTATTGCCAATTATAATATAAGCTAAACTCAAGTTAGACCATGCACAAGTACTAGATTAGGTTTTTAGATCCGTTATTCCTTGGCCTAAGATTGAACTCGAAAATACAAAGCTTGTTTTTAGTCTTAAATTTATGGAAATTGTACCATGATTTCACTAATGTGAGGACAAGGGGTCCCATATTGGTTGACGAAAATGTCCACACCGTAGGAAAAATAAGAGCACATGGATATTGCTTTTCTGAAATTGAAATTTAAAAACCTTTTGACCATGAAAAAATCTCCGGAGCCATTTTGATAGTCCTATTAGTGACATTTGTCAATTTGGTTAATCAACATGATTATGTATACTCTTTAATATTTTCAATAATTATAGGGGACAGATCATCCGCTCCTATATTTTAGTTGCACCACAAGTAGGATGTGACAAAAAAAACCCAATTAGGATAGTTTTATTTGATCATTTTTAAGCATAGATGAGGGTCTCGTCAAGCTCCCACTTGAAGTGCAGATGGATGATCGACTAAGATGAGTTTTATGTTCCGGCAAGAAGAGATGGAAATATGTGACTTGCGACTCTTTAGTAAAAGTAAGATTTGAATTCTCAACTTTATAGACAGTGAGGTTCTTACGCAACTAGAAGTATATTGTCAATTTTTCCATTAAGGGGTCGTTTGCCGTGTTGTAAAATTTTGTAAAACATTATAAATAACTGTTAACGATCTTGGGCTACCACCTCATCATCAGTTGCTCACTGGATGATTAATTAAAGTTAAAGATGGTATTGTGCTCATTAGCAAACTAACCAATAGATTTAACTTTTATTTTAAGGTTTGGATCATTTTAGGTATTCCATGTGACGTGACTTTACCCATCTTTTGAAAAAAAAAAGTTTTTAAAATGAATCATATATTGGATGCCAAAAGGAAACTTCATCCTAAAGAGAAATACTTGCTGCAATATCCTACTGCAATGTAGCTATGGCGTCATCAAATTACTTGATCAAATGGCATGAGGACATCAAGTTCTGTTGCACCCTTGTGAGATGATGCAGATCTTGCGCATCTAATTCTGCAATTGAACGGCTGTTATAGCTACATTACAACAAGACATTGCAGTAAATATTACTCTTTATGGCGATATGATCCTATATAACTTCAATTAAAGGGGCTTCAAGTTTATTCTCATGTAGCATTACCATCATGTTGTATTAGGCGAACGAGCATGACACGTGTGGAATAATGTAGAGACGAGAATAATTGTGGAAAGATGGATACATGTGTTTTTGTTTCCATTCATTACAAAATATATATACAGAATATAGGAAGGAGATAAACTCCAATAGTTACATCCGTTACAACAAATCAGTAACAAATAAAATATATCTAAGAGAGTTCTACGGTGTAGAAGAGTCTTGAACCAACGCATCATCTCCAGCTGCAGCCGTCGAGGTGGATTTGCATACGGCATAGTGCACGTGTTGCTGAGATTCCGTTACACACCCTCTCAAGCTCATGGGTGGCAGAGCCAGATTGAGCTTGTAACAGAGAAGTTGATGACGTTGCTTGGAGAGAGGCTTCGTGAGGACATCAGCCAGTTGATCCCGAGTGGAAAGAAAACGAACTTGCAATGACTTGGTGGCAACACACTCACGTACAAAATAATAATCAATTTCAATGTGTTTTGTACGAACGTGAAAAATAAGATTTACGACAAAATAAGTCGCCCTGATGTTGTTTGACCAAAGTATGGATGGTATAGAAAGTGGGACTCCTCGCTTACGTAAGAGTAACTCTAGCCGGATCAATTCTGCAATGGGATTAGCAGGAACTTTATATTCGGCTTCAGTACCGGAACGGGAGAGTGTGCTACTTCTTGGAGCTCCAAGAGACCAAATTTTGCCTCAAGAAAATAGCATAACCACTAGTCGGCGTCACTAAAGGCATGAAGTTGCAGTTGAGATTGCCGATGTAGAAGAAGAAGACCGTGAGTGAGAGTGGACTTAAGGTAGCGAAGTATTCGCTTGACAGCAACTAAAGACCATGTGCCATTGCGTAGCAAAGCATCAAACTCAGATGCCATAGCTGCATGCCATGCCGGATCGCAGGAGGCTATGAACCAATTCAAGACATGTTGGTCTTTTTTAACCCATGTCAGGTGCGCTGGATTGCGAGAGGAAGAAAGATGGATTCGTGTGTTTCTATTTACAAACTATATATACAGAATAGGAAGGAGATAAACTCCAATAGTTACATCGGTTACAATAAATCAGTAACATATAAAATATATCTAAGAGAGTCTTACGGTGCAGAAGAATCCTGAACCAATGCATCATCTCTAGTTGTAGCCGTTTAAGGATTTTTCTTAAAGGGTGCCCAACAAGAGATACATTGTTATTGCGAGATAGGTTAAAGAATTTATGCATACAAGGGTCTTTTATACAGTACTAAAAATATATAAAAAATTACAAAACTTAGGGGGGGTATGGCCTCCTCCTGCCCTTGGGTCTACCCTTGCGTGCATATTCTATTTGGAAATCAGTTTATGGACATCAATATTCATCAAATTTGCATAAGCATAGAGGATAGAAAAAGTGCTACATTTAAATTTGAATGCTTGAGTCAATTATGGGACAATGAGGAGGGTAATTTTATGATTTTAAGCATCAGGTCAGTTTGAATTTATTAAATGATGTTTGACAGTTATTCTAACAATATTTTGTGTAAAAAATATATTTTATTAGATAGGTCAAATCATATTAGTAGAAATCTAAAATGTCCACTCCTATAATGTGATGATATACCACCCCCGCTTCCTTATCCTTACAAAAAGTGAATTTTTTTTGGTTATCTCCTCTCAAATGTTGTATCATATTTTACCATACTTTCATCACATACATTTTTCAAAGATACTTTGACGTTTTTTTTATAATTATTAGATTGACAATAGCTGTCCCATCAAATTATGTAGGTGGTTATGTTGTTGATTCAAAGTCAACAACTAAAATATTATATAAATGACTTTCACCACCTATCTTTTCTCTTTCAAAATAAATAGGTAAAAGTTTTAAATACTTCCGATTGAAAGTTATGCTAAATAGGGCCGAAATGTTCACATTCCTTTTTTTTTCTGCAACAAATAGTTGTAATTTTGCGATCAACTTGAACTATCCATATATTCCATATTTTGACACAAATAGATGTGATTTTGCAATCACATGCTCAAAAATATTTAGTTATCAGGCATTAGGATTTTAAAATAAACTCATTAATATGAACTAATCTAAATTTAGCGGGTGTTTGCATTCTCAAAATTTATAGAAAAAAAACACTTCCTCAACTAACTTTCCATGTTTTACAAATACAAATAAAAATTAATTGAAAAAATGACCTTCGTAATGTCAGCATATTTATTTTCGAGTAGTACTTATTACACCGTATGCGGTGTAGAAAGCCTGATTTAGATTGCAACACTTTAGTTCTTTCATCACCTGTCTCACTTTCATTCTCACCTTTTCGACCTTTGTGAGTGCAAAGAAAGAGAACCGACAATTTTCTGATAGCATTTATTATTGTCTTTTTCTACTCACCTCTTTTTAGAAAGGACACAAGACTCTGCATATGGTCATTTTGTCGTTTATTACTTCCAAACAAATTTCATCACTTTCAAGTGTAAAAATATCACTTCTAAACCACCATTTTATTACTTTCTATATAACTCATGTTTATCACTTTCAAGTACATTTTTATCACATCATGTTTATCATTTCCTATGTAATTAAATTTTATCACTTCTTAAGCAATTTCATTACCTCATAATCTTTGGAAGTGATAATTTCATTCTGAAAGTGATAATTTTATGTAAGAAATAATAGAACTGTATTAGAAAGTGATAAAATTGGGTATAAAGTGATAAAAATGAATTACATAGAAAGTGATAAAAATATATTTGAAAGTGATAAATTTATCGTTAGAAGTGATAAAACTGAACTACGTAGAAAGTGATAAAATTGTACTTAAAAATGATAAAAATGTACCTATAAATGATAATTTTACATTTAGAAGTGACAAATTTATATTATGAGTGATAAACGGGCAAATGGACGGAATAAAATAGAAAAGGTTTTGAGTCTTTTTCGGTGAGAAGAAAAAGACAACAATAGACGTCGTCATTTTTACATTTCACGTGGTGGAAAGAGGTTAAAAAGGTGAGAAGAAAGTGGGACGTGTGATAGAAAAAGGTAAAATATTATAATCTATATTAACCTTTGTATACCACATGTAATGTAATAAATATTACTCTTATTTTTTCCGAAAGTTTACTTCTTCTCCATCCCTCTCCCATGTCTCCGCGGAGAAAGATTTCCTGTGATTCTACTTCCCGTGACCTTATGTGACTGCCATCGGCATTGGCCATTGGGCTCTACGCGTAGCCACCGGCCCAACTCGGCAGCAACAAAAAACAGCCCACGGTGACGCTCCGGGATTTCTGGGCCGTGCGCATGGCGAGATCCAGCGGCTGGGAAATCGAGAATCAGCACCATCGCAGCCGTCCAGTCCGTGCGATCCTCGACGGATCTACTGCTGGAGTTCGCGGCGAGCGCGAGAGCCGCGGAAGGTGGAGGAGGGAGGCGGAGGAGAGAGAGATAGCTAGAGAGCCGCCGCCCTCCTCCGATGCATGGATTCTTCGCCCCCCGAGCTCTCCGTCGCCGATTCCGCTTCGGAGCTACTCAGAGATTTGCATCTCGTGAGGACTGATCATCGCGCCGGGAAGGCATCGCTCCGATCCCCTTTTGTTGTTTTTGTTTTAAGCTTTCTTTTTCTTGTTTCTCTTTCCGTTGGTTGTTGTTTAGGGTTCGATCAAGTGTGATCGGAACCCCAAATGTCCCCGGGAGTGATTATTTTGATGCCAACATTGTTTTCATTTTGAGGAAAAAAACCGTCTTTTTGGATTTCAAGATTTTGAAATTCCATTTTTTTTTAATATTGCATATAGCCGCGAAGCATGATTTTGTTGAACACGAGTTGCGCCATTTTTTTTAATATTGCATATAGCCGCGAAGCATGATTTTGTTGAACACGAGTTGCGCCTTTTTTTTGTGAATTTCCGTACTTGGAGAATGAAGAAAATTGTTATTGTTTTTGGAAAGGAGGATGAGGTCATCTGGTAATTGCATGGTTGAAACTTTTGATTCCAAATGTGGATGTTCTCTTAATTTTGATATCCAAGTGTAGGTAATATATACTTGTGGTGTGAAGGAGTTGTTGCGGTGTGTGTTTGTGACGGGGTGACTTAATTGGGCTAAATTTTTTAACCATTCTCTGCAGAATATGGACAACATGGAGATGGACTTTGTGATGGAAGTCCCGGATACCCCTGATAGACTAGCGAGGATGTGCCCACAAGAGGATGGTGGCAAAGATGCCGGAAGGAAAACAAATTATTGCTGCCGCAGTAACCTTGCCATCCTTGGCAAAGGAACTAGGATTGCCTCCTCCAATGCAAGTGATGGTGAGAGCTTGTTTAGAAATGCAAGGTCGGCTTGTTTGATTTCAAAAAACCAGGGGGCGGAGCTCTCTACTCGACCCAGGGGAGTTGGACTTGGGGATGAAAAAGATGGTTTTCGATCACGTGGCCCTTCTGGGTACGAAAATCATGGAATTAAGGAGAGAGGGAAAGTGAATGAGGTTGATAAGAAGCTTAATCTCGACATCTACCCTTGTAGATGTGGGGGTAATAGAAGGAAGATGGCACAAGACTCACATGATGAGAATGAGATTGACCATCTAAATGGCACTGTGTCATCCTCTGCTGGACCATTCAGAAGAACTCATGATGGGATTTCAGATTCATCAGAACTGTCTGATTGTGTTCGTAGGGCGAGCGGGGCGACTGACACTGATGTAATTGGTTCCAGGCTGAAGCATTGTTTCAAAGGCTCACTCATGGAATCTGGTCGTAATGAAAATGGAACTGGCTTAATCAGTGATTCACAAAGTACAGGCAGAAAAGTCGCATTAAAGCCATCGCAGTTTCATGCTTATCCAAGGACAACTGAGAGGAGAAGACTTGTGCGTAATGGATGTATTTCTCCAAATAACATTGCAAATGATAGGAGCCCTTCACTTAATAGGGAATCAACATCCTCTTGTTCTGGAATAAGTGTCCGTGACAAAGGGAAAGGAGTAGATATACCAGAGGGGTTGCAAAATAAATGTGAAAAGATGCTATTGAGACCGTGCCAATTTGATGTTCCTAAGAATAACACCGGACAGAGAAGGTTAGTAAGGAATGGCTGTATATCTCCGCTAAACATAGCAAACAATAATAGGAACATGACGAGCAAAGCAGATGGAATTTTCTTGCCCCGGTTACATGTTGTCAGTCCTGATTCACAACCCAAGCAGAAGAATAACATGAAAAAGTGGGAGTGTCTAAATGTCCCTCCCCAAGGAAATGGTCAAGAAGCTAATGTCCACATGTCAAGCAGGTTTGAAATGGAACACTTCTAATGCTTTGTTAAAGTGCATGCATGCATACATGCATATGACATGCCTTCCCTTTAAATTCATTTATGTCAGGGCTATTTGTTTATTTACTGTCTTAGGATACTGAGTCAGATAACTGAATTCAACTTTTTAAACTTGTTATCTCTCCTTGGATGAGAATGTTTAGATCATAATCTTGCTGTTATTTAATCTACAATGCAAAATTGGCATCTAATGATGCATGTTATGACAATCTGGTTGCAGGACACAGACCCATATGTAGATGTCTTTGAACGACAAAGAGTTGCTTTATAATTTCTCCACTATATCCCTCCCCCTCCTCCTCCATACTCCACCCCCTACAAGAGGTAAAGTGGTGTGTGTGAATGCGGGAGAAACTGATGGTTTATAATATCTTAACATTCATTCTCACCATACTTGCTAATCTCAAACCTCAGCTACCGGATTGTGTTTCACTGTACTAATTAGGAATTCAGGAGTGTCTGTTTATATCTTCAATGAACACAATTTTTACTATGCTAAAGGTCAATTCATTAGAACCATGCCCTGGCCTAGTTTGTCAGATATGTAAGCGATGGCATTTCATATAGTCTGTGGGTTTTTTTGATCTCTACATGAGCATTTATTTTATACCAGGTCAGGGCTGGACTCAACCATAGGCTGTATGCTTGGTGGAGCATTGGGGTTTGGGGGTTCATACTACTTGAAATGAACTACTTATAATTTTATTGTCTTATCTAACGTTGAAGCCCTTAAGTTATGAAATATAAAGATTCTCATGTCAAGGGAGAAAGAGAAGAGAGATAAAAAGCTGCAAAAGAATTTTAATGGTCTGCACTCTTATCAGTAAATCACACACTTATTTGCACAAGCACAAAACATGGCCAGTTTTTTATGCACATGAACAACTGGCAATAAGGTCTTTAATGGTTTTACATGATAAATGCTTTGTTTTCTTAGGGCCAAAATCATTCTTCTTTTGTTTGTGTCAAGGAGAGAGGGTGCGTATCCTTTTCTCTGCTATACTAGGATCACTGTCATATTAGTGTCCTCTTTTCCATGTTGTGTTAGGACTCTTTATTCTAGTCCACTTTGTATTAGGAAACTTTTGTGTATAGGGCCCTTTCCTCGTTCATAATATACAAAGCATTTATTATTTTTACATACCCATGCTAACATGGTAGCATCACCCTGGTGCCTTATTCTTCTGTGTTGATGTTGTAGAGAAGGTTTAGTTCCTTCTCTTGCTGCTCTAGTCATCTGCTCCATTCATTGATCTTAACGCCAATATATATTACCAAGCACCAGCCTCTCCTGCTGCCCTGGTGCCCATCCAACGACCTGGATGCTCACTTCTGCTGCTGCTGCTGCTGCTGCCAGTGTCGCTTCCTTCAAGTGAGTTGCCGTTGTCAGTGTCATCCATTGCCTATAGATGGTGCTTGACAATGGTCCTTGGAGCATTTTGCACTGAAACGTTGAGGGTTTCTCTGCAGTAGCCACCCAGTTCAGGTAGAGGAAAAAGCATGAACGAGCATATTTACTCATCAGATCTGAACCCATTTGGCTGGATCTGAAAATGATCAAGATATTTTTCTATTATTCAAGTCAAATACATACATATATATATATATATATATGTATATGTATACACATTGATAATTTTTATACTACAGTATTTAATTAACAAGACAACACAATATGGCTACACCTCTGTTTGCCTCCGTGGCGAACTGGATCCCTCTTGGGAGCAGTCGCCGGATAGATCCTCCCTCAGCACGATGGAGCTCAGGAAACTCAGAGATGCAGTGCCGCAGGTGTCTCAAAAAGGGCCACCTCGCGAGGACATGCTGGGGGCCTGTTCACTGCTTGAGCTGTAGGGGGGAAGGCCATGTGTGGAGGCTATGCCACCGTGAGACTGGCAAGGGGTAAGCCTGCACCAGCAAAGAGGTCTTATATAGAGGTGCTTAAGGGAGACCAACCTGCTGACAGGGAGCCTCTCATGTTGTCAGTGGCGAGCCCCTCTGTGGAGACCCTACCCCTGTCTTACACTGTCTTACACTGGGCGACACAATGTCTCTATTTTTCCCTCATTGAAGGGAGTCCAGACGTGGCCTCTATTACGTGGTTCCTAGATAGAAGGGGAGGACGGAAGAGCTCCTGGCAAGTCTTTGATGTGGGCAAGAGGCTTCTTGGTTATAGGCCTCTTAGAGCTGGAAGCCAGCATGGTTGGGGTTGAGGGCTTTGTCATTGATGAGGGGTGGCTTTCAGAGTCATGCCTTGTGACCTCTTTATAGGTACCTTCCTAGACTCGAGAGCGGCTAGGGCTCGCATCCAACTAGTGGGCATCCCAGTGGTCTCGTGTGACCGCCAGGGATTCCGGCTCTTGGTGGGCGGATTCTTCAAGGTTTCGGAGGAGGCTGTCTCCTTTTTTAGGGTCAGCAGACTCCTGGCCCTAGAGGGGTTATAATGATGAGCAGGCTTGTTTCCATTTCGTCGATACTTGAGGGGAGGGCCATCCCCATTTGAGCCTCACTATTCATGCTCTTGGGCAGCCATTACAGGGGAGAGTGTTAGGGCTCGAGGCACAGTGTCGGAGGTTGGGGATGATGTACGACCAGGCAAGGGGCAGCCGGATTGAAATTCAAATGCACCACCTCGGACGATCGAGCCAACTCAAGTCTTAGATCGGGCAGTTCAACCGGGGTCCCGGAGTTAGGTGCTTTAGGCGGGCGTTTGGGTTCTCTGAATGGGATCCATAACTTACCTGTTATGGGCGTTCGTGGCGAGCCTGCGTCGAGACCTATGAGGATGCATCTAACCTACTTGAAATTGGAACTACCCCAACAGTTGTAGGCTTCATCTTTAAGAGCTCTGTGGTAGTTGATTGCAGCGATTGGCATCCCATTCACTACTGTCGCGCCATTGGTGATTTGTGGAGACTCCCACAAGCTTCTTGAGGGGCCTTTTGAGCCATTAGCCGCTTGTAGGATCTTGGGTTCTTGCCTGTCTCACATACCCTCGACAGGGAATGGGGAAACGAGGGCTTGGCGGGAGCCCCTTATAAGCCTGGCAAGGAGGGTGCCTTGTCGTGAGACTGACGACCCTACTTTAATGCTGGCAGGTAGTGCTATCACCATCCAGCCATCACGAATGCTCTAGGGCCTCCATGGGAGCTTACAATGATCCGAAGGCTATCATGGATGCGTTAGGATGCCCAGCTGAGGAGACTGTTGTCTGGGTGCCACTACTTTGACTTCGGAGCCCCTGTACACAATAAACATCCTCTTCTCTGCAAAGAGCCTATGTAGATGGTTTTATGGTTCTATGAAATGAGTTTATAGTGGAAGTAAGTGAGGAAAGGAAGGGAGATAGGCAAACACTTTGTTTCTATATCCTTTAGGAGCCTAAAGTAGATGGGAGAAGCAAATGTTGTGGGAAGAACTTTTGCAGTTCTATAGAGATTGAACAAGCCTTGGTGTGTAGTTGGAAATTTTAATGCCACTGCGGCGTTGGGAGAGCGATCAGATCAGGCTTCGGCTATGGGTGTTATGGAAGATTTCTAGGACTTGATTCTCTAAAGCGACGTTGATCGATATCTCAATCCCTAATGCTATGTTTTCTTGCTCTAGATTGGACAAATTTCTGGTTTTGGTGGATTGGGAGGATCATTGCCCCCATTTGTAGGCCCTTTGCCTCTTGAGACTGACGTTTGGTCACATGCCCATACTACTCAAGACCACCAAAGGGAGTGATAGGAAGAAGAAGCTGTTCAGATTGGAGAAGTTCTGGCTGTGGGAAGAAGGTTCTATGGACCTAGTCTCGAGAGTTTGAAAGGAAGGCTGTCAGGAGGCTTTTGCTATCATTGGTTCAAAGGCTTAGGTCTTTGGCCCATGCCCTTTTGTCATATGGTGCTGATTGATCTCTACTTGGGAAGGTGGCAAAGGATAATAGTTTTGACCATCTTAAAGGCATTGGATGCTTTAGGGGAGGCTGGCTTTATGGAGGACGTGGACTAAACACAAAGGAACAAGCTTAAAGCAGAATATGAAAATATCATGTGTAAGGAAGAAGTCTATTGGAAGCAAAGGTCTCGAGACAGATGGATTAAAGAAGGTGACATGAATATAGAGTACTTTCAGAAGGTGGCCTTGGGGAGATGTAGAGCCAACCTCATTAGAAGCCTTAGAGATGAGTACCACTCCTATAGTCAACTGAAGGACCTAGGAGGCATGTGCAAAATTTCTATGCCGGGCTCTTCTCTGAGGAGGACATGTGGAGGCAAACCATTTCGAGTGACCTTCTTCCTTGGATATGGGAGGGAGAGAGGATGGCTCTTTCTCCACCTTTCTTGTAGGAGGAGATTAAAGGGGCAGTTTTCTCCCTTTGGAGGGGACAAAGTTTCTGGCCTAGATGGCTTCCCTATGGTTTTCTTCAAGCATTGTTGGAGTATAGTCAAGGAAGGTATATGCATGTTTGTGTGGGAGTTTCAAGAAGGGAGGGTGCATCTGGGTGGCATCAATAAGACCTTCATTGTTCTCATCCTTAAGAAGTAAGGGGCTGATAGTGAGAAATTTTAGGCCCATTAGTTTATTGGATAGTGTTTATAAGATCATCTCCATGCTATTGGTAGTTAGACTTGAAGGGATGGTGGGTAATCTGATTTCTCACAGTCAAAGAGCTTTCATCAAGGATAGAAATATTTATGAGAACTTCCTGGTGGCCTATGAGTGCATGCATGCTATGAAACAACAAAATAATAAGCGCTTGGTGCTTAAGGTAGATAGGGTGAACCGGGAATGCATTTTTCAAGTCCTACAGAAGATGGGTTTTAGCGAGATGTGGGTGGGTTGGATCAAAGCTTGCATTTCGTCAGCCAGATTTGCAGTCCTGGTGAATGGGAATCCTACTTGTTCTTTTTTAGTGGCAGGAGACTTCGGCAGGGAGATCCTCCCTCCCCTCGTCTATTTGTTTTGGTGGCACATATCCTTAGTAGAATGTGGGACAAGCAGGAGTAGCTTCACTGGTGTCTGGTTTTAGGGTATCCCAGTAGGGTGGGAAAATGCCGCAAATCATACACCTGCAATATGTGGATGACACTATTATGTTCTTTTCAAAGGGAGAGGAACACTTATTCTTAACAAGGTTGATTCTTGAATCGCTGGATGAAGTGTCTGAGCTGATGGTGAACTTTCAGAAGAGTTTGCTTATTGGGGTGAATGTGGATGATACTGCCTTGGGCGCCAGATTGGGGGGTTCCATATCACTTACCTAGGTTTACCTCTTACCCCAAGGAAGTTAAGGTTGAGATATTGGCAAAGAGTGGTACATAAATTTGAAGACAGATTGGCTACTTGGAAAGGGTCACTACCCTCTTATGAAGGGAGACTAGTGCCTTTTTTTTGGGGGGGGGGGGAAGAAAATTGTGGCGTGTACCACCAATTGGAAGGATTTTCTTATGGGATTTGTTGTTCTGTAGGCAGGTACCCATATTATTTTGGGTAAATAGGCAGAGATGCCTATTCTAGTTGGAGATGCTATAAGGGATACCATTGCATCACATATTTCCTAGGCTTTTTGACATCACTTCCCAACCCGTAGAGGTAGTTGCACGTGTTTGACTTTGACCATGATCAGCTTAGAGGAGTATGGGCCCCAAGGTTCAAGAGACAACTCAGGGATGATGAACTGGAAGATTTCTACCTACACTTGGATCTGCTGCAGGTTTTCAAGACTAGTCCATCTGCTCTTGATGGATGGGGTTGGAGTTGGGGACTAAGGAAACCTTTTTGGTCAGATCAACCTATCAGATTATCCCTGATGATGGTCTTAGACACTCCCTTTCCTATAACATTTGGTAACCAAGTCTTCTTTGAAGATTAAGGATGATGTGGATTGAGGTGGTGGTAGAAGCATCCGACGTCACACCGGTGGCGAGATAATAGCCTCCGGTGTCGCACTGGCGGCTAGGGCGTCACACCGGGCTCCATCACAGGATAGATTTGACCCATCTCAGGGTTGATTTTGCCGAGAGAAACACGAGGAAATTCAAGAAATTCATACAAATAATCATCCATAAATTAAAAAGAGACCATGCATCCATATATATAATGTTTACCTTTTAGACTCCAACTCGACTACCCAATTCCAATACGAACTAAGACACTCCTTAATCCTTATTAGATAGTTATTGTGAAAATTCGCACTAAAAATCCCTTAAAAATAGAAAATCCCACTTAAAATTCATAAAAAATGGAAAACATGTTAAACGGGCTGCCAATGGGTCATATAAAACACCTATGGACTCTTCTAAAAATAATCCATGCTTTATGTGAAGGAGAACCTAAACTTGAGGTGGAAAGTGCGCCTCAATATCACTCTATATGTGGTCAAAGTCATGTTGACTGGTGGTCAAGGATGGCAGTACCGGTACCGGTACGTACCGGCCGGTACCGGCCCAGTACCGGTCCGGTACCGGCCGATACCCTTTAAATCAAGGGTATCGGTGCCGGCTGATACCGGTACGTACCGGCCGGTATTGGCCCAGTATCGGTCTGGTTCCGGCCGATACCCTTTAAATCAAGGGTATCGGTGCCGGTTGATACCGGTACGTACCGGCCGGTACGTACCGGTATCGGCCGGTACTGCCAACCATGCTGGTGGTGTTTTGAATGATCTTCGGATGACTGCCCACGTCTTTGATTACCTACCTCTGTTTGCTTTAGCTTATTTTGCTTATCCGAGAATGTGGAATTAGCCTCAAGATAGACTTCGAGAATCACGTCTAGCCTTGGTTTAGTAAGGAGGATCTTCACAAAACATCTTGGACTCGACCTCTTCAAAATGCTCGTCTGCTAATGTTGGATTGACTTCATAAACTTCCCTTTGGTTTTCATATTTGTTCATCATGCTGCTTTAGTCATTATGGAAAGTAGGTTCTCAATGTTATTCTCAAAGTTGAAATGCAAATCAAGGCGGCTGACATTGGCCTCGAGATGCGCAAATGGACGTCTACGGGGCACGTACAGAAGCGGCATGCAAATCCATGCATAGTTGGCGGATGGGACGGTGGACGAGGTTCGTCTCGCTACAAGGATGCTATCAACATGATCGACGCCCAAAATGGAGCATGGAGGTGCCCTCGCACAACCAACACGGTTTTAGAGGTGAGCACGCAAAATGAGGCACAGTCGGGGAATCAACACGTTGGAAGGAAGTTGGCCTCATTGAGACGAATCCAAGGTGCAGACAATATGCGAATCGAAGTCCAGGTGACTCCCAGTCAAGGGCGGTGCGCTAACAACTTCTGTTGCACCATCTAGTGCAATGATCCCTGTTTTATAGCTGCTGGATCTTTGGGCGCACAACCCTGGGTGATAATGGCTCATACTAATGATGGAAGCTCGAATCAAGGTTGGACCACAAACCAAGTGGTGAAGGGGTATAGACCCCTAGTCCGAGTGGAATAATACCCAGAGGTCCAAACTTGGTTCAGATCAGATTGGACGGGGGCTGGGGCTTTGGCTGGAACTAGGTCAAACTTGGTTTGACCAGGCTCTACTAAAGGGCATGTGCCCCTTTTTTCCCTCCTTCCTTCCCCCTACCACAAACCCATATATATATATATATATATATATATATATATAGAGAGAGAGAGAGAGAGAGAGAGAGAGAAGACGATGGCAGTGGTAGCGGTGGGACTTGTGGAGGGCACTAGCGGTGCTAGCGGAGGGTAGCAGCGATGCAAAAGAGACTGAGGGCTGCATCTCGCTCGGCTAGCGGGAGTCCCGCCGGGGGGGGTGCTGTTGGCACCAACGAAGGTTATGGAGGCCGGGAGACCCTGACGGCCCTATTCCCTGACTTGGTCTTCCTCTTCTTCTTCTTGTTCTCCTTGTTTTCCAGTGAGAGAGAGAGAGAGAGAGAGAGAGAGAGAGAGAGAGAGAGAGAGAGAGAGAGAGAGAAGGGAGACATGGGATTTTTTTCCTGTGGTTGAAAGGAGCGGCAAACATAGGGGAGGGTTTAGCATGATTACTATAGCAATTATAGTAACCATCGAAGCAAAATACAAATAGAGGGAGAAGGAAGAGTACGGTGGAAAGGGGGTTGTACAACAACGGGAGAGTGGCGAGTGGTGACGTAGTGGCGAGCAACAACGTAGTGGAGATCAAAGTTAGGCGCTGATACCAAGTTTGATGTGATACGAGGTGGTGGTAGAAGCCTCCGACGTCACATCGGCAACGAGATAACAGCCTCTAGCGTCGCACTGGCAGCCAGGGCATCACACTCGGCCCCGTTGTAGGGTAGATTTGACCCCACCTCAGGCTCGGCTTCTCCATTGCAGAGACATACACAAGAAAATTCAAGAAATTCGTAAAAATAATCTTCCATAAATTACAAAGAGATCATACATGCATATACATAGTGTTTAGGAACCTTTCTAGCTCTAGCTCGATTACGCAACTCCAATATGAACTAAACACTCCCTATTAGATAATTATTGCGAAAATTCCTACTAAAAATCTTTCAAAAATAGAAAATCATATCTAAAATTCAGAAAAAATAGAAAACATGCTAAACATGCTGTAAATGGGCCAAATAGAATAGCTATGGACTCTTGTAAAAATACTCTACACTTCAAACTATTGGTGAAGTTCTGAGCACAACAAAGCTTGTGTTGGTCTTGGATTCCCATCAAAGGTCCTCATGTGGAGATTGAGTCTCAGAGGCTACCGATCTGGGATGTATGGGCATGATTTATAGATGGGATCAACTATTTATGCCCAACATGTGCAGATCAGATCGACATGATCACCTATTTGCAAGGATGGCAGTACTGGTATCGGAGGGTACCGATACCGATACGTATCGGTATCAATATCGGCCAGTATCGTCCGGTACCGGGTATTGGGCCAATATCGGCTGGTATCGGTCCACTCAGTATGGTATCGGTACCCACTGATACCGATACGTATCGGTATCGGCCGATACTGCTAACCATGCCTGTTTGTGGGATGCTCTTTTGCTAAGAAGTGTGGCATATGGTCCTTCACAAAGTGGGGAGGCCGGCTGATTTGGGTAGCTTCACGGATAGTTTTCTGCTCTTTTGGGTCAGACGACATTTTCCTACTGGGATGCTTGTATATGGTGGCTGATCCTTCATGTTACTATGAGGGCGATTTGGAGCGAGAGGAATAGAAGGGTCTTTCGTAATGAAGCTCTAGTTCCCAAGAGTGTTGTTTGGTCTCTCTTTGGTAGGGTGAAAGAACGTGCTGTAGCATTTTGTAAAGGAGCTCTTGGCAGCTCTTCCCTTTTTTTTTTTTTTTTTTGAGTTTGTATCTGGGGCTTTTATGTGCTGTGATGATTGTACTTGTACATCCCTAACTACACCTTCTTGGTGTTTCCTTTTGTATCTGGGGCTTCTATGTCCTGGGATGATTATACTTTTACATCCCCTTTTTTTGACATTTAATACAAATCTTGTACCATCCACCGTAAAAAAAAAAAGTGGTATCCTCCACTTTCCAGAAAAAAAGATGACACAATTAATTTTTAGTTGTTTAAAGTATAAAATATAAATAAATGCATTTTATTTAAATTGAGTATAGAGTTTATCAGTTAGAACTTAGAAAGTAATTCTAATAGCTTTGTTAGCAGCTTTCTTTTCATTTATTAAGTTGTATTTGTTAGATAACTGTGTTTTTTGGGGAAAAAAAGAAAAGAAAAGTAGGGCCTAGCATGCAATCCTCTTATTGCTCTTGATACTTCTTCCTTTCCACATGGTGTTTAGGTGGAAGGATGGGAAGATAATTGGTGTAAACTTCAACTAGGAAGTTCCATATGGATACAGACAAGGAATTTAGCTCCAGGCTTTGTGTTGATCTTTTTGTAGTTTTAAGTTGCATATATTTGCAGCTTAGTGCTTAAGAGGAGATTTGACCACTTTCCCAATTTAAGTTGATAGTGGACACGATTTACCAAGTGGTCTTAATGAGGGAGCATCTCACCGCTTCAGATATGAGTGCCTGGTTAAGTGAAAAACAAACTAAACAGTTAGTTCATGTTTCAAATTTCATGGTTCATCCTGAAAAGTAGTTCAGAATCTTTCATATTGGTTGAAGACTAAACCTGCCTAGTCCTGCTGATGTCAACTGAACCTCTATTGATGTTGGCACCCTGTAGATCCTACCGCAGGACATATTGTATGCATGGTCGTAGGAACTTTGATGTCATGATTGTACACTTTGTGGTGAGGACACTGGAGTCCGATCTCAGCACAATCCGATATGTGTACCATCAACAAGGTTGACTCAACCCAGAGGCATCCTTGGAGCTTAGCGGGAGCCAGAGTAGTCTGCCATTTTTGCTTTATTTATGCATTTTCTTTTTGTTCTGAATTTTCCCTTTTTAGATGCACGTGGACATTTATTTTCTAGTTGGGCCCTTTTGTTTGTGAGTAGACCATTTATTTGTGGGCTTATTTAAAGTTGAGGTACTTTTGTTAGCTTCTTTTCGTTTCCCTATATAAGAGGGTCTATGAGTTGTAATGACAACACTATTGAATGAAAAGAAAAGATGAAGAGTCTTCTTTAGGGGAAACCCTAACTTTTGCCTTGTGAGGAGGTTACCTTATGAGAGGGAGGGCGAGAGGTCCTTATTACTAGCCGCCGACACTATTACATTCACCCACCTTGATCCTTCCACCACCTTGCCTATTCTTCTTCCTCTTCTTCTTCTATCCCCCTCCTCAGCTTGTAGTGTTCACCACCATCCATGATCCCTCTAGAGCTGCAAAGAAAGTCTTCCTTGGAACCCATGTCCTCTTTCCCATATCCCTTTATTATGTCTTCTTTGGGACCTGTGAGCAGCAATCCTGCAGCCCATCTGACTGTTCCATGGCCCTTTCTTCCTATTTCCCCTTTTGGAGAAAAGAAACATGATGGGAAAGCTCACAATCTTGTCGATCTGCACCCATCTATGTAACGACCCAATCCAACTCTTTCTAAGGTATTGTTCACTTTGGGCCAAGCCTGTACAGTTTTGTCCCCAAAAGGCGTCTCACTAGTTATTGATCCAAATCCCACATATATGGCCCAATAACCTTTTTCGCTTTCTAATGTTATACTAATCCGCTTCATTCCCGCCCTATCCTCCATACATAGTAGTGGTTCCACACCATGGTAGCTTCATACCGTGGTATTACGTATCCCTGCCTCACGAGTAGTCCTCTCCTACGGGTAGTCCTTTCCTCCTATTTGGCTCGTGATTGGGTCACTATAGGCCCATCAACTTTTGCATGGTTCGTCTCCGAACTAGCTAAGTTTATACTGCACGGGGCCTGCTCTGATATCACTTTGTAAATACTCGATCCAACCCTTTTGAGGTGTTGTTTGCTTTGGGCCAAGCCTATACGATGTTGTCCCCAAAAGGTTCCTCACTAATTATGGATCCAACACATATATGGCCCAAACAACCTTTCCCGTTTTCTGATGTTGGACTAATCAAGTTCATTCCCGCCCCAATCCCAGACATAGTCGTGGCTCCACACCATGGTAGCTCCACACTATGACGTTACGTTTCGCTGTCCCACATGTAGCCCTCTTCTATGGGCAGCCCTTTCCTCCTATTCGGCTCGTGTATGGATCATTAGAATTTGTCTCTTCCTTCCCCAATTTCTCCTTTCCTCCTCCTCTATTTGTGAAACCCGTACCCATCATTCTTGTTTTCCATTTCTTTATTGCTAGGAAGATGGCCAAGCCCTTCATATTTTATTGCTTGCATTTAATGCCAATATGGGTTCCCCCTTGTGGTTTACGTTGGAGCTCTCCTGCTCCCCATCTCAATGGATGAAGTGTCTCAGGACCTGCCTTCTTGTTCTTGCCCATCTGCAACCCTGGCCATGTGTCGATGTTCATGACCACTCAGGTACCTAGGAGCAGATCGAGAGAGTACACACAAATGGACTGAAGGTGAAGGATTGTTACCACATTGTTGGGAGTTTTATTCTGTAGCACAACAATACTAGGAGAGGCATAAAGGAGGAAGAAGAAAGTGAATATCTCTCTTTATTTCAGCAAATTTATGAAGTTCAATCGAATATCTCTTGACTGTCAACCTGATTGCATGATTGCATCTCATGATCCAAAATTAATGGGACATTCTTAGTGAAGTCTCTTTCCCAGGGGTTGGCTGCCAATACACCACAAATTTAGTGATGTTTGGAGTGATGAATGCCCTCTTAAAGTTTGACCTTTCCTGTTGCTGGTCCTTAAAAAAGGATATCGCTAAAATTTGTTGTTATAAGTGGAACTCTGTGGATGATACTGTTTGTTATTCTGTGGGTCTGCTAATGAAGACATTAAACATCTGTTAATTCGGTGTAAGGTCAGACAAGAGGTGTGGAGAATCATAGGGCATCTTACAGGTTTTCACTTTGCTTTAACTCCATGGATAAATGTGGAGCTGCTGCCAAAGGCAGAGAGCTTGCTTTCTCATGTTGATTCTGCATGCCATCTGTTGGAGTATTTGGAAGGAGCAGGAACATCTTTACATCTTATATAAAAAATATTTGTATTCATGTTATGTCTCTATCTCTTTTGTTTAATTGGAGTCATTACCACCTCCATTCTTTGGTGTCAGATCAGAGTAAGTTGGTTAAAACACTTGGATATCTGCCATTCTTTCAAGGGTATAGAATCTCTTTTCTTCAAAATAAGGAATAGGGACATGTCACCCTACTTGGGATGGAGAGCTACTGTGGAGCTGCTGGTGCGAGCCACCAGCATGCCATCACTGCCAATACTCTTGGTTTTCTCCTCTTCCTCTCTTCTTCTTCTTTTTCTTCTTCTTCTCCTTCTTCTTCTTCTGTTCCTTCCCTTTTTCTTCCCCTCACCTTACACCCTAAGTGGATGAGATTTTGGTTGCGGGTGTGTGACTCCTATCTATTGGGGGAAAAAGAGAGAGAGAGAGAGAGAGAGAGAGAGAGAGAGAGAGAGAGAGAGAGAGAGAGAGAGAGAGTAATAATCCGGGTTTTCAAATTCATTTTTATCGGATTTCGGATGCGGCGTTAATGGGTCTTTTGTGTGTTTCAGTGCGGGTCTGTTTGGCGTCAGCACGACCTAATGTGGATCTATGATAGGCGTCCGTCTGGCTGGATGCTATTTAGAGTGCACGCGGCTAAACCCCACTGGGCCTTTTGATTCATGTCGTATAGGTAGGACGCGTCTTGTGAATGGCATCAACTCGGCATGATACAATTCACGTGTCTTTGTATGACGTTTTTCCTCCTAGTGGCACCCGTCCGCAGGTGCGTGGCACGCCACAACGTGGCGGAGGCATCAAGGGGAGGACGCCTACCTCATTCTTCCCCCACCCTCTATCTCTCTCTCTCTCTCTTCTTCATTTTCTCACTTCCTCTTCCCCTCCCTCACCTTCTTCATCATCTCCCTCCTTCCTCCATCTTCTTCCTCTTTCACCTCTCTTCTTCCTCCTCCTCTTCCTCTCAAGCTCACTCTCCCTCTCACCATCTTCCACCACCACCCCCATCTTCCCTCTCTTCCCTTGCGGTGGCCGATGCAAAGGCGAGGGGGCGGTGATGACAACGGCGGTGGCACTGGCGGTGTGAGCGGTGAGGTGGCGGCACGTGGGTTGACCGTGGAGCTCGTTGGCACAGACAGCTCGGTGACAATTCTACTACGTGAAGGGCTCTCTGTGCGTCGGGAGTAGTATAAGACCACTAGGTAGGGTGATGATCCATCCTCTAGTGTTTAGGATCCTTCTTAGAATCCATGTTAATATTTTATGCATGAACTACAATCACCTCCTCCCACGTGCTATGATGCTGTCCGACAGTTAACTCCTAACACTGTTATGCTCTAAACCTCACATTCATGTTAATAAATCCTTATCAAGGAAAACTATTGAATCCTCCTTAGACCAGTCCTAGACCAAAGTAGGCATTGGGCGAATTCCCAGCTTGCGGTGCTTACTGCACGGCTGGGAATTTGCCCAGTGCAAGTTGAGCGGTTGGATTGATGCCCCCGCCTCAATACAAAATTAATATTTAATAAAATTCTCTTCCTTCCCTACTTTGCCAATTGCCTATCCCCGTGAATTTAGGGCGTCATAGGCACCCGCAACATATTAAATTTATTTTAAATTTTAAATTTCTTCAACCACTAGATCAAATCACAAGTGATCTAACAGTAAAAAAAATGGTAACAGAAAACTTTCTTATTACATGGTAATAGGAAATCCATCCTCTCTCTCTCTCTATATATATATACAGAGAGAGAGAGAGCGAGTCTCAGAGCAGCAAACGGCACGATGAAGAGTATGTTACATGAAGATGAATAGGTAGAAATGGGCCATAGTCAGCAAAATGTCTAAGAAGTTACCATCTTCGGGCTTTCAATATTGCAGGCTACAGGAAAACTGGTGGGTCTGGAGGTCCCTATGAATGCTAGTTATTGTTTTCTTGATGAAAGATTTGTTTACCAAAGGAGCTTGTTCGATAGTTTATGATTCTAAGGTCATCAAAGTTTGCTATGGTCCTTGTACCTTAGTTGATTCAACACATTCTATGTTTCTCATCATTTCACTTGCATAGCGGTGGTTCCTGGTTCCTTTTCTGATATTTTGTTTTGCTACACATATAGGAACTTGCACACTCCATGTGTTGCATTGTGGTATGATATCTGTATGTACATGCCTTTGAAGCTCTTGTTTTTGGGGTACAATGCACTATTTTGTGGTTCTCATGCTATCATTTTGCCAGGGTCCTGTTAACGCCTGATAAGGACACAGCTGTTGAAGCAGGAGCCATTGGCGATATTGTCCGACCAGCTGATGAAATGGGTTGGAGAAGTACACGTAATCGCCCAGAAAAGGCTTCCCAGGAGTCTTCAGTTGTTTTAAATAAAAATACTAATTATTTTCACTTGTCAGATCAGCACCATGGTGGTGCAACAGAAGATAAAAGTGATACGAGTACTATACATCCTTGCCATGAAGTTGATTCTTCTGAAGTGACTGTTCCATCTTCACGTGCTTCTGAATTTCCAGAATCCTCTGACATACTTTTTGAATTGGAGACGGACGTCAGAAAGCATTGTGGATCACAAAGGCTCAGAAAAGGAAAAAGAAAGTCCAACTCTAGCTATATCTATGTTGGTGAATGTTCCAGCTCCACGTTTGATGTGTCAGAATTGCGGAGTCCACGATCATCTGGGGAACCTCCAAGTGCAAACTCAACCAGAACTTCCAATTCACAGTGGCATGGTAGTACTTTTGGGCCAGTTATAGACGTCGACAAGCTGTCTTCACCATTGTTGACAAGCACCAGTCCCCACAGTGGGTGCTACATTGTTTCTGAGGACTCAGTTGCAAGGGCACGACAGGTCGAAGCAGATGAAATTCTAGCTCGTCAACTTCAAGAGCAATTTTTTAATGAATCACCAGCATTTGGAGGTGAAGAAGAGGTAGTGCTTACTTTTCTGTTAGTTTCACATCCTTCTGCTTTAAATATTCAGTTGTCCTGAACCTCGTGTGCACATGGAAGTAACAGATTGATGCTAGTATAGCATGGAGATTGCAACAAGAGGAGGATGCTCAACATGACTCTTTTACCAGGAGTCGTGGGCCATCACATTCTGTAAGTGGTTTTATGACAATCACATCCTGTAAATGGTTTTATGTTAGTCCAGCTTTTCAGTAATACAATATCCATCAAGTGCTGTTTGCAATTCATTAGGGAGCTGTCCTTATCTGTCATAATAATGCAACTTTCTGGCTGTAGGATGTCACATCTGCCTTTCAGTCCACATTTGATGTCAACTTTTTGTAAACCAAATAGCTTGGAGGAGTTGAGCTTTATTTACTGACATATGTTTGGCTGCTAAGGATGTGGCAGTCAAACCTTTGTGCATTGTTTCTAGGGGTGTTCACTATTTAGTTTGAACCAAAATTCCAAACCAAGCCAACTGAAATTTCTGTTTGGTTCTGTGGCGCCCCCGAATCAGGTCCAATATGAACTGACTCTCATTGGATTTGGTGATGCAACAGCGGGAAAAAACCCCGTCATACATGTATGAATATGAAAAATAAGTTAATTCACAAAGCCATCAATTATATAACCATGATCATAATAACTCCAATTCTATTGCCCACATCAAAAACTTAATTACATGGAGTTGAGCAAAACGGTAAAGTGTAGCTCGCTTCTTAAATATTACATCACAACTTAAATCCTACTGCATGATTCTACTGGACAAAACAAACACTAAACTTTACACATAACACAATTCCATGAGATACTACCTTAACTCCATGGTTTCCTCTAATTCGAATCTTCAGCCAAGTCTCCTGAAAAATGGTTAGTGGAATTTTCTGAGTCCACCACTCAGTAGGCCTCAAATTCCCATCACATGAGTTATCATATAATGTAAATTTGAAAATTTAAATGATACATGTATGGATATCATGAGAATCAATCATGTTCTACTTGTAGTTAACAACTATAAATCCTATAATCATGTCATGATGGCAAGTTGATACATGTTCAATTTAGGCAAAATGGCTTATCATGGTTAACCTATCATTAGTATAATTACATGTCATGATCAAAGATCTAGCCATAATGTGAACTTGAAACATCATTCATGGGCTTGTAACTTGAAACGTGTAACTTGTGACTTGTAACTTGTATGATCAAACATGCAATGCTAGATTTTGAATCTTAACAAATTTTGGTATGTCAAAATGATTATAAACTCAAAAATCAAACCATATCACATATACAATCATAATCTTACCACTTCTTAAATCAGACATGCATCCAAACCACAGTAAAAGGGGCACTTGTACTTGTATTTGGACCGAAGTTCCTAGGCAAATAGAGCTAAAGTCTTAGTTACTGCATAGAATCACGGATACCCTAATCTGACCATAACCACCAAACTGAAGTCTCCTGGATTTCAGTCCTGTTGCCCTCGAAACATTATGAATGACCTTACTCAATCAAATGCTTACTTGAGATCGAACAGTAATCCCCTTAAGATGGCAATGTCTATGGAGGTGGATTTTTCATGTACATATATCTTCTATATATTTTCAGAATTTAAACATAGAGTTATAATATCCAGATATAACTAAAACAAGTCAAAATCAATTGGTAATATCTTATTAGACATACATAATCGTAAAAGTATTATCTTCAAAATATATTGCAATGAAAAGTGCAATTAGATAACAAAACAAATTTAGAGAGGACAATACATGTATCTTATGCTTTTTTCCCGTTAAATAAAATAGTTTACATAAAATTGGGTAAAAATACGTCAAAGAAATAAAACCAGTGAATCGATAGAAGAATCCAACTCTTTATAGACACTTCTCATGTATTCACTTCTATTTTTAAAGAACACTCTTAAAACAAGTCAAAATATAATATATTACAAAGTAGTCATGCTTAAGGAGATTATTAGTCTACCTTTTACAGAATGGAGTTTCTACAGGATAATAGGTCCTACCTAAGCACCCCTGTCCTTGCGGACTTTGAGCCGCCTCCTATATCCTTAGCTACTCGTTGGATGAGGACGCTGATCAGCAACCACCTTAGATGCCGTGAACCTCACAGAATATTTTACTAGTGGAATCTCCCTCTAGCTCCCTCTCTTTTTCTAGCCCACTTCTCCCTCTTTCTTTCTATCTTTCTTGCCCTAGGAAGAAAAAGCTTGGAGAGAAATAAAGGCCCAACCCTTTCTATTTATAGATGAAGGGAGTTAATTAAGGAATGCCATGTGTCCTTATAAGTTGTCCCTCCCATCATAGCTAGGAGATAAGGAAGATGACATGTGTCCCTTGAGTTTTCCCTCCCATCATGACTAGGATATAAGGAAGAGGACATGTGGACATGTGTCCCTTGAGGTGTCCTTTCCATTATGGCTAGGAGATAAGAAAGAAGACATGTGGACCTGTGTCCGTTGAGGTGTTCCTTCCATCATGGCTAGGAGATAAGGAAGAGGACATGTGGACATGTGTCTTTTGGACCACTCTAGAAATGGCAAGGTGGCATGGAGATGCCTTAAGGGCTAAGTAACCCCTATTCCTTTTACACTTATACCCATTTTTATAAGTAATTGCATATATACTCCTACTAGGTATTTTTCCTTATTAAAATTTACGAAGTTGTCTTTTCAACTATTTACTATATTAGGGAGTTGAAAATTTAACTTAAACTCTTATAAAAATTGTCAATTATACTTTTATTCCTAAATTTTTATAATTGCATTTATACTTTTTAAGTATTTGCAAATGTGCCCTTTTCAAAATTATGCATATTTTGTAAAACTTATTAATAACTTAATTATACCATAATTCACTAAAATATTAGGTAAACTTTTCCTCTTAAAGATCTGGGATATTACAGGTTTGGTTTGAGAGACAATTCGGTTCGGTTCAGTTTCCATGAACTCCAAACCGCAGAAACCAAACCAAACCGTTCCAAAATTGAATTTTATTATTAATAGTATATTATTTGTTTACTTCAGTTAGCATTCATTTGCTGTTTTGGGCTAGCTTGGTGTTCGGCCAAGGTCCAAAGTTGGGCTAAGTAGATAAATTTTATAGATGTTCTGTGGTGTACATCTTCTTATCTCTCGATTCCAGACAAATTAAACATGCTGCCTGCCCACGACAAGTACCAACATGCAGCAGCCGATGCCGCCATGCCCTCTGCAACCCCCTCGCCTGCCTCATCCGTGCCGCCTATGATGCTATGCCGGGAAGGCTTGCAGGGCCCTTTCCTTGCCGGTGTCGCCCACCCCACCAATGCTGCTGCAGAAGCCTACACGTTCACTACACTACGGCACCACCTGGCAGGGCACTCACCGCCAGGACCTGCAGAACCACCTCGCCATGCTCCGTGAACGTCTACATGGAGCAGGAGGAGAAGACGCCAACCGACTCCAACTCCAGGGCGATGAATGAGTGCCCGTACGGCCTCCGACCTTCAAGGCTTCAAGCATCGCATGCGCTGTAGGCATTGGTTCTGTCTGCATTTAGTCTGATATTGGGAAGATGGAAAAGCTATTACCCCCAGAGAGTTTATAAAAGATTCTTCCCTCCACCAAATACACCCATGCTCTGGCATCGCTTGGATTTGAACTAGTGCAGGTGGAGGACGGTTCAAACCAAACCAAACTGAATTAAACCAAATTTATTTGGTTTGGTTTCTGTCATCTGCTCGGTTTGGTTTGGTTTGAAAAAATTTCTGCATAAACCAAACCAAGCCGACCTGTGAACACCTCTAATTGTTCCTGGTACAAGTCTTGGTGATGCACTATGCTCTTGTTGGAAAGTCCATGGACTGTAAGGTTTTAAAGTCAGTCAGCTCCGTTATGTTTATAATGAGATTCTCTTTCGTCATATTATTGATAAACAAGTGAAGATAGACATGCTGCTCCTATGCATGGAGATCACTGTTGTTAAAGAGGAGATATTGGCACTTGGGGATGTGTCATTTGTACATTCTCTTTTTTATTCAATAAATTTGTAGTACTGTCGACGTTGTTCGGATAAGAGCCGTTTGACGATCTGCAGGGTACGGTGGATGCTGAGAATGTGGTAACTCCGGGCGGCAATGATGATCTTGAGTTGAGCATAGCTCAGCTTAGAAGGGGAAGCAGATCTGAACGCGCTGCAGCCTCTAAGGAGCAGCTTCGTAACCCTTCTGCATTGAAGGTGCGGACAGTGGTTGTGGCGATTGGGATCTGCATGGACAATCTTTCCGATTCCTGTGTTCAGCGGGTAATTGACCGGGTGAGTTGCCGATCTGAGGCTGGTATCTCTCCCTCCGCTTCTAGAGGGGTCCGTAAGGATGCTCTTGAAGGCCCGAGGGGGAGGCTAGTTAGAGGGTTGTGACCTCCTTTTGGTCCTTTTGTTAGGGTCTATGGGTCTGTTTTAAGGGTGTTTTGGGTTTGGGTGTGGTGATTTGGGTGTTCTGGGAGATGTGGGTGCTTCTGTTCAGTGTTTGGGTGTGGGTTGTTGTAAAGACTAGTGATGGGAATTCAGAGGCTGCTGAACGGATTTCGAGGCCCATTTTATATTTTATTTGGCCCATTAAAGGTCTAATTGATGTATTTTCTTTTTTTTTCAAAGATTTAGCCCTGTTTTATTCCTTTTATTTTGAATAAAGGGTATTTTGGTCTTTAGTGTTAGGGTTTCTTTGGGGAGTCTTTATTTATTGTCTTGTAACCCTCCTTTGGGAGGCATTGCAGAAGATTTTGAAATGAAAGAGCAGCGGCTCTGTTTTTTCTCCCGAGACGGGACAGGAACCCGTGTGAGGACGTGAAGCCCTACCTTCTTCTTCTCCAACCCCCTCTCTTCTTCTTTTATCCAGTCTCCCTCCCTTGCTGTCCTGCATCAACTTGGTATCAGAGCAAGGCTTTTGGGTCATTCCCATGTCCCAAGTCCTGTGAAAACCCTTCCTTCTTCTCTCTCCTCTCCGTCCCCTTCCAGTTCCTTTCCTTCGGTTTGGTTTGCAGCAGCAGAAGAAGGAGAGGTGGGCGGTGACTTACCTGGGGGTTGCTGTCGCCGTCGCATGGCTCCACCAGAGCCATCGTCGCCGTTGACTGGCTCTGCTAGAGCCTTCGCCGTCATCCTCCATTGCTGCTGGGACCCCGTCACCTACCCCCACCCTCCGTAGATCTCCGACCACAGGAGACCCCGAAGCCGCGCGAGAAACCGCGGACAACAGCTCAACGACAAGGCCTCACCGGCGGCAACAGGAGCAGTTGGATTTGGAGTCGGAGTTGGAGCCACCGCCGTCGTCGATTAGCGCCACCGACGCCATCGGAGCCGCCGTCTGCTCAGCTGCAGACGCCACCAGCGGCAACTGCGGGCAGTATCGTTGCTGCTGCCGGCACCAGCCGGTGCCGTCGGCGCTGCCGTTGTCGTTGCTGGCCCCTGTCGGCACCGTTGCCACTGTCGCTGCGACCTGCTCCTGCCGCTCTTTGATCCCTCTGCAACTAGGGCTACCAATGGCCCTCAGGGAGGAGAAGAAGACCCCGAATCAGTCGTCTGGCCCCGCCTTCTGCGCCGTCGCCGGCACCGCCCGATCCGCCGGCCTAGCCCTCCACCGCCATCGCCTCTCCCTCGTGCTGTCTCCCTCTCTATATCCCTGTTAGGGTTGAAGAGGAAATAAGAAAGGAGGAAGAAGAAAGGCATGTGCCCTTTAAAGAAGAGAACCTGGTCAAGCCAAGTCAACCAGGCTGATCGGACCTGGGTTTGAACCCAATCAAGGCCTGGTCTGAGTCATTCTCCCTTAAAAAGAGCCCAGGTTCAGTCCTGGTCTGAACCAGGGTTTGATCAGGTCCAAGGTAGTCCAAGCCATCTGGTTTAGTCCTGGTCTGAATCAGGTCCCAGCCAGTCCAGACCTAGTCCAGTGCAGTGTACCCGGTGGTGCAACAAGAGATTTTATCGTATTGCCAGCGTCACAATCTCGTCCGTGCTCCGATTTGCGTGTCGTTCACACCGGTGGATTCGTATCGACGAAGTCTATCCAGATTCAGTGTACTGCCTCTTTGGTCTGCCTCGTTTTACGTGCCACTTCTGTACGCATATCGAGGACCCCCGATCACGCATCCTGAGGCCTGCGTCAGCCGCCTCGATTTGTGTGCCAGCCTCCCGGTGCACTAATTTTGCAGCAGCCAGTGTCCGCTTTACCTCGTGTTGCGTGCCACTTTTGCACGCATACTGAGGTTGGTGATTTGAGCTCCGATTCTTGCGCCGATCGTACCGTTGGCATCCTTGCAGCGAGGCGGACCTCGTCTAGCGTTGTCTCAACCTGTGGTGCTTTGTTCTACGTGCCACCTGCTCTTGTAGAATCGATTTGTTCTTACAATTCGGAATCTTAGGTACGTTTCCTCACCATGGATTTTAGCTTTGAGGTGAATCTACCTAATTCCACGCAAGCTCGGGTGTATCTCGATGCAATTTCGTTCGGCAATTCTATTTCGCAATCTATTGTGGATTCTATCTCCCAAACGGATTACGTAATTGTGTCTGGAGACCAAGTCTATGTGCCGTTTTTCCATCTCTTAAGGAGCAAAAGCACTTCCCGAACCGTCAGGTATTATGATGATGCATGGTGCAAGATTATACCATATGGTTCAAATATCAGTTTGGGTAGTGAATGGATGGACGAGCGACAAGTTGTGATTGATCCCACTAGGCGGGATTGTCTTGTACGACTCGAGGGGTACCAGGCATCCTTTTGCATTCTCAATGCCACTTATCAGGATCGGGAGAAGCTTCAACAGCTATATTTAGCGTGTTTCCCTAAAGTGATACCATCATCTGTTACTGGTTGGGATCACGACTTGTTCATGGCATCGGGACTACATATGACCGTTGATACAGTGTTCGAGGTTGATGCCAGATATAGGGTTGACAGTTGGGATCATGCTTTGTTTAGACGGTCAGGATTGAATCGTATTTCTGATGATGTGTTTAGCTATGGTCTACTTGATACTGCATTAGTTCATATTGTCTCATGGTATCAAGAATTATTTGTTGAGGCAGGCTTATATCTTATTGCTGAGGATGTTTTTGCTCAATCAAAGCCTTGTCCAACACTTACTGAGAGTGTGATGATAGCTACCCTACATGATGGCACGCATGATTTGTTATCGTCTTCAATGGACATGGTATGGCAGGACTTTTATGATTCACATGTAGCAGACCGGTTTGTGGTTCTTGAGATGATCCTCTGCTTGAAGACTCATACTGATGATCCAATCGTCCGCATACTTATTCTGGCTCACTTTAAAATTGGAGGACGAATTTTTTCGAACCTGGGGAGAATGATGGGAATTTAGAGGATGCTGAACGGATTTCGGGGCCCATTTTATATTTTATTTGGCCCATTAAAGGCCCAATTAATGTATTTTCTTTTTTTAAAGATTTAGCCCTGTTTTATTCCTTTTATTTTAAATAAGGGGTATTTTGGTCTTTAGTGTTAGGTAGGCAAATCTCATTGTCAAATTGAAGCAGCAATAGTTCCCCTTCCAAATGGTTAGAGAGCTCCTGGTCGGCTAGAAAAAGGCATGGCCCACTCCAGCACTAGAAGGTTTGGTGGATGGTCCCCCATGCCACTATATGGACCCTTTGGAGAGGGAGGAACCTTCACTTCTTCGAGTGCAAAAGTAGGTAGGCAAATCTCATTGTCTCTTCCATTTGTGAGAAGCTTAGGGTCCATTTGTTTTTATGTAAAAAAGGTCACATGAAAAGGTTTTCCCGAAAAGTATGTCACAATCACGTATTTGGTAATCCTAAAACTCTGGTCAACGTAAAATTTAATTCGTTTGGCTTCCCCTTTCTCGATTTTGACATTCATGGGATAAGACTGAATGCCCTTTTCTAAAGGAGCTGAAAATATTTTCATAAGTACCAAATAACGAATTCTGTTTTCATTTTCCTTCTAAATATATTTCCTTAGAAAATCGTTTTCATCCAAAAAGATTTTTTACGTGTAGCCAAATGGACCCTTGGTGAATGGGCTCTCAGTTCATGCAACTATCTTTCTTCTCATTTGTTAGAATAGTCCCACATTGGAAGAGGGACAAAAGAAACACAACTTAAATAAATAGTGCCTACACCACTCTATGTCTTACGGTTTTGAGTTGCAGGGGGAGCAGTGGAGGAAGTGAAGGTCCTCTCTCCTATGACTACAACAAGCCCTCTGCCACCTCTCCTTTTCTGTCAAGCACTCTATTCCAGGGTTTCTTTGTGCGGATAGGACAAGGACATGTTGGTTGAGGGAGACTCCACATGTGGCATGGAGACACGAATAAGACAGGAATGTTTTTTTTTTGAAGGTGACGTAAGTAACAATTCCATTAAGAAAGAAGTGAGAATACAGAGAAAGAACAAACTAGCCTTCATGGGAACACACCCTCCCTAGTAAGGCCCCAGTGGATCAGAATTGACCAGATTACAAGCCCACATTGTTTTATCCAGAGAATAAACTAAAACTCAAAAAATCAAAGGAAAAAATTCCTCCATGGTCGAACAGTCTCCAGAATCTGTAAACTTCCCTCATTCAGTAGATCAGCTGCCCTGGCCCAATCTTCAACCCATCTAAGTGCACTCTTCAGAAGATCACAAACACTGCTGTAGTTATCACTGAATTTTCTTCTATTTCTTTCACACCAAACTGCCCACAATTGGGCAGGACAAAACAATAAGACAGGAATTGATGAAGTCGGAGAAGGGGAAGAAAGAAGAAGAGGGTATCAGCATAATTGCTAGACAATGGAGTATGAATCTGGCAACATGTTTGGTCCTGGTTTGGCAAAAATTGCAAGAGATCAACACAGACTAGTAGAACTACTCATTTATAGCACTTTATGTTTTCTTTATTTTCTTTTCTTGAGGCAGTTTATATGATTGTTTTTTAACATGCACCAGCAACTGTCCCATCATTTTTTGTGGTTGGTTCTGTACTGTTATGTTTGCTATCTTTCCAATTGATTTTTTCTTTAATTTTGCTCTTGATAGAGGAGATATAGAAGGCAGTCTTCCAGGAGTTCTTTGGCACAGTCCACAAGTCATGCTCGCATATTTTCATCTGCGAGAATGGCACGGCTATGGAGGAACACGAGACATGAGATGGATCTAGAGACGGTATATAAAATGCTGTTTCCATATTCCATGGGGCAATTATTTCTATCCCCTTTACTTTCTTTTTTTCTTTTGTTCATTAGGTAGCAAGCATGTACTTGAATAGTCATTTGTGCATCTTGGTAACATGCTAGCACTCTCCTTATTTTTAGTCATATCAATGTTCCAAGTCTATCATCTCCTATGTGAACATTTTGTTATGCTATGTGATGCTAGTTAATGTTGTCATATGAAGGTTTGTATTATTGTACAGTTCCGAGCCTTGTCTCCTACACAAGCATTATGTTATGCTATATGATGCTAGCTAATCTTAGATTTCATGCTTCTATATTCTCTGATGTTGAACTATGCAGCCACTTGTTGAAGGTGTTTGATCCATCTCCCCACCCCAAATACACACACCCCACATAAGAAACCTTTTGTTCTTCTCCACAAGTTATTTCTTGACATTCTTGGATGTGACCTGAAAGGCCATCAGATTATGTTTTATTTATGTCTAGTTCACGTCATACCATGTTAGTGGATGAATTGATGCTCCTGTTAAATTTTGGTGTCTGTCTATTGCCATTGTCTTCTGATAATTTTTGAGTTAAATTGCCTACTTAAAATTGTTCCAGCAAAGCTGAATGATGAATGCTAGATTGATGATCAAGGGATGGTAGTAGTTATATAGTGAACATAAAAAATATGATAGGAGAAATCTTCCTACATTTTTCTTATTGTAGCATCCTGTGGTATGTAAGCACGGTTCCACTTCTCCTGGTAATAAATTGGAAAGGTGTATATGGTCCTCAGGGCATGTTGGACAAGAAGGATCTTTTTTTTTTTTTGGGGGGGGGACTCTTACTCCATCGTCATGCGAATAGGCCATGGTGTGTTGCAGGGGATTTCAATGTTACCAAGTGTTCTGAAGAGCATCTGGCTAGTTCATCCTTGTCAGGGGTGATAGAAGATTTGCAAAATTTCATTGCAGAGGCGGACCTAATTGACATTAGTACAATTAATGCCTTCTTTACTTGGTCCAACTTGAGGTCACACCTGACATGCTCTCGACTTGATAGATTTTTGGTTTCTGTAGATTGGGAAGGACACTTTCCTCATGTTTATGCTCAGTGTTTACAAAGACCTATTTTTGATCACAAACCCATCATGCTTAATATCATGTACAGGAGCTTTGTAGACAACCTTCAGGTTAGAGAAGTTTTGCTTGAAGGATGAAGGATTCATGGAATAAGTAAAAAAGACTTGGAAGACACATACTCAAGATGACTCAGCTATGGTCACTCTCATTCACAACCTGAAGGCAGTAGATTAGGCTCTTTCCTCCTGGGGGAGGGTAGGAGGCTACCTAGCAAAGCTGTTAAGGATAACATCCTGGAGCAGTTAGCTGCCTTTGAAGCTTTGGAGGAAGCTGGTTTATTAGATGACGAGGACAAAAGGGCCAGAGAAAAGTTGAAAGCAGAATTCAAAGACATTCTTTGGAAGGAGATTTATTGGAAACAAAGATCAAGAGACAAGTGGGTGAAGGAGGGAGACAAAAATACAATCTATTTTCACAGGATTGCCTCTGGTAGAAGAAGGATGAATATGATCAATTCTCTTCGAGATGGAGAGCAGCCACTCACGAAGGATGAGGAGATTAGAGATCACATTTTGCACTTTTATGCCAATATATTTTGAGAAGACAATGACTGGAGGCCTTCCATTCAAGATGATCTTCTACCCAAGTTGTGATGGAGGGGGAGAGAAGCTTCTTAACGGCAACATTCTCTGAGTAGGAGTTTAAGATAGCTATTATCACAGTCCTAATTAGTAGATCTCCAATAATGCACAATTCCAAAACAAAATAATAAGATACAACAGTGTAAAAGTTCAAGAGAGAGGACATGTCCATTGTATAACAGCAAAATAAGAAAATTTAAACACATATCCTAAGGAAAAAAAATGGCCATACCTGAAAGATTTTCACTTGAAAAAATTAATCTCTCTCTCTCTCTATATATATATATCCTCTCCACTTTCTTCTACACCTCCTATACATTCCCTCTTTCTCTCTCTCACACACACTTGTTGAGAAGGGGAGAGGAGGTGCAAAGCTTCTAGATGGGAAGAGGAGGTGGAGGGCCTATGGCGGATTAGGGCTGTGGGTCTTCTAGAAGGCCCATTAACAAGGCAAAATATAGACTCATTAGTGGCCCATTAAGCCCAACACAGCCTAATAAGGTCTACTGTTTTTAGCTCATTTTGGGCCGATAATAGCCCAAAATTGCAGCCCATTGACAATCTAATATCTCTTGGCCCAAGGCCCATTAAGGGTCCATTAACTTGTAGGGAGAATTTAATCTAAACCCTTATCTTTTAACTTATTTCTTCTTAACCCTAAATTCTATTATTTTTTGTTTATATTCTCAAAATTTTCGACTTGCGCTTTTTGATTTAGTGTATTGAATATTTAAATTGGCCTTCTTTTAATTTTTCTTACATTTAGACCCTAAACTTCCTATAGTTGCACATATGTCTCTACACAATTTGCAGGTCCTTATAGTTGTTTATGGTCTCTGTGGAGATAAAGTGCCTAGACCATATGGGTTTCCCCTTCTCTTCTACCAGCACTGTTGGGAGGTTGTCAAGGGTGTTCTCATGGAGGCTGTGCTAGAGTTTCAAGAAGGGAAAGCTCATCTTAGAGGGATCAACAAAACTTACGCGGTGCTTCTTCCTAAGGAAGCAGGGGCGGACACTCTATAACTTTCGACCTATCAGTTTGCTTAATGTTGTGTACAGGATCATCACTAAGATGTTGGCAACTAGATTGGAGAAGGTTGTTAACAGAGTAGTCAACTACAATTAGAGTGGCTTCATTAGGGGAAGACTCATTCATAAGAACTTCCTAGTGGCACATGAATGCATCCATTCTATGAAGTAGCAACATAAAAGAGGACTCATTTGAAGCTTGATTTTCAGAAGGCATATGATGGGGTAAGCTGGGACTATCTTATATAAGTACTACTGAAGAGGGGCTTTAGGGAAAAATGTGTTAGGTGGATCAGAAATTGCATCTCCTTCTGATCATTTGCGGTTCTGCTTAATGGGAACCCTCTTCCCTTCTTCTAGAGTAGTAGAGGACTTTGGCAAGGGGATCCTATGTCTCCTTTCATTTTTGTTCTGGTGGCACATGTTCTTAGCCGGATGTGGGACAAGGCAGAGAGGGCAGGGCTCATTACAGGATTTATTATTCCATACATGGATAGGCGGGTTACTCATCTTTAGTATGCAGATGATGCCATTCTATTTTTCCTCAATGGAGGAAGAGCATTTTCATGACTAGACTTCTTCTTGAGATCTTTCAGGTGGTCTCTGGTTTGGCAATCAATTTTCATTAGAGTCAGGTCATAGGAGTAAACATGGAGAAAAAGTCCATCCTCAGAGCTGCTATCATCTTGAGTTGCCAGGTGGGGAGATTCCCTTTGACTTATTTGGGGCTCCCTCATCATTACAGAGATTGGCAAAAAATTGTGGAACAATTTGATTCCAGATTGGCAGGATGGAAGGGGAGGCTGTTATCTTATGGAGGCCAGCTTGTATTATGCAACTCTATAGTGGACAGTCTTCCCATATTCTACATGTCCATCTTCAAGCTGCCTAATAGGGTGGCTAAGCAGCTAGAGTCTATCCACCTCTGGTTTTTCTGCCAAGGTAATGGTGATCAAGGAAGTAAATGTAGGTTTCATGTGGAATGGAAGAAAGTCTATCGAAATAAGGAAAGTAAAGGCTTAGAGATAAAGTCTCATTGAATTCAATGTGGCTGTCCTGTTTAAATGGGTTTGAAAATTGGAGACCTCAAATGTGGGTTTATGGTGGGAGGTGATCTCTCAAAAATATTACTTCACGACCAGAGCGTGGGATGTTATTCCTCACTCCCTTTACAAAGTTTCTTAGCTGTGGAGAGAGATCCTTTAGAGCGCAGACATTATCAAGACAGCCACCTGCATTGCCTTAGGTGATGGTAACCGTTGTCTTCTCTGGCTTGAAAAATGGTGTGGCTTCTCTACACTGTCAATTCAGTTCCCATCTCTTTTTGTGATAGCGGCACAACATATGGCGGAGGTGAACCAGCTCTTTGATTTCTCCCTTTCGGGGGGAAGATTGGTCACCCACTTTTAGGAGGCAGCTGCAAATGCAGAAATTGAAGACTTTGCCAATCTAATGCAGGCTATCCAGAGCTTCAAGGTGGACCTTTTCGGGCAGGATAAGTGGATTTGGAAATGGGAAGTGCTAGGAGCATTCTCAGTCAAGTCCACTTATAGGGTCATTGCAGACAGAGGTGTTTGGCATCCTTTCTACAAGCAAATTTAGTTGTCGAGGAGTCCCATCGAAGTCAAGATTCTTATTTGGAGGGCATCCCTACATTGCCTACCCACATGTGACAGACTTGTTTCATATGTTTACGGGCTGACAACTATATGCCCTTTGTGCGGGGAGGAGGAAGCGTCTATTGATCTCATCTTCATTATTTGCACCTGTGCCAGTAAGACTTCACAACTGCTGTTTGGGAAGCTTCACTTACAACTTGGACCTTCTACTTTTGGTCATTCAGTGGACTCCCTTCTTACTAACTAGGGGGAGGTATGCGTACACAAAGTAGGCATCCAATTGTGGTGGCCAGTACTTTGTGCTACTATTTGGGCCATCTGGGGAGAAAGGAATAGGAGGATATTTAAGAAAGAGGTCTCCATTCTAGAGATGATTGGTTCCTTTGTTTATTTTAAAGTCAAGGAATGGTACTGCCTTTCGTGATGTGAATTCTTCTTCCTTGTTTTGTTCTTTTGGGGGATGATTGACACTTGCACCACCTTTGGTAACTTTTGTATTCAGGATTTTGTGAGTTTTTTTTTGGCATACATCATTGTACATTCAATGACTTTTTGATATAAATATGTAGTACTAACCACTTAAAACAAAGTGTCGTGGGGCTTGTGGGGCCAGTACCCTTTCTCGGCTCTTCCCCAACCGTTTGACATTTCTTTAGATCCTTTGGCTTCAGCGGCCCAATATGCATCAGCCGAAGGTTGGGCCCAGGCTTTTAGGAAGAATCTCACAAAAGGTGGAGATTCAGTAATTAGTGTCCTTTCTTCTTGTCCTGGAGGATCACAAGGTGGTGGAAGCCTCTTGGGACGCCTAGGTGTGGGAGTGGAATGCTCAAGGGACTTCTACTGTCAGATTGACCTATCTCGTTATTGCTGATGGAGGGTTGATGAATTTCCTCCGACATATTTGGTCCCCCAAGTCTCCATTGAAAGTCAAGACTCTGATTTGAAGGATCTCTAATGGCAGGCTTCCCACTATTGATAGGTTAATCCAGTTTGAATGTGATGTGCCTTCTTTGTGTTCGTTATGTGGACAAGAGAATGGATCTCTAGATGACATGGATGGCAGTACCGGTACTGGTATCGGTGGGTACCGATACCGGCCCAGTACCGCCCAATACCTTTTAAACCATGGGTACCGGTGCCGGCCGATACCGGTATGTACCGGTGCCGGCCGATACCGGTATGTACCGGTATCGGCCGATACTGCCAACCATGCTAGATGATCTCTTTGCGGGCTGTATTCTTTCTCTAGAAGTGTGGCAGGTTATGCTTCATAAAGTGCACATATCCAGGCAGCTTCTGGACAGAGTGGACTCCCTATTAAAGCAGTGGTCTGTGTTCATGGCTCCTGAAGTGGATCACATTATTTGGTGGCTGATTCTTCATGCCACACTTCGGACCATCAGGGGTAAGAGGAATAGGAGGATTTTCAAGGAGGCTTTAGTTTATGATTGGCTTGTACATTTTGTATGTTCTAGGGTGAGGGAGTAGGTGCATGCCTCTTATAGTCAGATTGCTAGCACCTCCTCTCTTTTAGCTTCTTAGGGGAAGTTGGTGTGTGACACCACCTTGGTGTGTTATGCATAGAGTTATTTTTCAAGAACGTCATTGTCTACCCTTTTGTACTCTCCTTTTCTCTAATACAATTGGTGGTACCATCCACTTTCAAAAAAATAAAACTCTTGTTCTTGACCTTAATAAAAATGAAGTAAACAAAAATCAAATGACAATTCCTAATTAGACACGACTCCAATAAAATATGATAATATGATTGACTTGTCCGAACTAAGGAAACACGACTCCAGTAAAATATGACTGACATGTCCGAATTAAGGAACATGAAAATACATAACAAAATGGAAAAAAGAAGAAAATAAGCCTCTAGTTTGATCAGACTCAACTTGGCTCACTTTGTCAACGGTGCATGCGTATCAACTCCGCCTTAGACTTTGGTATTCCCATCATTTGCCCCCGGTTCAAAAAAACTCGTCCTCGAGTTTTAAAGTGCTGAAGGAGCCAAATGACAACCACAACAATAATCAGGTTATCCATTAATAACTCCATGTCGATGCCCTCATCAAAAGATCTGAACTGATGCATTATATGTCCACTTGCAAAACGTTGCCATACGAAATCAAAATTACGCTGCTCTATTTTATGCTTGATACCTGCAAAGGAATGCCCAGGATTCTCCTCAAATAAAGACCTGGATCATGGAAAGATGTGTCTCAAGAAGGGTACTGTGGCCTTCACCGTCGGCCTCCAATCCCTCATTCTGAACACCCATATGCGAATAGTCTACAACAAATATAGAGTCATAAGCCTGACCTATCCCTGTTGCCATAAATGTTGAATGATCCCAAGAATACTTTTTGATTAGCTCTTCATCCCACCTTGGTCGATGCTAATTTTATTTTTGCTGATAGGATTAAAATGTGAATTTAGCCGGTGGAATTTACCCTTCAACAGTGGCCAAAGAATGCAACTGCACGACTCTAGGTCCATGGCAGCATGATACTCTTCATCCATTATTTTCCCAACCTGATGCATGAATTCTCTCCTGGAAGGACATAACACCAGTCGCCATCAAAGTAAGTGAGGCCCCTAAATTGTTTCTGAAATTCCACAAAACAATGGCCACCTTCTTTGATGATTTCACCTGTCCTAGAGAGAGATTCAACTATAGATGATGATATATAATGAGATATAATTATTCTGCCAACCGTCAAAGACGAGTGTCGCCCATTCACTATTAGGTAAAAAAACCTCAACAGAAAAGTGGCAGGTATCATTGTGAACAGCCATGCCTAGAATCCCTAAGCAAGTCGGTTCCTTGAGCTCTAATACCAAGTTGATGTGGAGCAGACGTAAAGGAAACACTTCCATACGAAGAACTCTGATGAAGTCGCAACCTGCATGAGGGATGATGCACATGGATTCAGTCGACGAAGAAATGGGCATTCATTCCCGTAATTTGGCTCATAGGCCATTTGTATGGTGAGCCCAAGGTGTGGACTGCTGCTACTTCGTTAGTGGCCTCTTACATACAGCTTCATAGAAAGAGGAGTGGAAAGGGACATAGGGTAGAAGAAGACGAGGTAGAAGAAGATAAAGAACTAGGAAGAAAAGGTGGGAGTGGAGGGAGAAAAGACAAGCATGGAGGAGAGGATGATGGCATGGAAGAAGGGGGATGGGCACCCTGCTCAAGAGGGAAAGAGAAGGGGGTGATGGTGGTGCTGCTAAGGGCTTCTCACCTATACCTTGGACTCCCTCTCTCAGGGCATCCTCCCGACGAGGTTCACTCTAGGGTTTCCCTAAAAGAGAACTTTTTTTCGCAGAAGAGTGCTTGAAAGATATTTTGGCAGATTGTCAAAGAAGTCTCTTTTCATTGAGCAGCCTTCTTTCTAGTCTTTTTTTTTCTTTTGCCTTTACCTTTCATGGGGTACAGCTGGAGAATTTGCTGGAGCCCGGACTCCATTTTTTGGAAGCCATGTGATGGGAATCCAAGTGCTGCGGACGCGAAGCCAATAGTCTATTTTGTATTCTATTTGGCCCGTTAGAAGCCCATTTGATGTATTTTTTTTTTTTAAAGATTTTAGGTCAGATTTTAATCATTTATTTTGAATTAGAGGTATTTTAATCAGTAGGCTTTGGGTTTGAGTTAGCTTTGCTTTAAATAGTAGTGTAATCCCCTCTTTGGAAGAAAAAAGAAATGAAGTCTTTGAGAGTTTTTGAAGCTATGCAACCTCTTTGATGGTGCCCCTCATTGGGTGAGATGCCCTTCCCCTTCCCTGGTGTGATGCTAGTAGCCCCTCCAACCCCCCTTCCTCCCTTGCTGTCCCGCGCCAAACTGGTATCAGAGCAAACCCTCGATCCAACTACGCTGCCGCCGGCCATTGCCGCTTCCTCTCCTTATCTCTCTCACATTCCTTCTCTCTCTCTTCCTTTGTAGTTGAAACCTGTGAACAGTACTCTTGAACAATACCCACAATACTGTTCACCGTGAACAATGTGTATCAGTACTGCAGCACTTATTGTAGCTGCCCCACTTGTGCTGTTTCACACCGTTTTGCGCATTGTCTGCGTTGTTGGTGTGCCATCAATGTTTCGCTTTTCCGTTGACCTGTCGTCGATCATCGTGTTCACTGCCAACGCGATGTTCTTGTCCCCGATGCGCCGTTTGTATGTCAACGGGACTCCATCCGCATCGTTATCTATGTTCGTCATCTGTGGACAGCACCTTCAAAATCGTCTAGTGTGTCGCCACCACCAGCCTGCCCTGATTTGCGTGTCAGATTTTGAGCCTCCAACTATATGGCATGCTTTTTGAGAATTCCAAGGTGCTTCCCAAGATGGTGGTTACTAGCTATTGGAGAATGCACTAGGTTCCGTTAAGGGAAGACCCTGAATAGATCAAGTTAAAGAGTGACATTAAGACCTATTATGTGAGATTGGTTGAACCAAAAGAGTCGGCCTCACTAATCGAGGAGTATGAACATCAAATGAAAGAGGTATATTATAAAGTTGATCTAGTGCTAGCAAATGAGTATTTTGAAGAGGTTGAATCCAAGATGTTGGAAGCAAAGCTAGACGTGATTCCTAAAGTTCATTTTGAGACCGGTTCTACATTTGTGGCTAAGCAGAGTGAGCTGGAACATGAAGTGAGAATCAAAGATGTGGTTCGTTAGCTGAAGATCGTTCATGACACCATCAGTCAACATGACTTTGACCACGTATGGGGTGAGATTGAGGCACATTTTCCATATCAAGTTGAGGCATTCCTCCCATGATGATCCAAGAGGCGTCAATGGTGTTTCCTAGATTTGTTATTATTTTCCCTCGGATATTGCCGCACTTCAAAACTTGAGGACAATATGCAGCGGCAACAGTAGATTTTCTTCCTTTTTTTTTTTTTTTGAAAAAAAACGAAGAAGATGAGGATGGGGGAGGTCTCCACCTGAAGGTGGACTTCTCATCCTCACCGGATGGGAAAAGCCCACCTGGTGACGGTGGCATGAGTCCACCTGCGGGTGGACTGCCTACCCTCACCGGGTGGAGAAATCCCACCCGATGAGGGTGGGATGGGGCCTGATCCCCGCTCCTCCTCCCACTGTCTTAGGACAATTGGGAACCAAAAAAAAAAAAGAAAGAAAGAAAGAGAAGAAAGAGGAAAATAAGAACATACTTTTTTTATTAAAAGAGAGAGAGAGACAAAAGAATCCTAATTAAGAAGAACTCTTCACCCTCACCGGGTGCCCCCCATCCCATGGTAACTTGAGCCCAGTGAGGATAATAACTTGAGAATTTTACCTTTCTTACTATGGAGAATTCTCCATTGTAACTTGTAGCCTGGTAAGGGTGGAGGCAGGACTTAGTCAAATGGCTTTGGATTCCTGCGTAAAGAAAGATTAACTCCCACCCAGTAAGGGTGAGTCCTTCATTCAATTTTCTTACGCAGGAAGCACGTATAACTACTATCCGGTGAGGGTGGAGTCCTAGGCTTCTAACCGCTTCCTAGCGAGACTATACATATCCCCCTAGAGGGCTCATTTGTGGAGGACAGAGCAATGGTCATGGTCTTGAAGACTCCTTGTGTGAGAGTGGTAGACTTAGACCCCACTCCTCTTTTTTGTCTAAGCGTTAGGACATTGTCCTACACTTATATAGACATGTCCTAAACTTAGGAATATGTCTTAATGATTAATGGTCATGATTTAATCACGGCCATTAGTTATGTTAATATGACACAAAGTCTATTAACATGTTAATTGATTGACATATGTTATTAAAACATATGTAGTCTCCACTAACATATTTCATTGAGACATATATGATTAAAACATATGTTATTAAATCATATGTCACGTTTACATTATGTAACATAAAGTCTATTAACATATGTCATTAAGATATGTGTGATTAAGACATATGTTATTAAATCATATGTTACGTTTATGTTAATGTGACATAAAGTCCATTAACATGCAACTTATTTATGCGACATAAACATATGACACATATTATTAAATCATATGTCAAGTTTATGTTAAGGTGACATAAAATTCATTAACATGTAATTAACACATTATTAAGTCATATATTATTAAATCATGTCTTATGTGTTAACTACATATGGTTAACCATATTCATAAAACATCAAATTCACTAATTAAATGACTTAATTACATTGATTAAGTCCACTCACAACTTGTCCTATTAATCAAAAAATGACTTAACTAGGTCGATCATGGTATGATCTACTATAACTCAAATCTAACTACATCGATCGGGTGACCATATCATGTGTCTATGATCTAATCTTAAATCCAACGGTCGGATCATCCCAATATTGACCGAAATTCAAATCTAACGGTCGGATCATCCCGATATCGAACGAACTTCAGATCTAACGGTCGGATCATCTTGATATCGACCGAACTTTAAATTTAGCGGTCATATCGTTCCGATATTGATTGGATTTCAAATCCAACGGTCGAATCATCCCAATATTGATCGCAATTCAAATCCAACAGTCGGGTCATCCCCATGTCGATCAAAGATCTAACGGTCAAATCATCACGATATCGACCGAACTTCAGATCCAATAGTCAGATCGTCTCGATATAGACCGAACTTTAGATCTAACAGTCAGATCTTCTCGATGTTGACGAAACTTTAGATCTAACAGTCAGATCGTCCCGATATTAACCGAACTTCAAATCCAATGGTCAGATTGTTCCAATATTGACATTATTTCAAATCCAACGGTCGGATTGTCCCGATATCGACTGGACTTTAGATCCAACGGTCGGAGCGTACTAATATTGACTGGACTTCAAATCCAACAGTCGGATCGTCTCGATACCGACTAAAATTCAGATCTAACGGTCGGATCTTAGCGATGTCGGCCGAATTTCAAATACAACGGTTGGATTGTCTCGATATCGATTGAACTTAAGATTTAAAGGTCGAATCTTCCAGATCTTGACCTGATCTTGTCATCCAACGGTCGAATCGTTACAATCTCGACCGAAGCTAAGATCTAACAGTCGGATCTTCCAGATCTTGACCCTATCTAATAATCCAACAGTCAGATCGTGACATTCTCGATCGAAGTTTAGATCTAACGGTTGGATCTTACATATCTTGACCCGATCTTATACTCCAATGGTCTGATCGTCACGTTCATGATCGAAGTTCAGATCTAATGGTCGAATTTCCCAGATCTTGACCAAATCTTATAATCTAATGGTCGGATCGTCACGATCTCGATTGAAGTTCAGATCTAATGGTCAAATCTTCCAGGTCTTGACCCGATCTTATAATCCAATGGTCGGATCATCATGATCTCGATCAAAGTTCAAACCTAATGGTCAGATCTCCCATATCTTAACCCGATCCTAAAATCCAATGGTCAGATCGTCACGATCTTGACCGAGGTTTAGATTCAACGGTTGGATCATCGTGATATAGACCAAATTTCAAATCCAATGGTCGGATCGTCCTGATATCGGCCGAACTTCAGATCGAATGGTCGGATCATTCCCGATATCAACCGAAACTTAAAATCAATGGTTGGAGCTTTCCGATCTTGACTTGATCTCATAATCTAATGGCCGGATCTTGACGCTATCGACCAAAACTCAAATTGAACTGTTGAATCTTTGTGATATTGACCGAATCTTAAATACGACGGTCTAATCTTTTTTATCTCAACTGTAAACTTCAATCTAATAGTTTGATCTTTTTGATTTCAACCGTAAACTTAAATCTAACGGATATATCTTTTTTATCGTAACCGTGAACCTAAATCCAACGGTCCGATCTCATTGATTTTAATCATGGACTTCAATCCAACGGTTTGATCTTAATGATCTCGACCATTAAGTTCGAATCCAACGGTTTGATCTTTTTGATCTCAACCGTAAGTTCCAATCCAATGGTCTGATCTCATTGACCTTAACCGTGGACCTTAATCCAATGGTCTAATTTTAGTGATCTCGACCATAAGCTCCAATTGAACGGTCTGATCTTAGCGATCTTGTAACGACCCGCCACCCTATAATCGGGGATCCGATTATAAAATAGGTACCGAATCATTAATTTGGAACCAAACCAGGATCTAGATAAGTCTGGGAAATAAATAATAAACTAAGGTAAACATTTACATCGCATTGAATTGAAAAGGAAGTGCAAGAATTAAAAGTTATTACAATGCGACTTGACACAGCAAATAATTACATACTCCAACTGGAAAGAAATAATTAAACGTACATGCCAGAAAATAAAATAACAACTACGTCGGAGCATACCCCGGAACGACGGCTGCTGGCGCGCAACCTAAAGCAGCACTCTCCTCGCTAAGCTTGCCTGGAACCCTCACCTGAAAGTCGCAGGGGTGAGTCTCAACGAGAAGACTCAGTAGGGATCCTTCGATCCCCACCGCCCACTCACGCACCCACAAGTGCAGTAACACATATACATGTAGAATAAGCAAGTAAAGATGTAATACAATTCCTAAATTTCGATATAAAACACATGCATTTGAGATATAACATACACAACTCTGAAACCATTCTACCAGGGAACCTACAACCAGCGTCTCGGCAAAACACATCAACCACATAGCCGAACACGGGAAACACCGACCCGTTGAGACCAAACAGTAACCCCTCGGATAGCACGCTAGTTACTCCGGTCCAACTGGCTTTAGGTGGTTTCTGCTTCCCCCAGCACGAGTGACACTCCACAGGTACCACTTTCACACCGGTACTAGCAACCCCGAGGTACACCAGGTGACCCTCTCTCTAGGCGTCACCCCACTACTCCCACACCGGCGCTGTGTCCCTCCCACACCGACACAGGGTGGCAAGCACTACAACTGTCACTCTAGGTCCACAGTTGCACGAAATACAACACAGTGCGATCCGATCACGTAAAAATCCTCATCTTCGAGTACGATTTCAAACATGCAATTAACCAAACTATCTAACAGTGTGAAGATATGTTAATAGCATGAATTAATGTGATTCTGTCTTGAATCGCGTCGCCCAAGGCCGACGCCATTCAAACCTTCTAAGTTGGTTCATGTGAAATCTGGCTTCGGAAATGGCCTAAAAAGCGTCGACCATGGAAGTTGCCTTTTGAAAGGCGTCGCTGTCTCTGGACGCCATTCAGTTCCAGAGACAAGAGTCTAGTATTTGGGCTAAATTGCGTCGCGGGTGGAAGCCGCCTTTCTAAAAGGCGTCGCTGTCCCCCGACGCCATTTAACCCTCACAGACAAATTCTCCCTCCGCCATCTTCCTGTCCACGGGGTGGAATTTCCTCTCCAAAATCGTGTAAAAATACGAAAAACATGGAGAATGGGGAGAAGAACCTAACTATCAATTTAAAACACCCAATTTCTCATTTCATGCATTTAGTATTTTCACCCCAAGAACATCCCTAAACATGTTCTAAAGCGGAAAAACATGATTTTTAAATGAAATACTACGGGAATTGTCACCCTACAGGTTACTTGAACTCCTCCAAGCTCTAAGTCGCCTTCTCGCCTCGCCCCACGCCATCGTCGGTACCGCCGTGGACGCCGTTATTCCATCGGGACGTCGGCCGCCGTCCGGAGAGAAACGCCGCGGAGGAGATGGTGGTGGTAGTGGTGGGAGTTAGGAGGTCGATGGAGTGGAGGGAGAGATGAAATGGTGGGAGGAAAAAGGAAGGAGGGGGAAAAAGAGCCGTCGGCTTTCGGAAGAAGAGAGGAGAGAGAAGATGGAGGAAATGAGGGAAAGGAAGGAAGGTTCGCGGGGTCAACCAGAAGCTAGGTAAAATGCGTCGTGCACGCCCGACGTCTTTCAGACGACAAGATCGGGCCGTACACTGACAAGTCAGGGATTGGGGCCATACTCTCGCGACCCAAGGCCAGCCCACGTGGCACAGCCTAAAACGCGTCTACATCGCTGGACGCTGTTTAAACCGCGTCGAGCAAGCTTGACGCGAAACAGAACTGAGTCTCAGCCTCATCAGGGCCCGAACTAAGGGATCCGACCCCGAAAACTGACCCGATAACCGGATCCGAAAACCTCAATCCTTACAGATCTCAACTGTAGACTTCAATCAAACGGTTTGATCTTAATGATCTTGACTATAAGCTCCAATCCAATGGTCCTATCTCAGTCATCCCAACTGTAAGCTCAAATCCAACGGTTTGATCTTAGTGATCTCGACTGCAGACTTAAAATTGATATTATGATCTTAATGATCTCGACCATGCACTCAAATTTTAAGGTCTAATCGCATCGACACGACCGTTAATACAAATCTGATTATCTGATCACACTCATCATGATCATAGATATAAGTTTTACGATTTGATTACGTAGATCGAGACTATATTTTATAATCAACGATCCGAATATGAAATCTGGGATCGTGAGCACAAATCTGTCACATTGGCTGTATCAATTACATATGCAATCATGATGTAATAATCCGATCATTATAATCGGAGTTTTGTCATATTGTAATGCCCCTTTGGTCATCTGGGCATCTTTGTAATATGTAACATTCCAGATTAATGAAAGTCCAGTTCATTTCTCTCATTATATTCATTATCTTTATATTATGTCATTTTTCAATTTCGCACGAACTTTATTTATTGTATAGCCAATTTCAATATCACGTATAAAGGGGGTTAATCAAAGGTTTTCAGTGATTTCATTGGTGTAATTAACACCGAATGAGGTCGGTGGAGAGGGGTCCAAATTCAAATCCACACGCTTGATTCAATACCTAACTCATAATTCATGGGTTGCGAATCAAACAATATATTCATATTAAAAATATAAAATTCTTTTTATATTTTTTACTAATATCATTCCCACAAGTCCCTCCTTGTCTTAGATGCCCTTCCCCGTCCTTGGTGCGATGCCGGTAGCCCCTCCAACCCCTCCTTCCTCCCCCATTGTCCTGCATCACCATGTTTATGCGATTCATTTTTCTTTTCTTTGGAGATGCACCATTCTAATGAAGTAGTGTGGTCTGTGCAAAGGAGACAATTCGGAGTTTGTAATTCAGAGTCCCAGACAGGGAGTTTTACTTGCTCTTCTTAGATATGTTACCGACGGACCATGAAAGGAAAAGTTATTATTAGCTTCAGATATTGGATACATATATGATCGAGGGCAAAATAGATGCAATACTGTGGCTACCTATGGCATCTTCCAGTCATGTTTACAGAGGACAACCTAACCTGCAGACTCCAATGAAGTTCCCACTGACGCATAAAAAATCCCTCAATCCAGGGACTGTATGATGGACATGTTTTCCTTGATCTCTAATCCTGTGTCATGAACAAAGTAATTTTGATACCTAGGTTAAGAAGGAATTTCTTGACTAACTGCTTTATCAGATGTTTTCTTGCTTTCCTAGATCAAGCCAGGGTTCTTTTTGTTCTATTGCTATTCAAAGGATGGGGGTGATGCAATCTGTTAAGAAGTTATTTATTTAATGTAGATGGCTGCTTGTTTTGGCTCTCCTATGGTCAAAGATTTGATGGTTAAAGGAATGAATAAGTAGTAGTTTTTCACAGTAAAGGAGCAATTAAGAAGTGATTATTTTTCTGTTTTATGATAAATTTTGCTCTTTTGTGATGTGCAGAGGCTCAACTTCTTGGAAGCGTTGGAAACAGCCTTTGACAATGACAACAATTCCAGAGTCAATATTCTACAACTTCAGCGTCATTTCAACGAGTAAATTTTATGGAACCTCATTTTCGTTTTCTACTTGTATATGCTTTCTGTGACTGGAACTCATCTGTATTTGGCTGATATCATTATAATCATGTTACGTGACCGAACAGTTATGGAAAAGTTTTTATTCCTTGGGTAGGAAACCTTTTTTCCTCTTTGCATGGAAGCAATGAGAGAGAGAGAGAGAGAGCGAAAGGAGGGAGAGCGTCAGGAGGGATTGCACAGGAGAGGGTGGATGGACTTTGGTTAGTAGGAGAAGGGGGAAGACGGTCTCGAAGCTCTCTGCTTCTCCGTCTGCTTCCTCTCTTCCGGTGGAGAGGGATGTTTGCATCAGATGTCTCCGTAGAGGCCACCGGGAAAATGTTTGCTCTGGGAATGTTAGATGTTTGGATTGCGGGGGAGAAGGTCATAGGAGAAGATCCTGTAAGAAGGTCTCCATACAGGGGATCGGCTTTGCTTCTGTTTTAGAACAGAACCCTGCCCCCCACCCAGTAGAGAAGGAGGTGGGGTTCCCCTCTTTGCTACACCAGAGTCATGAGCCTATTGCCATCCCTTGGTCGAGGGAAGCTGCCGAGGCCAAGCTATTCCTAGAAGGCTGTGTGGTTCTCTCGATCTCTGAGGCCTCCTCTACTAAGGGCCGTAATGAAGTCTCCGGCAATAGCTTGATGCAGGTTCTTCACCGACGTTGGCCTCTGGTGAAAGATTGGTGGTGCCAGGAACTTTCTTCCAAGTCTTTTCTGGTTCGAGTAGAAGACTCTACTTGGAAGAAGGAGGTCATCGCCCTCAAAGAATTCACTACTGAAGATCAGAATTCCGGTGTTCTGAATGGAGTCTTGAGGTGGCGTCGGAACCAGTACAATAGGGGAAACTCCTATGGGTCAAATTAAAGGGGATCCCTTTGCATCTTTGGAATGCACTTTCTTTCCAAACAATAGTTTCCAAGTTTGCCATTCTTAGAAAGGTAGACGCCAGTTCCATGGGAGGGAGGCAGTTCAGATTTGCAAGAATCTTGATTGAAGTCGACTACTTATCGGTTGTCCCTTCCAGAGTCAAAATCTTGGTGGAAGGTAAATACTTTTGGGTGTCGATTCAACCAGAAGAGGAATTGTCTAGGCATTTGTTGGCTACTGAATATCCCACACCTGATTGGACTTAGGCTGAGGTGGTGGCGGAATACAAAAATTACAAAGCATGTAGAGCTGAGTCAACTCATTTGTTACACAGGGATGGAGGAGAGAGGGTCTCCCTTTCAGTTGAAGGCACCTCTGAATCCTCTCAGGACCATCTTAAAGGGAGGAGGGTCATCGCCAAATCGGATTCTTCCCCTTGCAACAGGGCGGCTTCCAATGCTCAGGGGAAGAGAATTTGCTCTGAACTGGTGAAAACAGGGGAGGTAAAGGCCTATGATCAAGGTTCTTTTGGGGTGATGTCTACCCTGAGCTTGACTCAGGGTGCTCTCACGAGTTCGAGATCTCAGACTCGGATTATCAGAAGTGATTCTAAGGAGACCTGTCTTGAAGACTATCCGCGGCATTCTTTTTTGGGGTCCGCCCCTGTTATTGAAGATTATGGGTCATTGTGTCCGGAAGGAAGTCTTCTCGAGGATGTGGCGTTGCTCGAGGCAAGGGTGGCAGGTTGGACAAACTCTGGTTTGCATCTTCATGTGGAAGATGATTGCTCTCATTGGAGGAGGTGGGCGACAGATAAGGCGCCCAGGTCGGGCATGGAAGATGAACAGGCTCGGGCCTGTTCGGACTATGCGGGCTCGCTTTCGAGCCCGACGGTCGAGTGCGTAGCGGGTAAGTCATTCGGGTCCCGATCCTGGGTCGTATCGGGTATATCAGATGGGACTCTATCTGGGTTCGTATCGGGTAAGTCTCACCCGATGAAGACCCGTCCGGATCCTTCTTATTCACCCGTTACGTCCATTCCGGTTCCGCTGGCTGGCGGCTATGAGTGGGTGTCACCGAGGGATGCTTCGCGGCTTTCTCTCCCCCATTCCCTCTCTGTTTCCGATGGAAGTTCCCAATCGGAACGGAGAGTGTGGTCCAGTGCTCAGGTTCTTATTCGCAGCCCCCTCTGGCCGAGAGTGGTTGTTACAGAGGTACAACGGCTGATCAGTTCCACATGGGATCTTCTTCTGGGATCCTTGTTAACCTCTCTAATGCCCTGGAGCACTCACAACTGCTAAATAATGGGTTGGCTCTTACAGTTTTTGATCAAGACTTGACCGCGGAACACTCAGCGGCCCTGTACAAGATACCGGAAGAAGGATTCTCAGCTTGTGTGGTAGGATCCACTCCTTCAGATGATTCTTACCCTCTCGTAGTCATTAACCCTGGGGAGAACTTGGAGTGGTTTGATGACCCTATTAAAATGATCGGGGGTTTGGTTGGTATCTCCTTCTCTGGTAAAGAGGATGTGGTTAGAAGGTTCCTGCGGAAAATCAGAAGAGATCTGAACCTCTCCATTAGATCGAGTAGAAGAGGCAATAACTCATGGATGGCAGTACCGGCCGATACCTGTAAAGGGTATCGGCCGATACCGGCCGATACTGAGCCGGTACCGGCCGGTACCTACCGGTACCGGTACCCACCGATACGGGTACCGATACCGGTACTGCCATCCCTGCAATAACTATGGAGTGAAGATTAGCAACAGGGAATTAATGTTTCTTCAAAATAATGTGCAACTGGAAGGTCTAAGGCCTGGGAAAGCCAGTGAGAAGGGTAAAAACTCTTACCTCTCATGAACATTGTCAGCTGGAATGTTCGAGGCCTGAACGGATCTGTGAAAGGAAGGGAAGTCAGAACACTGATTCAATGTTACAAGGTTCAGATTGTGTCTGCAAGAAACAAAAGGGGCAGAGAAAGATGAAGAACTTATTAAAAGAATAGGAGGTAATAGACTCACAGGATGGGCAGCTAAACCAGCTGATGGCCAGCGAGGGGGTATCTTAATTCTATAGGATGAGAATGTACTTCAATGGTGCAATTCTAGAGTGGGCAATACTGTATCTCTATTGATTTCAAAATGAAAAGGAATAATATTTTCTGGACATTCACAGGTGTTTATGGCCCTCAAGATTTGCATGCTAAAATGATTTTTTTTGGCGAATTAAGAGACCTGCAACTTACACGTGCAGAGGCTTGGTGTGTGGGAGGGGATTTTAATGCTGTTAGATTCCCAGGGGAAAGAGAAAATCAACTGGCCTGGAATTCTGAAATGGATGCCTTCGGAGATTGGGTGAATACCTGTAATCTTATAGAAGTGGATTCTGCATCAGTGTCTTATACTTGGTCTAATGTCAGGACTAAGTAAAAAATTGACAGATTTTTCCTTACTCCTCAGTGGCAGCAGAAATTTAACTCTCTCTCTGAAAGGGCTACCTAGAGTTCTCTCTGACCATACCCCTTTATTACTCTCTATTGGAAAGAATAGCAGGTGTCGAGACAGATTATTTAGATTTGAATTGGTCTGGCTGAAACATGCAGATTTCTTTGAGCTTGTCTCTACATGGTGGAAGGAAGCCCCGATGCATTCAAATGCTTGCTTTAATCTGGCATCTAAACTTAAATGGCTGAAGCATAAGCTGATCAAATAGAATGATTTAACTTTCGGAGCAGCATCTAGAATTCGGAAAGGACTTATTAAGGACATTGAAACTTACCAAGCCAAATTTGATCAAGATTTGTTATCTAGAGAAGAACTCAAACACTGGGACAATCTAAAACAACAATATCTTGATTGGTCCTTAAGGGAAGAAATCAAATGGAAGCAGAGATCTAAAGAACTGTAGTTAAAAGAAGGGGACAAAAACACTTCCTACTTTTATGCGATGGCCAGTGGTAAAAAGAGGAGAATCTTGATAGAATCCTTGAAGGTTGACAATCATAATTTACTTGAGGAACAAGAGAAGGGAGCAGCTGCAGTAAACTTCTTTGAGAAGTTGTTTAAGGAAGAGGAGGTGTGGAGACCTTGGATCAGCTCTTACATGTTCAAGCAAATCTCAGATCAGGAGGCTTGTAGTCTCATTAGACCATTTTCTGAGGAAGAAATTAAGGCTGCAGTTTTTAGCATGGATGTCCATAAATCTCCAGGACCTGATGGATTCTCAATTGGATTCTACCAACATTTCTGGGAAGTTATTAAGGTAGATATTATGGCAGATGTTAGAGAGTTTGAAAGGAGGCCTTGGAAAATTAAATCTCTTAACTCTACATTCATAGTCCTTATTCCTAAGAAGGACATTGCAGAAGAACTAGGGGATTTCATGCCCATAAGTTTACTTAATGGCAGCTACAAGATCATCTCAAAAGCTTTGGCAAATAGACTCAAGATTGTGATCAACAGTTTGGTGGATACTAATCAAGTTGCTTTCGTTCAAGGCCGTTTCATTCTTGATAATTTTTTGGCTGCTTATGAATGTATCGATGATCAGAAGAGTAGAAAAAAGGAGGCTGTTGTGTGTAAAATTGATTTCGAAAAGGCTTTTGATAGAATAAACTGGAACTGTTTGTCAAAAGCTATGCAACTTATGGGATTCAAAAGGAAATGGATAGAATGGATAAAAAGCTGCATAGGGACAACGAAATTTTCCATTTTAATAAATGCAGCCCCATTTGGCTACTTTGATAGCTCGAGGGGACTCAGACAAGGTGATCCCCTATCATCTCTTCTCTTCATAATAGTGGGACATGTTATGAGCTCCATGTGGAATAAAGCAAGAGAATGTCAAATTATTGAGGGTATCAAAGTTAGAAGAATGGAAGAGGAGGTTACCCACCTTTAATATGCTGATGACACGATTTTATTCTCATCTACAAAGGAAGATAAGATGGTCAATTTGAAGATTATGTTGAAAATTCTTGAAGCGGTGACTGGACTTAAAATCAATTTCACTAAAAGTGTTATGGCATGTTGTTGAAACCCTTTTTTTAAAACAAAAGGGAGAAGGGGGGAAGCCCCCCCACCGGTTGGAGACCCCCCCACCGGTTCCAAGAGGGAAACCGGTGGGGGGGGAGGGATTCCCTCCCTTCTCTCCCATTTTTAAATTCAAAAAAAAGGGGGGGGATTAATTAGGATGAAGGGGAGTTGATGGGAGTCTTAACCCCATTCACACATGGGTTAAGAATCCTATGTGAACCCCATTTAATACTCATCCTAAAACCCCTTTTCACATGGAGCCAAATCTGGATTTAAGGGGTTTAAACCCTTTTCACATTGGCCCATCCCCCAAATCTGCCACCCAAGCTCATTAATGAGCCTAAAAAAGTGGGAAAAGGAAGGAAGAAATGGGAAGGGAACCCCCCCACCGGTTTCTCAAAACCGGTAGGGGGTCCATCCGGTGGCACCCCCTCCACCGGTTGGAGCCGGTGGGGGTGCCCACCGACCCCCCCCCCCCCCCCCCCCCCCTCCCTCCTTCTCTCCTTTGCATGCTCTCCCTCTCATCTCTCTTTCCACCCATTGGCCAAAAAATATATAAAAAAAAAGAAGAGGGGAGGAGAGATGATGGAACCGGTGGATACCCCCCACCTCAAGCATCCCGGTGGGTACCCCCACCGGTTAAGGCTTTGAAGCCTATAAATACCCCACAAGGGGTAAGAAGAAGCCCCATGCCCATTTGGCCCAAAATTTCCTAGGGGAAACTTTGCCAGTTTGAAGACCAAATCCGGTGCTCTTGCCCGGGTTTGCTGCGATTTGGAGGCGATATTTTCTTGGAGGGCTCTCTTCCTAAGGGGAAGCTCTGCCAAATTTATGTTGTAAAATCACCGTTTTACAAGACGGGATTATACCGAAATGATGAATGAAATGCCCATGTTGTTCTTTGAGCATATGTGTGTGCATGTGTGTTCATGAATCTACTATTTAAGTAACACTATATTACTATATTTTCATATGCAAAATAATTAGTTTTATAAACTAATTAAAATACATAAAACATATAATTAAATATTCTAAAATATCATTGGCCCCATCCCATACATAACTAATCTTAGACTCATAATTAAAACTTAATAATGAAACATTGAGACATAAAATAATATACTTAAGTTAAAAATGACTTAAATACTCCACATACTTAATTAATTATTAAAATCTGCGAAAATTATCTAAAATTAATAAAATAAATATAAGAATAAGAAAAATTCTGTAAAAATCAGTAATACTCAGTAAAAATCAGAAAACAAAATCTGGAAATTACATAAATCCAAAATATAACTTAAATATCCTTCATATACCTAATTAATTAATAAAAATCAGTAAAATTAATAAAAAAATCAGTAAAATTCAGTAAAAACCAGTAAAAAACAGAGAACCAAATCTGAAAATATATAAAATTCTGAAATGACTAAAATGCCCCTAGAGCTTAATACAAATTACAAAAATACCCTCATACATGTTAAAAATCTGTAAAAATCACAGAAAATTCTTAAAAATATCAAAATCTCTCATATGTCCAAAATACCCTTCAAACTTTAATAAGATGAATATAAAATTACCAAAATACCCTAAATATGATAAAAATAAATAAAAAATCTCAGAAAAAATATAAAAATAGACTTTAAGTCTAAAAATCCAATTTGGGCAAAATTACCAAAATACCCTTACAATCCAAACACACTTGAAATAACTCTAAAATACCTCCTAAGGTTTTGAAACCTTCCTAAATCATTAAAACTCATTTCATACACTTAAATAACCATAATCTCCCTATACCCTCCAACTTGGCATAATTACAAAAATACCCCTATGGGTCTAAAATATTTGGAATCAATCCAGAATACTTGGAGTCAATCCAATATACTTGGAATTAATCCAGATAGTTTGGAATCAATCCAAAATCATATAAACGCATCCTAAACTTGGGTGAGGCCAAGAGTTTAACTTAAAATATATCTTCATATGCATGTGCTGCATGTAGTAGTAGTGTTGCATGTTATAAGGGCATCATACGGACGGTTAATCAAGGGTTGCCGAGCAGTCGCTTAGCGTAATTAACACTGACCGAGGTCAGTGGAGAGAGGTCATATACTCGAATCTTCGCTTGATTCGAAGTCTCGGATTCCCTGAGGGCTAATCCCAAGCTCTCATAGTCCGATAAAATATAAAACCGACCTATAATTCTCTAGATAAACAAAAAAAATAGATTTCCGAATAATCCGACATAAGAGAGATGTGTCTAGGTCGGGTCCCGACGAAGGTTAGAAAAATCTTCGCGCAAACAGAGATGGCACGCCTGGTGGGACCTCTCTTTCCCTTCATCTCTCCGTCCGGTGATGCCCTCACCACAACTCTACTACTAACTTTTTCATGTCTTATGCAGGTGACCAAGTTTCTGCTTAAAAGACGACGATGGCGGCAAGGGTCACGTATGGCCCACTTGTGGTGGCGACCCACGCTCGGTGTGGATATCTGACCACACCAACATGCTTTGGGGGCTTCCCCGCGGTGATATGATCTCCATACTTTCTGGGGGTCGTTCCGGCACCGGAGCTTGCTCCGGAAAAGAAGAAGAAGAGGTGCGCTTCTCGCGCCAGAACATGCAACAACGGTAGCCGATATGGGCGAGTGCTTGCCGTGAATACCATCAGCATCTCTCCAGCCTCCTCGTCCAACGGGGGGCAAAAGCAGAAGGTTCTAACCGCAAGTCCGTCTAGGACGGGGAAAACTATATTGGTGGGGAACCTGCATATTCGTCTGGATGGCGGGCAACCCATCATTCCTAAGATCCATCATATCCCGACAGTTCCTATCCAGAATCGGTTCGGGATTCTATTGAAGGTTTGCCAAGATGGGGCAACGTTCGAAAAGAAGAAAAGGACTCCAAAGGACACTGCTTGTCGGGAGCCAATAATTATACCAGAGCCTGTCATGTCTCGAGCAGGGGGCAACTCTATGCCTCGGAATTGGGGCAAATTTATGCCTCGGGCTGGGGGCAATCCATTGGAGGATAGGAGCCTCCGTATAAAGGAAATGTGGGTAACCAAAAAGAAAGCCCGCAAAATTCGCCAAGCTAGGGATACCCTAGCAGAACAACAACCTCAACAGCTCGTAGAGCCTGAGGGGCAGATAACCAGCTCAACTACCTGGTCTTGTTCTTTACATGGTCAAAAGATAAAAAGTGCCTATAAGGCGCATGAACAAGTTTGGCAACAGACATCTGTCCTCGAGCGGTTGGGCGTATTGGTCCGATCGACTCACAAAAAGAAGGAAACTGCCAGAAGGACGGAGGATAGTATACGGGTCTACACATGCTACACCTCCAATATCACCAACCGGCAACCTTCCCAGCCGGAAGACCCAAATGATATCATCAATCTGATGCAACGGGTCGGGCCCATAACCCGTCAAATGGAGCAGGCTATGCGCTTGCTGAATCGAGGAAGTCAGGGGGCAGAGCCACCCCAAATTGGCAGTAGCAATGCTGCTGGAGGAGCTGATGAAGACGGGGCAAATGGTTCAGATATTGAAGCCGCTCCAGAACAACCTCAAGATCAAATACAACCTCAGACTATAGAGGAGATTAGACAAGAAAATCAACAACTCAAGGCTTTACTCTATGGCCTAATACAAAAGATGGAGGAGCAGCAAAGGGTAGCTCAAGTCCCCCTAGTAAATGTACCACCTCCAAGGGCAGTGTCTATGCCAGCGGTGATAAGACCGCAAGCTGCAGATGTCAACTTCAACCCTGATGAGATACAAGAAGATCAAGTTGTGGAGCCCAATGCTCAGCAATCTCATGCTCCTGCAGATGATGCTACGGCATTGCAGAAGCATCTTATTGAGCAAATCGTTGAAGCCAAAATAGCAGAACAAGACGACGGAATAGGCACATTCGACTTATACAAAGTGCCGTTTCCAGTACGTCATATGTTCAAGAAGCTCCCGCCGGATCACAATAAGTGTCCCAAATTCATTAGGTATGACGGGGAAGGTTCGGCCCAGGAGCATATTGCCCACTATATGAGTGACTTGGGAGAGCTGGCTACTGAGGAGGCCTATCTTCTGAGGTTCTTTTCTACCTCTCTCACGGGCATTGCATTCCAATGGTATGCAAAGTTGAAGCCTAACTCTATCAACAGTTGGGAGGAAATGCAGAAAAAGTTCCTCGACCGTTTCAAGGTGTCGGAACGAAAGGTCACCATCACTGAATTGGTGACATTAAAGCAAGGCAGGAATGAATCCGCCACCGATTATATCAAAAAATGGCGTAACCTCTGCATGAAATGCGACAATCCGCCGACCCACGAGGATGCGGTACGATTGTGCAAGAGGGGCTTAAAGCCTGAAATAAGTGAAAAGCTGATTGGCGCAAATGTCAAGAACTTTGATCAACTAAATAACATTGTGACGGAGGTCGAAATATTCTATGCAGACCATCCAACCATTGCCTCCATTGGGGGGAAAGTCCTAAAGAAGCAAAATATGGATACAGAAGAGGCCAATGCTATAGACTTCGCCTCAGCTGTAGAAAATACAGGGGGCAAGAACGATGTAAATGCCTCAACATCTAATAGAAGGGGATCATATGCCACCCTTAATGAGAGAAGGAAAATGGCTTACTCTTTCATAAGGGAGGATACAAGAGAGTTGTTTAATGTCTGCATGCGGGCCAATCTCTTGATGCTACTCGAACCAAAAAGACCAGCAGAAGTTGGTAAAATAGATGAACCCAACTATTGCATGTACCATCGTATGTTGGGACATGTAATAGAGGATTGTTATATCTGCAAAGGGGAAATTGAAATGCTTATCCGAGAAGGGGCCGTGGAGATGGGGAAATACCTGATAGACCCGCCTCAACCACATCGAATGCCCAGACAAACATTTACAGCGAATGTCGTCCATATGGATGAAAACTCCTCAGAAGAAGAGCCTACAAATAAGAATATAGATGCCCCTCCAGAGCAGGAGGCAATACCATCATACGCTCCAGCGACTTCCACTCCATAAAGGTCTACCGTGGCGGCACTGGAGGAGATTCAGATGAATATGTCACAGCTCTCCCATCAGCAAGTTTCGCCGGAACAGGAGGCAATACCATCATATGTTCCAGCAACTTCCACTCCAGAAGTGTCTATCATGACAACATTAGAGAAGATTCAGATGACTCTGATACAACTCTCTCACCAGCAAATCTCACTGGAGCAGAAGATAACTCCATCATATACTCCAATAATTTCCACTCTCGAGGGGTCCATCATGGCAGCACTGGAGGGGATTCAAGTGAGTCTGGGACAAATCTCTCATCAGCAGTATGAACTCACTCAAGTAATGGAAGGTCTTGCAAGACAATGGACAGAAGTCATGTCAATGGACAGAATCAATAGGCCATTCTCCTTTGAGGAGCCAGGACCAAAATGCAGCCGTCCTCTAATGCAGCCGTCCTCTAAAGAATAAGGGCAAACTTATCATAGACTTAAATGAACCACCAGAAGCCCAGTACCGAGAGGGGATGGTGCTCAAATGCAAAGGTTGTGAAAGTCACGACAATACTCTCGAGGCCACCTTTGCAGCTAGGCAAAGTTCCCGGGGAAAGCAAGTTGCTGGTGCAGAAACAGGGATAAGTTTTAAAGATGCTGAATCCCTGGCAAAAAGGCTCAAGAGACCGTACTCCTTTCCAAAGGAAAAGATCAAAGAACTCTTCGAGTTATGTATGAGCAGAAAAGCAATTATTCTGCCCAAGCCAAAAAGGGAAGAAGAAATACATCGGGTAGATGCACCCAATTACTGCCCATACCACCGCTTCATCACCCATCCAATTGAACGTTGTTTTATGTTCAAAGATGAAGTAGAAAAGCTGATTCAAGAAGGAAAGATAAATATGGGGAAATACCTGGTGAATCCCCCACAGCCACATACGATTACACATTGAGTGTAATTCGTAGATCCATGAGCCAAAACAAAACAAAACAAAACAAAAACAAACAAACAAAACACATCATCCTGCAACCCGTCGGGGGACAACGCGCAAAAGTTATTTGCGCCAAGAAAAGCCAATAATATTCGTGCGCGAATACATAGGCTCATAAAGCCGCATATTTGTTCTCCGACGGGGGGAGAACTCTCTCAGCCTGTTGAGGGTAGAGATCGAGTTTTCCCACATCCCTACCCAGGGAGGATATCAGAGTCGCCAATGACGAATAAACCCTTGGTACCACACTGGTGTAATTCGCAGACCCATGAGCAAAAAAAAAAAAAGAAGTGGGGCTTAAAAATGAGGTGCCCCGACAGACTTGATTGGTCCCGCTCCTGTGATGGGCTAATTAAGGGCAAAAAAGTCTAAAACCCAGCTGAGGTGAAAACCCGAAAGGGCGCTTCAGGCAGAAATGGGTGAACCATGCTGTGTGAAAACCCGCAAGGGCGCACAGGCAAAAATAAAAGGGGCTAGCTTCGGTGAAAACTCGTAAGGGCGCCGATGTTAGTATTATAATATATATATATATATATATATATATATATATATATAACATCATCCGGCAACCTGTCGGGGGACAACGCGCAAAAGTTATTTGCGCCAAGAAAAGCCAATAATATTCGTGCGCGAATACATAAGCTCATAAAGCCGCATATTTGTTCCCCGACGGGGGGAGAACTCTCTCAGCCTGTTGAGGGTAGAGATCGAGTTTTCCCACATCCCTACCTAGGGAGGATATCAGAGTCGCCAATGACGAATAAACCCTTGGTACCACACTGGTGGTACAATAATGTCCCATCAAGGGCTACGACCGAGGCGATGATGACGATGACCTCCCGACCCGGTAAGGAAGTGGGAAAACTCGCTCTTCTGATCGATACAGCCTGAGGGGATGATCCCCGTTCCTATTATACCCAAGGCAAATACACAGGCATATTCTTGAAAGATGTCACATAATTGTGGGTGATTCACCTCGAAAGAAAATATTTGCCGTCAAGCATATCATGCAATGCAGAATTCACCATTCGCCCACGGAAGGCGTTAAACTCCGGCATTCGCCCACGGAAGGCGTTAAACTCCGGCATTCGCCCACGGAAGGCGTTAAACTCCGGAATTTCGTCCACCTGGGAGGCAGATATATCCCAAAATTTATATTCGCTTACTACAGGCTTTAAATCCTGATATATTTCGCCCGCGGAAGGCGTTAAACTCCGGCATTCGCCCGCGGAAGGCGTTAAACTCCGGAATCTGCCCCGGGGAGGCGTTATACCCTGAAGATTTTCATATTCGCCTTGGGAAGGCAATATATCATAAATCCTCCCCTTGGCTTAAACTAGTCCCACCGGCATGCTATAAAGGGGTTGAAAAATTCCTTTGCCCCAAGGAGGCATTGTATCCTAAAGTCTTCCCTGAGCATACGCCTGTCCCGCTGGCATGCCATAAAAGGGTTGAAAATTTTCCTATCGCCCCGAGGAGGCAATGTATCCTGAATCTTCCCTGGGCATACATTAGTCCCATCGGCATACCCATATGCTATAGTCCCATCGGCATACCCATATGCTGTAGTCCCATCGGCGTGCTGAAGGCGGTCGAATTCGCCCCAAAAGGACATTATACCCTAATATTGCCCCTGGTATACGCTAGTCCCACTGGTGTGCCTTGGTGGCCTGGAAATCCATATTCGCCTACAGGAGGCTTTATATCCTGGAAATTCATATTTCATATTCGCCTACAGGAGGCATTATATCCTGGAAATTCATAATTCATGTTCGCCTACAGGAGGCATTATATCATGGAAATTCATATTTCATATTCGCCTACAGGAGGCTTTATATCCTGGAAATTCATATTCGCCTACAGGAGGCTTTATATCCTGGAAATTCATATTTCATATTCGCCTACAGGAGGCTTTGAATCTCGGAATTCATATTCGCCTACAGGAGGCTTTATATCATGGAAACTCATATTCGTCTACAGGAGGCTTTATATCCTGGAAATTCATATTTGCCTATAGGAGGCTTTAAATTCTGAAATTCATATTTCGCCTACGGGAGGCGTTAAACTCCGGAATTCGCCTATAGGAGGCTTTAAATTCTGAAGTTCATATTTCGCCCACGGGAGGCTTTAAATCCTGAAATTTATATTTCGCCTGCGGGAGGCTTTGAATCACGGAACTCATATTTCGCCTACAGGAGGCTTTGAATCCTGGAATTCATATTTTGCCTACGGGAGGCTTTGAATCTCGGAGTTCATATTTCGCCCACGGGAGGCTTTAAGTCCCGGAGTTCATATTTCACCTACGGGAGGCGTTAAACTCCGAAATTCGCCTGCAGGAGGCTTTAAATCTTTAAGTTCATATTTCGCCTACGGGAGGCGTTAAACTCCGGAATTCGCCTGCAGGAGGCTTTAAATCTTGAAGTTCATATTTTGCCTACGGGAGGCATTAAACCCCGGAATTCGCCTCTGGGGGGCATTGTGTCTCAAAATATTTGGTCTTCGGGAGCCGTTGTATCCCAAATCCACGGCTACCTAAAGCCCCCGTTTCTCGAAAACTACATAATTTCTTATCGGTTCTCAGGGAAGACTCAGTTCCCCACATATATTTCTTACCGGTTCTCAGGGAAGATTCAATTCCCTACATATAATTTCTTATCGGCTCACGGGGAGGCCTCAGTTCCCTACATATATTCCTTATCAGTTCTCAGGGAAGACTCAGTTCCCTACATATATTTCTTATCGGCTCACAGGGAGGCCTCAGTTCCCTACGTATATTCCTTATCGGTTCTCAGAGAAGACTCAGTTCCCCACATATATTTCTTACCGGTTCTCAGGGAAGACTCAGTTCCCTACATATACTTATTATCGGCTCACAGGGAGGCCTCAGTTCCCTACATATAATTTCTTATCGGTTCTCAGGGAAGACTCAATTCCCTACATATAATTCCTTATCGGTTCTCAGGGAAGACTCAGTTCCCCACATATATTTCTTACCGGTTCTCAGGGAAGACTTAGTTCCCTACAGATATTTTCTTATCGGCTCACAGGGAGGCCTCAGTTCCCTACATATATTTCTTACCGGTTCTCAGGGAAGACTCAGTTCCCTACATATATTTCTTATCGGTTCTCAGGGAAGACTCAGTTCCCTACATATATTCCTTATCGGCTCTCAGGGAAGACTCAGTTCCCCACATATATTTCTTACCGGTTCTCAGGGAAGACTCAGTTCCCTACATATACTTATTATCGGCTCACAGGGAGGCCTCAGTTCCCTACATATAATTTCTTATCGGTTCTCAGGGAAGACTCAATTCCCTACATATAATTCCTTATCGGTTCTCAGGGAAGACTCAGTTCCCCACATATATTCCTTACCGGTTCTCAGGGAAGACTCAGTTCCCTACATATATTTTCTTATCGGCTCACAGGGAGGCCTCAGTTCCCTACATATAATTTCTTATCGGTTCTCAGGGAAGACTCAATTCCCCACATATATTTCTTATCGGCTCACAGGGAGGCCTCAGTTCCCTACATATATTCCTTATCGGTTCTCAGGGAAGACTCAGTTCCCCACATATATTTCTTATCGGTTCTCAGGGAAGACTCAATTCCCTACATATAAAATTCATTATCATTTCTCAGGGAAGACTTAGTTCCCTACATATATTTCTGAGCGGTTATCAGGGAAACCGTAATTCTCTACCAAAAAATATAATAATAATAATAATAATAATAATAAAGGGGAGCTTAAAAATGAGGTGCTCCGACGGACTTAATCGATCTCATCCTCAAAGGGGTCGGTTAAGGGTAAAAATGTCTTATACCCAGCTAAGGTGAAAATCCGAAAGGGCACCTTAGGCAAAATCGGGTAACCCCGCTGTGTGAAAACCCGCAAGGGCGCACAGACAAAAATAAGAGGGGGCTAATACTGGTGAAAACCTGAAAAGGCGCTGGTATTAGTTTAAAAAAAAAAAAAAAAAACGAGCTTAAAAATGAGGTGCTCCGACGGACTTAATCGATCTCATTCTCAAAAGGGGTCGGTTAAGGGTAAAAATGTCTTATACTAAGCTAAGGTGAAAATCCGAAAGGGCACCTTAGGCAAAATCGGGTAACCCCGCTGTGTGAAAACCCGCAAGGGCGCACAGGCAAAAATAAGAGGGGGCTAGTGCTGGTGAAAACCTGAAAAGGCGCTAGTATTAGTTACATAAGAAAGAGAGAATACATGCAACATATAATAAATGGTCCGTACCACTCAAACTTAGCATTTATCTTCAGGAGAATATTTGCGATACACTGGAGCAATGTTGGAGTTCGAGATGAACATGCGGGGTAGTTCGAGTTCTTCAGCAAATGGAAAACTTTAATCCTTTCGAAGAAATTCGACCCCATCTCCGGAATATCAGTCGAAGCAATGTTCGATGGCCGCCACAAGATGGGAGTTCTCCCTCCAGTGAAGCTTCAAGAACATATGCATGCTGACGCAGAGCGGCGATATGGGCGTCCGCGGTACCAGAAAGGACAATGTCCTTCTGATTTTGGAGCATAGGAGTCTCTACAACCCGGGCTGTATAGCCTGCCTCGATAGTGTTAGTCTCGGCTCGCCTTGGCGAAGAGTTACTCGACAAGTAGCAAGAATGGGATATCGTCCTCCCCATACCTTGCCATAGGAGAAACTCCTATGAGAGCCATGAAGACAAAGACAACAAGCTACAAGAAGATAGAGAGATAAAATCAGCGCCAGAGGACTGCAATAAAAGTCTCGAAAAGCAAAAAATTGACCAAGTCCTAATAAAGTCATAGGACAAAGTCAAATTGCTATGAACCAGATACTAGGCCAGTCCAGAACGCTTCGTGCGGAGCTCCTGGAAATGCCAATATAAAGTAATGATACCCCAAGATAGAGCAAATGCCGGAAGAATTAAACGACTCGCATGTGTGTTCTTAAGGAGTCTCCATGTCGTGAAGGCCAAGAGATCTCCTAGAATCCAAGTAAACGTCGAAAGATTCAAGCGGCATCAACTCTCGCAGAACCTCCAAGTCGTGAAGGCCAAGATGATTCCTATAATCAGAGGGGTAGACACTTTCAAATATATTCGGAAAGTCAAAAAGTTATGAAAACAGGACTTCCTGGGCATAGTTTGAGGTGTCTAAGTACCAAAATTGAGCGTCATCAAGACCCAGATAAGCTCAGATGGGGCATATGCACAGCAAGCCAAAGCAATGTATCGCATGGCATATATGAGACATCGGTTGACTTCCCCCAATAGCCGTAAATACATGAGGCGAGAAACGGGAATTCATCAAGACAATACCGGCATGCCGCATTTGAGAATTCCTCGAGCATGCAAAATGATGATTCTTGTAGCCGAATGGGGCACGGGACATGCACCGTCGTCTTCGCCTCCGGCACATGTCCCGTGCGGGGCATTTGTTGAAACCCTTTTTTTAAAACAAAAGGGGGAAGGGGGTAAGCCCCCCCACCGGTTGGGGACCCCCCCACCGGGAAACCGGTGGGGGGGGGAGGGAGAATCCCTCCCTTCTCTCCCATTTTTAAATTAAAAAAAAATGGGGGGGGGATTAATTAGGATGAAGGGGAGTTGATGGGAGTCTTAACCCCATTCACACATGGGTTAAGAATCCCATGTGAACCCCATTTAATACTCATCCTAAAACCCCTTTTCACATGGAGCCAAATCTGGATTTAAGGGGTTTAAACCCTTTTCACATTGGCCCATCCCCCAAATCTGCCACCCAAGCTCATTAATGAGCCTAAAAAAGTGGGAAAAGGAAGGAAGAAATGGGAGGGGAACCCCCCCACCGGTTCCCAACCGGTGGGGGGTCCATCCGGTGGCACCCCCTCCATCGGTTGGAGCCGGTGGGGGTGCCCACCGAAACCCCCCCCCCCCCCCCCCCCCCCCCCCCCCTCTCTCCTTTGCATGCTCTCCCTCTCATCTCTCTTTCCACCCATTGGCCAAAAAATATATAAAAAAAAAGAAGAGGGGAGGAGAGATGATGGAACCGGTGGGTACCCCCCACCTCAAGCATCCCGGTGGGTACCCCCACCGGTTAAGGCTTTGAAGCCTATAAATACCCCACAAGGGGTAAGAAGAAGCCCCATGCCCATTTGGCCCAAAATTTCCTAGGGGACTCTGCCAGTTTGAAGACCAAATCCGGTGCTCTTGCCCGGGTTTGCTGCGATTTGGAGGCGATATTTTCTTGGAGGGCTCTCTTCCTAAGGGGAAGCTCTGCCAAATTTATGTTGTAAAATCACCGTTTTACAAGACGGGATTATGCCGAAATGATGAATGAAATGCCCATGTTGTTCTTTGAGCATATGTGTGTGCATGTGTGTTCATGAATCTACTATTTAAGTAACACTATGTTACTATATTTTCATATGCAAAATAATTAGTTTTATAAACTAATTAAAATACATAAAACATATAATTAAATATTCTAAAATATCATTGGCCCCATCCCATACATAACTAATCTTAGACTCATAATTAAAACTTAATAATGAAACATTGAGACATAAAATAATATACTTAAGTTAAAAATGACTTAAATACTCCACATACTTAATTAATTATTAAAATCTGCGAAAATTATCTAAAATTAATAAAATAAATATAAGAATAAGAAAAATTCTGTAAAAATCAGTAATACTCAGTAAAAATCAGAAAACAAAATCTGGAAATTACATAAATCCAAAATATAACTTAAATATCCTTCATATACCTAATTAATTAATAAAAATCAGTAAAATTAATAAAAAAATCAGTAAAATTCAGTAAAAACCAGTAAAAAACAGAGAACCAAATCTGAAAATATATAAAATTCTGAAATGACTAAAATGCCCCTAGAGCTTAATACAAATTACAAAAATACCCTCATACATGTTAAAAATCTGTAAAAATCACAGAAAATTCTTAAAAATATCAAAATCTCTCATATGTCCAAAATACCCTTCAAACTTTAATAAGATGAATATAAAATTACCAAAATACCCTCAATATGATAAAAATAAATAAAAAATCTCAGAAAAAATATAAAAATAGACTTTAAGTCTAAAAATCCAATTTGGGCAAAATTACCAAATACCCTTACAATCCAAACACTTGAAATAACTCTAAAATACCTCCTAAGGTTTTGAAACCTTCCTAAATCATTAAAATTCATTTCATACACTTAAATAACCATAATCTCCCTATACCCTCCAACTTGGCATAATTACAAAAATACCCCTATGGGTCTAAAATATTTGGAATCAATCCAGAATACTTGGAGTCAATCCAATATACTTGAAATTAATCCAGATAGCTTGGAATCAATCCAAAATCATATAAACGCATCCTAAACTTGGGTGAGGCCAAGAGTTTAACTTAAAATATATCTTCATATGCATGTGCTGCCTGTAGTAGTAGTGTTGCATGTTATAAGGGCATCATACGGACGGTTAATCAAAGGTTGCCGAGCAGTCGCTCAGCGTAATTAACACTGACCGAGGTCAGTGGAGAGAGGTCATATACTCGAATCTTCGCTTGATTCGAAGTCCCGGATTCCCTGAGGGCTAATCCCAAGCTCTCATAGTCCGATAAAATATAAAACCGACCTATAATTCTCTAGATAAACAAAAAAATGGATTTCCGAATAATCCGACATAGGAGAGATGTGTCTAGGTCGGGTCCCGACGAAGGTTAGAAAAATCTTCGCGCAAACACATGTATCAATGTTTCAGAAGACAAGATGGCTGATCTATCAAATCTGATGAATGTGCAACCGGTTACCTTCCCTATTTCTTATCTGGGTTTACCACTTTCTGACAGGTTTACCACTTTCTGACAGGAGGCTTAATAATTGTGATTGGAACCCTTTGATTAGGAAATTTGAAAGTAAACTTCAAGGCTGGAAAGGCTCCCTTCTTTCTGCAGGAGGTAGATGGGTTCTGTCCAAATCAGTGCTCTTTTCTTTGGCCATTTATTATTTATCCATTTTTAAAGTACCTAAGATGGTATGTAAGAAACTGGCGTCTATAAGAGCCGCTTTCTTTTGGAAAGGTAAACTACCGGATGTAAAGGGTGGGTATCACATTGGCTGGAAATTTGTGTGCAGAAGTACAGAGGAAGGGGGAGCTGGTTTAACACCTATTCAAAACTTCAATAAAGCTCTTTTGATAAAATGGATTTGGAGATTGGATAAGGATGTTCAATGTATATGGCTAGAATCATCAGAAGTAAATATTTCTCTCAAAATGATCTTTGGATTAGTAGCTTCTAGATTACTGGCTCTGTCTCATATATTTGGAAGAGTATTCTTCATAACTTGGATCTCTACAATTGCTCAACTTACATAACTGTGGGTAATGGCCGAACTGCAAAATTCTGGGAAGATGCTTGGAAAGAGGGAAGGGCTTTCAAATATAGATTTCCAAATCTGTACAGCATTTCAGAGGATAAGAATTCTACTATCAGAGATGTCCGAGCTTCCACATCTCAAGGTCTTGTGTGGGATTTCAGATTTTGCAGAAATTTTCACTTTGTAGAAGAGAGGGACTTCCTTCATCTCAATTTCCTGCTTCAAGACTTTGAGAGGGAAGATGTCAAATGCTGGAGATGGGATCCAGGTGGTAGGTTTTATGTCAAATCTATAACTAAATTGCTGAACTCAGGAGGGATTAAGGTCAGTTGGGAATCTCAAGTGTGGAATAAAAGTCTTCCCATCAAGATTAGGATCTTTCTGTGGAAAATAGCATGGGGCAGATTACCTACTGGGGACAAGCTTATGTTCCTTACTCTAGACAAAAAAACATGTTCATTTTGTGGGATGTTTGAAGAAACTGTGGACCATCTTTTTATTAATTGCGGTATAGTGGATGTTATATGGAGGGCTTTTTTCAGAGTCTTAGGCAATCATCCAAGCAGCTTCAATTCGATTGGTAGCCTCATGACAAACTGGAATCGGATGTGTCCTTACCAACATGAATTACGTCTATGGGAAACCCTTCTACTAGCAATGCTATGGGCCATTTGGAGAGAAAGAAATCGCAGAATCTTCAGTAACCATTTCTCTTGCCCAACATGGATTTTCGGACACTGTATCCCTTGATACAAGAATGGTCTTTTAGAAGATTTGGACACAAGATCTCTGATTCTGCAACGTTATCAAAATTTGCTCATTGGAAAAGTGTCTTTCTTTGAGGATTCTGGTGTAAGATGTTATGAGTTTTATTTTCTGGGAAGGGTGTTGTCTGTGGTTCCTGGGTCTCTTGTATTGTCTACTGTCTTGGTAGACATTTTCTTTGTTTTCCTTCCCCTCTCTTTTTCCCTTGTAATCTTTTCTTGATTATCTCAATTAAATGAATGCGGCTGTTGCTGCCTTCCAAAAAAAAAAAGGAAACCTTTTTTCATACCCCAAAGGTTTTCCTACACCCTAGACCTAAGGAAACCTTAAAAAAAAACACTGCTTCTCTCCCCCTCTCCACTCTTTCCATAGAGATCTTTCTTCTCACTTACAGTGGTTGTGATTTGGCATTAAACCATACAAGTTTTGACTCTTACTAATAAACCTCTAACTGCGGAAATTTTATTTTTCCTCAGAATGGTTTTTAGTCAAGGAAGATAAGATTTCCCTTTCCCATGGAATAAAATATTTTCATAAACCCTAACACACCCTATAAATGGGGAAGATCAGATGTTGTGTATCAAATGACTACCCGATGGTAGCGGCATAGGGGGTAGACAGCACGAAAGCCATTGGTGAAGGTTTGGACACATAATATTGTTAGGTACAGTTGTTGAGAGATATGGTCCCTGTTTTTATAAATGTTACAGGAAGAGAAAATTCGAGAAGAATATGAATGGAGGTATATGAAATTAGGCATGTTGGATGTAAATACAATACATGATGGAGTGAAATGGCAGCATAGGATCCATATCGGCTATGATAGTTGGGATTTAGTGAATGGCATTAATGATTCTACAACTTAGCCAGTGGGTGTGACACCATTAAATGATCAGTCTTTTCTTCTCATTGTTACACAAGGGACAGGTTGCATCCCTGCCAGATCCTTCAAAGGGTTGACCTTTAATCTTCTCAATTGCTTTTGTTAGTACAGGATGGAGTACGGTTCCTTCTGGTTTTTGGAAAATTTGAACCATGTATCTGGTATAGGATTGGAAGTGGATCTGTTGTGTTCTGGGGCAAAGGTTTTGTGACTCAGTTTCTCTAGGGCATGTGTCTTTGATCTTCATGGTTTTTGTTCTTGGAGGGCCTTTGCTTTTCCCTTGATCTTTCATATTGGAATTGACAGACACTTTGTCAGCTTCCAAAAAGGAGTGTAGTAAGTTGTAATTGCTGAAGATTATATCTCTGATCGAGATGTAAATATTCGTTCGTATTAAATGTTTGATGTGAATATTGGACCAACCTGCTTAATAGAAGGAGATATGGAACATCGCTGAAATAATAAAAACATTCATTTGTAATAACTCTTGACGTGAATAATAGACCAACAAACTTGAGAGCGGGAAGGAAGGTGATCATTACTGAAATATTAATTTGCAATTAGTCGATGTGAATATTGGACCAACTAGCTTAATCTATATACCTTCAGATGATGGGTAAATGAGCCAAATATATTCATTTTCAACTAGTCTTGATGTGAATAGTGAACCAACCAGCTTAATATTGACCTTCATATGATGGGTAAATAGGCCAAAATACTTCATGAACTAGGGGAATACTTCTCTCTCTTTCTCTCTCTCTTGTGTGGGGGTTGGGGGGGTGGTGGTGAAACTCACTTGCAGTGGCATGATTGATTGTGAAAGATAGCATAAAGATTACTTAGAAATCATGAAACTAACACACCTTTGTGTTGATGACACGTCTTGACTACGACACTTTGTGCTACATTAGTGTCACTGGTTGGCTATATTTCCTTGCTTTTACTGCAAAACAACTTGCTGCACCTTTAATGAACTTATACCTTTGCTTAGTGCACAGTCATTCCTATTTCCATGTGTTCTCTCACTCGTAGTCATATTTTCCCTGCCCAGCAAGAGCTGGAAAAACCCACCCCTTGTTTCTCGTGTCACCCCCCACCACCACCACACACCCGCTCACCCCTCGCACTTAAAAAGTTTTTTTCGTTCTCTGAATGGTAAGGAAGAGTGAAGGTGTCTTATTCTTCAAATATTTTTCTTTTTGGTTCCTTTGTCAAGCTTGCTGCATGATCTGCCTTGTCAAGGTTTTGTTCACTAAGCTTGTTGTCTAACTGCTTTGTTTATGGGCCTAGACACTGCTATCTATCCTGTATAAAATTATTTAACGACAGTTGTGGATGGTCTTATTTGTGGAGCATGGACATTTATATTTTCATTTTGTTGTTAGAAATGACTATGAGATGCTGCTGTCCCTTGACGATGATAATCATCATCATGTTGGTGCTTCTCTCAATCAAATTAACAGCTTACCTCAGTCTATAATCCAGGTAATACTTCCCTTGTCATCATTTATATTTAGAATTAAATGTATGGCCATTTTGTTAGACCTGATGTAGTTTCTTTCTCTACCAAACATCTGTGGAACTTTGATTACCAAGGCATAGAAACACGGTGCTTTTATGTCATATACTTTCCTGGTATGTGCAGACTGATAATATTGAAGAATCATGTGTCATCTGCCTAGAGACACCCACCATTGGAGATACCATCCGCCACCTGCCATGCTTACATAAATTTCACAAAGATGTACAAATTTCTCCCTACTCATTTCAAGAAGGAATAATTTTATTTTATTGAATTTGGCAGAACATCTTATTCATTTTTGTGTTAATTACAGTGCATTGATGCATGGCTCAAAAGAAGAACATTGTGTCCAATTTGCAAGTCAGGGATCACATAAACAAGTTCAGAGACAAACCTGCATTTATCTGCTCTTTTGTCAGTCGGAAACTGAAATGCTTGACAGAGTGGCTCTCCTTGCCATTCACTTCTGTGGGTTCCTGGCCCATTCTCTAGTGTATTGAATGGACATGCTGCCGACCAGCCTCTGGTTACCCAAGATGTCCTCTATGCTTGTAAGCTGACGAGAGGTCCCTGATGGCTTCCTGATTAATCTTTGATCCTAGTACCCGTCTCTTCTGAGGCTGTATGCCCCACTACAGCCGAAAGTATCCTGTAAGGTCATAATCCCTTCTCTATTCTTTCTTTCTTTCCCATTGACAAAAGCTATGCTCCAATAAATCCACAAGCTTTTGTATTGGGGAAATATTTTTTCATTCAACTTTTCTTTATGTATGTGGTTTCTTTAGCGATGCCTAATGTCTAACAAATTCTTGGATGGAACCTTAGTAGTCCTTAAGAACTGCACATGTGCATACACAGACCCTAGCTTCTTTGCATGATTGCATCCAGAAGAGGCCATTAACAGCGAGAACAGTGAGTACTATTTCAGAGTAAACTATGGGATCCAGGTAGGAATGCAAAAAATGTCTCACAGATTCGATCTGGATCGGAATTCGGAAGATCCGACTGCATTTTTTTAAAAAATTTGGAGACTTTACATTCATCATAGGAACATCTATTGGACAGAGGGTCTCTCATCTCCTTTCCCTTCTTTCTTAAAATGAGGGGAATCTGCCTCCCACTCTCCACCCCCGCTCTCCCTCTTTCTTTGATCATTGACAACCCAATGGCAGCAGCTTCATGGTGGAAATGATGCCATCCCCCCTTCCATGATAGGGTTTTGTGCTCTCATCCCCAACTTGCCACTGCTCGCTGGCCACCACACATCCATTGCCGCTATCTGCCGCCATATGCTTCTCTCTCCTGCCAGTCCAGGACAACAGGTGAGCCTCCCATCTCCTCTGCTGCTTCTCTCTCTCTCTCCAACAATTGGTCAGTTAAAATCCTCAGCTGCAGTGCATCATTCTTTCCTCGATGGGGCAGTTCTGGACAGCACTCAGACCTGGATAGGGCCGTCTGGATGATAGGAAAATTTAAAAGCTCCAAACAGATTTTGACACGGAGAACATTGGATATGCGGATCGAATCCTCTTTATCTAGTTAGAAGTGGAATGGGATTTTTCGGATCTTCCGATCCACATCTCTAGATCCAGTTAGAAATGCCAACCAGGCAAGCAGCTCTCGGGATCCATGTTATAGGGTCCACATATAGATCAAAACATATTTGTTTTTATATGAATTCTTGGATTAAGGTCAATATTTGAATAAATATATACACATAATGGAAGGGCTCCAGGGATGTCATCAAAACACACAAAGCCAGGTCTTCGGTGTGGAGTGGAGGGATACAATGATGGTGGGTTCACCCGGGTGGAAACGGGACCCTTTGGACCTCTCTCCCTACACCTTTGATGTGCCCTAGACACATAAGAAGAGAGTGATTTGACCTTAAAATGGTAGAGTTGTACCCAATCATCTCCTCCTATTTGTCTTGGGGCACACATGGGTGCTGGGGAGGAGGTCCAGAAGATCCCGTTTCACTCAGGTGGATGATTTGTTGCAAACACCTCACAATGTGGAAGGTGGTGGCTCTGTCAAGTTAATTACATTAAGAGTTAGAATTTAATGATTTATCAGATACTCTTAATCAATACCTCTTAGCATTTCAAAGTTAATACCATAATTAAGAGTTATCAAACACCACGGAAGAGGGAGATCATAGATGCAGTGACTGAGATGTTGCACTGTAAATTTTCTAGGGGCACAAGTACACTTTTTAATGAGACCATGAATGTAAAATCAGATACGAGGAAAAGGTGGATGAATCAACACTTTTAGAGAGGTTACTTATGATATGCACATTTATAAGGAACCGAGTTCTCTAAACGTTGGTGTGCATTTTGGACAGCTATGTGGGCATCGTTTCACTAGTCTAATGTTCTAGCTTAATGCATTTGTTTCACAATACTTGGTTTTTAATTTTAATTTGAACGTTTTTCAACATGAACGACATTGTCTGATTGTTCAAGGGAACAATTAGCCTTTGAAATCAGTCACAGATTTACTTCGTGAGCAAACGTTAATCACCCTTAAGAGAATTTGCATAAATTGGACAGTTCTAAAACTCATTGACCAAATCGATCTAATAAATTCGGATGCCATAGTTCTCATTGACATAGAAATCAGAATGTCACCGGAGATAGGGAGTCTATTTCATCTCAAAATGACTAGCCATTTAGAAAGTTAATTTTTCCTATTATTAGGCCTTCGCCATCCATTTAACTTTCCATATGAGACTAAGGATGTGTTTGGAAAAACTTATACTTGAAAATCACTTTTAAATTTCACTTCTCACATAGAATGACTTGTGAGAGAGGAATTATAATTAATTTTAGTTTGTTACAAAAGTCAATTCTTTCATAATAACTTCACTTTTTCTCTAATATGAGAAACTTTACCTTGTAGTTTTTGGTTGGAAGTCGAAATACAAGAAAAATGCCACGTAAATGACTTCTAAGATCTAATGCTTCCGCAAAAATAATCAAATGGTAATAAAGTACTTTCAAATGAAAGCCGCGTCAAACATGGCCTAAACCTTTCAATGCCTCACACGAGCCTTAAAAAAATCCTTTCTAGTTTTGAGGCACCAACGCCGGTGCCCACTTCAGGACGTTTAAGCATCCTTGAGGCCCCCCCGATTGCTCCTCTCGGACACTTATATGTGTTGTCTTTGACAATTGTGAAAATGAACTGAGACGCTAATTGATAAGAAGCCACTTCCATCCTAGAATTACTAGTTAGGTCTTGACTACTTGTCTATCTTAAAGTTCACCGACTCGAAGAGTCGGATCGACTCAAATCCGCCATAATCTAGTACGAGTTGAGTTGATTCGGCTGAGTCACATGAAAACGTTCTTTCACATTGTATAGATTCAATTGAGTCGCACCGACTCGAATTCATCCTGGTACGGTACGAGTCGCCCGAGTCGGCATGAATCGATCCGACATGTCAAACCATGGTCTAGCTCCCAATATGTCACTAAACCTTCTAGCTTCTTACACAGGTCTTAACAGGGGGACATGATGGGTCATCCGCTCAGTAGCATACTACTAAAAATTGGTGGAATCGGATTGAAACAGGTCAAAACTAGTCTGATTCCAGTATGGGGAGTACATGGCCAAACTGGTTAAAGGGACTTGGAATTGGAACCAAAATTGGAAGCTATATATGGTTTTACATTTCTTGCTCACCACCCCACATGTTCCAGATTCGCATGACAGTACGTCTGGAAGAAAAATCCAAGTTCCTAATAATAGTCAAAGAGGAGAAATTCTTGGCGTTGGCATCTCAGCAACATGTGATCCAGCAATGATTGCCACGCATGGGACTGTGGGAATCAGATTCTGCTCGAATCGCTTCCAAATGGATAAGCCGATTCCTGCTTCCCATTCAGGAATGGCGGTTCAAAAACTGTATCTCTTGATTCCCCTGCCATAAAAAGTTATAAAAAAAGATGTCTGAAAAGAATCAATCCACGCGGAATCGTGGACTTGATGCGGCGTCTCTGAGATGTCAGGAATTCCATCTAATCATATCCAAACAGTGGCAGGTACTAGAAAGCTACATATTTAATTGGCTTGGTGATGATGTCAAGCTGCTAATGATGGAATAGGGGGAAGAAGTGATGGATCATGTGACTGATTCGGCGCTGCTGATGAGCAGTACGACCTGGAGCAATCTATTGCTCAACGGCTGGACGTTCTGGATTCCTGGGAATCTGGGATAATGGAGCTCAGGGATAGAATTATCACCTGATGAGCCAACTTTTTTTTTCTTTTGACCTGATGAGCCAACTTGGCTCAACCATACGCCGTTCATCAATTTGTATTCTAGGTAGGGGAATCTTACCCAAAGGCTACTTACTCTTGGTCATTGGTCCTTTTTTTTTTTTTTTCCGAGTAGGACTTGCTGCATCTGCACCGCACGCGGGCAGCCACAACAACAATTTTATTTTTTTACTTCTATTTTTAAAATTTTTAAGGTTGGTCTCACCGTGCTTGACACATTCATACATCTAGTTCTTGGTCACTTTTTATTAGTTCAATTTTTTATTTTTCAGATTTTCTTAAATTGTCCGATCCGAGATCAAATTATATGGCACATAGAACATGACGGGAGCCACCATAAAAAAACTTAAAAATAAAAAAAAGCTACACTTCATGTGGTACATCAAGTATTACTCTTTTTCTTCTAAAACAGTTCAATAATGGCCAAATATTTATAGTGTCTCCCAACAAAGAGAGATTCAAATCTCGTAAGTGTCCTTATTAGAAATAAATTAACATGGAACGTGTTTCTTCCACCTAGTTAGCCGACTTTTTTGAGTTAACCCCACCATCAATACAAAAAACCTACAAACCGTGTCCTAATGCGTGGGTGCACGTATCAAATAAAAATTAAACTTGTGATCTCTCCAAATAAGGCCATAAGATACCAAGAGAGTTATATGCAATTGATACTTAGTCATTAGTCAAACCTCATAGCTAACACTCCTTTCTTTGCTATACACTTCTTTGATGAGAGGAGATCATCTCAGTACACGCTTGGACCGAAGTCCAGTAGTACTGAGAAGAAGGAGAAGAGTACTAAATATTGCAAAAAACTTCTCATATAATTTTTAAAGTTGACAAATATCTGGGTCCTCCTCCGTTCAATACTGTTAGACTCTAGTCCAAACATATACAGAGAGAATCTCTTCTTTTCTTTGATATAAGACGGTTCGGCTTGACCATACTCTCTCTCTCTCTGAGGTGTCCATGTGACCTCATGTGTTTCATCCGCTGCAACACAACTGAGAACCTGTCCATGGGAGCTAACATGGTCTGGAAACAGAAGGAAAAAACTCAAGTTTCTAAGGATTTAATAGAGGGGTTAAGGAGTTTTAAAGTTGGGTCCTACGTCAAAGATGACGATGAGCTACACTTATTTCCTTTTAAATTGGAGAAAGATTCTGAGGATGCCCCAACTAATCACTGGCTTGCATTTTCCCTTCTAAATATTGGGGTTGGAAGGTGGGGTTAACATCTCTTTTTGGAGGTGTAGATGGTCTAACGCGTGGTGATAGGAAAAGGAAATTAGAGGCCTTTTTCCACTGAAGTTTTGCTAATTTTATGTTGGTATCAACCCGTTCATGTTACAACTTTAGAGGCAGTACCTAAATGAAGACCAGATGCAATCATAATAATCTGATCTCACATAAGTGTGTCTGGTGAAAGTACAGTGCCCACTACAACTGATGTGGAAAGGGTCACATCAAGGTCTGACCCTACAAAAGATAAGGTTGGAGACAGTGATGATACAGTCTTAGTGGTGTCCAAAGTACCCAAGTCTGTTGGAATGACAGTCAAATCACAATCAAACTTTACGGCCTCATTTGCATTGTCAGGTTGGGGTTTTGCTGTACTTGAAGGATACTTGATCAGAAAATTAAACTTTCCTTTCAAGTGAGGCAATTGGAGGGTACACCATTGTCGCTCGAGACCTATGGTGGCACATCGTTCCTCCATTCAGTCTTTGCCAACTCTAATATACAGTTTTGACTTGAGAAACTCCCTTGAAGGGCCTGGAGAATTCCATGAATACTTAGTCACCATCTAACACAATTTCTCTTATCTTAGAGAGTAATCAACAAGCATCTGTGAAGAAAGTGCTCCTCTAATCTACTATTAAATACAAGGGCAACATGCAACAGCTGCAGTATTGCAATACTATTCATGGTGAACAGTAGTACGGATACTGTTCATGATGAACAGTAACCACGAGGAAGAGAAAGGGATGGAATAAGAGAGCGAGAGGGTGGCAGCAATGGCGTGACAATACCGGCAGTTCGGCGGCAGCAACAAAGGTGGATCATAGTTAGTTAAATACTTTATTATACATGTATAATTTGCATACTTTTGAATTTTCGAATAAAACTCCTGTATGTCGAACTGAATTGAAAGATAGGAAAAAAAATTCATTTTTTTATGTAAACCATTTTATTCGCATATAATATAAAACATTTAATACTTTCCGCTTAAGACACTATACTAGTGAATTAAAATAAGACTTTTACTGCTTAAATATTATAGAACATGAGATTACATGATAAAAGCTCGCTTTTTCATTGACAAAAAACTCATAATTTGATTAATAACTATTTATTATATCATTATAGTTTTTATTTTAACTTTTTAAAAATCTTGATAAAAAAATTATAGATATTTCACTGAAACTTTTTTAATCTTTTAATTATTTGACTGAATTTTGATTGTCCTATTCAAATTTAAGGCAAATCATATCCTAAACATATTTTTGCAATATAGTACTGCATACCGTATTTAACTAACTATGGGATGGACGCAGAGGCAAAGCAAAGGCTTTGGTGGTGATACTTGGGCGTCTCACTCAACCCATCTCTTACCTGACACTATCTCAAGGTCTGCTTCTCCGTCTCAAGAGGAACACAGAAAAAATACTCAAAACCATACCATATATTCATTAAAAATGATGAATTGTCTTACGTGATTATTTAAAGAACAGACACATCCTAATGATTACCTAAATTAGACTTTAGATCAAAATACTCTTAATTTCACAAAATAGTGCTAAAAATTGCATAGAAAATTTAAAAAAAATAGAAAACTACCTAAACGGACCTCTGACGGGCCAAACAAGAACTCAATGGACTCATTATCCAATACTCTAATGTCAAATAGAACCATGTGCAGTGTACAAGTACTCCCTCGTGTGTATACGTTGGCAATGTTGGTTCACCGGTCCCAAATCCTCATCAAATTCGTAAACCTATATATATATATATATGTATATTATGCCTATTGTTTTGTTCTAGAATATGTTTTACTCCTTAAAATTCCTTACATACATACATTCATTGCATAATTTCAAATGTGAATGCAATAGATAAATGGACCACACATTCAGAACGAGTGAAAAATAAGTTCATGAGGTCTCCCAACTTGACTAGTCATTAGTGGACTAAATAAAAGCTTGATGAATTGACTACCAATTAAGCTTAAGAGACCTATATCATGCGTGATCATGTGTAAATTCAACGTCGTAAATGGTCAAATACATAGAGCACGAAATTTTATGCATATGATTATAAATTCAAAATATATTTGTTAAAATCACTGATAGAGAGTTAAAGTGGGCTTGAATATTTGGATAATATATTTAATACTTGTCTTAATTAAATATATATTGTAACAAACTTAATACACACATTAACGTGTTAAGAATGGTAAAAATTCAAACTTCACGAGTGTCAAGATCTTTCTTTTTCTCTTCCACTCCCATTTCCTAACTCCCTTCCCCCCCTTGACTGTAATCAGCTTTATTTTTTGTATATTATATAACATAACTGTTTTAGACTCCATATGTATGAATAATTTTTTTATATATTAAAGCTAATAATCAAAACAAACATAACCTAAACCAACAATTTGGCATGGTTCATGCTAAATCCCCAGTTATAATTAATATGTTAAAAGAAAAAAGCTATGTTATTTTGCTGTGTCAAAAATGTAATATTGTCAAATAAAACTATAGAAAATCAAAATGATGAGCTCAGCAGGTAATTGTTTGGATTATCAAAGGACATTTGTTTCACATACACATGCCTTTGATGTATTAGTTTGAAGGTTTTTTTGTTTAAGTTTTAGTCTCCCTAACTGTTTTAAGCCTCACTATCTTCCACAAAGGAACAAATCTTATCGGTGGAGCGAGATCAAACGGTTGGAAACACTAACTTGATTTCGATCTTTATAATCTTTTTTCAAGAAGTCTTTATAAAATATGTGGGAACTTTTTCCAAATTTTTTGAGATTTTCATCAAATAACTCAAGATCTTGAGGAGTAATAATCAAATTATTACCAAGAATCAGAGGGCTTATTACGAAACAAGAATGTTTGTAGGGGTCAGAAACTAAAATCATCCTTGTTCGAAACATTTGATATGTAGTTCCATTTCCTTATTGTCTTACAGACATTCACAACGCAACTTACATGTGAAGTAACATCACATTTACCAGGAAGTATCTCTTCGTCAGTGAACACGTTGAAACCTTTCCATGCCTTCTATGCCTCTAATTTAATTTGAACTAGCTTTGCAAAAGGTTTTGGCTCTAAATGGATCAGTCACTAAAGTTACTTATTGCCAGGACTTCCAAATGATAACGTTAACTTCTTTATCAGAACGGCTTGCTGTACATCCCAGTGAGGTGTGCAGCCGCCATGTGTCACGCACATTCGATGAGTTGTAAGTGAATTCACGTGCGCAAAATTATTTCTCTATCTTTATTGCTTCAGTTTAATGTAGATTGCAACTAGACTTCTTTTTGGTTGGTGGCAGGAATACATCAAATCAAAAGTCAAAAGCATTTTATGATGGAGGAAAGAGCTAGCAATCCACAAAGAGGAGAGGCTATTTGCGTGCAGTTTAAAATTAAAACTCTGCATGCCTTTTACATATTTGGTTTGTGCACTCCTCCACATGCAGAAAAAAGGCCCTCCTAAAACTAAGAACTCTTTGTTGTATTCTTGTTGTTGTTTGTCACTTGTCATGGGACTCTAAGAACACAAGTAGACTTTAAGCGCCACTTTGATTGGATAATAGGAGAATAATAATGACGAATAAGGAGAGAATAAGTTTAATTTTGCTTTGACAAGCGGAATAACTTATGACGGTGTAAAATAACTTATCTGGAGAATAAAGAGAATAAATCATCACATCTTAAACTTAAAAATTGTTTATTCTTCTTATTCCGTCAGCGGACCTCACAAAACTCTCAAACCGAAACATCGTTATTCCATCAGTGGATCTCCCGTGACAACTTATTCTGTAAATAAAGTGAGACTAATAATTTTAAAAAGAAAATACGAAATCATAGCAAAACAACACGTTTATTTTGAAAACAGTTTTAATGAAACGTAATCTGGCAAAGATCCTAATGCATGCGGATCTATGCTCACATAGATCCCCTCGTATAAACATTTGGAGCGTTAGAGAGAGAGAGAGAGAGAGAACTGTGTTGGTGGCAATAGCACATGGTATATATTCTATCGAAACGAAGAGCAATCAAACAAAAAGCCATGTTGTGTGGCGCTAATCTAGTGAAATCCATATAGGCATATGCAATAACACTCTAACCCAACACAGTTGAACCTATTCCCTCTCTTCTTGGGCGAATCGAGGTTCCTTCTTCCAAAGACTAACAGCATGGAGACCACGTAATTAAACACAGCCCGCGTGGGGTGCATGAACCCTTTTAAGAGATAATTAATAACATATATAAACTTGTAGTCCTGCCCTACAAGAGGTGGAAGCATACACGTCCATGAACCAAATACCTCGAACACTTCAAGTGAATCCCTTTGGGAGAGATACCCTCTCCTTTATGGACCAGTAGGCCTAGTCCCCAAGAACGTGTGGCATGCATGTGTGTGTATGTGTGCAGTAGGGCGGTGCTTCACAGAGAGTGTAAGCTTAATAAATGGGCAAATGGGTTCATGGGAATGGGGGGATACTTCTGGACAATCACATTACCACATTGAGTAAGTTGCATGTTTTCCTCTTGTTTGTTTTTTTTCTCCTTAACCATGTGAAGAACCTAGGAAATGGTTCTGAAATTTGAAAAAGAAAGGGAGCAGCTAGCTCCTCTTCACATGCCACTCTTTACCTCCCCCACTCTCACTGAGATTCACAAGCTCATGCCCCAAGGTCCCTTCTCTATAAAATAACACAATCAACTTGAGCAAGGACAGATGAAATGAAACATATGAGAGAGAGAGAGAGCTACTCCACATGAGAGTACCTGGGCATCCCACGTCGCATAGTGACTGTATAACATGGGGGTGGTAGCTAGCAGTTTGGTGTTGGTAGGGCTCTTCAACGGTCTTCGGACCGACCCAATAAACCGAACCTGGTCGTTGGGAAGCGGTCAAAGTTGGGAATGAAGACTTCTGTGCGTGTCAGTGGTGAGCTTATCAAAATTTAATGCGTGATGGTTTTAAGCGGACAGCTCCCTCACCCGTGTCCTGTTCCTAGATATTCCTCGATGAGAGGAGGGAGTAGGGGAGGTCAAGAAGCTTGGGGGATATTGGAGGCCATGTGGAGTTGGAAAGATACTTCATTAAAGATTAGATTTTCCTACATATATGCTATGTTTGAGTTTTTAGGCATATAATACATGAATAGAGATCCTCTATATTTAGGATTGGACTGAATTCGGTCAATAAAGATAGGGAAAGATTTCAAAAACCCTGATGCTTTTTCGATCCCGATGAGGAGTTTTTATGAAAACCTCTCTCTTTCCTTCTTTGTACTGACTAAGTTCAATTCAAATTCGAGAAGAACCATACTCATAATACATTGCCACATGTGTAATTATATATGTTGTTACTGTTTAACCCAATCACACTATATTTATACCTAATTGAAAGGTTGAAGTTAATTATAATTAGTCTCTCTCTCTCTGTACTGAGATATATATGAAAGACAGGCTCAACCTTGTCTTTTATTGAGAAAAATATAAATGTTGTGGAGTTTGACCTACAGGAATATTCTGGGCATAACGGTATAACCGAGGTAATTAACCCTTTTGGTAGTATGCTCTTGGCCCCATAGCAAGGAGTTTGATTCCAAGCAACCGTCTGTGTGGGAGCGAAATTAATCAGCCTCCATCAGTGTTTTTTAAACCTAGTGCCTCGTGCATTTTATTCACCTCCTTTCTCTTTCTGAATCACCTGCCCATCCTTTGCTTTGAACTCGCCACTGCCATGGTGCCTACTCCACTCACTATCTTAAAAGTTTTGAGTTAGATGGCCTAACAACTTCAACATAGTATCAGAGTCTATGATTACGAATTAAGCCACGTGCTCCGTATTTGTAGTCCACATGGCAAAACTTAAAATTGGCCTGCACGTGAGCGGATGTATTAAAATGATTTCATATCAAATAAAAGATAAAAGAAACAATGCTTAAATATATGGTGCCTACTCCACTTAAGGCAATACTTAAATACATGGTGCCTCCTCCACTCAATGAAACTTAAAGTTTTGAGTTTTGAGTTAGATGGCCCAATAATTTCAACATATATATATATATATATATAGAACAAGATACTTCAAACTCTTATTGGAATATCTATTTGAAGTTTCGAACTCCTTAGGTCGATCGCGTGTTCTACAATCTTTCTTACTTCTTATTAGAGACTTCAACTTGAAGGGTATGAATTGATGAGGAGGGGTTGACAGCTAGCGCTAGGTTGATATATCTTAGTTCTAGCTGTTAGATTGAGATAGGATTAGTGATCACTCCATGCATCTTAATTATTTAGAGTAGGGTTGTGGCACTTGCAAATGATCTATATGTACTAGTGCATTACTCTTGTCTATACATAGAAAAGAGAGGTTTAGTGAGAGTCTATAGTGGAGAGTTATCTTTGGTGCCAACTATGAGAGCTTTCTACATAATGATCTCTTTCTCTTGTGATGCAGGTCAGAAATTACCAAACCACATTAAATTTTCCTACTTTCTTGTGGGTGTAATCGTCGGATTTATCTATGATGGCTTTTGGGACTTTTGGTGTCTAGAACATTGCCCGACCCTAATAAGGTATCAGAACCATTAGCAAAATTGTGGGCATCATAACGAGGCGGAGTTAGGTTGAGTTGGTATTACATCTACTTGGAAGTGCTCATTTGCAAATTGACAACATCATTGGACGACATTAATAATGTGGTGAACATCACTTGAGGAGTACGTGATTGTTCGAAGACGTAGTTGGATAGTACGCCGGTGGCACATGGGATAGTTCGATAGGGCACAGAGACGTGTGGAGTCAAAGACGCTGTTCAATGGGATATGATAGTTCATAGTGGATAGAGGCACATGTAGTGAATTACAAGTGACAGTTTTTAGACCCATAGATATGTAGACAGTACTCTAAGAGGTTAATAGTAAAATGTATGTAAGACATGTGAATTAATGGTGCATATGGTTGTGGAGGTAGTTCATCCAAACATGGAGTTGAGTCCATGAAAAGGATCAAAGTCATGTAAGGATCTCTAGGAAGCTCTTGGCAAGATGCTTGCATAGTGAGATAAAGTGGTGCGTGATGAACTGTAGATGGACAGTGACAGATGCAAAGATTTTGAAACTATAGGTTGGACTGATCACTTATAGATCGAGTGCTAACTTGATGAATCTACAATATGTGACTAAGAACAGTGAAGTTGGCAGTGCTTGAGCCTGATGGCATAGGCTTGATTGTACTGTGCAAGCAAAGATTCTCTCGCAGCCAAGGTGGAGAAGCATGTACTAAGGTTACATTACAGGTTCTGCATCTAGTGGAAATGCTGGTGTGGCATAGTATATGAGCTATGTAGGAACATATATGGACTAGTAGACAAACAAGCAGAGACTATGACAAAGTAGAAGTGGTATCAGCTACTTAATGTTTAGCATGATTCAAAAGAATTAAGCCAAGCTAGAGAGTGTTGTATTGATGTATCTTAGTTCTAGTTAGATTAAGACAAGGTCAATGACCCAATCTTACTAGGACTGGGTTTGACACTTGTGATTGCTCTATGTATACCTGCATATTATTCTTGTCTAGGCGACTTTCAACATAATGTAGAACAGAGAGAGCTAGTTAGAGTGTTTGAGAGGGAGATCTAGATATCTCGGATAATTTCAGTTGTGGTCAGTGCTTATAATCTTGGGTCCCTTCAAACTCAACACCCGGATTTTGTGGTTTGTAAGATGGTATCAGAGCAGGGCCTGACCCAACTTTATCTCTAATTTGCGCCACCTCCTATTATCTAATTTCCACGGTCCATCTTGACCGTGAGGGGGAGTGTTGGAGCAGCTATATATTAGTCTTACATCGGATAATTTCAGTTGTGGTCAGTGCTTATAATCTTGGGTCCCTTCAAACTCAACACCCGGGTTTTGTGGTTTGTAAGATGGTATCAGAGCAGGGCCTGACCCAACTTTATCTTCTAATTTGCGCCACCTCCTGTTATCTAATTTCCACGGCCCATCTTGGCCGTGAGGGGGAGTGTTGGAGCAGCGGCTATGTATTAGTCTTACATCGGATAATTTCAGTTGTGGTCAGTGCTTATAATCTTGAGCAGGGCCTGACCCAACTTTATCTCTAATTTGCGCCACCTCCTATTATCTAATTTCCACGGTCCATCTTAACCGTGAGGGGGAGTGTTGGAGCAGCTATATATTAGTCTTACATCGGATAATTTCAGTTGTGGTCAGTGCTTATAATCTTGGGCCCCTTCAAACTCAACACCCGGGTTTTGTGGTTTATAAGAAAGATCAACGTAAAATCTTTTTATTATAGTGACCTTTTTCTGTTGACGTTGACCCTACGGACATAGGTTATTGAACCATATTAAAGCTTATTGTCTTCTTGCTTGTATGAATGTTTGTGTTATTTATCCATAATAATATGTCATGCTTTTATAGAAAGTTCGAAGTGTCACGGCCTGATCCAGGAGGATTAGATAAGTTAAAGCTATTCCTTTCCAATATATCTAAATTTTATAAGTGAAAAAAAACCCAAAAACATCTTGCCAAACATTCCATATGAAGCAACAATTTCCAAATTTATGTATTCATGGCGCCATGATCCAACACTTGATCTTCCTAAATTGACCAAGGCATGTGGCTCTCTACCTAACAACGCATATGCAATATTCGCTCTGCAATGGATCAAATTCTATAATGTTTTGTTTAGATTTGGTGGTGCCTTATCGATCTCCAAAACTTGCTGATTTCAGATGGACGGATTTAATTTTATTGCAGTAACATTGAGTTCTTTGCAGGAGGAATAAGAGAAAAAAAAAATAGTACACGGCCTATTTATTTGAACAAACAAAAGAAGCACATGATCAGCGCGTGGCTGTGTGCATCAGACTCATTTACTGAAAATATTATCCTGACACCAAATAGAAGTCGAACAAATCACTTATGGGGATGCAATAAATTTTAAAGAGAATGTGGCCAAGAGCAAACGAAGCTTTTTTTCTCTTTTATTATTTTTTAAAGCTCATGTGATAGCTTTCGGCAAGTGAGGTATCAATCATAAGAACTTGATATTGCATATTAATGCTATCTAAGTAGGCTCCGCAGGGAATGAATTGATGGTACAAAACTCCTAGCTGGAAGTGGGTCCATCGACACTTGGGAGCCATTTCCTTGATTAAATGATTGTGATATCCCTTCAGCTTTTCCTTCCCCTTTTTCGTAAAGCCCCCAATAAAAATTTCAAGGTCACTAGCTCCCTTCCTCTCAATGTTGAACTATCATGAAGTGCTAGTTTACTAAAATGTTTTGGAGCTTCGGAACAAAGAAAGGGAAGCCGCCGTACACTTCATATGAAAGCAAAGAGGTATAAAGAGAAATGAGAAACCACGAGTCAGCTTCCCATATGAAAGTAATGTGAACACCAAGCATGATTGACCATATTTTCTCTCTTTAATTAAGGAGAGGAGATCCTCTCAATATACATTTGGACCGAAGTCTAGTAATCCTGAAAGGGAGAGAGGGGCCAAACATTAAAAAAATATCTTTTTATGATTCTCAAAATTAGCAAATACTTGGACTCTCCCCTTCTCAGTACTACTGGACTTCGGTCCAAATGAGTACTGAGAAGATCTCTTCCCTTAATTAAGAGGTTCACCTTTCGACCGCAAGTCAATTGGGAACACCTTCTTATCCTTCGTCAGCTCCATTCTAGTTAAAAGTAAAAACCTGTGAAGGAAGAAGAAAATATTCTAACAAAGAAGATCATTGATCAATTTTGTAGATCATCGGAGGATCACTGATCACATGCCTCTGTCAAGTCACATTCCGATTTCAAGAAAGAAGGTTGAACTAGAATAAGGATTTTGGTGTTCTGCAGTTGACTCTCAAAAACAGTAAAACAGAAAAAAATCAGATGACAATTTACAAGTGGAAATTAACAGAGGTGACTTGTTCCGGGTTTTTGTCTACAATTTGGCTGTTTAATTTGATCTGATTTTTGAAACAGTGATTTAAAGTCCTTCTAAATTTGACAGAACTTTCTTATGAATCTAAAATGCAACTAAGGAAAGAATTCCTACTTGTTAAAGTTAAATCTCACGTATCCTTTGGTAGATCGCCCATCTAAATTAATTTACGATGTCCAAGCATGCAAGCATGTTGTATCATCTTGTAAATGGCTGCAAAAAAAAAAAAGAAGGGTCATTAACCTTTTTTTGAATTTGGCCGACCTAGTCTTCTATTTGTTAAATTTGACTGTCGTAATGCATGATGAGATATGACATGATGTCAATGCTGATGCCAAATCTCTCCAGCAAATTAATTAGTTAAGAACTAAGCATAGCCCCACTATAATTAAATAAAGATTCCTCCTGGAACTGCTATAACTTGTTAGGTATTTAAGTCGTAATGCACGATGCTGATTCTTTCTCTTCTGCATGCGGAACTCAGAACCCTCGTCCTCCCTCCCTTTTAATTAGGGTTTTAGACATAGCTTGGCATGCACTGCCCCAGGGGGATTGGCTCCAAAGCTCCCCATCCCCCACCCTAGGAAGCCTCCGGGGAAGCTCCACTACCGCCGACAATTCCGACGTAGAAATCTCTCTCTTCCCCTTTGGAGTCCTTTTCGCGCGTGGCCAAGCCCTACTCATGGGGCTTCGCGGGGCTTTCTCTTTTATAGTTTAGTTTAAGGCTGTACTGCACAGAGCCCAGCCGTCGGACTAGCGTTCGGGGCTGGCGGAGCTCAGTGCCCCGCTGACTCCGGCGACTGCCCATTAGGGTTTTAACTAATTAAACAAATAAATATGAGAGAGAGTGAGAGAGAAGAGAGGTCGTGAAGCACAAGGACGGATTCATTACGTGGCCATGAAGAGCTACTCGCTCCCAGCTGGAGAGAGAGAGAGAGGGGGGGGGGGTCGTAAAGCACAAGGACAGTCACAGATTCTTTACGTGGGCACGAAGGGCTAACCCCAGCTGGCTAGGATGGGAGCAGGGAGGGGGAGGGGACTATGCATCCTCTTCCCTGTCATTGCTGCTGCTACTGCTAATGATGAGACACCGGGGAGAAAGCTGGGGGGGTGACAGTGCAACAACGCACGAGAGCACACATCCCCAGCTGCGCAGTGCAGTCATGGGGATGCTATTAAAGAAGTCTCTCGTATTACCTTTCTGTATGGTGCATTTGGGTTTTTATAATTGGCCATGAAGTGGCCAAGGACGAAGTAGGGAGGTGAAGTTATGAGCTCAGAGAAACCCCAAGTCCCCGACCTTATCTCTCCGTCTCACCCTTTCTTTTGCCGGTTTGCATGAAAAGGAGAGAATGAGGAGCTGGGGCTCCATGCACATGCAACCCAACAAGGAGGTAGCTGATCCCCTTTCCACTCTCAAACAACTGAGTAGGGTTCTTCGCCAATCACCACTGCCTACAAGTCTACAACAAACAAAGCCAAATGTTATTCCTCTGGAAAAGCTTGGAAAGAAAAACTTACAAGAGCTGACAAGCTACTAAGAAGTGATCTGGAGACCTGCTGGATCCTTTCAGAAGTGCCAATCTCGAGCCTCTACACTTTTTTCTTTGCTTTGTTTTTTAGTCAAAGTCTTATTAGCTAGACGGTTTTGTTGAAAATTGTGTCTATTTTTCTCTCTGACGGGTAGTGATTAATTTAAAGAAAAGCACATATATTCTTTTATTTTATATCAAATCTTCCTTTCACCTTGTTATATATAGTGGAAATCATCTAATCTCACACTAGTCACTTCATACCCATGTGGGTTCTGAACCCCTCCACTCGCGATACTGAAACTTTTAGTTTGGTAGTCCGATTCAATGGTGACAACATATGAGAGCCGATTTTGGCCTCATGGTTTTTTGAGACCATAGTTCACCGCACGACTTCACCTAAGTTCATCGTAGGGAGTAAAGTGTTGGTACAAGTCACTCTAGTCTCGCACTAAATATTCACAAGCCACTGTGTCTAATTTTAGATCATTCTACTCACTGACTTAAAACTTGGGTTAATTGGGTTTAATGGCACATCCTTCTTTGTTTAAAATTCTAGAATTTGGAACCTGTACTCTTCGGACCTATTAGATGATTAGTCGCATAAGCTGGAGCTGTTTTAATTGCTTCAAATCATTTTCAATTGGTTAATTGATTTAAATGGATGTTACTAGGGTTACAAATCAATCGGATCTGGTTAGGTGGTATTCAGGTCAACTCTAATTCAATTTATGTCAAGAATTCCTCAATCTTAAATCTAACCAACTCAACCTCTTCAGCTCTAGTGTAACCTATCTAGTAATACCCCAACCCAAGCTAAATAACCCAACTTTCATCGAGTTGGGTTGAGTTGAATTGGGTTATATCCGTAATAATTCATATTTTTTAACTTTTCTTTCTTACTATAAAAATTTCACATACAAAGAGATAATGAATTTACCTTTTTATCTTAACAAAGTAACAAAAAAAGGAAGCTACAAGTATAAATACATTCGAGAACATCTATGTTCATATTATAGACTAAAACTTTGTTTCAAAGATATAAAATTAAATAAAAAATGTATTATAATGATTTAAATTATTATTTATATATATTAGTGTCAGACTCAAGTTCATTCGAATTGACCGACCCTCAACTCAACCTATTCAAGATTAAATTAAAAAACCCTCCAACTTTAACCTAACTCAACCTTAATTTGGTTGGCTTCAACTCAACCCAGCTATATATTGTGTTGACTCGCTCATGTTAGAGTTGAGCTATCTAAAATTACAATATATGCTATGCTGTCATGAACGATTTCTCACCAAAATCAGGCTTGGACGTCGATTGAGCAGTATTTAGTCACGCACTGTGAAAATTATGCCGTGGTCATTGGAATGAGCCTGGGTTTCTGAAACAAAAAATGCCTTTTGAACTGTCCAATAAAAAATTTGGGCACATACAAAGATGCACCCACCTTGAGAAGAGATCTTGTTTGAACTGAAGTCCAACAGTACTGAAAAGTCGAGGACTCAAATATTTGCCAATTTTTTGAGATCATATGAGAGATTTTTTACAATGTTTGCTCTCCTCCTTTCTCAGTATTGCTGGGCTCTAGTCCAAACATGTACGGAAAAGATCTCCTCTCCCCCACCTTAATTGGCCAGCTCCTTTTTGGAGCATGATAAAAGGAGAAAAAGTGTTACACATGCAGACAAGTTCTTCCTTTGCATAAACAACTCTTGTTTGAAGTTTCACAGAAAACGCCACTAACCCGAGAGGTCAGTGATGCATATGCATGTAAACCCCCCAAAAAAAGCATTTCATAAAAAATCTTTAAAAATCTATTTGGGTGTATGCCTTTCTCGTAAACTATTTTGCAGAAATATGCCTTCGGTGTCCAATTTATTTCTCTCTCTCTGTCTCTCTCTTTTTAGCCTATGAAATGATATAGTTAATCTAATTGGAATTCTGTGATAGCGAGACGAAGAAAGGAAATTTTAAAGTAAGAAAACTGTGCACCAATAAAACGGACATAAGTTTTTGCATGTGTCAAAATCACGATTATCATCTTAATCTGAAATCTTCGTTCAATATGCTCTGGTAGGAGTTAAATCCAAGAGCTGTAAAGTGGCGTCTTCAGATCTGAATTCTTTTGTCTCTCCTCTCCTATTTTGGCTTCGAATACATATTTTTATTAATTTTAGAAACTACTGTATTAATAAGCTAGTTTCGCAACCTAGAACAAAAATTAAAAACTTTTTAGTTAAGAAAAAATCATCTATAGAATCTCAATTGCAACCAGATTATAAAGTTTCAATTTTTAATTGGAGAACTTTCTCTTCTGTTGATGAGTTTTTTTAATATTACTAACTCTATATAAGAGAACAAAGAATTATAACTTCGGTAATTTAGAATTAGGATTCTAAGACTGCTTCTTCAGTGAGAACATGAATCTTTTCTTAGCATCTTTTAGAGTTTGAGGGCTCTTTCAACCCTCTCTCTTTATCTATTTCTTGTTTTTCTTACGCCTTCTTCCTCTATAAAATGTTACACAACCAGTATAGCCTATTGGTGCTGGAACTACCACTGTGAAGTGTATAATGAAGGTTTTAGCCAGTAAATCTCCCATTATATGCGATTGTTTTGTTTCACTTACTCAACTACACCATGCTTTCAATTGTTCAAGTGAATGACTAAAATGTGTTTCCCATTTGACCACTCATCAAAGCATATAATAAATATGTAGATCCTAATGGGTGGCTTTGATCAATAGATGATAGCTAGTCTTCAGCTTTCACACTTAACCTGCCGACAAGGTGTATATTTTTAGCAGGAAAAAATCTTCTATTTACTCCAATGCTCATCAATATCTACACTAGCAATGAAGCATAACAAAATCTCATTTGAGGATAGATATTAGCATCTATCCATTATGACGAAAGATTATAGTGAGCACACGTGTGGTGAATATATAGATGATCCACTGCCTTCGCCAGTATTTATCGACCATTTTTTCTTTTTTCTTTTTGTACAATTGCATAATCCAACCTTAAGATGGCCATAGGTACAAATAAGTTTCCAAGGAAAGCTTTATGAGCCATGGAGCATACATCATGGGAGATATCAAGGCCGACGATGCGAGGAAGCATGGATTCAGATAGAGATGCTATGAAGAGCTAATTAGAAGCAGTTAATCCTTCTTTACCTGTGAATCATGAGTGGGGTTTAGGAGTGTTTGGCAGAAGGGTCATTTGAAGGAAGGGCAATGGGTGGGCAAGGTTATAATGTACATTCTATATATGATATCCAAGTAGCCATGACTACGAAGTCTGGAAGGAATTAAGAACGCCGAAAGACAAATTATTGTGAGGATTTTGAAAGGAAGAAAAACGAATGTCAGAAGAGGAAGATGTAGAATTTTTCTTGATATTTAACTAATGAATGTTAAAGGGTCTAGGAGATCTTAAGAATCAGAGTACGAATTATCACAATTTGTTACTAATGCACAGAGTGTTGACAAAGAGAGAGTGCTTCCAGGATGTCACTTGTCTAGGGATATAAATGGAACGAATATGGATCAGATATATGCATATATCTGTACAAATAAACTATGAATATGAATCTAGGTGCGGATAATCATTGGATCAGAAAATTATTTCTCATATCTATTGAGGGGCTCCGATTTAGTCTGGCCCATATACTACGTGAGCTAGCCCATTAAGGGACACCTGAATCCCCTACCAAGGTCCAGCGGGTCCTTCCGGCCCACGCAATTAGGTTCCCGCGAAAAATCTTTAAGTCCGAAGCAAACTGCTGTCCTGCGGATGCAAAGTGTTTTCATGCCGAATGAAATCCTTTCGGAATCTCCTTCCGATCCGATGATAAGGGAAACCAACAGTGGATAAGGAAAGCTAGAATCTCATCTCATCCGGAGACGAGATTGGACTTACCCTATATGTCCTCCCTACATATTCTTCGATGGCCTGGGGCCTTCCTTATAAAAGAGACCCCACGGTAACCTTAGAAGGTATGCTCTATATTATGTGCTATTCCATCAAGGCCGTTGTTCTTTTCTGGACTAATTTAGGCATTGGAGAGAGTTCTTCCTGATCGGAACCGGGGTCTCCTCTGACCTAACATTTATCTTGCAGGAGCGGTAGAGAGATCACTGTGATTTGGAAGAGTTCAACCGCTCGATTTAGATCGGACGAATATCTGACCCAACATCTATAATAAACAAAAAACGGACATAAATCAGATATAGTGGATGGTTCATATGTAGTATAAATTAAATAACCTTAAGAAATAATTTTTTTTGATGTGCAATCAACTTTTTAAGATTAAAAAAACATGTTAAAGATATGATTTCTCTCATTCTATAGCAATTATATACATCCAAATAGTTCACCCGCGAATGGGAATCTTTTAAAATTTTAGTTTTGGATATTTTAGAGTAATCATATTTGTATCCACATTTAAAACGAGCATAAAACACAAACACATATCCATAGTTGACAAAATCAAATTTGTATCCACATTTAAAACAAACCTAAAACAGTACATATCCACATATAGTCGATAAAATCAAATACAAATACCGATGGGAAACCGATATATCTGGATTTGTTTACACCGTACATTGTCAGAAAGAAGATGAAACTTGGCAGAATATGGCCTCCAAGGGACCCTACTTTCCAGTCTCCTTCTGATTGGTTCCTGGAATCCAGTTCCTCCATGCCCCTGTCCAAGATCCCCACGTTGAAGTACTAGAGCCAGAACGTGATGCTAGCTTCCCCTCCTCAAGTCAGCCCCTGTCATATGTTCCCTTCCCAGGAGGCTCACCATGCATCCCAATGGTGGGCATCCCACACAAGATGTTTCCTCTCACACTGTAGCAGCATACATCCAGAACCAGGGGAAAAGAATTTTGTGGAATCTAATGTTGATGAATGTACAGTATGGATAACTTTAATAGAACATTTTAATGAGACCTTTATTAAGTATCTTTAAGTAAAAACCATCCTTATTACTCATTGTGTAATACTTATTTGCTGCGCGGTGCAGGCCAAAAAAATAAAAAGAAAATTGAATTTGTAAGGTAGACTCTATCATGTCCGATACATTTTTACAATTCGATTTCTGATAGGATAACCTAAAAAATTCTAATAAAGTTATAAAAAAAAACCAATGAACAGAAAATGTCTTTAATGGACTGAGCCCAATAAAATAAGATTTGATTTTTTATTTTTTAGAATTTTTTAGATTATCTGATTGGAGATGGACTTGTACGGACGTGTCGCACATGACGGGTCCATCTTGAAATTTTTTAAAAAATAAATTTTTGAATTTTTGAACTGCACCCCACCGCATGCCGGGGTGCAGCGAGTGTTACTCTTACTCTTTTAGATATTGTGGAACATCCCTCAAATATAGAATAGTTTATATATGTGCCCTTTAGGTGACATACGAATGAATATTTATGATACTTTTTTTCTCTTTATAAATTAAGAAGGTACCTATGATGTTATAATTTAAAAATAATTTTTACCTGATCAAAATTCTATAAAAAATGACCACGTAAAAAATTCTCATTTCAACTAGGCAGTTGCACAGAATTTCTTCAGATTTTATTAGCTATAAAAGATGGTCTGGACCATTTATTCAAGGATCCTGTTAGGCCAACCGACATCCTCGAGGTTATTGGTCACATTGCACACCAAATCTTAAGAATATCATCACCCATTAATTGCAACCAAACACGACAATAGTGCCTGATAATTATCAAGGAAGACAACAACAAAAATGGAGAAAATGCACATGATTTAACCCCACCAAGTTAATTTCGTTGTCTTCCTATAATTGAAAATTTAGCCATCCAAGTTAGCCAAGTTGAAACCAATGGGATAAGATTAATTGACGATGATGGTGATTTTTTTTATTTTGTATGTTTCTTTTATAGGGGTTAATTGATTGTGTTATATATATGTTAGTCTTAGGTGGCCTACAAGTTAATCTGACTTTGTAATCTCGTTCATATTTATTAATATAATGACATAATATTCATTATGTATAAATCGTATTAATTATCGTCTCATAATGAAGTCTGTGAATATGTACGATAGTGATCAGATTATTATGAGATCATACTAGTGAGACTGATCACTTAAACACACATATTCTTAATTGTTCATAGTCGGAGGATATCCGAGAAGGACATCGGATATCTGGTTAGACTAGTACATATTACTCCTGCTCATGCGATGAGGGTGACTGATCTCATAGTCATTTGTGTAGAGACACTAAGGCGAATCTGTAAGTACTTATTGGAGAATGTGTTCACTGAACTGATTCGACTGAATCGCTGGATGATATTATACATCACTGTCAACCAGCTTGATTCTAGTGTCGCAGTTGCGTGGATGGTCATCGGACCTGAGACTTCAAGGACACCTTGTCGGTGGACTTCTGTGCTTTGACCTTACTTTATGAATCTCTAACTACGGGATTCTAAACAGCTAAAGGATCGGATATAGCGGAATACCGTCGAAGGGAATTATGTGTCAATATGGAATCATTCGCTCTCGATACTTAGAGAGAGAATGCTCTAGGAAGGATGCGCAGAAGTCCCTGGCCAGGGCGGACGATAATATCGGGAAAGAAGTTTTCCGATATTCATCAGCGGCATCCAATCTAAGTGAATCGACTAGTTAGGGTTTGACAGCACGCCATACTCTAAGTTGACTCGAGAGCATTATACGAATGAAGGATTATATCTACGCAGTAACTATTGGCGGAAAGGTTCCAAGAGTGGGTTACTTAACCCCGATACCTTCCGTGTTCACGCGGTGTCGTTTGGCACCCAACGTGATCAGAAGCCTGGTCGAATTCGATGTGCGACATCAATTCGATTGATTAATTAATTAATAAAGAGTTATTAATTGATTAATAAAGCCAGTAAGGAGTCACTGGACTTATTGGACTATTAACCGGATTGGTAATTGGACCTAGAGGGTCACACACAAATGATTCTCAAAGCGATGGATAAATAAGTAGGTTTTATATAAACCAAGGGTTTTTATGAAAAACCACGCGATTAAGATAAAATGTAGCGAACGGGCTGAGCAAGCCAAGCTGTTACTAATCCTAGCCGCCCCCTCCTCTCTTTCTCTCTCTCTCTGGTGCTCCAAAAGAAACCGGATCCTCGAATCTGCTCTACTGCTTCTCTGAATCCCGTTCGACGGGAAATCGTCCGCGCGTTGCGGCAATCATTGCGGCGAACAACGGAGACTTTGTGGGCTGCGAAGAATGACGAACGTGAAGATATCCGTCGCGAGGAGGATCGCGTGCACTCTACTAGAGGCCGAGCGCTTGCGTAGCTTGCGGTGTCACACCAACAGAACCGAACGGTTGCAGATTCGAATTCGCACATGGTAAGATCCGATTATCCGGTAATCCGGTTTTTAGATTTTTTGAAACGGGAACGGATCTCCGATTTATTTTTATTTCCGCTGCGCGGGAGATCCGAAGAAACCCGAGAACCCAACAATACTTTTCGTACACTGAATTAGTACATTGTTTGATACATTGAGCGTCGCTTTGATTGGAGAATAAGAGAAGAATAAGGGCGAATAAGAGAAGAATAAGTTCAATTTTACTTTGACAACCGGAATGACTTATACCGGTGCAGAATATTATGTTAGCGGAGAAGAATAAGAAAATCCATCCCACCTTAGACTCCAAAAATTACTTATGCTTCTTATTGCTTTAGCGGGCCCCACAAAACTATCAAATCGAAACACCCCTTATTCTAGTATAGGTCATTCCATCAGTGGTCCCCATGTAATAATAACTTATTCTGGAAACAAAGTGGGGCTCATAGTTTTAAGCCAGATCTAGTCCTTGGATATGTATCTTTATTTGAAATTTAAGTGTCAAGCACATCATGTCTTAGGTACTCTAGGGTAGTACAAGGTAAAATTAGAAATCCACTCAATGCCAGCAGATCAAATATATTCAACCAAATTATGAGGCACAAGAAGTTGAAAAAAACTCCTAATGTATTTGAGACATAACCCAATTAGGTTTGAGGGATCTTTTCTCCATTTATTACATGTCTTTCTCATTTATTTGAAGGGTTACGAGATTTATCTCTAACATAGCTTTCAAAGTTGGAACTTTTCAGGAATTATATCATTTAATACTTTTCTATTAGGTGTTGTTTAGTTTGACAAATGCTTAAAATACTGTATTTTTTTTAGATATAAAATGTGATATTCTATAGCATTCTATGGAATGTTATTGCAAACGAAACAACTCTCGTGTAAAATAGATTTTAAACTATTTTTAAGGCTTTTATAGTTCTTGATCGTTCTAATTATCCTATAACCCCTTAGTAAAGATTCTATTTCGCTTGTATTTAGAAAGGATCCTCTTTAATAAATTAATATAAAATATTTCAAAATATTTAAGGGCTTTCTTGAGAAAATTTTCAAATGAAAGTGAGATTATAGGTTTTTTTACTAATACAGAGGTTGTAGGGAGTTTTGTCTAAAATAAGTAGATTAGAGGGATAATCTATATATATAAAGAATAGCTCAGTTGGCTGGATATGTTACACTTACACACATCCTCCCAATAGAGGGATGAATCCACACAACCAATTTCTTTTCTCACTAGCTGATAGTTCTCAATTTAAGCCGATTTTTTGGAAAAATAATCTCACAGACTAGGGAACATAAAGTTGTGGTAACTTTGGTTAAAGAAGTGGGAGACTTTTTAGATTCTCAACAGACTTGAACTATTAAAACATATGGTACTGCCAAAAAAGATCACTTATTTATCTTACACTTCTCTGTGAGGGCACTAAAAGCATCATTCAGACTGAGTCGTTTAATCGTTTGGTGATGCAGAAAGAGAGCTAAGAAGCTATAGAATTTACTCAGGTCACCATGGGCAACATGTTGGCCTTCCTGCACATATGTATCTTGCTCGATGTTGATAGGACTTTGCTTCTGTTCTAGTAAGAATAGAGATCTTTTACATGTAGGTTTGGACTGAACTCAGTCAGTAAAAAGAGAAAGATTTCAAAAAGCCTTTTCATATGATGTTTTTCTCATTCTCAAAGAAGGATTTTTATGAAACTCTTTTTTTTTTTTTTTTTTTTCTTTCTGTACTGACTGAGTTCAGTCCAAACTCGTATTGATACGATCTGCACTCTTCTAGCAATGATCTCATGATCGATAAGTGTCGCAGGGACTGGCGAAGAAAACTGTCCATCTGATTTTTTTTCTTTTTCTTTTTTTTACTTGCTTTTCTTCTGTCTGATTAATTTGGCCGAATGCTCTCTGTTCCAAGAATTTTGGTATGTTTCAACGTCAAACTTAACTTCCCAGACAACAACAGAGCAATGGTCTCCCAAACCTCAGTGTTATCCGGAAATTGTCGATTTGGATGAAAGGACTCTCATTATCTTTGTTCTATCTAGCCTTTCATAGAAAAGCATTATTGCTAGTGTGATGAGTATTATTTTTGTTACTTCATGATAATTGCTAATTATGGGATGTTTTGTTGTTAATTATTAATTTTGATATTTCTGCATACTAATAACAGATATTTGGTTATGTTTTATCACTTTTATTATTCTGGTAAAGTATATTATTATAAAAAAATTAATACAAGTCTGAAATGTTAGAATTTAGTCTTTGGGAGCCTCGACACTTCCTCTCCTCTTCTTTTTTTCACCTCTAACTCTCTCTTTCCCCTCCAATCATCTTCCTTCATTTTCCTCAAATATCCATCGATGTCAATATTAATATTGCAAAATTTAAAATTGCCAGTTCAAAATTAACAATATATCAAAAAATAATACTCTAACTAAACAGGATATCATATAAAATTTGAAACTACGCCGATGAGCTGTATCTACATATTTTGTGTATACAAAATGTGAAAATTTCCCCTGAACTCACAGTTTAGCACCCTAACAACATGCTTAATTCTCTTCTAAGAAGTGATACGGTGGTCCTAAATATATAGAGAAAAGATCCTCTCAATATATGTTTGGACCCTAGCAGTACTGAGAAAAGGAGGAGGTCAAATATTGTAAAAAAACCTTCCTATAATTTTTAAATTTGACAAATATCTAAATCCTCCTCCTCTCAATACTTCGATGCAAACGTGTACTGAGGATCTCCTCTCAAATATATATGGCACCCTAAAGAGGTTGTACAACAGAAAAGGGTACTCACACCTTGTGGACATTGTACTATACAATTATACATAGTAGTTAAGGTAGGGATGCACGTATTGGTGTGCTCTTCTTGAAGCCCTCCGGGGGTGCTTGCCCACCGTTCCTGGTCACAGAAAGGAATTTTGAAACTGAGAGCGTGGAGTTGCCCATGGGTTGGCGCGTTACTACTGCGCCCAACCCCACCGGGTCTAAATGGGAAGTTGGAAGAAAAAAAGTCTCATGGGTTCTTTACAAACCCATCCTACTTAACGTATTTGATACTGTGTCCTCAAAAATATCATATTGCACTTAAACCACTAGAATTATTTATTCACCCAATGGACCGGTACAAGGGCCAGGTCTGGAGAGACCAGTAGCCCAACAAAGTAGGCGGTTTACGGTTGGGTTAAGGGTTAACCGTGGTTAAGCGAATGTCAAATGGCCACAGTGTGCACTGATGCGTGGATCCTGGGGGTACTATTAAGGACCGTTACTGCGTTTTGTGGGGTTATATCATCAATTAGGCGAGATCTTGACGGCGTAAAACAAGAAATTTATTGTCTACTCACATCCAAGTAAAAGGTGTTGAAACAAATCATGTGAGCAATCAAATATGTGAAAAGATCATCTATATCTCTCGGCGGCGGACCGTAGAAGATCAGTAAAAAAAGTGAAATAAGACCAAAAACTGTCAAAATCTATCTCACCCATGTTCCCGTGATTTCAAAATTTTAACTCTTCTCTCTTTCTCTCTTTACTGATCTTCTACAATGGGCATAAAGACATAAAAGACAACTCATAAAATTGAGTGTGTAAACCTTGGTTCGAATAAACAAGGGGAGAACTAATATTTTAGGCGAAAGCAAGTGCTGGGTGCTCATCGGCTCATCATTTGATGACCAGCTTCGCTCCTTCGTCACATGCAGGCTTCGCACCTCTCTCTATACATCTCTCTCTCTCTCTTCCCCCCTCTCTCTCTCTACATATCTCTCTCTCTCACTCTGCCCACACCATGTCACCACCTATTTATACGCACCCACTCCATCCTCCACTTTACTACCTGCAACAGACTCCCCACTGCCGCTCCTCCTCTTGCGCTCTTGCTTTCGCTTTCGCTCGCGGTCCTTCCAAGTCTCCTTCGTCTCCGTTTCTCCCCCCATCCGCTTCTCTTCCTTCTGAGATCCCCTCTGGTGCACAGAGAAGAACAAGAAGAAGAAGCCCTTCTTCCCTTACCTGTTTGCATCCCTGGGCTCGCGGAACCCTCATGCGCTGTGCCGTCAACACAGACTCACAGCACCAACGACCCGTTCCAAGTGATCTCCCCAGCTACTGCTCATAGCTAGTATCGGGTCTGCAACCTTCCCCCTCTCCCTTAGCTAGAGTAACCACAGTTTCGAAGACACGTAATAGAGAAAGAGAGAGAGAGAGAGAGAGAGAGAGACTTCATGGCTCATATACCTGATCACGAGGACTTCTTCACGAGGCGGTGTGTGTGGGTGAACGGGCCCATCATCGTGGGCGGGGGGCCGTCGGGGATGGCGGTGGGGGCCTGCCTCAAGGAGCACGGCGTGCCCTTCGTCATCCTGGAGCGCGCCGACTGCATTGCCTCGCTGTGGCAGAAGCGCACCTACGACCGCCTCAAGCTCCACCTCCCCAAGCAGTTCTGCCAGCTTCCCAAGGTCCCCTTCCCCGACGACTTCCCCGAGTACCCCACCCGCAAGCAGTTCATCGACTACCTCGAGTCCTATGCCCGCCGCTTCGACCTCCACCCCCGCTTCAACGAGTCCGTCCAGTCCGCCAAGTACGACGAGACCTGCGGCCTCTGGCGCGTCCGGACGACAAGCTCCGCTCCGTCGGCAGCGGGCGCCCGGGCCGGCCCCGCCGAGGTGGAGTACATCTGCAGGTGGCTGGTGGTGGCCACGGGGGAGAACGCTGAGAGCGTCGTCCCGGACATGGAGGGCATCGACGAGTTCGGCGGCCAGGTGATCCACGCCTGCGACTACAAGTCCGGGGAGGCCTACCGCGGCAAGCGGGTGCTCGTCGTCGGCTGCGGCAACTCGGGCATGGAGGTCTGCCTCGACCTCACCCACCACCACGCCTTCCCATCCATGGTGGTCAGGGACTCGGTAAGCACTCCCACTACTGCCAACCTGGCTAGCTAGCTCTCCGCCTCTCCATATATAGATCTCAAACACTTTGGCCATCAACTAATCGATGGAGCTTTCGCCTGGTGGTCGAATAGGTGCACGTCCTGCCCAGGGAGATGTTGGGTAAATCCACCTACGAGCTGGCGGCGCTCCTGATGAGATGGCTGCCGCTGTGGGTCGTTGACAAGATCTTGCTAGTGTTAGCGTGGCTGCTGCTGGGCAACATCGAGAAGTACGGTCTCAGGCGGCCCGCCGTCGGCCCCTTGAAGCTCAAGAACACGGAGGGGAAGACCCCTGTTCTGGACATCGGCGCCCTGGGCAAGATCAGGTCCGGCGACATCCAGGTCGTCCCGGGCATCAACCGCTTCTCCCGCGGCGAGGTGGAGCTCGTCGACGGCCGGGTGCTCGACGTCAACGCCGTCATCCTGGCCACCGGCTACCGCAGCAACGTCGCCTCTTGGCTGCAGGTGCACATCAGCATATATATCATCCTGCTTCGTACGCTCCTGTCCTCATGTGTTTGCATTCTATGCTGTTCTATTGAGAGAAAGAAGAAGGTACCTGGCGAGGTTTCCATTTCCCTTGGAGACCCTGCCTGCCTGTGGAGGAGAACAAGTGTCTCTTTGCGTTCCTTCTTTGTGCAAAGCTGAGCATGTTCTATCCTCATGTTCTGCTGCCCCCCATCCTCCTATAAATTTGTCAGTTATGGAAGTTGGCCTGGGGGTTGGGGTTATTCCCATGGTCTTCTTCTGTGGGTTATAATAATAATAATATAGGTAAAAGAAGCAGCTTGGTCTTATCTAGAGAATATCTACTGTGTGTGCGCCCCTGGGTTTCTTAAGAAATAAATTAGTGGGAACAGTAGTGATTGTGGACTTGACTCCAGTTAACCATAAGCTTTCTCAGTAATTAGTCTTTCTTTTAGACTGACCTAAAACATCATGTTTCCCAGTTAAAAGCCAGTGGCAAAAATAAGAGTGCAGGTCTTCTACTGTCTTCGGCGGATCGTAGAGAATCAATAAAGAGGGGGGGAAGAAAAAAAATGTGAGTTCACCGGGGGCATGGGCAGATGCGTTTTGTGTTTTTTTGTCCTCTCCTTCTTTTTTACTGTCTGCGGAGGACCGTAAAAAAGAGGGAGAGGACAAAAATAATGATCATGTCCTCCATTTATCCTTTGTTTTCCACTAAGCTCTAATAAATAATTTATACAAGCCACATGCATGTGTATGCTGAAGATACGGGGTTTTGTTTATGTTAAATGCAGGACACGGATTTCTTCTCCAAGAATGGCTTCCCAAGAAAGCCATTCCCTAATGGGTGGAAAGGCAACTCGGGGCTCTACGCGGTTGGGTTCACAAGGAGAGGGCTGTCAGGGGCATCCCTGGATGCCACGAGGATTGCAGACGACATCAGCAAGCTCTGGAGGGAGGAAACAAAGCAGACGAAGCAGTTCATCGCCTTCCATAGGAGATGCATCTCACAGATCTGATAGGAGGATATGGTCTCCCCATCTTGTCCTGGCCTTCGTGCTTTGTTTTCTCTCTCTTTGACGAGATTGACTATACAATATTCTGTAAAAAGGAAAAGGTTGAAGAAAAAGATGTCCCACAGGAAGCAGCCCTCTCTCAAAGGAGCCCAAGTTTTGCCAAAATAGTGGGCTTTCGTGTACAGATAGAGGATATTTGAAGATGAAGAGGCTTTTTACGTTTGTTTTTGTTTGGAAGATCCTTGTACAATAAAAAGCTAATTTCAATGGAAACTGCACCATTTCTGTTTTTAAGTTGCTTTGTTAAGATCACAACAGGACCTCTCCTCCTCTATTTTATATACTATATATTAGATGTATGAGATAGATAGACACACAGATATTGCATGCCCTGCACCTCTCTCCTCAGATGTCTTTGTTCCCTGGATCTTGGTTGTCATTGGCAAGGGAGTGAAAAGGTTATGTACCATCCCCTTCTGCTGTTTGTAAAATGGGGATCCATAAGTGTTATGAAGATGTCACTGCAAAAGAAGCTAAACTTACGCTGCAACTGGACCCAACAACCATTACTACCTGTGAACAGAACATAAATAAAGACAAAAGATTCTGCAACTTCTGGGTTATTCCTGTAAGGAAGTAAAGCCTCCGTTCCCTTTCTCACTGCATGGATGAGTGATGAGTTGTACCTGGGCTGCAGGTTTAGAAAAGTCCCACAGTAGGAGGAGGTTCTCAATATGTCCCTGTATTGTTTTCTAGCTTTGGGAGGAAGGCACATGCCTTAGACAACACCCCGCCCCGCCCCCCCCCCCCCCCACCACAGTGCTGGGCCAAAGAAATCATCCCTAGCATCTTAGCCAAGGGAGGCACTGTCCACATTGATATTTCTTTGTTGAAATATATTTCATATTGAAAAAGTTTCTTGAGTTTCTAAGCAAGCAATAGAAAAAGTTTTCTCGTGGGATCAGAACTTGCCCCGAGAGAAGAGATTCTCTATTACACATTTAGATTGGAGTACAGTAGTACTGAGAAAGGGAGGGGAGGTCAAACATCACAATGTGATCTCAAAATTTGACAAATACCTGGACATTCTCCTTCTCAATACCGTTAGACTCCGATCTAAACGTGTACTGAGATGATCTCTTCTCTTTTTTCCCCATATATAATACTTTATGTCGTTGAACCTAGGGTAGCTCGAGAAAAAAGAGAGCATCAAGACCAAAGAGCAAGTGCAGAAGCAGCAAAAGGAGCTAGAGGCGCGAGGTATTGACACATGGAATCAGCATGTCGACATCCGGGAAGATCAAACGGCTGAGGGACGAAGGGTCCACACGTCGGCTATCTTGATGCATAGTGGTTCAGAGATACCTTGTGGTTTTTGTTGGAGGGAATTTATATATTGTAACTTCGAAAAATATATCCTGTGAACGTGAAACGTGGGAGGGCGGACCGTGATTTTGTATTATGTTCTTAGAGACAATAGTATAATAAGTAATTGTAAATAGGACGAGTTCTATGGACATAAGCAATTATCAAATCACAAAAATCTTTATGCCCTCTCTCTCATGTGGTTTTTGATTTGATCTTGACTACTGCATATAAATAATCCAGTTGACGAGGAAAGTGAGAATGATTGATCACAAACACTTTCCCTCCCTCTCCTCCATACCACACACACTCACACACACTACCTGAACTTTAGTTTCTTCCAATGCCAAAACTAGCATTCTAAAGAGAGCTAAACCTTACTAGGAGTTCCTGCATGTGTGTAAGGCCCTTTCAAGGGGCCCTGTCCATCCTGTCCGTCACTATGTACACTTCCTGCGGGCACCCAACATCGGGCCCTGGATAGAGATGGAACCTTTCTGAGTGCTTGCTTGCTAATCCACTCCTCGTCAAGGTACTGGGGAGAGGGACGGGGGGTGTAAGGCCTGGAAACCCCCTGCCTTTTCCCCTCCAGGCTCCAGCTGGGGCGGGAAACTTAGGTGCTTTTCTCTGAACTTGGCACCACCTCCAGCCCCCCTTAAGTATATATCTTGCCACTTTACTGGACATCCTTTTCTCTTTTATCATCGCAGTGGAGAATCCACAGATTCGATTCCCTACCAACATCCTAGATACACCTTCCCCCGGCAGGCTACCTGCACATGCACTTGAGGAGCATATACATGGTGCAGTCCCCACCATCAACACCATTCCACGAGGATCCATCACTGTTACATGTACAGTGCCTTTGCCGTTTGACTTGATAAGAAGATACCAAGAGTCACTAATGTCGTGAGGAATAGTGGGGGACGCAGAAGTTCTGTCCAATGAAATTATTTGGACATTAAGTCATAAGTATGGTTGGGTCATGATTTGGTTAAATCATATGAGTTCATGAATTAGACCAGTAGAGTCTTAAGTTAGGTCAACGGGTCTCAGGCTAGATTGTTTTGTGTTGGGTCAATAAATTTGGAAAAATCCAATAAAGTTCTAAGACCCCACTAAATTAATAATGGATCTGCCACTGGTTAGGAATGGTAAGATTCGAAATGAACATATATTTAGAGACTTAGATATAAGTTTTATTGACATTAAGTTAAGAGAAAATAGGTCGAGATGATTTAATTCTGCGCATTACTGGCTGAGTTCAATACCAATTATTAGCTGACCAAATTCAAGTAGCGAAAAAAAAAAAAAAAACTTGCAGAGGATTAGGATTGAACAAAATAAGAAAAGATGACCTTAAATTTAACTATAAATATGATGTCATAATATCATATAATTTATCTAATTAGATAAATTAAAATGAAGGAACAAGATCCATCATCTCTGTGCCTTAGTCCTTGTCCATCCCTTGCTATTTGTGTTATGCCAGTTGAGACAGAGATTTGGAAAGCTTGACGACACAGGAGAAGGCAGGGATACCCACCGCCGCCTGCATGGAAAGCTTGCACCATCTTTGATGTCCTGGACCAAAGGTGCATTCCGAAAAGCGCAAAGAACCTATGCCCCCAATCCTAAAACCAGAAAAGTTTCATGTCTTGGCAACATCAGTTGCCCCGGTTACAACGATCGGACAGGAACACTTGTCTTTTTCCCCATGCATCATGATGTCTTTTCACGCAGTTTCCATTACAATATAGTTGGGTTATCACCTTAATTAGCTCAAAGGTAAAATAAAGAAGAGTGCAATCTCACTGGAGAAATCCAAATTGGGATATTAAGGGCCACCCAATCCGGTTTAATTATATTGATTGAGATGTAAGTCTTATCTTAAGATGCTCACATATATATAACTGATGGTTTTAAATTCTCCGGCTGGTTTAAATGAATGAGAGGCATCAGTGGCGGACGTAGAAATCTTGTCTAGTGGGGTCACTCGGACATTAAGTCATAAATATGGCTGAGCCAGTGAGGTCTTAGACTAGACTATATAGACACCTGAGTTAGGCCAGTGGGTTCTTAGATTGAGTCAATAAGATTCCAGACTATTCTATATTGCATTGGGCCAATAGACTTGACAAAATCCAGTAGAATCTAAGGAACTAGCCCACTAAATCAATGTTGGATCTGCCACTTCCCGCATGTCTACTGTCCGTGTGTTAAGTCCACATCGTGTGTATGGTTTAGTTAATTAGAGGCTTATGTGGGTCCTTCCACATATTCTTAGTTAATCATGTTGATTTTGATGTTCAAGCATAACATCGAAAGTAATCTATACCCAACACAAATTTTCCATTTTAAATCTTGCTTTGACCTCAATTGACCTCAATTAAATCTTTGTGCATTATTTGCCAATTCCGTTGTCATTTACCTAGACATAATAGAGTGCTAATCATATTGTTTACTGTAGTAAGTCCATTATTAACTTGAGTTTTTTTACTTTTTGGTCCTGACAATCTGCATATGTATTTTAACCCCTTACAACCGTTAAGCCTCTTAAAAAGTCCTCCGATTAGCAACCGTTGAAGAAAAAAAGAATATTCACAGCATATTAATTTCATATACCATATTCCTACCAAACTATGTTAAGACTATGCTGTGAATATCCCTAGCAAAGGAGGCTTCAAAGTTTAATACGATGGATTTAAAATAATTAAATATGAAGATTGCCCGGATTAATATAAAACATTAAAGAATTGTAGGGACCCAAAGAAAAAATAAAAAACACTATTAGCTTATACCGCTACAGTTCAATAAATCTGAAGATAATCTTCAAAAGAAAAAATTGTTTAGCAGTTCCCAGTTCATTCTCGAGAACCTAGCATAAAAGATTGATCCAGCTTCCAAATGAACCGACGGAGGCACACACAGAGAGGAAAGCTCAAGACAGAATAAAGTTGTCACAAACTTCTGAAAAGAGAGGATATCCAAATCGCATGGCATCAAGTATACCAAATGCATGCTTAATGGAGAAGAAATCTTATAATTCAAACTGGCTTTTTAAGCCGAAATGTAATGAGTTCTCAATTATGAACAATTGATTTAAGTACATTATGTGTATAAACAGTTGGAGAGGAGATCTTCTTAGTACACGTTTAGATCGGAGTCTAGTAGTACTGAAAGGAAGAAGGGACCTAAACATTACAAAAAATCATGTATGATCCCAAAAATTGGCACATATCTTAATCCTTCCCCTCTCAATACTGTTGAACTCTGATCCAAATGAGAAAATCTTTTTTCAAACAGTTAATACAATCAATAGGGACTGTCAAGAATGTGCGTCAAGTGAGCAATGTCCAGTGAGAAATGTATCGTCCTTGCACAGTAATCCCATTGCAAAATATTCGCTTTTTACAGACTATATATATGATATCAAGGAATATGCGTCAGGTAGCCAACGTCCACTATGATATGAGAAGATACGTCAATCGACGTTGTTGTCCCCATCGTTAAGAGCATTTTCTCATTTTTGAATTCTATCACATCATTGTTGTAATTTGCATGATGCCATATTGTATATAAACTAATGAAGGTATAATCCTTTTTCTTATGGATTTTTCTGCATATAAACCATCTTTAAAAATGAATTGACAAAAAAAATTATTTTTGAAAATATATTAGCACACATATCATTACTTTTAGCGAAATATTGTAAAAATGACATATAGAAGTTAACTGGGATGGCATTTTTTGCAATAATTTTGTTAAAACTAACGGTATATGTATTAATAGAGATGGCATTTTCGCAACATTTTGTTAAAAACAATGATATGTGTGCTAATATGTTTCTAAAAATAATTTTTTACCAATTCACTTTTAAGGATTGTTTACATGTATAAATTGAGAATGAGTCTCGTGCACATCCACATTGGTAGTTGATTAGTTTCTTTGTGACTTTCTTCTTATGAGAGGATAAGTCTAAGGACTTGTGAGATCGATAGGAGATCTACATGTATAAAAGGAGTCTTTTGGGGATAGGTAGACACGCACACATAGCTCCTTCCGGCCTCTATTTCTTTCTCTCCATTAAGAACCTCCCTCCTCCTCCTCTTCTCTCTCTCTCTCTCCTTGGGAAACCACTGTGACCCTGAGAACTTGCCGTGTGAGAGAAGTGTGCGACTTTGGTAGCTGTCCACGACGAGGACGAACCCCACACAATGAGGAAGACGTTCTCGCTGCGCCACCTATGGGCATTCTACACACGCAATCAGGTAATATTCTATGTTTTTGTGTTGGGCAATCTTCAACAGTTGTAGCAGAGTCTTTTTCTTTGTTTTTTTCCTCATTCCACACGGATGAAGGTTCGGTGCATTGCGGACATCGGTCGGCTCGCAAAGGTGCGCTGAACAGGGGACCTCGCCGCATGCATGGCGCGGCCCTGCGTGCGGGTGAGCCCGCCGCTCGGGACGAGCCGCCGCGCATAGGACGCGGCCTTGCCACATGGGTGAGCCCTCTACGCGCAAGGCGCGAGTCTGCCACGCGCGGGGCCCATCATGCATGCCCCTGGGCACCGGAAAAAAAAATGTCATGCTCTTGTTAAGGCCCGATTACATTTCAATTTATTTTTAAGGCCATGCATAATCTTTTTTTAATATAAATATCATGTAAATAATGATATCATGTAATATTTATGTTTCAAATAGCATGTAAGTTCATGTAAATTAATTTTACAAAATTAGAGGGTTGCTGCAGTTTCTGGGTTCAATTGTATATCGGTTCCCGAGTTATATATTTTAAGTGATGTAATTATTTTGGACTGTACATGGACTTTGGACTTTAATGTTGTTGATCATTTTATGTCTACATAATGGAAAAATCGGGACACTAGCTATCTGGCTATATTTTGTTTAATTATTATTGACCACACTTAACAATAAACTTAGGGAGGGGGTACAATTTTTTTTTTTAATGAATTGCCTATACATGTTTGTAATATTGATCAGTGATTGCATGAAATTGAAGTTTTTTATGTTTTGAGATGTGATCTATATACCCTTCCATGTATACATGTCATATTTTGGAAATGCGTTTTTATATATTATTATCATGCATTTTTCATGGGAATGTGGCCCCAAACTTACTTTTTATTAAATCAAATGGATTTAATATTAGAGAATGAGTCCCTTAATGACCCTTTTTTTCCCACTCTTATTTAATTGAAAATATAGTTTACAACATACCTCAAACTGATGATTACGAGCTTAGCAAAGTCTTCGAACTAAGATATGTGAGCAAACTATATAAGTGCCTAATTTTTTTACTTGTGTAATGTAGGAGGTAATTTGTGCGCTTCACGATGAAAAGGAACCCTTGCTTAATTGTCAAAATTGGAATTCAACACCCCACAACCACAAGAATAAATCTAGCGAGTGGATGATTAAAAGGTTTAATTCAAATTAAATGATTTTATTTATTGGAATAAGATATTGAAACTTATACTTTAATTGCAAGATCTACCAAATAGTAAGCTTCAATAATGAACAATTATAGAGTTATAATTCATGTTTAAATAGAATGAAATGAGCATTATTATTCATGTGGAATTTAGATTCAACTTGCATCAAAATGATGTTAAGAAATTCATTCATATAGCATGACATGCACATTTGCATGTAAGAGATCAACATTGCAGAGATGAATAGAAAAGCCAATTTGATAAGAGAGTAAGTTAGAGAGTTGGTCTGCACTTATCCTACATGAATGTTTGAATTTGTTGCATCGTAGACTTGGCAACTTTGCCATAAGAATCTATTATCTTCCAGATTTTGTGGGAGCGAGTCATTCAACCAAGTTCTTCATGGGTCCTAACTGAGAGAACTTATTCATCCTTGACTCATGATTTTGGCAGAGCTCTGGCACGAGTAGAGCCATTGGTCTTGCACCTTGTCATGACCCTAACGATTGGCATGATGATGAGTTCATGATGTGTCTTAAGTCAAAGTCATCTAGGTATCAACTCCTAAATAACATCTTTAAAAAATTGACATAAGGAGAATGGATGGTTTCCCCCCACCAAAGTCATTAGGACTGGAGTCTAGGAGGTCAAGTGGAAGACAAACTCACTGCAACTACAAGGAGGTACTTAGCCAACTAAGGTACTATAATTCAATTGTGTCCCTTGATGTTTTCAAGGATGAGGGTGCTATCCTTAAGGGGTTTGTTCTGTGATTCTCTATAAGAGGTTATCTTATGATCAAAATTAAAAAAAAAAAAAACAGAAAGATGAAAATTAAATCTTAATAAAAATTAAGAATATGAAAGCATTAAGATTTACATATCAAGGGAAAATTCTAAGTGCGTGGCTATTTCATGTTAAACATCCAAACTAGTATTAAAACATAGTGTTTGCAAAGTTGACGATGAAAACCATTTTGACCTTATCTAAGGAAAAGAATCAAATTTGAGTAACTTGTAATTTAGATAATTACAGATAATGATGAATCAGGCTGTGTTTATCTATTTCTTAATTGGATTAACTTCAAACTCTTTTATGTTAATCTTTAAGTAACCGCGGATGCGTGAACTTAAGCCTATAAATACCCAACTCCTTGGCCATTAAAAAGTTAGTGATAATTTTGAGTGATGATAACGATAATTGAGTGAAAATTGAGCAAAGAATCTTGGCGAAAGTGAAGGAGACGACGTCCAAACGTTGAAGGATCGAAACGCTGCTACTTCCCGGAGTCTGCATCCTTTCTTCATCCGTTCTTCGTCTATTCAAGAGCTTTCAAGACCAAGGCTTCCCAGGGGCCATCCAAATTAGTTCTTTTTATTAATCTCTGCTTGTTTCAAAATCTCATTCATCAGATCACTCCATGCTTCACACACTCACTAGCATAATTTCAAACATATTTGTTTAAGGAGTTTAAAAGACCATTAAAACAAGTGAGTTCTTTATTTAAGTCGCATGATCAAAATTTCTATTGGAATAGATACTACCTCTGCCTAAGTTCTTATTATTTTCTTTGTTTTGTTATTTGTAAGGTTCAAAGGTACGAAAGAAGATCAAGAGGAGAGAATTAACAAGGAAAGAAAATTTGGACGATCCTCAAAGCCCTATAAGCATCTAAAGCAAGAACAAAGTCAGACGGACTCTTTTTCTTCAGCCGGCTGAAGGAGGGGAATCAAAGACTCCAACATCTCCCAATTCTGAAACAGGTAGGCGATCAATCTTTTCTTTTGGAACTTTTTAGTTAAAAGTTTCTGGCGATCACATTCACTTAGTTTTTATTAGTTTTATTTGTCACATAATCAACATAAATTTTCATGATAATTACACATCATAATTTGAGCACTCACAGCTTTTTGGCGATCACGGTAGTATATGGTCTCTCCATCTTTTAATCTTTGTTCTTGCTTTTTATCAATCGGGCACCCACGGTGCACCACCTGTGTCTCTCGACACATCTTCATCGATCGGTGAGTTTTTAGTTTAGTTGTTATTCCCACGTGTACCACGTGCACACCCTTGCGGCAAGATCTTGCCCTCCCCGTTTGATTGATTGAAGAGTTGTGATTGTAATAAGAAGCATGTATGATTGATTGAATGTTTTTGTTGTTCACATGATAAATTACCCTGTTAAAAATTGAAATAAAAAAGATTCGCATAAGCCAATTATTTACCGCTTTTATTCTGTTTGTTTGAGGAGAAATCGATCCAGAAATTCCTCTTGAATTATTGATTATGCGACCTGAAAAGCGTCCAAGAGCAGCGACGCGTCCAAGGCAACTCATGGAAGGAGCTCATGTTGGAGTGTGTGGTGGCCATGTTAATGGACAGATGCTAGCAAAGAAAATCCTTAGACAATGATTCTATTGGCCAACCATGGATTGTGTAGGATCAAGAGTTCGATATTTGGTTAACACCTGGCGAAAAATCAATTGGCTATCACCCACAATTCTAGGTTTGGTGGCACCATGGAGATGAGTAGCCTCAAGGCTAGCAAGAAGTGCCTCGTATTCAGCTATATTGTTAGTGAATGAAAAGTCAAGCTAAAAGGCTTGTGGAATGGTGACACCTTTAGATGATAACAGAACAATGCCGATACCCTTTCCATAGAAATTCAGAGCTCCGTCAAAATGCAGAGTCCACATATCATCTTTGATTCGGTCTATGGACATTAGTTCCTCATCCAGAAACTCCGATCGAACTGGATCAAAACGAGGAAGGGGGTGATGAGCGAGATGTTCTGCTATGGCATAGCCTTTGATCGCTTTCTGTTGAATGTAAGTGATATCGAATTGAGATAGAAAGCTCTGCTATCGTGCTAACCTATTAGTAAGAACATATTTCTCAAGGAGAAACTTGATCAGATTCATTCTACCGATAAGATGGACTTCATGGGCCAGAAAGTAATGCTTCAATTTCTGAACCACACATACAAGTGCTGCACATGTTTTCTCCATCGCTGTGTATCGCTATTCAGCGCGGTAGAGATGTTTAGAGAGATAGTAGGTTGCCTCTCCTTCCCTTCTTCATCATCTTGTACTAGGACAACCCCCACTGCATCATCCAGGACAGAAATATATAGTATCAATGGTTTGCCAGGAGATGGTGGTCTCAAAACAGGAGGACTTGCCAAATAATTCTTCAATCCATCGAACGCCTCCTGACACTTATCGTCTCAATTGAATTTGACTCCCGACCTGGTAAGGTCGTAGAGCGACTTACACCTTTGTGAGTGCTGAAAGACAAAACGACGAATAAATTGCAACCTCCCGATCAATCCTCTTAACTCTTTCAAGTTATTGGGAGGTGGCATTTCTCTGATAGCTTTTGCCTTGTTTGGATCAATCTCAATTCCCCGTTTATTGACAATGAATCCAAGTAATTTTCCTGAGGATACCCCGAATACACATTTCTTAGGGTTCATCTTCAACTGATATTCTCTTGATCTTTCTAACACTTTTGCCAAAACTTTGGCATGCTCAACCTTAGTCTTAGATTTCACTAACAAGTCATCCACATACACTTCTAGATCGATATGCATCATGTCGTGAAATATTGCCATCATAGCCCTCTGATAAGTGGCTCCAGCGTTCTTTAATCCAAAAGGCATGACGACATAGCAATATGTCCCCCAAGGTGTAGTGAATGATGTCTTTTCTTGATCTTCTTCTGCCAATTTGATCTAATTATATCCTGAAAATCTATCCATAAATGATAGAGTTTCATAGCCAGCCGTGTTATCGATGAGTACATCAATGTGAGGCAATGGAAAATCATCCTTAGGACACGCCTGGTTCAAATCTCGAAAGTCAATACAGATTCTGACATTCCCATCTTTCTTCGTAACCGGGACTATATTGGCCACCCATTGTGGATAGAGGACTACTCTAATGAATTTGGCTTTATGTAACTTATCGACCTCTTCCTTCATCTTCAAAGTCATTTGTAGGTAGAATCGCCTTAACTTCTGTTTAACAGGGCTAGCTCCATCCTTTAATGTCAACCTGTGTTCCACTAGTGATGAGTCTAACCCCGGCGTATCCTCATAACTTCAGGCGAAAGTATCCTTATAATCTTTAAGAACTTGTACCATTGCCTTCTCATCCATTTTATAAAGATTCTTACTAATGAGGACAACCTTAGGTTCGTCTTCAGTCCCTAGATTGATCTCTTTGTTGGGCTCTTCTACGGCAGCTGAGGGTTCATCGAATTTTTTTATTTCACTGGCATATGCCTCAGCCACGTTCTCGTCATTTTCCTCATCTTCAACAATGGGGTCTTTTTCGTGTATCAATTCATACACCCCAAATCCATCATTAACTGACTCATCATCTACACAATATTCTGGCATCTGAATAGGGTTCTCTAATAGCTAAGGGATCATAGAGCAAGAAAGGCATTTAAATGCTAAATCCTGGAGATATCTATCTGGAATTTGTTTACCCTTAGATTTTCTACACTTCATAACCTGACTAACCTGCCTAGAACTAGACTCCCTAACTTCGCTAGACTCCCTATCCTGTCCTAATGAGGACGAAACAGAATGAAAATTATAGGATACATGAGGAAATACAGGAGAATCCTCCCGAGGGGAGGGGCAGAGTAGATCTAGAAGAGAATCTTGACCGAATGACCCGCACGATGGGGTACAATCGGACAAGTAGGAAGTTTCTTCAACGAGGATTTGAGAGAAAATTGTTGTCAAATTGGCGTTTTTTTTTGGAGAAAAGATGAATTAATCATAAAACAAGAATGAAGGTGAATAGGAGGAGAATGGGGTGGAGGAAGTGGCATCAAGGCCAAAGGATTGGGGGGATCATATAGTAGTATATCCCAGATTAAATCATAAATCCTTTCTAGATCGAGAGGAGGTTGAGGGATAAAGTCCCGTAGAGACAGAGTGATCATGATGGGCGGAGCTCATGGAATATCTTCAGTAATGACCCGCGACCAAGTCGGGGTCAGAAATAGAGTGCGGAATAAGGTATGGAGTGTGAAAATGTAAGAGGGATATATCTCCCTCCAATGAAGATCTGTGGTATAACCAACTTCATAGGGGTCATCTGGCTCCCCTTCATCTGTTTCCTCAGACAGCATAATTCTTTTGTCAAAAATGGCACGAGGCCCTTCAATCAGCTCATCTATTTGTATCGGCCACTTTGGTTCTGAGGGATCAAGAAATAGTCTCTTTAGTGCAATGTACAGATCCCTTAAGTCAAACCATCGGTACCATTTACACTCAGGATCTTGAACTTCCTTCTTTTCATTGGCCGCAGAGCCTCCAAAGACTAATACGTCAACAATTCTGAACAATGTTTGGTCAGGTTTCTTCCATATATGTCATGAAGATCAAAACAGGAAGTGATGACCACTGTGTTATCATGACTGATCACGGGTCCCTTGACGAAATGTGTGTATAAAGTCCAAGTTAAGGGGTCCCGACCTTCTTTGCATGGTGTAGACATTGTTTCCCAGACCTTCTGGCCGTCTTCATTTTCTTCCTGCTGAATAATGTCGTGCCTCATTTTTCTTGGCCTATAGCCCAGGCCATTTCCAGGTGTCCTTCGATTGTCCTTGAGGGGCGTGGTTCTGCCTTGTAATTGCGTGCCTAGGCCCTTTCCGGCCTGATAACCATCATTCATCATTATTTTCCAACTAGGGGTACTCATGCACTTCCCTCGCTTTATGGCATCCAGTGGGTAAGGAGTAAAAGTGGCGGCCTTTAAAGGATCAGCCATCGGACGATAAACCTGTAATACCGACAGAAAAGGTTGTCGGCCAGGTGAAGAAGTTGGCTTGATATTCAAGGAGTGAGCAGCAGCAAGGATTGGCATGCTCGTAACTTTAATGATTCGTCCTTTGTAGGGAAATTTGAGGCACTAATGATTCGTAGAGGGAATCGCCTCAAAGGTTTTAATATAAGGACGGCCGAAAATAGCTTTCAAGGAAGGATCGATTTTCAAGATGTGAAATTCGACCTCGGCATGACATACAGGGCCTAACTCTACTTTTAAATAGACCATTCCCAAAGGGGAACGGGTGGAGTTATCATAAGTTGTTACAGAGATGGGGCTAGGCAGCCATTTTTCCTTGGGTACACCACATAGTTCAAGGGTCTTCGGAGGCAGGACATTAATTGAAGCCCCCATGTCAACCAGGCATGTGTCACGGCCTTTTTGCAGATATTGACCGTAATACTCAGAGCCATGCTCCTGGCTACTAGTAGTGCTAGTTCCGAAGCATGAAATAAGATAGAGGGCTGATCCCCCTGCGGAACTAGTAGCGCAGTAATCTTCTCTACCGACACGTCTTCGTTGACCATCACTTTTTGTAGATATTTCATCAGAGCTTCCTGATGGGTCTTCGATCTCTTGATCAACTCCTGCACAGAGATTCATGCTGGTGTTCTATTCAGCAGGTCATATTGAGTGCTTGGTGCACTCTCATCGTTATGCGCTTCCTCTGGCGGCTGCGTTGGGCCGTCTCTGACTGTAAACTGAGGAAAGACCTTATTGAAGATCCTCCCACTCCGGAGTGCATGTTCTTCACTAGTGGAAGGGCCAGGTGATAACTTGAGCACTGTAGGGTTGGTAGATGGCGTAGATGGTGTGGATGGTTGGTATACGGGTGATGGCGTGGGGTTAGTTGATGATGGCATGGTGCGAATGAGGGGTTTAGAGGGTTGGATAGTGGTGTGGTAAGTGGTTGGCGCAATTGAAGTGGGGAATGGTACGTGGAGTAATGGTTTGGATGGTTGTATGGTATTTGGGTAGGCGTTGGTGGTGGTAGATGATGTGGGGAATGGTACTCGTAGCAATGGTTTGGATGGCATTAGGGGTGCGTAATTAGCTTGCGGTAGATTGTTTGATGGAGGTGTGGCGGCGTGGGGGGTAATGGGTTTAAGGAAAGCGGGTGGTGGTAATGGGTTAATGGGCATGGGTAAACGGTATGCGGGTGTTGGTACTGGTGTGATGGTAACGGGTTGTGGTTTAAGTACATGGAGGGTGCGGCGTGGTGGTTGCTCAGTAGTGCACGAAGTGTGACCCGTTGAATAAATAGAGGAAGAGTTTTCTATCTTCCACTGTTGCCCTCGATTAGCCTCAGACCAGCTATTTGTTAAAATGGGAGCAACTTGATTCTGGTGCTACTATTGTTGCTGGGGCCTACTCGCCTTCAAGGCGGATATATACTTCCTCATTTCTTCCCAATCAATGCTTCCCTGCTCGTTGAGATCATGGATATAATCTCGAAATTGGAAGCAGGCGTCTATTGTATGTCCAGGTTGTCTATAAAAGTAACAGTACCTGGAAGTGTCGGCATTTTGGGGCCAAACTGTTTTTTCTCTTGGCAAAACCAAGGCATTGGCTGCCATTAAAGCATTGAAGATATCTGACAAGGATTCTGGAAGGGCTGGATATTCTACCCTTTTCGGGCCTAGAGGCTTTCTTCGCTGGTTGTAATCAGCAGGAGGAGGTACATTATGGTACGCCGACGGTGCGCGCGGCTGGTACTGTTGTTGTTGTGGGGGCTGGTACTGTAACTGCCGTTGTGGCTGCTGTTGTGGCTACTGTGGCCGCTGGTACTGTGGCTACTGATATTGTGGATTTGGCTGCTGGGGTTGCTGATACTGTAGTTGTTGTTGTCTATAACCCTGCTAGTTCGGTGGTCTTTGGCCTGCGAACTGTGATGGTGGATAGTTCCTCACGAACTGGGGCTGATTGTTGTTCATGGTGCTAATCTGCTCATGAGAGAGCGTGCCCTCAGTTGTTGGACCCGTGCTAGGAGAATTTGCCACGACTGGCTTCCGAAGTGGAGGCCTGCTAGGTCGGTGAGGATCAAAGACACTAGTGAACGTAGCATCCTTGAAAGCGTTCTGACAATAACGCGCCCTTTCATAGAGTTTTACCATGCTTGTCAAGTTGTTCAAGGCGATGACTAATTTAAACTGAGGTGTAGTATTGGAAATTAACATCTTTACTTGCTCAGACTCAGACAGATGATCTTTAACTTTTTCTGCCATGCCCCTCCATCTATCAGCAAAACTGACGAATCCTCGTCGGGCTTCATCTTTTCTGCTATCAAATCAGTAATGGATAAAGAGGGTGAAACTCTATCCTGATATCATTGAATGAATTTTCGTGATACGATACCATAGTCCTCTACTTCGGATGGCTCTAAAGAAAAGAACCATTCGAGGGTTGGTCCCTCTAAAGATTTCCTGAACAAAAATGCCAACAACCTCTTGTCGTTCTGCCAGAAAGATAATTCATACATGAACTCCTTCAACTGAGTAAAGGGGTTACCAGTACCGTTGTATTTTCGGTACACTGACATTTCAGAGGGCAGCAAATGGAACACGGGCAGACTTGGCAGGTTAATCTCAGGTGCAGCTTTAACTCCCATCATTTTCTGAAAATTATTGAATTGCTCATCTATACGCTCCATCTTCGCGAGCAGAGCTTGAGTCGTCGGATCGATTGGAGGAGGGGGAGGGGGAGGTACATGATAGGCCTACTGCCTAGAGTATGTAGGGCATGAGGGACAATAGGGTTGAGGTCCGACAGCGCTTCTGCCATGCCCGAGGGCATTTTGATACGTTGGCGTAGGCAGTTTAGCCGGTTGCCTCGAGGAGGACAATTGTGGCCCAACTGGCCGAGAAGTTGAAACTTAAAGGCCTTCCATGGCCTGATGAATGAATGAAGCATGATGGGGAGATGGTTGAGGAATAACAGGGGGAACCGCAGGATTCGGCTCGGCAGACTGCATGGGCGTCTTCTCCTTCAAAATAGACTGGATTACCTCGAACTGGTGAGGTTCCAGATGGGAGGCCAAAACTCCCAGGGCGTTGACCAGATTAGATGGATTGGAAGATGAGGGCTCGTTCGGGTTCATGGCCCCCTCAAAGACAGGATTAGAAACCGCATGCACGTGCGGAAGAAGATCAGCACTAGAATTGTGTTGATCATGGACAAAAGGAGGAGGGATATGAAGGTTTCTCTCATGTTCAGATGGATAAGAATGAGGATCATGGGGGGCATTAGCATCTCCCCCATTTTCATAGTGATAATTCGATTCAAGAGGGGCATTAGCATCTCCCTCATAGTTGACTATAGCTCCCGAAGCCATACTCAAATCCCTACCTGATAGAAATAACATGATGTCAGATTTTTTTCAAAGATTTGCAGACAAGTTGTACAGAGATTAAGCAAACAAATGAATGTTTAACGTTATTTTAGGATTCCTTGTTGGGTTATTTGAATTCAGTTAATCACAAGTTCACTCAACGGGTAGGATCCTAGTTTCAGTTCAATTTCCACCGTCATATTCTATGGCTTTCTCTCACCATGTTATGAAAATCTAACAAGGACTTCGATTCGTACAACCAGCCCGATGAATAAGGAGGAATACCTTGATTTTGGGGACTTACGGAGGTCTTTAATGCCAACCACTCTAGTCTGATCGAGGGATCGACCCAATCAGAGAGAGGTAAAGACGTCAAGAAAGGTGTTCCTATGAGAAAAGAGGATGTTAGCCCTAGTGCGTATGACCTGTGGCCGAGATAGCCTCTAATGCTTATTATGTAATGTGTAGTAGCAAGCAGATCAGAAATCTGAGAACTGAAGAAAAAAACAAGAAACTGCCTGAATCGCGTCGCTATGCCTCGACGCTATTCAAAACAGAACCTTATTTTTCTCGTAGAAGCTCAGACAGCAGACAACAAAGAATTTGGCCTGAAAGGCATCTGGGTAGGGCGACGCGGTATGAAACACGTCGCTGTTTCTGGACGCTTTTCAGGTCGCAGAATAAACAATTCAAGAGGAATTTATGGATCGATTCCCCTTCAAACTAACAGGTTAAAACAGTAAATAATCGACTCATGCGAATCTTTTTTATTTCAATTTTTAACAGGATGATTTATCATGTGAACAACAAAACATTTAATCAATTACACATGCTTCTTATCACAATCACAACTCCTCAATCAATCACATGGGGAGGGCAAGATATTGCCGTAAGGGTGTGCACGTGGTGTACGTGGGAATAATAACTAAACTAAAAACTCACCAATCAGTGAGGGCGTGTCGAGAGACACAAGTGGTGCACCGTGGATGCCCGATTGATAAAAAACAAGAACAAAGATTAAAAGATGGCGAGACCAAGTCCCACCGTGATTGCCAAAAAGCTGTGAGTACTCAAATTAGGATATATAATTATCATGAAAATTTATGTTGTTTATGTGACAAATAAAACTATTAAAAACTAAGTAAATGTGATCGCCAGAAACTTTTAACTAAAAAGTTCCAAAAGACAGAGATTAATCGCCTACCTGTTTTGGAATTGGGAGATGTTAGAGTCCTTGATTCTCCTTCAACCGGCTGAAGGAAAAGAGTCATTTTGACTTTGTTCTTGCTTTGGATGCTTATAGGGCTTTGAGGATTGTCCAGATTTTCTTGTTGTTGATTCTCTCCTCTTGATCTTCTTTTGTACCTTGCAAAAAAGTAGAAAGAAAGAAAGAACAATAAGAACTCAAATAGATGTAGTATCTATCATAATAGAAATTTCGATCATGCAATTTAAACAAAAAACTAATTTGTTTTGATGGTCTTTTAAACTCTTTAAACAAATAGGTTTGAAATTATGTTAGTGAGTGTGTGTTGCATGGAGTGATGTGATGAATAAGATTTTGAACTAATATGATGAAACAAACAGAGATTAATAAAAAGAACTAAATTGGATGGCCCCTAGGAAGCCTTGGTCTAGAAAACTCTTCAATGAACAAAGAACGGATGAAAAAAAGATGCAGACTCCGAGAAGTAGCAGTGCTTCGATCCATCAGCGTTTGGACGTTGTCTCTCTTAAAGAATCGCACCGATTATCACTCAACTTTTTAAAATGACCAAGGGATTGAGTATTTATAAGCTTAAGTTTACGTATCCGTGGTTATTAATAAATTAACATGGAAGAGTTTGAAGCTAATCCAATTAAGAAATAGATAAACACATCATAATTCATCATTATATGTAATTATCTAAAACGTGTTGCCCATGGGAGACGTCTTTTAGCTTAATTAAGATAAGGATAAACATCGGAAAGAAGAGACAAAATCAGTTTAGGAAACCTAAATGGTGTCGTGTATGACATATATCTTTTGGTTTATTAATAAATTAATTAAAAATCAGATTAAAAATCAAAATAAGAATATAACCCTAAATGACGTCTTGATTGGTCGACGTCTTTTAAAATTCCTCATATTTGATTAAAAATCTGAGTAAAAATAAATTTCTTTAATAAACTTAAATTATGTCTGTCTGATCGATGTCATTAAGATAATTAATCCAGAAAGATTAACAAAAATTAACTAATGATTAAATATCAGACCATTTTTAGGTATTATTATATGATATGAAATTTACTCAAAATGATGTCAAAATTAGCGTGTCTATACACTTATGTTAGTTTTAACTAATAATGACTATTTAAATATATACTTATCTATATATTTAGTAATATAATATTTAGTTAAATAAAACTAATATATTTAAGTTAAGTTATATACTTAGTTGAGTATATTTAACTATATTTATGTTATATATTTACTTAGTATGACTATATTTATAATATGCTTAGATAATATTTTACATACTTAATTATATAACTTAATTATATGTTTAACTATATTACACTAAGTTAATTATATGATTTATTAGGTAGAAGTCACATTTAACTATAACTAATATGGTAAATATTACTTGTAAGTTATATTAGTTATATTATTAGAATTATATGAGAAATATTAAGTTAAATATTATATTTACTACTTTATAACTAACATTAGTACAATATTAACTATAAGTGTATTAATATAAATATAATATATAAAAATTATTAGCGACAACTAAAATAGCTGTCGCAATTAGTACTATTATTGGTGACAATTTTTATGCAATTGTCGCTAATAATATTATAATAGCGATGGCATTTTTATAGCCGTCGCTAATAATATTATAATAACGACGGATGGCATTTCAACTGTCGCTAATAATATTATTCTTCACGGTTGTTTTTAATCGTTGCGAATAATAATATAATAGCGACCACTTTTCTATAACTGTCGTTAATAATATTATAATAGTGACAGATGGCATTTCAACTGTCGCTAATAATGTTATTCGCGATGACTTTTTTAGCTATCACAAATAATATTATAATAGCAACGGATAACATTTTAATCGTGACTAATAATATTACTCACAATGATTTTTTTATTAATTATTCGCGACAAAATTTTTTAATTTTCATGAATAATATTATAATAGCAACAACTTTTCTATAACCATCGTGTAATAATATTAATCGCGTATAGCCATCGCGAATGAGCAGTCGCTGATACTATGATTTCTACTAGTGTCATCTAAATCAATCAGTTCAGCACCTTCCTATTAGAAGCAATCATGGCTAGCTCTCGACTTTAAGAAGTCAAGTTGGGCTTGAGACCTATTCCCTGTTCGGCTTAGTGGGCCGTGGTCATTTCTGACCTCTTCAATATGGTATGTGCCCGATGAGGGGCATCGCAACAACTTGAAAAAGAAAAAAAAATAAAATTATTTTTAGGTTGGGCCCAACATGTCTTACTCGTCTACACAGTCCGATCTCCGATTGGATGATCTAAAACAATTTAAAAAATCAAAAATGATTATTGGGTTCGGCGCACTGAGGGTATTTTTTTAAGCTTAATTTTTTATTTTTTATTTTCTTTTTTATCATCCGATCGAAGATAGGACTGGATAGGCATGTCGGACGCAACCTAAAAAAATTTTAAAAAAAAATTAACTTGCTGCAATGCCCATCGTTGCAGCGCGAGGAGGCGTTGCAGCAAGCATTACTCTACAATTAATGACAGTTAATTGGTGTTCTTGTTTGAATCCGCTTAGTATTTCAAAGGATCGAACTCCAGTAGAAACTCCCATAATTTTAAAGTGACGGTGCTAATATTCTCACCTTCTAAGCATATTAATGCAAAAGCAGATACCTAAGGCTCTCGTCTAGATCCTCATTATCTTGCACGATCAGACTCCGACCTAATCGCTCCAACTTGCATACAAATCCCTGAATGGGGTTTTCTTTTTTTCGTAAATAAATGGGTTCCAATCTCTATATGATTGGTTGGCCTACCAGCATTTATATTCCAATCTTTCAAAGTAATGAGATGATACGTTCAGGGCTCTGATGAAAAGCGAAAGAGACGCCTGTGCATGACTCAGCTTCACGCGCTCCCTTGCAGTGATCTCTGCTGTAAACATTCAGAAGCATGCAGACTTGCAGAGGAAAAAATTATAGGGTTGGCAGGCGATTCCGTCGTGCATGCACTCATGATGGCAGGCCCACCCATTGGACCTGCATCCGATCCTTCCCACCTCCCAAGCACACACACACACAGATGAATCTTCACTGGGACTGCTCCATTGAATGCACTATTCTTGGGAGTTATTTGCCCCAGGAAGCAATGATAGGGTTCTCTCCTTCTTGTGCATGCCCTGGTTATTCCTCCTCTTCCAAAATTTTCTTGATCGGACACGTGCTTATGACAGAGACTTGCCTCTGGGCTATGAAGAATTAAAGACTTGCGGTCCCAAGGCCAGCCACCATATCAACGTACACATTAGAAGGGAGAAGAGAGAGAGAGAGAGAGAGAGCCAGCCTCCATATCACACATACACACAAGAAGAGAGAGAGGGAGAGAGAGGCCAGCCACCATTTCACATATACGTGCAGAGAGAGAAAGAGAGAGAGAGAGAGAGGGTATGACGTAGTTTAGACAGTGGCCCAACGGCCATTATTCTTGGGATGGACAAGGGGATGGTCCTCTAAATCCCCACAGCAACCTCCCCTCGCTTTAACTGCTGTGTTACGCATATCCACACAAGCGTTTGTTACCGGACATCAACTTCAGACCAGCTTATCTCCAGCTCCTCACGGGCTCTTAAAGGACTTCGTTTTCCTTGACAGGAACTCCTTTGTCCTCCTCGGGCCCAGACGCAGCCAGCTTGGGTTCCTTTCCTTCTACACAGACCCAAGAGTCAAAATCTTAGACCCTCGTTTCTCCTTTTTTTTTCACCCCATTTTTCGCAGAAAAGAAGAAAAGTGTCTCTTGGAATATTAATCTTTGCGACCCCGATAAGAGTAGGCCCAGGCAAGTTTTCTGGAGCTATAAAGGGGGGACATCCGAACCGTTCAGCCCATATCGGATAATTCATAAAGGCTTCACCTACTCCACTTCTGTAAGTAAGGGGTCCCTACCAGGTAAAAAGGTATATATGCCATCTTAGCCTTTCTCTCCCATTTTCTCCTCTCCCTGACTGCAACCCCGATAAGAGACTTTGAGCCCACTACGACCCCAATAAGAGTCGGCCCAGGCAAGTTTTCTGGAGCTATGAAGGGGGGACACAAGAACCGTTCAGCCCATATCGGATAATTCATAAAGGCTTCACCTACTCCACTTCTATAAAAAAGGGATCTCTACCAGGTAAAAAGGTATATATGCCATCTTGGCCTTTCTCTCCCATTTCCTCAACTCCCTGACTACAACTTGGCACGCTCTGACTTAAGTGTCGGAGGGGCATCCCTGGGAATGAAACGGGACTCCCTGTTGACATCTTCATTGCTTGTGCACGTTGTGGCCGTCGGCTCGTCTCTGGTCCGGATCCTATTTAGTAGACCGGCCGACTCCACTTTGGACCGACCCCGTGAGCCATGGCTCATTACAGCCCTCTGACAAGGAGTCGAACTTGGTAACACAAGTCAAACATTGCTCGCGACGTCCCGACAATCTCGGTCACCTAGGCGAGAGTCGGGGTACCCACGGCCGGGGCCAGGCCCTAGTCTTATGAGCCAGCCCCTCCGCTTGCTACCATCGACTCGTCCCAGCCACACGACGATTGGGTGGAGGCTCTGTCCATTCACTCGTTGGTTCAACTCGGCCAGCTCTTCATCGAACCAATTTTACGATGCAAGTTGGCAGTACAAGACTTCAGCAAGTTTACTATCTATCCATAGGAGTCGGGGGAGACGCTGTGAGAGTACTTCGCCCGCTTCCGAGATGAAGCTATTCAGGTTGCTAATCTGGACAATTCTATAGCCGTCTCAGCCATTATAGCTAGATTGATTGAGGTGGAGTTGCTAAGTTCCTTGGGAAAGAAGCATTTGCCCACCTTCTGGGACTTGGTCACCCGAGTGCACAGATATATCAGTCGATAAGCCCTTCTCCTCATGAAGGTTGAGCAAAATTCGTCCATCCCCCTTCTAGCAGAAAAGCACTGAGACGATGATTCCAGACCTTCGGTGAAGAAGCCTCAGTAGGACAATGACCCGAGTTAGGACCGAGGACGGCTGCGATCTTTTTTGCCCCTATTGGCACTACCGTCCTAGATTTTGATGGAAGTCGGTGGGAAGAACCCCCTCCAACAGTCAGAGAAGCTGAAGACTAATCCTCAACGGTAAAACTTGCGCAAGTATTGCGAGTATCATCGAGAGAGGGCCATTCTACGGATAAGTGTCGTCATCTCCACCAAGAAATCGAGCGCCTCATTTGGGGAGGCTATCTCCCTCAATACGTGCCAAGGTAGCAGCAACAGCCATCACCCTGGCAGCAGCCGTTGAAGCCTCCATCTCTGGCACCCACCGAGGAGGTCCCCCATTAGCATTTAACCGTAGGATCAATCATGATTATGTCCATAGGTCTCGGGTAGAGCCGCGGGCGGTACAGTTGAAGAGGCGTGGCCTCGGCATCGGCCGCAAATGTATTGTTAATAGCATATGCAACTGAGGCTCCATCAAAGCTCCCCTGAGTGAAGGAGGTTATCACTTTCACTGATGATGATTTGGAAGGCGGACAAGTGTCTCATGATGATGCTCTAGTAGTTGGAGTTGTAATAAAAAATTACGATGCACGTCGTATCTTTGTTGATAACAACAACATATCTAATGTGCATTTTTATGATTGTTTTGTGAAGCTCAGATTGACTAAGTTGGATATACGGACCCATCGAGGCCCATTGTATGGTTTTAATGGGGCGCCTGTCCAAGTGGAGGGCATCGTGAGATTGCCGGTTACCCTCGGGACTGTCCCCAAACAACTGACTGTTAGAACTGATTTTACAGTGGTCAAGGTGGAATCGGACTTACAACGCTATCTTTGGCTGGCGACTCATCGGCCAGATCGGTGCAGTTCCATCCTCTTATCATCAAAAATTGAAGTTTCCAACCATAGAAGGGGTTAGTCGAGAAGATCATAAGTCAGCTCATTACTACTACATGCTCTCTACGAAGGGAAAAGCTACAACTAAAACCTAGGGATTGAGTCGACTGCCGACACGTCTTCCCTTAGAGAGACTTGGTGAAATTATGGTCCCCGAAGACAAAAGATGAACATTGCTAATCGGTTCCCGACGTTTGGCCACCAAAACGGAAAAATTGATTGAGTTCCTGAAGGCAAACTTGGATGTCTTTGCCTGGTCCCCTTCTGACATGTTGGGTATAGACCCAACAGTCGCAGTCCACCAACTCCACGTGGACCCAACTCGTCCGCTGGTGAAGCAGAAGCATCGAAACTTTAACCATAAGCAGCAAATGGTTATCCACGCCAAGGTCCAGAAAGGGCTGGACACCGACCATCTCCGAGAAGCGCATCAATCCAAGTGGATGGCAAACGTCATCATGGTGCCGAAAGACAGTAGTGGAGAATGCACGTCGATTTCACCAACTTGACAAAGTCTGCCTGGTGAACAACTTTTTGCTGCCTTGGATTAATGAGCTAATGGACGTGACCTCCGATCATAAACTACTTAGCTTCCTTGACGTCTACTCTGACTATCATCAAATCCGGATGCATCCAGATGATGAAGACAATACAAGGTTCACCATCAACCTTGGTCTCTACTATTATACCTAAATGCCCTTCGAATTAAAGAATTTCAGGCCATATATCAACATTTTGTCAACAAAGTCTTCGCTCCTCAACTCCGCTAGAATATGGAGGTCTACATCGACTGTATGCTAGTAAAAAGTCGACATGCCTCTGACCACTTGGTTGATTTGGCCGAAATATTAACTGTCTTGCACAGGTATAGGATGAAGTTGAATCCGTCCAAATGTGCTTTCGACGTAGCGTCCGAGAAGTTCTTGACCTACTTGGTCACTCGACGCGGCGTCGAGGTGAGTCCAGAGAAGGTGGCAGCTATTCTTCAAATGAAACTGTTGATGACTATGCAAGATGTAAACAGCGGTTAAGTAGCCAGGTGGCTATCCTCAGCGAATCCATGTCCTGGGCTACAGATCTATGCTTCCCCTTCTTCAAGTTGCTCAAGAAGATGAAGGAATTCCGATGGACCGAAGACTATCAGAAGGCCTTCGACCAACTTAAGGAATACTTACCCAGCATTCCAATCTTGTCAAAGCCAATTGATGGAGAGAAGTTGTTCCTATACTTAGCTGCCTTAGACACAACCATCAGTTCTGTACTAGTTTGAGAGGAGGGCAAAATCAAAAAGCCAATCTATTACACAAGTCGCGCCTTGTACGAGGTAGAGCTTCAGTATCTAGCCTTGGAAAAGTTGGCTTTGGCCTAATTATTTCGGCGAGAAAGCTTCGGCTCTACTTCCTAGCCCATCCGATGAGAGTACTGATGGACCAACCATTGAGGTAGGTCCTTACCCAGTTGAAGGTGTCAGGGTGATTGGTCAAATTGGCCATTGAGTTGGGCAAGTTCGAGATTACCTTCAGGCTAAGGATAGCCATCAAAGGACAAGCCCTAGATGAATTCATCGCCGAGCTGACGACGGCCGACGGATCAGCTCCAATGCCAATCCTACTCTCGGTGGCGCAGCCAAGCGTCGAGCTAGGGGATCCGGTTTGAAACTAGGTTGGGAGCTCCATGTGAATGGCTCTGCATGTTCAGTTGGGAGCGGCGCAGGGTGGATCCTAGTGTCTCCGGATGGAATCTCAATGGAGTACTCCTTGTGCTTAGGCTTACCCGCCACCAACAATATTGTCGAATACGAAGCCCTCATCTCTGATCTCTGGGCTGCACTTCATATGGAAGCCCAGAGACGAAACATCTACAACGACTCTCAATGGATCGTGAGCCAAGTCCATCGGGAGTATGGGGCTAAGGACGCCAACATGGCTCCCTCTCCCACCTAGCATCGACATCGGTGGGCAGAAAGAGGTGGGCGGTCCTAGTAGAAGAGTTGCAAGCACCAAGCATTGACCAGCTTGAGTCAGTAATGAAAGCAAGTCACAGAAAATCGACTCGTGAATGACGCTAATACAAGCCTATCTCCTCTGGGGGGGGGGGGGGGGTACTTCCGGCTGATGAGAAAGAGGCCCGACACATTCCACTCCGCTCCCCCCACTTCCTTTTTGTCAATGGCATGCTCTACAAGAGATCCTTCGGTCAGTCATTGCTCTGCTACCTAATCAAAATGGAAGCCGACTATGCTCTCCAAGAGGTCCACGAAGGAGTCTGTGACAATCATGCTGGGGGTCGGGCCTTGGCCCACAAACTTTTGAGGTAGGGATATTGGTGGCCGACTCTGCTCCGGGATGCCATGGAACTCGTCTACCGCTATGACAGGTGCCAACAGTTTGGTACTTTGTTCCATTAGTCGGCAACCCCTCTGACACCGCTGGTCGACCCCTAGCCCTTCACCCAGTTGGGGATAGACATTTTGGGGCCTTTTCCTCCAGCCACAAGTCAGAGGAAGTTTCTAATTATTGCTATTGATTACTTCACCAAGTGTGTGGAGGTCGAGCCCTTGGAAACTATCACGGATGGCAATGCCTGAAACTTTGTATGGAAATCCATCACTTGTTGATTCAACGTCCCCCAAGCGATTGTAATTGACAACGGCAAGTAGTTCGACATCAGTTGATTCAAGAGTAGTAGTTGTGGAGGCTTTGGCATCATCTACAAATTTACTTCGGTGGCCCATCTGTAGATGAATGGGTAGGCCGAAGTGACCAATCATAAAATTTTGCAGGGCTTTAAGACATGCCTTGGAGAGGCCAAAGGCTAATGGGTGGACGAATTGCCAAGTGTCCTATAGGCATATCGGATGACTAGTCAAACCGCCACTGACAAGAACCATTTCTGCATGGCGTAGGGGGTCGAGGCCGTCATCCTAGTAGAAATTGGAATCCCATCGCCTCGAGTCCTGGCTTACAACTCAGAGGCAAATGATGAAGGATTGGCAGACCAGTTGGACTTGATCAGCGAGACAAGGGACTTAGCACAAATCCGGCTCACAACGTATCAACAGAGGATGGCGCAATATCACAACACCCAAGTGAAGTCCTGGAGTTTTGAAGCCGGTGATTAGTGCTCCAAGATGCTCGCGCCTCTAGACCAACCAAAGACTCCAAAAAATTGGCTCCGAATTGGGAAGGGCCTTATAGAGTCAGGGAAGTCGTCCATCGAGGCTCATATCAGCTCAAGACACTCGGGGGCCAGCCCATCCTACACACATGGAATACAAGAGGCTCTGACGCTACTATGTGTAAGTATCACGGTGAATGTAAGTCATCCTATTCAGGTTATGGCAGTTGGCTCGTCTCCGGTCCAGATCCTATTCAGCAGACCGGCCGACTCCACTTCGGACCTGTCCCATGAGCTATTGGCGCATCAACTTGTATCAATGGTAATATTCTAAAATTGCCCTACTTGTCTTGCATCAGGTTTTGGTCCTACATTTTGACAGGGGCGATTCTTGGTTATGGAGTTTTGGGAGAGAGATGGGAGATTCTCAAAAAAGCCTACATATGCTACAGGAACATTGCAACTGCAACTAGTACTGTTTCAATCATAGGATCAAATAATGGCAGGTTTTGAGTTTCGCTGCATTCCCTGCAAGAGAGTGCAGCAATATTAGCACCTTGTTCAATTTGGCAATCGGACGGCGATTACAACAGCTTATGGATGCGGGGTACGTACGCCATTGTCATCAAATGTAGGAGTCCCCATGCATAGCCTGTTGAAGGTTAGATTCCTGACAAAGATAATGCGCATGCCCAACTGTCCACCTGTGATATACTAGCTTCCTTTTTGTATAAGCTGACAAGAACCACTTCCTACCCATGTGATGTGGAAGATGACAGCCTTGATCATTTGATTGTGCAGTGAACTTATGCTCATTCACTGTGGAGTACTCGTTTTGACGCAGAGGATGGACGTATCCTGGTATATAGCTTTTAGCATGCGGGTTCAGTTTTGGAGTGGAGAAGGGGCGACTTAGAAGTGACAAACGCATATAGTTATGTCACCAAGCTACTTTGTGGGTGCTTTGGGGAGGTAGAAATCTTTGTATCTTCCATAGCAAATTGCAGACAAGCTCACCATCACGTCCAGAAATGGGTAGGGCTATAAATGAACTAATACGTCTCCATGAATAGCTCGTAAAATTGTAGAGTTCGATTCGACTCGTTTATTAAGTTAAATAAATAAGTTTGAACAAAAATTTGAGTTCGATTCATTAAACGAGCCAAATTTGAACACAAGCGAATTCTACTCGAATATGCTTGTGAACAAGTTCGTTAAGAGCTTATTCTAATACTCGTTAAGAGCTCACTTAAGTACTCATTAAGAATTTTTTTATGTATTCATTTAGTTATTCTAATCATGAATAATCTTAATTAATAAGATATTTTAATATCTTGTAGGATTTTCTATCAAATAATTATGGATGCAAACAACTTGCTACTAGTCATAGTTTAGCCAGAGTTTACACATTTAAAATAAAAAATAAATTAAATATATCATAGATTCACTGAGCTTGTGAGCTACTCGATACTCGGCTCAACCTCGTTTAATATTTAAATGAATCAAATTTGAACAATTGTTATAAAAATTCAGCTCGAACCTAAAGTCGATTAAAATTAATCGAACCAAACTTAGAACATAGTACAACTCGACTCGACGCGACTCGTTTGCAGCCCTAAAAATGGATCAAGTTTTTGAGGGGCAGGGAAGTTGAGCCTTCATGCTTTCTATCTTGAGATAGCCTGGCCACACCATCTTGGAGAGCCAGGAAGAAGTTTTGTACATGGTGGATCTTTCTTTTTTAGCGTGTTTAGTCTTTTGGTTAAGTTTTCTGGTGATATATATTTGGAATGGTAACTCTTTGGTTATTGTACATTTGGAATGGTCTACTTTTCTTTCTACACTTGTATACTTTTTTTATTAATTTAACGAATTTGTGGTGTTATGCACTTTCGGAAAAAGTAATCAATATATAATAATGGTATGTCTGTATATTTATATGGTATAAGAATTTATTATAATGATAAATTCTATGTTGGCTGGAATTTATACTCAAATATTACTCTCCTCTCCCTTCCCTAACCCTAACTCTCTTCTTTTCCTTCAATCCTCGCCTGCCATATTCCTCTGATATCAAATGCAATATTAATATGCTAAATTATATAAGTAGTAACATCAAAAACTAATAATTCAAACAAAGAAGACATAAAAAAGTTATGATAAATGTGCTTAGACTTGAATACATGGCAGCACGAACAAATTCATATTATTATTATTGTTATTATTGTCCTTAAAATTAGAGCTTCAGAACTCAGCCACGTGTGAATTCAGATGAGATAAGTCATCATCTGGATATTATGTCTATCTGAATTGGTCATATTTTTTCCTTTAATTTAAAACCATAAAACAAGAGTTTTTCTTAAACACGCTCTTGAAAGAAAATGACATTTTAAACATTGTTTTCATTAAGTGACATCGGCATTTCTCATTCGTTAGATAATGAAAATGTCATTTTCTTTATAACCATCTTAAAGAAAGTTGAAATTGAAACATCAATTTCAATTTATATTTGAAAAAAAAAATTGATTGAACCCATACGATAGCTACCCCGTATGGGAAGGTACCCTAGGGAATCCAGACTGCCAATATGGAACTCCATCCTGCATTTAGGATATGTCATTTTCATCAGTTCTGAAGACTTTGTGGTCACAACATTTTAAAAAAATTAGCTCAACTAGATCAAGTTAATGATAGAAATCAAAATAGATCTTGTTCGCCAAATGAAATTGGTGACAATGATTATATTGAGCACTGCTTGGTCCACCCGCAAGTACCTATCAGCGCGCGGTGTGCACGTACATCCCTACACAGGGGTGTGCACTGAAAGTTTTCCTTATGCGTTTGACCACCGTGTCCCACCGAAAGCTCAACAATATAGCGAATTATTAGGTGTATTTCAATCAAAGGTTAGGTCAAGGACAAACTCCACTCTTAGATTTTCACTTCAACCCGCTGAAACTTCACTTTTCTCTCTAGAAAACTTGAGCGGGATTCAAAGAACCAACATATGTATAGCTCGCATAATTTAGTACTAATAAAACAACATAAAATAATAAAGGACTTTTTACTTTTCGATTTTTACAATCTTTTAATATTATGTATTAGTTCTGACAATCTTTATATTTATTAATTTCAATTAAACTCTCCTTCCTCCGCAATATTTGAACCATTCTTAAAGCATGTCTTCAATTAATAATTATATATGTATATATACTAAGAATATTTATAAAATATTTCTAATTTAATTTTTCTAAAAATATGATATATGGAAGGCATACTCTATGAATATTCTTTCTTTATGATTGCTAATTGGAACAACTTTCAAGGAAGGTTCAAAGATTGTAGAAGGTTTAAAGATCGTGGAGGGTTTAAGATTAATAATATTGTTTAAAAAGGTAACGCCTCAAGGTACCGAGGCATACGTCTCAAAACAAGGCATTAGAAAAACACCTTGAGGCTTGCGCCTCACATTATTTACCTGAGACTTATACTTTTTGTTAATTGAGGCATGCGCTTTATGTCATTTACTTTAGACATTTTTATCTTTTTGGTCGTATGGCACTGTGGCAAGAAATTCACGAGTATACATGAACAATCATAGTTTGAAACTTAGAAGACCAACATGAAGAGTAAATCCGCAAATCCATGAAAATTCCACTCGATACGAAGCGAGCCATCTACCGGTCGCAACAAACTAAGGACTAGGCAAGACTAGCCCTATTATGAATAAGTTGACCACAGGAAACATCAAACCCCCGCCCTCCCCAAGTGGGTAGGTGGGAGGTGTCCACTCCACTAATGAGCGGGAGACCATTTACTCTAGACTTACACCTTGACGCGGTAAAATAATGAGACGCTTTAAGGTAGATCTAAGTCTTATGCTGCATTTATTGTTGTTAAAATATGATTCAACGATGACAATTCTATTAGATAAACAAAATAAGAGGATTTGAACTGAATCCAACTCTACTACTTCCAAGACCAAAAGAGAGGGCAATAACTATAGCAATTCATGCTTCAATGCCAACTAATGGTCCACAGCTTTCACCCTATAGCTCTTTTGCATGAGTCATGTCATTAAGTTGAAATAATATTATTAATGATCAATCAACATTATTTAATTTTCTTTGATAATTTTGATATACTTTCCCTGAAATAGTGAAACTTACATCTCATTGCGCCTCAAGACTTACACCTCGTAAGGTTTTTAAAAAACACCTCATAATTAATAAGTATAAAAGTTATAAGAACTCATATGGAATATTGAAAGATCATAAAGACTGAAAAGTTAAAAAAACTCAAAAATAAAAATCCAAAGGCAAGACCGGAAGAGGCACCAAAGATGACCTAAACCTAGAAGTCTCTATCAGCAATTAGGGTCATCACCGTCTAGTGAAGGGTCTAACAAAGGGGTGGCCTGCCCACGAGGCACCATGGGCTCCCCCTGTGCCATGGTGACCAGTCTCAAATCAGCATTTAAGTACTAGGTACGGTACGTTCCATCAGTTGTTAGCCAATCACTTGCACAAAAGACCCTCCAATTCCAATGGCTCTCCTGTTCTTTGTCACGGCAGACTTTTTCCACGTCCATCGAGCCGTCACTACCAGTAATCTAGACCAAGTGCTCGGCTCTTTACTTTGAGTTAGAGGTATGAGTCACATAAATCTAACCCAAAGTTGGGTCAGCTGCGATTCGAATCATTTAATCTTCATTCTTCACTCATGACCAGACCTAACCCATTGCCATTATCACAAGCTGGCAAATTAACATGCAGGAGAGTCACATGAACAAGATTACTTCCACACAAAAAAATATTTACCAAGTTGAAATTTTCCTTCGTCATAACCTGTGGAAAAAGAAAACAAGGTAAGTAGCTACGTACCACAAGGATTAATATGAAAAGAACAGGGCATGGAACGCGCGACTGCCGACACTAAGTTTGCAGCTGAGGACAACCGCATCAACCAATTTCATTACAGATCAAGGACAAAATTAAGCAAAAATCAGGCATCAAAAGCTTCCACTTAATCAAGAGGGATGAAACTTCAATAAAGAAAGCGAACAAAAATACTTAAAACTATGAAGCAAGATCCACTCATTCCGCCATCATTCTCGCTAGCTCCCGGAACTGTTCTTGCTTGCCGATCCTCTTCCTACTCCCAAAGAAATTTTGAATAGTAAACTAAAAAATCCACCATTTTTATCTTATTCCCATTACTGGTTAAAATTATACGACTTTACAATGGAATAAACAAATACTGACATTTCGATCTACCATGAATCTGAGTTGGATGAAGTTGACCCAGTGGCACCATGTGGTCAACCACCACACAATGGAAGTACGCCGAGCCAAGGAAGCACAATCTAGATCTTGCAAGACAGCGACCATTACCTTCACTGAGAATCCTGCAACTGGGACTAACACCAAAGGGAGAGGTAAGGCAGCCCCACACCCGAATGCCTGATGGAGGCCAGTGACATGTGAGAACGGAGAACCATTTGTTCCTCTTCTCTGATAGGATTGATCACATGGGCGCAAAAGAATGCTGTGGTGGGGGTTAAAGTGCACAAGAGGCCAGGGGCAGCAGGACCACTTATCCATCAAGCGTGGGGGAATCTGTGGAGGGCAAACAACCAACTTCCTCTGTCAAGGACCCAAGCCTTTTCCCCAGTCACAAGCTTGAGGGTCCACCCTGATACCGAAGTCGACGAGGGAGCTAGGAAATAATATCGGGGATGAGTCGCCCAAAGGGTGGGGATGGCGGTCCACCCGCTGGGGTCCAGGTACCAAATGTGATGGTCCCAATTATCAGATGCCAGCGGAATGCAGTTTCCGGTGTAGAACTATCACCCCCATGTGATGACCTCATGGGCTAAAAAAAAGACATTGCACAACTTTACTGTCACCCATGTGGTTCCTCATGGGCTAAAAAAGGACAGGGCACAATTTGAATTACCGGCTAACTGTCGCTTGTCAATTCTTCAATAGTTATGGATTGCTGATACGTATGCTTACTCCAGAAGACACTGATTGAATTGAGTCGTACCAGAGGGACTGGTCCCTTGATCTTTTGCCTTCAAATGTTGCCCAAGAGGCATATGTATAGCACCTTGAAAAAAAGCCAAATACCAGAACCCGTCATGCTGAACTTTCTAATATAAAGCCCATAAAGATGACGGGTGACACAACTGCAAGTCAATGTCGTTCCTAGAGAGAATGTTACGACAGAAACAATAGGTAACTAGTCAATCTCAGTTAAGGATCTCTGAAAAGTATTGATAAAAACCTGAAAGCTTGATAGTTGGCTACCTTCCATAGATGACAAGGTCGTTGGCATGCACTGATGGCTCTGTTTGACGCAGCAAGTGTGCCAAATCAAAGAGCCTTCCACAACGTCTAGTATGTTTCAAATCTGTGCATAATTTTTATCTCGTCAGTGATCACTTGATGACATTGAAACGTATACACCTTCATAGTGAATCAGAGAATAAATAAATAATATGATTTGCTGGTATGCTGAAAATCTCATTATGAAAAGTTCCCAGCCAACTGGTTAATTAAAGGTTACGATGAGATGAAATCAAATATATCACCAACTTTTACCAGCCATGACATCACTTATGGGGGACAAGTAATCATTTGCCAAAAATATGAAAGCAAATTACTAAATAAAAGTGACAAGATTGCAAGAGTCTGACTTGAAAATGATAAACGAGATGGCTAGATGCTGGCAAGTGACAACTCAGAATAAAAGGTTAAACTATCATGAGTGGGAAGTCTGACTGGTCTGACTTGAAAATGATAAACTGGTTGACTAGATACTGGCTAGTGACAACACACAAACCCTTGTTATAGGCTACTAAGGGAGTATACCTATGACTCTAATGCAACCACTGCACTTGAGACGAGGATGTATCTATAGCTTATATAGAAAAGAGCCAGCATTTGTACCCTTGTTAAGAATCAAATTGCATATTTGCCGTTGCAGAAATCTGATTAAATGTACTTCCTCTTATGCTGATGTGTGTGGGATCTGTTGGTATGCTTCCACCTTTAACTGGTGTTACATTTATTTAACCATGCTTGGGTTAATATTTAAATTGTTTCTAACCAATATGCCTCTGGCTAAGCTGCAAATGGATTGGATTTCGTACAGCCACAGGGAATATGTCCAGACCAATCTAATAAAATCCCTCACTCATAGCATGCTAGATACAGATAAAGAACACACAGTCGTGTGCACCATCAGTTCCCAGTTGGGAACCTTAGTCCCATATCATAGGATTAAAAGAAGTTTACTGCCTCATAATATTCCCGTTGGAAGTTTGTTTAAAATATTTTACAGGCAGGCCCAGGTTTGGGCCTGGCAGCTGGGCTGTGTGAGTGGATGGTCCTTGTTGGAGGTGGTTTTACATGAAATATATAATAAAATATTAAACAGAACTCTTCTTCCAAGTCGGCTCGCAAGTCAACCAAACCAAACTTGGTGGAGCTCGGCTCAGCTCATTTGATCAAACGAGGTTAAATTGGGGCCGGCCTCAGCTCATTTGGTCGCTCAAGTCAAGCTGAACCGAGCTAAACTCAAGCTGACCTTAAGCAGCTCATGAGCTGCTTGGCTCATTGACAGTGCTAGAAAGAGAGTTTAGAGATATAGAGGAAGGGATAATAGTAGATGGAGATGCGATAATGGTAGACAGCAGAGTTGGAAAACGTGATAGAGAACATTAGAGAAATTTGGAGAAACCTTAATCAAAACATAGCTCAGTTTTTTGGCAGTGGTGCAACACATATCAAATGTAGCTAGGACACTTTTGATTAGGTTGTGCATACTTTTTTCAAAAGAAAGGAAGCTATGATCTTGGGAATATCTCAACATGAATTGGATCAAAAAAAATCCAAAAGGACAAGGTACTACAGGGTAAAGAAGATGCTAATGCCAAAAGAGTGGCTCCTTTAGCAAAGGTAAGGTGGAGAAAATTGAGAAGAAAAGAGCATGGACTAACATTGTCTTGTGTCAACGGCATTTTGATACAACACGTTTCAGAGGTAAATTAACGAAGTAATTAAAGACAAGTCCTGAAAAGTTTAAATTCATTGTGATATGTACCGAGACAATTAAAAATCAGCAGTTACTGACGTAAAGGTAGAAGACTTCAAGCTCATCTCCATTTTGTAATGAAAACATATTCCCATGTTCTTTTCCTCAATGGGTTACATTACAAATAAGCCATGTCTTTCTCTTCTCCAGTAGGCTGGAGTAACTTGAGTTCCATAAGAAAACTGGCATATGTTGGTATCTGCATTTGTAAGGAAAAAGTAAAGATATACAGAATGAGAGCACCCTCCAACTGAAAGAAATCTGCTCACAAAATAGACTCCATGAGTTAAGGGAGAAAATATGAAAATTGCAAAGTATAGAGGTCAAAAAAGTGAGTTTGTGTTCAATATCTATTCGTTGTTTTAGAAAAAGGCAAAGAAGGCGTGATAAATCTGTAGTAGCTATATTTAGATGAACTGAGGTCCATAGTACCGTCGTAATATTTGCTACAATCATGAAGAAATCCTTTCTTAAATGTCTTATTAGCATCAGCTACAAAAATTACAGTTCTAGCATATGCTTATCCATTCGATTTATAGTTACCAATAGAGGTGGAAATAGGGGAATCTCAACATGCACTGGTTTACAACTGAATATTGACAACTGAGCAAGATAAAGATAGACCAACCTGTACAAGTTAACTGGGGGTTCAAGTCCATGAGCCTCAAGTCACACCAGCTTGTACAAGACAGCACAGAGTTGATCCTTTCCATGTATATATTTTTCCCCAAATTAGTTTCGAACCATCTCCATTTACTAGGTGAAACTTAGAGTACTGCATAGAACAAAGCTACAGCTTTGCCACAGATCTGATCAAATGAAATGTACACCTTTTGTTCGAACCTTATGTATGCAAGTTTTTTTTTTGACTATTTTTATATCCATATTGGAGCGAAGATGGTACAACGTACACAAGACAGTTAACCAATGGCTGATGACATTGCATTAGTCAATGGCACAAAAGGCAGTCTGTGCTAAATTAGAAGCTTGGCCTTGGAAGGAAGGTCACAATGGCGAAGGTTAAAGGATTACCTAACCAAAAAATGCATGAGATGTAACATTACATGGAGAATGAGGAAATCAATAGCAGTGAGCAAGTGATATCTATTATTGCAAATTTTTGTTATCCAGTCTCCATTATGCAGGATGGAGACACTGATGCCAATATCAATGAATAATCAAAATTAGGTGGTTTAAGTTTATAAGGCCTTTTAGTACACTTTGGTTGTTGAACACCATTAAGGCTTGAAGAACATTATAAGACGAGCATAAGCCCAGTGATGTTATATAGGGGTGAGGCTTGGGTAATAGAAAAGACAAATGAATACAAGTTGAAACAACCAAGGATGTCAAGGTGATCTAGTTTTAAGAAAGACATTGATGGACAAGGTAAGAAAGATGCATACTACAGGAAGGTTTGGCAATGCAATGATCAAGGCCAAAACAAGAAGACAATGCATAAGATGGTTTGACTATCTAAAGATTATGCCGAAAGCTGCTCCAATCAACAGCAAACTACTTATCCATGTTTAAGGTCATGGAAGAAGAGGGAGAATTAAGACTTCGGATGGAAGCGGTGAGAGAGGACATAAAAGAACTTAGAATCCTCGAGAGCTGGCTCTGTGCATAGGAACGCTTAGGGTTCTGTAGTTCTTGTGGCATACCCAAAAGTAAGATGGAAGCATTTTGCAATGATCCAAACAACCAGGGCCACTTGCTGATGTAGGCTAGTTGTAATTCTACTACCCGAAATTTACTACTCTCTTTTTTCTTCTCGATTGTCTCTTCTCTACTTTTGGTCCTCTCTTCCTCCTACTTGCAGTCTCTCCTTTTCGTTGTAATTTAAAGCTGTAAGTTACCTCGTTTTTTTTCCCTAACAAAGTAAAAGTGTGCTCACTTTCTATCAAAAGACCTTTCTCTCCCATTGCCTGCCAATTAATCTAGGTTATTGCTCAGCATAGAAAATGGGAGATTGACGCCAAGCTTATAAATGGTTGGAAAATTATGATAAAAAAATTTAGGACTTGGTCATCCTAGTCTTAAGCTGACATCATGATGATGTTTTTAGACTCCATATTTTATACCTGTCGAATGGTAGAGTCTCCAGAAGATTCCAAGAATCCAGGAGTATGAGCAAGGTTCTCAATTTTTTCCTACAATTGGCATGACCCAGTTCACGTGAATGTATCCAAACTGTTTGACTCTTTTTTTTAGTGAACTCGAGTCTCCAAAGCAATATAGTATATTTGAAACTTTACTGATCTGAGTATGGAATATTAGCAAAAAGGACAATATTAGGTAAACAATTAAAGAGAAATAAATAAGTCACACGAAGTTCACAAAAAGTGAGCAAGAAGTTGCACGTACAGTGACAGGATATTCTTTAATAGTAAAGAAGGTAGGATCAAGAATCATGCACAGATCAGCCGACCTTGGACTGACCCAGGTCAACCGATCTCAATCCAAAGTAGCTGATCCACGGCCAACCTCAATTCATCAAGTCTTGGCTAGGACCGGGCCCCATTTGTAACTTTAAAAATTCAAAATTAAAAAATTCTAAAAAATAGAAAATACACCCTAAAATGAAAAGACACAATCTTAGACACAAAAAATAAAAAGCATAATACGAAAATAAAATTGTCTACTGTAGCCAACTTAAATCTAATGCTAAATTGTCCAATGTGGGCCTGCATTGTCTACTGCATTGTCTACATCCACTTACTTGTGCCTAAAAAAAGCAATTTGATGACATCATTGTAGCACAATGTCATGTGATGCATTCTTTTGGGCTCTTGTACCACAGTGAAGTCATCAAAATGCCTTCATTGTTCAGACTGCAGTGTAAACAATTGGAAAAGAGACCATAATTTGAGAGTCAGAGAGTGAAAAGAGAGATAGAGGAGCATTAGAAAAGAGACCATAATTTGAGAGTGAGAGAGTGAAAGAGAGTGAAAAGAGAGATAGAGGAGCATTAGAGAAAGAAAAAAGAGTGTAAGAAAGAGAAGAGAATGAGAGAGGATTGAAATGGAGGTGAGAATGGTCAAATGACGGTTTTCTATAGCCCCTGAACCATTACCGACACAGAACTAGCCATCAGAGACCAACTACCCTTCACTAGGCTTGGTCATGGACAGTTGGTATACGGGTTAGGATCCGTGTGGATCAACGATTTGACTGATCTCTGCTATAAATCAAGGAATTCTCTCTGTGGGTGGCAGTTTGGGGGGAAGGGGGTTGTTCGGTCAATGATAAAGTCAGCCGACCAAATCCGATCTGTACCAGTCCTGCCAACCACACTAAGTAGGAAGTTATATTCTCCAATCTAGACACCTATAAGTAACTTGTTCATATGATGAGCTTCCAAAGGGAATCATTACCATTCCACTAGTCCCCACTCACAGCGTTTCCCAAATCTCACCAATAATTGGTAATGATATCTGAAGAACAGCAGCACTAACATCCTCACCTATATAAGCGGAGAGAGATGAGCGGTGAGCGGAGAGGTGCGAGTGGGAGAGGGAATCCCGGGGGAGGGAACCCCGGAGATTCTTCTTCTGGAGGATTGGGAGCAAGGCTTTCTGTGTTGAGGAAGGAGGCTCGAGATCCTGCCCTTCGGAAGAAATTGGATCCGGCAGGTTTTCCGGTGGGCAGAGACGTGTGCATCCGGTGCCTCTGTAAGGGACATCATGCTGTTGTGTGCAGAGATGCAGTCTGGTGCCTCCATTGCCATGGAGTGGGACATAGAAGATTGCATTGTCCTTCTCTTAGGCCCTCCATCAGGGATCCAGTCATCTGTAAGGATGCGTTTGATAGGCATTTGACTTCTTGCCAGAAGCCTAGTTCAAATCTCAAACCTTGTCCTAAGATTTATCCTGATGTGGTGGAGATCCCTTGGTCGCCGGAGGTTGAACCTGCTAAGCGCGCTCTGGAGAACTGTGTTGTGGTTACTTTTCGGGGGAATCTCAAGGGATATGCACGGGACTGTGAGGAAGTTAAGTGCTGCTTGCAGAACTTTTGGCCGCATGAGTGCTTATGGAGCATTCGAAGATTGGATCACTGCTCGTTCCTGGTTAGCACAGAATCAGAGTCGTGGAAAAGTCTTGCCTGTTCCAGAGGCAGGGTAGAGATGAAGATGGGTGGTGTTATGCTTTTCTCACCATGGCGGATGGATGTTGGTACATATCCGGCAGAGGAAGGCCCTGAGTTGTGGTGTAGAATTCATGGGGTTCCACTCCATCTATGGAACATTAACTCGTTCCAGGCAATATGTTCCAGGTTTGGGAGGCTGAGAGGAGTTGATGGGAAGGGACTCAGGGGGGAGAACATCTCATTTGCTCATGTTAGAGTCTCGGTTGAGCAGAGGGAGGTTATCCCTGAGAAAATCAGAATTTTAGTAGGGGGTGTTGTTTATTGGGTTCGTATTGAAGTGGAAAAGGAAGGTTGCGAGAGTAGTGCAGAGCAAGAATGGACATGGGCGTATGTGGTGTCTGAGTATAAAAGCTACAGGCTGAACAGAGATGTTCGTAGTGTAACAGGGTTGCCGGAAATGGGTTCTTCTCCGGTGACAGGAGACTACGGTAACGAGTCAGAGTCTATTCCCAACCATAGGAACCCAGTGCAACTGAGTCAGAAGGAGGCGCGGAACCAGGAAGACACAGGTGGGGGAATTCAAGGCGGTGGTGCTCATAGATCACATGGGGGGAAAGGGATTCTTGGGTCATTCCCAGATCCTCTGCAGTGTAGGGGAGGGCCGTTAGATATTATTGAGGTGGGAAACTTCCCTGTAAAAGGTTTGGAGATGCCCGTCTCTGATGGTCCCGAGGTGTTGTTGGTTAATGCTCTGCAGGGGAACGGTGGAGTCGAGGCTTTGGGCGGAGAAGATGAACAGATGCGGGGACGGGTTATTGGGGATCCGGTATTAGAAGGGGATCCGTTACTTAAGGGCCCCTTCGTATCGGATCCTGACTTAATCCTGAACCGGGTTTCTTCAGGTCTGGTCCCGTCTTTATTGGTTGAACCGGCTTTAAACCGTCGTCTTCCTCCGTGCGAAGTTGACGTCGCCTCAGGTTTCGGAAAACAGGGTATCGGAATGGAGCTGTCCACACTCAGTGGCGAGAGTTTTTCTCCCAGTCACATGCAGGCCTGGAATGGTTCTAATATTGGGCATGGTCAGGAGGGTCGAGGGGTGGTGTGGACTAAGACAGGGATGTCTGATAAGTATGGTGGACAGCCGGTCAGCATGGCAGGTGTTAGCTGGGTCAGTGATTCATTGACAGGTATTGTGCAGGTTAAAGAAGGGTTTGATTACTCGTCTGGCTCTCAAGAAGGCATGCTAGGGGAAGGGGTCTGTAAGGATGTGTATGATGGGAGATTACAAGGTGAAGTACCGTGTGTACAGATGGTTCCTTATGAAGGGAATGAAGTGCCGTTAGCAGTTAAATTGTTTGTCGATGAAGAGGCATGGACAAAAGAAATTATACAGTTTGGGCAAAGAGTGGGAGTATCCTTTGAAGGAAGGGAGGGGATGGTTTTGAACTTTCTTAAGAAATTAAGAAGGCATGATGCGCTGCAAATCTCCGCTAAGAGGAAGGGAACGGGTGGAGGATTAAGATTGGTAAGAGAGAAGCTAATTTTGTCAAAAATAATGAAGTGGTGGATAGTCTTAGAGGGAAGAAGACAAAGGAGATGGGGGTGCATTCTGGTTCTTCATGAATTTGTTGTCATGGAATATCCGAGGGCTCAATGGGGATTTCAAGATTAGAGCTGTGAAAGAGTTGGTACACTCTCTTCACTTGGATTGCATCAGTTTGCAGGAAACTAAGATGAGTAGCCTAGACAACTTCTCTTTGACTAGATTGGGCGGGTCTTTCTTAAATAAGATTGTTGTTTTGCCTGCAGAAGGAGTTAAAGGAGGTCAGATGGTTATGTGGAATGGGAGTATTTTTGATGGGCAGATATGTGATTTGGGTCCATTTTCTATTTTGGTTTCTCTCACTTATAAGAAGAAAGGTCCTTCCAATGACAGTTAGGTCATTACTTCTGTGTATGGCTCTAATACTGACCAGCAGAGGGAAATTTTTTTCCAAGAACTTTACAAGTTACACACTTTATTTTCTGGTGCCTGGTGCATACTGGGGGATTTTAACTGTGTAAGGTATCTTTGGGAAAGGTTTGGCAGGCAGAAATGGTCCAAGGAAATGGAAATCTTTAATCTATGGATTAAGGAGGTCAGACTTTTGGATTTGGAAATTCGTAACATATAGTTTACTTGGTCCAATCTTCAAAAGTTCAGTAAACAATCTAAGATTGATAGAATTTTGATATCACCAGATTGGTTCAGGAGATTTCCGTTGTCACAGGTTAAAGGACTTTGCAGGTATGTTTCTGATCATATTCCCTTGCAACTCTTGATGGATGATAAGAAAAAAAAAGCTCATAATTTTTAGATATGAACTGAAATGGCAGTAGGAGATAGGATTTAAAGATATGGTTACTAAATGGTGGCAAGAAGCACCGGTGGTTGATTCTCCAATGCATAACTTTCAGGGCAAACTTAAATGGATCAGGAAATGTATGAGACAATGGGCCATTCAGAAATTTGGGAAGGAATCAAAGGAGAGGCAGATTTTGAAAAGCAAAATTGAAAATTTGGAGTTGAAGAGTGAGTTTGTTGATTTAACAACTCAAGAATTGCTTTCACTGCAGGAGTTCAAGAAGATTTATAATGAGGAGCTTCTGAAAGAGGAAATTCGGTGGAGGTAGAGAATCAAGGAACACTGGTTAAAGGAATGGGATAAAAATACTTCTTTTTTCCATGCAATGGGCAGTGCTGAGAAAAGATTTTTGTCTATTGACCATATAAGAGATAATAATGATGTGATTGAAGAACCCAATGAAATTAAGACCAGGTTTATAGCATTTGTTAAGAATCTTTTCTCTGAAGATTTCCCATTGAGACCTCACTTTCAGGATGGATTGCTCCCTAAGATAGAAGTTTCCGATGCTGAAGAATTGTGTGAACCTTTTCTGGAGGAGGAAGTTCAAGGGGCTGTTTTCAGCATGGATCCTAATAAAGCTCCGGGACCTGATGGGTTTTCCCTTGGGTTTTATCAATTTTTTTGGGATACTATCAAGGAAGATTTGGTAGATCTTGTTCAAGAGTTCTATGAGAGACCGGAAAGGATTAAAGCTGTTAATTCTACATTTATTGTGCTAATTTCGAAATCAGAAGGTGCTAAATTTTTGTCAGATTTCCGGCCTATCAGCTTGCTCAACGGGTGCTATAAAATTATAACCAAGATCTTGGCATCTCGGCTTAAGAAGGTTATCCATAAACTGGTTGGTATTAACCAGTCAGCTTTTTTGCAAGGAAGATTCATTTTGGATAATTATATGGCAGCTTATGAAACAATCCATCATTATAAATTTAGAAATAAACAAGGTGTTCTGTTAAAACTTGACTTTGAGAAGGCCTATGAAACAATCAATTGGAATTGTCTTCAAAACACTATGGAGCTTATGGGTTTTAATGCTAGATGGATCAAATGGGTTTTGAGTTGTATCTCCTCTGCTAGATTCTCAGTGTTGGTTAATAAAGAACCGTGTGGTTATTTCAACAGTTCCAGGGGAATTAGGCAGGGAGATCCTATGTCACCTCTTCTTTTCTTGATGATTGGTCAGATTTTGAGTTCTCTTTGGGATTCTGCTGTTCAACAGGGCATGATTGAGGGTTTTACAATTGGTAGAAGTAATATTCACCTATCTCATCTTCAGTTTGCAAATGACACTTTGTTATTCACAACTGGCAGTAATAAGGATATTCTAAACATCCAAAGATTGCTGATTCTGGTGGAGGTTATTACTGGTCTGAGGATTAATTATGAGAAATCTAAAATTATAGGGTCGAATATGCCACAACATAAATTATAGGAAATTGCTACATTTTTGAAGTGCAGAATTAGCATTTTTCCTATCAAATATTTGGGTCTACCCTTATTGGATGGTGCTATTAGGGTGAGGCAATGGGATGGGCTTATCAAGAAGTTTGAGAATAGGTTGGAAGGGTGGAAGGGTAACTTTCTTTCAAGTGGAAGGCGCCTGATTCTTTATAAATTAGTCCTTTCTTCATTGGCTTTATATTATGCTTCTATTTTCAAGATTCCTAGGTCTATGGAAAAGATGATTGAATCAGCTAGAAGCTCTTTTTTTGGGTCTGGAGGGAAAAGGGAAAAGAGAGGTCTACATTTGATTAACTGGAAGAATGTGTGCAGGAGTAAGGATCAAGGTGATATTGGCCTTTGTGGAGTTGTCATCTTCAATAAAGCTTTATTAGCTAAGTGGTTGTGGAGAAGGGGGGAGTGTTCAGATGACCTTTTGGCTGCTATAGTTAAGGATCTCTATTTTTATTCTGAGAACAAGTGGAGTTTCTACCCTTCAACAACCTACAACTTATCACCCATATGGAAGAATATTCTTAGGAGTGCGGATTTCATGGCTATTTCAGTTCATATCCAAGTTGGTGATGGTTATGAGACAAGTTTCTGGAAAGACAAATGGTGTTCCTCAATGAACCTTTCTTCTCATTTCAGCAACTTATTCAATCTTACTCTTTATCAAGATGCTTCAGTTGAGGAAATTTTGTCCCATAGGTGCTGCAGGTTATATTAACTTACAGTTGAGAAGGGATCTCACAGAAGTGGAAATAGAAGAACTATTATCTATGTTTGATCTTATCAAGGAAATTAGGCTTAATGGAGAGGAGCATGATAAAAGAGTTTGGAGATGGAATAATAAAGGGACTTTTACGGTATAGTTACTCAGTGATGGTGGATGTAGGGTTTGGTGGAAGGACCTTGTGTGGTCTAACTATCTTCCAAATAAGATTAAAGTTTTTCTGTGGAAAGTGGCTTGGGAAAGACTTCTTACGGGAAAGAGGGCTAAGAAACTTCACCTCTGGAAGCTCTTTATGTGTTTTCTGCACACTCTTCGAGGAGGATCAAAAATATTCATTTTGTGACTGTGGTATTATTTCTAGACAATGGAAGAGTATTTGCAGATTATATGGATTGACTTGGGTGGAGCATTCTTCTCTGTTGGAACTTCTAACATGGTGGAATTATGTTTGTCCTTTCAAAGATCTTAAGCATATATGGTTTCTTATCTGTCCGGCTCTTATGTGGACCATCTGATGTGAGAGAAACAGGAGGAAATTCAGTGATCAAATTTTTAGTGCGAATGAATTTTTAAAGAGTACTTTCAAATGGGTGGAAGAGTGGGGAAGAGCTGCTGGTATTCTCAAAGAAGGGAGTAATGGTATTTTAGATAAGTCCCGTTTGTGGAGAAATCTCTTCTTCTGATGTCTTCTTTATTCTGTAATTCTGGTTTACCTATTTTCTCATGGTAAAAGCAGAAGTTGTACAATTTATTTTTAGCAATTTGGGGACTTGGATGGAGGAATATTTCATCCAGATGTGCGGCCCTCTCTGGCCTTTGTGTAATATCCTCTTATTTCTCAATGAAAAGTGACTTTTGTCACCTTCTAAAAAAAAAAAACATCCTCACCTATAATCGGAACTCATTACATCAAGTGAATATTTTCTTTCCTACTTGTATTTGTAGGAGAAAGTCACATGGTATCATCCACATCAATAGTTAGTACCCATTCCATCAAGTCATCAGGTGAGTATTTCCTTTTTCTATTTGTATTATAAGGATAAAATTCACATTTATAGCTTTTTTTTCATAACTTCCATTGAAGAATCTTGTACTCGTGAAAACACACTATAGAATCCATGCATGTAAAATAAACCACATACAATCATTATACATGTTATCAACCCTTGTTATTCGTGAAATTGTCCTTCTGATATATGCCACATCAGTGAACATGTCCTTGAGATATTTTCTAGATTTTTTAGGTCAAACTCAAATCGGCAACCCACAACACAGCTCCCACCCCAGACGCAACTGTGTGCGGTCCAAGTTGTGGAGTACTGAGGGGCGTTCGAAGGTCAAACCCACCTTGGAGATCCTTCCACGGGGAGCACATGGGCCGCGGGATCTCAGTTTAATCTGTTACCCCAAGGAGGATCAAATTTGTGACCTCTGGGTACAACCTGACGGCCTCAAGCCAACCCATCTAGGGCCACACTCAACATGTCCTCAAGATATAACCTCAGACATTTTTACAAATGCTAAAGCAATAGAATGATTTTTCACACATACATAATTCTTTATAGGTTTGCAAGATATCCTTCTATTTATAAAGAACTCTACCTGCTAGCCAGAAGGACTACAGTTTACTTCCAATTCGGCATTTTTCCTGCAGTGGTGGGGTCTCCCTATTTCTTAGGGGTCCTCCCTGCAAAGGAATCAACATCAACAATGACAACTGCATCGGCAACAAGCCACAAGTGCGGTCCACACCACACCATCAACTCTAGAGAGAATGTGGTTCCTCTTAGGAACTTCAGTGTTAACACCACCAGCATACAACCCGCTGCCTCTCCCAACAAGTGGCAACATCAAAACTCCCGAGAAAGAAATCCTGCTGGGGGCATCTCATGCAGAACCATTGTAGTTGGAGATCCGCGTTTCCATCTTAAGGGGCGCAAGACAACAATTCTTTTCCCAAACATTCCAGCCGAGAATAAGTTTGAAATCCTACAAAAGGCACAAGAGGATAAGGCTGAACTTAAGCCTTATCACATCCAAATGATCCAATCATCTCTTAATCTCAATATGGGTCAAAAAAGAACAAAAAGCCGAAGAACAAGCAAAATCACATGGAGGAAAAGAATCTCCACATGAAAAAGATGAGAGTCATAAAGGAGGCGGCTCGTAAGGGTTTGTCTAACTCAATGGAAGTATCTCAGCCTATGCAAGATGTGTCCCTCCTCAACCAGTTGTCAATAGAAAAAGAAAATAAAATAGATGGACAGTCAGTCCTACCCAACGGGAGTCTGTTCTAGCTCCTACATTCCCCAACACCAATGACCATCATCATCGAGGATTTCGGTCTTCGACAGCTTCCATATGCCATCACATCCACCACAGCAAAAGAGAAGAATTGTCCAAGCAATTGAAGGCACCTTTATGGGGTGTTTGGTTGTACTATAATATCTTATATAATTTTACTATAAAAAATTATATTAAAATAAAAAGTACAACACCTTTTAAATTATAAAATGAATATAATTATCTTTCGTGCGTTGGTTTGAGGAGGTAGGGGCAAGCAGGGGCATGATTTGAGGAGGCAAGGATAAGACTGATTGTTGGGGGCAGGGGTCGCCTTCTTTGGTGCGTTGGTGACAAAAAATAAAACAGGGGCTACATTCTTTCTATTTTTATCTTGTTTTGTAAGTGAGAGTCTTTATCAAAACATATTTTGATAGTGTCTCCAAACACCTCTTTTAATATATTTTTAGTATAAAAATATATATTTGTAAAAAAAAGTTACATTGTAATGCAACCAAACACCCTATTAGGATGTACAGTTGTTTGACCACCAACAATAATAACCCCTATGGGGCTCTTTGTGATGATATGCAAGGCATCGCAGCAATTGCAAACCATCGGGGGGGAACCACCCGGCTTATAGAGGAAGCTCTCAATTGGATAGAGCAAAATGGTGGCAATGTACGCCTTCATCATGTAAATCTACCAAGGGATCCCAATGGCCATGAGGAGGTTGATAACCTTAGCATTCATGAAGTTGATCAGGTACAATACCAGGATCAAAATCAAAATGCAGATCAAATTCCTCAAGGAGTAAATCCACTGCCACGGCAACCTGCTTTGACTGTTGAGCAGAAAAACAATTGAGGGCTTTGCTTCAAGGGGTGTTGCAAAACCTTACAATAATACATCCCCAACCAGCGGCTCAAATTCGTCCGCCTATGCCAAAAGCACCAATGGTTAACCATCCCCTTGCTATAGTATGGGCAGGGAGCCCATGACTGAAATGGATTTAGGCCTTGATCATGCTAACGAAGATCATGCAGTAGCCCATGAATGAAATGGATTTAGGCCTTGATCATGCTAAGATCATGCAGTAGAACAAAATAATCATCTCCAATAATTACATGCATCTATAGGAGATGCCGTGGCATCACAAAGAGCCATGACTGAAAAAATGATTGAGGCCAAATTTTCAGAACATGAAGAGGGACAATCACTTTTGATTTGTGTAAAATGTCATACCCAATTCATCATCAATTCAAGAAATTGTCGCCAAATCATCAAAAAGTTTCCAAGTTTAGTACATTTTATGGCAGAGGATCACCTAAAGAGCATCAAGTGCACTATACAACAAGTTTAGGTGAATTGGCAATTAATGAACCATACCTCCTAAGATACTTTGCCATGTCCCTTATAGGTATCGCTTTTCAGTGGTACTCAAGATTAAAGCCAAATTTTATCTTTAGACAAGATGCAATGCAGAAGAACTTTCTTGGTAGGTTCCAAGTGGCTGAAAGGAAAGAAAATCTAGCTGAGCTTTGCTCTCTCAAGCAAAATAGGGGTGAATCAGCCTTGGACTTCATTCAAAGGTGGCATAATCTTAGCATGAAATGCAATAATCCACCAATTCACGAAGAAGTAATAAGGTTATGCAGAAGAGGGCTTCAACCTAATATAAATGAAAAGTTGATTGGGACTAACATTAGAACTTTTGAACACCTCAACAATACAATGGTTGAGGTTGAATTGTTCTTTGCTGGCAATCCCACATTGTTCGGAAGGAAGGCCAGACCTTCAAGAGATAGAAAGGAGGTTAATTCACTCAATTTTAATGCAATTATGGATAAAAAGAGGAACATCCACCAGTCAGCCTAGCAATAAGAAGCATGAAGGTGGGAAATCAGTGCCTTTTGGCGCAAAAGCTACAAAAATCCGATTCATTTCCAAGGGACAAAACTCGTAAGCTCTTTGATGCATGCATCGAAGAAGAGATGATTACCTTGCTAGAACCTCACAAACCAGCATAGGTAGACAAGGTTGATAAGCCTAATTATTGTGTATACCATCCCATGTGGGGGGGTGGAGGATTGCTACTTCTTTAAAGACATTGTCGAAGAATTGATCTCGACCGGTAAAATAAACATAGGCAAATACTTGGTGAATCTACCCCAACCTCACACAAGGCAGAAACAAACCTAAATTATTAATATTATTCGCTATCTCAATGGGATATGAATACCAACAACTTCTGCCTGAGATCGTTGAACATGCAATTCAAGCTACCTATGAGACATCAGAAGCTGAGCAAAATCAAAGACCATGGACTAAAGTTCGGCAAAGAAGACACTTTACACTTAAAGCCTCCAATTCAAATGCAAAGGATAGAAAGCTATATCCTAGGTGCATGGCCTCATTTGAAGGAGGACAAAATTCTTCCATCCTTCAAGCTGCAGCCTTGTTGAAAAAGAGGGAGAAGAATCGAAGAAAAAATGAAAAGAGAAAGCTTAAGAAGAAAGAAATTTGGGGCAATGGGGGTAACTCCTCCACCACACGCTCTTTGGTTGAAGCTCCAATTCAAAACTTACACAAGTTGATTGATCAAGTAGAGGAGTATGAGCCGTAAGTGCCCACTAAATCAGTTCCTCTCAACAAATATGAAGAATTATGCCTTTCCACAATAGAATACCTTAACTTGTTTTGGGGGCAAGAGGTTGCCTTAGGAACACTCACTAAAAAGGTGTATCAACAAATCAAGGCTCTTCTGATTATTAAATCTTATTTTTTCCAATCAAAGCCGAGACCCAATAATGACATATCAATGGAGGAAACCTTCCACCCCTAGAGATAGGCAATGAGGTCATGGTAGAGACTGTGGAAGAGGCAAAAATGACATGAATTCCCCAAAGGTAATATATTTTAGAGGGAAAGAGGCAAGGCCCTTAACTGAACCTGAAATCAAGGGTGATGTATTCTACTTCGAGTCACCCAATGATGAGAATGCTCCAGCAACATCTTGTGCCATCCCAAATCTCCCTATCCCCATTAATGAGGGCGGACCATTTGCTCTGCCGCAACCATGCCTTGGTGCAGAAATCTTGGCAGCCTTATTTGTCGAAGATTTGAAATTGGGTGAATAAAATCAAGATGCATTAAAGACCTTTAATGCCAAAAGTCATAAAGAGGAGAAATTCATTCAAGTGTGCTTTTTGTTCAAGAGGATGTGGGTAGATTTTGACACCTATGAAGAAGATTAGAGCCAAGGCAGACCAAAAAATGCTCCATGTACTAAAGAAAATCCCATCCACACTCAGCATCTAGGATGCTGTTGCATTATGCAAGGAGTTGAGGGAGGCAGTCATTTCTGCCCCACAAAAGTCTGAAACATATGAAGCCCGCTTGGCAGAATTATAGCCTAAGCATATGAAACATATGCATATCCATTACCTTCACAAAAGAAGATATGCTCCTAGGCATAACATGCCACATCAGACCTTTATACATGAAAGGATATAAATAGCCAACCGATTAATAGGATAATCGTAGATTTGGGTTTTGTCGTCTGTGTCCTCCCCATCAAAACCTTCCAATCTCTGCACTTAAATCATCTGAAGAAAGGCAGAAGAATTAAAATATCGGGCCTCAATCAAGATTCAGAGGATTCCCTTAGCTGTGTAGATGTTGAACTGGTCTTAAATAACTTCATTACAAGGGTTACCTTTCATGTGTTTGACTCAAATACCACTTTTAAGGCTTTATAGGATAGGCCTTGGCTACATGAGAATTGAGCAGTACCCTCTACCTTACATCAGTGCATTAAATATCCTAGAAATGGCGAGCAACATCGAGTATTTGCAGACCAACATCTATTTACAGTGCATGAGTGTCATGTTATGGGTGCAAGCCTATATATCCAAGATACCAATATTCCTTTTGGTATTGCTCAAAACAAAGGAAAACAAAAGGTAGAGGTCTCCTCAGACGAAGAGAATGGGATCACCTTTAATAAAGAAGGCAACAAGCCTCGTGACATCCAAGAGAAAAGAGATATTGACTCTGAAAAAGAGAAAATTGAGACTTTCCCATCAAAATTTGTTCAAAGGTTAGTACAGCTAAAAATACCAACCATCAACTTAGAAGCCTACACCTTTAGTGAGGTGGTCACCTCAGCCATCCGTGTACCTCCAAAGCACTTGCAGTTAACATTTCAAAGAGAAGTACAGATTGTTGAAGAATTGAAGACATTCATCATATCTTATGAAGATGGGAGGAGTATAGTCTTCTACAAGGGAGATTTCGTACCCAAATTTTCTAAAGATCATTTTGGATGGAGTGTCCCGGTAGAAAGCTCAATGGAAGAAATCCCTGAAAGGAATGACATGCCCAAGTACATCAAGACAATGTGTGAGAAACGAAGCGTACCTTGTCAATAGTCAACTAACAGAGAAAAGCTTTTCCAAGCTCTTTAGTATCCCAAGGAGGTCCAACGTCAACCTCCATTTCCCCAAAATGACACAAGAGGGCTAGAGTATGGCCAAAGAGGGGAGCCATTTGTCCACTATGCAGTCAAATGGTCAATATATCCTTATGGGGACCTAATTTGCAACAAGATGCCATCATAAAGTTTGGTACTTCAGAGCATGAAGAGGAACAAATTCTCATTTCCAGCAAATCTGCTCTATCAAGGACAAGCAACCTTCTCCCGCAATAATGTCCTCCATTTTGGTGATGAAATTCAATCCATTTCAACTTCCACCAAGCCTATAGGCTGCAAAAAGGGTAAAGCACTACATATTCCTGCCTTAAGAACATCTCCAATTCAATCTTCAGTAAAACAACCAACATTTGATGAAGAATGGTCATTTAATATACCCTCCTTAAAAAAATGCCAACCGAACATAAGAAGACAAACAACTTTCCATGGAAGAGGCATCAGAATGGCTTGAAGTCTCATCTTGATGAAGAGGAGGACTATATTGACCTACAGCCGGCACCACAAGAGCTGGAGGATGGTGGGCAAGCAATTGTTGATGAATTGCTGGAAATTAATTTAGGAGAACCTAATGATCCTAGACCCATTTTTATGAGTGCCTTTTTCAATGAAGAAGAATGGGAGGCTTATAAATAATTGTTCTTGGAATTTATAGACTGCTTTGCCTAGACAAAAAGGAAATGCCAAGGCTTGATCTATCAGTGGTTGAACATGAATTGTCAATATGGCCAGATGTCAAACCAGTCAAACAACTACAGTGGCAAATGTGCCCCAAGTTGGAACTCAAAGTCCATGCTGAAGTTGATAAGATGATTGATGTTTACTTTGTTCAAACATGTATATGTCCAACTTGGTTCATCAATATAATGCCAGTCAGAAGAAAAGAATGGGCAAAGTTCGAGTCTACATCAACTTTAGAGACTTAAATAGGGCTTGTCTAAAAGATGACTTTCCTGTCCCCATCGCATAAACTATAGTCAACGTCACCATAGGACATGAAGCCCTATCCTTTATAGATGTATCATCTGGTTATAACCAAATCAGAATGGTCGTTAAGGATAAAGATCATACAGCAATCTGAGCTCCAAAAGGGATTCAACTATAAAAGAATGTGCTTCAGACTTAAAAATGCTGGTGCAACTTATCAACAGGGCCATGAAAAACAATTTGATGAGATGCTTCGTAATAGTGTAGAATGTTATGTTGATGACTGGGAGATTAAAACCAAAAGAAGGGAAGACCACTTGGCCAATCTGGAAAGTTTTTGAAAGACTCCACCAATATCAATTGAAGATGAATCATATGACGTGCACATTTGGCATATCAAATAACAAATTCCTTGGGTTTGTTGTCAAGTACCAAGGAATTGAAATTGATCTCAATAAAATCAAGGCCATAAGGGAATTGTCCCCACCTAAGAATCTTAAAGAACTCAGGTCTCTCCAAGGAAGGCTCGCCTATATTAGGCGGTTCATATCAAATTTGTTGAGATGTCATACCTTCTCTAAATTGATGCAGAATGGGGCTCCTTCATTTGGGATCAGGAATGTCAAAATGTTTTAGACAAAATCAAAGAATACCTACTTAATCCGCCGGCGCCTGAGGTACTAGTCAAAGGCAAATTGCTTGTTATGTACATGGTCACCTTAGATGCTTCATTGAGAGCTTTATTGGCACAAGTCAATGATGAAGGAAAGGGACAACCTCTTTATTACCCCAGTAGGATGATAGTAGGTACAGAACACCGATATTCTCTTATGGAGAAAATGTGTCTGGCCTTGATCTTTAATGTCAAAAAGCTGAGGAACTACCTAAGTACTTATTGGCACACCAAGTGTAGCTTATTTCGTAGGCGGCAAGGTTCACCGACTTGGGGATCTGGATCAGATCGGGTTCTGCCAAATATAAGTTAGATCCGATCCGACTCGGTCCAGCTCACACGAGTCATGCCAATGAGTTTGTTAAAGTAAAAGAGTCCAAGTCATATTGTAGAGAAATGTATCCTATTAATTAATATAAAAAGTAAAAATTTACTTCTTAAGTGGGAAAAACTCAATTTAAAAACCCATTCTTTATGTATGAGTCAGCACGATTCGGTCCGACTCGATGAGTCGGCCTGATCCAATATGATACGACAAACCATGGTAGGCGGATCCCCTAAAATACCTCCTCCATCAACCAGCTTTGTTCGGTAGATTGGGAAAATGGTCTCTCCTATTGATGGAGTTCGAAATCCTTATGTTCCGAGGAAAGCAATAAAAGGACAAGGTGTGGCAGAGTTCCTTGCAGCACATCCCATTCTAAAGGATTTTCCTTTAGATATAGAATTACTTGATGAAAAACTCTCCAGGCATAAGAAATCCATGAAGGTCATGAGGTTGAGCTTAGATATTGGCGATTGCACTTTGATAGGGCCTCAAAAACAATCATAATGCCCAATGGCACCTCGATGACAAATGGAGGTGTTGGCATTGTCTTAGTTACTCCTGTAAGGGGGAATGCTCCAACATTCTCATACTCTACTAGAGCCACTTAACAACAATGAGGCCAAGTATAAAGCACTCATCATAAGCCTTGAAATCGCCCTCGACATGCATATCAAATGTATTAAAATATTTGAGGACTCCCAGTTCGTGACACAAGAAGTTATTAAAATATTTAGGGATCAAATGTATTAAAATATTTAGGGATTCCTTGTTCGTAACATAAAGAAGGAACTCATGGTCTACCATGCGGCACTGATGAGATTAAAAGAGAAAGTCTATCTTTTTGGCATCCGGTATATTCCAAGAAGTGCAAATTCTCAAGCTGATGCGCTAGCCAAATTGGCATCAACCTTGGCCTTACCCCCTTAGGTAAAATGAAGGTCACTAATAGAGATAGACGATTGCTCCCAAGCACTATAGACCATCAAAATGGTCTAAAAATATATAAAATCAACATTATTGATGAAGATGTTGAAGAAGATAATTGGTGTCGCCCTTTCATTGAAAGACTCAAAACACATTGGCAACTTAAAGACGGGCCGAAGTGCATTCATTGCGAACGGAGTCCTCGAAACGAAGCTCGAAGAGTAAGGAAAGAGATCCACGCAAGATCATGTGAGGCGCATCAATCTAGGCCAAAGATGAAAATTACTATCAAAACCATACGTTACTATTGGCCTACTATGTATGCAAACTGCAATAGATTTGCTCGCACATGGATTCAATGTCAAGCATATGACACAATCCCTAGAAGTTCCCCAAATTGGCTCCACTTGAGGTATCCACATGGTCTTTTGCATATTAGGGAATGGCATTGTTGGGCAACTTACTCCTTCCTTTAAAGGGTTCAAATAAGTTGTAGCTGCCACTAACTACTCTCGGTAGGCGGAAGCAATTCCATAAAAAGAAGTGACAGGCATGGTTTGTCGTATCGCACCAAATCGTGCCGAGCATATAAGTCAACTTGTATCTACGCAAGTCCGATCCTCTGGTATGCACCGAGTCGAATCAGATTGTATCAACTCATACATGTATAATGGGTTGTTTTAAACTGAGTTTTTCCCATTTGATAAGTAAACTTATAAAATTACACTTTTGAAATTAATTAATAGGGTACATTTCTCTAAAATATGACTACAACTCTTTACTTCTAGCAAATTCATGGCTTGACTCGTGTGACTCGGACCGAGTCGGCCTTAGTGGGATCAAATCCGACTCGTATCTAGGAAGATACAATCCAATACGGATCCCCAAGTCGGTGAACCTTGGTTACAGGTGAAGTAGCCCACTTTGTCAAGCATAACATCATTTACTGCTATAGTGTTCCCAATCAAATCATTTCAAACAATGGAAATCCCTTCAAGAATCAAACAATTTACAAAATGTCAGCTAAGTTTTGCATAATTGAAGGGCGTCTACCATTTACAATCCCCAAAGCCAACGGGTTGGCTAAACCTTTCAATAAAACCTTCCATAAACTCCTCGCCAAGCTGGTCCATGGCCATAAGCGAGATTGGGATGAAAAGATGTACGAAGCATTGTGAGCATAGCGAACAATTTATACACCTCCAATTGGATGCTTCCCGTTCTCCCTTGTTTGTGGGTCTAAGGGCATTAGTCCCCATTGAAAATGAACTTCCCTCTTATTGGGTAAAAGTCCACACGAACTTATGGTGGAAGACAAAGATGAAATTGAAAGGCACTTAGAGGAATTGGCCAACTTAAAAGGTGATAGTCTTGCTGTCTACAAACACCTACGATTTTACCAATCCAGAATGGCTGAAGCTTTTAATAAGCTTGTAAGAGAGAGCCTTCAAAAAGGGAACTTTGTAATGGTGAAACAAAACGATGTGATGGCATCCAAACCCAAAAATAAACTCGCTCCAAATTGCCTAGGATCCTTTATAGTGCAAAAAGTCTATGTAGGCAGAGTTTATACTAAGTGGACCATAAAGGGAATGTTGCCTTCCCTCCTTTAAACACATGAAGCTATACTATGCTCCTGAGTATGAGTTCATCAAAAATCAACAGCAAGAAAACAATGTTGCAAAGGCCTAAAGATTGAGCAAATAACACCACAAAGGGTTATCTTCTATTTGAAGATCCGATAAGGATGAAGGCTAAAGTGGCTCCTTACAATAGAGTTTCTTACAATATTCGGGGCAGATTTTCTCCTAAAAATAACCCCTCATTACATTCTTCTTGTATGAGCCATATATTAATCCCCACTGGAGTTTACCTTTACATTTCCCCAGTGGATCTCCGATCCAACTCATATTCGGATGTCAAGCCTTGCCCCTCTGGTATTAAACCTATTAACCTTCATATGAAACCATCAGTTTTGGTAGGGATGTTCACTATTTGGGTCAAACCAAAAAACAAAACCAAACTGGCCAATTTGGTTTGGTTTGGTTTGGTTTGAACTTTTGAAATTTTCGGTTTGGGTTGAAACCAACCGAATTAAGAAGTTTGGTTTGGTTTGGTTTAGTTTCCCTTGTTTAGAAGCCAAACCAGCCTAAATAAACCGAATTAAGTTAAAAGGACTTAATAATATAATTGTTAAGGCTAAGTGTGAGTTTATATAAATTACAAGGTAAAAAATCTTAAATTATTTTCAGATAATAACTTTTAGATCGCCATCGTGTGCAAAAAGGTGTTGAGTCTTTAGTAAAGTGGGGTGTTTAACTATAGTGGACCATTTCAAGGCCCTTACCTCCAAACAATTTTCAAATAATATTTTTTGAATAACTATTTTTAGAAAATAATGTTGAAGTGGACTATTTAACTATAGTAGCCCATTACAAGGCCCAAACTATAAGCCAAACCAAATTATTGCAACATGATTTGGTTTGGTTTCAAACTTCCGTGGTTTGGTTTGGTTTGGCTCTCCATTTCGGTTTGGGTTGGTTTCTAGAATTTTGTCCTCAAATTAAATCAAAATCAAACTATAAACACCCCTAAGTTTTGGTATAAACCTTGGCTTTCATTACCCAATCACAAATCACTTTGGTAGCAAACCTACAACCTTGGGTATCAAACCTCACTTTAATAGCAAACCTACAATATTGGGTAACAAACCTCACTTTGGTAGCAAACCTACAACCTTGGGTATCAAACCTCACTTTTGTAGCAAACCCACGATAGTGGGTATCAACCCTCACGTTGGTACCAAAACCTACAATCATTGGTATCAAAACCTCCCTTTTGGTAGAAAAACTACAACCCTTAATGTCATACTCCCCTTCCATTTAATGCATTAAACTTTAACCCTTAATGGCTCTTAGGGAAGCCATAAATTCCTTACCAAACTTTGTAATTCTAGCCCCATAAACAATTTTGCTTCTCACCCATATAGAGTTCTCAATTTCAAAAAGATAATGAAAAAAAAAAGAGGGACTTAAAAATGAGGTGTCTCGACAGACTTAGTTGATTCTTTCGGGAATTGGTTAAGGGCAAAAGTGGTCAAAACCCAATTGAGGTGAAAATCTCAAGAGGACGCCTCAGACAAACATGGGTAGTCCTGCTGTGTGAAAACCTATGAGGGTACATAGGCAAAAGTAAGAAGGGGTGAGTTTTGGTGAAAACCCGAAAGGGCAATAAAGCTAGTAAGTAAAAAATTAGGATGTACATGACAAGTCTGAGTATCACCCTTGTCCTTCAGACAAGATTCAATTTTAGGATTTCTTCATCGAGTATTGAATGTCAAGATCATCAAACTATTAACCCTAGTATTAAACCTTTGGCATTAGTATCAAACCAACACTATGTAACAAACCTCACATGGGTACTAAACCTCCATTTGGTGTCAAACCATCAACCTTGGGTAATAGACCTCTATTTGGTAGCAAACAAACATGAGGTAACAAACCTCACATAGGTAATAAACCTCTATTTGGTGTTAAACCATCAACTTTGGGTAATAAAGCTCTATTTGGTGTCAAACCATCAACCTTGGGTATTGAACCTCCATTGAGTGTCAATCATCAACCTTGGGTATTAAACCTCCATTTGGCGTCAAACCATCAACCTTGGATATTAAACCTCCACCGAGTGTCAAACCATCAACTTCAGGTATTAAACATCCATCTGGTATCAAACCTTTCAGCCCTGGTATTAAACCTTCACTCTCATCAATCCATTAACCTTTGTACTAAACCTCTATTTGGTATCAAATCTTCAATCTTTAGTATGAATTGTCACTTAGTAATACATCCTCACTTGATAACAAACCTTTAATCTTGGAATTAAGACATACCCAAAAAGAAAATCTACAATCCCCAACAAGGCTTCAAATCTAACTTCCCAAGGCTCATAGGGAAGCCCAAAATTCCCTACCGCATTTTCTCTTGTATCATATACTCAGAGAGAGATGAAGGGTGCAAAAATGAGGTGCCCGAGGATTTAACCGACTCTTTCAAGAGTTGGTTAAGGGTAAGATGGTCTAAAATCCCGGTTGAGACAAAAATCTGCAAGGGCATCTCAAACAAAAGTGAGAAACCCTGCTACACGAAAATCTGAAAGGATGTGCAGACAAAACTAAGAGAGCTAGTTTTGGCGAAAACCTGTGAGGGCATTGAAGTTAGTTCAATTTTGTTTTAAAAAAAGGCAATTAGATGTCACAACCATTGTATCTTATAACGCAATAAGGTTATATATCATTTCAGAAGAAAGGAATGTCAACATGACCAGAGATAAGTCCTCAAGATAACCATATTTGGTCAATGAAGAAAGTGAAATAGACAAAGCTACTGGACTCAGATCAATAAACTCCTTCATCAAGAAGACTTTTTCTCCACCACGACGATTGGCACTTCAAGGTCATCAACCTACCGAAGAATCTCTAATGGCTAGTGTGCGAGCTCTTGGAGCTCATCATCATGTGCATTCATGATGTGCTTAAAGCTCTCTCTCTCTCCCTCTCTCTCTCTCTCGGCAGCTAAAGTATATATTAACACTATATCCATTTAGTGATTGGTCTTTCCACTAAATGGATTCAATCTCTCTCACTTAACACATCTATATAATCAAATTTTGTGGAAATGTCTTAATCTCTTGCTAATACTCCTCTAAAGTAGAAGTGTCTTGATGAGGCCTGGTCTAATGAGCATGCGGCTAAAGTATATCAGTCCCCAGTCAAGTCATCCTTGAAGCCTTCAATGAACAAAGCTTGCCTAAGATTGTTCATGTAAAGATGAAGAAGGGCCAAGATTCACTTGTAAAGTGTGATGATGAATGAAGAACAAAGAAATGGTCTAGTTACACTAACATGTCAAAATCTTTGCAAGTAATCAGTGAATAATTTCTTAAGGGATGGAATGATCCATGCAACAAAGCTCAAGCTCTCAGTCAATTGGTGATGTCTTAAAAGTGTCAAGATTGGCATATTTTGAGAGTACAATTGACCCCCCTTACAATTTGCTGGCCATATTGCTCAGCTAGTGCCTGTCCCCCCTAAAGTAACAAATTTAGCAAGTTGCCCCCCTTCCCCTTTCTTGCTTGATAAAATTTACTCCACAATGGTTAGCGAATTTGTTTTGTTGGATTTGAACAATGCATACCAAAAAGACAACTTCCCCCTTCCCAAAATGGACATGCTAAATTACAAAACTACATGATGATCTTGATATTTATTTTGGACGTGATGATGGTGTTGTTATTATAGGTTTACATCATGTAAGCGATATGGCGCACCTACAAGAGACCGCTGTGGGAGGCGAGAAGCAACTAGTTAATACTGACTACGTACTAATTGGCTATTAGAACAAATACTTTTAAAATATTTGGATAGAAGCCAATGATGCATAAAAAGTGAATATGTGAACTTTTTATCATAACAAAGCAATTTAGGCAATCTTATTACTTGAAAATATAATTCTACAATTTTACTCTAAGATAAATATTCATGCAATTAATCAAAGGTGAAAGTATGTTGGACAAAATGTTTTAAAAATCAAGGATATTAAAAGCCCAGGGGATGAGATCAACAGTAAGGCTTTATCATTAATTTATTTTTAACTATTTTTAAAACGTTTTTAGACATTCCTTTTTTATACGCCCTCGATCAAATGGCTTTGACTGATTTTCGAGATCAGACAATAAAAATTAAAGTCTTGACATTGAGAACAATTCTAAGGGACATATTTGAATATTTAAAATTTATTGAAGATTTTTATTTTTTTCAACATAGAGAGGATAGGTTTTTGAGAGAAGCACATCTAAATTAGATGCACCATGAGAAAGCATATTATATGCATATCACTTTGCATTAAATGCTTACCCCCTGAAGGAGGGAAACTTCATCCGGCCCAAATACACCACTAGGTCATCCCATTAAATCCTTCCTACCTCAAGCCTAAAACTCATTACAATAGTCAGCTGAATCTCATGGCCCATGCGGATCCATCCACAGAAGGGAAGCCCAAAAGGAACCCGGCATAGGTTCGGATTCCAACCGAGACTTACTCCTCGAGCAGGAACCAAACTCCCTATTTCAACCGGAACCAAGGGCATGCCGCTTCTAAACCACTCGGACCTCGGAACGAAATTGAGTCCAGAAGTCTGCTTCGGATATGACTTTTCCATCTAGAATCGACATTTCGTGTGGACTCGACTACTATATAAGGACCTCTGGTCCAGCCGGTATATGTACGCTTTTCAAGAACACAAGCTTCCTTGGCTTCTCTTCATTTTCTCTAGCCTTTTGACTTAAGTATCGGAGGGAGATCCTCTGGATTGCACCGGAGACTCTCTAACAGTGTTCTCTTTTAATGGGACCGTGGAACGACATCCCTCTGATTTGAGACGAAGGGCCCTAATCAAGGGCGGACAAGATTTTGGCCCATCACTTCCCCCCCCCCCCCCCCCTTATGAAAAATTCTGGCACCGTCACTGGAGTTACAGGAGGGTGGGTAGGAAGGTGGATTATTAGGTGTAGAAAACTTAACGATATCAATAAAAACACTAAAATTAACAATTAATCCAACACATGATTTTGAACGCTGAGACCAACATGCTCAGAAGGCATTCTGGATACGGGAAGGAGCCTCTTCACTGTTAAGCCATTCAGCATTCTCATCTCCTTCCTTCTTGAAGGACCTCACCGAAGTGGACACCAAATCACCTTCCTCCCCAGTTTGAATTGGAAAGAAAAGAGGGAATTCGACTACGAAACTGCAAGGACTGCGAAGACGAGCGCTGGGTTGAGGTCTGGACGCCAACCTGCATGGAGATGGTGGAGCAAAACGGAGCCTTTTCTACCTGTTCCTATCGATGTCTCGGAGATGTCTGCACCGGAGTCGAGTCGAGCTCCCCACTGGTGGGTGCGAAAAGTTGAATCGTGTTACCCACGGCAAGGAGATCGAAGTATTTTTTTTTTACTGAGGGTAAAAGATGAAGAACTGGACAGAAACAAGATAAACCAAAGTAAGAAGAGCTCGAAAGTGGTAATTACTGATATATCAAGTAATCCTTGTTGCAACGGCATTGCAATCAAAGGCTGTTGAGAAGGCTGATTTTTCTTTTATTTTTGTTTTCTTCTTGAACTAGTTGTATATTTTAAAAAAACTTTTTATGTACACAAAAACCTAGACGTTTCTGAAAAATCTTTTCTAAAAAAATATATAAGTAACTCTGACACGATTTCACTAATTGTATTGTCCGACTTTTTATTGGATGTTCTTCAAAATTTAAAAACTCTAAAAAGAAAGCCAGAAAAAATGAAAAACCAGCCCAAGACACTGCCGTCCAACAGATCGGACGGCTGCCCAGCCGCGGGCGGGCAGCAGAGGGGGCCAATTTTTCAATTTGTTTTTATCTTATTCTTGAATTATTTTAATTTTTAGAATGTCTAATTAAAAATCATAGGGTACAACCAGTGAACTTGAGTCGGGAGTTGACAGTATATTTAAAAAAAAAAACTTTTTGCATGCATACAAAGATTTTATATATCGTCAACTTCAGGCGACCTGACCTCATTGGTTATACTGTCCAATTTTTTATTGGATGTTTTAAAAAAATTTAAAACATTTAAAAAAGACGGTAGTAAAACTATTGAATAATAAAAGATGATTAATAAAATACAAAAGTTGAGATGGCCGAGTTGGTCTAAAGCGCCAGATTAAGGTTCTGGTCCGAAAGGGAGTGGGTTTAAATACCACTCTCAACAAAGGTTTTTTGTTTTACGAATTACTATATTTTTTTCCCACCAGTCGTCATTCTCAATTTCCCACTTTCAATTACCTAAGCTAAATCCAAGTTAATATCAATTTATTTGCTTCCATAGTTGTAAATCCCACTCTCAACAAAGGTTTTTTTGCTTTACGAATTACTATACTTTTTTCCCACCAGTCGTCATTCTCAATTTCCCACTTACAATTACCTAGGCTAAATCCAAGGTAATATCAATTTATTTGCTTCCATAGTTGTTTGGTAGAAAATTTTAATATTTTATTAACTAAGTTTACTTATTAATAATAAGTAAATGAGTACTTAAATTGTCTTAATGAATAATTAAATAGGCTCTTAAATGAGTATGTAACAAACTCTTAATGAGTACTTAAACAATTTTTTAACGAGTACTTAAAAGAATTTGCTCACAAACAAATCGAGCTTAGCTTGTCTATGTTCAAGTTTAGTCAGTTTGTTGAATTGAGTTTAACTTTTTTTTGGAACTTATTTATTTATCTTAATAAACAAGTTGAGAAGAACTAGCATCGAGCTCACAAGCTATTTATCAAACAAATGTATTAGTTCGTTTGCAACCCTAAGAGCTATGCAACAACTTTAATCACATATTGGATGACAGTTATAGCTGCAGTGTCCCTAAGACATTGCAGCAAGTACTACTCTCTCCCAAGACATTGTTATTCACACATTTCCCCTAGTTCTTTAACCATCTGTAAAGAGCAATTAGGCAGTCAAACGATCTTGCGCCCCTCGCATACCCGCCTTGTTTGATAACTTTCTGAAGATTTCAAGGGTATTGATGATAATATATAGGAGTTGAGAGTATAAATGTAAATACGTTATTTTTCAGAGGTATATATGCAAAAAGCCCATAAAAATATAGAGAATAAGATCTCATTTAGTGTTGTCCCTTCCAGAGTAGGTTATTACATCATTAGACCCTCTGAATATTAATTGCCTGAAGACCAAGCAAACCCCACTTTGTAACCTTAATTTTTGCTCTCACCATCTGTCTAATTAATCTATTAATCAATGAAATTTTAAGAGTTAAAGATGAGTCCAAAGAATGAGTCCATGTGATCTTATTGGGGTTTGCCATTTCATAAACCTTTCCATCCTCTCTTTAAGAAAAGATATATAAAGCTAACAATTATTTGCTTTGATAGAAAAATTATAAAATGCATATTTACACTATTTTTTCTTAGGGTTTTTTCATATATACCCTTGAAAAATACCATGTTTGCATATGTATTCTCCAACTCTCACATATTGTCATCAATATGCCTGAAATCTTCAAAATATTGCATTTATATCTCTTTGTCAAACTAAGCTGAATTCCAACAAAATATGCGAACAAGATTCCATTAATCATGATACCATCAAGGGTGTTGGATATGCAAAATTTTAATGAATTGAGGGGTATATATGTAAAATATTAGTGAATTTAGAGGTGTCTGTGTAAAACCATTAGATGAAGGGATATAAGTGGAATTTTTTTAAGATTTCAGGAAATTGATGATAGTATGTGAGAGTTGAGAGTATAATTGCAAATATGATATTTTTTTAAGAGTATATATGCAAAAAAACAGTTTTTCTCAAACCAAACAGCACCTTACTGATTAAGAAGAAAATCATCTTGGCCATTAAAATTTCTAATTGATTGTAACTAGGTTTGTAAGTATCTTAACAATCTAAGTCACTTTTTCATCCCCAAGAACCAAGTATATTTATTTGCTAGCCTATAACAAGAAAAGTAATACGGTCTATTTTTAGGATTCAATCCACTACCAATGGACTATATCATGGGATGTGCAATCCTCGGACGCTAGTTAGAGCTTTTGACCCGCTCTTCTTGTCCTTCACATGAGTGGGCTGCCGTTTTATCCTTTCCTTCATGGCACAACCCTGATAACCAAGAAGTTTGATTCATCCTTAGGAATAGGAGATCAAGGCCTTTGCCACCCTCTCTACCCTATGAACTTTTAGACGCTCAAAGTGCCTCAGCATCAGCAAAAAAAAGAAAAAGAATGGTATCCCCTAAGACAAATAGTGTACAAGCAAGTACAACCATTTGTATAATTGCACCGTTATTTAGAAGCACACTACAAAATACGTCAGGTGCAACCCATTGTCAAAAGCCAGAGCCAGCTACATTACTTTGTAGTTTGCACATGTAATGATTGGTGGAGAATCGAATGATAAATATATTTCAAATGTTAACTTTTCTTTTACATGTTGATGGGACTCGTCCAACACACATGCACAAGAAAATATACGAAATCGCAGTCGATGAAGAGATCTTAGCGTCTTCAGGATCATCCTTATCGATGTGGGAGACTACTAGAATCTCTCACAAGCTTCCACATGGTAGATCTCTGAGTGTCGGAGTAGTTCCCCCAAGAGAGAAAGAGAGAGACGAAGAAGGAGAAGATCGGGAGAGAGAGGAGAAGTCGAAAGAACCCATTCTCTTCTGAAATACCTCTTCATATATAGAGTAGTATGGACTCCTCTTCTTACTAGAAGAGGGACTCCTCTGAGTCTCTATCCAAGCAAACTTTATCCACTACCAATGTGGATGATTCGAGTTCGAACTTGTCTTGAACTCTATCTACATCTCCCACTCATAGTCTTCAAAAAACTCATCTAATTCTTCCTTTCCTACAAGAAATGATGCATGCGACCGGACGAGGATGATCAAAATTGAGGAGTATTAAGTTAAGTTATCACCTGATTAACGTAACACTATAACTCCAAATCTCAACTTATACTCCAAAACACAAGCTCATACCAGGTTGAGTCGATTTGATCCCATTGAGATCTCTATCTTAACCTCTCAAACTACATGTATGTACTCATGATTATTTTAGACACATCTATCATAACTGTTAGCTAACAATGAGTCAGAACAATGCATGTGTGATATATGTTGGCTTTTCGTATGCCATGCATATCAATCTATTTAGACTTGACTACTTTCCTAAATATGCTTCACTAGACCGCATGACTCATGACCTTTAGATAACATGTTAAAGTAGCATCATCAAGTCTCCACTTCATGATAAGTGTATAACCCCAAATGGTACGGACAGGTGTAGAGGCTTCATATAGTAACAAAGCAAGGATGCATTTAGTCACTCATCTGATGATCATCAAAATAGCATATATAATATGATTTGTATGTTGTGGCGAAGCAACCAACAAAAATACGTCACGCTCATACACCATACGAGTCTGTAAACTTGCACTCTACTAAGCGTATCTAGGTTACCTACATAGTTCTTATCAGATTTCAGCTATCACAGGCTACATAGAAAAATAAATTCATGTTCGACTAATTTTCAGTTAGTCTTATCTTAGCTATCTACTAAGGCGATTATGACCCTTATCACACTCCCACTGAACGTGAAATCACGCTTCCACCGAACATGAAATCCATAGAGTCTATATCATCATGCTCGCTCTCATAGCGACATGACGATCGTCCGTATAAGTTGATCAATCACAGTCTAGTAGCAATCTCATATAAGTGCACTAATCATCTCACTTAAAGAGATATCTCATCACAACCAAACCATGCCTAAGTAGCATAATATCCGGTCATTATTGATCAAGTTGGGTGCCAAACAACATCGTATAATTTTGGAAGGCATTGGAGTTCAATAACCTGCTCAAGGAACCCTTCCGTCACTAGTTGTCATATGGCTATAATTCTTCACTCGTATCAATGCTCTCAAGTGAACTGAAGGTATGATTAACTGTCAAATCCTAATTAGTTCACTCACTTAAATCAAATGCCTCAAAGCACTATCAAAAAATACATTTTTTATGATATGTTATCATGCTTTAGCTAGGAGCTCTTGGGCATCATTCTCTAGAACATTTCCTTTCTAATTATCAAGAGCGAATAATCTTATATTGACCACATAATCACCTTTAAAGGTATTTCGCTGGATCTAATCACTTAACTAATTAAGATCTCATTATTGGAGATCTATAAACTAAAGTCAAAATTCAGAAGTCCACCGACAAGATATCTTTATTGTCTCAAGTTAAAGGACCAACCACGCTAATGTAACGATGAATTAAACTGGTTGATAATTAGGTAATATTACCATCCAATGATTCATGTCAGATAGGTACAATGAACTCATTCACCAATGAGCATCTATAGGTTTGCCTTAATATCTCTACACAAGTTACTATGAGACAAGTCACCCTCATCTAATGAGTAGGAGTAACCGTACTAGTCTCTCTAGATACTTGATGTCTTTCTCAAATATCTTCCAACTATTAACAATTAAGAATATATATTTATAAGACATTAATATCATTATTATAATCTTATTATAATTTAATATGCATTGCATATATTCATAGACTTCATTGTGAAACGTTATATCAGATTACACATTATGAATATGAAGGTTTTATTATTATTAATATAACAATATTATACATAAGTTATGTGATTGACTTGACGAACATATTATCTCGACCCAATATGGCTAGGGTTATATATGAGTCACCTCTAACCCAAAGTTGAGTTGAGCTGATTTTAGGTCAATTGATTTTTATTAATCTCTATCAAGAATTGACTTGAACTTGCTGACCCGTTGCTACCTTTATCCTTTTCCATGAAGAGTAGTTTGATTCAACATGAATTATCATAAAATATTGTATTTGTGTGTCATATAAAATATGATGTTTTATGATGTTTTAACATGTTTTATGTCAAATCAGATGACCTTTAAACAAAGAATTGAGGTGAAGCAATAAATAAAGATCCAATATATATTGTAGTAGAGATAATAGACAATAAAAGAATCAATCTCTTAACAATTTATGGACTTTTGATTAAAATCCAATCAATCAAAGGTGGGGCCATGAAGCATGACATGCTAGCAGAATTTCAATTATTGTCTATTCTTAAATGTAGTTAATATGTTATAGTCCATTTATTGTTTAACACTTGACCACTTAATCTTGATTGGTGAAATATATGGACATATGGATCTCATACCTAAAAGGATGTTCCCATTGGAAAGGATTAATTTTTGATATTTTGTGACTTAAAACAAGGAGAAAATAATGAGCCAAAAAATGATAAAAGCGTAATCTAACCAAATGTATCTATGCATAGTGTGCGCGTGCACACACACCCCATTTGAGTAGTACTATTATATGGTTACGACACTCGGTGCAGCTTGGCCATACTGTAGAGTTCAATGAGCTTTAATTAGGTAGAAAAAAATGATGTTGTGTGGTGCCTACAATGCCCTTAAATTTATGAGGGGGCACTGCATGGTGCCTTCTTATCCTACATGAGGCACCCCCGTATTGGGCGAAGAAGGTGTGCACAGTGCACCGACCAGAAGAGGACCATGTTGTGTACGTGTGCATAAAAATCATTAATTTTTTTACAAACTCTAAAACTCTATGCTTACGATGGATTGGGATATCCGTCCCACTTTCTCCACATAATTTGCACTCCTCTTTATTGGTCAACTTGTTACGAAAAGAGAAGATTGGAGATTAGATAGAAAAAATTCATAATTTATTTAGATGTTCCATACAGTGAGATAGAATATAATACAATGAATATAGAGAAGTAGAGCTGATATTTCTCAATTCTTTTGCAACATGGTGCTGCAACACTGGTAACTCTTAAAGAGAGTAGTTACAACACCTATGGAACTAATGAGATGGATTAAGACCAATTGTAGATCACTACACCATGAAGGTGAAAAATGTCACATTTGAATACTTAATTAATGTCGTGTGTAGCATGACTTTACATTAGTAGCTTTTGACTTTTACGAGTGTCAACTCAATTATTTTGAGGGGATAACTTTAAACTGTGAAAATTATTCATGTGATCTCAGTTGTTTTGCTTTCAATCAGAGGTTACAAACTAGAACTTCTTAAACTAAGCTAAAAATGTGGTTTCTAGTTAAAGGTTTGACTGATGTAATCATGAAAAGTCAATTATATCCATGACACAGTACTTCTCACGTTGAAAATAAAAACCCAAATAGCTTTTACTTAAAAGCTTTGACAAGCACATGAGCATCACTTAAACTAGTGTCAAAATGATTATAGTCATTATTTGACTAAAAGTGGGAGATGGCAAGATGATGCACATTTAGGGGTTGTTTGTTTTAGTGTAAAACTTTGTAAATCAACTGTTTCAAAATCATTGGTTTTAAAATAAGTGAAAATTTCTTGTCTTAGAATCAGGGAATGTTTGTTTGATTGTTTGAAAAACAAAACAAGATGGATGCTTCAATCTTCTTGTTTTGGTTTATAGTTGGTTTTTGTTGTAAACCAAGACAAGAGAGTTGGACTGTCAAGTGGGCAGACAAGGCTCAAACATAATTTTACTTTATATTATTTTACATCATTCCACACAACCGAAACACTCTAAAATAAAACAATTGTTTCAAATTATACTATTTTACACTAAAACAAATAACCCTTTAATACAGTTTATAAGAAACTGGTAAATGAAAATCTACTATGGTATCTAGAGAGATGAGCGCAAGATGTAATAAGCAAAATGGTAGTGAGACATGAATTTTTGGTATTTTTTTCGGAGATTTCAAATGATTGTAGGCCCGTAAATGACAAAATCTCTAACATTCCAAAATTCCTTTTTTCACTTCCCAATTCCCATATGATACCTCACCCTCTAATGAGTCGAGATCATGTAGCAGTTTATAGATTTGTGGATTTGACATAAATCAACTTAACTACAATTTAGTTACCTGACAATTTAAATTAATTAATTAAAATATATGATCCTTCTTCTATTTTTCTTCTACATATTTTGTTTTCCCTTTCACAAATGATTGCACTCTCAACATTGGGTACAATGAGATTCAAGGTCAAAATGTTTTCCTTAAAATGCTTTCCCTTTCCATACATGTCAAAATTCATGCACACAGAACGTCTTTACTTACAAAATTTGTAATCATAGTGATCCTCAACATTTCCTTGTGAAGACTGTGTTTAATGCAACTTTAATTGGAGACATTTATAGGTTTTTTAAACTTTCAGTTTATCACTTATTCAATAATTGAACATAATTTCATCCTAATCGAACTGCTTAAACACTAAATGAGCTTGTTCTTTCAATTTTACAAACTTGTTTGCTTATTAAATGAGCCAAAAGATATATTTTTGCGATCCTTCTATATTAATCAAGTTACTAGATGTGATATAAGTAAATACTAAATTATCAATCAAAGGTATATACGATGACTAGTATTAAACCAATCACAATCAAAATATTCTATTCACAGACATAACAAGCCAAGCGGACGTATGCTCAAACTCACCTCAGTTATCAATTAAAATTAAATTTTTAGGATTTTTACATATATATTCTTAGAAACTAGTATATTTATATTTATACTTCCAACTCTATATATTGTATAAAGTACCTCTGAAAAATCTAGAAGCGTTGTGGTTATGCTCATCTGTCCAAATGTCAAGTGATCTTTATATGCAAGAAAGATGGCATACGTTTTGATAAAGTTATGGCCGTATATTAAAAATTATAATAAATTTAGGGTATACGTGTAACAATATCAATAATCTTTTGAGTCTATTTGGTTGGAGCTTACGGCATTCAAATGGAGGGCACAATCACAACGTTTATGAAGTTTTTAGAAGTTATTTTACACAATATATGAGAATTAAAAGTGTGTATATACATACATTATATACTAATTTTTAGGAATATATACATACACAAATCTAATTTCTTAAGCTCACCGCGAGCACAAGACGACGCGACTCTGCCCGCCTGGGCCCGTGACCGAGTCGACATTCCCGGTGTCGTTCGCACGTGAGCGCCTGCGCCTAGTCGGATGCTTACGCTCCGTTGACGTGACGGGATTCCCCGTCACCCGCCAGGCCGCCACCATCACCAAGCTCGCCTCCCCTAGTGCTACATCACAAATAGCACCTCGTCCCCCCTACCCGCCGCCCCTCGCTGCATCAAAACCCTAACAAAACCCTAGAGCTCTGAGAAGATGATGCAGTCCTGTGCCCTCTCCTCCCCTTCCTCCTCCTTCCATCACTACCCGATCCTCCCCAGGCCCCCGCCCACCCTCCGCCGCGCCGTCTGCCTCCGGCCCCGCCGTCTCCCCGTCCGCGCCTCCTCCTCCCCTCCCGCCGCCGCCAGCACCACCGAAGTAGAATGCCCGCCGCCACCAGCCACGTCGGAGGCCCCTGCCGTCAAGCTGAACCGCTACAGCTCCCGCATCACGGAGCCCAAGTCGCAGGGCGCCGCCCAGGCCGTGCTCTACGGCGTGGGCCTCACGGACGACGACATGGGGAAGCCCCAGGTGGGGATCTCGTCGGTGTGGTACGAGGGCAACACCTGCAACATGCACCTGCTCCGGCTGGCGGAGGAGGTGAAGGAGGGGGTGCGCGAGGCCGGGATGGTCGCGTTCCGCTTCAACACGATTGGCGTCAGCGACGCCATCTCCATGGGCACTAGAGGGATGTGCTACAGCCTCCAGTCGAGGGACCTCATCGCTGACAGCATAGAGACCGTCATGTCCGCCCAGTGGTACGACGGCAACATCTCTATCCCCGGCTGCGACAAGAACGTGGGTTTTCTTCTCTAATCTCCTCCATCACCTCTCCATTTCATCATATTTGCAACTGTTTCCTGTTTACAATTGTTCTGGAATTACATTAGTTGGGGCTTAGTGGCTGTCCTTTCGAGGCTTGCAGGACGGTGACCTTGTAATTAGATTCCGTCATGTTTGCATTTTTTTTTGGTTCTGTTTATTATAATTGACGTGACATTTCATTAGTTGTGGCATAATGCCCTTTGGAGACACGCAGGCCAGTGATCTTACATTTAGATTTCTGGCCATTTTTATTCTTTAGAACGGGGATAACAAGACTAAATTATCTCCATTTTGGATGAAAATTGAGAATGGGATAAGTTTTCCCTAACTATGTTTTCAAATTTTAGTTTTTAATCATATTTCCGCTTTTTCAAAATTTGAGGATAAAACCAAAGAAAGACAAGAAACTGTTCATGCTTTTTCTTGGAATAAGCTTATTCTCATTTTGATTTTAAACTTCATTGACAGAAAAGACAAGATGCCCCTCTTTTCACACCCATACTCGTCAATTCACATTAAAGCTCGTCATTTTATCATTCACAAATTTGTAACATCAAAATGAAGAATGAATAATTTGTCACAAAGTATAAATTATGATATTCTCATTCCTCTTTTTGTGGTGTCAAACATATGTTCATGGTCTATCTTCAAAATAGGTTTTTTATCACATCAACTATGATTATCGTCCAAAATATATTTTCTTATAGCTTTTATTCTGGCAAAATGCTTCACATGATGTATACATACTTTGTATATACTTAGATCTGTTTGCTGCATAACTCTACAGATGCCTGGTACAATTATGGCAATGGGACGGCTTAACAGACCAAGCATCATGGTTTATGGTGGAACAATTAAGGTAAAATTGTTATGGTTCCATCTTTTTTATTTATACCACTCTACTCTTTTACAACAAATTTCTAGAGTTGATTTTTGTTAAGGCAATCATAAAGTCGATCTCCACCAATGGAAAGAGGCTGTTATGATCACATTGGTGGTTATGCATTGTAAATGATCCGAGATTGCTTGATGTCATGTTCTTAGATGGATGAAATTTAGCCTGCTGAAGATCATGCTTCATCTTATGTTCACATATCCATTTACATTTGTAATGGATCCTTAGTTCCTTCTATAGAGATTTATCCACTGCTTGGACAATACCAGTGAACCTAGTGCTAAGCCAAGCAGTTAAATGCTAGAAAACATATTCAATGCCATGCTTTACAGTCGAAGAGGCATGGTTATTTGATGCCAATATCTAAGTTTATTAAGGTGAATTAAAGAGAATATTTGATTTTTTTGTTAGGTCTGTCCCTTTCTGAATGACATCTGAGAATGCTGAAGGATTTAACGTTGATATACTCCTCATATGAAATAAACAAGAAGAAGAAAAAGAAACTTGTAAGGCTTACTTGTTACTTAGTATGTGAATACGTGTGGGAGATTACCTTTGAAGTTAGTATTATTGTGACCCTCTTCTAGGCAACGGGAAAACATAAAAATTAAAGAGCCACTTACATTCCAGATAGTGAGAGATACTGTGCTGTATGGGAGAGTGAATATAGTGGTGGGCAAAGTGCACATGGGGCTGGGCTGAGTCATTCAGTCTAAAAATACAGGTCAGGATATCAAATTCTAGGCTCCCTTTTGCATTTTCATTAATCTTTCAGGATTAGGATGAGAGAATCTCCCTTCGTAGATTTGACTATGCTTGTCGACAAAGCATCATGTGCCTGGTAGAAAGGTCCAGATTAAATGTCTCTCGACTCCCCTGGTTAGGCAACATGGCCAAGGGTTTTAACAGACCTTCTGCTTTCTCAACCAGCAGGCCATTGAGGATGAGTACCACTCCCCAGGATTGGAACAGAAGTTCTCCATGATGCTATGTGGGGTATGCCCCAGACATCTAGGAAAAATGATTTTGGGCATTGATGTTCAATTCTTCTTGCACAAATAGTTATTCCGGAAACTCTTTAAGATACCGTTACCTCACTAATATGGAGATTTTTGAAGACATTTTTTATGCATTAAAAGTCATTTTTTCCTTCATGGTCACATTATCTTTCATTCACGATCAAATCTATCTTTGTATGCAGAATTTTGAAGTATCCACCCTATATACCGTATAGTGAATTATAAACAATGAGTTGTCATTTTTATCAGCATCAAATTTCACTTTGTCAATCCTTGTCCTGGCTGTTCCTTGTTTCTATTGGTAATCTACTCAGTGATTCAGAGTGTTTGGTCCAGTGTTTGTAATAGATATTGGCGTTTTGTTTCTTTGCTAAAGACATGGTTCTATGATTCACTGAAAAGACTACATCACCCCTACTGGACTATCTGCGTAAATGTGATATGGATGATTCATTTTGAGAAAATTAGGTTTGTTCATGCACATGACATTGTGGATCTGTGGTCTACTTGTTCATGCACATGGCATTCTGGATATGGGTTTACAAGGGATATTTCGGACTTCTAGCAAGCATATTTTTCCGAATTGTTGTATCTCAAAGGTTCTTGGCTATTGATTGTCCTGATAATGATATATTTCATATTTGAGAAGACTATGTTGATGACTGTCCTGATAATGATATTTCATATTTGGGATTATGTTGATATTCATTGGAGAAGGATAAAGGCTCATCCACAGAGCTAGACTGCACATCACCTCCTCTCCATTCTCTTCTCTGGAAATGATTTTCCCCCTTATGTTTATGTTCCTTGGATCCATTTAGGATTTTTTTGCATATAAACCATCCTTAAAAGTGAATTGGCAAAAAAACCATTCCTGGAAACGTATTAGTACACATATCATTACTTTTAACAAAATGTTGCAAAAATGCCATATAGAAGTTAACCGTGATGGCATTTTTGCAACATTTCATTAAAAGTAATGATATAGAAGTTAATTACGATGGCACTTTTGCAACATTTCGTTAAAAATAATGATAAGTGTGCCAATCCTTATGTTGATTGTACTTCCTCTATTTATTCAACGAAAGGAATGAGGAGAGGTTCCTCCAATCCTCAAAGAATCATCAAAATCTCTGTAGATTGATAACTAAATAACTCTAATCAGAGACAGAAAAGCAAAGATAGCGGCACCAGTTGAACAATTAAAGGGTTTAAATTTGCACTTCTTGTTATTTTGCTTTCATGAAGAATAATAATATAAGCTATTTTCCTCGGAAATTCATGTGGTCTTCACTTTTAGATTCTTTTTAGACTGTAAATGATTTACAAAACAACGCTTTTCAATATCTGATGATTTCTCATTTTGTACAGCCAGGGCATTTTGAGGGCCATACATTTGACATAGTTTCTGCATTTCAGGTATGTATTTTAGCTGTCTGAGGAAACAATTTTTTCTGTCTATTTTTTTGGCCCTCCTGTCCAGTTCAGCTTTAATCACTTGTCTTGTCATCTATTTGTTTTTTTTTCACAGATAACATGTTATAGGTGGAACACCTAATTTTCTCATTGTTTTTAAAAAATAATCTTTTTCTCTCATTGTTTATTATTTATTTATATGTATCTCCTGTTATATTTTTTTTCGAAAAAAAAAATCTCCCGTTATAGGTGGAAATATTATAGGCAGATTGTTGATGGTACAGGAACCCTAGGATGACTTCATTTGGGTGTGGTTGAAATTGAAGAAGAGGGATTATGAGACTTCGGCTAAGGTCAAGAATGAAATTATTGTGTTTTAGAACTATAGCCTTTCTTCGCTGGAAAGTAGTAGCGTGTTTCCCTTTTTCTGAGTAATCACAAAGGAGGAACAGATTATTTTGGGAAATAATTGTTCCAGCTCATTTGATTGAATGCTTAAAACAGAGGTTACTTGTTATGACTTGCATTTTTCTGTTTCTATTTTAATGATGGACATTTGTATTTACCGGTTGTTGAAGTCTTGTTATTTGGCTATTTTTTGTGTTCCATGTTATATGTGTAAGAGCACGATATATCGACGAAGTCCCGTTTTTTGTCTGCAGTCTTAGTAAGTATTGCCTTAAATAGTTGTAGTTTCTTGCTGGATTATTGACGTTTTATTTACACTTGGAATTTTAGGGTGTGAACTTTTATTCAGTTCATTTTGCATGCACATGTTTTGGAAGTAAAAACCATTTGGCATAATCATCTGGGACAAGCCTGCTTGATCAGGTTCATTCCCGGCCCGGAAAAGTACTTATAGGAAGCCCAACCTCGCTTAGGATGACAATCTAATCTGAACCATCAGTGATTAATCTGATGCTCCCCCCTTCACCCCCCCCCCCCCCCCCCCCCAAAAAAAAAAAAAAAAAAAAAAAAAACACATGCACACACCACACCACACACACTAGAAACAGTGTGTGTGTGGCAGCAACAGGCCCCTAGAAACAGCCAGTGTCCTCTGAATGTTTGGCTGTCCTCACAGATTCCCAAACTCTTGACAGCATTTGAAAGATCCTTCTTATCTCTTTCTTTCTCTCTCTACATTTATATCTCTTTCCGCCTTGATTTACCAGGAGAACAAGGGAAAACAAGGATATGGCCTCACATAATTTCTTTTTTCATCCAAGCCACATTTGCATGATAGTGAAGCTGATTGCAAGAAATAAAAGACCTCTGTGCTAGCCCAGTCGTTGGTCGATAAGAGGAAAGGACTACTCGTAGGAGAGCGCTAACTGTGGGATGATAGTATGCAATGCAATTATGTGGAGCTATCACGGTGTAGAGCCACCACTGTGTCTTGGGGACTTGGGGCAGGAGTAGACCCATATCGAAGAATAAGAAAGTTAGTGGGGGGATTGAACACAAAACTTGTCAGACTTCTCTTGGGAACGAAAGTATGCAAACTCGGTACGAAGTGGACAATATGTCACAAGGGTTTGATTGGGTATTTACATTGTGCTATCAAAGTTGGACTCATGCAGTATGATTTGGGCTGAGTCGTAGATGAATTAGTCCAAAACTGGTGGGCACTGAGCAGGAGGAAAGGCTGCTGGTGGGATAGCGTATGTAACACCAATTACACCATGATGTGGAGCTACCATGGTGCGGAGCCTCCACCGTGTCTAAGGGGTTAGGACAGCAATGAACTAGATTAATCCCATATTAAAGAACGGGGAAAAGTTACTAGCCTATGGGGGTTTTTGCATCCATACCTTGTAAAGTGCCTTTTGGGGACAAAATTGTGCAAATTTGGTTCAAAGTGGACAATACCTTACAAAGGTTGGATTGGGTTGTTACAACCTCCATCATATATCACATGTCGGCACAAGAGACAAGAGAGAGGAAAGAAGAGCTGGTCATCAGCTTCTTGCTTGCCAATCATCAATATATTTTTCATTGCTTGTCAACACATTGCTGTGTTGAAGGCACACATTGGAGAGGGGAAGTACGAGTGATTGGCCTGCAAGGGGGAGGAAGGGTTTGGGAGTAGGGGGCCTAAACCATTTTTTGTACATAGTTTGTGAAAAAGGGTCTAGGCCCCCCCTCCCTTGATGCCCACGCACCCACACCCATTTACTGCATGATTTTAGGCTAACTAATAGCTGGGCATCAGCTTCTGGATTGCCAATCATCAAATTGTTTTTATTGCACATCAGTATGCAGGTCATCTTATCGGTACACGGCAAGTTGGGAGAGTAGAAATATGAACAGTTGGTCTTCAAGGGAGGAAGGGTTTGGGAGGAGAGGGGACCTAGATGGTCCCTCTTCTCACACCATTTATGAAGCTAGTTTTGCGAACAGGGGGTTCTAGATCCCTGTTATCACATGGTTGGTTTTACTTCCATCATTTACTTTATGATTGGGCTCGCTAATAGGGGTATTCTGATCAGCACAGTATTTTTCTTTCATTTTTTCTGAGAGAAGGCATCACAAGATATGAAGATAGTAAAACATGATATAAGAATCCTAGGTCCTATACATGTTATACCATATGTATGTACATAGTGCATGAGGCCTACTGCTCAAGTCTTATTTTAGCCCAAATCATCAACGTGTCTTTGTAGACCAAGCCAGGCCTATTTTTATTGGCGGTTCTTTTTTCAAAGTCCAAGCCCAATTTAGGGGGGGCTGGGAAGGCAGGCTTCTGGGAGCTTGCACCACAGCATGTTTTTGGAACCATGATCCTGTGTGTGTAAACGTCAGTGGTTCACCATGCAATCTGGTGGACCATGATGTTATTGGCTTGGGGAGTATGTCTGTGAATCTATCAATCTTTCATAACATAACTCTTGTTTCTTTTTATTTTGCTTTCTAGTGCTATGGAGAGTATGTCAGTGGCTCTATCAATGATGATCAAAGAATGAATGTACTGCGTAATTCATGCCCAGGAGCAGGGGCTTGTGGTGGCATGTACACTGCCAACACCATGGCTTCAGCTATTGAGACAATGGGCATGTCACTTCCATACAGGTGCTGATTATGTCATTGCTGGATTTTTTAAGCATATTCTTGTTACATGTACTTATACCAATGATACCAGTTTATTATTCTTGGATTGTGTTTGATTTAGCATTTCAGAACTATAATCATAATCATTTTATTATAAAATTTCCCTAATCTGTACTTGTTTCTTTCTTTTAAGCTCTTCCATCCCTGCCGAAGATCTGTTGAAGCTGGACGAATGCCGCTTAGCTGGAAAGTACCTTTTGGACTTGATAAAAATGGATCTGAAGCCTCGTGACATTATTACCGAAAAATCATTGCGTAATGCAATGGTTATTGTGATGGCCCTTGGTGGGTCTACCAATGCTGTATTGCATTTGATTGCTATTGCTAGGTTGGCAACTAGGATGCTGATGTTCTTATCTACATGTGTCTTTTTTTGTTGTGTTTATTTATGAGTGCATATTGCAGGTCTGTGGGTCTTGAATTGACCCTTGATGATTTTCAGAAAGTCAGTGATCAAGTTCCTTTTCTTGCCGATCTCAAGCCTAGTGGCAAATACGTCATGGAAGATGTACATAAGGTTGGCTGCTTATACATCTGTTTCTCTCTTCTTGGCACCCCCTTCAGCTTGTGGTGCTTATATTTTTTATGGTTAAATTTCCATGATAGATTGGAGGAACACCTGCAGTTATACGCTATCTTTTGGAGCAAGAGCTCTTAGATGGGGATTGCTTGACAGGTTTGAAATTTTAAAAATTGTTTCTGCTACACAAAGTTATGGATGACTCCATTTCTAGGCATTTAACACTTGGCCATCAATTTTTATTACAGTCACAGGAAAGACACTTGCAGAAAATGCAAAACTTTTCCCTGCTTTAGCTGAAGGCCAGGTAAAGAGGATGTATTTCATAGAATGTAGCTAACCAGTAATATATTAGCTCATCGAATATTTAATATCATTTGAAATCATTGCATGTTCTATATCCATCTCTTTGTGAAGTCATAACAATTAGTATTTGATGCACTTTTTCAGCAAGTAATAAGACCACTGGAGAACCCTATCAAGACTACTGGTCACATTCAGATATTATATGGGAATCTTGCACCAGAGGGCTCTGTGGCTAAAATTACTGGCAAAGAAGGGTTATATTTCTCCGGTATGGTATATTATCGTTTTCTACATAGTTAAAACATCAGGTAGCATTTGCCACTGTTCGGTGCATTGATGCGATGCAAATGGTCTACAGGTCCAGCTCTTGTTTTCGAAGGTGAGGAAGCTATGATAGCTGCTATATCTGAGAATCCAATGAGCTTTAAGGTGTGAACAATTCCAATAAACATATTCAATATTTGAAGTGTTCATATTGTTGATAATTTTGTGGTTAAGAGTCTGTTTGAATACAATATGGTAATCTATATGGACTGCTTTCCATTTCTGGTGCTCCCTGAACTGCTTCTACACAGGGTAATCTAAAGATTTTACTCATTCTGATTTTCTGTAAGGAACTTGAGATGGTCTCACAAACAGATTTTGTACCGTATAATTACTGATTTGTGATCATTCAATGCATGACCAGATGACTGAAGAGAAATCAGAAACATAGGTGTTTCGAAATTTATTTGAAAAATGCTGCAAAACATATTCCAGACACAAGTCCTACATCTTGAAAATGGGAAGATTTCTATCCACCTGTGACCTTGTACCTCTGTGTCAACTTGCATGTCTTCCAGCTTGCATGCATAATGTGGATGAGCCTTTCTTTATTTAAACATATGACTGTATTCTTTGTAAAGTTCTCCCTCCACTGGACACCTAATACTTCGTAATAATTCATGTATGAGTTATTGTCACCTCTAGTATCTTTGTGCTAATATCTTTGCAACTGCACCAAAAAACGTCAAAATAAACATGGTCTAACTTTGCATTGTGGGTCCTTTAATTATTCTGCATAAACATGCTTCCTCAATTCCAGTTCATAATCTACTTCTTACCTGTATATACCATCTGCCAATATACAGTCAGCAGGTTTCGAACATTTCTTTTATGGACACTTAGCTATTTGCATGCAGATGCCTTTTTACTTGATACAGAGAAACATTATGCTTTCATGATGGCTCATATGCTAGGCTGCTAAATTTTTCTTCACACTACCCTCCTACTGTTTCATTGTTATGTCAAGCTAATTTTTTATGCAGGGTAATATAATTAATTGATATGCATGGATCTAAAAGGTTACCTTTGTTGGTCTTCTACTCAGGGCAAAGTTGTTGTTATTAGAGGAGAGGGGCCCAAGGGTGGGCCAGGCATGCCAGAAATGCTGACACCCACCAGTGCAATAATGGGGGCTGGTCTTGGGAAGGTATCTTAATAGTTAATATTCCACATGTGGCTTTATGCTTTCAGATGTGATTACGAGCATGCTTTGCACTTTCAATATGGCATATATCCCATGCTGTGTTCTTTTTTTTTTTTTTGAAGGTGATCAAATAGATCACAGATTCATAAATAATTAAATACAGAAAATACACCAGAGAGCAAAACAGCTCTCAGAACACACAGAAACCCCTTACAAATAGGACAAAGAGAAAAAACCCTCTCCCGAGAAGAATTCCACAATATATCTTATCAAGGATATAAAGATATTACATAAAGAAGCATTTATGCTGTGAATTTGCTAATATTCTTGGTTGTGGAGTTGGAAGACTTCCTATCAATTATGTGGGGCTGCCACTTTCTGATAGAAAACTGAATGTAAAGGACTAGAATCCTGTTATTCAAAGAATTCAAAGAAGGTTAACTGCATGGAAGGCAAGATGTTTGTCCCCTGGAGGAAGGATCACTCTCCTTATTTCTGTGCTTTCGGTCATGCCAATGCACTATTTTTTTGTTTTCCTGATGCCTAAATCAATATGCAATGCTATTGATAAAATTGGCAGGAGATTCCTATGGGGAGGTTATAATCATAATAACAAAGGTATTCACCTGGTAAAGTGGAAGATTGTCTGTGCACCTAAGGAGAAGGGTGGACTGGGGGTCAAAGATATCCGTTTATGGAATGTTGCTGTAATGGGGAAGCAGTTATGGGAGTTATTGGAGGAGAAGGTTGGTTTATGGAAAAAGGTGATTTTGGACAAGCATTACCTTACAACTGGTAGATTTTATATTCAAACAGATAATGAGGCCGGCATGCCATCGGTTTGGAAGGATATCATTAAGATGGCAGGTCATTTCCAGAATCATGTCATGTTCAAAGTGGGGGATGGGAGGAACATATTTTTCTGGAAGGACAATTGGCTGGGGGATACGATCTTAAAGGATAGGTATCCACATTTGTTTGCTATTGCAGTGGATCAGATAGCATATGTGTACGACTGCTATGAAGTTAATGGGAATCAGATTCATTGGGCAGTCACTCTGCGCAGGAATTTAAAAGATGAGATGGAGCAATTTTCAAATTTTCTGCAAGAACTTTACTCAGTTTCTTTTCAAACTGATGTGCCTGATAAAATATTATGGAAACCTACCAGAGGAATATTCAGTTAAATCTTTTTATTCACTGTTTGAAGGTGAATTACCTAATTATGGTAATTTCCTTTAGTTTGGAAGATCAAATGGCCGCTAGTTAGAGCATTCATGTGGTTAACTTATAAGAGAAGAATCATCACTAAAGTGTACAGAAGAAAATGGTCTCAGGAGGATGTTGTTTTGTGCTTGTTTTGTGGACTGTACCCTGAAGATGTGGATCATCTTATGGTGAATTGTCTTGTGAGTCCACAAGTATGGACCTTGTTTGGAGACATTAAAATTCGAGCCAAATTTCAGATCTGTTGATGACATGTAGAAGTTCTTCAAGCATCTGAAAAGGAATCTAATCAGAGGGAAAGGAGAAGCATCCTTGGTCTCCTTCCTCACTCAATATGCTGGAGCATCTGAAGAGAAAGAAATGACGCCATATTCAGGGGAAGTAGAATTTATGTTGAAAAAAATGCTTTTAGTAGTTTGTCTTTTATGTATAGTTGGTCTAGACATATCCTTGGATTTTCTGTTGAGTCTTGGAATAAGGCAAGATAATTTTGCCTTTATTTTGTTTGGGTAGGAACCTCTCTTATCCTTTGATCGTACCTCCTCTCTTAATTTTAATAAAATTGGTGGTACAATCCACATTTCTTGAAAAAACAAATGTTACAGAGAGAACTTACTAGAAAAAGGCATGTTGAAGAGTCGATCCATCGTCAAAGAGCACCACTTCCTAAAGCCCAACTCGAACAAATGAGAGCTTTGTAGAATGTAGAGCAAGAGAGAGAGAAAGAGAGAGAGAGAGAGAGAGAGGAGTTGGATGTGGTTCGTAATGGCCAATGTTTCTCCCAACCCCAAGCTAGCAGTTGGCAATGGCTAGTTTGAAAGCTAGCTGTTGCAGCTGGACTGGTCTGGTGCGGCGTTTATATAGACCCTAAGTATTCTCCCAACCCCATGCTAGCTCTTGGCAACGGTTAGTTTGAAAGCTAGCCGTTGCTGCCAGATTGGTCTGATCCAGATCGATACGGAGCCTCAGCCAATCTGGCCATTACTTGGCCTAGATCGTTGGATCAGGGCACGGGATTGGACCGGACTAGCCCAAAAGTGATTGGATCTGATCCATGGCAGTCCTCACCATGGCTCAGGTCAGTGGGCAGTAACCTTGTCTGAACAAATCCCGGTTGATTTAAACTAGTTACTGGATATCTTCTTACTATATTTTACCTCTGCTAGGTTCCTCAGAGTCTTGACCTGTCAACAATCTGTAAATTGCCAAGCAATAAACTTTTGTAAACTGTAGCATCTTGATTTTCATGGGCAAGAGTGCTATTTCATTTTCTTTTAACAAAAATTATCCACAAGTCGAATGTGACAAATTATCCTGCTAATTTATGAGTTGGCACTTGTGTATTGTGTCTTTCTGAGCATTGTCAAAAGCTGAGAGATTTGGTGGGTAACAATGATCATCTTCTGTCAGATTGTCTCCTACTTATGGAGGGCATATGCCTAATTTTTCGTTCATCTCATTTCATTGCCAATTTGTTTAAAAAATTGCAGGAAGTTGCATTACTTACGGATGGGAGGTTTTCTGGAGGGTCACATGGATATGTTGTTGGTCATATATGCCCTGAAGCGCAGGTATGATCACTAAATCTCGTTCACATACAAAGTTCACTATTTCTATATAGTTTCTGTATATTTGTTAAAAGAAGCTATACAACTATACAAAGATAGGTTGGGTTATTTGTTTCCTCTCTGCTTTTCTATGAATTATAGTTTGCTTGCAGTAATAACATCTAGATAACTATCTCCTATTTTTCTTCCACGTCTTCTTATAATCATGAATGGCCAAACACACATCTTCAACTTTTCTGCTGTGCGCTAATTCCATAGACACCTTGATGGTCAATTGCATGACAGAGTGGATGTCCTTGTGATCATTTACTCAACTGTCTTATCGACTCTTAGATTTGACTATTGCATTATGCTAAATGGCACTTAGAGAGGAGATGCTCTTGTCATTATTGATAATTATCATGTAACTTTTTATTTTAAGATTCACCTTTTACTGAACTGAAAGTAAGACTCAATTTAATAGTTCCACATGCTGGGGCGGTTTACCTGATATACTTGGGTGTCTGGCCTCAGAGCTGCCCTTGGTCACTGACGCATGGTATACTTAGGTGTCTGGCACAGGAGCTGCCCCCAATTGGGGTTTCCTGCGAGTACTATCTCGTCTCAAAAAAAAAAACAAGAGATTGGATTTAATAATTAAAACTAGTCTTTTAATTCTCTTTTTTGTCTTTTCTCTGACAGGAGTCCAATAGTTAAATCTTAGTTCCTTGCTGTTCTGCTTTGGTCTGCGCTCAGTTCCTGTTCTGCTTTGATCTGCATTAATTGTTAATCTTTTAAGTTCCTTGTCTTGTCCTCATAGAAGTTGGGCTGCTATGTGCTCACCTTTGTTCTAAATGTTTTGACCGTTTGTTTTATTGTGTGATCTCTCCTGTCCATTACTATCTTGCCATCATAGAAGTTGGGTTACTATGTGCTCACCTTTGTTCTAAATGTTTTAACCATGTGTTTTATTGTGTGATCTCTCATGTCCATTACTATGTTGGATTACCTCTAGTTTCGTTGTCCTCTCATGTCTTCAATTTTGATTTTTCCTTGTTTACTAACTGCTAATAGTGGCTACTAGGATTTCAGGAGAAAGTGAAAATTTCATGTTATTAAGATACTGTCATTTTTAAAGTTTAGCTTATTGATCTGAGGGAGTGTCTTTTTGTGTTGATGTATGATTTTCATTTGGAATGTTGTCCTTGCCGGTACAGATATCATTCATACTGCTGGTCTCAAGCCCGGGTAAATCATTAGTATGGGTATCCACCTGTAAAAGAACTTCGTATCATTTGCTCATGTAGGTTCTAGAATACTGTTTCTCTCTCTCTCTCTCTCTCTCTCATACACACACACGCACACACACACAATAAAAGAGCCCATTTGAGCATTCCTGTGGACGCATGCAGGGCACACATGGTTCTGCACACTGCATGGAATGCGCATGTGTGTGGCTGTCCGTGTGCATCCATTTCTCCCTGTTTTGTTCTTGATTGTGGAAACCAAGGTAGCAGGTGGCACTGGGTTCATACCTAATTGTTCATATTAGAATTTAGAATTTGACTAGACTGCTTTTGGACTAGGTGGCACAGAACGTTTGTGCTGCGTGCATGCGTGTGTGCGTGATACTCCCGTAGGGCGAGTGATCGCACAGGCTGTGTGAAATGCACCGGATGTATACATACATATTATGTAAAAAAGGACATACCCAGTGCACGATGCTCCGAACACTTACGGGGTCTGACGAAGGGTTGATGTATGCAGCACAACCTCTGCCAAGTAGAGAGGCTGTTTCCTTGGTTCAAACCTGTGACCCCTGGTCAGAAATGGAGCAACCTAACCATTGCTCCCAAGTCCACCCGTCATACATTTATGTATGCATGTATGTATGTTATGTATATATGTATACATACAGTATATATGGGGGTGGAGCAAATGAGTAACCCCCCTCCCTCCTAAAAAAACTGTCACAAAAAGAAAGCAAAATAATGCTTCCCATGGGGGGAGTGATCGGGCAGGCTGTGCGAAACACACTGGATGTCTACACATATGTACGTGTACATATAGTATATGGGGACGGAGCAAATTAGTAACCAAATGCTTTCCTGAAAAACAGATTTGCAATCTTACCCCGATTCAGTGCTGAACAAGAGGTTAACATGTATTCGATATCTGGGTTACATTAGGAATTTAAGACAATTCACAGTCATAGAAGGCAATTCAGAGTCGTGTGTGGAAGGATTTTTCTGACAACTCAAGAAATATGCACTTTGTAGCAGCATTTTTGTCTATTTTTAAATTGCATATGTTTGAAGATAAAAATGTTTAGAAGTTTTAAGACAAAGTAGTAATCAAATAGTACTTATTTTTCTGACCAACATCATCTCAATGTTTTCCACTGAATATGGGTAAATTGGTAACTAGACTTGGGGGGAGGGGGGTTGGATGGGTTCCGAGGCTAATTTGATCTTGTCCCAGAAGTGTTTTTTCTAAAACTTAAATGCCATCTCATTAACTAGTAGCTAGAGAATTGGTACTAAAATAACTTTCTACTCTATCTTTAAGCCTTCTTCCACCGATGTTAAGATTTTTTTTTAATTATTTCTATCTTTTGATTTGTTCTGTACTGATAAATGATTGCATAAACAGCCTGAATGTGTTTCTTGAAAACCTCAAAATGTAAAATGGCTTTCTTGAATCAAAATGATCTCCAGGAAGGTGGTCCCATTGCTTTGATAAAAAATGGAGACATAATAACTATCGACATTCAGAAGAAAAGAATGGATGTCCACTTGACTGACGAGCAGCTATCGGAGAGACGACGGAATTGGACGGCACCTCTATACAAGGCTACCAAAGGAGTACTCTACAAGGTCAGGGATTGGCTTTGCCCATGCAAAACTCGTACTGCATTAGTTACTTTAAAATCTACTTTCTGATTAGATGATATTCTGCCATTTACAGTACATAAAGAATGTTCAATGTGCTTCAAGGGGATGTGTGACTGACGAGTAAGAAAGAACGTTGATCATTCTCTGCTGTCCAAGGGATCCCTCTTGTCCTTTACTGAGCCACACTTTTCCAGGTTCAGTTTTCATCACCCGCCCTTCCCAAATATGGAGGAGATTCTTCCGTCAGTGTGGGAACATTAGGAAGTTTGAAGCTGCATTCTTTTGAGTGTTGTGTATCGGAACATTCAAAAATTTTGGACGAAAAGATTGTTGTATCTTCTACCGGACCTTTATTTAGAAGCTGCTGTTATTTGAGTGTTTTATGCCCATACATCCCAGTGGAGAATGTTTCTTCCCATTCTTGTTTGACTGATGCGGAGCAGGCCTAGGTGTCAATAGATAAATTGCGGACTTGGGGGCACTTGTACTTAATGGGCCTTTCTGGACTTGCCGGGTGCATATAGAGGATATGCACACTTTAATATGAGAAATATGCCACAATGCCTCCCTCAGCATTACAGTACAATTGTTATTTGATCGCTGGATTGGACGGCGCGTCACACATGGGGGTGCACCACGTAAGGGGGTACAATGATGGTGGTTGTACTACGATGCCAAGGGGTCATTGCAGCAGTTATTTGACTTTTCACAGTATGTTAGGTTATTCGGAGGTGCAACTTGACATGGTCCTACATCAGTGCTGATTAAGAGTACCCTACACGGCCTATTTTTATCCAGGTTATATGTTGGAGGAGAGGAAAAAGCTTGTCCACATTCTATTTGTGCATGTTATTTCAGAGTGGATAGTATGTTCTGTTGACTAGAAGTTCTTTAATGAGCCCGAGCGTCCGGGCGACACCCGTGCTCTTATTGGCACGTTCATGCACTGGGTTTTCTGCCCCGCCTCTTTGGGTGTGTGGCTTGCGTTGGGCCTGTTGGCCTAGGGTTGCCCCCCCAGGGATTTAACCCTGGTGGGCTGGTTTGTATATAATGTAAGTTATATCCCCTAGCCACTGTTAGGAGCACCGAAAAAAAATCGTCTCCTCCTCTATCCCCAACGGCTACTGTAGCTGGGTGGGTCCCTCCCAGGTAACGGTTCATTGGCAACAATTTCTTAAAACTTCCAGCCCACGATTACTGTTTTAGCTTCGTCTGGTTTTGCTGTTTGGTTTGTTTTCTTCATATTTTTAGTTCGTTTCTTTGCCTCTTGATTCCGATACCCTGTTTCCTTGGCGATCTTAACTTCCTTATATTTCCATCTCTGTAATGTGGCGGCAGGTTGGTCTCTTCCCATCTAGTTTTTATTCACCCTTGGCCTTGGTAAACATGCTTCTGGGCCTTCCTTTTCTGGCTTGGTGACCCCTGCATATCCTAGGTGTTTTATCACTGGTTTTCACAACCCAACCAGTCAGTCATGGCGGAGGAAAGAGAGCCGGAGTTTAGCTTCCTGGATACCCAAGAAGAGGAAATCGTGGCCCGGTTCTGAGGCCTCCTTACACATGAGTGGGACGAGGACACTCTGCGTAGACTCAGATCCAGAGTTCCCCAACAGATGGAAATGCAGTTTGATCATGAAGGTCCTGGCTGAAGAACAAGTCAAGCTGACAGGTCTGAGGGAGTGGATAAGCAAACTTTGGAACCCAAAGGGGCCTAAACATGTTCTTAGTGAGGCTTTCAGACCCAGAGGAGGTGGACAAAGGTGGTGTCTGATAAAACTTATTTTAACATCTGAAATATAATTTCCTATTTATTATCTAAAATTGTAACTAAACAAATACTTAAAAAGAATAAGAGTTACCTGAAAGCCTGTTTGATAACCAACTTAATTCACATCTGAATTATCATATTATCTTACAAAAATATCATTAAACAATTAAAAGAACTCATAATTTTATTCTTTTTTGTTTTAGTACAGTTAAGATCGACATGGAATATTATTTTTATACATATATCCCTCTAGCTGTGATATTGACAATTAAGTCCCTAACTTTTATATATTATACAAGTACCCCAAAATACTTGAAAATACTCTGATCTTGTTCTGTTTTGTTTAATTATAGATGAAATCAGTGTAAAATGTTATTTTTACACATCCCTCCAAGCATAATATTTATAGTTAGGCCCCTAACTCATATTACAAAAAAAACCCCTAAATACTTGAAAATGCTCATAATTTTGTTTTGTTATAGTTGAAATCAACATCGAATATTATTTTTACACATCTCTCTAAGTGTAATAAGTCCCTAACTTATATATATTACACAAATACCCTTAAAAACTTGAAAATGCTCATAATTTTGTACTATTTTGTTTTATTACAGTCGAAATCAACATGGAATATTATTTTTACACATGTCTCTCTAAGTATAATATTTACAATTAAGTCCCTAACTTTCATATATTACACAAATATCGTTAAATACTTGAAAATACTCATAACTTTATTCTATTTTGTTTTATCAAAGTTGAAATCAATGTGGAATGTTATTTTTACACATATATCCCTCTAAGTCTAATATTTACAATTAAGTCCCTAGCTTTTATATATTACACAAATACTCACTCATACAAAGACAATTGTTACTCACTTGTTACCACAAATGGCATCATAGCAAGTGATTCATCTGAAGACAACATATTCCTCCCCGCTCATATGCAACCATTTACCCTTTGACGAATCCATTTCACAAAAAACTCAAAACCCACGAAGTGCTCCACACATTTTAACCCACACACCTGCAAAAGGATGACCTTCAGAACCTGGCTGTTGCAATAAGAACTTTTAGCTAAACAAGGTAAGCATGTGATCTTCACATGAAATGACACATACCTTGGAATTATAAGTCTAAGAGCAAATTTGCGTGAAAACTTGTACTATCATTTCAGACAAAACAAGCAGTTGGAATCTAGGATTCATGTCAGACAATAAAACAATGTCAGCTGTGTCACACCATTCCCATATCTGAATTCACAGTGGCAGCCAGATTACTCAAAGCAGTATAATGACAACTACACAATTGATAACTAGTCTGACCCAACAATAAGGAGATGATCACACAAATATTTCAGTAGTGGGAAAGATCCTGGAAGAGTTTTTTTTGTCCACATAGGAAGCAGCTCTCGTATAGAAAATATGCTTTTAATTGATTAAAAGGTTCCATTTACTCTTTCGACTGTTCTTTGTCTTCTTGGCAGATGCACACATGGCAGTTCTGAAAACAGGGTATAACAGGTCGATTCATACTGCCAGCCATACTGCTGATTGCGGTTGCTGCCCATCCTGCTTGGGCCTCTTTTCTGACCAGAAGCACCATAATGTCCCCCTTGGGAGTAATTTGTGGCACCTACTCACTCCATAACCACTGCCACCCCTCCTCTCAGACCTCCTGTTGTAGGCATACCACCACCAGGATAAGGTGGTCCACGTCCTTGGGGAGGGTATGGAGCACCACTGTAACCTCCACCTTGGCCTCCTCGATTAGACCAGTAGGCAATGTACTCATAGGCCGGTAGGCAATGCTCATCATCACAGCAGTAACCAACAAGTTTAACAAGATTTGGATTGAACTGTCCAAGGTAGCTGACCTCAATCTAACAAGTAACAAAGACAAAACGGAAAGCTAATAATTAGTGCAATAGTACAGGATACTATAGCTCTTCCAATACTCGGCCCTTTTTTCCCTCTATGGAAAAGAGATAGGATGATCTCTGGTTAGTTAATCAACATGTAAGAAAAGTGATACATTCACACGTGAAGCAAGGTGGAAAGTAAGAACACAACCAACAATTGATTCCCCAAACCACCAATACCTCTGCCAGGTATTCATTATTTGGCTATTGTGCTATGTTTCATAATGCTATGCAAACATAGACCTCATATTTTTATTTAATCCACGTTTAAGAACAAGAAGCATAATGAAAACCATACAACTTCATGTGGCCAAAAATGAGTATTGGCATTTATGAAACAAAAAAGGATATTGGAATCAAAATTTAGAATGCCAGGAAAATCTAACTCTTTTTGCTAGGAACAAAAATAGTCAAGGAAATCATGTCTAAGTGAAACAATAAAATGAGCAACAACCCAAGATAATGTATTTACCTTCAGACCATGTCTGTGTCACAGACCAACAGTTCATACTCGAAAGGCAAGAGTGCATTTATCAGCTAAACCTTTTCTCTTTCCATCTTATGAATGCAGGTGAATCCCAACCAGCATCCACTGTCATCATGTTACTGCCCATATCATAGACAGCTACACCTTTCCAATATAATGCTTACAAAAGTCGTGTCCATTGCACCTGTTGAAACAATAGTGATTTGCTTCAAAATAAAACCACAATGTAGATCTAGCCTTTGCAGGCTCGAGAAAGAAACTATAATATGGTAGCCTAGATTTGCAGGAATGATGATATTACCAACAAGCAGATCGGTGACATTCAGATCGATCAAGTGTTTGACCCAATTCATGATAAAATCCGTAAAAGCATAGTTCCCAAATGTCACAATGAGAACATTATCCTTCACCCTATACTTTGCCGTTTCCTTTGTCAACTTGAAGGCCTTCAGAGGGGGCATTAATTTTTGACCCAGAAGGCGGGGCATCCCGTATAGACCTCATCCATATGTTCTTGGACTCTGATCGGGGAATGGGCAAACTTTTTCTAGCTTGCCAGGGTTATCTAAAGTTGTGTTATTGCTTGATTCAGGGAGGTTGCCAGAAACAACACCGAAGTTTACAGCTGAAAAAGTTGCATTCAAACAAGAAGTGACATGTCAACCATCAGAAACTAAAGAATGAACATTAGTGAAAGTAGAGGCTTGACCTAAACATCAACAAGTCAAAAGTTACTATTCAAATTAAAATATTATTCACTGGACAAGGTTCTTGCCAAGAAGAAATTACTTTCACTGGAGGCAATGCTGCAAAAGACACATTTAGAAGGTTGATTTATGGCTCTGTGAATGTACTAAAGTTTTGAATACTCATCTGGTAGTGTGATCCATTAAAACGCAGGACCCCGGAGAGGGAGAGCCTAATAATTTTAGTTATCTTGTAAACCCATTTAGCCAGTGTAGTCTGTCATTGAAGAGCAAAACATACAATGAATGTACTAAAGTTTTGAATACTCATCTGGTAGTGTGACCCATTAAAACACAGGATCCCTGAGAGGGAGAGCCTAATAATTTTAGTTATCTTGTAAACCCATTTAGCCAGTGTAGCCTGTCATTGAAGAGCAAAACATACAATGAACCACAAATAAAACACTTGCCTCCATAGGAAAAATGTCAGGTTCTTAATTTTTGAGCAAGGGAATGTCTGCACGATGTGGGGCATGGATCACACAAATGAAGCAAATATGGCATCATTCAAACACATAATAATTCACTTCACAGGAATCCATTGCGCTTTTGTGCCTTTATCAGACTAGACAAATGGTAGGCCAATACTCCCTTGCCACCATATTAACAAGATGCACCAAGGCATAAAAATCTCCACTCATCAAAAGATTAAGAAAACAATGTCTGGCATACTATCCAAAAGGTAACCGAGTGGAAAAGCAGGTCTGGAGATAATATAGAACATTATGAAGATGCATGACATTGGAAGGACGTAAATCAAAATGCATGAAAATAACCAAGTCTTCAAGATAGGATGGTTTTTTCTTAAGCAGCATAAAAGCAAAAAATCAACAAAAGTGAGAAAGACAGATGCCATGGCAATAACACGGCTTATGACTACAATGAAAGGAATAAAATAACTACTTGCAATTGAATTGGAACATGATCTGAACATATTTATGACTGGATAATGCTTCCTACACCAGCAATCCAACTGTACAAGTTGAACCACTGTTCATTGTCAGATAGTTAATTATGACTGGATAATGCTTCCTACACCAGCAGTCAAATTGTACAAGTTGAACCACTGTTCATTATCAGATAGCTAATTATGACTGGATAATGCTTCCTACACCAGCAGTCAAACTGTATAACTTGAACCACTGTTCATAATCAGATAGTTATAACATTTATCCACCTGACGACTGTTCTCAGTCATGGATTGTTCAATGCTCCACCTGTCTGCTGAAGCGCCTGCCTTTAGTTTTATCATGCTACACCAACCACATCCTTTTTGAAACAGAACACTCACTGTATCTGCCTACCATCTCATGACTTTTGCAGCAATGCAGTTTCCTCCATGCAATGCAAAATCTGTCTAAATGGCTATCATCATTCTTGACCACCTTAATGTCAATGTATAAAAATTAAAAATGCTGTCTAAATGGCATAAAATAGCATTTTATAGCATCTTACTGTATCGTACATCAAACCAAAGAACATTACAATCTGGAAATCATTTCAATAGAAAATGTCCCAGTCGAACCAGTCCCACAGCCCAAACCAACACGATAAAACCTATGCAAAAGTTAAATGCACGACATGAAGACTATAAATCGTCATACATATAAAGCCTTCTAAACAGATCTCATTTTTGTATCCAAATATTCATATCGTTACACCCATAAATTCACACTAGGGGCGCAAACGAGTTGAGTCTTGCCCAGTTCAAGTTTGGTTTGACTAATTTTAATAGAGTTCTAGTTCAACCCGAGTATCTATGATGGTTGTTCAAACTTGACTCATTTATATGTTAAATGAGCTCCATGATTGATTTATTCCAATTTTCTTAATTTAAATTTTATAAACTCAAGGCAAACCATGGTGAGTACTAAATCGTTTGCATCCCTAGATATTTGATATAAAACTATATAAGATAATAAATGTCTTATTAAAAAGTTTATTTAGGAATAGAATATTTAAATGAGTACTTACAAGAGATCCGAATGAGTACCAAATAAAGTAGCTGAGTCTAGCTATTGTTGAGCAGTCTCACGAGCTGTTCATTGAGCATATTGTTTAATTTGCAATCCTACAAACTATACTGCATCAAAGTTAACTTCAATACCCATTAACACCACCTAATGGTTTTCTATAGCTCATTAACAAAACTGCCCGAGCAAAATCCAGCAATTGAGGTTTAAAAAAGAGCCATTTTGCAACATGGGCTCGCGAAATACAATAATCAAGAAGGGGAAAAAAATCACCTGTATCCGGAAGAGCTTCGTGATCCCCTAGTGCGCCAGAGCCGCCACGATCTCCAGCGCTACCCCAGTTTCAAGATCTCGAGGCCCTCGTCCGGCGACTCCCCATTCTGCCCCTCGTCCTCCCAAAAGGCGCGTCATCCACAGTGCACTCCGCCGCCCCCGCCACGTCGGAGGCCCTGAACGCCAGCGGCGCCGCCGAGGAGTGGAAGCCCCGGCATCGCCCGAGCCTCGACTTCTCCACCTCCACAAGGTGCTGCCATGGCCACCGGCCACCTCCAAAGGCAGTGATGGTGGGGCGAGGAGGGCCTGACATGGAAGCGGCTCGGCGGCGAGCAGGGACGCCAGCGCCCACCGCGACGCACGCCGAAGAAGGGCGTTCATCTTCGCTCGCGCAAGGGGGGAGAAGTACAAGGGCTTCGTGAAGGGGGCTTCGGAGGGGCTTCGCAGATGCCAGCGACGGTGTAGAGAGGGTTTCGCAGAGGGGCGCGGTGAGACGAGGCTAGGGTTCGCACGTCTGAAAATAAAAAAGCGGGGTAGGGTCAGACATTCGTTCAGATATTTTTTCAAATGATCTAAAATTTTAAATCTCTTACCGTTTTAGGTTAAGAGACCAGTTAAGTTTTATCAAACGGCTCCAAAGTCTATTTGAGGTCCCCCTGGTTCTATAACAATGATCTAGTGCTAATAGAGAGGGCTCCATTACAATACCTCCTATCTAAAGCTGGCATTTGGGTGAGGATATATGACATTCCCGAGGAATATTTAGTCCCCAAGGTTGTATGCGAAATTGCATAGCAGATAGGCGAGGTGCAAGAACCAATCAAAGCAGTTTCTGATGCCTGGAGCTCTTATGCCCGAATTAAGGTGGCGATTGATATCAATATGCCTTTCAAAACTCATGTTACAGTCAGAATGGGTGAGGGGCATACAAAAAAAACTTGATATTGCTTATGAAAGGTTGGCTGTCTTCTGTAATCACTGTGGCAAATTAGGACGCCCGGTACTTAAATGTGAAGAGCTAGAACATATAAAAATGAAGATTAAGGGCTCTTATTCCCCTCAACTGAAGGAGAGAATGGAAAAAGAAATCCAATTTCAATATGAGGTTTGGATGAGAGCCTTGATGGAACCACCTAGTCACAAAAGAAGAGCATCAGCAAGAAGAAGGCCACAATACACTCAAACATCAACTCCCATAATACCGGGCCATCTTTTCTCGTTTGTTTCGGATGCTCCTTCTTAGATTTTGGAAGAAGTCAACAGATTTTGCAGGAATAGGCCACATGTCCTGCACGCTAGCTAATGTACCAAAAAGTGTAATCATTGTTGGGCTTTGGTAACTTAGAATTGGGCTCTAGGTATTCTATTGTTATGCAAAGCTAAAAGATATAAGAAAGATTTAAAAGAGGAAACTCTCCAACTCACATAATAACTTACACAAGACAAGAAGTGGGTCACTTAAATAAATTCTTCTCTAATTGACTTGACTTGTCTTGGACTTAGATACGAATGGTAAGAGTGGCCTCTTTATATAGGCCTTGTACAAGAGTAACTCTTGAAGAGTTACTTATTTAATAAACCAAGATTACAAGCTCCTCTTGAAACCACTTCAAATCTACAACGGATGAGAACTTTTCTTGTAACCCATCTCTCATTTATATAACCCACAAACTCCCACAACATTTATTAAAAGAACTAAAGAAGGCAAACTCTCATATTTAAGTTTGCTAACTCCAACAATCATTACTTCAAAATCTTGTTTGTTTGCATCCAACTTTATTCCAGATTTTTTTCCCCCTTACTCCACTTTTATTCCTATAATCTAAAGTAGTAGCTGAAACAAACTAAGCCGACCTGCATAATCCCAAGAAGCAACCCAGCTTTAGAGCTAGCTATAGCAGGTGAGCAAGCCACTCTCCTTAACTTTCCAAATCTCCCTTGTCAGCCTCTTCCTCCATGTAAGAAACTAGTACAAACCCACCTACCGCCAATCCCATCACCTCACTAGCAAACCAATCCTAAACGAAAATACCTTCCAAAGAGGTGCGATCAACAGAAACTCTAATCCTTAAACCCTTCTACCACCACGAGATGAAACACCATCAACCAACCCTTCTCCGGTGGCTAACAATCCAAACTAGGTCGTGGCGGCTGACCTTATAAAGTTGTAGGGGAATAAAGTGTTAGTGAAACCAGCCTGGCCAGTGCCTCTGCCAGCAATGGCAACTGTCATCTGCCAACAATAGAAATAGAAGAAGGCAAGACCACAATAGACGATGGCAAGAATAGCAAAACAGGGGATCGGAAATCCCCATGACATACGCATATGAATGCACTAGCTATATTTAGGCCAATTGTAATCTTTGGTGTATGTAAGTACTCTTCGTTATAAAAGAATAGAAAAGCTCTCAAGAAAACCAAGGAAGGAGAGCTGAATTCTACAAATTGTTCTGTCTCTGTTTCTTCCCCTTTTCCCTAAATCTTTCATGGTATCAGAGTTTTTTAGCTTAACAACACCTCAATCCATGGCCGGCTCCACCAACGCTTCCTCCTTCTCGACTGCTTCTGCCCCTACGTCACTTAACGAGATGCAGACCACCAACATCTCATCCTTCTCGTTTGCTCTTGCTGCGTCACCCAACATGATGTACTTCCTCCCTCTCAAGTTGTCCCGAGACAACTACTTGCTATGGAAAGCTCAGTTCGTTCCCTTGTTGAAGAGCCATAGATGTCTCTGCATCGTTGATGGCACGTAGTCTTCCCCGCCAAAGGACATCACCACCATAGGCGCCGACGGGAAGGTCACCACCTCACCCAACCCCGACTTTGATTCCTGGGAAAGAATGGACCAGATGGTCCTCTTGTGGATCATCTCCTCCGTCACCGAACCCCTCCTTCCTCTAGTAGTCGGCCATACTTCTGCACAGGCCGTATGGGATGCGATTGCCCGCACCTTCGCTTCCCGATCCCGGTCTCGCATCTTGCAACTCCGCACCAAGCTCCATGGCATCAAGCGTGGGACCTCCTCCGTGGAGGAATATGTCCAGACCATCAAGACAAACACTGATGAGTTAGCCTCCGTCGGCCAGCCAGTGGATGAAAACAATCTTGTCATGGTGGTTCTCGCCGGCCCCGGACCCTCCTATTAGGCATTCATCTCCAGCGTCACCACCCGGCTCGAGATGTACACTCTTGAAGATATCCTTGCTCACCTTACCGCGCATGAGACCCTCATGGCTCAGCAGCGTGACAACGCGGCCTTTCCCTTGGTCAATGCTGCCACTTTTTATAACAATAGAGCTGGCCGCAGTGGTGATCGCAATGGTGGCTCTGCGGTCGTGGGAGGAGCAAAAACCGCGCACCTCGATGTCAAATATGTTGGCAGTTTGGCCATCGTGGGGTTGAATGCAGCGAACGCTTCAACCGAGCGTTTCCCGGAGGTACCACCGTCCGACCGTATGGCCAGCAACCACCACAGCAGCAGCTTGCATACCCCCCTACCTCAGCCGCCCCTGGTGCATCCCAGTACCCGGCGGCCTTCTCTGCCCATGCACCCCCCTATGTGGCATCTGCCCCTGCGGTTCCTCCGCCCTCAATGTGGTACCCAGACAGCGGTGCTACGCACCACATTACGCCCGATTACAACATGCTACTAAATCTGTCGGCGTACCATGGCTCCGACAAAGTCTACGTTGGTAATGGTGAAGGTTTGCAAATTTCTACCCTTGGCTCAGCGATCTTACCTAACCCATCTCGCCCTCTTCATTTAAATCATGTTCTTCATGTTCCCACAATTACTCGTAACCTTCTTTCTATCTGATAACTTACAACGGATAATAATGTTTTTGTTGAATTTCACCCAACCTCTTGTTTTGTGAAGGATCAAATCTCGGGGAAGGTACTTCTTCACGGTCAACTTAAAGATGGTCTTTATCACATCTCGCCAACGCAGTCCTCTAGTTCTCATGCTATGCTTGGTGAACGTGCTTCTCCTCCGGCGTGGCACGCGCGTCTTGGTCATCCGAATCTTCGCATACTGTCTCAAGTCTTGAACAAATATGGGTTGCCTACAACTCATTGCTTAGAGTCGTTTGTGTGTGACTCCTGCATGGTTTCTAAGAGTCACAAGTTACCCTTTGTTAAATCTTCTTCTATCTCCTTGAAACCTTTACAACTAGTACGTTCGTATCTGTGGGACCCTGCACCTATTTTATCTTATGGTGGTTATTCTTATTACGTGTTGTTTGTGGATGACTATAGCAAGTTTACTTGGTTGTTCCTGCTTAAACGAAAATCTGATGTTGTCGATGCATTCTGCTGATTTCAGCGTCATGTTGAATGTTTGTTTGGAGAGAAAATTCTTGCCTTTCAATTTGACTGCGGTGGAGAGTTTCACTCCCTCCATACGCACTTAGATAAGTGTGGCATTCTTCATCGTGTGTCTTGCCCTCATACTCCTGAACAAAATGGGACTGCTGAGCGTAAGTATCGACACATCGTCGAGACTGCTCTCACCTTTATGTCTATTGCGTCTGTTCCTCAAAAGTTTTGGGATGAAGCTGTCTTAACTGCAGTGTATCTCATCAATCGGCTCCCTACGCCGGTCCTTCACAAACTTACACCTTACGAAAAATTATTTGGAAAACCGCCGGACTATACCTTCCTACGCATCTTCGAATGTGCTTGCTATCCTTGGTTACGACCTTATGCACCTAATAAGCCTTCACCAAGATCTGATCGCTATGTTTTCCTCGGGTATAGCACTCTTCATCATGGCTATCGTTGCTTGTCGCTCACCACTGGTCACCTCCACATTTCCCGCTATGTTGTTTTCGATGAGCGCACTGTTCCTTTTGCTGTGCAGGTGTCGGGTGCATCGCCACCACCGACTGCAGCCCCGGGTCTTCTTGGCATGTTCCCCGGGTCTTGTCTACCAGTAGGTCTCCGGCCGCCACCTGCAACTCCTCATACAGTCCCGCCCGGCCCTGCAACGATCGTCTCTTCACCATCGGTTGTGGCTCCGATCGCGTCTGGTTCGGACTCGAACGATGGCCCTTCCACCCCTCTGGGCTCCTTGCCTGCCTCTAGTGGTGGAGGGTAGGCCCCTGGTTCCCCAATAACACCCGGCCACACCTCGCCAGTAGCTGCTTCGCCAAGTTCGGCAACTTCGTACTCAGACTCGACTACGGCTTGCTCCTCTCCGCCATGTCGAACTAAGTCCCTCGCCGAGATATATGCCACCGTTCCCCCGGTCTCGGCTCGGGCTCTTGTCGTTGCTCGACACCCGTTGCCGACATGTTTTTCGGCCCAGTCAACACTTCCCGATGAGCCTACATGTTACACACAGGCGTCCAAGGATCCGGCTTGGCACGCCACCATGGCGGCTGAGTTTGATGCCCTGTTGCGCAATGGGACGTGGACTCTTGTTCCCCGCCAACCGAGCATGAATGTCGTGGGCTGCAAGTGGGTCTTCAAGCTCAAGCATAAGGCAGATGGTTCGATCGATCGCCACAAGGCGCGCCTTGTGGCCAAAGGTTTCTGACAGCAGCTAGGCATTGACTTCAACGACACCTTCAGCCCGGTCATCAAGATCACAGCCGTTCGGCTTCTCCTCGCTATTGCCATCAGCTATGGCTGGCCCATCTGGCAGTTAGACGTCTCCAACGCCTTTCTTCATGGCTATTTGGAGGAGACAGTCTTTATAGATCAGTCTCCCGGATTCGCTCACCCACTATTCCCGGACCATGTTTGCCACCTTCGCCGCTCGCTGTATGGTTTTCGTCAGGCACCACGAGCGTGGTTCAAAAGGCTCAGCTCGCGTCTGTTGGAGTTGGGGTTTCTTGGTTCTAAGACCGACACCTCACTCTTCTATCGCCGCTCCGGGTCTTCCTCTATCTACATTCTTATTTATGTCGATGACATCCTTGTCACCGGCACAGATGTAGGAGGCGTCAACATGCTGATCCAATCTCTTGGCCGAGAATTTGCTGTTTGTGACCTTGGTGAAGCTCATTTTTTCTTGGGCATTGAGCTTCGACCTCACGATGAAGGATGCGTGCTTTCTCAATCAAAGTATATTATGGATCTTCTTCGCCGCACTGGGATGGAGGCTGCCAAACCTCTTTCTACTCCTCTTAGGGTTGTCTCCTCTGCTCAAACCCCGGTGCCGGCGGACAACTTGCCAGATGCTTCCGTTTACAAAAGCATTGTTGGTGCTCTACAGTATTTTATCATTACACGCCCCGACATTGCATTCGCCGTCAATCGAGCGTGTCAATCAATGCATAATCCACATCTCGAGCATTGGGTCGCCATCAAGCGGTTGTTGCGCTATCTCAAAGGCACCGTTGGCTATGGGTTACTCCTCTGCCGCGGGTCCCCAATTCAACTCAGCACCTTCAGTGATGCCGATTGGGCTGGCTCTTCTGTTGATCGGCGGTCCACCAGTGCGTATCTCATTTATCTGGGTCACAATCTTATTTCATGGAGCTCCAAAAAACAGCACACTGTAGCACGCTCCAGTACGGAGGCTGAGTACAAAGTTGTGGCCAACGCCACTGCTGAACTCATCTGGTTACGTTCCTTCCTCTCTGAACTCGGCTTCGACATGACTTCACGTCCTGTCTTGTGGTGTGACAATATTGGCACCACTTATCTTGCCGCCAATCCAATGTTTCATGTCCGCACGAAACATGTTGAGATCGACTTTCACTTTGTTCGTGAGCGAGTGGCCGTCAAACAACTCGTTGTCTCCTTTGTCTCTACAAAAGACCAACTTGCCGATCTTCTCACCAAAGTTCTGCCTCAATCTCGTTTCACCTGGTTACGTGACAAGCTTCATGTTGTTGATACCACCATGAGCTTGAGGGGGTATGTTAGTGAAACCAGCCTGGCCAGTGCCTCTGCCAGCAATGGCAACTATCATATGCCAACAATAGAAATAGAAGAAGGCAAGACCACAACAGACGATGGCAAGAATAGCAAAACAGGGGATCGAAAATCCCCATGACATACGCATATGAATGCACTAGCTATATTTAGGCCAATTGTAATCTTTGGTATATGTAAATATTTTTCGTTATAAAAGAATAGAAAAGCTCTAAAAAAAAATCAAAGAAGGAGAGCCGAATTCCACAAATCGTTCTGTTTCTTCCTCTTTTCTCTAAATCTTTCATAAAGGAGGACCACCCCCTAGAACTGTGGGGTGTGGGTGGAACCACGGCAACTTCCTACCTCCAACAAATAATCCACTCCCTTAATCCGGATGTTTGTTTTGTTGTTGAAACAAAAGTCTCCAGTTGCAAGGCAATACAGTTCTTCACATTAAATTACATAGACCATTTCCACATTTTAGATGCTGCAGAGGCTATACGATATGGGTGCTCGCCGGCTTATAGTGACGGGGATCGGACCTATAGACTGCGACCCAAGCTGCACCGAGCTGCCTCCCCATTCAACCCCCACCTGGTGCAGATCGTCAACGAGCTCAACAACGAGGACGGCTCCCAAGTCTTCCTCGCCGCCAACTTAAAATCTAGACATCATATACCAACATTAGGTATTGACATCATCAATCTCTTTAGGCGATCGGGTACGACGGCATAACGGCAAGCATGCACAAGTCCGGCCCCTCTCCGGACTCTCTCAGTATCTCATATATCCGTTTTCGCCTCAACAAGTGTCCCACGAATTCTTCAGAATCCAGAATTTGGTTCTGTCGATGGCTGTCCCATAACCCACGATGGTGACTGCATGGTCGAATGTTTTTCGTCGCATTCGCATGGTCCTGTAAAGACACCACCACCGTAGTATGAGAACTCCTATGTGGTAGAGACAAGGACGACAACCGGCTGGTGGGCGACAACGTTCAGCAACGCCTGCTGATCGCCGGAGGGCGCCATGCCGCCATCTCATAACCTCTGATGGTTGCTGCATGGTCTTTGGAGGCAGCCGCGCATATGTCCTTGTACCCTCTATAAGGGTGTACGTCCTCCGTTGCGATGCCGCCATTGTTAATGATGTACTAGAAAGTGCTGTGGGGGTATAGTCTCCGTCACAGCCAAAGTTCTGGGTATCGCAGTCCACAAGTTGTTGTGCTGAGAGAGACATCAATGTTCCCTTAGAGATCTTCGTGATTCTTTCAATCGCAGTCACTGTTGCAAAGGCTCAGTAACTTGCTGTTTATATGTGAATAATATATTAGCGTACAAGTTTTTGAACATAGTGTTGGAGAATGACATAACTTTAAAATATAATGGATGGAATATATATACCAAGTGTCGTATCTCCTTCAAAAAGCCTCTACTTCTCCCACCGTGACCTCCGTTCTTGCTCCCATTAGAAGCTTCCTCAATAGAGAGAGAGAAAAGGGAAGGGAGTTAACATTTCTTGGTATGGAGTGGCCACCACATGTTCTGAGAAGGGAAGCACCGGAAGAGAACACAGAAGAGATCGTGACCTGTGTGAGCCAACCCGCCGTCGGCTCTGTTACTCATGCGATCGTGCGAAGGAAATATCGGAGATAGAAAGTAAATCGGGGAGGAACGCTGCCTGGTGATCAAGACGACAAGAGATCCACTACGGTCCTCGTTGGACTGTAGAGGATCAGTAATGGGGGGGGGGAGCAGCGGCGGAAACGCGAATTTACTGGGAGCTGGGCTTGGACGCATTTTTGGTGTTTTTCTCTCCCCCCCTTGATCAGAGAATCTCTTCTCTGATCAAGACTTAATCTGGTCACTGCAGAGTACAGTCGGTGAGATCCACCGAATTGAACGGTTCAGCAGAAATAATAATTTTTAAAATTCGGATCCCCATTCTCTGCATAGACCGGATTCGGTTCAATCATGCACTGTGAGGAATCGGATTCATGGGTGAAGAGTTACCGTACGTATAACATCCACCCTCTGCGTATTATACCCGTTGTAAACTTCTCAACATAAAATCCACTAATTTAACCGAATCTTTCAACCTGATACGACTGAAGACGTGCATCATTTTGAAAGATACGGATGGACGGGTTTAATATGCATATCATACGCGTCTTTACTAGTAAACGCATGAAAACAGGGATAAATTAGTGCCAACTCTAATCAAACGATTTTATTAATTAATGCTAGATATACGACACTTACCTCTCGATTATTTAAACATCATGATTGCATAAACACAACCTACGGCTATAACTTTGAAACAACACAATGCACACAACTTACGGCTGTAACTTTGAAACAACAACCTTAATACGATAGACAAATTAAACACACACACACACACGTGCGGATACCATGCGGCTCGCCTAGCTCCCCGCTACAAAACATCCTCCTCATGTGGTGGTGGCCACGCTGTGGAGGACAACAGTTTCCACGGTAAGCCCCGGGCCGAAGCCGAAGAGCACCCCCCACTCGAGCCCCTCTCCGGCGGTGCCCAACCCCTCCTCTGCCGATCTCTTCCGCATCTCGTCCAGTGTAGCACGCATTGACTAGACAATGTTGCCGTACTCGCTCATCACATGGCGCGACGCCCGCAGCTTGTCTGGCTTAAGCCCCAGCTTCGCCTCGACCTGGTCCAGGATGGCGCGGCCGCCCGGGTGGGGGACCCAGAAGATGGAGTTCCAGTCGGAGATGTCCAGCGGCGCGAACGCCTCCACCAGGCTGTCCTCGATGTTGCTGGAGATGAGGGTGGGTACCTCCTTGCGCAGCAGGAACGTCATACCCACCTCCCGGATGTGCTCCTCGATGGTGCCGTCGCTGCCTGGGAGTATGGACTGAGCGGCCGACACTATCTCGAAGATGGGCCTCTCGGCGCCCTCCACGGGGTCGGCTCCCACGACCAGCGCCGCGGCCTCGTCCCCGAAGATCGCCTGCCCGATGAGGTTGTCGATACGGGTGTCGTCGGGCCCGCGGAAGCTGACGGCAGAGGTCTCGGAGCACACGACCAGCACCCGGGCGCCCCGGTTGTTCTCGGCGAGATCCTTGGCCAGGCGCAGCACGGTGCCGCCGGCGTAGCAGGCCAGCTTGTACAGCATGACGCGCTTGACGGAGGGGCGGAGGCCGAGCAGCTTGGTGAGCTGGTAGTCGGCGCCGGGCATGTCGACGCCGCTAGTGGTGCAGAAGACCAGGTGGGTGATGTTGGACTTAGGCTGGCCCCAGTCCTGGATGGCCGGGCTGCGGCCTCCTTGCCGAGCTTGGGCACCGCCGCCACCGCGATGTCCTGGCGGGCGTCCAGCGACGGCGCCATGTACGCACACATGTTGGGGTTCTCCTTCAGTATCTCCTCCGTCAGGAGCATGTGCCGCTTCTTGATCATGGAGTTGTCGCCTGCCGCCAAAAAGACATAAAGAAAGTACACGAGCATCACTTTGATAACATAATAGGTTACGATGGAATAATTAATTATTTTGAATTATTTACTGCAGAATAAAAAATATTTTTAAAATAGTAAGATAAAATTTAACATGGAATATAATATTTTTACATTTAAAGAGAAATGATTTATTTAACCTATTTCGAAAATAAATCGCTTTTTTATGTAACGAGAATACTGAATTCCTCCTATCAAACTCAAATTATTTGACTTATCTCAAAAATTAGAAGACTCTATTATGCTGGATTTTGTTATCAAAATAAGGCAAGGTAATAGTCGGTTTCCAGTCTTGGCCACGCTATAGGGTGGGCTCTATCAGATCCGGCCATTGTGTGAAACATAGTACTCTTTTCTTCTCACTGGGTTTTCCTAACTTGTCTTACTAGATTAACTTATGGCTAAATAGAGCTGTGCTTAAATCCACTGAAAGTGGCACTCACATGCAGAATAAGAATAGATGAACCCTATATATGTTCTGAATCAAATAGGATCCACGATCATCCGAGTGAGAAATCTTGCGTTCTCCACGAGGAAGCACTGGAGGCAAAGGAGAGAGCAGACTAACAAGACTATATATGGACTCTTACATAGGGTTTTGAACTTCTCCTTCAGCTCCACCTTGTGCTCACTGTTGGTAATCCGGAAGTAGTAGTCTGGGTACGTGCTTTGGTCGACAGCGTTGGGAGGAACGGCCGTGCCGATGGCCAGAACAGCGGCCGGGCCGTCAGCCCTCTGCGCCCTGCGGATGGCGTCGACGCTGGGGGACATCATCTTCTCTACTCTGCGATCGAGACGAGGCCTCCAGCGGTGTCTTCGCTGCTACGGCTGGTCCAGCAGACAGCGTGGTGAAGGATGAGGAACGACAGGGATCAACGTTGCGGATGACTAGCTGATGGGACTAACCGGCAGCCCGTCTAAATGTTCATTGATGAGTGTAGTAGAGGGAGATGACACGGCCAGTGGGGCTGTTAAAAACTCATTTAGAGCCGGCTTGCTACGTGCCGGTTTGCTACGTGGACGAGGTATTTCAGATTTCATGTTCTCAGATCTCATATTTCAAAGAGACAAGAAAAAATTATTTTGAGTAAAATGAATAGTTTAATAGAATAAGTGATGTTTATCTTTTTAGGTAAAATAATTTATTATACTTATTTTAAAAATAATATGTCTGCGTCAAGTACAACTTGTCCGCACTCTCAAACGAATAAGTGGCATAACTCTTATCCCGCAAATAAATTGAGTGCGGTGCAGCAAGTTGTGTCCGGCACAATTTTTTTTATTCTTTTTAGGTCGGTCTCAGCATGATTGACCTGTCTGTACAAATCCATCCTTTATTAGATGATCTAAAAAATATAAAAGATTAAAAATCAAATCCAATGAACAATGATTTGAGTTTGATTTTTTATTTGTCAGATTATTTTTGGATCATCCGATAAGAGATCAGGTGTCGGCCATGGTAAAAATTTAAAAATAAAATAAAGAAATGTTGTTGCTGCAGCCGACGACTGCCCACTTGGCGCAGCAAGTAAAACTCCAAACTTATATAAGATTAAGTGGGTGGGTAGATATTAATTATTGACAAAAAAGTAGGTTTTTTACTTTTCTATTCCTCTGGTCTTCTTATTTGCTTAAAATTTCTATCAAATATATCTATAAAAAATATGTCATTTTAGTAACTTATATAAAATATTTATGTATATAAATATGCCATCATCATGTCAATTTGAAACATTATAGCTAGTACCTAGGAGGGTATGTACGGTAATGTACGAGTAAACATGGTATTTTTGAAATTTAATGTATAAGAGTAGTTATTATGAAATTATCCCTGTATATTTCTAAAGTATTTTTTTATATTAGTTCATCTTGTTATTACTGAGGGAGGTGAATAATAACCATAGCTTTGTCTTTTTTTCCTTTCTGTGTGTGCACGTGTTAAAAACATTTTTATGCTGTACGTTTGGCCACTTCTCCATTTCCAAGAAGAAGAGGGAATCCGATGTCAAGTCGCATGCAAACTGTCGCATATGAGCATCCTGCTTTGGAACCATTGATTTATTATACATTTGTTACATTTATGTCATGGACCTATTTTGTTTAATATGCCAAACATTGAGTGAGAATTTCTCATTATTTTCAAAAACTTGATTTTTGAGAGAATTGAAAAGTATGATGTGGTCATCTTCTCTTTTTTTTTGGACTTTTTACCCTTCTAACTTCTCTTAACCACTGCTTTATTTGGAGAGTGACTCATTCCGGTACAAGTAATTTCACATTGTTTATACCTAAATAAATCCCACTTTACTTTGAACTTATTCCTTTTATATGGAATAAGCCACCAGAATGAAAAAAAATATATATATAATAAAAATATCATTGATACTTATTTTAAATGGAATAAGTAATTCTAATATTTTTGTCAGAATTGTTTGTTTCTCTTATTTCGATATAAGTCATTCTCACTCAGTAATTCACACCATCAAAGTGGAGGTGCCTTATTCTCCTATAAAAACAACGCTTAAAACAGAGAACCTCTAAATTGTGACATGAAGTGTAAGTAAACACAAAGCCTCATAGAGATAGGTGTTAAAAGCATGAATTTTAATTTATGGACATCAAAATTAAGGTGACATCTCTCGATAGAATAGTCCTATATCGGAAAAAAGATAAAATCAAAGAATGTTTAATAGATGGTACCTATTTCACTCATAGTCTTAAGGTTTTGAGTTTGATAGTCTAATAATTTCAACATGGTATCAGAACCCAGATTATGAACCGGGGGCCGCGCACCCCATATTTGTGATTCACGTGACAAAGCTTAAAATCGGCCTGCATGAGGAGGCATGATAGAATAGTCCTATATCGAAAAAATGACAAAGTCAAAGAATGTTTAATAAATGGTGGCTACTCTACTCAAAGCCTTGTTTTGAGTTGGATGGCCTAATAATTTTAACATCTCTCAATTTAATATGCATGAGGAGAAAAAAATATGCATTGCATTTTATTGATTCAATGACTATGTCACCACATCATAGAAGAATATATTTTTATATGTTTGAATACAGCAGAGAAGTATACTAAAGAACTATATTATTGCAACATCATTTTCCAAAAAAAAATGCGACAGTATCTTTGCATTGCCAAGTCAGTCGATCTGACATCACATGTTTTCATGACAAATCTTGTCTTGACTCCCACATGGCAGAAATAAAATACGTTTTCGTTATTTTATTTGTAAACTTAATTATCTTGGCCACCCAGATAATCGAGAGGGCGTGAGTCACGTGATATGCTTAGGGATGTAAGTGGTACTTAAAAAATCTATTTATCCGTTCAGTTCAGTTTCCTATGCTTAAAGGTCAAAAAAATGATATAAGTTAAAAAATAAGGATAAAATTATTATTCGTATCCGAATGATTTAAAATAAAGATAAAGATACATTTTTTACAAATCCGATGCTTTCTTTCACTTATCTTATCTATTGATTATATCTTAATTAAAACTCTATTTATATATGAAATCTCCAATCATGTACTTACATGATTACATATCTTATTTTTCACATCATTCTTTTAACCATTTTTCTCCCTCATTCACTAGTTTGCCAAGTTCATTTAGACAGATGTCACGTAATTTATAATTAAATTTATGAGATTTAATTAGAAATAATTTTTACATATATTTATTTTGAAGAGAAATAAGTGGTACACCTCAAATGTTAATGCACACACCTGGTGTGCACCAAATATTTCTAAAAAAGATGCTAACCTTAAGCATTGATAGCATATCAAGGCTTTGATACTTAATTTGTTTGCATAATAAATTATTTGGAATTATTTATTCGGAATAACATATACTAGAATAAGAGGTGCTTAATTTTGATAGTTTTGTGGGACCCACTGGTGGAATAAGAAAGATAAACAATTCTTAGATCGAATTGTTTATTCTTCTTATCGTAGTATAAGAAATTCTAACGTGATATAAGTCATTCCGTCCATCAAAATAGAATTAACCTCACTCTAAGAATAAGAAACCTTATTCTTCTCATATTCTCTAATCAAAGTGACGCTATACATGTCAAAAGTCCACTTCCTAATATGAGCTCGAAAGGGTGTAAAGCGTCACTTGGTGAAGTGATAACTTTGATTTAAAGTGTATCATTACGATTTGCTACCAACGTCTTCGTTTTGAGACGTTCATTTAGTTTAGAGGTTGGTTACTATCTATTATTACTATTTTTCATCATTGGCCAATTGAAGTCTCTTCACGATTCACTTATCCTTGACAAGGATTCTTTATGATCCCTTATACTCAAATTGACTTTTTATCATTTATGTTTTAGCATTGTCTTTGATTGATGGGACTGAGTACCTTTCATTTCTCAGTATGAGTAAAATTGTGTAGAACTTTATGTGGCCCTCTTTGTCTCTTTGATTTTTTAAATGCATGGTTAGCACATTTCAAGGATGATACATGGTGTCGTCTGAAGCTTAAAAGAATGGTATGCATAATGAGGCATGCAATAAGTGGGTGTGTGATTGGGATCTCATTTATCATGGGTGATACATGAGAGTTGTAAACAAGATATGACTAATGGCCAAGTTGAACTGAAGAAAAATGGGCGAATAAAATAAATCTGATTAGGAAATAGGTGTATCCTTATGTTTATCAAAACTTATGTAAATACATATAGTTTCCTTATCCTTAACCTTAATTTATATCCTTATCCTTATCCTTAAAATGGAACGTTATCCTAATTATTTGAATATAGATAGTTTCCTTAGCCTTATCCTTAATTTTGTATCTCAATCCTTAAAATACAAATAGTTTCCTCATCCTTTAATTACCATAGAACATAAGATTATATGATAAAGAATTCACTTTTTTATAGACAAAAAACTCATAATTTGATTAATAACTATTTATTATATTATTATAATTACTATTTTAACTTTTTTTAAAAATTGATAAAAAATTTATAAATATTTTGTTGAATTTTTTCAATATTTTAACTATTTGACCGAATTTTTAACCGTCCTATTCAAATTTTAAATCGAATCATATTCCAAAGACTTGTTTGTCCTATACTATCGGTACCGTATTTAACTAACTGTGGTTGAGTTGAGACTTGAGGGGGACTCGTTTGTCATTAGTCTTTTGCCCACCCTCTGCCACCAATCCCCTTCACTAGGGGAGAGAAGGACTCTTTTGTAATTTTATAATTACGTCCATCTCCCCTATTCCACTTCGCTTGAGGACAGAAAAAAACGTAAGCGCCCACCAACCGCGAGCTGCCGCCTCCACAATTAATTAATTAATTAATTAATCATAATAGTTCTCGGTCTATGTGTACGGGCGTCTGCTGGGTGAGTGGGGCCCACATTTTTCGTTTTCATAGCTTTCCTTGTGGAACGTTCAGATCTTCGGGTCCTATGGACCCCACGAGCGCGATGTTAGGACGCGGCAATCAGACGGCTGGCATTACGACATGACAACCGATTAAAGCCGTTCGGTTCAAATATTTACAGATGACCAAAAGTAAAATCTGAAAGATCTTTTCAAGTTAGTAGTAATTTTGAAATAGTCGATAATTTCGTCCAACTAAATGAAAAATTTAAGTTTACCTGATTATCTAGAAAAATAATCATATAAAAATAAATATTTTAAAAAATTAAATTTCAACTAATAATAAAACTTGAGATCTCTAAACTAAGAGCCAAGAGATGAATCAACTGTGCTAAACATTTGCTTTTAGCCGTTCTGTGGCTTGTCGGCCAAAGACCAAGTCCAATCGATGGAAGCGACAACCAAGGGACAAAGGTACAGTGTTCCCGACGCCCCGGGTTTGTGGGATGATGCACATTGGGCCATCCATCTCCAAGCAAATGGGAATCAGGGGGGAAAGTAACAAGGGGAGCCTATTTATGAATAGACCAATAGATCATACTTACATTCATGAGATATTGTCCTATGAACCACTCTTGTATATTAAGTTTCAAAAGTCTATTGCTTATATGCATATTATCTTACATACTTTACAAAATACATAGTTATCAAACATGTTACTTCAATGGTATATATAAATTTTTTATACATATCAAATATGTAATCAAAGTAACAAAATTTTGAAATATTATGTGTTAAGATGATATGTAAGATAATATACAAATCAGTTGGAATTTTTGAAACTTAAACGTAATAAGAGATTAAGAGTGATTAATATGCAATTATCCCTATATTCATGATATGTGTCACAAGATTTTTACCTTATTTTCCTCAACCATTTCCTTACACATGACGCAGGTGAACTTGGGCACTGATGAGCCTGTGGCTTGGAGACGTGAGTGACTTTTCCTTTTAGGATTTTTAAGTTATTAGTCCCTTTAATTTACCTTATTTAGAAAGAAACTCAATGTATCTTCTCAATTTAGTAAAACCTCCCTATAACTTCACTTTTATTTGTAAAATGATCCCTTTTCCGAGAGTTATTCCAAAATAATCTAAGTATGTAAGGACTTCCTCTGAATTGTCTAGGGTGTTTTACAAATAAAAGAGTGAATATAGGAAATTTTTACTAAATACAAAAGATACATGAAGGTTTTTTTAGTTAGATAAATTAAAGGGACTAAAAACTGAAAAACCGTTCTTCTATTAGAAGATTTTGAGATAAAATATCAAGTCTTGCTAGAATATTGGAAAAAAAAATTATCTTAAAGTTTACGAGGGCTTATGTCTCAATATGCTAACGCAGAATTTTTTTATAATTAAGATATGTCATGATATCTTTGGGCATGTACGATGGAACTAATCCAGAAAGATTCATAGAATCAGCTCCAAAGAAAATTTCCTAAAAAACGGATCTTTTAGATCTCAAAAATGATGGACGCACTCTTATATGCCTTTTTAATGGGTTTTTTAGTTTTTACTCCCTTCAATTTATCTAATTTTTTTAAAAAATCCATGTATATTTAGTTTTTATTCGGAAAACACCCTACAAAATTCAGAAGAAGTCTCTAAACACTTTAGGATATTTTGGAATAACTTCCTGATAAAAGATCTTTTGCAAATAGAAGTGAGATTACAAGAAACTTTTTTTCTAAATTAGGTAGCTTAAAGGGGCAAATAACTAAATAAACCCCTTTTTAATGTAATTACTTAATTATTTTTAGTCCTTATATGCTGTCAGTTGACTATGTTACTTCTATGTACTACAGGAAGTATAGAAAATTTTAGGACTGTCAACGGAAATTCGATTATCCGATTTTTTGATTCGTTATTGAAAAAAAATATCCGTTTTCAATAAAAAATAAGCTATAGGAATTGGAATCGGAAACACTTATTTTCGTATCCACTTTCCGATTTTTTATTCCAATTATTATTAAAGATTTTTAAATATAATTTTACGGATACATGGTTACATTCATTGTGTTTTAATCTTATTGATCATTATCTAATATACTAAGACGTATTTGTTATATTTAGGTCTCATTCTATATGTTTTAAATAAATAAATCAAGAAATTAACAATTTTCGATAATTATCAGAAATAATGTTCGATTCTAATATTGGAATCAGAAACTAAAAATAGACTTTCTTATTTTATCGGAAACGGAAACGGAAAATATATTTTCCGATTTCATTGGAATCGAAAACGGAAACAAGTTATCGAAATCGAAAAACGGAAACATATGTTTCTGTATCTATATCCTACCCGTTTACAACCCTAATAGAAATATTGTTATATCTCACTTTTTACCGTACACTTGTTAAAGGTCATTTGTTCATTTGATCATGTATTTTATGTTAAAATTCTTCTTGATATAATTTTTAATTTTTTTTTTGATCAAGTGATCTAATCATGCTCAATAAGTACGATAAAGGAAGACATGTGAAAACCTTCTATTTTTAAGATGAAAAAGGAAACTCTCATTTAGTTTAGCAGGTCTTAGACAGCACAATGGGAACAGTGCCGGCTCCTATTAGTCGAATGTGCGAGCAACACGCCTCCAATTAGGCGATATTGCATGCGTGTCGGGAATATTTAGCTTTTACGTGCATCAACGCACGCCAGGAACATGTCATGCGCATCAATCGTAAGAGCAGCGTCACTCGGACATTCACCCCGGCATCTACGACGAGGCCACTTTGCTTTCCTATGCCTTCTTCCTTCTGGTTGTGTCCATAGTTAGTTAAATATTTTATAATACTCATATGATTTATATATGGGATTTTTGCATATATATTCCACAAAAATACGTTATTTGCATGTATACTCCTAATTCTCACATATTATCATCAATATCTCTGCAATCTTCAAAATGTTACATTTATGTCCTCCCGTCAAATTTAGGTTAATTTCAACGAAATATGTCAACAACATTACATAAATCATGACATCATTAGAGGTGTCGGGGTACAAAATGTAAGATTATAGTATATTGAGGGGTATCTATGCAAAATATTAATGAATATAAAAGTATTTGTGCCAAACTATTAGATTGAGGGGTATAAAGTGCAACATTTTGAAGATTGCAGGGATATTGATGATAATTTGTGAGAATCGGAGATATATATGCAAATACGGTGTTTTTGAGGGATATACATGTAAAAAACCCTTTATACATTTTTAAGTTTTTGAATAAAACTTCTATACGTCGAATCGAATTGAAAGATAGAAAAAAATATTCATCTTTTTTCTGTCAACCATTTTATTGACGTATAATACAAAAACGTTTAATATTTATCGTTTAATACATTATATTATTGAATTAAAATAAGATTTTTATCACTTAAATATCATAAAACATAAAATTATATGATAAATATTCGCTCTTTTATTGACAAAAATCATAATTTAATTAATAACTGTTTATTATATCATTATAGTTGTTATTTTAACTTTTTAAAAATCTTGATAAAAAATTATTAATATCTTGTTGATTTTTTTTTAATATTTCAATTGACCGAATTTTCAACCATCTTATTAAAATTTTAGATCAAATTATATTTGAACATATATTTGTTATATACTACTTTTACCCGTATTTAAGTAACTATGGTTGCGCCCAAGACCAAGTCCTGTGGCGGCAGCCGCTTATTAGGCTCAACAAAGGTGGGCGGTCCAGTTAGAAGTTGCCCGGTCATGCCACGCTATAAATCTCAACTTTGATGTCACGAGGCCGATCTCTTCTGCGTGCCTCCAATTTGGACGTCAAGGTCATGCCTCAAATCAGTTGAAATTTTCTTTTTTTTCTTATACTTTTCACATGGGATTGAATCGAATTGCTTTTTTGTTCACGCGTGCAACAAGAGACAAGTTGCTTCTAATAGGAGTAAATTATTTAATGGGCTTTTAATCGAAAACCAGAGCCCACCTGATTTTCTCTTTAATTTTTGTGATCGTAGGCTTGGGGCTTCGGCACTTGTCTCACCTCCCACCGTTCATCTGGGCCAGCTCCCGCCGCTTGGCTTCATCTCTGCTGTTCACTCATCCAGCTAGTTCGAGGAGTTCCCTCCTCTACACTTTCTAAAGAATCTAACATATGCAAAAAAAAAATATTTAAATTTTCTCTTTGTTATGAAATAAGTCTTAATTGGTGAGTGATGATAGATTTGAAGATAGAAAATTCTCTGCCTATACAATGATTTGCATATGCGTGTTTTAAAAGAGATTTTCGCATATGTATGCATTTTACAGGTAGTTTTCTATATATATATGGAATTTTTTAGGGGTTATTTTCGTACATATTTTTAAGCGGCCAAATTCAACCAACATCTAGTTAAAGTTGAGTCACAACCCTCGTTCATGTGGGAAGATTAAAATTCTAGCATTTTCGGTATCAATCTTTCGCTTAAGGAGACATGCTGAACATAGATCGTATGAACTCATGAGATAAATCTTCCTCCTATAAGGCCATTAGAGATGAGATTCAAACTATGATCTTCCTTATGAGAGGGAGGTCTAACGTCATTGAATCATACGCTATTGGGAAGGACTTGTTATACTAGAGCCAACACATTTTGATCGGACGGTAATACCTCAGCAGGACGTCGTCTAGGGCCTACAGGGGAGGGTTTCTTTTTGTTCTTTTTTTTAAATCATTCGATCAAAAATTAGTAGTACAGATATTAACTTGGAATGAGTCTTGAGATTGGTATTTTTTTTTTTTAAAAAGGAAAAAAGTGTGATCGGATGGTAGCTAAAGACAATGACAATCCAACATCCATCCAGTGGGATTCTGAGATCTCATTGAATTTTGTTAAATCTATTAGCCTAATTTAAAATAGTCTAATTTGAGATTCCACTTACCCATCTCAAGACTCCTTTGGTCCAACCCAAGATCTTATGTGACCTAACTTAAGACTCCACTGACCTAATCATGCTTATGATCTAATGTCCGAATAATCCAACTATACGAAATTTCTGTATCCACCACTGACTAAGGGGGCAATATAATTCACGTGAATTTACCGGATAACAGCTAAGAGGACATTATAATTCACTTCTAACTAAAAATGAGGTTCATTTTCTCGGAGCTTTTTATGTCTTTCTCTTCTCATTAATCTACACTATAAATATCAGTGTTAGCACTAGATGAGAAAATATCTCTCTACCAATGACAAAGAAAGAAGTAAATAAAAGAATTCCATGGAATTTTTCCGAAGATCTGAGAAAAAAAAGGTGGATTTAGGACAGACCGAGCCATCACGCGTGGCCCCTCGCCGTGTTCGTTTACCTGATGCGCGTGGAAACACACACACCGGATAGGGACTGGTGGGGCCACTGCTTATATATGACGCAAGAAAAAGCCTTTGCCCCCTCCTCGGTCTCTCATGCCCCCACGCAGCTTCTCTTCTTTGGGCGCATGTGAAGCAAGGAATTCCAATTTCTTCCCATCCTTTCCCTCCTTCAAAGTTCTGCCCTTTTACCGGCGTGCGTCCAACCCCATAATTCCCACCTCCTCCTCTTCAGCAGGAGGGGCGAGAAGGGTTGGGAGATCCCATAGGTGGCGCCAGGACAGAAAAGGTGACCTTTTTGGTTCTCTCTTGCAGTCCAATTTTGTGGATGTTGGCCCTGTTGGGTGTCTGTGTGTGTTTTTCTCTGTAAATTCTTGTGCTGCTATGCTTTGCTTCAATGGTGTCTATTTCTTCCTTCCATGTTTGTTTCTATATGTAATTTTTTTTTTCTTATTTGGTTACCCACATGCTCTGTAGGGTTTGCCTTGACTGGAGTTTGGATGGTAGGGATCTGCTGTTCCATCTGATCTTGGAGGTAAGCTTGTAAGGTTCGAGGGTAACAGCACATTGTGAGGGGGCTCATTACTGGCACTGGTGGAATGGCACAAGTTTGAGATTTTTCAACTGGGTTTTTGCGGACGGTTCCTGTTGGGTATTCTTGGTTCCTGTTTGCGCAAGACTGATATATAGAAAGATTGACTCTTAATTGATTTCAAAGGTGGGGTTTTAGGTGGTATGCTGGCCTCAGATTTTGGCGGCCAGTTTGGTCGGATTTTGTGCACACAAACTCAAGAATTGACTCTTAATTGATTCGATAGAGAGTGAATAATTTTGTTTTTTCTGGTTTTGGATAGAACTCTTGTAAGGGTGAATTTGGTGCTGCCTGTGGTTGACGATTGTGGCTTATACCTGATTGAGTTGCTTTTATTGGAGTTTGGACAAAGGATGGCTGGAATTGACATCTCAAAGTATGCCCACAGCCCCGTTCACAAGGCCATCCTAACTAGGGATTATGCTGGGCTGAGATGCATACTTGCATCGCTCCCACGTCTAGCTGACCCATCTGAGATCCAGACAGAAGCAGCTTCAATTGCTGAGGAGGAAAAGGCCGACACAATCTCTGCTGTGATTGACCGTCGAGATGTCCCCAACAGGGAGACTCCTCTTCATCTTGCAGTCAAGCTGGCTGATGCAACTACAACAGAGATGCTAATGGTTGCGGGTGCCAACTGGAGCCTACAGAATGAGCAAGGTTGGAATGCTCTCCAGGAAGCGATTTGCACAAGGCAAGAGAACCTTGCAAAGATTATAGTTCGTCATTACCAGTCATTGTCCTGGGCCAAGTGGTGCCGGAGGCTTCCCCGGGTTGTTGGGACCATAAGGAGGATGAGGGACTTCTATATGGAGATAACTTTTAACTTTGAGAGCTCAGTGATCCCATTCATATCCAGAATTGCTCCTTCAGATACATATAAGATATGGAAGAGGGGCTCTAATCTCAGGGCAGACATGACATTGGCAGGTTTTGATGGCTTTAGGATTCAACGTTCTGATCAGAGTATTTTGTTCCTCGGTGATGGATCAGAGGATGGGAAGGTGCCACCTGGGTCTTTGTGTATGATCTCGCATAAGGATAGGGAAATTATGAATACTCTTGATGGAGCAGGAACTCCAGCCACCGAAGAAGAGATTGAACAAGAAGTTTCCACAATGTCTCAAACAAATATTTTCCGGCCTGGGATAGATGTGACTCAGGCAGTGCTTTTACCACAGTTGACATGGAGGAGACAGGAGAAAACAGAGATGGTGGGCCCATGGAAGGCTAAAGTTTATGATATGCATCATGTGGTTGTTAGTGTGAAATCTCGGCGAGTACCAGGTGCTATGACAGATGAGGAATTCTTCTCTTCTTGTAATGAGAATGATACTGAAAGTGAAGGATATGATGACGTCTTGACAGAGGAGGAGAGGAAGCAGTTAGAGGTTGCTCTAAAAATGGATTCCTCAGATGTGCCTGTTGAACTTGAGTCTGATGATCTTGTTGTACATCGACATAGTGGCCATGAGGAAAGAGAAATCCCAATTGAGGATGTCAGTACTTCTAACAACACCAAGTCCAAACAAGACCAGAAAGGATGGTTTGGCAACTGGGGAAGAAGAGGTTCGAATCACAAACAGGAAGGTCAAAAAAAACTTGCTCCTCCTAGGAACTCACTTTGCACAGATGAGAAGGTGAGTGATCTATTAGGGGATTCTCCATTGTTATGTGAAAGTAGGCAAGGAAGGCATTCTGATGAGATTGCGTCTACTAGGGGTGAGGATCTAAGGAGAAGAAAGGATAAGGATTCAAGAAAGACAGCTGCAAGTGTGGAAAGCCGTGTGAGTGAGTACAAGAAAGGATTAAGGCCTATCTTATGGCTTTCTCCTGACTTCCCACTCCAGACAGAAGAACTTCTTCCTTTGCTTGACATTCTTGCTAACAAGGTCAAGGCTATACGTCGCTTAAGGGAGCTACTAACAACAAAGCTTCCTTCAGGGTCATTTCCAGTCAAGGTATGTAAAAGTCTCAGGGATGGGCTCTTGCATAGCACAATGAACTATCCTTTTGGCATGCATCTTTCTTGAACTGATAAATTGGATGGACCTATTTCATGCACCTTCATATGCCTGCAATCTTCTCAAGTAGGAAAATATTACTGTTTAACATTCTGATGAATATTTTGTTTTTGCTCCATTACCATTTTTTTGAAAGTGGTGCTCCATTACCATTTACATTGCAGAAACAGTAACACCATCTCTGATTTCTTGAGGATCTGTCATTAAAAATTAATATGAATATAGTTCCCTACACAGTATAAGCACTGAAAATTTGATTACATGTTTGCTTGATTGAAAGTGCATTGCACGCTTGACTTCTATAACTAAAATGGTTTTATGGACTTCACACAAGGATTTAATTTTGTTGGCTTGAGAAATAAACGGCACATCTTGGTCTGAGTAAGAATCATTTACCTGACTTAATCAATAAAGTCTCTTCTTCTAGTTCTTTCATGATCTTAACATGTATGCTCATGCTATGATGATTCTGTCTTCACAGATGCTGAAGACAGAAGCCTCTTAAAATTGTTTTTTGATATCCTTCAGTTTATTATTACTTTATCAAAGTTATCAAGTCTGTTAAAATTGAAAATAGTTATCTTTACGTTTAACCAAGTTGAAGAGTTGAGATCTTACTTGATTGAATGAATCTCTTATGCTGGGTGGGGACTTTAGCTCCATACTACCCAGTGCAAGAGAGATGCGGAGCGTGGCCCCTATTTAGAGCCCAGCCTCTACCTTTCTCTCTTGAGAGGGTGGCCCACTGTCCCTTCTTAAGGGTGGGCTGACCTAATGTGTCTGGCTCTAATAGGCTGGCCCAGTTTCGGTCGGCCCACTGGATAAATGGAAATGTTTTTAAGCAGATTTCTGAAACATCTCATTGATTCCAATTTTGATAAAAAAGATTGGAATGAAAATTGAATTGGAAACAAGTGATTCCAATGATTATTCTTCTCAGAACTGAAACCAAAAATATTTGTTTCGGACATTGTTCCTGACCCTTTGACACTGTAGTTGCAAGGAGTGCTACTTTTTAGTTCTACTGTTTCATTGCTGGGACTGTTGCATTTTGTTAAACATTATATTTGCTCTCATTTTCCCTATGTGTGTCACAGCAAAGGAAATTTTCTTCTCTGAAAGATAAACTGGTTTTTGGGGGATACTTAATTATACTTTTGTAGTAAGATAATTAGCTACTGGATCTTCCATGGCAAGACCAGATGATTGGAGGAGCTTTTCCCTTTCATTTGTGATTGAGTTTGGGAGTGGACTTTTGGTGGTTGGTTGTTGGGGGCAACTGGCAAGGAAGCCAGAAACAGATTGGGGACTGGGATCAGGAGGTCCCTTCCAATTTGGGTCAGGATTAGATCATCCAGATTTGCTGATCTAAGGGAAAAACGTTGATCCCTAAATTGACTTCAATCTTATTTTAAAAAATAAGAAAAAATAGAAAAATGAGGAAATATGCAAAAAAGAATAGAATCATAAAAAATAAATATCTCACAGTAAAAATCATAACTCCATGTAATAACATTGATTAAAACTCTAGCTTGCAGGCCAGATTAGCCTGGATCGGCCTGATCCACAGATGTGACCAATTTTGCACCAATTCGGTCCTGTTTCTTTTTTTTTTCTTTTTTAATTTACAGTTTCCACAGTGGGATTCCCCCCCACCCCAACAAACACGCACACACTCAAAAACAAAAGATCGGATTGGCTAGACTTGATTCCAATCTGGATCAGACAATTGGGATCAGAATCAGCCGATCTTCATGGTCGGGTGGTTTTTTATTTTGTGGGTGGGGGGTTGGTGGCGTGGTTTTTGTTCAGTGGCTGCTTTTGGGGGCATGTTTATTTTGTGTAGGGGGTCTCTTTTGTGGAAATGTTACTGTATATAATGGCTGCATCTTGGGGCTAGTACCTTTTGCTTTTCACTTATTGTATACTTCACCTTTTACTTAAAGAATAAACGGTACACTACAAGCGACATTCAAAAACTGAGAGAGCAATTTTTTGTCTATATATACTAAATGAGTTACCTTTTATGTTAAAGAAGAAACTCTCTTGTTTCCAAGAGTGGATCCATGTGACTAGATAATGGCAAAGGTGTTATGAACAGATGCCCTTCTAGATGTGGATCCACTTTCCAACCTCATCCTGGGACACTAACGTGCATCTCCTTTATTGTGTGAGGAGTTACATGCATTACAGACTTCTTGTCCATTGATCTTCCCTCTGACCCTTTTAACTTTTTGAAATCATGTTTTCTCATTTTTTTCGGAAGGTGGCAGAAGCCACAATTGACACCCCAAGCGGTAAGGCAACAGGTTTTGATCCCGGTATTTGGAGGTTTGAATCCTTCCGTTCCAGATCAATTCTTCAGAATCAAAATGTGAAAAATCTCTCCATTAAACCATTTGTTAAAGCGTAAAGTGAATAGGGTATTCCAGAGTCTATGTAGGGACTAAACAAAAGAATGGAGGTTTTTGAGATAATTCTATCACCGCTTTTAAGTTAAAGCCCCTAAAACTGAGATGGAGTAAAATTCAAATAGGAATATAAAACATATTTTGACCCATTTACTTCTGTATCTGGTTCAAATGAATAAAGATTGTAAGTTACTGTAGCGGGAGGAAATTCATAGAAGAAAATTGGTTACCAGGTAGGTAACCAACACTTCAAGAGTTACAGAGAAGGAACACAATTAAATACAAGCCTCTAAAAAGAAACAACATTAGAGAGTGAAGCGATCCCACAAGAGTAATGATGAAGTAACCACTGATTCTGCAGCCCAATCTCCGAAAAGACCAAATCTCCATCTATTAATCAGTTTGAAATCATGTTTTCTCATTGCACATCCGAATTCTTGATTTGACGATTTTTCCTTCCGGTGAATTGAAGTGATGAGGTTCATTGAATCATTAATTGGAATTAGACAAAAGCTGTACCAAGGAAACCTGAATTTGGAATAAACCTGAATTCTACATTTGCTTGGAAATGATGATGGCAAGCAGATGCCTTTTCTTCTAGGATTCTTTTACAAGTATCCCTGCTCTTTTATAGTTATATGTGGAGATCCCTGGCGCAAATCTATGTATGTGACAAGCCCTTTCCTAGATTGATATACTTCTATAAAATGGCGGCTTATTCATAACACTCTTTACTCTCTTGTTATCGTTATCATTATATGTTTGAGTATTTCCAAAACGGAAGGTTTCAGTGAGATATGGTTCTTAATTTCTTGAAAGCAGTATGCGGGGGCATGTTTGACAATAAATGACTATAGCATTTTTTTTTTTTGGTTAAAGGATTATTGCATTTTCTAATCTGGGGCACGCTATCGGTAACTCATCATCATCTTAACCTGATCCCATCAATCTGGGGTTGTTAGATCCAACATAGTATCCAAAGAATTGGTGAAGTATTCTGATCATTTGCCTTACCTACCATCAACCCTCCACAACATGGCGCTGACTACTTGGTTAAGATAACTTGCAACATGATAGGGTTTGTCAAGGATCTTGCAAGATCTATTAATAATGGTGAAAGCTACATCCTTGGTTCCAATTTAAACTCACACAATGAAGGAGCAATCTTTAAACATTCCCGAGACATTGAAAAGGATCATAATGCGGATGGAAAGAGCCTAGACTTCCTCACAAACCATGCGTAAAAGCTCACATTGAATTTATGTCAACGAATACAAGAGAGAGGATTATTCCATTAAGTAGGTTATTAGTTTTTTTTTGTAGGTTCATTGTTACTGTAGCCCCTTTAATTATTATTTAACATTGTAGGGTCAGCTTTTGGGTTGGCCATTCCAAAACTGTTCCATATTGACCAATCACAAGAGTCAGTAATCTGCTTCAATTTGCTGGTTGAGAAACCAATTCTGATCAGCTTAGGCAGATCAGGAACATCCAATCCTTGAAATCATAGAGTTTGCATTAGTTTAATGATACATCGCAAATCCATAGTATGACAAATTTCTTCATTTGTGTAAGTACGTTGCTCAAAATCAATTTGATATAGCTGGCCTTTTTATATATATATGTGTACCTCTTCTTTATATTACAACATTCCAAGTAGCAAATGTGGAAGACTTGGTCTGCTCCCAAGTTGGGTTCTTTGGTCTAGTGCGGTTGGTACAGTTCTTACCTGGATTCCTCCACTTTGTTTATTTCCTTGTGACTATTAAGTTGGACATTTTACATATTCGCTGATAAAAATTTCCCCTTGTTTGGGGGGGGGTGGGGTATGTGATCTCTTAGAAGAAGTTAACATTGAATCATGCGCAGGTTGCCATTCCAGTTATTCCTACAATTAGAGTGCTCGTAACATTTACAAAGTTTGAAGAACTACAGCCAGCTGATGAGTTCCTCACACCGCCTTCAAGCCCACAGAACCAGAGCCCTGCTAGACAGTCTTCTTCAAGTTCATGGCTTCAGTGGATCAAGGGCCCCTACATGCAGAAGTATGCTGCAAGCTCGGGGCCTAATAACCGTGTAGAAGATGTCCAAGATCCATTTATCATACCATCAGATTATACTTGGGTTACCCCGGAAGCCAAGAGAAAGGAGTTGCAGGAGAAGCAGAACAAGTCCAAGAAGGGCAGAGCTCGGAACCAGTGACAGTCTGCAGAAGTGGGAGCTTGCAAAATTGAGAGTTCTTTTACTGTTGGGATGCAGATGCTTGCTTGTTGAGGTAGAACACCATGGGCTTCCTTGAAACTGGCTGGAATGAAAGTTGATCACCTGATCCTGGGTGAAGGAGGTAAAAAGTTGGGAGCAGTGTAACCATGGCTAGAGCCTTGGGTGCAGGACCCATGGTGATATTTCCCATGGTGGAATCCTTACGCTAATTTCATTACTGATGAAGCTATTTCCTGTGTTTTTGGGTGTATTACACTCCTGGAATTGGTGGCTTTCTCATTGTTTTTGTGTGTTCTCTGGTTATCCAATTGGACTTCTTGCAAATCCTGTATAATTTTATACATTTGGAAAAACAAACATCGTGTAGAATTCATCCATGTAAGAAAATAAAAAAAAACCTTTTGCACGTGGTATCATCTCCTATTGATCTTTCTAATCTAGGTCGACATTGCAAAGTTATTTTTCTTCCACGGAATGCAAATCATTATTAGTAGGTGTTTTACATACGTTAGACCAAAGGATTTGTTTCGTGCGCTCGCGCTTGCTCTCTCTCTCTCTCTCTATATATATATATATATATAATGGGAACAACTTTCAGAGTTAATTGGAACGATTTTTTTTCAATTGTTTTTAAAAATATTTTTTGCGTGCATCTTGGTGCAAATTGCATTGCACAGCTTTCAATCTGTCTTCATATTAAAAGATAAAAAATATTATACAAATTTTAAATATTCAATTATCCTCTTTAGGCTTGTTTCCAATTTTTGAGATTTTGTTTTCAGATCGTGCTTGATCATGAAATTTAATCATAATTGTCCATCAGATACATGTAAATTTGATTTTTCAAAAATTATGAAGAAAATAATCAAAAAATAAAATATCTTTAAGATTGATCTCATCTTTTGATGTCTTAGTATTCATCACTAATTCGATCACACGTGATTGAACGGTTAAAAGCAAATCGGATGCAATCGGATGACGGAGAATTAAGTTCTAACTAGATAGAATAATTTAATATTTAAAAATTTATCATAATTCTTTTAACATGAAAATGAATATGAAATATAATGTGCGACGTATCACAGCACTCTTCATGTATATGATCTAATGGCCACAATTAAAAATAAAAGTAACAAACGGAGAAGAAACTCCCCCATGGACCCACGCAGGCATGCAAGGTGTCTGGCGTGGCTGCACCACAGTTAAAAATATTGAATAACTTGTTGCACCGCCGGACTTTTTATACAGTTGGCAGTGCAGTTAAAATATTTTTTTTTCTTAAATTTTTTTGAAAGGTCACAAATTGTCTTACATGTTCATATAATCTATTTTTTGATTGAATATTTTTTTTAAAAAGAACAATCGAGTCCTAATGAACAGTAAAACAAAACAAAATCAACAATGACCCAGTGAACAGTAGAAAACATGCATTTTACTGTTCACTAAAATTTAATTGTTATCTGTTTTTTTGAGATGACTAATTCAAAATCAGATTATATGAACATATAAGATATTTTAAGGTCTTTAAAAATATTAATTTTTCCTATTTAACTACACCACTGTACGACATAATAACACCTAGAGTGCAGCAAAGACCACTGGGATCGTCTCTCAGTAGGTGAGATGGACCGACATCTGGAGCAGCGTCTCGGACGCGGCCAGCGGCCTCACCTCGGCGTACCCGCGCGCGCCCTCGAACCTGCCTGTCCCTCCCCCCCCACAACACACACACAGACACAGACACAGAGACAGCCGTACTTGCCGCCCTCCACCATGGCCTTAAACGCCACCATCTGCGTGGTCCCGTCGACGGAGCTGGGCACGTACGCCCTGCGCCCTCCCCACCGCCCGCGACGTTCCCAGCTCCGGCCCCGCCGTCAGCACATCGTCAATGACCGTGATGGTGCCGAAGCCCAGCCCGAGGCCGTCCAGGCCCAGCTGCGATGGGTCCTTGGTGGCGCCGGCGGGCCCCGGTGCGAAGGCCGTCCTCGACAGGTCAGTGTCGAGGGGGACGCCCGTGGCGTCGGCGAAGGTGCGGACGGTGCCGTTGGCGTTGGCGATCGGGACGCCGTTCTTGGGGGTGGAGGGGGGGAAGGAAGAGGCCGAGGGGCCTGGCCAGGGGACCTGGTCGCGCTGTAGATGCTTCCCACCAGGCCGGCGATGGACCTGGCGGCCGGGCTGGAGCCTCCGAGGATGTCGTGCATGTACAGCTCCAGGACGGAGGCGGCCGCGGGGGTTTGCCGTGGCCGGTGCAGGGGATTCGAGGGCAGTCGCCGCGTGCATCGTGATGGTGAGCACCAGGAGAAGGGCGATGGCGGAGGCGGCGCGGTGGGTACTAGGTAGTACTGGGTATTGTTTGTTTAAAGGCCTTGGAAGGTTTCTTGGTCGTCCTACACTGCCGCTTGTAACGGATTGCAAAATGCAACTTATGGCCATATGTATGAATAGGTAGGTAGAGTTTAAATCCTATGAGTGCATGTTTAGTTTAGTTAGGACTCTGTAAGTGTAGAGACAGGAGAGAGAATTTTTCAAATTTACATTTCATTGGGAATGAGAAAAGCTGAGCATGATGGAGTTTTTGAAATCTTCCACTCTTTGCATTGATTGAGTTAAGTCCAACCTTGTATTCAGAGGAACTCTATTCTATATGTAATGGCCATTGAGAGGGAGTAACCGGGGTAGGCCTGAAGTGAAGTTGTTATTAGAGAAGGGGTTTAGCTATACCTTTTTTTTCGGGTATTTGACCTGCAGTCCAAAAACGAACCTGCAGTTTATTCCCGGTCCACATCCCCCATTTCCACTATCCTCCTTCCCGTTAACGGACGTTCATGTGGGCACTCTTAATGACAAGATTGCCCTTTGAGAAACCAAGTTACGGTAAAGCTTCTTTTAGTACATACATTTGGTCTCCACCTAATTATTCCATTATTTTTTATGCGACTCCAACCTTGAAATGGCTTCTTTATATGCACTTTATAATGGAGGAGATATAACATTCTTGGCATTAATTATATTTCCTAGAACAAAAAAATTTCAAAGATGACGAACTGCATGTTCAGCAGCTTTTACCTGTTGCCAGATCCATGCAGTGATGGACCATAGACCAGGGACCAACGATCAAAGGTTACACCTTTCTACCAACAAAACATGCAAGTTCCAAACTCATTTCTGGCTCATCTTTGACATTTAAATGCCAGATAGTACATGACAGGTATGTTCTGAGCATGCAATTTACTTAAAAAAACTCACTTCATCGTGCTAAAGACCAGGCCATTTAAGAGCAAAGCAAAAGGAATTATGCCAGAAAACCAAATCAGTAACCACTAACCATTGTATGCACAAACAATTTATCTATTACACTTGTCTCCAACTGCACTCTTGAGAACAAGAGGAATCATAAAGGAAGCAGTGAGTGGGAATCAGTCTTGAGAGCAAGAGAAAAATCCAGGAAAACCAATGATGTTTAATAACATCTCCTGAGCACAATAAAAAATTGGACATAATTTTGTCTATCCTTCTAATATAGAAAGGGGAAGACAAGTTGATGCTTAACAACCTCATGCAATCTCCTTAAGCCGGAAAGGCAACATAATTCAAACGTTGTCCACACAGCCAAATGAGCAGAGCTTACACTAGTGCATCACACACATTAAAAAATCTATTTAAAATGCATCAGACATATTAAACACACACATCATCCTGTTAAAATTAAAAGTCATACGTAATAATTGTCTAAAAATTGTCATAAGTTTCCAAACATATTAAGGCCTACGTAGTATCTGATAACATCACAAACATAACAAACATACTGAATATAATGCAGTCTCCTAAATATCATAAGGATAAAAGTCTTGATACAATCTCTGCTTCATCAGAATCACCTCACTTCCACCATTAGCATTCGACACGGTTAGAAAAGAAAATGCCTTAGGTAAAACTTGGGCAATCATCTTAGATTTCTTCAAGAGAGCCTTGCAACACTCTAATTTTTTTTCTAAAACATCAATGCGGATCTCTAAATATATGATCCGATCATCCTTGTGACAACAACAACTTGAAGAAGAGGATGCCACAAAATTTTGGAGCTCATCACACCACATGGAAAAATTGCAATCTTCATTCTGCTTAAAAAATAAAGTATAAATTAGTACTACTAAAAAGTAAAAGAAAATAACAAATTAAGTTTATACCTTGCATCTGTAGTAACGTCGCTCTAGATTTCTTTCAGTTTGACTTGTCCTAGTTAAACAGTAATCATGTCTAGCTATACATTGCATGAGGGGGATGGGAGGATGGTGTGCCATTACTGTATAGCAAAATCAAGTTAGGAATTAAAAGTTAAGAAAAAGAATATAAGCTTAAGTGAAGTAAATATACATTTGGGTAAAAAGTTCATACTTACTCAACTATTGGATTAGAATATGATTTTTTGTTGTGACCTGATTGTTTGTATCGTGAACAATTATATACCATCTCATATGGTTCTAGTGATAGTTGTGATGAAATTCTATTCTTCTTTCGCCTTTCAGGCTGTCTTTTTGTTTCAGGAGGCCTAACCTCAATATCACCAACAACTGCTTCTGGTTTATCAATATTTGGAATTAGTTGAACAATCTTCTCATAACAGTTGAGATATAGGGCAGAAGTGAAATACAATGAACAATAATTTTCAACATTCTCTCATATTTTGTTGATCACTGCACACACATGCTTACATGGCAATCTTAAAATTTGCCATCCTCTACAAGAACAAGTACCGTCTTACAGGTTCACTACAGTAGAAGGCCGAGTCATGACTTCAAACACAATGCCGTTCGAACAATTAACAAGAATACCCCGAGAGGTGTCCATCAAATTCTTCATCTTTATATTAATCGAAGGACATAATCTTATTTGCCACTTTGCACATTCATTTCTTTTTTTATATGCTAAGTCCATGATTTGTGTTCGAATACATTCTACCATATGTAAAATTGGGAGATTCTATGCTTCAAGGACCTATGCATTAAATGATTCTGCAGCATTTGAGTACATTTCATTGTATCTCTCACATTGAAAGTAAGCATTTGCCTAATAGTTTAGATTTGATTGCCTTAGCCACATTTCAGCCTCTTGTGATATTCCACCCATTGTTTGTAAGGCTACTTCATGCTCTTCCACTCTGTACGCATATGATGCCTCATCAAATAAGGAAAGCAATGTTTTCTTTGTAGTACCACGATATTTTCTTATAACTTGTTTTAAAAAATTTGCTTTCAAGTGTCTCAAACAATATGCATTATGAGATTCATGGAAAACAATTGGAATGGCCTCTAGTAATCATTTACATCTATCAGAGACAAATGTAATCCTGTGAATATCAAACACATCCTTCTTAAGTTGTAATAAAAACCACTCCCAGTTATTTTCATTTTCAACATCATATGCTGTATAAGCAAGTGAAAATAACTCATTCCCTCCATTGAGTGCAGTTGCAAAAAGAAGAACACCCTTGTACTTGTCCTTTTTGAATGTGCCATTAAGGAACAACATATGCATTCTATCTGAAAGCCAAGGATATATGCATGAAAGCACACAAAAAATCTTCTGAACCGACCATCAATAGAGACATCAAGCTCTACAATGTTATTTGTGTTGAACCTTTCAACAGCTTCCTTGTACCAACGCAACGAATCAAAAGAACATATATCATCATCATGAAGCTCTTTATATGCAGACTTATTCCCAAGCTATGCTTGATGATAAGGTATATTAACACCATACTCTCTAAAAATATTTTTCTTAATATCTCTAAGTCGGTATAATGGAGCATCCTCAATCTTTTCCATTATAATAGAGCTAACCTATTTTTTTGACGCTTTAGGATGTCTCTGTGTACTCAAACCACCTTCACATGTATGCACATTATGTAAGTTCTTGATTTGAAAGTGGGGTCCCTTTCCCACCCTAATTGTATGAAGAGACCAATCATATTGGGGAATTCTACAGTGTGCAGAGATGTGTCGAGTCATTCTTAATGAAAACATAATTAAATCCCCTTGATATAGCATATCTAGTTAAATCTTCACGAAGGTGCTCCACAGTATTAAAGATTTGACCAACGGAGTGAATGATGTCATACCATAAATCAGTCATTTTTCTTGAATCTTGACTTGAATCACCGGAACCGTTCAAAATCATATTGTTTCTCCTAGAAGATTGTGTACCATATGGTCTGCAAATATTCATTACTTATTATAATCATACTAAACATTAATAATATATCATCAAGTGAATGAAACTATATGCATACACATTTCATTTACCTGAAGCTTATCACTTCTTCATCACCACGTACAATTACCTCCACATTCATTACCTTTGATCCAACTATAATATGCATATCAATCATCCTGTCAACATCATCTCCATTTAATATTCTCATTGATGAATTAGGTCTCTCTGGAATGGCACATTTAAGTTCCACTTGTTCGGCACTCAATATCCATCTAGCACTAACATCATTAAAATTTTCATCCAATCCTATGCATCGATATAAGTGAATCACATAAGCATCATCTTTATAAGTAAAAATTGTAGGAATTTGTTCTATATCATACACTTGCCACAACATATAGTACTCGTGACTAACAAGTAAAACCTTGTAGGAATTATAAATAAATAGATATAAGAAAATGAATTATAAGTAGATAGCTATAAAGTTCAGACCAAATTTCCATTAAAATTGCCCGTGGAAATTATAATTCAGATCAAATTTCCATCAAACAGAAGACCTAGCAGAGGCTGTTAGTGAGTGTTCCACTAATCTTCTTCAAATTTCGTCAAACTCATTGCGAAGAATCATTTGTCCCACTTTCATACCTAATATAATCCTGCAAGTCTCGCTTAAATTTCCGTTCACCTGACAAACAAATAGTTATGCACGTACCGCTTTGAGATTTATGGGGAAGCTGGTGGTGGGAGTGGATGCCTAGAGAAGTTGGTGGTGAGCATGTATATCAAAATATCTGGGACTGGTTCTAATACAAGGATGCAAGCTAAAAAATTTCAAGGTAGATGAAAGCTTGAAAGTATTGAAAATATGGGGAACACAATGAAATCTAATGAGAAAGGGATGGCGCCATGAACATGATGATTTAAGAAGCTATATGCAAAAGACTAGCTAGGGTCTCAATGTGACACATATGTAGGTAGCTACTCTTAAGATATATTATGACATGGTGTAGTATGGGCCTGAGTGAAAGACTTTGCATTTGATTCGGTTGCTAAGATCTAGGGTTGCCTGTGGATCTAAAAAATTTAAAACTTACAACTTAAGTCAGGTTGGGTCTGGTTAAGTAAATTTGATCTGATCAATTGAAGAAGGATACAAACTCCAACACCACCTCTGTCAATCTGACCTGACCCTTTCGACATTTTCCTCTCACAGGTCCCAACGTTCAACCCATGCCGAAAGTATTTGAATTAGTTCTAATCCAACTTTAATGCATTATATAATCTATTTATTTTATGTACAAACAGTTCTCTAAAAACTATCCTGGGTACTAATTAGGTAAGGTTAATAAACAACTTTTTTTTTTTACCATCTAAGCTATTATGACATAATGTCATGCAGACTAGAATGTCTAATCTCTAATGACTCAAGGTGCACTAAACCTGAACCTGACCAGTCTGCTAAAAAGTGGAGTAATTATCAAAAAATGGAAGCAGGTCACCTATCCATCCATATTCACTAATATATGTAGTTAAAGAAAACATGTCTGTCTTTGAATGTCTAGATACAATGTCCCTCACAAGGAGAGTTTGGCTAAGCCCAAATGTAAGAAAGAGAAGAGTAACATTTGCTACAATGCTGCCCCCTGCCGCTGAGTGCGGGGTATTGCAACAAATATATAAAAAATATTTTTTGAATTGTTTTAGGTTGGACCCCCCATGCTCTACATATCCCTGATGTAGCAAGTAGTATTCCCCATATTTTTGATTTCCAGTACTGAAAATTGATGTTGAGGAAAGGAAGTGCTACATAGCTCATAATTTTTTTTAAAACCAAACAACTTGCAACGCTCCAAGCATCAAGAGACACCGTGGCGTTTCACAGCACATCTAACACTCTCCTACCTGCTCCAATCTTTTATAACCTGCAGTTATGCAGCAACATATGCACGACAAAGTCTTCATTGAGAAAGCAACATATGCACGGCAAATACCTCCCGCAGGTCCTCCACGGCCCCGCTGCCCCGCCTCCTCGCCGCCACGCTGCCTCCCGCAGGTCCCCTATGGCCCCGCGCCCCGCCTCTTGCAGGTCCTCCACGGCCCCGCTGCCCCGCCTTCGGGCTACCTCCCGCAGGTCCCCGACGGCCCCGCACCCTGCCTCCCGTAGGCTGCACATCCTCCACGGCCTTGCCGCCCTACCTCCTCGCCGCTGCCGCAACCGTGCCTCCAGGCCCTGCCGTCGTCACCGAGTTGGGAGGGGAGATTGGGCGAGAGGGTAACAGGAGGGGACAAGAGAGAGGGGCGAGGGGGTGAGGGGCGTCACGGGTTAGGGCAGGGGAGATGGGCGTTACGGGTGGGATGGGGGGTATTTTCGGGTTTTTATTTTTTTAAATGGTACCAAACGACATAAGTAAACAGAATGGATCTGGTGTTAAAAGAATCCGAAAATGAGGACCTAATGTGATGTTTTCTAGTAAAAGGACTAGAAATTATAGTTGACTTTTTTTTTGGACTGTAGATTCAAAATCCCCTTTTTTTTTGTCAGTAAAAAGTAACTGCCTTTTATATAACACGAATAAGGATTGCAACGGAGATGATTATAACAAAAGGAATGAAACCACAAGTACAAAGTAGCCAGGCAACAACAAGGGAACAACACACATAATGCTAAGATAAACTACAACATATGAGGTAGGAAGCAACTGCAAGAAATACCCATCAAAGGATATATGAGCATAGCATCGTGGTGTCACTGGGACTTGGTTTCCACGAAACCAAAGAAAACTGTCTGCTCCCATGACAGAAGGAAGATAATAGCATCTCTATGATTAAGGATGCAGCGGCAAGATGACAACAAGCTAGGGGTGCAGTGACGCAAAGCATGGTGGAGAGGCAATAGTAACAATGCAGCGATAGAGAGCGGCGGGACGGTAGCATGACAATGGTGCAACACAGCAGCAGCGAGGAGGTGCGGCGCCATGGTAGCACAATAATGGTGCAGCGACTGGGAGGTGCCACAGTGAAACGGCCGAGAGGGAGGGGGGCAAACAAGGCAGGGACGCGACGGCACGGAGGAATCGATTTCCTTGCTTTTGCTGCCTTTTTTTGTTTTTAAAATTTAATAGGTATTGTGTAAACTTTTGAGTTAGGTGGACCAACCAGAAAAGGTGGCGTACAACTGGAGTAGGAGATATGGAGCAGACGATCCGAGTCCACCAGAGAGGCTGCAACATATTAACTGTTGAACTAGTGGGGGCTCCAAGACGCGCGTCGATGAGGACATGCAGAATACACACACTATTTAGAGCTCTAACACTCATCTCAAATAATCCACTCAGGATCAAAGAAACCTACATACAAACAATATGGTGATCTGCAAAGCACACCTGAGTTGAACCTACAGTCAAAGAGCACAAAACAACACAGATAAAGCAAACGCCAAAAGCCAGAAGAGACGACCGAGAACCTAGAAGCCTAGTAAAATCCCAAGAAAGGGACAAAACAAGCATGGAAGTGGGATGGTTCAGCTAGAGGAAGGAGGAAGCATGGAGCAAGCGGAGGGAGAAGAGATAGGGAGGATAGATCGGCAAGGGGGGCAGATAGGAAGGATAGATCGGCAAGGAAGTAGAAAGGGAGGAAGGTGAAGGTTGGTGGTGGAGGAGAAAAGAGGGGGCAAGGGAGGGGAGGAAGAAGGCAGGGGGAGGATAGGGAAGGAGTTGATGGGAGAGGGTGGCAGGCTCACAGGGAGGCAGATGGTGGGATGAGGTTGTGGTGGTGACGGAGAAGGGCGTAGCACACGGGGAGATCTAGGAGGTGGGGGATCGAAGGCAGATAGAAAAGAAAAGGACAAGAAGGGGAAGAAACACAAGGTGACGCGGCGATAACAAATCTGGTTGGGAACGGAGAAGAAAAGGAAAGAAGAAGAACAAGAGAGTAAAAGCAAGAGTGAGGGTTCAGGGAACACTGTAATTGTTTAAAGTTTGGTACTGTAATTGCGAATGGTTTTTTTTATTTCTTAATAATTATGATTTTTTTTCTTTCTTAATAAAGGTTGTCAGTACTTAATACAGTTCAATGTTTCGAAACAATGTAACTGCATATGATGTCTTTTACTCCTAATAAAGGTCGTCCAAAGCCCTCCATGTCTTAATTAAAAAGGTTGTCCAAATGGGCACTAATACTCTCTTGAAAAATATAAGGTATAAGAAGCCTTTACATACCATTGTCAAGGATAACTACACATCCGAAGTCTTAATTAATTAAAACAGTTCTTTAAAGAATCACATTACTATGGAGGATCAAGAAGTGCACACCCTATTAACTCATTTTGCCACTCTTCGCACTCATAATAGCTCACATGCAAATAATTAGTAACATCACATAATCCTATATAAGCTTCATTTAACTAGACAAGTGAAGATGAACTTTACTAAATGCTATAATTGTATTACTTCTAAGATGTTAGCAAATGAAGAGCTTAGGAGAAAGCTAACTGAGTAATTAAATAAACAATTATAGGGTGTTTGGGAGCATTTTTTTCTTTGAGGCTATTTTAATTTCAAAATTTATTTCACTCAAAAGTTTATTTAATTTTTGAAAATAACATAATCAGGTTTTGACTAGTTTGACAAGGTTATCATAATTTTTAGAAATTCTGGAGACCTATTTGAAAAGAGAGAGAGGTAGTCTATGGGAACATTATGAGAGTGGTTGCAGAAGTAGAGGCTACAAGAGAGAGAGAGAAGGGAATACTAGAGTCCACTTTCCTCCTTATGTCCCCTTTAGGAAAAAAAAAAAAGGGTTGAATTGTTTTTAATTTTGAAGAGTCTTGCGAAGATCTTATCTCCTCCAATCTCCTCTCTAAAAAATAGAAGAAAGGAATCCAAATGAAATGTAAGTAGTATTTTTTTTTAATAAAAAATGAGAGATAAATAATTAAAAAAAATGTAATCAAACAACCTATTAACCTCTTCTGCAGTATATAATGTACGAGGAACTTTATACAAATTGCTAGTGGACTTTCCACCTAACCTTCATATACACTAATTAATAGACTCAAAAGGATGCATATTAATAGAAGAAAACATGAATTAATAAGAGCATGAATTCATGCTACAAAATTCAAAGTTCCACAAGAGTCCATCAGAAACAGACGGCTGCACTATTTTATCTTAAAATAAGGTGCACCATTCAATTTGCCAACTGAAGGCTTGTTACAATTGGGTTGTTATCCTAGTGCTCAACGAAGCACTGCAGTATCTCTAATCTGAAACCCCCAGGAAGGATTCTAACTACATAGGCTCTCCCGTCTATTCCTTATTGCTATTGGTTCCTCATACTTCACAATTACATTTAACTCCTTTGCCGATATTCCTTATTGCTAGATCAACCTTTTCTTCTTGTTGATAAGTATGTTATTTATTTCTTGTTCATAAGATTTTTCAGACTTCTTTTGTTGTCAGATCATTATCTCTTAGAACAACACATCCTTCGTTTAATGTTATCTTTATGCTTGTACATTATTTGCAATTTACATCCAATCTGATTATGACACCCATTTTTTAATTTGTGATTTCATATTTGTTCCATAGTTTATTGACAATTTCAAGATCCAATTATTGTTTGTCCCTTACGGCTCTTGAACCAATTTTGAAATTAGGAACAGTGTTTGCTCAGAATATTTATTTTGACAGATTTTAGGTTATAAAAAAATAAGAATGAAGCGGGAAAAACATGGCAACTTGTACGGAGATCAATCTAAATCAACACTGCAACCAAAAAGTCACATCCAAATTTGGCACCACAAAATCAAGACATGACAGCTCTAAACAAGGGAATTATCTTACAAGAACTTTTTCAATCTGTTAAACGTATCAACAAGGAAAAATGAGAACTCAGGAAGTCACCTCCAATCAAGTAATATTTTGTAATTGTTCTGGCGTGGTTTTAACTTTCACAACTACGGCCTTTCTGAGAAAGCCTAATCTTCTGGGTAGCTGCTTTCTATCAAAGTCAGCACCTGAGGATGCCTTCTGTTCTCCAATATATCATATTATCTTCCCAACATCATCAAAAGATTGATGCCAAAGCAAAACACTACCTCGGGAAGAAGAAAATCGCTATGATGCTAAATACAGATGACAGTACAACATAGAGTGAAAGTTATTTACACTATATATATATATCATATATATATCACATGATATGCTAGTTAAGAAAAATAAAATCTATCAAAATGCACAACAGGAGGCCTTTCTTAAGGCTCCTTCAGGGGCAAAGTTTCAAAGGCAGAGACAGTGTTTGTGAATTTCACACGGTGCAGAGGGGCGCCACTTTGCTTGATTGCACATGCTATCTTGTCCTCGAGGGGGCAGCGTGCTCTTAACATCGAGAATACATGATTGTTTAACCTTCTTGCTTTCCTCATAGCCTCCAGTAAATGATCATATCCCTTTTCATACACAAGATAGAAGAAAAGAGTATTAACACATAAAAGGGACAATAACAAGTGACTAAGAAGGTGAAATGAGAATCTCTCTGATATCTTATCTAGATATCCCTTTATATATATTATATTATATGCTCTCTCATATGATGTGTTTCTGTTACAAGGTTAGCAGCTTGCAAAATGTCTCACTGGAAACCAGATAAACGTTATAAACTGTAGTTAAAGAGGCAGCGGTCCTACCTGGACAAAATTGGGACTTTTGGCCCTTTCAGAGGATGCATGTTGCATAATTGTGGAGCTTTCCACTTCTGAAATATTGAGAAATTGGTAGGAGAAATCAAAAAGCTCAAAGTGCAGTTGTTGACCAAGTAAGTATATTATAGCACAACCACCCCAAGCTACGGAATCTCCCAATGGTTCAATAACCTTTGTTGGATCATGAATTGTGTCTTCCAAATATTCCTGAATATTGCAAAAAAAGTGTAGGATAAATAGCATGAACAATAAATAATATCATTACCCAAAAGTCCAACATTGCATCCCATCAACACATCAAAGCTTTTAAAAGTTCTGAATAGAGGCCTCATCAAATGATACATTTCCCCACCATATTTTGAAGGCCATGCAACTTCACATCTTGGATGCTTGGTTAGCATGGGAACATAAAATATGATGGATAAATGCGATGATCGTGCGAAAGTGCAATTGAAGCCTATTGATTCACTCGGAATGCACCACCATTGCTGGAGGCATCTTCAATTAGTACAACACAGTTATCTCGTAATCCATCAGTAAGGATATTCCATCATCTGTCTTAGCACTACGGGTACTTTGTCCACTAATTAGGTGTGCCTGTGTGCATTAAGGTTGGATTAAAATCAGTTCAGCATTAGGGTTAATGGTCAAACTTGGAGACAACTGTGTATATCCACTGTTGCATACAGTGAAGCCTGGGAAGGCCAAGTTAAAGTGGGTACCTTGCCTACAAAATAAAGCATGGAATGTGCTAGGATCCATCATCATCATCTTCAAAGCACTGAGCAGGGTAAGGCATAATTTTTATGTCCTCTTTTTATCAGCCATGAAGCTTCCATTCAATTCTCTCTCTTTCCCCTTGACCCATCACTTCTTTCTTTATTCCTATTTTTTTATTATTCAACTTGCCGTAGATCACTGTTGATCTCCCTGGTCATTAGCGATGCAGCCTACTGTTTCCACCAGAAAGAAAAAGGGAAAACAAATTGAATACAGTTGAAACCCTAACATCGGGAACCAAATCATATATTGTAAATAACACAACCAAAGAAGGCCCAATAAGCCCCTTAAACATAGATTAATCTGGGTAAGCCCATGAATGCTAGGATGACGATCTTTAACCATAAATAAAAATAATCAATTAATAAAATTATATCCCTATCCTTATTTTTATGTTGTATATCCTTGACCTTAAAACGTAAAGAAAATTAAGTTATTCTTTCTAAATACATTAGAAGTCTTAAATATAGTGCCCGATTTGAATATTTTTTGACATGTTTATCTTATGATAAGGCTTAAAATACTATGAAAGAATTTGAGTATTTTACCTAATAAATAAGGAAATGGTATTACTCAATTAGTTTGAAAAGAATGTAAAATATATATAAATAAATCACATAGGAAGCGGTTCACTACAAAATATCAAGGTGCTAATGAAACTGATGTTATTAAAATTCCGAATAATTTGATAGAACTTGAATAAGAAGTTATTAAAATATATAAGCAAGAAATAAGGAGCTAAAAGTATTCAAATAACTTGCTACCTTCTTTCATTTTGTTCCTCATCTACAAAAGAAACCATATGCTCACACATTCCAACCAACTTATGAAGGGAAGTTACCTGAAGAGGGGATTTTAGAATGGTTGTCTAATAGTAGTAATGTCTCTTCCTACATCTAGATATCTGGCATCTGAGTGTCCATCTCCTGAGGAAGTCTGCTCTAGGAGGCCAGAAGATGACCAGCAACCTCCTCTACTTCACAGACATATGGAAATACCTAGTCATTGTTGACAATCTCCTGTAGGTGGTAGCCATGGTGCAACCCTAAACCCTAAACCCTGATTAGGCGGTAGCAATGGTGCAAGCTACCACTGAAACAGGCAGTTTTGGTCAACCAAAATCAGTTCTCATGAAAGTCTTATGGACAGCAATATGCTCACTGTGTTTTCTTATTAATTGGATGCATTAGATCTCAAGAGGTGTACAGCATTTAAAGTGTGGTATGACATTTATACATAGTATCCTTACAATAATTAGGATTGAAATATTACATTAGCTTAAGACTCAATGGCATAAAAATATATCTCAACTAGGAAAAACAATACATTCAGGGTTCAGGTACCCAGGGTTTACACAACAAAATGTGAGGGTCCCCAAAGAAGTTAGAAAAGAAGAGCTATCTAAATGGAAAGGAACAAGCTCATACATGAGCATAGCTTTCATGTTTTTAAGACCTGTCTGGATGTGGGGGTTAGTTGCTTTGGTTGCATAATCAAGCTAGTGGAGTTGCGCTTAGTGATTGTTAATTTCACTCAGTTTTTGCTCGATGTTGATGATATCACTATAATCAAATCAAACATTCTCACAGCAGTAAGACATCACAGTCAAAATGGTCCACTTTCCTTTTCCTTAATGAGGGCAAATATAGATCAGGAAAATAATAAAGATGGTCGAGGAGAGGACCAAAGGCCATGTTCCTTGGAGGATGGAAAGTCATTAACTGAGCCTATGGAAGTGGGAGAAAATGAATAAAATGGAATATTTAATTCGAAAAAACTCAAATCAGCTATTCTAGCTAAAATAAAGTTGATTTTTACCTATCCTATGTTTAAACCTATTTACCTAAAATTATTTTCTTTATTCCAGGTAGAATGCAAGCGAAGTTGTCAAAGCAAAATGCCATTTGTTCTGGTATAACCTATCCTGGCATAAGTAGCCTCATAACTTATTTTGTTATGAAAGAGGGCCTTTAGTGAATAAGTTCTGGACTGCTGGCTAATCCAAGCACACTGCACCATGTAAAATTCTTTCTATGGAGTCCAGTTGTTGAAATGCACAATACTTGAGGCTTTTCTGCATAATCTCATCTCTTAAGATCCATTAATGACATCTAGTTCTCCTAGAATTCCCCACTATAATAATGAACCACCACAATTACAAAATTTTCCCTCATCTCCATCATCACTCATCATCATTCAGCCTTGAGAGCATCTGTGGACCTACCTTCTGCAAACGATAGAAGCCAAATTCTCACTTAGTGCTTGATGCAGATGCACTGCATAGACCATAGATGCCATAAGGTAGACATAGAAGAAAAAAACGAACATCTTGAACTCCAAAATCCATAAATGTTGCCGTCTCTGGCAAGACATCCTCTTGCCTGCTCCTTGAACATTAAAGCCCAGTGACTCCACTTTCAGAAACATATTTAGAATTCTTCTTTCCCCACAAAGGTCTCCCATGCACATCTTCGCCCTGCTGTTTATATTGTGATCCCGCACCCTCCTTTGCCGGGAATCTGTGCACAATAACACCATCTGTCAGAACTGAATCTCTCTTCGGCATATCAAACTTTTCCCTGGCACCCCCTACAAATATGATAATCCAAAGCCTTCAAAACTGACCTATTGAGCAATGCAGGTTCAAACCCAATCCTTCTCCCCCTCTTGACGAGTACTACATTTGACCATAAATTCAAGATTCCATACTTCTTGCTTTCATATTCCTCACTGCCCTTCCATCAAGATCCCTGGTGTCATCCTCTCCATGACTGCCTTGGCCACCAAAAGAAAATTCAGATGAAAGTTTCATGAAGTGGGAAAAAGAATGACTAAGGGGAAGATAAGAGAACTGTCTGGGGAATGCAATGCTGGAATCCTACCCATACCCAAGTCATGCCAGTCCATCTCATTCCAGGCAGTGATTTGCAGATCAGTTATTTGTAGATCACGAAAATCCGGAGGTTGACTGCGATCAGCAGGATCACCGATACTTTCAGACACAATTGCTTGCTGATGAACCAGCTCAGTCAATACCAAATCTCTCCAGAATCTTCTCCAGGGGCACAAATCATAAAGCTCCTTGTGGTGATAGGACCTCCCCTCGTAACCTCCTCCCTGCAAGACTTTAGTCATTCTTACAAAGGAATACTCTTCTTTACTCTTCTCATGGTTCTTATTCTCCCGTCAACACTTGCGCACTTTTTTCTGATATTCTCCTCCTTTGATGAGGAGCGGTAATGTGTCCACGAGACCTGTGACAGTATCTCCCACGTCCCAACAGTAATCTGAAAATTCCATTCTCCCAATTCCATAGACTAAGTTAATGACTTTCCATCCTCCAAGGAACATGACCTTTGGTCCTCTCCTTGACCATTTTTATTATTTTCCTGATCTATAATTGCCCTCATTAAGGAAAAAGGAAAGTGAACCAGTTTGAATGTGATGTCTCACTATTGTGGGAAGGTTCGCTTATTGTTGTATCATCAACATCAGGCAAAACCTGAGTGAAATTAACAATCACTAAGTGCAACCCACTAGCTTAATCATGCATTAGAAATGCTCCACGATGAGGTGAATGCCTAAGATCACAGCTTACCTCTACACTTGTTTGCATTGCATCCTTTATTTTTCCGTTAGTTGAAAGCACACAATGCCCTTTCATCATTGGTGATTTTGTCTTTAAGATTTACATGTCCATCATACCCTGGGAGTTCAAAGGAGTTTTTTTTTTTTGAAAGAAAATCAGATTGCAGTACTAATTTTATCGAAGAATAAATAGCAGTACAATCAAGTGAAGATAGGAGAGGTTCCTATCTTAGACAGAGAAAATAACCAAAGACAAACTAAAACAAAAAACTCCTCTGAATGAGATAAACTAAGACACCCACTAGACAGACAATTCTCTAGCCCAGTCTTTGGCAGAGACACCTAGAATGTGGTGGCTCCAACTATATAAGAAAGCAATTACAGATAGTGCTATATTCTCAATGCAGATTTTACTTCCCTAAAAAATCTAGGTGTTCCTTTCCTTCCAGATTCCCCAGCATTAGCATGCGGTGGTAAGTGCAAAATTCTCCGTCTAGTGCATTTCTGAGCCTATTCTTCATTTGTTCAAAACAGTTCCACATCTCCTAAAAAGCCGGCTAAAACCTCAATAATCTGCCTATGCTGGCCTAAATTTCCCTGCTGACTGGACAGGTGATAAGCAAATGTTCTATGTCCTCCACCCCATCTCCACATAAAACACATATAGTATCACCATCATTACACCATTTGCTGCGGTACACTTTTGTGATGATCCTCTTTCTGAAGAGTGAAGACTAGCCACATGAACCTTGCACTTTCAGAGGTGATCTCACCTTCCATACATTATCAAGGTATCTAAAAGAAGGCCGATTTCCTTCCATGAGATTGTAAAAAGATTTGACAGAGAAAATTCCATTATTATATGATATTGTAAAAAGATTTGACAGAGAAAATTCTGTTATTATCTGCCCAAAAAAATTTATCTTCATCACTTGATGCATCTATACTGAAGATAGAATCTGAAGTTCAAACATTCCACTTCTTCTTCTGTCTGAGTCCCCATCTAGTCTTGATACCCCACTGAGCAATGCCATTTTCTATGCTGTACATGTCCTTAATAAAACTGTCCTTCTTGCAAGGCAATTGATACAATCTTGGAAATTGCTCTTTGAGTGTTCCATTTCCAGTCCATCTTTCTGTGCAGAACTTGGTACCTTCCCCATTACCCACTTTGACTCTAATATATCTGTGGAATATACTAGCAGCCTTCAAAATGAGTTCAAAGGAGGTATGAACTATCATCCAGTTCATTAATCCATCAGTGGAAGACAATGAATCTTCTACATAAAGAAAAAAAATAAAAAAAAGCACCCTCGGAGACACTTCCACCTCTACCATACCACCACACAACTCCAATATGCCCGCACAATCTTGAAGATCACTTGACTCTAATATATCTGTGGAATATACTAGCAGTCTTCAAAATGAGTTCAAAGGAGGTATAAACTCTCATCCAGTTCATTAATCCATCAGTGGGAGACAACGAATCTTCTAGAGAAAGAAAATAATAATAAAAAAAGCACCCTTGGAGACACTTCCACCTCTACCATAGCCACCACACAACTCCAATATGCCTGCACAATCTTGAAGATCACTTGACCACAGGATTGCTAGGTGGAATCTTCCAAAACACAAGTCTTCAGCATCTTCGTTGTGGATCAAGGAAACTACTGCCTGGGTCAAGCATTTGGGGCTGGGTCATAGGACATCTTTCCTGCGCAGGTTTGTGCATAAGGGGAGCCCTTTAGGATGGGGTTTGTGTTACCCTTTTAGTCTGAGTCGTGAGATTTTGATTTGAATGTCATAATCGCAAGATGACTTAGCTATATAATATTTATGTATAAAGTGATATTATTTTAAGAATATATCAGACAATCTTAGTGGGTTTGGTACTGACAATATCTGATTTGCATCCAATATAATTCCCATTTCAAAAAGAATATCCCTTACCAAATCCTAAAGGTCAATCTTCACCTGCTTCTACTCTCTCTCTTTTCATTTACCTAAAACTCTTCCTTGGAAAGTGATATCTGCCCGAGAAATGCTATTAGTCGATCAGTACTGAATTTAATCCATGCATTGACAGAGAAAACATAACAATAAACTATCGTGATAATGCAAACCTAGAGTTTCAACATTAATGACTGTCAAATGTATAAATATCTTTGAAAACTAAAGGTGATGTCAAGTATATAGTCAGAGTTATACAGATTGGATGTAATTGAAGTGAGATAAAGGAGGTTACCACCATTTACTTAATGCTTTAAATACAAGAAACAACGGGCCAACTGTTCCGAGATTCACCAGTTAAGGTTTTACATTAATATATTTATCTAAATGATGATGATGATTATTAATTAAAAAAATATCTTACAAATCAAAACACAAATCCAGCTATCAAATTGATCGATATTAGGTGAACTATACCTCCTGGAGTGATATTCTCATCAGCATGTGACTTAAATAATTCCCATTTTGATGTCTCTTTACCAAGGCATTAAGTACCATTTGTTTAAAACAATGACAGAATCAATCAACATATACCCAGTTTTAATGCAAGGTTTACTTACAAACTGAAGCCCACTAAATATGCGATAGAAATCCTTTGATGTTGTGATGTCAATGAACCCTGTCTTTGGATTTGCACTAAGTTTGTTATAGTGCTTATCCAATGCTGCACTGGTAAAAGCAAGGGAATATTCCAAAACACTTCCTGTATTTATGCTGTTCCTATACAGAAGATCTGCAGCAAGAATGGAATGACGCTTAGCTCCATATGTTGAAGAGACATCAGCTTAGCCCCATATGGTGAAAAGACATATCAGAGTAATTCGGTTCAAATCAGAGATTAAATAATTCTACGAAGATTAGAAGATTCTGAAATGGAAACTGTCAATCACTTTTTAATTATTCATAAATAATCAAGTAAACTGCGTAAGTTCTGAAATAATAATTTCAATGGTTTCTCGTATTGTACATCAAGGAAGATATCTGAGATGGAATCCGATAACAAACACCTCTATCATATACCATTACCTTGTTTGATAAAGCTATTGGTGCCAGATAAGATATCAGATAAACCGGTGACACCTAATTTATCATTTTACCCTTTTAGTCTGAGTCGTGATATTTTGATTTGAGTGTCATAAGCGCAAGATGACTTAGCTATATAATATTTATGTATAAAGTGATATTATTTTAAGAATATATCAGATAATCTTAGTGGGTTTGGTACTGACGATATCTGATTTGCATCCAATATGATTCCCATTTCAAAAAGAATATCCCTTACCAAATCCATTAAAAATTCAATTATGAAAAGTATGGCCAACATCCAATCAAACCTAATAAGCAGGGTATTGGCTACCTGTTACATTTTGCATCCTTGAAGAAGGTGCTAAGGCTCGAGAAGATTTCAAGGGATCAATACAGCCTACCAACTAGAAAGTTGAAATTGGCACATACACACTAACCAACTCAATATCATCATAGATCTCAAATAGAAATTTTTTCCATCAAATGATTCTTTCAGAAACTCTTACTACACTTGTTCGGCACATTTGCAACTCGGGACAACGTATGAACAAGCTATACGATGGTCACATAAATGAACAGCATGTTATAAAACAAACTAACATGTTTAGAACTTTGCCCTTAATATTAGCACAAACACATTAGTTAGACATATTTGAAACAGGCTACCTTTTTCCCTTATATTTCACAAGGTCTACATGCATAGAACATCATCTTTTCTGCTGTCAGCATAAACAAAGCAAACATACAGACACATGCACCTGGCATCAATAGGTAATAGCTGCAAATGATATGAGACAGTCCACCTACCAGCAGCTTCCACCTGCTTTGACATAGTGAGGAAAGATGACGCATTCAGACTTTTATTGCTTGATTGAAGCATCAAAGCAGCACTTTTGAATAAATCGACAATAGGGCTATCTCCAGAATTTTGAGCATTTTTTATTTGTCCATCATTTCCAGGAATCAGCCCTAGCCATGGGGCTGTTTGCATGAATTGTACTATTTCAACTTCTTTCTGCATCATCAGAAATGTCAGATGTTATCCCAAAATGTTTTTAGGTGGATTCCCCAAGAAAGAGAGATTTTTGTATCTCAGCAAAAAATGCAGAATTTCTATCTAACAAAGCAATATGTTCGTTTTCAAGTCTTGGAGCACTAACAAATACACATAAAGGCAAGCACATGATTTTGATGAAGTCTTCTTTTTTGTGAAAGTGATTGCTTTTTAATGATGTCAGCACTAACATATCACGTGTCATAGCAAGACAAAATGAATGAATAATTTGAATAACAAATTTAATCAGAAAGAGAAAAAAAATGCAATTTCCACAATGGAGATTATCTAAGGCCATCAACCAAACCTTTCGTACTAGTTATAAAATCGTCTGTGACTGGCCAAGGATGATAAGTGGTACCTTTAAATTCACTAGATAGGTTGTCCATGTTGTAACAAGTGGATTTGTGAGAGATTCAACAAAATTCTTTGGACGGAAGTGACAAGAGATAAAACAGTTTGATATGATGCACTCCCAACAATGTACATACGGAACTTTTGAATTTGACATGCCTTTTAGCAAAAGCTTTCAAATCAAGGCCTCCACACAGAAGAGGCAATTTCACTCCTTGAACTATCGAAGATCAAATTGACCAATGAAAACTTCAGACATCAATAGTTACAACCATGCTACATCAACAGTGAAAAACAAATGATGTATAAAATGTGAACTTGCCTAAAGGTCAGCAGCAACATCGTTGAGAATTCAAAGTACACTCAGGTAAGAAAGAGGATAGCAAAACCAAAAATATTCTAAAAAAGTCACAACTTCAAATTGATGTGGAAGAAAGAAAAACAAAAGATATTGTAGCGGAAACAGAATAAACATTAATGTCATTGTTAAACCACAAGTAGAATGTGAAAAGTCGAAAGAAACAACCAATCTATTTCTATTTCCACGACAAATAAATGTATTTATAGAGGAAAAGTATAGAGTTAAGCTGTACCCCCGGAACAATATAAGAAATAAAGAAAGAAACATAAAATATCACTGCTTCGAACACTCTCCCTCAAGCTGAGCATGGGAACTAAAGAAATCACACATGCCCAGCTTGTTACATAGAAAAGAGAAGTGGGGAAAAGAAAGAGCTTTGGTAAACAAATCAGCCAACTGATCTTTAGACGCAGTAAACGGAGTAGCTATCTCTCGTGACATCACAACATCCCAAACAAAGTGACAATCCACTTCTATGTGTTTTTTTGCTCATGAAAAACCTGATTCCTGGCAACGTATATGGCTGCCTAGTTATCGCAACGCATCACCATGGGACCAGAGTGGGTGAACCCAAAATCCTTCAGCAAGGATTTGATCCATACCATCTCACATGTGGTGTGTGCCATTGCCCGGTGTTCTGCCTCAGTGCCTCTGCACTTGATCTGGACACTACATTCTGTTTCTTACTCCTCCAGGTGACAAGATTGCCTCCCACATAAGTACAATATCCTGAAGTGGACCTCCTGTCACTGACTGACCCAACATAGTCAGCATCAGAGTAGGCTTCAATCTGCATATGTCCTCTCAAGGTGTAGAGCAGCCCTTTTCCTGGAGCATTCTTAATATAGTGGAGAATTCTCAACTGCATCCCAATGGCATTGCTTCAGCTGCTGCACAAACTGGCTGACCACCCCAACAGCATAAGAGATATCTGGTCTAGTAACAGTTAAGTAGATCAACTTGCCTACCATTCTTCTATATCTGGCCACATCAGAGAACGGTGGACTATCATCAGATCGTAACTCAAACTAAGTAGACATAGGAGTATCTGCTGGTTTGCATCCAAGAAGGCCTGTTTCCTCAAGAAGATCTAAGGCATATTTCCTTTGAGATAGAGACACTTTCTAAGTTGTAGGCAATTTCTATCCCAAGGAAATACTTTGATCTACCTAGATCTTTGGAAACAAACTGCTGTTCCAAATAAGCCTTCACAGAAAGAACACTTGCTGTGTCACTACCAGTGAGAAGCATATCATCAACATATACTATCAATATAACAGAACCAGCAGATGAATGTCCGATGAACACTGAATGATCAGCTTGGCTACGCTTAAGACCAACATTGAAAATAATACTGCTGACTTTATCAAACCATGCACGTGGACTTCGTTTCAGACCATAAATAACCTTTCTTAGCTTAAAGATCTTTCGTATCTCCCTGAGCAACATACCATGGAGGTTGCTCTATATACACCTCTTCTTGAAGATCACCATAAAGAAAGGCATTTTTAACATCCATTTGAAATATAGTCCATCCTTGGGTCACTGCCACCGAGAACAAGACTTACAAAATTCATGCAAGCCACTAGAGAAAAGGTTTCAAGATAATCAACCCATAAGCCTGAGTGTATCCTTTTGCAACCAGACGAGCCTTATATTTATCCACAGTGCCATCAGGAAGAAACTTCATTGTGAAGACCCATCAACATGCAATTGGATGTACTCCAGTAGGTCTATGTGACCAAATCCCAGGTCGCCTTGGAAACAAGAGTTGCAATCCCCTCACCCATAGTTGCTTTCCACTTAGGGTGAGATAGTGCTTCCTGGTAAGACTTGGGAATAGGTATGGTAGAGATAGATAAGGCAAAATGTCTAAAGGAAGGGCTCAGTTGACTATAACTAACATAGTGGGCAATAGGATGAAAAGTACACTGTCTCTTGCCCTTGCGCAAGGCAATAGGAGTGTCTAAGTCATCAATATGAGTAGGAGAGGGTTCATACTAGAAATGGATAAAGTGGTTCCTGGTGGATCAATGACAGGTGGTTCAAGAGGCGGTTGTGAATTAGTCCCTTCAGCGGATGAAGATAACAGTCGTAGAGTAGTCGATGATTGTTCCCTTGGAAGTCGATGATAATAGTTGATGACCTCAGAAGGGGGCACATCAATGGTGGTAGGCTGCTGTTCAGCTTGTTGTTTAGTGTGCTCCATATCAGTGACAATCTCATGTAAAGACTCAAGTTGAGGAGGAAGCGATATAGGGGAATTTAGAACCTGAGAAGAAGATGACTTCGTAGATGAGGAGAAATATGGAGTCATCTCAAAGAATGTAACATCGGTGGAAACATAGGATTTCCGTATCAAAGGATCGAAACATCAGTATCCCTTTTGAGTTTGGGTATACCTAAGAAATATACACTTGAGTGCTCGAGGATCTAACTTGCTATGGCCTATTCCATGATTATGAACAAAGCAAAAACATCCAAAAACACAGGGAGGAAGAGAAAACAATGCGCGATCAAGGCAAAGGCAAGAGAAGGGGGTCCTATCTTGCAGAACAAATGATGGAACACGATTTATGAGGTAACAGGCAGTTAGAACAGCATCTCCCCAATAGTTTTTGCCTTTTTGGGAACATTCATTTTATATACGAGTGATCTAGCACTATCAAAAAGATGCTTGTTCTTCCTTTATGCAATCCCATTTTGTTGAGATGTATAAGGACAAGTAGTTTGGGGCATAATACCATTTTCAGTACAAAAAGAAGAGAATTTGGACTACACATATTCAAGAGCATTGTCAGTATGCAAAATTATGTGGAAGTAGAACACTGAACTTTTATTTCTTTGTAGAAATTGCAAAAACATCAAAGACTTTGGACCGGCTCTTTAACAGATACAACCAAGTGACTTTGGAATAATCATCAATAAAAGTAACAAAGTATCATGCACCATGACTAGTGGACACAAGACTAGGACCCCAGACATCAGAATGAACTAAAGCAAAAGGAGATGAACTCCACTCATTAAGACTAGGAGAAAAAGAGATGGCGATGTTTGCCAATCTAACAAGCATGACATTCAAACTGAGTAACTGACATTGGAATTTGAATAAGACTTCTAAGTTTGGCCGGAGAAGGATGGCCAAGACGACAATGCCACTGATAGGGAGATACTGCAGACAAAGCTGATTGGCAACCAGATCCATCAAGGTAGTATAGTCCACCAGACTTATGATTCCTCGTTTGAAGGTTCTCGAAGCACACAATGAGAAGGATACAAGGTTACAGAACAATTGTAATCACGAGTTAATTTACTAATAGAGAGTAAGCTACTGAAAATTTTGGAACATAGTACACATTACTTAATGTAAGTGTTGGAGAAACATGGACAGTTCCACTCCCAGAGACAGGAGATGGAGAGCTATCATCAATAGACACTGGAGGTATATTGGATGAAGGACTAAATGATGTGAATAGAGAATGAGTACCATTCATATGATGAGAAGCACCAGAGTTAATGATCCATGCATTACCTTGGGTGACCATGGAAACACTACATAATGTAGTGAGAGTAGCCAGGAGAGAGGTGTTGTAACTCTGCATAAGATGGTCATACTCAGCCTTAGAAAGTGTCATGGTAACAATAGATGGAACAGCATGTTATGATTCTTCCTCTGTGGTCAACTTCGCCACCTCTTGTTTACTACTCTTCTTGTTATTAGGTCTTTTAAACTTCTCCCAGCAGTTGTCAGATGGATGGTTCTGTCTGCCACAATGAATACATGGATCAAACGAATTTCGCCCTCTTCCGCGGCCGCCTCCTTTGCCATGACCAGCAGGAACAACAAGAGCAGATTGGTTGTCCCATGCACGAGGATTCGCCCCCTTGGAGGTTAGATCAGCAGAAACACGAAGAATTCTACATAAGGTATTGGAGAGTGAGGCAATGGAGTCATCTGACAATAGGTGAGATCGAACTCCACTCAAGTAGTCATTCATCCTCGAGAGGAATTTCGCCACAATGAATTTGTCCCGTTGGCAACAAAGAGTTGTAGGATCTGTGGTTACCGGATGACATGTCTAGATGGCATCCCACTTCCCTTAAGGACAGGAAAGTACTTCTGAACACTCTTATCACCCTATTTCAAAGAAAGCAACTCCTCATAAAGATGGTAAATATATGCACCATCTTTACCTTTGAATATTGACATTGCAGCTCATCCAACATCTCCTTAGCCATGTTGACGAACGCCACACCAGCATACACATATGGCTCGAGACAGTTGGTAAGGATGTTGCAGACATGCAATCATCGGCTTTCCGAGTACTTCTGCTTGTCCTTCTCATCCATTGGGTCCTCGTCGAGGTGTTGAAGCTTCTTTTGTGTGCCAAAGACTGTCCAAAAGGCACGAGCCCACAGCAGATACTTATTTGGCCCGCTCAGTTTGAAGGGAGTGATCAAGCTAGAGAATTGAGTCTCTAAGACAGCACCGGTTTGAGACGCCATCACTGCTGGTTGTCCGGGATAAAGAGAGAAGAGGATCCCCAAAACAAAGGAAAGCACACAAAAGGAGTAGAAATGTTGAAGTTGACTCCTGTGCACTAGTCGGAGAAGAAGCATGGCGAGAACACTCCACTTGGTGCTGCAATCAAGCTGTCCAGGAGAGAGCAGCAATGGTGATCCAGGAGAGGATCACAGAGAGACGAGGGAAAGGGGGCCATAGGGTCTCTACTGCATACCTAAGAGGGATGAGCAGTGAAGAGGCCCATACGGCTTGACAGAGGGAGAGGAAGGCCTGCTGTAGAAAGGTCTACAGTGGCTGGTGGCTGTAGAGGATCCCTTTACAAATTACAACTGAGGGAGATGATGGAGAGTAGAGGAGAGCTCTACAAAATTGCTGCTACAGTGCCATGGCTAGGGTTAGGGTTTGGTGGAGGCGGAAGGAGGCAGCTAGGGTTTCTCAACCTGACTGCTTTGATACCAAGTCGAAATAAACAACCAATCTATTTCTATTCCCATGACAACTATACCTATATATAGAGGAAAAGTACAAAGTTAAGCTGTACCCCCAAAACAATATAAGAAATAAAGAAAGAAACATAAAATATCACCGTGTCTAACATGAGGAATACCTGAATGGTGGGGGGAAAGGGAGGTGTTGAAGGGACAGAAAACGTATTTGGACATTTTGACACATGAAATATATTCAAATCCCATTATTACACCATCTACAGTTCCTAGAGATATTTACGCTTCTGATGATGGCCATTTCAATATTGTTTCTATTTTGGAATTTGGTTGATCTCAGTAGTGAGAGAATTTTCACTATGGATTTATCTTCCTTGATGCATTATTCCATTGCTACTCGCGGACAAAAACACATGCTTTGACATGATCTTGCGTTGTACTGCAGGATTCTTTAATAAGAAAGCCAGTTACTTCTCCCCCAAGTTAAATCTCATCTTTTCCAAAAATTATCCATTTAAGAACTTTAGATGAGTTTTCTCACCAATACAATGTCAAGAAGAGCCATCCAATATAGTATGCTGCCTATTTCCTTCAAGCCATGAAGAATATCCATTTTGAGTTCAGATTTTGTACCCCAGGTCAACAGTTCATGAATAATTCTTTGGCATCCTGCAAAAAAAGACAAAGAATCTATAATACTCATATGCAATGTAAACCAATGTCCTCTGGAACATGTCAGGAAGAGAGTAAAGGTGAAACTAAGTATTATCAGATGAAAACAGTCTATCGGAAAGAATTCATGGATGGCAATCATTTGTGTTATTACATAAGGCAAACAGGAAAAAATGAAAAAGAAAAAAACGCCAGCTCAACCTTATCTATTATATTTTTTATAAGACAGATTTTAGGTTGACCTCTGCCTCTGGGTAGCCATTATGGTTAATTGATGTACATGTTTTCAATTAGAGTAAAACAAAAGAAGATAAACTACACACATCCCTTGTTCATCATTTTTGTTTAACAGCTGAGAGTAGATACAAACAGGCAATGGGCAGTCTCCTTTGCTTATGCAGTGCTGACTAAAGTTCTCTTGGAGCATGGATGGCAGTACCGGCCGATACCGGTACGTACCGGTATCGGCCGGCACCGGTACCGTGGGTACCGACCGGTACCGGCCGGTACCAGACTGGTTTTGGGCCGGTACCGACCGGTACCGGGCCGATACCGGCTGGTACCGGACCGGTACGTACCGGTACCGGTACGTACCGGTACCAGTACCGGTACCGGTACTGCCATCCTTGTCTTGGAGAGTTCTAGATTTGATGAAAACAATGGGGACCACAGAACTTCAGTCAAAGCTGCTGTGATGCTGTGTGTTACTCACCCTGTTACCGGAGGGATGTTCATATTTGGTTGAAACCAATAAACCAAACCAAACAAGACCAAATTTTCAGTTTGGTTCCATTTGAAAGTTTACTCGGTTTGGCTCAGTTTCAAAGCCTTCAACACATGGAAACCAAACCAAATTGTCAAAACGAAGGTATTGACAGTCCATTAAGAATTCTTGAACAATAGCCTTTTAAGGGTTTAAGTGGGACCCTACCTGACCACTAAGAGTCTATTAAAGACCCATTAAGAATCCTTGAACCAATACTTTGAAGGGCTTAAGTGTGACCCTACCTAAGACCTGCTAAGAGTCTGCTAAAGATTCATTTAGGATCACAAACTTAACGGGTTTGGGAAGTGAGAGCAAGGAAAGAATAATCAGAGATTGAGCACAGATCGCCCAGTCCAGGACCGATCAGATCGGTTGATTTGATCTGATCTGGACCTATCCGGTCCAATCAAGGAATTCCGGATCGGATCGGGTCCCCGAATCGGGACCCGCCGATCCCGATCCGACTCGGATCGGATCGGCCGAGTCGGCCGATCCAGATGAAGTCTGGCCAGTCCGACTCGGCCAGATTAAAAAATAATAAAAAATTAAAAAAATCAGAAAAAATCAGAAAAAAATAAAAAAAAATCAGAAAAAATTACATACATATTATTCAATTGATGTACAATAAGAATGAATGCAATTCATGTACATCCATAAAAAACCCTAAACCCTAAAACCCTAAAACCCTAAACCCTAAACCCTAAACCCTAAAACCCTAAACCCTAAAACCCTAAACCCTAAAGCCTAAACCCTTAACCCTTAACCCTTAACCCTTAAACCCTTAAACCCTTAAACCCTAAACCCTAAAACCCTTAACCCTTAACCCTAAAACCTAAACCCTAAACCCTAAACCCCTAAACCCTTAAACCTTAAGGGGGGGATCGGGACCGGCCCGAACCGGACCAGATCGGGTCCGGACCGGCCGATCTGGCCGGTCCGGCCCCGATTTGGTCCGGTTCGGGCCGATTTCGGCCGTTTTTTTTTCAAATCGGTGGGGGGGAACAGTGAAATCCCCCCCGAATCGGAACGGAACCCGCCGATTCCGATCCGAATGGAATCGGCCGATTCCGCAATCCATGGGTCCAATTCACCCTTTATTTGTTTAACTTTTGAAACATCTACAAAAATTCAAAAAAATTATGAAAAATTGAACAATGAAATAGATGATCACCCAATTACGGAATTTTTTTTGAAGGTGACCAATAGATCACAATTCATTGATAATTAAAAAGGATACATAAGGAAGCAAAGCTGCTCAGAAAACACACAGGAAAACCCCTCTCCAAGGTTGAAATAAGACTCTCCCCATATCTTATCAAGATGATAAGATAGAAAACAGAAATACAAAGGAGAAAAATACAGAGATCAGTCAAACATCCTCAAAGACTGCCTCAAAACAGACAACATAGTGGAGGATTTCGGATCCCCCGAAACCCTAGCTGCCAAACCCCACTCTGAAACCCATCTAATAACCCTGCACAAGATGTTAGAAAAGCTAGCAAACTTATCTCTAAATCTTCTAAAATTCCTCTCAGTCCATACTCCCCACAAAAATGCAGGGAGAATAAGAGACCACAGTTCCCTCTCGGTTGGAGAAGGACAAAGCTTAGCCCATCCATCAAGCATTTGAAGCACAGAAGAAGGTTCCACCCAACTAATATTTAGGCTGCTGCAGCACAGCATCCACCATGTTTGAACAATTCCACAGTGGCAGAACAAGTGTTCCACATTCTCAATAAATCTGCCACAGAAGAAACAGTTACGGAAATTGCAAATTAATTTCATTTATTCCCAAATATATGAATAATTATATTAGAGAATTTAAATTTTTTAAATTGTGCATTAAATCATGTGGAAAAGAAACAAGAAAAAGGAGGATAACTAGACTCTGATAGCTGCTTTATAGACTATATCCAAGATATGATTCATTAAAAAATGTGGATAATCAGAGTATCTTTCCTGTCACATGAATTTAACAGTGGAGTGGATACACTTTTAGACACATCCGACAAGAAGGGTACTCCGACCGTCCTCATTTTAATTGGATCATACCTTTGATATTGCCTATAAGGCAGGATATCATGTTCTAGTTATCCTTCTTTTTCTTGTTTCTTTTCCATATGATTTACATTAAAAATGAATGATTTAAAAATTTGAACTTATAATACTTGCAACAAGTTGGAAGAGAAAAAACAAAAAATAAATCCCAACACTCAAAATTTACATTCCTTCGTCGCACATCCATATTTATCCCTCCTTAAATAACAGAAGTACCACAAAAGAATATAAATTTGTACCTATGCAACACTCAAAATTGACGAATTATTCGTATCCAATGTCATCATCAATCTACACAAATTATTCATCAATTTCGCGTGTTATCCATGCATTCATATTCTTTGGTGATACTTCCAAGTACAAATATGGAAGTGTGACGAAGGAATGTAAAAGTTACAAGGCTACAACTATCTACTATAATTATAATGATCAGTGTTGTGTATCATTGATGGTGATGAAGAGCCATCTGATCACTATGGAGAGCCATGCCTTCTTTGGGCTTTGAAGCCTATCCCATTGCCATGGAGAGCCACCCGCTCGCCATGGATCACCATCCGATCACCATGGCCAGCTCTAATTGCCATGGATTTAGAGACATAGCTAAGACAGCCTAGAGGGAGAGAGTGAGAGAGGGAGGGAAAGAGCTTAGAGAGAGATCCTTGCCATGAAACTAGTTGTTGGGGCCGGATCGGTGCAATCCGGCCCAATCCATGCCGATCCAGGCCAACGATTGTCCGATCCTTGGCCCTACTTGGTGAATCGGGGCACGGGATAAGATCGGACTATCTCGAAACTGATTGGATTGGCTGGTCCATGCCGATCCTGCTCAGTATGAGTGACATCCACTAAAGATCCAAACAAATTAGCAGGTTTGAATGAATCCAATATGGATCCACAAACACAACCATAGATCAACAATACAAATGGATCAAAACATGGAATTTCATTGATTTCCCTCTCAATTACAAGCGAACAAAAACTTGTATCTCTATGCGACCAAGATCTTAAAGAAGCTTTAAACAAACTAAAGGCTGTGGGAGTTCTCTCCAAGAGAGTTTTTTTCCCAACGAGTTGAAGCTCCCTTCGTAAAGTCCCTAGGGGGGTATTTATAGGCCACGAAGAGGTTATAAAGCTCCAAAAATGGATCCGGTGAGGGTGAAGGGAAACTCAACTAGTTCCATTTTTTTCTTCTTTTTATTTTTTTCTGCCTCCTCTTTCTATTTTCTCCTTGGCCATGAAGGGTGAAGGGAAACCCCACCAATTGCATTCCCTTTTTTTTTTTTTTTCCCCTTTTTTCCCCGTCCTTTACCTCTCTCCAGTCTCCACTACTTTGTTTGCATTGAAGAAGAGAACTTTGCTTTTTCCTTTTTTTTCTTTTAAAACTTATCACAGCCCATGTTGCGTTCTCTCTCCTTCTTTCTTCTGCAAAGAGATAAACCCCTGTCAGGGAGATTATTTCCCTTCTTTTCCTTTCCTACTTCCACTGGACTCCTCCCTATTCATCTCTGTCTCTGTGTGTGTGTGCGCTCACGTGCGTGCATGAATGCACACATAAGAGTCTAGATGGACTCTCCCTCTCTCTCCTTTTGAGCAGGAGGAAGAGAAGCCCCTAATGGGGATGCAGTTGGTCCCATAGACCCCCCAGTGGAATTTTCCCCTTATCTCTCATGTGCCTCCTCTTTTGATCCTTCGAGATACCTCCTCCTTTCCCTTCTACCAATCTTGTTGTTGTTTGCTGCTGTTGTTGTTCCCTTCCCTTTTTCTGTGTGTGTGTGTTTGGGGGGGGGGATTCATTAACTTTTTATCTGGATTATCTTATGATGTTCATGCTTATTTGAATTATGCACTAGTTCATAACACAAACTTCTTCAATGTGATCATGCTATTTACTTTGTTTATATGCACTGTCCTTTCTGAGGGTGTGGGTAAATTTTCCATGTACTGGTCAACTGACCAGCACAGGCAACTGTGTTATTATTTGGAAAATTTTGGGAGGGAAAATCAGTTGATGGAGAGTTCACTACTTTTGTTTAATCCTCTGAGATTTTGTTTAATCCACACAGACACCGGATTGATGGGATATGTCTTGCAATCACTTGATTGATTGACTGATAAATCACTTGGATGAATTACACGAGGTGTTAGCCTATATATGCTTAAAGGGTATTTGTCAGCAATCTTGTTTAAAAGTACAAATTTCAAAGTTCAAACTGCAGCAAAAGCATAATGGCATGCAAGGTGGGCAATATTTTCGGGAAGGAAACAATAATCGCTCATTAAGGGATAAAGAAAACCACTACAATTTTGTAAAAGAAGCTCTGCTAAGACATATACGAAGAAGATGCATGCTCAATTATAAGAATCATCTTTCACTGGTTAAGCCAAAATGCAGAATCAGTGAAAACGTAACTGAAACAAAGATTCATTCAATAACTTCAAGCACTAGCAGCCCCTCCACGTTTGGTTACAATGCACACAAAATACCTGAGATGCCACCATCAAATGGAAGTAGCCCAATTGATTTTGGCAATGCTTCTTGTAAGCCAGTGACTTTCGGTACAATTGCTGTTATCTGAAATGTAAGTGCACCATAACAATTAGTGAAACTTTACCAAAACTTTTATAGCAGACACATCATAATGGGTATAATGATACATATACTGTGCCCCATCCAAAACTCTGCATTGAAAGGGATTAGTTTTCTGGATAGGGGATGCTAGATCTCTCAAGTTTAACATGCAACAGTTCCAAAGTTTTTTAAGTAAAAAGGTAGCCCTAACATTTTCACAGGTGCAAGCCTTAGATGCCTGTTACAGGTCCAAAATCACTTAAGATGATTCAGTAAAAGTTTCCAAAGAGAACAGCACCTAAACAATGGTTCCTAGTCAAGAAGCCAAAAAAGGAATCCCAACAGATTAACATTATGATAGAATAAAAATTAAAAAGTCTCTACCAAAACACCTGCAAAAGAGAACACCCAAGTGAACTTCATCAACTAACCAAATCATCATCATGTAAATAAGATTGTCCAATCAAAACCATTTATGAAACATTCAGGTCTCATTTATTTCACTTCTATGTTCTAGCTTCAAAGCCACAAAACATTTTCACAAGTGAACAAAATTTCCAATACCTTATTTGAAATGTGGTCCAACAATGCTCGAATGAGCCAAGGCAGTGACCTGGAACCCAAGAGCTTGACAATTGCAAATATATGAGGAATTCCAAAGAATTCACAGTACAACCCTGAAAAGCTTTGATATGCTGTGTTCAACTCCTACAATAAACAGGTGGCAATGGCATCAGGTTACATCTTACTGAGATGAATTTATGTAGTGGAGTTAAATTTTTTACTTGAAATGTAATGATGAAAGATATTAGATGAGTATAATAACAAAAGGTTCTAGCCAAAATGATATGCATGAAATGTCTAGGCCATGAGATCTAAGATTATTATTATTATTATTATTATTTTGGAAGGTGACCAAAGGTCACAAATTCATTAATGAAGAATAAGTGTTACAAAAGAGGACCGGAGTCAAAAACAAGCAAAAGACCACCCCAAACCCAACTCCCTCCCAGGAAGGACTATTTTATCCAGGGGATAAAATAGAAAGGAAAGACGAAACAAAATTTGAAGTAGAAACTTCTTCCAATCCCAAATACAGAAGAGTTGAGATAAGAGGTGGAATGCCGGGAACGTGGGAGAGAGCGTGAGGGAGAGTGAGAGAGAGAGAGTGGGAGGAGAGCTCCTAGGGACTCAGAAGGAGATGGTGAGTGGAAGATGGTCTAGAATCGTAGACACGCCAATAGGCAGACGATCTCTTCACATTCCATTGGTGACAAGAAGAATCCTTCTTCCATCACTGTGGACAGAGATACCTGTCTGAGGTGCTTGGGGAAGGGCCATTGGGCCAAGGTTGCAGGAACAGGGTTCATTGCTTGGTCTGTAGGGAGTTTGGTCACCGGAGCTCTGCTTGCGGAAAGCCTCTCTTCAAGCCTCTTGATCATGTTTCTGCAGAAGATGATCGGACCACGGTTAAGCATCACGAGGATAGGATTGAGATCCCTTGGCCCTCATCTGTTGCTGGAGCGAGGGCCTGGATGGAGGACTGTTTGGTTGTTCCTGTTAGGATTTTACAATCTTCCAAAGCCCGGCCATGGAAGCTTATGATGCTTTAATGGGTTCACTCCAGTCCCTGTGGAGTGAGGTCAAGAACTGGTGGGTCAGAGAGTTAGACAACTACTCCTTCCCAGTCAAGAGTCCCCTTCCTGATTGGAAGAAACGGGGAATTAGTCTCCTCAATGATCGCCGAGGGAACCTGCAGTTCGAGAGCTCACCTTGGTCAATTGCCACCGCTACAACTCCAGCCCCTCCAGGAACCAAGTCTTGGCTCTGGATGTTTGGCAGTCCACTTCATGTGTGGAATACTGAGACTTTCAAGGCTATTGCCTCTTCCTTTGGTGTCTTGAGGGGGGTGATGCAAGGTCGATCGACAGCCAGATGCTGAGATATGACTGTATTCTAGTGGAAGTAAAAAGGTTGGAGGACATCCCAGATAGTATCACCATTCACCTGGCTGGGTGTGATTTTTGGGTTCGGGACGTGAAGGAGGAGTCTTCGGGATCCATTCCTAGGAATAATTCTGACCAGGACTGGACCTGGGCTGAGGTGGTAGTAGAATTCAAGAAGTATAAGGGGCAGCAGCAGTACTCTGTTTTGGCTCCTCTATCTTAGGATCCGGAGAAACCTTTTGAGCTTACTGAGTCTAAGAGTCATCCAAAACCCAGTGGTGTAACTCAGAAGGTGGAGGATACTCTGTGCCACTCGCCTCATCCCAGTCCCAAGGCGTCGGTTCCCCTCCCTATGCTTCCTTGGCAGACTCCGGAAAGCTTGCCTTTCTCTCGACCAGGGGAGATTGTAGTAGATGCTGTGATGGGAATTGATGTTGCTCTCCTCGAGGCGAAGTCGGCCGTCTAGATTTCTTCGAGTACCGAGGCGCCTTCCACAACGGTTGCTCGGGCGGAGAAGAGAAACAGTGGTGGGTCCGGAATTTGAACCCGGGACCTGTTCCTCTGGACTCTTATTGGACATTGGGTAAGTCGGATCATGACTTAACCTTGAACCAGTGCTTCCCAAATGTTCAGTTGAACTGGTTCGTTCTCTCGAGTGATGGTGCTGATGGGGAACCCTTGAACCGGTCTACGAAGTCTGGAACAGTTACAACTGAAGCCAGCACTGTTCTTCTTCCTCCTAGGGACATCATTTTTATGCAAGAGCGTGTAGAGAGCGATTGTGTGAACTTCCAACTGAAGGAGCTTGATCTTCCAATCCAAGATGACATGAGCAGATCTCTGGTACACAAGAAGAAACCGGGAAAGGAACTGTTTCTCTGCGACAACTCCAGCCCAATGTGTGACTTGACGAGCGTGAGTCTCTCGGTCATGGGCCTTGGATCACATGGATTCTTACAGGTAGAGGGAGCTTCGAAAGGACTTGTGCCACTCACAAAGGGAGCCAACTTAATTCCATCAGAAGTCCTGGAAGCCGAAGCACTGGACGTTCAATTTCCGATATCAATGGAGGTTAGCCCAAGAGGAAAACAGGGGTGAGCCCTCCTCAACAGTTGTCCCTTTCCTACCTCCTTCAAGGGTATTTGCCTGTGATTACCTCAGTGACACTGGAAGATTGGACTGATGACATCCTTGAATTTGGAAAGAAGATTGGTGTTTTGTTCCTAGGGAAGGAGGATGAGGTGACCAGCTTTATCAGAAGAATGCAGAGAGCTGAGAACTTGCAGAATTCTTTGAAGAAGAAAGGATTAAGACGTGGAGTGAAGATCGGCAGGAGAGAAATCAACTTCATCACCAAAAATGAAGTGGTTGATTCTCTTACACCAAAGAAGCAGGGGGTTTTAAACTTTTGAAATGAATGTGTTCCTGGAATGTTAGAGGACTGAATGGGCAGTGGAAGCAAAAAGCAGTAAGGGATTTGGTTAGAAACCTTAGACTGGATTGTTTTTGTCTACAGGAAACAAAATGAATGTAGTTGATGAGCAGGTAGTCCGATACATTGGAGGTTCAGTTTTGACTGAATGGGTATGTCTTCCAGCTGATGGAGTGAGTGGGGGCCAGTTTATCCTATGGAATGAGAAAAGGTTCAAAGGCTCCATGTGTGATCAAGGCATATTCAGTATCTCTGTTAGCTTTTCAGGAGCTGGATTATTTGAACCTTGGGTTGCAACCTCTGTTTATGGGTCTCATTCTCAGCAGGATAGATAAGGTTTCTGGCAGGAATTGTATAGAACCTCGGCAGTGCTTTAGGGAGGTTGGTGTAATTTGAGGGACTTTAATTGTGTCAAGTACCCTTGGGAGAGAACTGGATACCACAAATGGAGCAAGGACATGGACAGCTTTGGCAGATGGATTTCAAGCACTGGGATGATGGATCTTCACTTGGTCTAACCTACAACATAATAACATCCAGTCTAAACCTGATACTCTGATAGAGTATTAGTCTCCACCAAGTGGATTCAAATGTTTCCTTACTCAGCTGTAAGGGCCTTAATAGGACTGTTTCTGATCATATCCCACTCCTATTAAGGACTACGGATTGTAGCAGCAAGAAGAGGTTATTCAGATATGAATTGGCTTCGCAATCACATGAGGAATTCAAAGACCTTGTTGTCAAGTAGTGGAAGGAGGTTCCCCCAACTGATCAGCCTTTTTCAACAGTCTATAATAAACTGAAAATGGTAAGGGAGGGTATCAAGAAATAGAGTGCTCAGGTTTTTTATGAAGCTTCAGCTATTAGACAGCGCCTTCTTCAGAAAATTGATGAGTTAGAGGCTAGAGTTGAGTTGTTTGACTTATCTGCTGAAGACAATCAAGATGTTACTGAGAACAAAAATGATATAACAAATGGCTGCTTAGAGAGGAACAATGGAAACAAATGGCTAAGGAGTTGTGGTTAAAAGAAGGAGACAAGAACACAAGATTTTTCCATGCAATAGCTGGTGCGAAGAAGAGATCATTGAAGATTGAGCATATCAAAATTCAAAGTCAGATGATTGATAAGGAGGAAGATATCAAGAAGGCCTTCATTTCATTGTATGAGCAGTTGTTTAAGGAGAATGAATGGTGAGACCTCAACTTCAGGAGGGAGTATTGCCCAAAATTGAAGACAGTCAAGCTGATGACCTTTGTGTTAAGTATGGAGACAGATAAGTCACCAGGACCAGATAGATTTTTCATGGGTTTTTACCAATTCTTTTGGGATACAATTAAAATGACTTGGTAAAAGTGATGGATGACTTTCAAGATAGGCCGCTGAACATAAAGAGGTTCAACTCAACATTTATTGCTCTTATACCAAAGAAGAAAGTGGCAGAGTCATTGTCAGAGTTTAGGTCATTTAGTCTTCTCAGTGGGTGCTATAAAATAATAGCCAAAGTTTTGGCCAATAGGTTGAAGAAGGTGTTAAAGAGTGTTGTAAGTAGAAATCAATCTGCATTTTTATCTGGTAGATTTATCCCAGACAACTTCCTGTCAGCCCATGAAGCAATCTACTCTAAAAAAAGTAGTAGGAAAGAGGGGGTGATAGTGAAATTGGATTTTGAAAAAGCCTATGATACTGCGAGCTGGCTGTGCATTCAAAAGATCCTTGATGCTATGGGATTCACACAAAAATGGATTGGATGGATCATGAGCAGCATCTCAACTTCTAAATTCTCTATACTATTTAATGGGGAACCGTGTGGTTTTTTCAGCAGTTCGATAGGACTGAGGCAAGGGAATCCATTATCTCCTCTTATTTTCATTATTGTTGGACAGACAATGAGTACTCTATGGGAGAGAGCTGAAGCAAAAAGGCTGGTGGATGGTTTTTCAGTGGGAAGAAATGGCTTCATGCTATCTCATTTACAGTTTGCTGATGATACACTCCTTTTTTAGCTGGGGATGAGGAAATGTTGTGCAATATGAAAAGACTATTGACTCTGACAGAAGTTATAACAGATTTGTCAATAAACTATGGGAAATCAGAAGTGGTGGGGATCAACTTGTCCCAAGATAAGATGCAGGATATTGCTGAAATTTTCTCCTGCAAAGTAGCCAAATTCCCAATTACTTATTTGGGACTCCCGCTCTCGGATGTCCAATGCAAAGTTAGAGAATGGGATGATCTTATCAGAAGATTTGAGCAAAAGATTAGAGGGTGGAAGGCTAGGTTTCTATCAGCAGGAGGAAGATGGATACTTTCAAAAACAGTCCTCTCATCGTTGGCTACATACGAGCTTTCAAAATTTAAGCTCCTGAAAACTGTGGAAAGATCGATTAAATCTAAAAGGAGCATTTTTTTCTCTGAAGGTGGGAACACTGGGAAGAGGTATAGAAGTGGTCTCCATCTAGTGGCGTGGGAGAGAGTTTGTAAAAGCAAGGAACAAGGAGGTGTGGGGCTGACTCAAATAGGTGTATTTAATCAGGCTTTATTGACCAAGTGAATTTGGAGAATGGGAGAGGAGGAAGATGCTTTATGGGTAAAGATCAATAGTGAGTAATTATCCCCTTGCTCCTAAATGGGTTCTTCAGCCACAGCTAATGCTTTCAATATGTCCCCCATTTGGAGGAACATTAATAAAATGGTCCCTTTTATAAGTCCTGCAGTGTCTTACAAACTTGAGGATGGCCAGTTGATCAGACTTTGGGAAGAAAATTGGTGCTCAGATATTCCTCTTGCATGTCAATTCAATCAGTTGTATCAGACTATCAGTTGTCAGAGGATAAAGAAAGAACAGTGGCTCAGCTCTATTCAGATGGACAACATAATCTTTGGAATCTTAGTTTCAGAAGGAACCTAACAGGGCTGGAATCTGACCAATTCCTATTAGTTTTGGAGATCATTCATGGGATTCATCCTTCAGCTGATAAGGAAGATAAAAGGTTATGGGTGTGGAGCTCCAAAGGCATATTTACAACTAATGATATTTCAAGAATTCTTACTGATGGTGGTACCAGAGTGTCCTGGAAACACATAGTCTAGTCTAAGTACCTGCCCACCAAAATCAACTTATTCCTATGGAAGATAGCTTTGGGGAGGCTTCCTACCATGGACAGAATCAGTTATATAGTATCATAACAGAAGACTACCTGCATTTTTTGTGGTATCTTTGATGAAGATGCTAATCACTTGTTCTACCATTGTGGGATTATCATTGTCCTGTGGAGATCTCTTTGCAATATCCTTCAGTGTACTTGGAGAGAGCCTCAATCTGTCGTTGACCTTATGGAGTGGTGGAACCCTATTTGCCCTGTGGATTCTCAGAAACATATGTGGTCTCTAATCTTACCGGCCATACTGTGGGATGTGTGGAATGAAAGGAACTCAAGAAGGTTCAATCAAAAGTACAATAGTCTCTATGACATTTTCAGAAGAGCTGTCAAATGGATCTTAGAGTAGGGGAAAGCTGCGAGGATGGATGTGGATAGTTCTTTTTCTCATCTTATCTCCTTGATTCAGCAATGGAATAAGATGGTTTCATGACTCTATCTATTTGTTCCTTTCATAGTTGTCAAGGCGGAAAGGCGACCAAGGCATGCTTGGGGTTCTGGACCGCCTAAGCACTTAGGCACCTGCCTAGGCGTCAACTTCATAATATAATATATATATATATATATATATATGTATACACATATTACATACATACATTTAGATATATATGTATATATACAAAGAGAGAGGGGCAGGGGACCTTGGGTTTCAGCAATGTGGGCACCTTAGCGGGCGGCTTGGGCGCCTTTTGAGCTGTTGGAAAGGCGGCCCAGCACCTTGCTGCTGGAAAACTGCCTGGGCGCCTAGGCGGGCGCCTTGACAACTATAGTTCCTTTACCATTTCTATGCTTATTGTATCCTCTTGATAGAATAAGTATTTGTTGGGATGTCTTTAGGGGGGGAGTGTGTGTATTCTGGGCTTCCTGTACTGGGGTGTGATGTGAGAACTTCTCATGTCTTTCTGTCTTGTAAGTTTTGTTTCTTCTACTTTCTAATGAATTGTGGCCTTTTTGGGTCACCTTCAAAAAAAAAAAAACTTCTTCCAATCCCCAGCTGAAACCAACAAACAGGAATCCTCCCTGTTTACAATCAGACCAGCAGCTTTCCCCCAGTCACAACTCATAAGTCCACAGAAGTGCTCTATTCAAGATGTAAGAAGCTCGGTTGAACTGTTGGTGGAATCTTCTTGAGTTCCTCTCAGTCCAAATTGCCCATAACATGGCTGGCAGAATGATTGTCCAAATCTTCTGTTCCTGAGGAAGGGTACAAGACCCTTCCCATTCTTCAAAAAGATTAATAATGTTCTGATAGTCCTTCCAGTGAAAAGATGGGAGCTGCCCCAAGATCCTCCACAGCATTTTAATAATGCCACAATGCAAAAAAAACTGATCCACATCCTCTTCAAAGGTGTCACAGAAAATACATGAATATTTCTGAATAAGGAGAAAAGATTTCAACCGAACCAAGGTAGGCAGCCTTCCAAGGGTTATTTTCCAAAGGAAGATTCTTATTTTGCTTGGCAAAAGTTTGGACCACAGAAACTCACTCCAAGTCACTCTCATTCCTCTGTCACTTAAAACTTTAGTAAGTGCATTGACTGAAAATTTTCCTTTACTATTCCAAACCTACTGTCTAGAGTCCACTTTCTGATTGTCAGGAATAATCTGATGAATACAATTAAGAATACTCAACAATTGATCCATTCAATGCCAACAAGATCCCTTCTAAATTTCTAATAGTGATATTCTAATGACTGTTGCCAACATGATCCCTTCTAATATTAATGTATATAAGAGTAAAAAAAAGAGTAAGAGAAATAAAATGTAAGGGATGAAAGATAGAGAGAGTGTTTGTTATAGAGAGACCAATTACTAAAGAAAAAATAAAATAGTCTCAATTGAAGAAATTAAGGTAGAGTTGCTTATTGTTTTTCTAAAATTTATATATAAAAATATATTTTTAATTTTCTTGAAGGAGATTAGATCGAATAAATTCTATCCATTCTTCTTTTATCGATGCCACATGGGCGACGTCATCCGACATGGGACCATGGGTACATAGTCCCAAGAGATCGAAGGATCCATTGTCTTTACTGTGGACACCTTGTTAGCAAAATCTATCGTTTTGTAGAGCATCTAGTGACGTATGTGTACAATTCCAAAGGTTTCTATGTCAGGACGAAAGATAATCTAGCACAGTACATAAACAACCGACAACTAGGCCACCTACATCACCAACTCATCTATTTTCATCTACATCAGCGGGAGGGTCTAAGATGGAGATTATCGATGCTATGTGAGCATTCTTTTTATAGTTTCATATTCTATCCATTATTGTGCACACACCATCATTTGTTCACATGGTTAGATATATTCAGAGACAGTCACATGTCCCACCTCCTATCCAAATTGAGTTAGATTTTGTTGAAAAAGATGATGGGTCTTTTCTTTCATCTGATGACTTAAATGAGGATGGTTGAGTTTTATCACTCATGTACTACATATGTCATGTATAATTTTAACTTTAAGAAACTTATGAGTTTTTTTATTATTTTTATGATTTTTTTCATTTTTTTTTTAAAAATAACCTTTTTTTAAGAAGGTGTGGATCCAGACCGGATTTGCCCGGATTGGTATCGGATCGGCCGATCCGATCGGTCCAGACCATGGTTGGTAGTACCAGCCGATACCGGTATGTACTGGCTGGTACGTACCGGTATCGGCCGACACCGGTACCATACATGTAAAGGGTATCGGCCGATACTGGGCCGGTATGTACCAGTACCGGTACCCACAGATATCGGTACCGGTACGATACTGCCATCCATGGTCCAATCCCAGACAGATCCGAGTCCGATCTCCAACTTAGCCTTCCTTGCCATTCTTAACCCTTACTAGACCCCTGTTTCAGGAACTTCCATGAACAAACTGTACTGGATAAGAGATGAAGGCTCCCAGGACTTCCTGTAACATTTATACATAGAGACCACCTCTGCCTAAGACCAATCAAACTTCTGACAATGGTTTTGGACCACCTCGGAGGCACGAGTAGGGGTGATTGAGGAGGAGGATGGTTGTTAAATAGAAATGGAGATTCTGAAGCGACAACCACCCACCATGATAAGCAGCGATTCGGGAACCTGATCCAAAGAATCCATCTCCACGAGCAGTTTGGCATACGAGAGCCTCTCTAGATTAGAGTCCTCTCATCAATCTTACGAAGGTTCACAAAAGACCCTAGAGATTGAATGTGGTAACATTCCACACATGAAGTGGTAGACCCACAAACCAACACTAGATCATAGATCCCTCAGGAACCAACATTGCCCCAGAATGAATCTTCCAAGGAGAGAACTTGAGAACTCCACCCTTGAAGCTTATGTGTCTAAGAGAGAGTACCACTTCCTTCCAGCCTTGTAAAGAAGAGTGGACCAAGAAATTGTTACTTGGTAATTCTCAAATTCTCTACGAGACAATCCCTGTCCAAGTTGAAGATAGAGCATCTTGAACCAACAGCACATGCGAGGTTCCTCCAGCCTTCTCAGAATTCTTAGGAAAGTCGAGAGCGAGGACCAGACCCTCATGAAGGAAAGATTAAGCCCCACGAATCTCCTGCGACCAAGGGACATTGATGGCGGCTAATGACTCTACACAGAGCTTCGTCGGGGAGACAACATTGGACTTCATACTGGAGCAGAAGCTACTCCTATGGTCCTACTTCCCATGGCTGAAGCATCTTACCTCATTCTTGCAATCCTTACCCAATGACCTTTTTGAAGACATCTAATACAAGCGTCGGCTCCAACAGGTAGCATGAAGGTTCGCAGCCGTGCACCAGACTTCGAAACAACTTTGTTCTTTCTTCCCACCACCTGCCAATCTTCTCCATCATCAAGAGCCGGGTCGCCAGGCTTCTCGCGTCCCTCCTCTCTCTTCTCTCGACCCTTAGTGCTCATCTCTTGACCCTCATAGATTTTAGGATGTTACGGAGAATGCCTAATAAGATCTCAAATTAATGCACAAACACAGTGTAGAAAAGTAAGGAGGAGGAGAAGTAAGAGAGAAGGAAGAACGGACATCAACATCACAGGTTGAGGCACACCAATATAATAGGCCTCCCCTCTCAATCTTTATATATGTGTTCTTAGGGTTACAACCATGGACAAGGACATAAATACTCTTGTTCCCAAAGAGACAAAAGCTAACCCCATACAACACACACAAAGAATAAAAAAGAGAGACAATCACCAAATGACAAAGTTACCCCTGAGTACATTCCCCTCAAGCTAAGCATAGATATCAGACATGTATAACTTGGACAAAAGAGATGTAAAGAGATCCTTCGACAACCCTTTGGTGAAGACATTGAAGAGCTGATCAGCAGAACGAACATAAGAAAGACATATTTTCCTAGAATCAAACTTTTTTCGAATGAAATGACGATCAATCTCAATGTACTTCGTTCTATCATGCTGAATCGGGTTGTTAGCAATGTTGATGGCAACTTTATTATTACAATACAAGCACATTAGCCTGTGAACTTGAACCCTAAGATCTTAAAGGAACAACTTTAGCCATAATATTTTTGTAACACCATGTGCCATGGCACGATACTCAGCTTCAGTACTGGAACAAATACATACAATATGTTTCTTGCTTCGCCAAGTGACAAGGTTCCCACCAAGAAATAAATAGTACCCAGTGGTTGACCGTCTATCATCCATAGAACCTGCCCAATCAACATCTATAAAACTATCAATATTTAAATGAGCAGCCTTAATATACAATACCCTATACAATACCCCTTTGCCAGGACAGGATTTGATGTAGCGTTAATATTCTCTCTAAAGCTCGCATATGCGAGACTCGAGGAACATGCATAAACTGACTGGCAATGCTTACAATATAGGCAATGTCAGGTCGAGTAAGAGATAAATACAAAAGCTTGTCCACAAGCCGCTGATATGTACCTTTATTGAATTCAAACAAAAATTCCCCCACTAACTCTGAAAGCCCATGATTGGTTTCTATAAGTGTGAGGGCTGGTTTGCATCCCAACTTTCCAGTTTCTAGAACCAAATCAAGGGTATATTTCCGTTGGCAAATGTAGAGACAATGCTGAGACTTGGCCACCTTAATGCCAAGAAACTACAACTCCTCAAGGTTTTTGATATCAAACTCGTGTGCCAAGCTATCCTTAAGCATTGTATCTCTGTTGAATGATCTCCAGTAATAATCATATCGTCTACATACACAAGAAGAATCACCACTCGGCCATCTTTCCATTTGGTGAAAAAAGTATGATCAGAGTTGCCCAATTGGTAACCAAGTTGAACTATAGTAGTTATAAATCTGTCAAACCATGCTCTTAGAGACTACTTCAACCTTCAACCATACAATGCCTTCTTCAATCTACATACTCTCCCCCTGACATCAAGTCCAAGTGGGGGCTACATATATACACTTCTTCCTGTAAGTCACTATTCAGAAAAGCATTTTTGACATCCAACTAGTGAAGCTCTTAAGAGAACTGGACAACAAGAGAGAACACAACTCTCACAGACTTCAACTTGGACACATCAGCAAAACTCTATATAATCCATACCATATGTTTGGGTAAAATCATTGGTAACCAATCTAGCCTTGTAACTTTGAATAGTGCCATTAGTGGTACTTAATAGTGTACATCCATCTGGACCTGACCAAACTCTTCTCCAGAGGTAGGGTCACCAAATCCCAGGTATTATTTCTATCAAGGGCTTGCATCTCCTCATCAATTGCTTGCACCCACTTTGAATCCTTAACAACTTCAGCAAAAGAGTTTAATGATGTCACCATTGTGGACATACATCCTCAAAGCTGGAAATCATTTTGAGGACAACATTGTTCACAAACTGGGTAATGGAGAAAACATTTTCTTCTGGAAGGATAAATGGTGGGGAATAAAAGTTTGAAGGAGCAATATCCTTAACTTGTATGCTATTGTTGTTGATCCGTGGGCCTTGGTGAAAAATTGTTATGAAAATGTGGAGAATCAAGTTCAATGGAATGTTCGGATGCGCAAAAATATGAAGGATGAGGAAATACATCAATTTTCATCCTCGTTGACAGATTTGTACGCTTTGTCTATACATACAAATGTAGATGATAAATTGATATGGGAACCTACTAAAGGGAGTTTCACTGTGAAATCCTATTATGCTATACTGGAAGGAGAGATGCCTAAGTATAGAGTATTCATGTGGTTGATGTATGAAAAGAGGATAGTTACTAAAGTATATAAGAGGAAATGGTGCCAGGAGGATGATATTTTGTGCTCTCTATGTGTCAGCAAACCAAAAGATGTTGATCACCTGCTAGTCACTTGCCAAGTTAGTATAACAGTATGGACTACTATCGGGGAGCTCTTGCATTTTAAACCACAGTTTAAAACAGCAGGGAGATGTGGTCTTTTTTCAAACACTTGAGATCCAACTATAAAGAGAGGATGCATAGAAGATTTGTTGGGATGATTCCGCATGCAATCTGCTGGAGCATTTGGAAAGAGAGAAATGATGCGATTTTTAGAGGCAGTAAAATATATGTGGAAAATATTGCTATTAGAAGCTTGATACTTTTGTATAATTGGTCTAGACATATTTTAGGTTTTTCTGTTGACAATTGGAAAAAGGCATTTAAGTAGTTAATGCCATTGTAATTTTTCATTTTTGATGGGATAGGAATATCTCCTGTCCGATTTTTTTTGCATTGTACTTCCTCTCTTGAATATAATTGGTAGTACAATCTATGATTTTCTAAATAAAAAAAAAAAGAGTTAGGAACATGATAGGTGGAAATAGCAGACAAGAAAGAACAATAAGATGATGAAAGACGAGAGTAAGAAACATAATTAGAAATGGAATGCTTGGTACAAGGTCTCGTTCCTTTCTGAACAATAATAGGAAGGTTCAAATCAACAAGTGCAGTAGATGAGGACCTAAAATTTCAACAATTTCCTGAGATGGCAGATCCGCAGGAGGCTTACTCTTATGCCATATATGTTTGGAGTAAGTTAGCATATTTGATGTATGCTTCTATAACGATCCAAACGTGGCATCAGTCATGTTAGTGGCAAAAGGTAAGGGAATAGACTCATGAGAGGAATCACAAGAAGAAATAGAAGAATTCTCCCCCTTACCAGAAGGTTGAAGGGTAAAATAGGACTCATATTCAAAGAAGGTGACATCCTTAAGGACATACTTTCTCTTTATTTTGGGGTCACAGCATTTGTACCCTTTCTGAGTAGGAGAGTAACCCAAAAAGATGTCACGGACAGCACGAGGGTCCAACTTAGTAGAATCAACACTAAAAGAATGAAAAAGCATAGACAACTAAAGAACAGGGCTCCAGAGCAAACAACAGATGATCAGGAAAAAAAAAACCCGAATAGGAGACATGTAGTCGAGTATCCAAGAAGGCATACGGTTGATAACATAAGAGACGGTCAGGACAGTATCGGCCCAAAAATTTTTGGGCAACTGATGTTACAAGAGAAGAACTTGAAATGTCTCAAGTAAGTGTCTGTTTTTTTATTTCAGCCATCACACTTTGTTGAGGTAAATAGGCACATGAAGATTCATGAATGATTCCCTCATCTTCCATGAATATATTGAGGGTCCTCTCAAAGAACTCCCTTACATTGTCAGGTCTAAACACCTTAACCTGCCGTTCAAACTGGTTCTCAACCATTTTGTAGAACACTTGAATGATTTAAGATACTTCTTCACGAGATTTCATGAGATAGATCCAATAATAATGAGAAAAGTCATCAATAAAACTAATGAAATAGCGATGACCATCTACAGAAGGAATATGAGATGGGCCCTAGACATCGAAGTGAACAAGTTGGAAAGGAAAAGTACTTGTATTCATGAAAATCTGAAAATTTGTTCTATAATATTTAACAAATTGACACTCTTGACACTAAAGAGTGTCAACTTTTATTGACCTGAACAAACAAGGAAACAAGACTTGTAATGACCTAAAAGACAAATGACCTAGACGATTGTGCCAAAAATGGATTGCTTCAAATCTGTGAAAGGCCCCTTTAAAAGGGGGCCTTTTACTTTCCCCTCTCATAGAAACAAATATGTGACAGGGAGAAGCTTGCAGGGGGGAGGGGAAGGAGAAGTCGCCGCTGCAGCACGCTGCCGTCATCGTCAGAGAGGTTTTGGGTGGAAGAAAAAAAGAAAAGAAAAGAAGAAGGTATATATATATTTTAAATATTCTTATTCTTTTTGAGTTCTTAAGTGTTATTAGATTATTTATGTTTCTTTTCTTAGCAAAATAGACATAACTCCAAATTTCGACTCTAATTAGCGGTTAAAAATTAGAATTTTTGTCCAATTACTTCAATTAAACATCAATTGAAGCCTAATTAAGTTTCATTCTATACTTTACATTAGAGTAAGAGCATACTGTCAATTGCGTTGATTAAAAGTTAATTTGAGAAAAATCTTAATTTTGAGCCTAATTAACGATTAAAAATTAGGACTTTTGTCTAATTATCTTAATTAAATATCAATTGAAGTCTAGTTAACCTTCATTACATATTTTAAAGTAAGAGCATGCCGTCAATTGCTTTGATTGAGGGTTAATCGGGAAAAACTTCAATTTTGACCTTAATTAGTGGTTAAAAATTGGGACTTTTGTCTAATTACCTTAACTGAATATCAATTGAAACCTAATTAAGCTTCATTGCATAGTTTAGAACGGGAGCATGTTGCAATTGCGTTGATTGAACATTAATTAGAGAAAAATATCCCTTTTGACCCTAATTAGAGGTTAAAAATTAGGATTTTTATATAATTACCTTAATTAAACATAAATTAAAGTCTAATTAAACTTCATTACATATTTTAAAGTAGGAGTGTGCTGTTAATTTTGTTGATTGAGGGTTAATTAGGAAAAAATTCAAATTTTAACCCTAATTAAGGGTTAAAAATTGGGACTTTTATCTAATACCTTAATTAAATATTAATTGAAGCATAATTAAACTTCATTGCATACTTTAGAGTATGAGCATACTGTCAATCGCGATTGAATGTTAATTAGAAAAAATCTCAATTTTGACCTTAATTAACGGTTAAAAATTAAGACTTTTATCTAATTACCTTAATTAAACATCAATTGAAGGCTAAATAAGCTTCATTGCATGCTTTAGAGTAGGAGCATGATGCTAATTGTACTTATATATGTTTCTCTTTTTTTCTTTCTTGTTGTAAGATCATGGCTGAACATCAACAGTTCGATGAGAGAGAGCAAGAACAAGACCCAACGTTGGCCCATATCAACTTGATTGATGTTGCAAGGAGAGTGAAATTATAAATATTGTGGCAAAGAGATGGGTGTTGAAGTGACTAGAGGAACAGAACATTTAGTAAGGACCTCGGGACCAAGGAATTCCGGGTCGGGTCGGGACCGGGAATCGGGACCCGGCGATCCCGACCCGATCTGATCTGGATCGGCCGAGTCGGCCGATGCAGACTCAGTCCGGCCGGTCCGACTCGGCCAGAATTTAAAAAAAAAAAATCAGAAAAAATAGAAAAAATTAGAAAAAATAAGGAAAAAATCATAAAAAATTACATACATATTATTCAATTGATGTACAATAAGAATGAATGCAATTTATGTACATCCATAAAAAATAAACATTAAAGAGTCACATTAATAATTTTTGTTGTGCATTAATTAAAAAAGACATTGTTGTTGAAAAATACCTTAGAAAGATCACATTTGTGATCCTTCATCATCCGGTTCATAAGTTTGAGCAGGCGGGCCATAATCTGCCGACATGTATGGTGCATATCCATAGCCAAACAAGAAACTAGCTAGGTCTTCGAATCCTCTTTGAATACCTCTAGGTGTGTAAGCTTGTTGGCTTGAACTTTCTCCTGATTGTATTGGAGGGACAAAAATGCCGTACTGTATAGGTGGAGGTTCAGAGTACCCTTCAGTAGTGCTGCTGATGTCTGAATATGGTAGTGTAGGGGGATGAAAAATGGGCGGATAAGAAGGTGCATCTTCCCATGCTGGCCAATCACATCCTGCATGTCTCTGTTGGCCTTCAAATCTCCTTTGTTGTCCTTGTCTTTAACCTTGAGTTCCTTCAGAATGACTCGGAGGTGCGGAGTAATCATCGCATCCTGTGTAACTGCTCCCAAGTGCAGAACCTCCTGATAGTCCAGCAACAATAGCGCCATCACCATCTCAATCATCATCATCATCAGTGGAGTCATCACTCCGTACTTGGCTTGTTTTCCTCAATCGCCTTCTTCTACGCCTGTAGGTTTGTCTTTCTGCCTCGTACATGCTGGCCAAGTGAGGTGGTAAAACTGGGGTGTCCTCAGGTGTCTCTCCAGTCTGCTGAACTATCCCTTCTTCTCCTTTTGATGGGTCCACTCGTTGTTTAGACTTTCCTTTTGATTGTTTTCTCTTTTTGCTGTTCGATGACAGCAATGAAGGTCTCGCTGGCTCTTTCTCCTTTCTTCTTTGTGGATCCACCTGAATAGCTGATCTCCTGAGTGCTGGCTGAGAGGCAGAAGTTCTAGCAGTGTCTTCTAGTGTGGCGGACTTCCGGCGCCTCTGAAGAACTAGTGCACCTCCTTCTTGTGTTGTCTGAAATTCAGGATCTCGAGCAACTACTGCATCTAATTCACCTTCTGCCCAACTCCGATCCTGAAGATCAAACTCAGGCTGTGCATCTCTGGCTACTCTGCTCTCCACCCAAGAATGCAGTAGGTGTTCATCATCTAACAGTTCATCAATATCAATCTGATGTACAGGTTCATCAACGGGTCTGCCAGCAAACTCCATGAATTTGTCTTTCAAGCCTCTGTCTTTCCTAAATCTGCCTGATTTTTAGGCGCATGTTGTAGTGACAGTACACCAACTTCTCCAGCCTAGAAACCCCCAATCTGTTATGAACCTTCGTGTGAATGAGACTGAATGTACTCCAGTTTCTTTCACATTGACTGGAAGAAGTGGTTTGACTGAGTACTTGCACTGCAACATACGCCAAAGGATTTGTGGCAGCTTGGCTGTAATTAATATGGATCCACCATTCAGCTGTTCAAAAAAAAAAGAAGACGACGATATCAATAATCATATGTAGAGTCTACATTGTAGACTAGTAGCATCATTAAATTTAATATTTGATTATTTATTATGTAATTCACCTGGAGTTGTCCTCGTTACTGCAGCCCTGACGTCATCATCTCCATAAATGCCAATCTTCAATTTAAATCTCTCCATCTACAAAATAAATATAAATAACATAAGTTAATGATAGACGCATGCATTTTCATAAACTCCTACTTTGTACGTTACCTCTGCTAAGGCATCTATCCTTTCATTCGTATTCCTTGATATTCTAGTAATCACGTTAGTTGTGCCTCGAAGGACCTCTCCGTCATTATGCACGCTCTCATTATACTGATACCTTGGGTTGAAAAAATATACTGCATATAAATTGAATATTAATTAGTTATAAAATTAAATGTGAAAAAAATTAATAACATAAAATCAACTTAAATAGATGAAGAATTAACCAGCAGCATGAAGATTATGATGAAGAATCGACTCCCATCTATTATCGATGATCCTCCACCATTTGTCATGAGAAGTAGGAAGGCTTTTGCTCAATTGCTCCTTTGCTCTATCCATGGCCTCATACAAATATCCCATGTCATTTTTGTCATCTCCATCAACTAACGTCATAATACGTACCAGAGGCTCAACCACTTTCAGATAGCGAGAAACTTTATCCCAAAAACTTCTCTCCCCAACTAGCGATTGCACTGCCAATGCAACTTCTCTAGCATCGGCTCTCAGTGTCCCTATATGTGCCAGAAACTCGTCAGAGTGGACTAACTGGGCCAACTGATGCTTATATTTACTCAAGCTCTCTAAAGAAATGAAGTTGGATGCAAATCTAGTAGGGCCAGCACGAAGAAGATCTCGTCCACCTGTATGTTCTCTCATTATATGTAAGATCCTGTTGTGACTATAAATAAATCCCGTGATCATCTGAGCGTGTTGTACCACCTCAGCAACAAAAGGATCTTTACCTATGTCTTCCATCATCAAGTCAATAGAATGTGCTGCACAAGGCACCCAGTACAAATGGTGTCTCTTCTGCATCAACAAATTACCGGCTGCTTTATAGCTTACTTCGTTGTCATTGACTATCTGCACAACATTTTCTTTACCAATTTCCTCTACCACGTCATCTATTAGCATGTACAAATAATCAGCATTTTTTATTCTGTTTGAGGCATCCACAGACTTCAAAAAAATAGTGCCCTCGCTGCAATACACAAGGAAATTAATCATGGATCTTCTTGTGGTCCCTATCCAACTATCACACATGATGGTACAACCACGCTCCCTCCACACATTTTTGAAGTTGTCGACCTATACCTTCAAGTCATTATACTCTTCTTCGAGCCCAACATCATAAATGTAGCGAGGTGTGGGGGCCTTTACACCAGGTCCAACATCTGCAATTGCATCTACCATCGTCTGAAAATATGGACTAGATGCTGTATGTGCTGGCACACCTGCATGTAAAAACCATTTCACAATTCCTTTCAAGACATTTTTTTGCTGATGCCTTGACTCCTTTTAATGCTTGCTTGATTCCAAGCTGTCTGGCAGACCTTGATCTGTACAAAAATTGGTCTATAGGACCGCGTGCCACATCTGATGTTCGTCCACAACTCAATATAGAACTAGCAGTCCTGCGACCAGAATAACCCCTAGGAATAAATCTCCCAGGCTGAGAAGTAGCAGGCACTGATCCACCTGATGATCCTATGCCTCTTCGCCGGTCCTCTTCTTCTCTATTTGTCCGCAAACTGGCACGAACAACTATGGTGTACCCTGCATCAGGGTCATCTGGATCCTCCTCATCCTCCTCCTCACCATCAAAATTGATCGAGCGCTGAAAAGGTAGACTGTGATCCCTTCGTCTCTGGCGTGCTGATATCTCATCTTGTAAATCCATGTATTGTTGAGATGATAAATCTTTGTATGCTTTTTTACCCATCATATAAGTCATCATTTCCTTCTTCAAGTCCAGCGGGACTGACTCACATCTACTGACATCTCCTGATATGCCAGCAAGATGATTTTTTAGGCGATAGATGCCACCACCCATCTCCTTTCCACACCAGTTGCATTTGACCCTCCTCCTAACACTGTCCACTAGTATGCAATGCTGTCAACCAGGATTAGCACCATGCTGCTCCACATCCTGTTCTGCCATATTCCTTCATAACATAAAAACACAAAAATGTAATCAGGTTCTAACAAGTTCCATTGAGTGGTTAGCAGACTCAATTGAACCTTAATCACACTAATCATACAAAAGTCCTAATTTTTAACACTTAATTAGGGTTAATTTTACCTAATTAACGCTAATAACAGGCAATTAATGCAAAAAAATACACAAAAAAATTGAGTGGTTGACACACTCAATTGAACCTTAATCACGCTAATCATATAAAAGTCCCAATTTTTAACCCCTAATTAGGGTTAATTTTAACTAATTAACGCTAATAACAGGCAATTAATGTAAAAAAATGCACATTTATGTCCTAACAAGTTCAATTGAGCGGTTGGCACACTAAATTGAACCTTAATTACACTAATCATACAAAAGCCCTAATTTATAACCCCTAATTAGAGCTAATTTTAACTAATTAACGCTAATAACAGGCAATTAATGTAAAAAAATGCACATTTAGGTCCTAACAAGTTCAATTGAGTAGTTGGCACACTCAATTGAACCTTAATTACACTAATCATACAAAAGCCCTAATTTTTTACTCCTAATTAGGGCTAATTTTAACTAATTAACGCTAATAACATGCAATAAATACAAAAAAATGCATATTTATGTCCTAACAAGTTCAATTGAGTGGTTGGCACACTCAATTGAACCTTAATTACACTAATCATACAAAAGCCCTAATTTTTTACTCCTAATTAGAGCTAATTTTAACTAATTAACGCTAATAACATGCAATAAATGCAAAAAAATGCATATTTATGTCCTAACAAGTTCAATTGAGTGGTTGGCACACTCAATTGAACCTTAATTACACTAATCATACAAAAGCCCCAATTTTTAAGCCCTAATTAAGGCTAATTTTGATAATTTTGTTTAATCAACATGCTAAATTCTTTTTCAACCTAAATATTAAGAGATCTACACAATATACACAATCATACATCATTTCTAATTTTTTTAGAATTTTAAAAAATTAATTCAAAATATACCTAAACTCAGATCGAAATGGGAACAAAAAATCCGACGTCGAGGGCGGCGGTGACGGCGACTACAGCAGTGGCTCCCGAACAGCCGGCCGACGATGACGGGATGAAAATCCCCTCCTTTTGGTCGATATCTCAAAAAAAAATAGAAAAGAGAGAGAGAGAGAGAGAGAGAGAGAGAGGAAAGAGCGGCGGCGGGCCGGCGGCGGACGGCCAGCGGCGGCGGGGGGGCCGGCGGCGAGCCGGGAAGGGGCTGAGGAGTGGGGAAGGGCTGGGGAAGGGGGGCGCCAGCAGCGTTTCTGCTGCTGGCGCCTGGTTCCCGATCCCCCCTTAAGGGGGAGATTGGGACCGGCCCGAACTGGACCAGATCGGGTCCAGACCGGCCGATCTAGCCGGTCCGGCCCCGATTTGGTCCGATTCGGGCCGATTTCGGTCGTTTTTTTTAAAAAAAAAAATCGGTGGGGGGGACAGTAAATTCCCCCCCAAATCGGCTCAGGACCCGCCGATTCCGCAATCCATGCTCGGGACAGGTCACGAGGTGTACCGTCTGTCCCCGACCAGTGTCCAGCGAGATGCATGTATTGTTGCATGGACAGAAAGCTAAGAAGGAACAAAGGGATGAAGAGAAAGTTGAATTTCAAGAGGAGATTTCAAATAGATAAAATAGAAAACACAAAAGGATGTACAGTGGGGTCAGTGGCATTTTCCTATGTGAGAAGCAGAGGGCTGAATAGATTGTTGACTCTAGTGATGATGATTCAGATCTTGAGATGGCAGCAACTAGAAGAGAGAGTTTGTGGCACCTAGCAGAAGACGAAACCCGAAGGAGAGGTTCTGGACCATCAAGAACAGGCACAACTCAATATAAAGACCGGGGTTGTACGGCCACGATACAACATCATATGATACACATCAAATGGGTCCTATGAACAATTATCTTTTTAGAAAGCAGAATTCTAGTCATCCAAAAATTAAGCAAGCATTGAGAAGAGTCAAAAAGTCAGTTAAAGCGGCAGGACATGCTTTTAAGAGCATCTGCAAATGATTTTTACATGCAGATGTTCCTTCACATGCTGCTTAGTCTCCTTATTTTCAGCCTATGATTAACGCCATAGGAGATCATGACCCTAGGTTAAAAGTCCTCAGACATTGACACATATATGGACGTACGCTTGATAGACAATATGAGAAGCTTCAGCAGTGGGTTGAAAACTTTAAAATTGTATGGAAGGAGAGAAGAAGTACAATTATGTACGATAGCTGGACTGGTACTACGAAAAAGTCTATGATTAATTTTCTAATTTATTACACTAAAGGGACAATTTTTATGAAATTTGTTGATGCATCAAACTATTTAAAGAATGCCAAATATTTGTTTAATTTGATGGATCAGATAGTGCATAAAATTGGAGAGAAAAATGTTGTCCAAGTAGTCACTGATAATGAACCAAATTATAAGGTTGTAAGGAAGAAGTTAATACACAAGCGCAAACACCTTTATTGGGTCCCACATGCGGCGCATAGTTTGAACTCTTGAAGATATTGGCAAGGACTCGATATAAATAAGGCAGTAAAGAGAATACAAAGAATTACCTAATACATTTATGGCCATCCTAGGATCTTGAACATATTCAGAGAACAAACAAGTAGGGAACAAAATCTCATCCGTGCAAGGCCTACAAGATTTGCATCTAATTTCATTTCTTTAGAATCTTTGTACAAATTAAAAAATGAGATCAAGGATTTTATGTCTAATAATGAGTTATTTGGAGTATGTGCACAATAGCTTTTCTGATGCTAAATCTGAACATTTAGAAGTAAGAAAAATTATAGATAATAAAAAAATTTAGAGCAGTGTGCACACTTATCTCTTATTGGCGGAACCCCTCGTAAAGGTCTTAAAATTAGTAGATGGAGATTATAAGAATTACATGAGATATTTGTGCGAGACATTTCCCAAAAATTATATCAAGTGGTGGGAGATTATTGATATCAGATGGGAAAGTATACTACACCACGACTTGCATGCAGCTGGTAAGTGAAGTCTCGTATTATTAAATCATACATTATTCATTAAATTGTTATTACTAATTCATCCACCTAAATGCAAGTTATTTTGTAAATCATTGAGTAACGTACAGTCGTCAAGTGCACATTGATGGAAAAATGATCCAAGTCACACTTAATGTGATCGCACGCTTGTCGAAAACGGTAGAAGATAGAATTGAGGTAGAAAAACAGATGACTTTAACATATAATCAGTTACTTATGTTTTCAAGATTCCATCGATTGTATTAATTGTTCATTCCGTCCTTATAGATGGAGGCGTATAGGTTAAGGCTCAAAATATATAATGAGGACCAAGTACAAATTACCGTAGAGAAAGTGAGTCCAAGTATACTTAGTAATTACATTATAGTCATATGTGGAATGATAAGAAATAAGAAGAAATATTGAATCTTTTTTTTTATATAAAATGATGGAACAACTGAGTAGTAGATGATGGTGTATAATAGAGACGTGCTATAACCTTTTGGCTTCCGTTGTAATGAGTGTTTTGAGTTAGACAATAACGGCAAGCCAATGTTAAAGAATTTGAGCACATTAAGCCTTATACACTCAAAAGTTCGTAACCGATTAAAGATTGAACGATTAGAAAAACTGGTGTACTGCCATTATAACATGAGATTAAGGATAAAAAACATCCGGTTGAGACAACAATTGAAAGAGAAACAAGATGCAAGGTAGGCAAAAAATGTTGTTGGCCAAATTGATGTGGATGAATTATTTGATGACAAGAATTCCTTGCAAACTTGGGTTGAGATGCGAGCAACTGTTAATAAGCCAATTTTTGATATTGATGATACAAAATGGACGAAGGACATATTAGATGGAGCTATTACTAGAGATTCAGAATTAAGAACATCAAATAGACAAAAAGAAGATCCACTTCCTTCAGATGAGCATCAGAATCAAAGAGAGCATGTGCATTTGTTTGCGCCTGATATTGAACTTGAGCCTACTAGATACTCAAAATCAGATAGCAGGCTACTCACTCCTAGAATCGTTGGACTACTACCATTCTTGAGAAAGAATCGCATTCACACTTGAGAGGGCTAATTTAACTGTCAGAGACGACCCTGCGATTGTTGAGATGAAGCAAATCTACGTGAGACATACACCACGAGGAAAAGGAGTATTCGATCAACTGAAAAAAGATACAGCAGGAAGGGATAGCCAGCAAGAGACATCACAAACAAAAAAATCAAGCAAGGTCAAAAGGAAGTTGATTATTGATGATGATGATGATAATGACAATGATAATGATGGCACACAGTCTCCTAGTGATGATGTTGGTGCAGTTGCAGGTGCTACTATTGGTGGCAGAGCAGGCAAGGTTCAAAAACTCGGCTCGGATCGGCACGGATCGTCCAAGTCGGACCGGTTTTGGGCCGTCCGTGCCGATCCCGAGTAAACGGCCAACAATGGCTAGTTTGGCCCTTGGGGGTCTATTTAAACCCCCTCAAGGCCCTCCTAAGGCTCCACAAATACCCTTTGAGCCTCCTAACATTCTTGCTCTCTCTCCCACTCTCTCGATCATAGAATTCTCTCTCCATCTCTCCCACGAGGTCACTTCTAGTCTACTACAAGCTTCACGATCTCTCATCTTCTTGTGCTGTGAAGGAATGGCATCTCAAGGTGCTGCTGAGCGGTCATCTGGGAATCCTCCTAGCGCTGATCCTGCTTGGGGTCATTGCACACCGGTGGACATGGGCCAAAGAAAGGTACAATGCAAATATTACAACCGGGTCGTCTCTGGCGGAGTCTACCGATTCAAACAACATCTTGCTGGAATAAAAGGTGAAGTTGCAGCATGTGCTCGAGTTCCTTCAGAGGTTAGGATCCAATTTCGAACTTATATGCAGGAGAAGGAATCAAGCAAAGCAAGTACTGCCAGAAGAAGACAAGAAATTCGAGAGGAATTGCCTGAACCAGCGCGAAGGTCTGATGCTGGAGTCCGACTTGGTGGAAGTAATCAACCTATAAACGTTGATGATTGGGATACAAGTAAGTTTCTTATTTAACTTATTTTCATGTTCTTCATTTAACGTTTTCAGACAAATAGTTATAGTAGATTAAATTTTTTTTCTTTTACATTTAAAGCTGAATTGCAACGTGCAATGGAAGCAAGCCGGCGGTCCTTTGCAGATGAGGACTTATTTCGGCAAACTGGAAGATATGGAAGACAAGGAAGTGGCTCCACATCTTCTGCACAAGAGAGCACTAGCGCCGGCATGAGTACTAATGTATGCGAGGAGCTACCTCAGGAGTTCACTAGAGCTGGAGATCCTAGAGTAGGTCTAATAGATCCCTTCCTCACCAAGAAGAGGGATAAATAACCTTTTATTAGTGCTGCATTCAAGAACTTAAAACTTTGTAAGGAGAAAATAGGGAGAGCTACATCTAAGTGGTTTTTCTATAACAGTATCCCTGCTAATGCTGCCAAGGGGCCATATTATGAGTCCATGATCGAGACCATACAAGAAGTTGGCAAAGGAGTTGAGGGACCTTCCCCATATAAGATATACAGCAAGTACTTGGATATGCAAGTTGAGGACATCCGAACATACATTAAATCACTTGAAAGGATCTGAGATGAGTATGGATGCACTTTAATGTGTGATGGATGGACATGTACATAAATCTTATCTTCAGTTTCTTATCTTATCTTCATTTTTTCTTAATCAGTATGGGTCTCTTTCTGATTTCTTATCACATTTGAAACTTTACAGGGATAACAAGAAGTATGATCAACTTCTTAATTTACTGCAAAGCCGGAACCGTATTTTGGAAGTCTATTGATGCATCTGGAAAAATAAAGAATGTCCAGTGCCTATATGAATTAATGGATCAAATGGTGGAAGAAGTGGGCGAAAAAAGGATTGTCCAAGTGGTTACGGACAATGCAGCGGCGTTCAAATTAGCTGGACAAATCTTGATGCAGAAGAGAGAACATATATACTGGGTTCCCTGTTCTGCTCATTGTATTGACTTGATGTTGGAAGACATTTGCTCTGATCCGATGGTAGATGGAGTGGTCAAGAGTGGTCGATTTATCACCACATTCATCTACAACCACAACAACATTCCGGATATCATGCGCACACATGCTCATGGAAGATAGTTACTTCGTCCGGGAGCCACCAGGTTTGCATCTCAATATATCTCTCTAGATAGTTTAAGTCAACAAAAGAACAACTTGATTATGATGGTGGCATCGGAAGATTGGGAAAATCACATATTGCGACATGTACCAACTAAGGTCAAAGAGAAATGTAAGAAAGTGGCTGATCTAATTCAGTCTAGACCCTTCTGGAGGGGGGTGCAAGCGATGTTAAATATTGTAGAACCGATTGTCCGTGTCTTGCGATCTTGTGATGGAGAAAGAAGATCGGATATGGGATATTTATATGAAGCTATGGACAGAGCTAAGGAGCTCATTCAGCTTAACAATCCAACAACCTATGTGAAGTGGTAGGACATAATAGACAGACGTTGGGAACACACTTTACATCACGATCTTCATGCAGCTGGTAAGCTACTAACTTTCTATATGTATTATTTGTATACACATTTCTCTTAAGTAATAACTAACTTCGACTTATTTATTTAAGTTATTATTTTAACCATCAGTACATGTTTAGAACTGATGGGAAGAAGGATAACTATGATAGTTGCTCGGAAGTGTTGATGGGGGCTAAGTCTGTTATTAAGCGCATGCTTGCAGATGAGGACAGAGTAATAATGACATGCAAGCAAATGCATGATTACATAATGATGTTATACCACTTTGGGACAAGTACTGCTCAAAGAGTTGCCAAAATTTTGAGTCCAGGTTTGAAAATTATTAACTAGATGTTCTACTTAATTTTTAATTATAGCTTGCACATCGTTGACATGGCCAATTTTCTATTTACAGCTGACTGGTGGCTAGATCATGAAAAAGCATATAGGTATGAATATCTAGCCTATGTCGCAATTCGGGTCTTAAGTCAAACAACCTCTTCATCAGGTTGTGAGAGAAACTGGAGCACCTTTGACTTGATTCACACCAAGCAAAGGAATAGATTGAAGTCGAGCCGTCTAGAGAAGCTAGTTTATTGTCATTATAACATGAGGTTGAAGCTAAAAAATCTGGAGCTCATAAGGAACCTTTAAAGGCAGGAGAAAGAGAGAATTTCCGGACAAGCCACGGAGACGACACATGCAGAAGAACCCATAGACTTGGATGAGCTGTTCGAGGAGCAACATCCACTATATGCATGGGTTGATGCAAGCACCTCAAATGAGCCTGAATTCAACCCAAATGATCGGGAATGGGGGGAAGGTGAGTTAGATAATGTTCCATTACTTACTGATTTTCAATCTCCTCCTCCAAAACGTCAGAAGAAGAGCAAAAAACAAGCACCAAGCAAAAGGAAGAGTGGTACTGGAATTCAGATTGCTGATCTGGAGACTATCGAGGAAGAGGATGAAACGCCAGAACCAAGTGATGAGGTCCAATATCAAACCTCAAATGACTCGACATCAAAGACGAGCTCCGACAGTTCTGAGGATGGCGGAGATGCTACCAGTGCCCCAGCCCCACCTCCACCAATTCAATTCACTGGAGAAGAAGAATACACATATGCTACCTAAGATGAATATCATGGTAGCAGAGCAGGATGTGAAAAATCTTCCATTCAAACATTCAGCAGATCAAGGAGGAAGGACAAAGGTAAAGCTCCGCAGTGTGCAGAGGCCAAAAAAGAACTTAGGAGGGAGAGAGAATATCAGGAGCAACTATCAAATGCATCATCATATTCTCCATACGAAGGGTATAGTCAGTCTACTGGATATGTAGCTTACCCTCCTCAACATTCTGATACATCCGACTATTCAAGGGGTTGTCTAGAATATCCACAATTGTTAGTCATTTATACCAATACGGATGACTATAGCCGGTATGTGATGCAATATGAACAATACTACCAGAGCTATATGTCATGGACTGAGTATGTAAGCCATATGTTCATTCAGTATAATGTACGTTTGGAATAAATGTAAGTTCATAATCATATATGTAAGTTTATTCAAGGTTTTTTTGTCTAACAACATCTTATGTACTTCAAATCAATATATTTCACCACAATTATGCATTAGACTTGTGTTTTATATTTTTTTTCACATTTTTTCATATTTTTTTCTATTTTTTTCTGCTATCTGAACCAACCGAGCCCGACTCAGCCAGGATCGGCCAGGATCGGGCTGACTCGGATCGGAATCGGCCGATCCGATCGGTTTTGGACCGGCCGATCCGGGACCCGATCCCGGGTTTCTTAACTTTGAGAGCAGGTGCTACGATTGGTACCAGAGTGTATGTATCTAGTTTCTCTTTGCATATTGATACTGGTAAAGACATAGTCAAAGTCAAGGAGATTATGATTCACAAGGTCAGTATGGACAACAGTCGGGTTATGGAGGTGGCCAACAAGAAGCAGGTATATGTAGCCGGGGATATCGAGCAAAATACGAAGGCTTCCAATTCTATCCAATCAGTAGCAGTTACGGGTCAGAATCTCTTTCTTATCCTCAAAGTGTTTCTTTGCATCATAATTCTAGATTTCCAGCAAGTTAACAAGTGTATACTCTAAGAGGGATCTAACGAGGGATGCACGACTTGGCTGCATCATTATTTAGGTATGGTGAATATAAGGAACATATGTTGCAACCTTATTATGAATACTAGCAGCAGCAACTAGAGGATGAATCAGAAGGTTTTACGGGTTATTATCTATATTAGTATACTCACTTCTGTTTTTCATGGGTAAGAATCATTTGATTTTCTTAACATTTATTATTTGTAAATGTTTAGTACATTAATATAATATTTTCCATGTTTAACATGTATCAAAATAGTCATTTAGTATGCATTATGCGTACTTCTTTGCCTTAATCCACCTTTTCACACTCAACACATCCAATTAATTTTTTTATCGATTTTTTCTGACTTTTTTCTTCTAATTTTTTTTCTGATTTTTTCTAAAAAATATTAAACATTTTAAACCGGTATCGACCGATACGGCCAATACCGATACCGGTACGTATTTGTACAGGTACCCTCCGATACCGGTACTGATACCAGTATGGTTGCCAGTATCGGTGGGTACTAATACCATACTGAGTGGACCGATACCGGCCGACATTGGCCCAGTACTAGGCCAAAATGGACCTGGTACTGACCAATACTGGCTGAGACAGCTGATACTGATACCGGTACGTATCGATATCGGCACCCTCCGATACCGATATCGATACTGATACTACCATCCTTGGGTACCATTACTGTCATCCATGGTAGGAAAGAAGGTTATTGAACATTGAAGATATTTAATCAAGCTGCTCATAGATAACATATTAATAAGAACGACATGAACCATTGAAGACAGAGGTAGGTCATCATTGAGACTCATAGATCATTTACCCGCCACAGTAGCACGGATATCATCTGCAATGGTGACCTTCTCATGTCCACAACTCAAGAAATATTATGTAAAGTGAGAAGAGGTATCAGTCATATGATGTGTAGCTTTCGAGTCAATAACCCAAGGGCTACAAGGGAAGGTAAAGTGGGTGACACTTAAAGCCGCCCCTGCAATACGTGATGTGGTAGATTTGGTGGTAGGCAAAGATGCTCCAAGCTAAGAGAGGATCCGTTGAAGACAAAGAATGTCGTTTGAGGAGAATGCAGATACCTGAGAAGTAGTGAGACCACCATCAAGAGAGGAGTTGGGAGGATCATCTAGGCCTTGATTGATGGTAACGTTTGCATGTTGTCCACTCTTTGCATTCTTGAATTTCAGCAGCTTCTTATCAAGATAGAGATCCCAACACTTGTCCACATTGTGATTATCCTTCGCACAGTGTGTAAAATATCTTCCAGTCTTTCCTTTCTCCTTTCCCTGACCACTGTCACATCTTTCATGCTTAAAAAAGGTGTTGTGCCAGCAAAAAGGACTCTCTCAGATCACGGCCACCAGCTACTACACAATTTAGCATAGAAGTACGAACAATATAATATTCTTTTGGCATTAATATGACAGTTTTCAAAATTCAAAACTATGAACAAGATAATTCTAAGGATATGGACCATCTATTACTCAATGTCAGTCTAGCAGAGAAGTATGGAACATTTTTATCTGACAACTATAAGAGTAATTTGGTAATATAAGATTAATAGAAACTCCAAGATAATAATGGAAATTCCCCAGAGAAAGGGAGTGAGAAGTGCTACAAGTTCTTACTGGAGAGCCACAATAGTAATAAGACTTTACAGTAGAAGCAGTTGGCTTTTGAATAGAATGAAAGGTGCCTTTTGTAGAACGAACAAAACGCTGAGTAGTATTGCAAAGAATAAAGTTCGGCAAAAAATCATTCTGCATCTCTGTCCATATCTGCAATTCAAAGGAAAGTAAAATGGTAAGGCAGGGAAAATATATTAAAAATTACCAGAAATAACACCAACACCATGGAGATTTTCAACGTAGCCACAATCACAATAGCCACTTTTGCAAACACAAATAGTTAAACAAATCTTTTATCTCTAGATAAAAAACTAAATGCATCAGTGTTCCGTCTTACAAAATCAACAGATAGTTGTGATACAGTTCTCATCTTACAACATATAGTTAAAATATTCAAAGGAAAGCATGCTCCCCTTTTCAGTGTTATGTCAGAAAAAGGGAATAAGAAAGGGAAATTTTGAAAATAGAAAAAAAGTAAATTGGAAAGCAAGCCTGTTTCGGGCCAACTTATCCCCAACTTTAGTTAAACTGACCTGAACCCAAGGTTCGCCGTATTGCTGATCCGTATTGGATCGTATCTTCTCCGATACGGTACGATACCGATCCGACTCGGTCCGACTCGCACGAGTCCAGCCAATGAGTTTGTTAAAATCAATGAGTTGTTTGTTAAAATTAATGAGTATAAGTCACACTTTAGAGAAATGTATGCTATTAATTGATATAAAAACATAATTTTACTTAATAGGAAAAACTCAACTTAAAACATTCCATTAAGCATGTATGAGTCGGCACGATCCGGTCCAACTTGGTGCATATCAGAGGATTGGATCAGCCAGATACAAGTCGACTCGTACGAGTCAGCCCGATCTGGTACGATACGGCAAACCATGCCTGAACTTAGTTGATCTGATAAGGTCAGCCTGATTCTGGACAAATTCAGCTGAAGCCAGGGTCAAGGATAAAGCTGAGCTGAACTGAGAAGATAGCAACAAGTGTACCCTTTATTTTAGATTGGGAAGTTGCTTAGCCAAATAGGCTGATTTGGATGGGTACTGGGCAATTCGGCAACACATAAGTAGAGTACCAGGCACCAACTTTGGCCAATAACATCATGCATATTTGTAAACAGTCTAAAATATTCAAAAAATGTGAGACATAATATTTTATCAAATTTATGTACCTAAAATTTAATTCCAAACAAGGCTATTCATGCAACTAATACTCTGGGTACTAAATGGAATGGCGACAATATCTTACTTCTGATAGGGAGATAGTTTTCTGAAAATTATAGAATGCTTCCAGGTTTGCGAAAAACATTCTAGAATCCTTCAGGGTTTGTTAAAAACATTGTAAGATATGATCCAATATCACCTAATGATACATCTCAGACTATAATTCATGTGCATCTGATCTGATTGGATGTTGTTTAGTGGCATGTCAGGAGCAGTTGGTCCAATTGGATGTTGATATGGCACATCCTTATGCCACATACTGAGAGCCATTTAGATACTATTTAACGTGCATCAACCTGGTACATCCTATACGATGACAACATGGTAACCTGCATGTCAAATTTCACAGCCGCCTAATGCTATTTAGAAGTTAACTGCCATGTAATGATCCACAACCATTATCATCCTAAACCCTACACATGCCTACCACATCAACATCCCAAACCAGATCCAAATTCCACGTCCAAATAAGATCTTCCCATTGTTCACAGCTTGATCATTTCCCTTGGAAGTAGACAGGTTCACTTTGTGACCTGGTGCGAATGGGCCACAAGTGCCTACAGTGGCAAATCAATTGGGCCAGAGGCCCCAGACACACCCAGTTTGAGAGTTAAGGAAACATCCCTCATCTGTTTGTATTTAATTTTGGCCTTTCTTTTCTGATCTTGCATTGTGAATCCCATTCTCTATAAAGATAGTGTGGGAAGCTACATGGATCTGGAAGCTTGGAATGAGTTCTGGGGTTCAGATCAAGTCAGTGGATCTACAAACTTGACCTCTCCTCAATCAGTTTTAATTACAATGATCTAACACTCAAAGACCCTTCATTAACTACCATAAGTGATGCCCTGAATAAATCAACCTCAAAACTATGAATTTGGAATTGAGCCCAGAAGAATTACTATGGTCCTTGATGAATTATAAAAGGCGTGGAAGTGTTTTATGGGGTTTGGGTGGTTCTAAGAGTTCTATGCTAGGAGGGTATTTTAGTAACTTTACATGTCTTAAGGGTGAATTGAAGGGTATTACTGTCATTCTAAGGTTTGGGAAGTATTTGGCAATGAGGGGGAGGGGTCTGAAATCTTAGGATATGCTTCTAGGTCATTTTAAGTGTTTTTAGGTCAATGGTATTCAAGGTGCTTTACATGATTTTTTTACACTTTTAGGCTTCCCATGGAATTCTTAATGATTTTTAGTGCATTAGAGGTATTTTGATGATCTGGTCATCTTTTTACGGTTGAACAGGCATTCAGGTCATTTTGTATAGGTCATGGGTGTGGGATATGTAGCTAAGTTGTGTGAGGCATAGGTGTGTTTAAGCTCTTTTAATTATATTGCTTAAGTCAAGGGCATTCGGTTAGACGACTATAGGTAAGTAAGCTGCCCATGAGCATCATGGCATTGGTAATAGGGAATGAGTGGCCACTTCCATCTTCAAGATTTTGTTGTTTAACGAAGTGCTTGTGCTTTCACTCGGAAAAGAAGCTCAAAATCATTTTTGAGGTGCTCGAAGGGTACCAACTTCATCGGCAATCAATCCTTTGGGCACGAAAAGTATATTGCCTTCAAGCAATCCATAACGTTTCATCTTTTCCTAATTCCATTAAAACAATATATATATATATATATATATATATATATATATATATATATATATATATATATATATATATATATGTAAGGTTCGCTGTATCGCTGATCCGTATCGGATTGTATCTTCCTAGATACGATACGATACCGATCCGACTTGGACCGACTCGCATGAGTCAGGGGGATTCATGCTTAGTTTATATTTTTTTAGATTACTTAATTTTGTGAATAATTATGACATAAATAAAATTTTAACTCTAGTGGTTTATTAATGACAATAACTTTAAGTCAAATTTAGGAGAAATCTACCATATTAATTAATATAGAAGTGTAAATCACCTACTGACTTAGAGAAAAAAAAGTCCAATTATTTACCAATTGGAGAGAAAAAAGTCTAATTACTTATCAAATTAAAAAAAAGTCTACTTAATAAGATACAAGTCACATTGAGGCTTGAGCCATATCACAATGACCCGTGACAAATCGCAGCATATTGCACTAGTCATCACAAGGCACATATGAGTCACATCGAGTCGGCACATCTCACGTACGAGTCGACATGAGTCACATCAAGTCGGCTTGAGTCGGATACACGTCCAGATATGAATCGACTCGTACGAGTCGGCCCGATATAGTTCGATATGGCAAACCATGATTTTATATATATATATATATATATATATATATATATATATATATATATATATATATAATGCTATATGTTGCCTCCTTTAGATGTGCTATAAGCGTTTTACACCTTCCTTCCATCAGATGGAGATCCCTCGTCACGGCGCAAGTCAAGGCTCTCTTGAAAGTAAGTTCCCGTCACGAAAATATAGAGGGATTTGTTCGGACATGATTATCCCTGCACACAACATGACGTTTGAGATTATTGGAGGAAAGATATCATCTCCCTATCAACCTTGTAGCAGGAACGTGGGATACCTGCCGACTCCACCTCCCCTTCATTCCCTTTCCCTCACCTGGCTCCTGGCTCCATCTCCCCTCTGTGGTCTCCATCTCTTCCTTCTCGCTCAAATGCGTGAAGGACGAGTGCAGAAGCTAGCAGCACCAATAGAGCGGGGGCATAGCCTCCGTGATCTCCAAGACTAGATGGGTGCCGTTGAACAACCCTAAAGGCAGCAGCGGCTACTACGGCAGCAGTCAGGTCCACGCGGGCACGTCACTGGCTGCTCCCCTCTTTAGGTCTACACACCTCAACCAAAGAGTGCAGCAGCATGGCTCCCAACACGATCATCCCAAAGATGTTCCCCATGTGCCAGTGTGGAAGGAGGAGAAATTGACGCTTATGTGTAGGGAGTGCAGGAAAAATCATGGTGTAGTAGTTAGGTACAGAGAATGCTGAAAGCTCTGCAAGCAGGAAGCAGCTGGCTGCATTTGTAGACTGGGATACAAAATGCCTTGTTGCTAGCACAGACCTGCTGCTGGTTTTAGGTGGATGTGCTAGCTGAGATTGCATTGGCTGTTGCATCCCTTATATGCATGTACAGATGCCCACGAATGAGAAGTGGAAGCTAGAGACACAGGGATGGCAGTACCGGTACCGGTACCCGTATCAGTGGGTACCGGTACCGGTACCGGTACGTACCGGCCGGTACCGTCCCAGTATCGGCCGGTATCGGCCGATACCCTTTACCTATATCGGGTACCGGTACCGGCCGATACCGGTACGTACCGGTATCGGCCGGTACTGCCATCCATGTGGAGACATGTCTAATGCCAACACCGACCTCATGTTGCTGTTAGGATCCTCCTATGAGGAAGAGGTTGAGCACAATGAATGGCCACGCCTATGCGGAGCCGGACCTTGCTGTTGAAGGGACGTAGCAATGCTGTGTGGCACCCAGTTATTGCTCGATATGTACGCGATGCTCCCGAACCCATAGGTGCAGCTGCCATGTCCACGTGTTTGAGAGAGGAAGAGACAGACATAGAACTAAGGGGAGATAGACCCGAGTGAGGAAGGAAAAATGACAGGTACATGAAGTCAGAAATGGGGCCCAATGTTCCTGCCATATAAGAGAGAGAGAGAGAGAGAGAGAGAGAGGAAAGGAAAGGTAACTTTCCTCAGTCGCGGTGTGCGTGGGGATAATTTCATCCAAGCAGATCAGTTTGTGTTTCTGCGAGAGCGCCATGACCAGGAATCTCCATCGGATGACAGGAAGATGTAAACTGCTCACACCGTATCTAAAGGAGGCAGAGGATTTATATATTTATTTATATATATATATATATATATATATATATATATATAATGTTGTGGTGCAGTTTGCTCCCCATCTCAAAAAAATAAATAAAATTCATCATGAACTTTAAAATATTCAATTACCCCCCTTAGGGAGTTAGGGTTGTTCTCATCCCTTGCGGCTTTATTTTCACCGTCCATCGAATTCGATCGTAAAACTCAATCATGGCCGTCCATCCAGTACTTGCAAATCCGAGTTTTAGAAAATCATGAAACTATAGTCGAAAAATAGGAAATTGGTCAGATTACCCTTAGGGTTGTTCTCATACCTTGGGGGTTTTAGTATTCATCGCCAACTTCCTCGCACCTGATTGGACTGCTATAATCATTCGGTTATGATTGAACGGCAAAATGTAAGTTCCAAGGGATGAAAATTACCATGTGAGATTAATTGAATATTTAGAATTTTATGGTGATCTTTATTTTTTTTAACATGGGGGTGGGGCTGAAATGCACCGTGCGGTTTATCCACATGGATGCGAAAACCGCACCACAGCTCTCTCTCTCTCTCGAAATACATGGACTCCAAAAATAAAAAAGGCACCCATGGTTGGCTATATCTCCTGTTTGGGTCTTCTCAAGGGAAAAAGAAGTGGAAGAAAAAGGTAAGAATAAGGAGAGAAGCAGGAGGAGGGTAAGAATAAGAAAAGAAGCAGAGAAAGAGCAGAAGGAAGCATTGTTGGCAATATCGGCTGAACTGGACTGGTATTGGCTGGCACCGGTACCGATATGGGGGTGAAACTGGCTGGTACCAGCCAGTTTCCCAAAATCATCTGTTATCGGGCCAATGCAGCCAATTTTACCAGCCGATTTCGGGCAGGTACCACTGAAACGGACAGATACGACACCGATACTGTTATGTCTCAGCACTGGTATCAAGCGATACCGAAAACTGCCATCCTTGGATTGTTAGCAGTATCAGCCATATGTACCTGTATCAGCTGATACATACCCGTAATGATACAGGGATGAGACTGATACATGTCAAAACTGGCCAGGACCAAAACGAGCTGGTACCAGCCGAAACTGACCGATACTGGTCTGGTACCACCAAAACGGACTGATACCAGTACAGATACCAATACCGGTACATATCGGTACCGGTACCAATCGATACCGAGACTGATACCTAGACTCCCATCCTTGCAACCTTGGAGTTTTTCAATGTTCTAATTGCAGCTCTCAGATCGTTTCCGTCCCTGGTTTTCCTGTGGGTTTGTCATATTTCCGAGTCATCTAGGACTTTCTCAGTATGTTGATTCCTTTGGTGTGGTCTATTTTCTTGTTTGGAGCTTCCTTTAAGCATTTTGTGTATCCTCCACTGAAGTTCTTTATTCTGTTGCTTTTATTTTTATTGCACTTACGACAATCTTTCTGAAGATTCCAGGGATATTGATATCAATATCTGGGAGTGAGGGATATACAATACAGTAGTTTCCATGTATACATACAAAATTCCTACTAATAAAGATGAGTAGCAAAATCCAAACACAGTTGGGTCCTAGAAAGATATGCTGCCAACCACCATTCAGATGATTTTGGTGATAATTATCAATGTCAATTGTATCTTTTTGTGACAAAAGGGTGAAGCCTCAAACTACCCAGTGATGAAGATATCTTTATCAAAGGCAAACACCACACTCTGGAGCACTTTCAGCCGGAGAAAATTTGGGGCTCAGCAATAGCCAAAGGTGCATTTAACCAACTAAGTACATCTTTCTCTGCCCATGTTCGGTAGGCAAATGCGAATTCCACTTCTGCAAGCACTGAAAAACTGTGATTTAGTTCGATCCATGCAGAAGTTTGGTTCTTTATAGGATGACCTAGATTTAGGCATCGTTTGGAAACCCATGTTGGGTGGTCCGTGGATTCCAATCATTGGAATCCAATATGGGTTCCCAAACAACCGGGATTCTTCTCGGTTTTGCCAAAATCTAAAATCTAGAGAGAGAGAGAGGCACATTGGACATGGAGGGGAGAGAGAAACTAAAAACAATAAAATGTGAGCTTTTAAAAAAAGTAACCTGGATTCCTATGATTGGTCAATAGGGAATGGACCAAAATGTCATTACTTTTTTACACTCCAAGTAAAGGGTGGACATTTTGGTAGATGACATTTCAAGTCTCACTTTTTACCTTTTCCCACCTAAATAAGATTTTCCAAGTCCAATGATTAGCAACCAAAATCTCTCTCTCTCTCTCTTTCTCTCTCTCTCTCTCTCTCCAATGATTAGTTAAAAAGTTGATTTTAGACAAAATCTACAACCCCAATCGAGTTTCCAAACGATGCCTTAGACTTAATTATACCTGGCATCTATGGGGAGCTTGTGGTGTTCCTATAGCACCTTGTGTAAGGCAAATGTAGCATTTGGTCTTTCTAATTAACAATATTTTGCGCAAAAAAAAAAAAAAACTCAATAATTGCAGACAATTATTGACATGAGAATCTAAACTAAAACTATGAAAACAATGATGCATTTGAAATAAAGTACTTTACTACTTTAAAAATAGTGATATAACTTTAAAACAAATCTCATTTGCCAGAGTACCAGGCCCAAACCTGAGAAGACAGGCGACTAGAAAATGAAACAAAGGAAAGGTTTTCCTGCATCTCATTCAGCATGAGGGTGAATGAGTCCAGAAGAAGATCTCTTGAAAGTAATTGATGACTGAGCTCCAAGATATCCAAGAGCTGTTGAAGGTCCTGTAAAGTGACTAAAATTGATTAACCACATCATGTGTTGTCAAGAAAAGAAAATTACTGAAAAAATACTTACCACAATGGCGCAGAGGTCTTGGTTCTCAAAATGTTCAAAGAGGATATCAATGTTCTCTCGGAATAATTTGTTCATGCGCTGAGTAATTAATCTTCTTAGATCAATGGTCCTCCCTAATAGCTACATAGAACAAACAAATAACATTATTATCATATCTGCAATCCTCAGAACGTAAGGAGGTGTTCGGCAAAATGTCATGAGATTCTTTCATGATGCTATATATCGTAGTGAGTAAGATGATACAATAATCACCTTTACTCTTCTTAGCTTGTATATTTCAGTAAATCGCATAGGTTGAACTGCATAATTGTCTCCATTATCAGTTGCAGATAGGAAGGACTGATCAAGCAGCTTTCTGCATGTATCCAAACGATAGTAAACCAAGAATAATCAGAGAAAAGGAGACATAAAATTCTATGCTCAGGCACACTCATGTAGTGATGAAATTTTGTCACTTGACGTCAACACAGCGTACTTCATTGTTGTTGAACTCCAAATTCTCTAGGGTTTAATGTCCAAATTTCAAAAGAATTTTTGTTTCAGAATTTTACAGTAGGAAAATCATGGAGAAGAAGAAAAAGAAAATGAGAAGAGAGACGCCAGGAAACAACAAGAGAGAGGTGAGACTCCAAGGCCGCACTGGCTGGGACATTGGCGCAGAGCCCCACCAGCTGGCCCAGTCAGTGGACATGTGTGGGCCTCCTCCAGCCGCACCATCCAGTTTCCCATCTGGTCTTTTTTCTAACCACCACCATTCATAAAAAAGGAAGAGACAGAGTTACCTTGCTGCCCAGCTTTTGTAGTATGCAAAAATGTTCTCACTCAGCCTAAAAACAAGCTGATCAAAGCACAGATCCGCCTATGAAACAAACATGATAAATCAATACAGCAAGGAAAAATGGCTTATGCTAACAATGATGCAAACTTGTACCTAGAAAAGAAGAAAATTCATGCAATTCCAAAAGATAAATCAAATTACTGTAAAGCAATAAAGGAGCAGTTGAGTGATAGAACAACTCTAGTCGATCCAAGTTGTGTTTAAGCAGCCAATTTGTTTTAGAGAACTACCTGATGTTATACCATGCACATAAGCGTGCACAATAAGAGATTGAATCATGCTAAAATAGCACAAGAAATGGATCTTGGATGTTGGTTAGTAGCACCAGTTGAGACCAGCCTTCTAACAACTCGATCCAACCCTATAAAGGTATTATTCCCTTTAGGTCATGCCAGCACAGTTTGTCTCCAAAAGGTGACTCATAAGTCATAAGTTATGGATTTAAGCCCTCCATAGCTCCAAACACAGTGGCCACTCCACAGCATGGCGGCTCCACATCACTTTTAACTCAACAATAGCCCTTTCCTATGAGTAGCCTTCTCATGCATGTCTCATGACTAGGCTTCTACAAGCCAGCTTGTGTGGCAAGAAAAAGAATAAGTGAATCTTGGGTGAGGCCATGGGATTGGCAGTGGTTGAAAGGAACCCAAAGTTCTTTTGCTACTGCTAGTGACTGGATTTGCGCCCGTGTCCTAAACTTCCTTGTGCCTTCTCTTTTCTATACAAAAGAAAGTTAAGCATTTTAGCTTTGTTCTGCATACTGCTGGTTGCTACCGAGAGCCTAGCATCATCTTCTGAGGACAATCATTTAGAGCTTTTACTTGCAGTATAAGATGCTTTTCTTGTCATCTATTACATGTTCTTTTTTTTTTAATCTGAACATAGAGTTGTTTACTAATTGGTGTTTTAATTAATAGTTGCACATATATTAGCCTTATTTAGTCGCTTATCCTAACCAATGTGACCGGTGATAAGGCATAAATGATTAATACATGTCAGTCACTCAGTGCCACCTTCCACTGTTTGTATTCTGTTTTGATAGGTGGTAGGCTCACAAGAGACCTAGGTAGGAGTTGGAGGGTGAACGAGAAATGGCTTCCAACTTTAACAATGGCGGCAATCCTCTATAAGGTAGTGTCTCTTTTACTTGAGAAATTGTTCCATTACCTACTAATGTATGTGTTAGAATAGTCCTACATCAGAAAAAGGACAGTGTTTAATAGATGGTGCATACTCCGCTTATTGCCTTAAGGTTTTGAGTTAGATGGCCCAATAACTTCAACATGGTATCATAGCCCAAGGTTATGAATTGGGCAGCCACACATCCCGTCTTTGTGGTCCACATGATAGAACCTAAAATCGACCTGCATGTGAGGGGGCATGTTAGAATAGTCCTACATCGGAAAAAGAGAAAATTAAAAAGTGTTTAATAGATGGTGCCTACTCCACTCATTGCCTTAAGGTTTTGAGTTGGATGGCTCAATAACTTCAGTAGTATGAAATCACTAGCTCACACTTTCCTTCATTTACTTTTACTATGTTTTAGTTCACATCTCAACTTCTCTAGGTCCCCAAACCAATTAATGTGCAACTGTTGTGGTGATTCCAACACAGCGTCCAAGGCTGGAGTTGAGTCATCACATAATTAAAAGTGAGTTGTAATCTATAAATTAGAGGGGGGGGGGGGGCGGTGTTGTATAATTAGGTTGTTCCCTGAAACACAAGGGGTCTCAAATCAAAAGACAAAACTGCCCATAAAGGACAAACATATAAACCTAAAGAATACACACAACCCATATAGTAGAAAGAGAAATGCGCAAAATAAAATGGAATGTTAGGACTGCCAGTGTGAACAATAATCTGGACCAAATAAATTCTATTGAAAGAGATACCACCATGTGTCATATTTGTTAAGGCAACCAAGAGAAGCAGGGTGGTGACCAAGGTTAAGAAACCCGAGATCGGGTCCCGGATCGGCCGGTCCAAAATCGATCGGATCGGCTGATACCGATCGGATCGGATCCGATCCCGGCCGATCCTGGCTGAGTCAGGCTTGGCTGGTTCGGATAGCAGAAAAAAATAGAAAAAAATATGAAAAAATGTGAAAAAAATATAAAACACAAGTCTAATGCATAATTGTTTTGAAATATATTGATTTAAAGTACATACGATGTTGTTGGACAAAAAGACCTTGAATAAACTTACATATATGATTATGAACTTACATTTATTCCAAACGTACATTATACTGAATGAACATATGACTAACATACTCAGCCCATGACATATAGCTCTGGTAGTATTGTTCATATTGCATCACATACCGGCTATAGTCATCCGTATTTGTATAAATGACTGAAAATTGTGGATATTCTAGACAACCCCCTGAATAGTCAGATATATCAGAATGTTGAGGAGGGTAAACTATATATCCAGTAGGCTGACTATACCCTTCGTATGAAGAATATGATGATGCATCTGATAGTTGCTCCTGATATTCCTCTGCACACTGAGGAGCTTTACCTTTGTCCTTCCTCCTTGATCTGCTGAATGTTTGAATGGAAGATTCTTCACGTCCTGCTCTGCTACCATGATGTTCATCTTGGGTAGCATGTGTGTATTCTTCTTCTCCAGTGAATTGAATTGGTGGAGCTGGGGTTAAGGCACTGGTAGCATCTCCGCCATCCTCAGAACTGTCGGAGCTCGTCTTTGATGTCGAGTCATTTGAGGTTTGATATTGGACCTCATCACTTGGTTCTGGCGTTTCATCCTCTTCCTCGATGGTCTCCAGATCAACAATCTGAATTCCAGTACCACTCTTCCTTCTGCTTGGTGCTTGTTTTTCACTCTTCTTCTGACGTTTTTGAGGAGGAGATTGAAAATCAGTAAGTATGGGAACATTATCTAACTCACATTCCGCCCATTCCCGATCATTTGGGTTGAATTCAGGCTCATTTGAGGTACTTGCATCAACCCATGCATATAGTGGATGTTGCTCCTCGAACAGCTCATCCAAGTCTATGGGTTCTTCTGCATGTGTCGTCTCCGTGACTTGTCCGGAAATTCTCTCTTTCTCCTGCCTTTGAAGGTTCCTTATGAGCTCCAGATTTTTTAGCTTCAACCTCATGTTATAATGACAATAAACTAGCTTCTCTAGACGGCTCGACTTCAATCTATTCCTTTGCTTGGTGTGAATCAAGTCAAAGGTGCTCCAGTTTCTCTCACAACCTGATGAAGAGGTTGTTTGACTTAAGACCCGAATTGCGACATAGGCTAGATATTCATACCTATATGCTTTTCCATGATCTAGCCACCAGTCAGCTGTAAATAGAAAATTTGTCATGTCAACAATGTGCAAGCTATAATTAAAAATTAAGTAGAACATCTATTTAATAATTTTCAAACCTGGACTCAAAATTTTGGCAACTCTTTGAGCAGTACTTGTCCCAAAGTGGTATATCATCATTATGTAATCATGCATTTACTTGCATGCCATTATTACTCTGTCCTCATCTGCAAGCATACGCTTAATAACAGACTTAGCCCCCATCAACACCTCCGAGCAACTATCATAGCTATCCTTCTTCCCATCAGTTCTAAACATGTACTAAGGGTTGAAAAAATAACTTAAATAAATAAGTCGAAGTTAGTTATTACTTAAGAGAAATGTGTATACAAATAATACATATAGAAAGTTAGTAGCTTACCAGCTGCATGAAGATCGTGATGTAAAGTGTGTTCCCAACGTCTGTCTATTATGTCCCACCACTTCACATAGGTTGTTGGATTGTTTAAGTTGAATGAGCTCCTTAATTCTGTCCATAGCTTCATATAAATATCCTATATCCGATCTTCTTTCTCCATCACAAGATCGCAAGACACGGACAAGCGGTTCTACAATATTTAACACCGCTTTCACTCCCCTCCAGAAGGGTCTAGACTGAATTAGATCAGTCACTTTCTTACCTTTCTCTCTGACCTTAGTCGGTACATGCCGCAATATGTGATTCTCCCAATCTTCCGATGCCAACATCCTAATCAAGTTGTTCTTTTATTGACTTAAACTATCTAGAGAGATATATTGAGATGCAAACCTGGTGGCTCCTGGACGAAGCAACTCTCTTCCATGAGTATGTGTGCGCATGATATCCAGAATGTTGTTGTGGTTGTAGATGAATGTGGTGATAAATCGACCACTCTTGACCACTCCATCTACCATCGGATCAAAGCAAATGTCTTCCAACATCAAGTCAATACAATGAGCAGAACATGGAACCCAGTATAGATGTTCTCTCTTCTGCATCAACATTTCTCCAGTTAACTTGAACGCCGCTGCATTGTCCGTAACCACTTGGACAATCCCTTTTTCGCCCACTTCTTCCACCATTTGATCAATTAATTCATATAGGTACTAGACATTCTTTATTTTTCCAGATGCATCAATGGACTTCCAAAATACGGTTCCGGCTTTGCAGTAAATTAAGAAGTTGATCATACTTCTTCTTGTTATCCCTGTAAAGTTCCAAACGTGATAAGAAATCAGAAAGAGACCCATTCTGATTAAGAAAAAATAAAGATAAGATAAGAAACTGAATATAAGATTTATGTACCTGTCCATCCATCGCACATTAAAGTGCATCCATACTCATCCCAGATCCTTTCAAATGATTTAATGTATGTTCGGATGTCATCAACTTCCATATCCAAGTACTTGTTGTATATCTCATATGGAGAAGGTCCTTCAACCCCTTTGCCAACTTCTTGTATGGTCTCGATCATTGACTCATAATATGGACCCTTGGCAGCATTAGTAGGGATACTGTTATAGAAAAACCACCTAGCTGTAGCTCTCCCTATCTTCTCCTTACAAAGTTTTAAGTTCTTGAATGTAGCACTAATAGAAGGTTATTTATCCCTCTTCTTGGTGAGCAAGGGATCTATTGGACCTACTCTAGGATCTCCAGCTCTAGTGAACTCCTGAGGCAGCTCCTCGCATACATTAGCGCTCATGCCGACGCTAGTGCTCTCTTGTGCAGAAGGTGTTGAGCCACTTCCTTGTCCTCCATATCTTCCAGTTTGCCGAAATAAGTCCTCATCTGCAAAGGACCGCCGGCTTGCTTCCATTGCACGTCGCAATTCAGCTTTAAATGTAAAACAAAAAAAATTTAATCTACTATAACTATTTGTCTAAAAACGTTAAATGAAGAACATGAAAATAAGTAAATAAGAAACTTACTTGTATCCCAATCATCAATATTTATAGGTTGATTACTTCCACCAAGCCGGACTCCAGCATCATACCTTCGCACTGGTTCAGACAATTCCTCTCGAATTTCTTGTCTTCTTCTGGCAGTACTTGCTTTGCTTGATTCCTTCTCCTTCATATAAGTTCGAAATTAGATCCTAACCTCTGAAGGAACTCGAGCACATGCTGCAACTTCACTTTTTATTCCAGCAAGATGTTGTTTCTCTGTTGTCAAGGCGCTCGCCTAGGCGCCAAGGCGCTTTCACAAGCACCAAGGCGCTTGGCGCCTTTCCAACATGTGAAAAGGCGCCCAAGGCGCCCGCCAAGGCGACCAAGGCGCCAAGGCGCCCAAGGCGCCCAGATTTTTGAAATCTGGGGTTCTTGCCCCTTTTTTTATTTTTATATACATATATGTATATATATACACATATAATTATATAAATACATACTAATACATATATATAGACATATTACATACATATATTTAGATTTATATATACAAACATGCATATATATGTATATGTATACATCTAAATATATGTATCATGTATGTAAAATGTGTATATATATATATATATATATATATGCATATTCATATTCCATACATACATTTAGATATATTTGTGTATATATATGTATATATTATGTAATTAGACATTTACACATATTACATACATACATTTATACATAGATATATATGTATGTATGTATATATATGTGTAAATCTAAATGTATATATATATATATATACATATACATATTACATACATACATTTAGATATATTTGTGTATATATATGTATGTATATTATATATATATATATATATATATATATATCTTAAATTAAAATATTATATGCATATATATATATACAAATATGTATATATATATATATATATACATCTATATACATATACATATTACATACATACATTTAAATATATTTGTGTATATATATGTATGTATATATTATATAGTTAGACATATACACATATTACATACATACATTTATACATAGATATATATGTATGTATGTATATATATGTGTGTAAATCTAAATGTATATATATATATATATATGTATCTAAATGTATGTATGTAATATGTGTGTACATATATATATATATATTATATATATGTATATATATATCCTAAATTAAAATATTATATTATGAAGTTAACGCCTAGGCGGGCGCCTAAGCGCTTAGGCGGTTCAGAACCCCGAGCACGCCTTGGTCGCCTTACCACCTTGACAACTATGGTTGTTTGAATCGGTAGACTCCGCCAGAGACGACCCGGTTGCAATATTTGCATTGTACCTTTCTTTGACCCATGTCCACCGGTGTGCAATGACCCCAAGCAGGATCAGTGCTAGGAGGATTCCCAGATGACCGCTCAGCAGCACCTTGAGATGCCATTCCTTCACAGCACAAGAAGATGAGAGATCGCGAAGCTTGTAGTAGACTAGAAGTGACCTCGTGGGAGAGATGGAGAGAGAATTCTATGATCGAGAGAGTGGGAGAGAGAGCAAGAATGTTAGGAGGCTCAAAGGAAATTTGTGGAGCCTTAGGAGGGCCTTGGGGGGGTTTAAATAGACCCCCAAGGCCCAAACTAGCCGTTGCTGGCCGTTTGGGAACGGCCAGCAACGGCTAGGTTGACCCCCAACGGCTAGTCAAACTAGCCGTTGGGGCCCGGGTCGGGCCGATCCGAGCCGACCCGGCCTGATCCGGCCTCGGATCGCCCGATCCGGATCGGATCGGGCGATCCGAATCCTAGACTCAGCCAGGTTACTCGGGATCGGCACGGTCGGCCCAAAACCGGTCCGAGTCGGCCGATCCGAGCCGAGTTTTTAAACCTTGGTGGTGACCTACTATCTTGCTGCTTAGGTCCCATCGCAAGATGCCTAAGTGAATCCTAGCTTACTTTTAACACCTTTTTTTATGAATAGTATACACTTAAACAATATTTAGTTTTTCCCATGCTGACTGGGTGGTTCAATGGTAAATTGTTTACCTAATGAATGGTTGTGTTGTTTATTGGAGATAGGATGGTTTGCTAGATGGGCTAAATCTGAAGGGTCAAGGGAATTAGGTTCATGTAAAATTGTTTCATCAAAATATAAAGGAGAGAAAAAAATTCTGTTGAATTAATGTGTCATCAAATCACTCTTTGAACCAGTATATCTAAGAGTTTCTTGTTCTAATCACTAATTGTAGTTAATAATCTATAACAGGCTTCAGAAAGGAGATGATCCTCTAAATGGAGAAAAAGTTTTGTTGAAGTCAACCTCATGAGATGAATATTAAGCTGTAATAGTGAATTCAGAAGATGTCTGCATGCAAAAGCATGAAGTGTGTGAATATGAACATAGAGCATGCAACCAATCCAATACTGCAAGGAATATAGCAATCAACAAGACCATAAAATAGTACAGAAGACTGAATGTACATAGCTTCCAAAGAAGCAAGAAAACATATAATCACAAACAAATCAAACCATTGGGATACACAGACATCAAACATGTTGCATATTTGAGGATCCCAAGAAAAATGTATTCCAAAAGAGAAACACAGAAATACTGAGAAACACAGTTCTAACTACGCTCTGCATCCACACCTCCCTGCACCAACAAACCCCCAAAAGGAACAAGGAAGAAAAGCTTAATTAGATATTTGCCATTTATATTAAGGGTGACAGTGATAAAGAGCAAGGTTCAAGGGAGCTTAAATACAATAAAATATGAATTTGTACTGTAGGAGTGATCTATGTTTTTTAAGTGGATGGTACCATAATATCATTAAAAAGGGGGAATGTACAAGTATAACAGTGAGAGCTCACAAAATGTCCCCCCGTGCAAAAGGCAACAACTACACCAAGATGGTGTGTCTGGACTCCGGAGAACCCCAGATAAAACAAAATGGAAGAGGCCCCAGTGGATAAGTTACAAAGAGTTTTGGCTCAAAGCAACTCTATCACAAACAAAAGAGGCCACTCCCTCCGGAGATATAGATTCCTGCCAGAAAATATTTGAATTCCTTTAATTATTCCATAAAGCCTGGAGGTTAGCATGAAGCACCAGCCACCATGCAATGCTGTCCCCACGAGTGATCCCAAGAAGCCAACAGTCCAATCACCGAATCCTGCACTCCAGGAAGGCAATTAACCTCACTGAAAATCACAGACCATAGTCCAAAAAGAAAGAGCATCGAACAAAGAGGTGATTGAAGTTAAAATCCTCCTCCCCACATACATAGCATCTGTTTTGGATATTAGTCACCCCAGTCTGTCGCAGGTGGGCAGCCTACCATGTGAGGTCCTCCACATCAAAGCCTCGACCTTGAGAGGATATCTGGGAACCCAGACCAGCCGAGCGAAGGGATGAAGAGAACCCCCAAACCTATGAGCCGATAAGCTAATCTCAATAAGAAGACTCTATCCCCATTCCATCTCCAAACCCAAACCCAAGTGTCTTGTAAATGAGGATTCACAATGAAGCCTTGAATGGTGGAGAGGAGGCCCCCCAATTGAATTATAACTGTCAATTTTCCTCTGAAACAGGATCCCACCCACCCCAAATAGCCAAGTGATCACAGAGATGATACACTGAAACTAAAGAGGACAAGCTAAGCAGCTGAGGAAATCTCTCTGCAAGCATAGCATCACTTCCCCATCTGTCATGCCAAAAGGAGAAGCACTGACCATCTCTGAGATTGAAGCAAATGCTAGAGACCAGAATATCCACACGAGCCCACCCGCCCCAAATAGCCAAGTGATCATAGAGATGATACACTGAAACTAAGGGGTCAGAGGACAAGCTAAGCAGCTGAGGAAACCCTTCTACAAGCATAGCATCACTGCTCCATCTGTCATGCAAAGGAGAAGCACTGACCATCTCTGAGCTTGATGCAAATGCTAGAGACCAGAATATCCACATGAACATTACTTCTGACAAAGGATGTTAAATCCGTGATGGGGAACACCCCCACCTTACAGCCCAAAATAATTGCAGCCCTGTGAATCATCCTAGGCTCCAAATTCACTCCAACCACCTGACTCTTGTCAAAGTTGACTTCCAACCGACTCATTTCCTCTAGGATCTCCAGCATAAGTCTAATGATACAGAGATGCTCCTCATTATCAGCGGCAAACAAAATGGTATCATTAGCATACTAGAGATGTATATTGGAAACCTCTGATAAAACCAAGTTCCTGAACCCTACTCTACATTCCACTAAGCACCTACGCAATCAGGACAAACAAAAGGGGTGACTAATGGTTACCTCGCCAAATGCTTCTACCAGTATGGAACAATGTAAGAAGGCTTATCATTAATCAATATTGAAGTTATTAGGTCATCCAATTCAAAACCTTAAGAAATTGAGTGGAGTAGGCACTATTATTTTAAACACATTCCAACATGGGAGTATTCTAACATGCTCCCTCACGTGTAGGCGATTTAGGCTCCGTCACGTGGACTACAAAGATGAGGTGTATGGCTCAATTTGTAACCATGGGCTCTAATACCAAATTGAAGTTATTGGACCGTTCAACTCAAAAGCTTAAGGCATTGAGTGGAGTAGGCATCATTATTTTTAAACACCTTTTGATTTTGCCCTTTTCTGATGTGGGACTATTCTAACAATCAACATAGCAAATCCACTTGAAGAAATATAGCGCTTGAACAAACTAATCCACTTATCACGAAAACCCATGGTAGACCTCACCTGAACGAGACAATCCCATGTTACTTGCTCATATGACTTCTCAAAATCATGCTTAAACACCAGCCCTTGGTTGTGTTGATGCTTTACAGACGAATACATTCATAAGCCACCAAGAAGCTTTACTAAATTTGTCTTTCTTTGACGAAGGCACCATGATTCAAAGACACAACCTTGTCTACCACTCTCTAAAGTCTAGTAGCCAAGAGCTAGGTAATAATCTTTTATGTGCCATCCAACAGACTAACAGGTCTATAGTCTTGAATCTCGTCTATCCCTTCTTTGGTATAAGCACAATCAGAGTCTTGTTAATGTCCCTTAGGTGAATCATCCCTTATTAAAAATCAGCAAAAGCACTAAGAATGTTTGTACAAAAGATTTACCCACACTAGTGGTAAATGAACAAGAGAAACCATCCAACATGAGTCACAGTATCGGCCGATACTGATACGTATCAGCCGATACGTATCGATATCGACAGTGACCGGTACCAATACAAGGTACCCCAATACCGACCCACCCAAATAAAATAAAAACAAAAACCCTGTTTCAGCCGGTACCAGCCGATACCGATACCAAAAAGTATCAGTATCAGTATCAGTACCCACTGGTACATGTACCGATACCAAGATTGCCATCCTTGCATCTAGTCCAAGGGTTTCTTCCTCGTCAGGGCAAAGACTGCACTCTTCACTTCTTCTTCAGAACGGGCAAAGAGAAACTGACACTTCTCCTTTGAGAACCTAGGGAGAAGGTCTGAAACAATAGAAAGCCTCCATCCTTCTTCCTCAAACAATGATGACAAGGAGAAGGAGAAAACATGCTGCTTGGTGGCTTGCTCCTGCACAATCACTTGATCACCAACCCTTAGGCTTCTAATGCAGTTGAACCTCCTACCAGGCACGCCTATGGAAGCATGTAGCGCTACTATCTCCCTATTTCATCCATCTCTCCTTAGATCGCTGATGCCAATAGATTTCTTTTTTGCTCAGAAATTCATTGTATTGTGCCTTTACTTTCTCGCTGAGCTATCTGTCCTCATCATCCATATGACCAGCCTCCTCAAGAGCATCGAAACCCTACATGTAAGCTAAAAGACCGTCCTTGGCTTCCTTATGAACAATTCTGTAGGAGGCACTCCACGTAGAGATCTCCCTAAATAACCTCTTGAATCTCTAACCTAGTACCCTTGAGACCCGATGCAAAAACACCTGGAATGGTGATCAATAGTCCCTTAAGTCTCCATATTCAATCCGTAAAGAACATATCTTTAAAAGTATATGTAAGAACCCTTAATAAGATACAAGTTCAATAAGTATAGAACTAAATGATAAAAATGTAAGAGTTTATTTGAAAAATATTTAGAGAACTTTTACTTCAATAGATTAGCACTAATGACTCATGTGACGGGTTAGTTTGAACATTTTACATCATAGTTGGTAGATTTGAACAGTCCAAACATACCCCTGATTTGGCTAAACCCTGCCAATAGGACAATGAGGCTCCTTAGAGAAGTAGCATATAGCCTTGACTTACTTTGCCAGAATTTAGGTTTTTAACATGGAGGATGGACCCCATGATTTATAAGATTTTACTTTTTATTAGAGGTATACGTTAACTAAATATGGGTAATTCAACAGAATCGTAAAAAATGTGACTTTTCTTCATTGGAGAGTTGACTTCTTATAGATTGGAGATATGATTTTTTCTATTTCTATTGAATTCAAATGGGAGATACTATTTACATGTTGAAGAAACCAGGGCACATACAAGAGAGGAGGAAGATGGGACCCATGGAGAGAGAGAAACAGGTTGCTGGCCTTGAGAATCTCAATTCTCTCAGCTGCACCACACTTTTCTTATTATGAGAGGTAGGGCAACCGCCCATCTAATTACATGACATAAATGCCCATGTTATACTCACTAAACAAGGTGCACCAGCAAGGGAGATAAATAATACAAAAATAAAAGAAGGAAAAGGACCTACCTACCCCTGCCCTTCTTTAGACTCCCTCTGAACCTAAGCATATATATCCAACATGCTTAGCTTGATTAACATCATCTTAAAAACCTCCCTTGACATGCCCTTTGTCACACATTAGCAAGTTGATCATTAGAACAAATATAGGGCAGGCACAAGACTCTAGAATCCAACTTCTCTCAGATGAAATGTCTGTCAATCTCTCTGTTTTTAGTGCAGTCATGCTGCATTGGGTTGTTGGCTATATTGATTGCAGTCTTCTTGTCACGATAGAACTTCATAGGAAGCAATGCTTTTATGCCAATATCTGCCAATAGAACTTTCGACCACAATAACTCAGTCACAGCTAAAGCAATAGCTCTGTACTCAGCCACAGCACTTGACCTTGCACAAACAGGCTGCTTTTTGCTTCTCTAGGTAACCAAATTCCCACCTAGGTAGGTACAATATCCTGAAGTAGACCTGTGATCATCTTGAGACCCTGCCCAATCAGTATTAGAGAAGCCCTCTATACACAAGGAGTCCTTTTCACTGAATAACAGACCTTTTCTAGGACAAATCTTAATACACCTTTTGTTGAATAACAGACCTTTTCTAGGACAAGTCTTAATATACTCGGAATCTGACAACTACTTGTATATGTGTTGTTTTCGGAGCATGCATAAACTGGCTGACTTGTTCCGCGAACCAAGAGGAAATTGACAAGGAAGAATAAGAGGATCCTCCCCCTAAATAAGAGACTAAGATTCAAAATAGGACTCAGATTCAAAGAAGGTGACATTCTTGAGAACATATTTTCCCTATGTTCTGGGGTCAAAGTATTTGTACCCCTTCTATGTAGGAAAGTATCCCAAAAAGATGCCACGAATAGCACAGAGGTCCAACTTAGTAGAACAAGGACTTAAGGAATGAATAATGCACAAATAACCAAAAACACGGGGCTCAAGAGTAAACAGTGGATGGTCAGGACGAAGTACCCAAATAAGAGACATGTAGTGAAGTGTTCGAGAAGGCATACAGATGATAATATAGGAGGCAGTCAGGATAGCATCAGACCAAAATTTCTTAGGCAACTGACGTTGCAAGATAAGAGCTCGAGAGTCTCAAGGAAGCAAAGATGGCAATCTCGGATCGGTACCAGTACCAGTGGGCACCGATACCTATACGTATCGGTATCGGTCGGTACCGGCCAATAAAAAATTAATAAAAATATTTTATTATTTTCCGGTATCGGCTGATTTGGAGGGTATCGGTACCGGTTCCAGCCTATACCAATATGTATCGGCCGATACTACCAACCATGCAAGGAAGTGTCTGTTTTTCCTTTCCGCTATCCCATTTTGTTGAGGGGAATAAGCACATACGGTTTCGTGAATAATTCATGCATCCTCTAGAAAAATATTGAGGTTCCCCTCGAAGTATTCTCTTGCATTGTCAGATCTGAAGACTTTAACCTGCTTCTCAAATTGATTCTCAACCATGTTGCAAAACACTTGAATGATTTGAGGTACTTCTTTATAGGATTTCATAAGGTATATCCAACAACAATGAGAAAAGTCATCAATAAAACTAATAAAGTAACAGGAACAGGGGATGGCCCCAGACATCAGAGTAGACAAGTTGGAAGGGAAAAGTGCTTTTATTTATTGAAATATGAAAATTGGTTCTACAATGTTTTGCAAGTTGACACACTTGACACTGAAGGGAGTCAACTTTTATCGACTTGAACAAAGGTAGAAACAAGACTTGTAAAGACCTAAATGACAAATGCCCTAGACGACTGTGCCACAAATGGATCACTTCAAGTTGCTTATTTGTCCCACCATCAATGCTAGACTGAAATACAGCACTACCACCTGGCTCAAAATGATAAAGACCTCCCACTTCACGACCACGCCCAATCGTCCGTTTGTGTTTCAGGTCTTGAAAAACACAATGCGTAGGAAAAAAGGTTATTGGGCATTGAAGGGATTTAGTCAAATTGCTCACAAACAAAAGACTAATAGGAAGTGCAGGAATATGAAGAATAGAGGATAGAGGCAGGTCATCATTGAGATTCATATCTCTTTTACCCGCCACAGTAGCCAGGGTACCATATGTAATGATGACCTTCTCTTATCCAAAACTCAAAGAGTATGAAGTAAAGAGAGATGACAGGTCATATGATCTGTAGCTCCTTAGTCAATGACCCAAGGGCCACAAGAGGGGGTAGAGTGTGTCACACACAAAACTGCCCCTGCAGTACCTGGTGTGGTGGAAGAAGAGGATGCTCTGAGCTATAATGGAAACTGCCACAAGTGAAGTATATCATTGGAGGAGAGTGCAGACACTTGGGAGGTGATAAAACCACCATCTAAAGAAGAGTTGGAAGGATAATCTGGGACTTGAGTAACAGCAACATTGCTCTTTGCTTCCTATCCGCTCTTGGCATTTCTGAATTTCAATGGTTTCTTGTCAGGATACAAGTCCCAACACTTGTCTACATTGTGATTATCTTTCCCACAATGAGTGCAATGCCTCTTAGTCTTCCCTTTCTCCTTTCCCTGGTCATTGTCACCTTTTTTAGGCTTAGAAAAAATACTTGCCAGCGCAAAGGACTCTCTCAAATCACGACAACCAACGGCTACAGTGCTTCCACTCATAACTTTCTTATGCCCTTCTTCTTTTAGCACCTTGTGGTACACTTGCTTAAGGGACAAAAAAGGATCAATGCTAAGTATATAAGCCCTTAAGCTTTCATATTCATATTCAGAAGTAAGGCCAGCAAGAAACTTGAATATCCAATTCTACTCCACATCTTGCAGATATATCTTCTGGTCTTCAGTACAAGCCCAACTATAAATAGAATAGTAATACAGTTCCTCCTACTTACTTTTCAACAGTACAAAGTGGTAACAACAACAATACCCTACTTCAACTCTTGTATATCAGTAGTCAACAGATAAATACGGGATGCATCTTGCCTTTACCCATACATCTGATTGAGGATATCTCACATCTCCTTTGCAATCCTCTTCATCATAATCAAATGTTGGATCTCTGAACTCACAGAGTTAAGGATCTAGCCCATCACAAGATTATTCTCCAACTCCCAAACAACATAAGTAGGGTCATCATATGCAGGTTCACAGACTCTACCATCAATATACCATGTCTTTCCTCGTCCACCAAGGAAAATCCGAGTAGAGACAGACCAGAGACGACAATTAGCCTTTGTTAACTTCACAAAGGTCATCTACAGTGCAAGAAGGTGATGTTTCATGGAAGGAAGACCAGCGGGGTACATCATCAGGGAGTTAACTTCACGAGTATTGGGATCATGACCTGGCTCCCTTGAATTAATCCTGCTCATGGATGGCCGGTACGGGCTTAAAAGGGCCCAAAAAAATCAGAAAAAAAAAAGAAAAAAAATCAGAAAAAATGTAAACAATTAATTAGCTATGTGTTGGGTGTGATAAAAGTGGGTTAAGACAAAGAAGTACACATAACACATACAAAATGACTATTTTCATATAGATTAAATATGGAAAATATTATGTTAATGTACTAAATATTTACAACAATGCAAAATATTAACGAAATCAAATGATCCTTACCTATGAAAAACATAAGTGAGTCCCTTAATATGGATAATAACCCGTAGATCCTTCTGATTCATCATCTGGTTGCTGTTGCTGGTATCCATAATAAGGTTGCATATGTTCCCTATATTCACCATAACTAAACAATGATGCAGCCAAGTCATGCAACCCTCTTTGAATCCCTCTTGGAGTATATGCTTGTTGACTTGATGAAATTCCAGAATCATGGTGCAAAGAAGTAGCATGAGGATAAGAAGAAGACCCTGACCCATAACTGCTACTGGGTGGAATCGGTGGATGGAATTGAAAGCCTTCATACTCTACTTGATCTCCCCATCTATACATGCCTGCTTCTTGTTGGCCACCTCCATAACCTGACTGCTGTCCATGCTGACTTTGTGAATCATAATCTCCTTGACTTTCATGTTGTCCTCTTCCTGTGTCAATATGTAAGGAGAAAGAATGTGCATACACTCCGCCCCCGGTAGTAGCACCTGCAGCTGCACCAGCATCATCACTAGGAGACTCTGTCCCATCATCATCATCATCTTGATCATAATCAACAATTAACTTTCTTTTAACAGTACTTGATTTTTTCTTTCGTGATGCCTGTTTTTGCTGGCTTTCTTTTTTTTCTAGATCCTTTTGCAAGTTCAATCGATTCAATACTCCTTTTCCTCGTGGTGTATGCTTCACATAAATTTGCTTCATCTCATCAATGGCAGGATCGTCTCTGGCAGCCAGATTAGTCCTCTCCAATGTAGATGTACTCCTTTTCAAGAATGATGGTGGCCCAACCATTCTAGGAGTGACTGGCCTACTATTTGATTCTGAGTGTCAAGCAGGCTCAAGCTCAGTATCAGGTGCAAATAAAGGCACATGCTCAGTCTGACTCTGATGCTCATGTGAAGGAGGAGGTGAATTTTCTTTTTGCCTTTTCGAGGTTCTTAATTCTGGATCTCTAGCAACAGCTCCATCTAGTATGCCTTCTGCCCATTCTGTATCATCAGGATCAAAAACTGGCTCATCGACAGTTGCTCGTGTCTCAACCCAAGTCTGCAAGGGATTATCATCATCAAATGAGAAGGGGGGAAAGGTGGGCACCCCCACCGGTTCCAGCCGATGGGGGGGGATGGCCACCGGCCATGGACCCCCTTCCCCCCCCACCGGTTGGGAACCGGTGGGGGGATCTCCCCACCGGTTTCCCACAACCGGTGGGGGGGTGTTCCCCTCCCCACTTCCTTCTCTTTGCTGCTTTTTTGGGGGCCATTAAATGGGAGATTCTTTTTCAGATTTTGGGGGTTTGGGTTTAGGCCAATGTGAAAGGGGTTTAACCCCATTAACTTCATGCTTGGGCTAGGTGTGAAAGGGGGTTTAAGATGGAGTTTAAATGGGGTTTCCACATGGGATTCTTAACCCATGTGAATGGGGTTAAGATCCCTCATTTAAACCTCCCATTAAACACACCCCTTCCCCCCCATTTTTTTGAATTTTTTAAAGGATAAAAGAGGGAGGGAAAGCCCTCTCTCCCCCCCACCGGTTTCCCTCTTGGAACCGTGGGGGGGTTCCCAACCGGTGGGGGCTCCCCCCACCGGTTCCCCCTCTCTCTCCTCCCCCTTCTTGGCCTATTTAAATAAAGGGGATGGGAGAGAGGGGTCCACTTCCTCTTCTTTTGCCATTTTGGGAATCCTGGGGATTTCTTCCCCCTTTTGGCAGATTTAGGCCCTCTTGTGGACTGGTTTTGGGCCCATTTGAGCTCCCTATTTGGGCCTTCTTATTGGGCTATCCATTGGGCCAACCTCCCTTGTTATTGGGCCATCATTTGAGGTCATTTTGGACAAGCTTGGAGGCTGTTTTGGACCCATTCCGGGACTGGTTCGGGCCTATTCCGGGACAGATTTTGGCCTGTTAGGGGTGCCTATTGGGCCTCTTTTTTGGGCCTCTCCCTTGGGCTATTTATTGGGCCTGACTTTCCCAACATTGGGCCTCCGTTCCGGGACTGATTTGGGTAAGTTCCAAAACTGATTTTTTCTTATTCCGGGACAGATTTCAGCCCACTTTTGGGACTGAACTTGGGCCCATTTGGGGGCTTATTGGGCCTCATCTTGACCCCACCCATAAGGCTGCTTATTGGGCCTATCTCCCCCACTATTGGGCCTCCATTTCGGGGCCATTTTGGGGGAGTTCTAGGACTGATTTTGCCCCATTTCGGGACAGATTTTAGTCCATTTTGGGACTGATTTTGACCCTTGTTTTGCAGCGTTCGGGATCCCATTTATTGCTGCGTTTGGGGTCTCCATCGGGTCCCATTATCGAGCATTGCAAGGGCGGTTCGGGAGCTGATTTCGGGAGCCGAAGCAAGTAACTTGGGGCTATCTCAGGCTCCTAAAAAAAATCTGATTAAGGCCTTCGTGGCCTCGGTATGTCTTTTACCCCGCTACCCTTGCAATACGAGCCCGTGATTCCTTATGGATTTCTAGTATTCACCTATATCATAGGCGTGCATTTTATTTTGCATGACATGGTCCTTCATGAACCTATCATCACTCTTATGCATGTGTATTCTCCCATGGGAATTTCGCATCGACGCGAACATGCGTCATATATGCATACTCATATAATGCAAATCTGCATATCTGTATATGAGATTTTTTTTTGGTTCAACAAATGCCCCCCACGGGATGCTCGCCGAAGACGCAGTCGGAGGCGGGTGTCCCGTGCATTTTTCGTGTACATATCTATTCATGGCCACGGGCATATATGAACCTATGTATATACATATATATTTTGTTTGTATATGTCCCGAGGGATTCTTTTCATGTCATGCCTTGACGATATTTTGCTAATTCTCCCTATCTTGCCCACCATGGTTTTGAGCATATGCAGAATTTCTAGGAAAAATAGCCATGTTGTCCCATATCTTTCGTGTAATCAATTGCACGATTTGCCATTTGTGGGTTCGGACACCCTATGTATTTTGGTACTCAAATAGCCCAACGTCACCCCGGCAGCCTTGTCTTTATGACTTCGCGGCTTTCTGGGGGCGTTTGAAGCTAAAAAATTTCCTTTATATTCGGATCCTCTTGGCCTTTGTGACTTGGAGGGTCCTTATAAGACTGACATCATCGGATTGTTCGACACGTTGCTCGGTCCCGAATATCTCTTGGCCTTCGTGACTTGGAGATCGGTTGGGAACATGGAGCGGGTCACTCAATCCTGATATTGTCATCCCTATTCAAAGGATATTAGTACCTTATTTTGGCATTTCCAGGAGTCTTATGCAAGACATTCCGGATTGGCCAAGTATCCGCCATTAAGGGACGTATATGAGGGCATGATATGGATGTCGTGCCAACATTAGCACTTCATCTTTTTCATTGTTTGGGCATTTCCAGGAGCTCCACATGAGACATTCCGGATTGGCCGCGCTTTCGCCATTTGTTGGCAATATATAAGCTTTGCTGCCTTATCCTGACTTCCTGTCGGGATTTAGTCGTATCATCTGCTTTACGCATTATTTTGATGTGTATGTCTTTGTCGTTTCACAGGTTGCTATTCCTGCCTCATTATCATGGCCGCGCTCGGCGATTTCTCCCACGAGGGTCCTCAGGAGCAGGAAATTGCTTATCCAGATGCGGGGTTCCGCTGGGTGGCTCAGCCACATTTGCGGATCACTATTGAAGATGCCGTCCCCATTCTCCGTGAAAGTATATATAGAGACGGGGAATTCTTCTACTTTTTGCGGGGCGAGACTGCCCGGCATCTTCCCTCAGATTTTTCCATCTACGAGCTGCTCCGATCATTCATCTATGTTGAAGACGGGGTCGAAAGACCGCTATCTCCTGCGGAGCGCCGCGACTTTGAGTGTGCCATTTTATTGGACCGGGACAACATGGAGGGGTTGCTCCCCTTTTCATTCCCAGCCTTTCCTCTTGCCGTTGACCGATTGTGGGAGTTTCCTACTCCCGAACAGATGGGGCCCATACGGGCTATTCTTCGGGTCCACGACATCAGCTGGACCTATTCACCAGCTATGTGGACGAGAGCAGGAAGTCGTCCTCTTGAGGTCGCCCGACACCCTCAGGGGGTGTTTCTGACCGAGGCGGAGGAAGGTTCCATGCATGACCCGTCCGATTTCAGCATACTATTATCGGACATATGTCGGGGTGTTCGCCCCGCATGGGACGCCCGTCTTCAGATCAGGAGTTCCCACGTCTTCCGCCTGGGGGCTACAGAGTGGCTCCTGCATATATTGAAGCATCACCGGCCAATCCTTGACAGAGCCGGTATATATGAGGCTGTTTCAGCGGCTCAATATAATTATCCCTGCCATCACGGCTTCATTCAGGCGATTGCCGAACGGTACATTCGCGACACTAATACTATCGCGACTGCTGAAGGCGAGACCGCTATCGACCTCTGGGCTTTGCATCGGATTTCGGCTTTGCCTATCGTAGGGGAGCCTTATGAAGAGGGAGTGTTAGATGAGTTCCATCGCAGCACTACTGACGGTGCGGGGAACTATGTTACTCCCTATTGCTACAGGTATTTGCTGAAGGTATGGCGGGACTTATCCAAAGCCAAGCGCGCCGCATCGTCCTCCACTGGGAGGAGTTCTTCAGGCCCAGGGAAGGTATCACCAGCTGCCTGGGTCATATTCTTCTTTGGAGGGCCATTCCGCTATCATCGAGGCTTTGCCAGCATCTTCGATGAACGGGTCCCTTCCATCTTGTCACATAGGGACATACCTCGGAGGGGCATTATCATTGCGCCGGAGCATCAGTCCGAGAACCCCTGGGGCCTGGATGATACCACTAATGTGGCGGCTTATCTAGCATACTGGCTAGTTACTTTTGCTGTCCCGTACGGGGACGAGGGGGCTTTGCGGCCCGAGGTTTTACTAGCGGCTTCCCGACTTGCAGCGGGGACCCGTCTTGCTATTGCGCCGGCGGCGCTTGCTAGCGTATATCATTCTTTCGGGGCCCTTTGCAGCTCGGCTACCCCAAATTCGTGTTCAGTGGTGATGGCCACTCACTATGTCAGCGCCTGGGCGGGACTCCTGCTTCCAGGTTATTCTCCCCTTGGCCGGGAGATGGACTCCTCACTGCCCACTGTGTTTCGACTGGCCAGCCAGCCAGCCAGCCAGGGGACGGGTCAGCTTTCTTACGCCCGCGCGGCCTTGAGTTTTATACCTTTCGGCTCTTCCCGGAAGCTGGATTTTGACCATTCCTCGCGGAACTTCCGGCCATATCTCGACAGAGGAGGAGCCGCCGACCGAGCTTGGTTTGACCCATGGACGGGTCGTATGGGCCATAACGGCGCTGCATTAGACGGGTGGACTCTAAGTACTCGCCCGTCCTTGCTTATATTGAAGAAGGGGCGAGACGTCATCCTGGAACCTTATTATCCGAACCGCTTTGCGCGGAATTTCGGATATGATCAGATGATTCCTCCCAATCTTGCCTTTGCCGAGATACCCCGGGTATATCAGAAGCGAAAGAGCCATCTTGTCGCCCGGCTATGGTGGAGTTATTTCCAGCACCAAAATTCATTTGGCCCAGTGGCAGTGCCTCCTCCCACTCATGAAGGGGGTATGACTGTTCCCTTTGCTGCTTGGTGGCATAAGAATCAAGGGGAGTTGCGGCTTAGGCCCGATCCAGAGCAGACGAGGAGTTCCTCTCAGGCTAAGTCCACTAAAGGACTTGGCCGGCATACATATAAGGGCCGAGCTGGCCCATCGGCGCCGAAGACAAAGAAGAAGAAGGGCGGCGAGGATGATGGCTTCTATGAGCTTGCCGCTCCAGGGTATATATGGACTCATCAGTTCCTGGCGGACTGCAAAATCCCCAGGAGATTTGAGCACAATACCCAACTGCCTGTAGGCAGTTTCAATGGAGATCCTGCCAGAGATTGGCTGCATTATCTCAGCCATATGCTCACCTGCTTCGGCCCTCGCCGCGAGGCATTCCTGATACTGCGGGCCGAGACCGTCGGCGATGTATGGCGGGTAATGGGACAGGCGGCGACCCAGCTGGGGATGCCTTTTGATACCCTCATACCCGAGCCACCGAGGTCTTTTGCCGCGGCAGGTATTCCCATTTCTATATTTTTTCATTATTTCTCCTTATTGTGGATATGCATCGCATTTACCTTACTCTCCTTATTTTATAGGAGATGTTGTCTCTCCTTTGCCCGCGGCTCCTGGAGGATCTCCCGCGCATCAGGCGCCTGAGGGAGGGCCTCAAATCCCTGCTGAGGAGGTGGCTGCACCGTCTGCCAGCATCGGCCCCACATCGGAGATGCAACTCCTAGTGGCCGCTGCGAAACAGGCAGCTCGGAGGAAGCGAGCGGCTGAAGGTGAGACGGAGGGTCGATCGGTTCGGCCCCGACTGTCTCCTACCCTTCCGCCGGCTCCGGCGCCTATTGAAAGGCCGCCTTCGCCTATCGGTAAGAAACTTGCTGGTTTCTTTTGCCTTGAGGATTAATTCCCCTTTTGAATATGACTTCTTATGTTGTACATATTTTCCCCTTTATATCAGAGGAAGGCGAATTTATCGGTGGGAAAGAGTCCCAGGCGGCTATGGAGCCTGCCGCTGGCGGAGTCCCGCTCACAATAGGTGAGGCTGACCGGCCACTTTATCTTTGCATGCTTGTATTTCCATTCTTGTCGTATTCAGAAGGCTCTTACCTTCCATTATTTCCATTTCTCAGGGGCCTATGTTCCCGAGCCTCCCGGTCAAGACTCCGTTCGGATAGCTTCGCCGGCCGTTGCAGAGGTGTGCGGATATATGCATATATATTTTGGCAAGTCGGTATTCATCCCTTGCTGGGGGTGACTGCGGTTCTAATCATTCTTCCTTTTTGCTTTCTGCAGGAGAACGTGGCCATAGCTGCAAATGTCGCTTTGGGCAACGATGAGGAGCTGGGGGATCTCAATTGGGCAGACTATGAGCCCTATAGGTCCGATGTCCCTCTGGTCGACCAACTATATCATGAACTTTTGGACGACCAAGGCCGTTTCGGTAATATTCGGCTTTTTGTCGACATATCGCAGCTCCTTTGACTTTTGCCTTGCACAGGATCTGATTTTTTTGATCTTTTTCCTATGCAGATTTTACTTTTGAGGAGCTGATGCGCTCAGCCTCTAGTCATTCAGGCTCCTCCTTCATGAAGGGCCTGGTAGGGGACTCGACCGCTCCCCCCGCAGTGGATAGTCCTCTACTCGAGGGTAAGTTATATTTGATCTGATCTTCATGGCGTTTTCAACCACCTTTTTCTTTTCTGGTAACCAACATCAAATTTTGTGTTACAGAAGTTGTCGAAACTATGCCAACCGCGGCTGCTTCTCCTTCTGTGGCTCCTCCTTCGGAGGATGATTCGGCTGCCCCTCTTGCGTCTTCCTCGGCAGAAAGGGAGCCTGCAGCGATCGAGGCCATCCAGGAAAGGCCCGCGGCTACATCTCCAGGTAGCTCTATTTTCTTTGCCTGGTGCTTAGAGCTGCACATATTATGTCTTCGTATATATTTTTTCTTGATCGTGCCTTCCTTACCTGTTTTCTTTTCTTGGCATAGGCACCCTCTTTGTGTCCACCCAAAGGTGGGAACGCCGAGAGGGGGTTAGATCAGCCCCTGAGCTTCTTTTGGGGAGCACTGGGGGGCTAGCAGCATCGGCAGTACGCGCTAGAGCTAGGTCTCTTCCTATTTGCTTCAGCCGAGTCCCAGCCGTCGGGGACATTGATGCCTTGGCAGGTATGAGGCCTCTTATCCCTTATTATGTCTGCATTGAACATTATTGGATATTGACTCCATCCTTATTATGCAGCTTGGAGGGTTTCACTGCCCGATTCTCCTGCTCATTCAGGCGACACCGCCCCCCTTTCCTGCTCAGGGGGAACTCCCTGGACTCCTCGGGTTGAGGAACCGGCTTATACTTCGACCGAGCTGCTTAATTATTCTGGGGATGAGGGCGAGCCTGAGGTCGCTTATCCAATCACCTTCGATCGGGGGGTGGGCTCGCCGACATGGAGCGGCTCCACCGCCAAGTTGTCGCCTTCGTGTCACTCAGGGGACACCGAATCTCTTTTTTCCTCTCCCCAAAAGGATGAGAAAGCGGGTGCTTCCAACCCTGAGGAGATTACTGAGCCAGGTAACATCTTTTTTTCTTTCATTTTATTGCTGGCCTCATTTATTAACACTATTATTTCAGCTTTGGTTTTATGATATTCCCTTTCTCTTTTCTTTTATCAGGCGGGGAAGGCCAGGATGACTCTGCCGCGCAAGCTGTCCAACGAGCTCAACTGCGGGCTGAGTTGGAGTCCGCTCTCAAGGATGTTGCCGCTCGAACTGCAGAAGCTTCTGAACTTCGAGCCGATAGAGAGACATTGGATTCTAGCATCGCTGAAGCGAGGTCCCAAGTCTCCGCTCTCCGTCTTCAGCTAGAAGAATTGGAGAGGGGTTTGGAAGAGGGCGTCGAGCAAGTGGCGACCATCGACCGCCGTCTAGACGAACTCACTCGAGAGCGAGACGCGTCGGTGGACAGGGTTGAGGCTCTCCGTCTTTTATTGGACGCCTCGCAGGCTTTGGTGGTGCGGGAGCCGACTCCGGCTCGGGACTAGCTGTCGGGGCTCCCCCCTCTTTTTTGTCCTTGTTATTGTTTCGTACTGAAACGCATTTTTGAGTCACCCCGAGGGCTTGTCTCGGGCTCCTACTTTGCGGTCATCTATATGAGAGCTTTATGTTGGAAATGGTATTCATCTCCTCTTCTTTTTTTTCTTTCTCCTCTTTTTTTTTTATAAACCAATGCCAGCGCCCTTTCGGGTTTTCACCGACATTAGCCCCCTCTTATTTTTGCCTGCACGCCCTCGCGGGTTTTCATGCAGCGGGGTTACCCGATTTTGCCTAAGGCGCCCTTTCGGATTTTCACCTTAGCTGGGTATAAGACCTTTTTGCCCTTAGCCGATCCCAATGCGGATGAGATCGGTTAAGTCCGTCGGGGCACCTCGCTTTTTAAGCCCCCCTTCTTCTTTTTTTTCTTTTTTTTTTTTTATTTACAGAAATTCTAAATACTATTAAATATAAGACTATTATAAATATATACCATAACTGAATCAACAGTCATTAGGGGAATATTCAATATGGGAACTTGATATGATATGGGTACACGAGAAGGGTTGTCTAAGGTTTAACACTCCTCGTGGGTGAAGCATGAATTTTAGGGTTTAACACTCCCCGCAGCCGAACATGGGTTCTAGGATATAAAGCCTCCTGTAGGCTAACATGGACTTCCAGGATACAAAGCCTCATGTAGGCGAATGTAACATATGAATTTCCAGGATATAAAGCCTCCCGTAGGCGAATATGAAATATGAATTTCCAGGATATAAAGCCTCCCGTGGGCGAATATGGAATATGAATTTCCAGGATATAAAACCTCCCGTGGGCGAATATGGAATATGAATTTCTAGGATATAAAGCCTCCCGTGGGCGAATATGGAATATGAATTTCCAGGATATAAAGCCTCACGTGGGCGAATATGAAATATGAATTTCCAGGATATAAAGCCTCCCGTAGGCGAATATGGAATATGAATTTCCAGGATATAAAGCCTCCCGTGGGCGAATATGGAATATGAATTTCCAGGATATAAAGCCTCCCGTGGGCGAATATGAAATATGAATTTCCAGGATATAAAGCCTCCCGTGGGCGAATATGGAATATGAATTTCCAGGATATAAAGCCTCCCGTGGGCGAATATGAAATATGAATTTCCAAGATATAAAGCCTCCCGTGGGCGAATATGGAATATGAATTTCCAGGATATAAAGCCTCCCGTGGGCGAATATGGAATATGAATTTCCAGGATATAAAGCCTCCCGTGGGCGAATATGGAATATGAATTTCCAGGATATAAAGCCTCCCGTGGGCGAATATGAAATATGAATTTCTAGGATATAAAGCCTCCCGTGGGCGAATATGAAATATAAATTTCCAGGATATAAAGCCTCCCGTGGGCGAATATGGAATATGAATTTCCAGGATATAAAGCCTCCCGTGGGCGAATATGAAATATGAATTTCCAGGATATAAAGCCTCCCGTGGGCGAATATGGAATATGAATTTCCAGGATATAAAGCCTCCCGTGGGCGAATATGGAATATGAATTTCCAGGATATAAAACCTCCCGTGGGCGAATATGGAATATGAATTTCCAGGATATAAAGCCTCCCGTGGGCGAATATGGAATATGAATCTCCAGGATATAAAGCCTCCCGTGGGCGAATATGAAATATGAATTTCCAGGATATAAAGCCTCCCGTGGGCGAATATGAAATATGAATTTCCAGGATATAAAGCCTCCCGTGGGCGAATATGGAATATGAATTTCCAGGATATAAAGCCTCCCGCGGGCGAATATGAAATATGAATTTCCAGGATATAAAGCCTCCCGTGGGCGAGTATGGAATATGAATTTCCAGGATATAAAGCCTCCTGTGGGCGAATATGAAATATGAATTTCCAGGATATAAAGCCTCCCGTGGGCGAATATGAACTATGAATTTCCCGGCCATTGAGGCACACCGGTGGGACTGGCGTGTATCAGGGTCGATTTCAGGGTATAACGCTCCTTTAGGGCGAATTCGACCGTTTATGGCACACCGATGGGACTGTATCGTATGGGACCATAGTATATGGGTATGCCGATGGGACTATGACATACAGGGGAATTTTGGGGTATACCGTTCCCAAGGACGCGAATAATATTTTCGTATTGCTTCCCAAGGGCGAACGAGGAAACCTTTACCCTTCGTGACATGCCAGTGGGACTAGAGTATGTGAAGGGAAAAATTCAGGATATAACGCCTCCTCGGGGAGGCAATGAGAAATTTCAGGCCACCACGCCTCCTTGGGGCAAAGGAATTTCCTTAAACCCCCTCGTAGTATGTCGGTGGGACTAGTTTATGCCCCGGGGAGATCCCGGATATATTACCTCCTTGGAGCGATAGGGAAATTATCGACCCTTTTATGGTATGCCAGTGGGACTGGCATATGCCCAGGGGGGACTTGGAACATAATGCCTCCCCGGGGCAAAATTCTGGGGTTTAATGCCTTCTGTCGGCGAAGTATGAATTTCGGGATTTAATGCCTCCCGTAGGCAAATTCCGGAGTTTAACGCCTTCCGTGGGCGAACATATGAATATAAAGTTTTAAAACCTGTAGTAGGCGGATATAAATTTTGGGATATATCTGCCTCCCAGGTGGACAAAATTCCGGAGCTTAACGCCTTCCGCGGGCGAATATATGAATATCAGGATTTAAAGCCTCCTGTAGGCAAAATATGAATTCCGGGATTTAATGCCTCCCGTAGGTGATTACCGGAGTTTAACGCCTTCCGTAGGCGAATATGAACTTTCGGGATTTAATGCCTCCCGTAAGCAAATATGAAAATCTTCATCGCACAGTGTTATCGACAGGAAAATATTTTCTTATCGCAATTATATAACATCTTTCGAGAATATGTCTATGTATTTACATTTGGTACAACAAGAACGGGGATTATTCTCTCAGGTTGCATCGAGCAGAAGAGTAAGTTTTCCCACTTCCTTACCGAGTCGGGAGGTTATCGTCATCGTCGCCTCGGTCGTAGCCCTTGATGGGACATTATTGTACCACCAGTGTGGTACCAAGGGTTTATTCGTCATTGGCGACTCTGATATCCTCCCTGGGTAAGGATGTGGGAAAACTCGATCTCCGCCCTTAGCAGGCCGAGAGAGTTCTCCCCCCGCCGGGGAACAAGTATGCGGCTTTACGGGCCTATGTGCTCGCGCACGAGCATTATTGGCCTTCCTTGGCGCGGATGGCTTTTGCGTGGTATTCCCCGACGAGTTGCCGGATTATGTTGTCTTTTGAGGCATATGTTGGGCTTCATGGCGCCGGTTTGTGTTGCTGCTGTTGCTCGGGCTGATCATGTACCGGAGCGTAATACAACTTCATATGTCGGCCGTTCAATGGTGGGAAGGCCAGATTCCCTTTTTCGTCCACCAGCCTATAAGCACCGCCTTCGTAGACTTTGCTTACTATGAAGGGTCCGACCCAATTAGGTTTGAACTTATTTTTGGGCCGAGAGGCCATAACATCTTTATACTTGACCATTACAAGGTCTCCCTTTTTGAAAGCTCTTTCTTTCACCAATTTATCGAATGCGCGAGACACTCGGGCCTGATATATTTGCATGCGCTGATGTGCTTGCAGTCTTTCGCCCTCGAGGTCCGACAGTTCCTCATAGCGTCTTTGAGTTTCGCTCATGTCGCCTTCCTGTACCCCACAGTGCAGGGCGACCCTATAAGATGCGAGCTCTATCTCTATCGGGATCATGGCCTCTGCTCCGTAGACCAAAGAGTATGGGGAGCATCCCGTTGGGGTTTTGTAGACAGTGCGGTAGGCCCATAATGCTTCATGCATCTTCTCGTCCCAATCCCGCTTTCGTCCCCCACTGATCTTCACCAGAAGTTTACAGAGGGTTTTATTGAAGGCTTCTGCCATTCCATTGGCTTGAGGATAGTATACTGAAGACGCATTCCAGTCTATATGAAATTTGGCCGCCATCTTATATATTGTTTGATTTTTGAATGGCGTGCCATTATCTGATGTGATCCGGCTGGGAGTTCCGAACCGGTATATGATATTATGTCTGACGAAGCGCGATACCGTTTCGCCGGTCACTTCCTTCAGAGGAATGGCTTCTGCCCAACGAGTAAAATATTCCGTTGCAGCAAGAATGTATTTACACCCCCGGGATGACGGTGTCAATGGACCCACAACATCCATTCCCCAATGGGCGAAAGGCCATGTCGGGGTTGTCGGGTGCAAGTAATTGGGAGGTCGCCTAGGGATAGGTCCGTAGGCTTGACATTGGGGGCAGCTTCTCGCCATTTCCTCGCAATCTGCGAACATAGTTGGCCAATAGAAGCCTTTATTTTTTATGTTGATCTTCATTTTTGCGCTTGACTGATGAGCTCCGCACATCCCGGCGTGAATTTCCTTCATTATTTTACGGGACTCCCTTGGGGAAAGGCACCGGAGTAGAACCGCATTTTTGTCCTGAGGGACAAGGCGATATAGCACGCCATTTATCAGCTGATATGAAGTTGCTCTTCGAAGCAGTTGGATTCTTTCGGCTTTCCCATCAGGGAGCCAGCCATTCTTTATTTTGATGATAGGGGCGCGCCAATCATCTTCCTCTTGGGTATTATGGTCCTCCAGTGTATTGATCTCAAGTACTGTCAGACCATCTTTTTCATTCAATGAGGTAGGGAAGAGTCTCCTGTCTCTCACTACTATTTCGGCTTCACCTTCAGGAGGTAATTTCAGCGCTGCAGCCAATTTAGCTAACGCATCGGCCTGGGCATTCTCGCCCCTTCTGATATGTTCTATGGCGAAGGTATAGAATCTTTCGCTCAGCCGGACGGCCGCCGCGTGGTAGGCTATTAATTCGGTCTTCCTGACCTCGAATATGACGAGAATTTGTCGGATGACCAACAGGGAGTCCCCGTATACTTGGATACACCTGACACCTATCTCTAAGGCAATTTCCAACCCTACAATTAGAGCTTCATATTCTGCCTCATTATTGGTCAGGGATTCCATTAGGGCACACGAATGATGCAGTATCCCCCCTTCTGGGGTGACCAGAACCAAGCCAGCTCCCGCCTTTGTGGTGGATGTGCCATCCGGCTTTATGATGGTTCTCGAGGCCCCATCGAAGTATAGCTGCCATGACTTTACTTCTGCTTGCTGCACGTCCAGTATTTTCTGTGCAGGCAAGACTTCTTCATCCGGCAATTCATTGTTCAGAGGGGAAGTTTCAGGAATTGGATGTGCCGCCAAGAATTCGGCCATACCTTGTCCTTTTATCGCCCTCTGGGGGACAAAGGTAATATCAAACTCCATGAGGAGTAAGGCCCATTTTCCTAACCTCCCAGACAGCACAGGCTGGCGAAGCAGGAATTTTAGCGGATCAAACCGCGATATGAGTCTGACTTCATGTGCCAACAAATAATGCCTCAGCTTCTTTGTTGCAAATATAAGTGCCAAGCACATCTTTTCTGTTGGAGTATATCGATGTTCAGGACCCACCAACATCCTGCTGAGGTAATAGAGCGGCTGCTCTTTGCCATCTTCGTTTTCTTGCGCTAGTAAAGCTCCCAAGGAAGCATCCAAGGCTGCAATATAGAGTATGAGTGGTTTACCCTTTATGGGTGCCCCCAGTACCGGCGGCTTGAGGAGATATTCCTTTACGTCATCAAGTGCTTTCTGGCATTCTTTGTCCCAAATAAATGGGGCTCCTTTCTTCGCCAATCTTGAGAAGGGCCTGCACCTTCCGGATAGGTTGGAGATAAACCTCCTGATATAGGCCAACCTGCCTTGCAAGGATCTAAGCTCAGTTAGAGTCCTGGGAGGGGGCAGCTCTCTGATTGCCTTGATTTTATCGGGGTCGATCTCGATTCCCCTATATCGGACTATGAAGCCCAAAAATTTCCCACTAGAGACGCCGAAGGCGCACTTCATGGGATTCATTTTAAGTTGATATTGGCGAAGCCTTTCGAAGACTTTTCTTAAGTCCCCGAGGTGGTCGTCTTTCTTTGCAGACTTAACGACGAGGTCATCAACATAGCATTCGACCAAATTATGCAGCATCTCATCAAATATTTTGGTCATGGCCCTCTGGTATGTGGCACCGGCATTTTTCAGACCGAAGGGCATCCTTTTGTAATTGAATATTCCTTTCGGGGTACGAAAGGCCGTATGATTTTTATCCTTGAAGGCCATTCTAATCTGATTATAGCCCGATGATCCGTCCATAAAGGACAAGGCTTCATATCATGTGGTGACATCCACCATGGTTTCGATTATTGGCAATGGGAAGTCATCCTTCGGACATGCCTTATTTAAGTCACGAAAGTCAATGCAGACTCGGACTTGGCCATTCTTCTTCTTCACCGGCACAATATTTGCCAGCCATATTGGGTATATGCATTCTTCGATGAAGTCGACTTCTCGCATCTTGTCCACTTCGGCATTCACCATAATTTCTAATTCAGGGCGCATTCGCCTCTGGGCTTGTTTTATTGGCTTGACTTCAGGGAGAATTGATAATTCACGCTCCGCCACTGAAGGGTCCAGACCAGGCATTTCTTTATAATTCCAGGCGAAACAATCTCTGAATTCTATCAAGAGTTCAGTGTATGCCTGTCTTTCTCCATCGCTCAGGAGGGCGCTGAGGAAAACCGGCCGAGGGTCTTCTGGCTTGCCGAGATTGATCTCTACCAGTTCGTCAACCGTGGCTTGTCCTCCGTCCTCTATCTCTCGAGGAGCTGGCTGGAGGTCGATGAAGTCCTCCTCTTCATCCATATCGATCGAATAGGCTTCATGCCATTTGTCTGTATTTTTATGCGGGCCTTGGGAGATCGCATCGGCGGCTTCCGAAGATCCTTTTTGCCTTTCCATATTGGTATCATGGCCTTTATTGGTGTGTTGGGAAGGCTCTGTCGGGCATTGCTCCCCTTCACAAACGGCATTTATTCCGGTTGAGACTGTTTCGACAGATAAGAGGATTTCTTCATTTCTATCTCCCGAACTGTTAAACCCAATATAGCCGGTTGGTTCCTCTGCTCCCGATAGTAGGCTCACCATATGGATTGTATATAGGACGGAAGACCCCTGGCGTGGCCTATATCCAAGGCCTCTTCTATCTTGATTGGATGATTGCCCCCTGACTTGTGCAGGATGCCATAATTCTCGAAAGAATTTGTTCCTGGCTGCACTTTGTCTTTCTGGGATACTTTGGCGTTTGCACATTTGTCTTATATATTGGGGCATATCGTCCATTTCTTGGACCACTTCTTCAGCTTCCAGCCGGACATTTTCATGTCCAAAACCGTCTTCGGGAGGACTCTCTGGCACGAGATCCCCCTTATAGAATATGATACGCCGCCCATCTTTGTGACATACTGCGAAGGTTTTCAATTCCTCCACAGTGTGGACTTCTCTTGGGAATATAGGCTTTGTAAGGCCGGAAGGTATGCATATACTGGCCTCTATTTCTTTGCTAATCGCATTAGCTTCCAGATTGATGGTTGACCTGCCAAATTTAGCCGACTTTCGATGAGACTTGCTGGGCTTCATTCCTTGCCGGAATCTAGCAGCCTTGTCTTCGTTGATTGTAATTCCGCCTTCCTCATCGGAAGACTTATCGGCTATCTTCTTCCCCTTACGCCGGCTTTCGCCGGTCGTTGGGTCCGAGGCCTTATCAAAGTATAATTGTGCATCCGCCAGATGGCAGTCATATGCCTTGAATGGCTCCAAATTGGCAAATATCCGGTGCTGTTCACCATCTTTTGTATATTTGAGGCATTGGTGGAGAGTTGAGGGCACCACCCAATTCCTATGTAACCAAGGCCTACCAAGTAATGCCTTGAAGGAGGTATTGGAGTCGACTATGAGAAAGGACACTTGGGTTACCCAGTCATCCAAGCATAATTCCACATCAACTCGGCCAAGGGCCTCTTCCGCCTCTTGATTGAATCCCGATATCGTTATGCCTTGTTTTTCATATATGGAGTGAGGTATAACGCTTGGAATGTTTTGAGGGGTAATATGTTTACGGCAGAGCCTGAGTCTACCAATATTCTATCGACCTCCCGGCCATTGATTTTACCCCGCATGTATAGCGGTCTATTGTGGCATGGCGATGACAACAGCATATCATCATCGGTAAAAGCTACCGTAGCCTCATATGTTTCATACGCCTGAGCCTTTATTTCGGCCATATGGACCTCATATGTTTCTGGATTTTGCAAGGCAGTAATCAACACCTCCCTTAATTCTTTGCTCAAGGCTATTGCTTCCCATATGCCGAGGGAAGCTGGCATTCTTTTCATATTCTGCAATACCTTTCGATCTGCCCTGGCTCGGGCTTGTTCGATAGGAGGCATTATTTCCGCCATGCTGTGAAGGGTCTCCTTCAAGGCTTTTGACTGCTCCTCGGAAGTCGGGGATTCTTCTATCTGTATTTCCCCTTTTGCAGGATCAATGTGTTTCTTCGGCGAATAATTCCGCCAAGGTCTCGACTCCCTCTGCGGGATTTGGCTGGACCGAGGGGTTTATCTCTCCTGGTTCTTTGATGGATTGAGCATTTCCTGCTTGCGGAGAGCATTCTTCTTCATCAGAAGAAAGGCAGAAGCGAACATTACCCCGGACTTCTGGCCTTGGAATTGGCCCTGGGGTTTCTCCCTTGAAATAGATGATCTTATCTCGGTTGGGTTGATTCTCATCCCGACCGTTATTGCGATCTCGACCTCGGCCTCGGCCTCGGCCTTTATTTTGATTTCTCCGGTTCCTCTTCCTTTGATAGGTAGCCAACGGGGTCCCAGTTTCCGGCGGAGCGTGGCTCGCTTCGCCGCTGGGGATATCTTGCAGTTGAGCCGACACCACATGACAGGCTTGATATTGTTGTTCTATCTTTTCTATTGTTAACCCCTCATCCCAGAATAAACTGACATCGTCCGGGATGGAGAGTTCATCCTCGCTAGCCTTTCGCATGCGGCCCTGGAGGTCCAACAGCCATGCTCTGAGGCGAGCTCGTCGGTCGAACTCTTCCCATGGGATATATTGGTTCAGAGGGACATCCTCTGTGGGCCGATTTGGCTGATATTCTTCTAATTCATCTATGATTTTATGCAATCTTCGAAGTGGTGAGTCTTTGTCCTCAGACATATTTATGGCATTAGCAAGCATTTCCTGCTTCTTTAGCCTCCTCTTCTCACTTCTTTTTCTATTCTTTTCCTGCTTCTTTCTCCTTGCCGCTTCCTGGATGAAGCTAGGTTGGATCGGCATTTCTGGAAGTGGGTCGAAATGAACCGCAACTTTCCCTTTTGCCGTATATGTTTGCAAGGATTTAGCCATTTTAGGCTTCTTTTTCTTCTTTGCCTTAGTCCACGGACTTCCTGGCCGATCGTGGTCAAGAGTAACTTTGACAGCTTGCTCGACCATCGAATCTGGCAACATTTGATATTCGCCAAATATTTCCTTTATGGACTTTTTGGAGGGACCCACCCCCAAATTTTCTTGTTGACATTTTATATCCAACATTCGCATTCTCGTGGCTATGGCTGCCACGGTATCAATGGCGTGACAGGTGGAAGGCTTATCAAGTGCCATTTCCTTATGTGTACTATCTGTGATGTCCTTCACATTGGAGGAGAACTTATGGATCATATTCACAGAGTAATTAGTCACATGGGGTTGTGGGGGATCAACCAGGTACTTCCCCATATTTATTTGTCCTTCTTGGATTAATTTTTCTATCTCATCCTTGAGGACGAAGCAATGCTCCGTTCGGTGCCCAAGGGCACGGTGGTATTGACAGAAATTAGGATCATCTGTCATATGCATCTCTTCCTCCCTTCTTGGCTTTGGAAGAACGATGACTTTCTTTTTCATACAAAGTCGGAAAAGTTCACGAACTTTGTCTTTGGGGAATGAGTAGGGCTTTGCGCGCCTTTCCCTTAGAGTTAGTGAATTTCTGAAGCGTATTCCAGCCTCTTTATCGACCATCCGCCTGGCTTGCTGCCCTCTTTCGGCTATTCTCACGCTTTCATGGTTTCTTCTATAAGAGGTGGTTTCTTCTTGGCAATATATTTCCGAGTCCTCTCTAGGAAACATAGCATGTTTGCCTCTTTTCCTCGAAGGACGATCGGGATCCGATTCCACCCCCTCAGAAGAGAAGAATCTGTCAACCTTATTGAATGACAGAGTTTCTGAAAATTGCCTGGAGAGCCCCTCCATCATCTGGGTAAGCTCTTCTTGTTGACATGAGAGTCTTGTCAGGCTGGTCTGGATTCCTTCCAATGCCATCATGACCGAGTCCCCAGGGGGAGGAGTTGCTGGAGTATATATTGGTGTTGCCTCGCGCTCCGGAGAGGGCCTCACCGCTTCTTCTTCGGGATGGTACCCAGATGAGCTCTCGCTCATATAGATGACATTGACAGCAAATGCCTGCTTATTTCTTTGGTGAGGCTGGGGAGGGCTTACCAAATGTTTACCCATCTCCACTGCGCCTTCACGGATAAGTTTTTCTATTTCGTCTTTGCAGACATAACAGTCTTCTATGATATGCCCCAACATTCGATGATATGGGCAATAATTTGGCTCATTAACCCTGCCTGCCTCAGCTGGCTTTTTGGGCTCAGGGAGCGATAGAAGCTTTGCCCGCATACATGTTTCGAACAATTTTCTTGTATGCTCGCGGGTAAAAGAGTATGGCTTTTTCATTCTTTCGGCAAGGGAAGAAAATGGCGCCTTCCCTTCCCCCTTTTTATTGGCTGCTGGGACACTGGGACCTCCCCTAGCCTCGCTCCTTTCTGGAGCTGGAGAAAAGTCGACTGTATTTACTTCTTTGGCCGGAGCGCCTCGCTCCCTAGGTGCTTTCCCCTTATTTGGAAGTATAGTGGGGTAATCGGCGAAGAACATTTCGATCTCCGTCACGATATTATTGAGTTGATCGAAGTTTCTAACATTGGCTCCGATCAGTTTCTCATTTATCTCGGGCTTCAAACCCCTTTTGCACAATCTCACTGCGTCTTCATGGACGGGTGGATTGTCGCACCTCATGCTGAGGTTCCGCCATTTCTTGATATAATCCACGGCGGATTCATTCTTCCCTTGTTTAAGTGTCACCAACTCGGTGATAGTGACCTTCCGCTCCGACACTTTGAAGCGATCAAGGAATTTTTTCTGCATTTCTTCCCAGCTGCTTATAGAGTTGGGCTTCAATTTGGCATACCACTGGAATGCCGTGCCGGTGAGAGAAGTCGAGAAGAACCTTAAAAGGTATGCCTCCTCAGTTGCCAACTCTCCCAGATCACTCATATAGTGGGCTATATACTCTTGAGCTGAGCCTTCCCCGTCATATCTTGTTACTTTGGGACGTTTACTGTGATCTGCTGGAAGCTTTTTGAACATATGACGAACCGGGAATGGCACCTTATATAAGTCAAATGTGCTTATTCCTTCGTCTTGTTCGGCCATCTTGGCCTCAACAATTTGCTCAATCAGGTGCTTCTGCGACGCTGTCGCATCTTCTGCTGACGTACGTGATTGATGAGCATTATAGTTGGGCTCTTCAGCCCTATCTTCCTGAATCTCCTCAGGACTGAAGTTGACCTCAACAACCGGGGGTCCTGCAGGTGCAGGAATGGCCCTAGGTGGAGGTAGATTTATTGGAGGGGCCGGGGCAGCCCTTTGCTGCTCCTCCATCTTCTGTATTAGGCCATACAGCAAGGCCTTTAACTGCTGATTTTCCTGTCTAATTTCCTCAAGAGTTTGAGGTTGCGGCTGTTCTTGCGGCAGTTGCGCGACTTCTGGCTCCAGGGCGTTGGCCGCACCTTCATTGGCTCGAGATGGCTCTGCCCCCTGACCCACTTGGCCTAGCAGGTGCATGGCTTGCTCCATTTGACGGGTAACCGGCCCACCTCTTTGTATTATCCCAGCGGCATTACTCGGCTCCTCCGAAGGCTGCCGGTTTGTGCTGGAAGTATAACAGGTATATACCCGGATGCCATCATCCGTCATTCGGGCGGTCCTTCTTTTCCTCTGTGCCGGTCGTACCAGAGCACCGAGTCTTTCGAAGACCGAAGCCCGCTTTTGGGCGGGTTGCTGCGCCTCACAGGTATCTTTCTTTCCCCGACTTCGCTTATGTTGAAGTCGAGTCGATGGGTGGTTTATCTCCCTGACCGGGCCTACAGGCCTGGGAGGTTGTTGTTGCTCCGCCAGGATAACCCTAGCCTCGCGGATTTCGCGGGCTTCCTTTTTGGTTACCCACATTTTCTTTAGGCGGGACACATGCCCTTCCTGATGTTCGCCCCCATTTTGGGGAATGGGATCATTCTGCGCTCGGGGTATAGTGTTGCCCCCTGAGCGTCGGGATGTAACGTACGCAGGCCGATGAACCACGGCTTTTTGCGTTTTCTTCTTCTTTTTGAAGGTTGCCGCCTCCTGGCAAACCTTTGGCAGAACCCCAAAACGGTTGTGAACCGGGACCGTTGGGACATGCCGAGTTTTTGGAATGATCGGTTCCCCGCCATCTAAGCGAATACGCAGGTCCCCGACCAATATCGTTTTCCCGGTCCGGGAGGGACCCGGGGAAGTGTTCTTCTTCTTTTGCCTCATGTTGGATGAGGAAGCATGGAATGTGGTAATAGTATTGGCGGTGTAGACGATCGGTCGCTTCCCGCCTTTGTTGGCCTCCTTTGTGCGGGAGGCGTGCTTCTTTGGTTCTGCCGGAACCGACTCCGGCGCTGGGACTACTCCCAGGAAGTACAGAGATCCCACGACCGCGGGGAAGTTGCCGAAGATGGTCGGCACGGTAAGATACCCACACTAGACGTGGGCTGCCACGGCAAGGGGGCCATAAGTGACCCTTGCTGCCATTATCGCTCGGACGAGTAACGACTTAACAACCTGCATAAGATATAGCAAAGTTAGTAGCATAGTTATGGTGAGGGCATCACCGGACGGAGAGATGAAGGGGAAGAGAGGTCCCACCGGGCGTGCCATCTCTGTTTGCGCGAAGATTTTTCTAACCTTCGGTCGGGACCCGACCTAGACACATCTCTCCTCCTATGTCGGATTATTCGGAAATCCATTTTTTTGTTTATCCAGAGGAATTAGGGTCGGCTTTATATATTTTTTTATCGGATTATGAGAGCTTGGGATTAGCCCTCAGGGAATCCGGGACTTCGAATCAAGCGAAGATTCGAGTATATGACTTCTCTCCACTGACCTCGGTCAGTGTTAATTACGCTGAGCGACTGCTCGGCAACCCTTGATTAACCGTCCGTATGATGCCCTTAATCATGCAAAGCTACTACTATAGAAAGCGCACGCATATGCAGATGAAAGTATATTTTTAAGTTGAATCCTTAACCTCACCCCGGTTCGGAGACAATTTTTATGTGATTTGGGATTGACTCCCGGTTATTAAGATTGGTTCCAAGTTCGGAGGATTAATTCCAAATTGTGCGAATTGATTCCTAATTTTTAGCCTTACAGGGACTTTTTTGTAATTTTAAACCTTGAGGGGCTTTTATGTAATTATGGGCGCCTTGCGATAGCATGACAATTTGTAAGTATATGTAGGGTGGGTTTTAAAAGGTTCCACACTCTATGGGGGTTATAAAATCAATTTTAAAGGTATGAGGGGTTTTTTTGTAATTTTCCCTTAAACTGGGTTATCAAGTTTTAAGGTTTGATATTGAGGATATTGGTGAGAGATTTCACTCATAATCTGATTTTTAGGGCTTTCGGGGTTATATATGTAAATATTACACATAGGGGTATTTTGGTAATTTTATATTTATGTATTGCGTTCCTCATGAACGGTTTATGTTCTTTCAGATTCTTACCTTCTGATTTCTTACTGTATTTACTGATTTTTATTCATTTTTATGATTTATTTAATTAATTTAATTAATTAATTGTTCATATGGGGTTATCTGGATTTATTATAATTTTTCATAGATTTTTACTGTTTTCTTATGGGTTTTCCTGATTTTTACTGGTTTTTCCTGATTTTTTAATTGATTTTCCCGAATTTTTATCAATTAATTAATTATTAATTATAAATTATTAATTATAAATTACCTTTTGGTTTTAGTCATAATTTTTATGCAGTTTTCTGAATTCATATTTTATTTGTTTAAGGGATGAGGCTAAGAGTTAGGTTGAAGGTGCACTCAAATTTTTAGCTTTAGAAAACTATATACATGCATATTAAAAAATGTGATAATTATAAAATTTAAATGATACACACATGGGCACAGACTTTCTGATATGAATTCAACAGCATTTCGCCTTATAATAAGACTGTTTTACAAATAAAATTCGGCAGAGCTTCCCCTTAGGATAGAACCTTAGGAGAGAGCTCTCCGGGACGAAAAGAACTCCCCAAATTCGCAGCAAATCCGGGTTAAGAAACCCGAATTTGGTCTCCGATTGGCAGCACTCTCCCTCCCAATTTCACCACAATCTCCCTCTATATGTGGGCAGCTTGTGTCCTTATAGGGTGCACTTGTGGTGTGCCTTGTGTATATGTTCTTTGGGGACCCTTGGGGTCCTATTTATAGGCCCAATTTTAGGTCCGGTGGGGGGAGCCACCGGATGGAGCAAGGTGGGGGGAGCCACCGGTTGGAGCCTCTTTCCTCCCCCATTTTCATTTTTTTATTCCCCATTGGCCAATAGATGGCAAGAGAGGGTGAGAGAGAGCAAGCAAAAGAGGGAGAAGGGGGGAAAGGTGGGCACCCCCACCGGTTCCAGCCGATGGGGGGGGATGGCCACCGGCCATGGACCCCCTTCCCCCCCCACCGGTTGGGAACCGGTGGGGGGATCTCCCCACCGGTTTCCCACAACCGGTGGGGGGGTGTTCCCCTCCCCACTTCCTTCTCTTTGCTGCTTTTTTGGGGGCCATTAAATGGGAGATTCTTTTTCAGATTTTGGGGGTTTGGGTTTAGGCCAATGTGAAAGGGGTTTAACCCCATTAACTTCATGCTTGGGCTAGGTGTGAAATGGGGTTTAAGATGGAGTTTAAATGGGGTTTCCACATGGGATTCTTAACCCATGTGAATGGGGTTAAGATCCCTCATTTAAACCTCCCATTAAACACACCCCTTCCCCCCCATTTTTTTGAATTTTTTAAAGGATAAAAGAGGGAGGGAAAGCCCTCTCTCCCCCCCACCGGTTTCCCTCTTGGAACCGGTGGGGGGGTTCCCAACCGGTGGGGGCTCCCCCCACCGGTTCCCCCTCTCTCTCCTCCCCCTTCTTGGCCTATTTAAATAAAGGGGATGGGAGAGAAGGGTCCACTTCCTCTTCTTTTGCCATTTTGGGAATCCTGGGGATTTCTTCCCCCTTTTGGCAGATTTAGGCCCTCTTGTGGACTGGTTTTGGGCCCATTTGAGCTCCCTATTTGGGCCTTCTTATTGGGCTATCCATTGGGCCAACCTCCCTTGTTATTGGGCCATCATTTGAGGTCATTTTGGACAAGCTTGGAGGCTGTTTTGGACCCATTCCGGGACTGGTTCGGGCCTATTCCGGGACAGATTTTGGCCTGTTAGGGGTGCCTATTGGGCCTCTTTTTTGGGCCTCTCCCTTGGGCTATTTATTGGGCCTGACTTTCCCAACATTGGGCCTCCGTTCCGGGACTGATTTGGGTAAGTTCCAAAACTGATTTTTTCTTATTCCGGGACAGATTTCAGCCCACTTTTGGGACTGAACTTGGGCCCATTTGGGGGCTTATTGGGCCTCATCTTGACCCCACCCATAAGGCTGCTTATTGGGCCTATCTCCCCCACTATTGGGCCTCCATTTCGGGGCCATTTTGGGGGAGTTCTAGGACTGATTTTGCCCCATTTCGGGACAGATTTTAGTCCATTTTGGGACTGATTTTGACCCTTGTTTTGCAGCGTTCGGGATCCCATTTATCGCTGCGTTTGGGGTCTCCATCGGGTCCCATTATCGAGCATTGCAAGGGCGGTTCGGGAGCTGATTTCGGGAGCCGAAGCAAGTAACTTGGGGCTATCTCAGGCTCCTAAAAAAAATCTGATTAAGGCCTTCGTGGCCTCGGTATGTCTTTTACCCCGCTACCCTTGCAATACGAGCCCGTGATTCCTTATGGATTTCTAGTATTCACCTATATCATAGGCGTGCATTTTATTTTGCATGACATGGTCCTTCATGAACCTATCATCACTCTTATGCATGTGTATTCTCCCATGGGAATTTCGCATCGACGCGAACATGCGTCATATATGCATACTCATATAATGCAAATCTGCATATCTGTATATGAGATTTTTTTTTGGTTCAACAAATGCCCCCCACGGGATGCTCGCCGAAGACGCAGTCGGAGGCGGGTGTCCCGTGCATTTTTCGTGTACATATCTATTCATGGCCACGGGCATATATGAACCTATGTATATACATATATATTTTGTTTGTATATGTCCCGAGGGATTCTTTTCATGTCATGCCTTGACGATATTTTGCTAATTCTCCCTATCTTGCCCACCATGGTTTTGAGCATATGCAGAATTTCTAGGAAAAATAGCCATGTTGTCCCATATCTTTCGTGTAATCAATTGCACGATTTGCCATTTGTGGGTTCGGACACCCTATGTATTTTGGTACTCAAATAGCCCAACGTCACCCCGGCAGCCTTGTCTTTATGACTTCGCGGCTTTCTGGGGGCGTTTGAAGCTAAAAAATTTCCTTTATATTCGGATCCTATTGGCCTTTGTGACTTGGAGGGTCCTTATAAGACTGACATCATCGGATTGTTCGACACGTTGCTCGGTCCCGAATATCTCTTGGCCTTCGTGACTTGGAGATCGGTTGGGAACATGGAGCGGGTCACTCAATCCTGATATTGTCATCCCTATTCAAAGGATATTAGTACCTTATTTTGGCATTTCCAGGAGTCTTATGCAAGACATTCCGGATTGGCCAAGTATCCGCCATTAAGGGACGTATATGAGGGCATGATATGGATGTCGTGCCAACATTAGCACTTCATCTTTTTCATTGTTTGGGCATTTCCAGGAGCTCCACATGAGACATTCCGGATTGGCCGCGCTTTCGCCATTTGTTGGCAATATATAAGCTTTGCTGCCTTATCCTGACTTCCTGTCGGGATTTAGTCGTATCATCTGCTTTACGCATTATTTTGATGTGTATGTCTTTGTCGTTTCACAGGTTGCTATTCCTGCCTCATTATCATGGCCGCGCTCGGCGATTTCTCCCACGAGGGTCCTCAGGAGCAGGAAATTGCTTATCCAGATGCGGGGTTCCGCTGGGTGGCTCAGCCACATTTGCGGATCACTATTGAAGATGCCGTCCCCATTCTCCGTGAAAGTATATATAGAGACGGGGAATTCTTCTACTTTTTGCGGGGCGAGACTGCCCGGCATCTTCCCTCAGATTTTTCCATCTACGAGCTGCTCCGATCATTCATCTATGTTGAAGACGGGGTCGAAAGACCGCTATCTCCTGCGGAGCGCCGCGACTTTGAGTGTGCCATTTTATTGGACCGGGACAACATGGAGGGGTTGCTCCCCTTTTCATTCCCAGCCTTTCCTCTTGCCGTTGACCGATTGTGGGAGTTTCCTACTCCCGAACAGATGGGGCCCATACGGGCTATTCTTCGGGTCCACGACATCAGCTGGACCTATTCACCAGCTATGTGGACGAGAGCAGGAAGTCGTCCTCTTGAGGTCGCCCGACACCCTCAGGGGGTGTTTCTGACCGAGGCGGAGGAAGGTTCCATGCATGACCCGTCCGATTTCAGCATACTATTATCGGACATATGTCGGGGTGTTCGCCCCGCATGGGACGCCCGTCTTCAGATCAGGAGTTCCCACGTCTTCCGCCTGGGGGCTACAGAGTGGCTCCTGCATATATTGAAGCATCACCGGCCAATCCTTGACAGAGCCGGGGTTAAGATCCCTCATTTAAACCTCCCATTAAACACACCCCTTCCCCCCCATTTTTTTGAATTTTTTAAAGGATAAAAGAGGGAGGGAAAGCCCTCTCTCCCCCCCACCGGTTTCCCTCTTGGAACCGGTGGGGGGGTTCCCAACCGGTGGGGGCTCCCCCCACCGGTTCCCCCTCTCTCTCCTCCCCCTTCTTGGCCTATTTAAATAAAGGGGATGGGAGAGAGGGGTCCACTTCCTCTTCTTTTGCCATTTTGGGAATCCTGGGGATTTCTTCCCCCTTTTGGCAGATTTAGGCCCTCTTGTGGACTGGTTTTGGGCCCATTTGAGCTCCTTATTTGGGCCTTCTTATTGGGCTATCCATTGGGCCAACCTCCCTTGTTATTGGGCCATCATTTGAGGTCATTTTGGACAAGCTTGGAGGCTGTTTTGGACCCATTCCGGGACTGGTTCGGGCCTATTCCGGGACAGATTTTGGCCTGTTAGGGGTGCCTATTGGGCCTCTTTTTTGGGCCTCTCCCTTGGACTATTTATTGGGCCTGACTTTCCCAACATTGGGCCTCCGTTCCGGGACTGATTTGGGTAAGTTCCAAAACTGATTTTTTCTTATTCCGGGACAGATTTCAGCCCACTTTTGGGACTGAACTTGGGCCCATTTGGGGGCTTATTGGGCCTCATCTTGACCCCACCCATAGGGCTGCTTATTGGGCCTATCTCCCCCACTATTGGGCCTCCATTTCGGGGCCATTTTGGGGGAGTTCTAGGACTGATTTTGCCCCATTTCGGGACAGATTTTAGTCCATTTTGGGACTGATTTTGACCCTTGTTTTGCAGCGTTCGGGATCCCATTTATCGCTGCGTTTGGGGTCTCCCATCGGGTCCCATTATCGAGCATTGCAAGGGCGGTTCGGGAGCTGATTTCGGGAGCCGAAGCAAGTAACTTGGGGCTATCTCAGGCTCCTAAAAAAAATCTGATTAAGGCCTTCGTGGCCTCGGTATGTCTTTTACCCCGCTACCCTTGCAATACGAGCCCGTGATTCCTTATGGATTTCTAGTATTAACCTATATCATAAGAGTGCATTTTATTTTGCATGACATGGTCCTTCATGAACCTATCATCACTCTTATGCATGTGTATTCTCCCATGGGAATTTCGCATCGACGCGAACATGCGTCATATATGCATACTCATATAATGCAAATCTGCATATCTGTATATGAGATTTTTTTTTGGTTCAACAGTCGTCTGACTCAAAACCCTCACTGCAACGGAAGCCAATGGATTATAGCTCCTATCTCTGTTGTACACCATTATCCACCACTCAGCTGTGCAATCATTAAAAGAAACTAAAAAAAAAATTAATCAATGTATGTTCTCGTTTCTTATGCACATTTGACAACAATGCAATGACTAAGTATACCTGGGCTCACTTTCTCTACAGCAATTTGCACAGAGTCTTCATTATATGTCTCCAGCCTTAGCCTATAAGTCTCCATCTACAAAGATGGAATTAACAATTAATAGAATTCATAGGCTCTTCAAATTACAAGTAATTGGATAAATCTTAAAGTCAGATCTTCACTAAGTATACATGTCTCTCTGCCTCAATCCTATCTTCTATTGTCCTCGACAAACGTGCAATCACATTTAGTGTGCCCTGAATCACCTCTCCATCAATATGCACTTGACGACTGTACATTACTCGAAGGTTTAAAAAATAACCTGCATTTAGGTAAAAAATTACTAATGTCAATTTAATAAATAATCTCCCATGTAACAGTATAAGACTTCACTTACTAGCTGCATGTAAGTCGTGGTGTAATGTGCTTTCCCATCTGACATCAATAAGGTCCCACCACTTCATATAAGTGTTGGGAAATGCGTTCTTGATGTGCACCTTATCAATGTCAATTGCCTCGTACAAATATCCCATGTAATTCTTATCATCCCCATCCACCAATTTTAACACATGTACGAGAGGTTCCACCAACTTCAGATAAGTCTCCATATTACTCCAAAATTTTTTATTCTCTATGATTTTTCTCACTTCCAAATGTTCAGATTTAGATTCATTGGAGGTGGTCCGCATATACTCCAAGAACTCCTTATTAAACATAAAACCCTTGATCTCATTCTTGAATTTGGGCAAAGATTCTAAAGAAATAAAATTAGATGCAAATCGTGTAGGCCCCGCACGGATGAGATCTCGACCTCCAGATGCTTTTTCTCTGAACATATTCAAGATCCTGGGATTAACATAAATAAATTGGGTAATTCTTTGGGCTCTCTTTACAGTCTTGCTGATAGTTGGATCCTTATCAATGTCTTCAAGCATCAAGTCCAGACTATGCGCTGCACATGGGACCCAATAAAGGTGTTGCGCTTGTCCATTAACTTCTTCCCTGCAGCTTTATAACTTGGTTCATTATCGGTGACCACCTGGACAACATTTTCCTCTCCAATTTCCTGCACCATCTGATCTATCAAACCAAATAAATATTTTGCATTCTTTGAATAGTTTGATACATCAACAGATTTCATAAAAACTGTCCCTTCTGTGCAATAAACAAGAAAATTAATCATGGACTTCTTCGTGGTACCAGTCCAGCCATCGCACATAATTGTGCATCCTCTCTCCTTCCATACTGTCTTAAAACTTTCAACCCACTGTTGAAGTTCCTCGTATTCTCCATCAAGCCCCCGTCCATATATGTCTCGACGTGTGGGGGCTTTGAACCCATGACCATGATCTGCTATCGCATCAATCATAGGCTGAAAATAAAGAGACTAAGCAGCATGTGAGGGAACACCTGCATGCAAAAACCATTTGCAGATGCTTTTAAAAGTATGTCCTGCCGCTTCAGCTGACTTTTTTACTCCTCTCATTGCTTGCTTGATTTTTGGCTGAGTAGAACTCTATCTTCTAACAAGATAACTGTCCATAGGACCCACTTGGCCTGTAGGTTGACTTGTGCCTCTTATTGATGGTCCATCACCTCTCCTTCGGGCTTCGTCTTCTTGTTGATGCCACAAACTCTCTCTTCTAGCTGCAGCCATCTCAGGATCATCATCATCATCATCATCACTAGAATCTACAATTTGTTCAGCCCTTTACCTCTCACGTATAGAAATGCCACTGGCCGCAGTATACATCCCTTTGCCTTTTGTATTATGTCTACATGAAATTTCGCCTTGGAGTTCAACCTCATCTTCATTCTTTTGTTCTTTTTGTGCTTTTCGGCCACGCAACAATTCACGCATCTCGTTGGCAACTTGTCGGGGACAGACAGTACACCTTGTCACCTGTCTTGTCTTCCCTGCTAAATGTTCTTTCCCTCGAGTGATTCCACCACCCATTTCTTTGCCACAATATTTGCATTTCACTCTCCTCTTTGCAGTATTAACTAAGGTGATATGGGCCCACCCTGGGTCTTGCTCTTGCTATTCAGCCATGTTCCTACAACACATAAAAAAAAAAAATAGAAACAAATATAAGAATATTTGGCATTATGCTCATAGTTTAAAACATGTAAAATTGGGGCCCCAAAATTGAGGATTTCCCCTAATTAACCGTCGATCAACACAATTGACAGCACACTCCTATTTTAAAACATGCAATGAAGCTTAATTAGGCTCCAATTGATGTTTAATTTAAGTAATTAGACAAAAGCCTCAATTTTTAACCGCTAATTAGGGCCAAAATTGGGGATTTCCCCTAATTAACCGTCGATCAACGTAATTGACAGCACACTCCTATTTTAAAACATGCAATGAAGCTTAATTAGGCTCCAATTGATGTTTAATTTAAGTAATTAGACAAAGGCCCCAATTTTTAACCGCTAATTAGGGCCAAAATTGGGAATTTCCCCTAATTAACTGTCGATCAACACAATTGACAGCACACTCCTATTTTAAAACATGCAATGAAACTTAATTAGGCTCCAATTGATGTTTAATTTAAGTAATTAGACAAAAGCCCTAATTTTTAACCGCTAATTAGGGCCAAAATTGGGGATTTCCCCTAATTAACCGTCGATCAACATAATTGACAGCACACTCCTAGTTTAAAACATGTCATGAAGCTTAATTAGGCTCCAATTGATATTTAATTTAAGTAATTAGACAAAAGCCCCAATTTTTAACCGCTAATTAGGACTAAAATTGGGGATTTCCCCTAATTAACCGTCGATCAACGTAATTGACAGCACACTCCTAATTTAAAACATGTCATGAAGCTTAATTAGACTCCAATTGATGTTTAATTTAAGTAATTAGACAAAAGTCCCAATTTTTAACCACTAATTAGGGCCAAAATCGGGGGTTGTCTATTTTATCAAGAAAATGAACGTAAATCATCTAAGAAATATGTAACAAACTAAAAAATAATCACTACATTAAAATATAAATCATACCTTCTTTTTTTCTTCCGCCCAAAACAGTGAAAACGTCTCCGGAAAAGGATGAAAACGTCTTTGGCGGCGGTGGCGAGCGGCGGCGGCGGCGGCGGGTGGCGGAGGCGGTTCTTTCCCCTCCTCCTCCTCCTTTCCCTCCTTCCCTTCCCCTCCCACTGCAAAAAACCGGAATCCCCTCTCACATATTTGTTTCTGTGAGAGGGGACAGTAAAACACCCCTTTAAAGGGTGTTTCACGGGCGTACCGGACCGGTACCGGTCCGGTACAGTCATTTTTATCCTTTTTTTTTTTACGGTACCGGTCCGAAATGGGGGTACCGGTACCGGTCCGGGCCGGTACCGGCCGAAACTGCCATCCATGATCTTGCTGCTCGTCGAGGAATCCTTGAAGAGCAGCCTTCACACTACAATAACTCAGGTGTAGGTGACTCCCAACACCGAGAAAGAGTTGTGCAACTCAAAGAACTCCGAAGACTATCATGTCCAATCCTCAAAGAAGTAGTTCCGATCTATCTAGAACCCTAGAAAGGAGGCCCCAATCATCAACAGAGGGAGGGAAAGGCCCCTTTTCCACCAAACAGGCCACTAGTCTTCAACAAAGGAGGGGTCAACCCATTCTACAGCAAGCACAAAGCAATCTGAGACCTTGTCCACCAAGGAGCAGCTTGTGGTGGCCAAGAAGTATGTTGCAGGGGATTGACGCACCAGACCAGACCAAAATAGGCCCTGCAGTCCCTGAACAGAACACCACCGGACACCACAAAGGAATAGCTGCAAGGTAGCGAACACCAAGAAAGTGGTGTCCGGCCCAACCTGCCACAAGGACCCAAGGGTCCGGTGATCAACAAGGCCCTGTCCATGAAAAACAAGGGCACCGGACACTAAGGGTTGCTGTCCAACTACTCCTCTTGCAAAAAAAGGGAGGTTCAGTCCTCCTTCACTCCACTAAGGCTCCTCCCTGTTCAAATACCATGTAGAAAATCAAGAAGAGGGGAAGAGGAATGAGGAGGCAGCGGACAGAGAGAGGAAGGGTGCGGCAGCGCCCTCAAGCCTAACCGCCCACCAACCTTAATTAATATGCTGTTTAGGGCTATGTGAGACTTCATTTTCGAAAAATATTTTTAAAAAAAAAGATTTAAGGTTTTCGAAAAAGGTTCCTTTTGTTTTAAAGTGTAGACTTTAAGAACTCGGAATTAGTCCTCAGGGAGTCCAAGGCTTTGGATCAGGCGTGGATCCGTGCATTTGACCTCTCCCCACTGACCTCGGTCAGTGTTGATTACGCCAATCACCGATTGGCAACCCTTGATTAACCATCCAATGAAGTCCTCTAAAATGACATACATGAAAAGGAATTGAGGATCACATCACATTCAATGGAATAGACATGTTTCCTTTAGGCACCATGCATAAGAGTCATCATTTTAGTGCTCATTTTTTGTTAAAGAACCCCTTAGAGACTTTAAGAAGATACCCTAAAGGATATTTAGGACTTTAGGTTCACATAAGGACACACGAAATCATAATCTTTAAGTGGTATTAAGAGGATATGTCTTCAGACAAGATCCTCATTAAGACCCCTTACAAGGACACCAAGGTATTTGAACAGTATCCTTTGAGCATCCTTCAGAGATTATAGAAATCATCGAGGCAAAACTTAGGCAGCATCTCCACTCTTTTATTTTAGAAGAGGGAAGAACGAGGACTAAACTTAATCAATGGGGCATGAAAGCCACCACATAATTAAGAATAATCCTTCAAGGCCCTCCAACCAATATGAAGGAACCGCCCACTTAATTAGCCGTTCAACCAATATGAACGAACCGGGCAGATTTAATTTTTTAAGGGGATCACATAAGACATGTATTTGAACTTAATGAAACATGCACAAGATTGTCTTAGCATCCACTTTATTTAGAGAATGATGTTATATAAAGATTGGTCCTTCTATTAGGGAGAATGAACCATGGATTACTTGGTCACTCTACCAATAAGAGCGAACCAATAATGTTATGGTCATTTCACCAATAGAAATGAACCAATAAACTCAGACGGTCACTGTACCCATAAGAGCAAACTACTAAAATGAAGGTCGTTTCACCAATAGAAACAAACCCCTAACGTTATTAATAGGGTTACAAAGTTCTTAAATTAATAAATTCTCATGCCCCCCTTTTTTTTCACGCACAAAATGTCCCTCACAGGGGTTTGGAACAAGGTTCTGGACCTTGAAATCTCTTCTTCAATGGTCTTGGCAGTAGCATGCAGACTCCTTCCTTTTTTTTTCCTGCCCGTCCCTCGCAAATGGCCATTGGCCAATGGCATCCCCACCTGTGCCATGTGCAAAGAGAGAGGGAGAGATAGCTGACAGAGAGAGAGATAGAGAGGGAAGAGGGGGACCGAGTTGGGGGGGGAGGGGGGGCGCAGGTGGCTCCACCGGCGGGGGGGAAGAGCCCCGGTGGCTCTTCCTCTCTCCTCCTTTCCTTTTTTTTCCGTCTTTCCTTTTTTTAAACCCCCCCCCCCACTCCCACCACCGGTGGGGGTTCTCTCTCTCTCTCTCTCTGGTGGGGCCTTTTTTTGGGGCAAAACAGGGGACCACAGTCCCCTGCGGGTGTCCCCACTGCTGCGGCTGCTGGTGGCTGCCTGCTGCAGCCTCTGCCGTGGCTGCCTGCTGCAGGTATTATTTTTTCCTTTTTTCTTTGTCCTTCTTTTTCCTAATGTACATATACATGCCATGCATTTTGTTTATTTGTATTGCATGCATAGGGCGGGGATCATAAGCCCTAGTTTGATTTTCACACATGCATACATCATGTACATGCACATGTTTAGGTTAAAATCCTAACTTTTCATTGTTTTGCATGCATGTATAAACCCTAGTTTCCTTAACTTCATGTATATGTGCATGCGTGTATATACGTTTTTTTAGGGTAAAATCCTAATAAAAATGAGCTGGGATAATTTTTTGTTCAAACATGTTACAAAAACAATAATAATAATAAAGGGACAAAAATACCCATGTCCCAGTAACACACACATACCCTTACAGCACATACATAAGTGGACAGAAAAACATAAGGAAAAAGACAAAAGTATCCCTGAATAATATTTACCCCTGACTACAGGTCCCATCAAGAGCTGAAATCTGAAGGCATCTCCTGGCCCACTGTCTTCTAGCAACCAGATATTCTTCTGGGAGCTCCACTGTATAGACATCCTCACAGATCCGACCTGAAGCCGAAGTCTTCCTTCCACCACCAGGGTCCTTGACCACATTTATGTATGATCCCAGGCCTGTGGCACATGTCTCCCCTGCTCTACCCTCCTTACACCCCCTCCACAAATGACCTTCGCCTCCACACTCCACGGTGCAGGCATCTGACCAGGGCCCGGCAGGAGGCCTGCATATGCCCACTATGGAGGCATATGTAGATACGCCTAACCCCTGCAGACCTCAGAGAGGGCCTCAAGGAAGGTGCCAGACCTCCGTGACATTGGCCTTGGGGCATCCGGTTCGACCCCATTGCCGATCACCGGAGAAGGCGACCAGGAACCCCCGCATGTTCACCCCATTCCTGACATCGTCCCATTAAACCCTACTTACAATATCACTTCCTTCAAGCTCAGAAGGTTAAAGGAGTGCTTCTACAAATGGTGTACTCTGGGAGTGAATTACCTGCTCTGACACAAGACTACAACCACCAAAGCCATTTTTATCTTATCGAGACCAATTCAAATAGATGATTTCTATTCTGTAATAATAAATCAGAAGCAATTGAGCCAACTGAAAGGCAAAATTGACCAAAACAATACATTTGCAGTTGTCAACAAAACTAATCCAATAGATGGTGAGATACTGTTCAGGAATGTGAATAAGCATAAACCATGCACCTCAGCTTCAATTTCATCGTAAAGAAATCGTTGCTTCAGCACAATTAACGCATGTTGAGCGGAATCATTATAAATGTCAAATGGCATCAAGATGCTCTCAAGAAGCCCTGTGTCTTGGGACTCGATCACATGATCCACCAGCATCCAAGGAAGACAGCATTCAATTGGAAACTGCACAATGCGATTTGTGAGTTAAACATCCTTCCTAAACTTCTAAACTGTAAGAAGGTATAGACATTTTCAACAGTATTTGAGACAATAAAATGTAAATGAAACTAAATATTCGACACTATACCATACAATGAACAATAAGCGCAATGCAGAAGTAAATGTTTCATCAAACTAGGGATACAATAATGTTTTGAATGAAATCAGTCTTTGTATCAGATGTAAGCTTACAAGAGTCACTGTCGATCACTGGATGTGGTGGAGACATTTTCATATATATATATATATATATATATATATATATATATATATATATATATATATATATATATATATATATATATATAATATAGGCATTTTCTGGATTCATTGATTTAAGTCAATATGGTACTGAGTAGTTTTATGTGGAATTTTATTTTCCACTGAGTGTTGTCTTTTTCTCTAATTATTAATTGAATAATGGGTAAATATAGTCGCTGTTGCTTTTATGGAGCATTTGGTGGTTTATAATTCACACAGGAACATGATCTTAGAAATCCACCAGGTCAAATAGGAATCATCTGACTGAAAGTGAGATTAGTTGGAACAAATATGATTTTAAAGGGGAAATAACACTAATGAAAAATATAATATGAGAAAACTACAATAAAAGATCTATATGAATCATCCAAGTCAGGAGCAGAACTAGACCTTTCTTCCTTGAGATAATTTGATTTAGAATCTGGCCTTTTGTGGGTGGGACTGCCTCATTTCTTTTCCTGCCACGGCTAATAATGGGATTGGTAGAGAGAAATTGTTTTTGCAAAGAAAAGGAATACACACACACACGTATATATATATATATTTTCCATGATGCTAACCAGTCAATGAGTTTCAAAATCAAAGTTATATAGAACGATGCTTTCCCCAGCATTAAGTATTTTTGTGCACAAATGGAATATTATGTTGGCCTGAATTGCTAAATAGCAGACTTGAAAGGAATCATCCTAGCTACCGAAAGCAACCAAATCAGGATCACCAACAAAATAAATACCTGGATAACACGAGAAGATTCCAGATAGAATTCTCGGAACCAAAGAAATCCAAGGTCAGTCAATGTACCAATAGTTGCTGCAATTATCATGAAATCAACCACGTTAGCCAATAACCCTCCCAGAATCAGATTTAATTGAATAGTTTCATGAAATCTTAGATGATTTATAGATCAATATCAACTTGCTTAATTAAAAACAAGAAAATGCACGATAAGTATGAAAAAGAGTTCAGCAGTTATGTAGAAATCAAGATTATCATCTTCTATTATTGCCCTCATTCTAACCTTGGGCAAAAAAGCACTATTTTAATAAACTCACCACAAAATTCTGTCACACATTAAGGCCATTAAATATTCCACAAACTTTTTAAAAAGTCATACATCTATACTTCCTGGTTGTTACCAGAATAGCATTTCTCAAACCAAGTAACAAATACTGGTTTGAATGTAACAAATCTGATCTCCATCTAAAGGCGTAGTTAACCGAGTCAGACAGACTCAAGCCAACTCACACAAGTTGGAACACTTCTCAGACTTTCCGAGTCTCAAGTTGGCTGATAAAAATTGACACCAGTCCACTTATCACATTATTAATAATTCAAACCATTGAGAGGGAAAACTGCAAGTCGTTCTGAGTTACCCCAAGTCAACTTATGAATCCAGCCACATTGGACCAATGTAGATCAGTTTTACAGGCCCGATATGGTATGTGATACCAAGTTGGCCAACAGCAAGTCGGTGTCAGTCTGAGTCACTCTCAAGTCATTTTATGAATCAGTCCACATAGGACCAATGCATATCACTTTTACAGGCCCAAAATAGTATGTGATATCAAGTTGGCCAACTTGTCCAAAGTACCCTAACTATTGTAGATATCACAGTGCTGTATGCATGTCACTCCACGATTTCTCACATGGCTCCATCCAGAGGAAGTTTCTTGATATTGCTGCTGTGTTGGAGTCAAGTTCCAAGTTCTCTTGATACACACAGTAATGTGGCTAGCCTATATATGATGCCATTCCACAAGGACTAATAGTGAACCCAGACAACACGGAAGAGCATGGCCAAGCATGCGGAGTGCATGCCCCCCATGCCAAGGTAAGCATATGCCCATGAGCTGATTCAAGCGCACCCCCAAGCAGCCCGCAGCCATGCTTTTTCCTTAACCTCTAGTCCCTCCTCAGCTAAAGAGTGAAGGACAAAGTACAAAGGGCTACAAGGGAGCCTCCGCTCCCAGCAAAGTGGTCCTAACCCACGAACTGCCCTTTGGGCTGAGCCTTGCAGTCCAGTCCCACTCTTACTCACCAGACCCTCAATAAGGAAAAAAAATCAAAATAATAGAAAAATATATAATATATGAACATATATTGAAACTATACAGAAATGTTTGTTTACATTTCTAACTCTGATTTATTATCAGAAAGTTCTGATTCTGACAACAAGGCAATGAGGCATACAGAAATACGAAGATTTTAATGAATGTCCCAAATCAAATTCCTAAATGTTAGAATTGGGTCAAAACTGGATTACCAAAGTACCTTCGCAGTGCGAGTCCTATACCACCTGAATGAATGGAGTATTTTCTAACTAGCGCCATGACACCACCCAAATGAAATGGAGTGCTCCCTAAATAGCACCATGACCCCCCCCCCAAAAAAAAAAGGAATAACATGATGTGATATTTTTGTTCCCATCACCAAGGGTTAACCAATGCCAGAGGGCTAGTGTAAGACCCCACAAAAACTCAAAGGTATATTTATAAATCCCTAAAAAGTATAAACGTAATTATTAAAAGTTCAAGATTTATGATGCTATAGATTATTTTTTATAAGGGCTTAAGTGAAAATTTAAAAGTTCCTAGACGTAGCCTTAAATAGCCAAAAAAGGACCATCATCGATGACTTTGTAAATAAGTAGGGGCACATGTGCAATTAATGAAAGACAAAGGGGTTAAACTTAAAAATTTCTCCACTAATTGGATTAGGTTTAATGGGCCTAGGTCTAAGGGATTAATGAGCTGTAACTGGGCCAGGTTTAATGGGCCTAATGGATCCTAATTTAAGACCTAAAATAAAGGCCTTAATAGGCCGGGTTATTGGGCCTGATGTGGCCCAATAGGGGCCACGCCCCCAATATAAGGGGCCACCCACTTCTTGCCAAGTGGCACCCTTCCCCACCACATGCTCTCCACCTTTCCAGCTCACCCCTTCCACCTTCTTCTACCACCTTCTCCTCCCTTCTCTTGTTGCCACTTGTCCCTCTCCTCCACCACACCTTTTCCTTCCATTCTTTTCTTGAAAGTGGAGCCTCTTCCCACCACAATTGCCCTCCCCTCTCAACTGCCCTACCCTCTCCCCACCGCCCTTCACCCTCTATAAAAGGGGCGGTTGGCTAGGGCAGCCAAGGAGAAGAAGAGAGGGGCGGGGAGAGGGAGAGAGAGAGAGAGAGAGGAAGAAGAAGTAAAAGAAGAAGGGAGAAGGGGGAGCAGCTAGTGGCAGCTCAGCGACGATTCAGCGAGGCATTGGCGCCAGTCTTCTTAATGAAAGGTAGGGTGCTACACTTACTATTGTCTCTTTCATTTTGGGGTTTTGGAGATTGTAGGGTGTAGAACTTACATGATTAATAAGGAGAAACTCTATCTAATTACAGGGAGGTCATGGGGAATGTTATTAAGTACAAAATAACTTGCTATTACATGACACGGCATGAACTGAAAGCATGTTTCCTGCATGATTTTACTTTTTAAGTTTATAGTGATTCTCTAACATGCATGATTGATGATTAATATGTGAACTACAATGCATGATGAATTCTATGTGAACACAGTTAAGGGAATAAATTACAAGATGGAGATTTCCCATCACAAAAAGAATGTTTGCATATTTAATTATGAATCATCATGAGAAAATTGTCAATTAAGAAATTGATGAATAAAGAAGATGGATCAAGTCCATCTAAGCACTTGTGAGCTATGAAGGGAGAAAATACTTGAAAGCTACTTGAAGTTATATTATATGATGAACATATATATATGTATGTAGATATTATAGAATAAGACTTCATGGCTACGATGACACCAAAAAATGAGGAAAAATGATTATGAAACAACTTCACGACAATAATGACCCCATGGAAGGGCAATAAAAATAACGTTATGGAAAGAAATGAAACGAGACATGGAAGTCTTATATGATAATGATAATGAAACAAAGGCATGACGGCCTTCTATAATGATGATGAATATTTATGATATTGATGACCGATGGTTCTACAATGATTTGTTTTCTTTTACCAGCGAAGAAGTGACATCATCTGCTGGCATAGTCAGCCCAGTCTCTTGGGGATAAGGGGATGGTTTACTACGATTTTCGACCATCAGACCGTGATTCTTTCCGATCTTCGGACCGTGGTTCTTTTCAGTCCTAGTGCGGACCGTGATTTTGGACAAGGGACAGAGATCATTCTTAAGTGCACTCATAGGTTGGGGCAAGGATGCAGTAGGAGTGAAGAGCAACTATAGAACCCAATCTAGCCCTTTCCAACCTCCCCGATAGGTTTCCGGAGACATACTGGGTTGGGTAGACTGTGGGGGTGGTGGGTGCATCCGAGGAACGACCTATTCACCATTCCCGCCGGTACGTGATTTTCTTGTCACTTCACGTCAACAAGGATGAATCGCTTTACAAATTCAAGACATGTGAAAGATTATGACTTTACGACTGATCTGGTGAAAGATTAATGAATGAACGACTCAATCATAAGATCCTATACTAATGACTTTCAATAAATACTTTTATGTTTTTTATGTTAGTATAAATTATCACTGAAAAAAAAGAATATAAGAAAATGTGTAATTGTTACCATCATGTTAAGTGGTTTCTGCTTTGGATTCACGATGTTTTTACAATGCATACATTGCATGCATGCTCAAGAATCATACGTGAATATTCTGTGTCTTAAGATAATGGGTTGTGCATGAATTACATATGGGTCATATTACAGTAAGCATAAACATATATGTAAGTCTTGAGTGAACAAGGTGGTATGTGCGAGATATCAATAGGGATGTAAATGATCCCTACTGAAAACTCAATCTATGGGTTCTCATAAAAGTTCTTTAACATATTTTTAAAGATTTGCAACAGAGGATGCAGTAAAAGAAAAGATGGTTCCAGTTTTGTAAAAGAAAAGCTTTCAGGTATGGCCAGTTAATTTAATTATTTGGGATATGATATTTATGTTTTTGTTGTATGATGGACATGATATGCATATTGTTCTTTTACATATATGTTCCTTATTATTTTGTTTTTACTCTTCTACACCTACTGTAGATCTATAAAAGTTGGGCCATTACAGTTAGATTGGTATTCCCACTATAAACTTGCCATCTATAAGAAACCTGATAGTTGTTGGGCCTATTCTGTTTTGTTTAATGAGGATAAACTAATGAAAAAATTATCCTAAGTCATTTGTGAAGGGGTAGACGAAACATCGGGAGAATGATGCCTCCGGTGGCCTCGGGTAAACAGAGTGCCCTTGGGGTCCGACGGCCGACGTTTTGCCCGATCCCCTCTAGGAACTGGTCCTCCCAGTCTTTGTTTCTACTGCCTCCACAATGGCCACTTTGCCAGGGACTGCTCATCTTCGGTGAGGTGCAGACGATGTGGAGGTCTCGGCCACATTCAATGCTCATGTGAGAGGGGTAGGAGATCCTTCGTTAAGGTCATTAATGGCAAAGCAATCTCCAGCTTTGGTCGGCAGAGAGGTCGAGTCTCCTGCATCCCTGAACCCTCTCCGGAGTCTATGGCCCTGCGATGGCAAAGACTTAGGAGATGCTTGAGGCTACTTCTAGTGGTCGGCCAACCTAACTGTTCCTTAGTTTTGAACCTGATCGGCAAAGGTGGAGGTTCTAAGGAGCAATTGGGAGGTTCTAAGGTAATAGCGGTTAGCCAATATTGTTTGCAAAAGACAACCTTAAACTTGAAGCATAACATTTTGGAATTATTGATAATCTTAATGTTTCAAGGACTAGCAATGATTAAGTTGGCGGTGTAATAATTACATATTTTTTGGCAATAAATAGATGAAATTTGCACATTACACTTTTAATTTTATGTACAAAACCACATAGAATGATAGATAATTCAATGATCCTTTCAAAGATACTAATTTTGTAAAACACAGAGTTAAAAATATCGTTATTTCATGTGATTAATTGAGTGTCAATAAATTTGTGTGAATCTCATTCTCAATAGGGGCTTTTCGGTAATTGTCGAGGACTTGAAAGACATCTGAATAAATTTATGTCAGTGCAAAATCACAATTATTTGATGTAAAGACTTAACATTTATTTTCTATGAATGAAGGAAATGAACAAGCATGTGGCATAGTGGTTGGACCAATTGAATTCCATTGAAGTGACCAGGACTCGAATCCTGGCAAATACAACAATTTATTTTTGTTGCATTCCCCTTTTAAGTAGGGCCCACATGCAATTTAAGAGAGAAAAGGAAGGAGAGAATTTAGGAAATGATTTCAACAAGAGAAAAATTCTCCCTTGATTTCAAATATTCAAATCTCAAAAGTCCACTTATCCTAGAGGAGGTTCCTTTAATAAAGGAGGGGATTCATTTTAAATTCAAAATCAAAATTCATTTGTGAGCCAAAGTTGAATTTTAGAACTTCTTCCGTGAGCCTATAAATCCCCGAAATTTTTATTGGTGGGGACAAAACTCTCTTTTTGGCTTCTCTCTCTCTCACTTATGTTCTCTCTCATAGCTCCCTATCTCTCTCCCCCATTATCTCTCTCTTTGGCTTCTCTCTCTCCATCGAGCACCCTCTCTCTATGTCTCTCTCTCTCCCGCTGCCTTTCTCTCTCATTCTTTCTCTCCCTCTCTTTTCTACTCTCTCTCTCTCTCTCTCTCTCTCTCTCTCTCTCTCTCTCTCTCTCTCTCTCTCCATCCGCCCGCCGCCAGCCACCTCTCCACGTGGCAGTAGAAGAGGGTTCGCAGCCCCCTCCATCGTCGATCATATTGTGGGCGGGAACGGCCCACGCCCTCCATCGTTGCCACGCGACAACCCGCAGCTACCAACCACCTGCCACACGCGGCCCTGCAGACCCGTGTCGCCATGCGCCAGCCACTGCACCACCCTCTATCCCGCATCGGCCCCAACGTGCAACGCGGCGCATCTAGCATGCGCCCCACCCCCTGCCGCCCATGCCTCACCCGCCGCGCCATGCTGCGCCTACTATCGCATCCAGCCACTGAGCACACTGAGCCCCGCTTGCCTCTACTATTCTTTTTCCCTATTTTTTATTTTATTTTTGGTCTTTGCTTTATCAATTTTGTTCCAGCCCTTCTAATAGTTATTTCATTTATCTCTAGGTGTTAGTTTATTGGCTATTGTATTTCCTTTAAGACTCGTTGTAATCTGTTATTTATTACAATAATAGTAATCAAATCATTTTCACTTAATCTCTCTCCTTCTCTGTTATATGTGTAGTTATTTTTATTGCTTTTCTAGACCTAGGTTCTTTAGTTAGATCTGCATGTTTTGCTCAATCTCATTAATTAGTTAGTTATGTTCAAGTGTCAGTTTCTAGGTGTCAACCAGGTGTTTTAGAATATATTTAAGTTTTGCAATCAATTCCTTTTAGGTGCTTAATTAGTTTTTTAGGCAGAAGTTTCAATTTTACAGTGATTGGTTGTAACTTTTTTAGTTTAATTCCGTCTCTTTTCAAATCTCTCTATTAAGAATTTTAACTCAAGAACCTTAAGTTTTCAAAGGTAAAACCTAGTTCCATGTGGATTCGACCCGGATTCACCATTGTATCACGCTCTTTATTTTATTGCGAGTTCGATAAAAAAATAAGATTGATTGTACATGTGTTAATGACACGCATTTACTACATATCAGGCGCCTTTGGATCAGGGAGCTAACCACCTAGCGAAGCAAGGTGTGTTAGCCGATGATGGCTGTGGAATCCAAGTGTCTAGGTAAAGCCTTTCGCAAGGGTCCTTTCTAGATACTAAGATCTTCAAGGCTTTCGTTCTTTTTTTGGGCATCCCTCTCATTATTTATGATGAAGCAGGGCTACAGTTGGTGTTTCGTGACACTGGAGTCTGGGAAGTAGGGAGCCTTATAGTCCATAGCATGGGAGGTCTCCTATGTATGGAGGGTATTGTAAGGACCTGTAGCAAAGCGGACATCCCGGACGGGCTTTTGATTCCTCTAGGGGGGAGGCTCTTCCCAATATGGAAATCTGGCTTAGGTCGGGGGTCTGTTCCTTGCCCCGTTCCTTCATCTTCTCTACTCGTTCAAGACCGTGGCGACTGCACCCTAACCAGCATGGCCACCTCTCCAGTTGAACACGAGACGTTTCTAAGCAACTTTTAGAGGCATCATTTCCCCGAGCCCCGAGCTATCTAGGAACCACGGCACCGCAACGGCATCGGGTCGCCATTAGCCTGATGCAGGAAAGGAGGTCTCGCAAGGGACCCTGGCAGCTAGTGTTGGTTTGTCTGGAGATGGGCCCCTTTTGAGTGGTTCTTCCCAATCTACAATCCTCCCAGCTGCCTCCGGTCCTCACACATACACGTGGTAGGACACTTCTAGACTATTGAGATAGTAGGCTTGTCATTCCTTCCCCTTCTCCTGCCGTACTAGAAAGGGTGGCCCATCTTCAGGGAGAACCCTAGGTTCAGAACGGGGAACCTTTTCTCCAAGGACCTGACTGAGAGGGCTGGACATTTTTGTGGTGCCAAATTCACTTCCTAATGAGGATCCAGAGGAACAGGAGGTGGACAAGCGAGTCTCAGATGCAGAGGGTGTTGATGGCGAGATGGGTAAGGAGGAGGTGAAAGAGTTGTGGTCCACTGTGGAGAGCCTGACATAGGCTAATTTCTGCGACATGGCTCTGAAATTGGGGGTCTCTTATGAGGGTATTGAGAAGGAAGTTTGGAAGGGGATCTCCAAAATTAAGAAGAGGTGGTTGGCCAAATTAGCAAAATGGTCAAGGAGTAAGAGGCCCTCAAAGGAAGGAGAGAGGGTGGGGAGTGAGTGAGGAAGGGGAGGAGTCAGAGGAAGACCATTGTGGTAAGAGGGGAGGTGAGGGTCTCATTTCATCCCAATGAGTTTGGTCACGTGGAACATAAAAGGAATCGTAAGGAAGGAGAAGAGGTGTTATGAAGGAGTTTGTTAAGAGGTGTAGGATGGATATTCTATGAATCCAGGAAACAAAGTGTGATTAAGATGGTGGTAATATTATAAAGGAGATTGGCAGGAGCAGACTCCAACCCTTTCTAGATTGGACAGATTTTTGGTCTGGATTGACTGGGAAAATCACTATCCTTCCCTTGAAGCCCTTTGTCTTTCCAGGCCAACATTGGACCATAAACCCATTCTTCTTTAGACTTTCAAGAGATGGAATACCAAGCGCCCTTTTAAATTGGAGAAATTTTGGCTCCGCGAAACAAACTTTTTGCAGGTGGTGTCGGAGGTTTGCAATGTACACTATACACTGTATTCTGCTATGGCCAGAGTGGTTAAGAAGTTGAAGCTTTTCACTGCTAAGCTATACAAGTGGGAAGCTAAGAAAACCTTGCCTACTAAGGAGGCAATGGAGAACATTATGTTGTAGATTGAAGGCTTAAACGTACTTGAGGAGCAGGGGCCTCCTTGATGCGAAGCAGAGAAGGCTCAGAAATTCTTTGAAGGTAGAATATGGTGAACTTCTCATGAAAGAGGAAGTTTATTGGAAACAAAGGACTATAGAGAAATGGATTAAGGGGGCAGGAACACTGCCTACTTTCAGAAGGTCACCTCCAGTAGAAGAAGAATGAATTCTCTGCACAAAACTAATGATGGTGACAGAATTTTGACTTCAAAGCAGGACATCCTTCAGCATGCTAATGTTAAGAACTTCTATATTGATCTTTTCCCTGAGGAGAACATCATTAGACCCTCTTCGTTGGAAGATTTTTTCCCTAGGCTTCCTCATGAGGAGGTTTGTGCCCTCACTAAGCCTTTCATAAAGGAGGAGGTTAAAGGGGTGATTCTCCCTTGCTGGGAACCAAGCCCCGAGACCTGATGGATTTCCCATGTTCTTTTATTAGCATTGTTGGGACATCATCAAGGCCGACATCTTACAGGTGATTGAGGAATTCCAGGAGGGGAAAGCTCACCCAAAGGGCATTAACAAGACTTTCTTAGTCCTGATCCCAAAGAATGTAGGGGCTGACAGGATCCAGGATCATAGGCCCATTAGTCTTCTTAATGGGTATATAAGATCATCATGAAATTGTTGGCTTTGAGATTAGAGAAGGTGGTGGCAGTCTAATGGGAACTGACCAAGGGGCTTTCATCAAAGGCAGGCATATACAGGATAATTGTTGGCTTTGAGATTAGAGAAGGTGGTGGGCGGTCTAATGAGTGTTTGCATGCCCTAAAATCTCAGAGAAAGAAAGGTTTGATTCTTAAGCTTGACTTCCTTAAAAGCCTACGATCGAGTCAGATGTAATTGTATGTTGCACGCATTATCTCTCATGGGCTTTGGAGAAAAGTGGACTAGGTGGATCTCCTCTTGCATCTCCTCATCTTCTTTTGTTGTGCTGGTTAATGGGGTGCCTTCCTCCTATTTTCACAGCAGTCGTGGTCTTAAACAAGGGGATCCTATGTCCCTACTCCTCTTTACTTTGGTGGCTTAAGTCATGAGCAACATGTGGATGAAAGTTGAATAGTCTGGAATCATTTATGGTATTACTGTGCATTCGGCCAGCAAGCAAATCTCCCACCTACAGTATGCTGACGATACCATATTGTTCATCCCACGGTCTATTCAGCAGCTTTGTGCCATTAGACAGTTGTTGCAAATCTTGGATGATGTTAATGGCTTGATGGTGAACTTTGATAAGAGCCAACCAAATAGGGTATCAATGTGGATCAAGGATATTTGCAAAGGGCAGCCTTTCTCTTGGGGTGTAAGGTTGGCCAGTTTCCTATTACTTATCTTGCCTTCCTTTATCACCTTCTGCCACTCGGTGCTCTCGTTGGCAAAAGGTAATTGATCTTTTTTAGGGTAAGCTTGTTGGCTAGAAAGGGAGGCTACTTTCATATGGAACCAAGTGGGTACTTTGCCAGTCTGTGCTGGATAGTCTACCTATCTACTATTTATCTCTCTTTCGGATTCCTAGTTTGGTGGCAAATAAATTGAAAATTTTTTGGCATGGCAATCAGGAGAAATCTAAGGGTTGGCATGATATTTGCTGGCCAAAGATTTGTATGGATAAGAAAAGGGGTGGTATGGGCTTCAAACACCTCAGGGACTTCAACTTGGCCTTGCTAGGCAAATGGTTGTGGTCCTTGATGGCTGGTGGCAATTCCTTATAGAGGGAAGTGATAATGGTGAAATAATACAGAAGTCGGAGACCTTAGAACTTACTCCCCGCGTCAAGGAATTCCGGCATGGATCGGGTGGCCGGATCGGGGCCCGCCGATCCTAATCCGAATCGGATCGACCGATTCTAGCTAAAATCGGCCAGAACTGCTCGGGATCGGCCGATTCTGGCCGGATCGGAACCTGCCAATCTCGATCCAAATCGGCTGATCCGGATCAGGATCGGCCGATTTTGATTTCCATGCCCCGCATCCTCTAATGGCATCTCTCCACTGTAGAAGGGCATTCTCCAAGCAGCTGATTTTGTTCATGTGGGGACCTTACAAAACCTTGGCAATGGATAGACTTGGTTGTTTTGGATAGATAAGTGGTGTGAGGTGGTAGCTCTTAAAGATAAATTCCCGCTCCTTTATAATATTTCAGGTTCTCCTGAGGCCATGGTTGGAGATTTTTGGCATACTGAAGGGTGGAGGATCAACTTTCGGAGAAACATCAAAGATGAGAAGATTGATCAGTTAGCTGGCCTACTTCTTTTGCTCCAATCACGTCTAATTCACCCGAATAAGAAGGATTTCTGCTTATGGTGTCAGGATAATTCGAAGAGTTACTCCATGAGGTCTGCCTACACTCACATTCATGAGATTGGAGTCCTATATCCTTTCTTCAAAGAGGTTCGGAAGACCAGCAGCCCCACCAAAGTTCAATTGTTGATTTGGAGAGCTTCGCCCAGTAGACTCCCAAGACGTGATAAGCTTGCTGCCCACATGGGAGGGATATGTTCTACTTGCTCTTTATGCGGTCCAGTTGATGAATCCATTGAGCATCTCTTCCTTTGTTGCCCATATTCAGAGGGGGTTTGGAGAAAGCTCTTTGATAAAGTGGCTGTCTGTACGCTACCCCGGGATCTATTGAAGATCCTCTATTTACTTGGAGCAAGGTGTGGAAGGCCAAGATTGACCACAAAGTATGGTGGCTGGTACTTCATGACACTATCTGGTCCATTGGGGAGAACGCAGGATTTTCAAGGAGTCTGGGTCCTTGGATAGGCTTTTTCTTTTCATTTGTGCCAGGGTTGTTGAATGGGGCAAGCTTTTATGTAATGCTAGCACCCATTCTTCTCATATTTTGTCTACTTTGGAGAGCTAGTGGGTCCCACAACTTCTTGGTGTATTGTATAGACCCTTTTTGGGAGTTTGTTCCTCCCTTCACACTTGTACATGTTCTTTTCTTTAATATACTAGTGGTACCATCCACTTCACAAAAAAAATGCCGCTTATAGTATTTTAGTAACATAGTCAAAAAAAGAATCATCACATAAATGGAAATTTTGGTAACAATGGCACTGACTACAAACATTGAGAGATTGGACAGAAGAGATACCAAGGTAGTACGAATCACCTCTCTCCACACCATGGTACCTAAAAACAGAAACAATGTCCTCTTACATATAAAAACATGTCACAACTTGATACAATGCCTCTGAGGTATTATCTGCTTTAGGCCTGGTCCCCACAGTTTTCTCCTCCAAAGATGCCTCAAGTTGTGAATCCAAACCCTAGACATATACTCAATACTGTTTTTCTGCATTTCTGATACATGACCATTCGGTTCATTCCTCCCACAACTTGCAGTCACAGTGGGGGCTCTATAGCATAGCTCTATGCTAACTTACAGAGATCCTTTCTTACAACCCAACTCATGATTGAGTCACTACAGAATATGTTTATGACAGCATCAACAAAGAACATTTTCTGACATTGATTGCCTCTCAAGATAACCTCTTAAGCTCTTTATGTAGATACCAAGGATAAGAAACAGATCAACTATATAACAAATGCAAAGAGAGCGGGTTAAACTTTTGAAAATGACCTGTAAAATCCAGAATATGCAGGAAGAAACTGAGCTTGTAAAAAAATGTCTCCAGTTGCTTAAGATCTTCAACAGAAATTCCTGATCCACTATTTCCAAATAATCCTCCAGGTTTCCTTAAATTGCCACCGGATACAAGCTCACAAATCAGAAACTGCAGGCAATGAACCTAAAGAAAGAATATAATAATTATGAGTAAGTACCCTAGAGCACAGACATGCACCAATATTAGACACAGATATAAGAAGCATATGCAAAAGGCAACCAAACATCGAATTGGCAAATAAAATAAAGATCGCAAGTGGTTCACAACAAAGCAAACTGACAAAGATGCTCTAAAGCTCATTGAGTAAGAGGTTAGATTCATGCCATCATTGTCATCAATCTGGGGTCAACTTAAGACTTGGAACTAAAGTCCAAGGGCTGCTGAAAATTTTATCCTTTTGGCCATCAATTTGATCGTAGCCTCCCATGTGCTATGCCAAAAATACTCACTGAACACCTGAAGCCTGAAGGTGTCAGGGTAAATAGGAGAAAATGGAAAATGGAAAGCCATAAGAATGTGGTTATTGTGCAACCAGACAGCAGCTGGGGGAAAGATGTGAACAGTTCTTTATGCAACAAATTAATGAAGACGCTATGCTATATATTATTATTAACTTCGCGGCTCTGCCATGGCTGATTCCAATGCTGGATGAGATAGGAGGGTGTGCATTAGCTCAACTAATAAAACTTGCCACTTAATAAAATAGGATAAGGCACTGATGGTGATGACAATCCCAATCATGAATACTGACTCGAACCTAATCCTCCCCAATGCTAGGGCTTCCTTAGAAGTAAGACATTAAATTGGTTTCTGAATGCAATGAGAAGTGAACAAAGATTTGCCAAGGCATCGCCTGGAAGCAATGCACCAATGGCACCTTTGCAGTGACAAATAGGCAAGGGTCCTCATGTGTTGGACAAACGTGCATAAAGAGGCTAGTCCAAAAGAATAAAATATGTCTAGTTATATAGAAAACCTAACTGGTAAAAGTATAGGACTAGTAAAAGTAATGAGAGATAGGAAAGTCTACATAGCTTGTTTACAAGAAATTTGGTGGAAAAGATGTAAGGCATAGGAAAACAACAGCAATAAGCTATGGCAAGTTGGCAAAAGTAATAATAGAAATGGTGTAGCTACTACCGTCGATAAAGATTCAAAGACAAAGTTGTAGAAGTTAAAAGGGAAGAAGATAAACTCATATTTGTCAAACTTGCATTAGGTGAAGAGGTTTTAAATGTAATTAGTGCTTATGCACCACAACTAGGATCAGAAGAAAGTATTAAAAAGAATTTTGGGATAATTTTGATAATATAATTCAAGATATTCCTAAATGGCCATATAGGCAAGGATAGTAGAGGCTACAAGAGAGCTCATAGAGGCATTCGCTTAGGCAAAAGAAATGGCATGGTGATGCCATTCTTGACTTTTCTAGTGCCTATGATCTGATAATCTTTAATGGGAGAAAAGCACATAATAACTTATAAAAGTGGGTCATATAAAAATCAAAGAGACTATTTTCTTATTAGTAAGGACAACCAAGTGTTATAAAAACACTGCAAAGACATACCTAAACAAAATTTAGCCCCTCAACATATAATTTCAAGAATGGATGTGTGTATTCATAAGTGGAAGAGAGAGGGTGTAGTAAATGATTGCCCTAAGACTAAATGGTGGCACTTGAAAAGAGGGAAACCTAGATACAATTAAAAATCACTTATTAAAAGAAGAAACATAGAATTTTGAAGTAGATAAACAAGGTAGAATAAAATGGCTACTTTTAGCTAAATACATCTTACAATTTAAAGGTAAAAAGATTTCAAGAAAAAAGACTTAGCAGTGGAGTGAGAAAATCCAAAAGGCTTTTTTATTGATTTACAGAAGGTTTATGATCGAGTATCTAGAAAACAAATTTGGTAGACTTTACTGAAGAAACAAGTATTTGAAACTTGCAAGATATATTGATGTGGTTAAGGATACTATGAGGTTTAAAGTTTTAGAAGTATTGCTGGAGAGACGTATGAGATCCTGTTACTATCATGCATTGCGGAATCGGCGGGTCCCGAGCCGATTTAGGGGGGAATTTACTGTTCCCCCCACCGATTTTTTTTAAAAAAAAAAAAAACGGCAGAAATCGACCCGAACCGGACCAAATCGGGGTCGGACCGGCCAAATCGGCCAGTCCGGACCCGATCTGGTTCGGGCCGGTCCCGATATCCCCCTTAAGGGGGGATCGGGAACCAGGCGCCAGCAGCAGAAACGCTGCTGGTGCCCCCCTTCCCCAGCCCTTCCCCACTCCCCGGCTCGCCGCCGCTCGCCGCCGGCCCGCCGCAGCCGGCCCGCTTTCTCTCTCTCTCTCTCTTTCTCTCTCTCTTTTCTATTTTTTTTTGAGATATCGAGCAAAAGGAGGGGATTTTCATCCCGTCATCGTCGGCCGGCCGGCCGGGAGACGCCGCCGCCGCTGTGGTCGCCGTCACCGCCGCCCTCGACGTCGGATTTTTTGTTCGCATTCCGATCCGAGTTTAGGTATATTTCGAATTAATTTTTTAAAATTCTAAAAAAAATAGAAATGATGTATGATTGTGTATATTGTGTAGATCTCTTAATATTTAGCTTGAAAAAAAAAAATTAGCATGTTGATTAGACAAAATTCTCAAAATTAGTCCTAATTAGGGGTTAAAAATTGGGGCTTTTGTATGATTAGTGTAATTAAGGTTCAATTGAGTGTGCCAACCACTCAATTGAACTTGTTAGGACATAAATGTGCATTTTTTTGCATTAATTGTCTGTTATTAGCGTTAATTAGTTAAAATTAACCCTAATTAGGGGTTAAAAATTGGAACTTTTATATGATTAGTGTAATTAAGGTTCAATTGAGTGTGCCAACCACTCAATTGAACTTGTTGGGACATAAATGTGCATTTTTTTGCATTAATTGCCTGTTATTAGCGTTAATTAGTTAAAATTAACCTTAATTAAGTGTTAAAAATTGGGGCTTTTGTATGCTTCGCGTGATTAAGGTTCAATAGAGTGTGTCAACCACTCAATTGAACTTGTTAGGACATAAATGTGTATTTTTTTGTATTAATTGTCTGTTATTAGCGTTAATTAGTTAAAATTAACCCTAATTAAGTGTTAAAAATTGGGGCTTTTGTATGATTAGTGTGATTAAGGTTCAATTGAGTATGACAACCACTCAATTGAACTTGTTAGAACCTGATTGCATTTTTGTGTTTTTATGTTATGCAGGAATATGGCAGAACAGGATGTGGAGCAGCATGGTGCTGATCCTGGTTGGCAGCATTGCACACTAGTGGACAGTGTTAAGAGGAGGGTCAAATGCAACTGGTGTGGAAAGGAGATGGGTGGTGGCATCTATCGCATAAAAAATCATCTTGATGGCATATCAGGAGATGTCAGTAGATGTGAGTCAGTCTCGCTAGACTTGAAGAAGGAAATGAGGACTTATATGATGGGTAAAAAGGCACACAAAGATTTATCATCTCAACAATACATGGATTTACAAGATGAGATATCAGCACGCCAGAGACGAAGGGATTACAGTCTACCTGTTCAGCGCCCGATCAATTTAGATGATGATGATGAGGAGGAGGAGGAGGAGGAGGATCCAGATGACCCTGATGCAGAGTACACCAGAGTTGTTCGTGCCAGTTTGCGGACAAATAGAGAAGAAGAGGACCGGCGAAGAGGCATAGGATCATCAGGTGGATCAGTGCCTGCTACTTCTCAGCCTGGGAGATTTATTCCTAGGGGTTATTCTGGTCGCAGGACTGCTAGTTCTATATTGAGTTGTGGACGGACATCAGATGTGGCACGCAGTCCTATACACCAATTTTTGTACAGATCAAGGTCTGCCAGACAGCCTAGAATCAAGCAAGCATTAAAAAGAGTCAAGGCATCAGCAAAAAATGCCTTGAAAGGAATTGTGAAATGGTTTTTACATGCAGGTGTGCCAGCACATGCAGCATCTAGTCCATATTTTCAGACGATGGTGGATGCAATTGCAGATGCTGGACCTGGTGTAAAGGCCCCCATACCTCGCTACATTTATGATGTTGGGCTCGAAGAAGAGTATAATGACTTGAAGGTATAGGTCGACAACTTCAAAAATGTGTGGAGGGAGCGTGGTTGTACCATCATGTGTGATGGTTGGACAGGGACCACAAGAAGATCCATGATTAATTTCCTTGTGTATTGCAGCGAGGGCACTATTTTTTTGAAGTATGTGGATGCCTCAAACAGAATAAAGAATGTTGATTATTTGTACAGGCTAATGGATGACGTGGTAGAGGAAATTGGTGAAGAAAATGTTGTGCAGATAGTCACTAACAACGAAGCAAGCTATAAAGCAGGCGGTAATTTGTTGATGCAGAAGAGACACCATTTGTACTGGGTGCCTTGTGCAGCACATTCTATTAACTTGATGATAGAAGACATAGGTAAAGATCATTTTGTTGCTGAGGTGGTACAACACGCTCAGATGATCACGAGATTTATTTATAGTCACAACAGGATCTTACATATAATGAGAGAACATACAGGTGGACGGGATATTCTTCGTGCTGGCCCTACTAGATTTGCATCCAACTTCATTTCTTTAGAGAGCTTGAGTAAATACAAGCATCAGTTGGCCCAGTTAGTCCACTCTGACGAATTTCTGACACATATAGGGACACTGAGAGCCCATGCTAGAGAAGTTACATTGGCAGTGCAATCGCTAGTTGGGGAGAGAAGTTTTTGGGATAAAGTTTCTCGCTATCTGAAAGTGGTTGAGCCTCTGGTACGTATTCTGACGTTAGTTGATGGAGATGACAAAAATGACATGGGATATTTGCATGAGGCCATGGATAGAACAAAGGAGCAATTGAGCGAAAGCCTTCCTACTTCTCATGACAAATGGTGGAGGATCATCGATAATAGATGGGAGTCGACTCTTCATCATGATCTTCATGCTGCTGGTTAATTCTTCATCTATTTAAGTTGATGTTATGTTATTAATTTTTTTCACGTTTAATTTTATAACTAATTAATATTCAATTTATTTGCATGATATTTTTTCAACCCAAGGTATCAGTATAGTGAGAGCGTGCATAATGACGGAGAGGTCCTTCGAGGCACAACTAACGTGATTACTAGAATATTAAGGAATACGAATGAAAAGATAGATGCCTTAGCAGAAGTAACGTACAAAGTAGGAGTTTATGAAAATGCATGCGTCTATCATTAACTTATGTTATTTATATTTATTTTGTAGATGGAGAGATTTAAATTGAAGATTGGCATTTATGGAGATGATGATGTCAGGGCTGCAGTAACGAGGACAACTCCAGGTGAATTACATAATAAATAGTCAAATATTAAATTTAATGATGCTACCAGTCTACAATGTAGACTCTACATATGATTATTGAAATCGTCGTCTTCTTTTTTTTTTGAACAGCTGAATGGTGGATCCAGATTAATTATAGACAAGCTGCCACAAATCCTTTGGCGTATGTTGCAGTGCGAGTACTCAGTCAAACCACTTCTTCCAGTCAATGTGAAAGAAACTGGAGTACATTCAGTCTCATTCACACGAAGGTTCGTAACAGATTGGGGGTTTCTAGGCTGGAAAAGGTGGTGTACTGTCACTACAACATGCGTCTAAAAATCTGGCAGATTCAGGAAAGACAGAGGCTTGAAAGACAGAGATTCATGGAGTTTGCTGGTAGACCAGTTGATGAGCTTGTACATCAGATTGATATTGATGAACTGTTAGATGAAGAACACCCACTGCATTCTTGGGTGGAGAGCAGAGCAGCCAGAGATGCACAGCCTGAGTTTGATCCTTAGGATCGGAGTTGGGCAGAAGGTGAATTAGATGCAGTAGTTGCTCGAGATCCTGAATTTCAGACAACACAAGAAGGAGGTGCACTAGTTCTTCAGAGGCGCCGAAAGTCAGACACACTAGAAGACACTGCTAAAACTTCTGCCTCTCAGCCAGCACTCAGGAGATCAGCTACTCTGGTAGATCCACAAAGAAGAAAGGAGAAAGAGCCAGCGAGACCTTCATTGCAGTCATCGAACAGCAAAAAGAGAAAACAATCAAAAGGAAAGTCTAAACAACGAGTGGACCCATCAAAAGGAGAAGAAGGGACAGTTCAGCAGACTGGAGAGACACCTGAGAACACCGCAGCTTTACCACCTCACTTGACCAGCATGTACGAGGCAGAAAGACAAACCTACAGACGTAGAAGAAGGCGATTGAGGAAAACAAGCCAAGTGCGGAGTGATGACTCCACTGATGATGATGATGATGATGATGATGGAGATGGTGATGGTGATGGCGCTACTGTTGTTGGACTATCAGGAGGTTCTGCACTTGGGACCAATTACACAGGATACGATGATTACTCCGCACCTCCGAGTCATTCTGAAGGAACTTAAGGTCAGAGACAAGGACAACAAAGGGGATTTGAAGGCCAACAGAGACAGGCAGGATGTGATTGGCCACCATGGGAAGATGCACCTTCTTATCCATCCATTTTTCATCCCCCTTCACTGCCATATTCAGACATTAGCAGCACTACTGAATGGTACTCTGGACCTCCACCTATACAGTATGGCATTTTTGTCCCTCCAATACAATCAAGAGAAAGTTCAAGCCAACAAGCTTACGCACCTAGAGGTATTCAAAGAGGATTCGAAGACCTCGCTAGTTCCTTGTTTGGCTATGGATATGCACCATACATGTCGGCAGATTATGGCCCGCCTGCTCAAACTTATGAACCGGATGATGAAGGATCACAAATGTGATCTTTCTATTGTATTTTTCAACAACAATGTCTTTTTTAATTAATGCACAACAAAAATTATTAATGTGACTCTTTAATGTTTATTTTTTATGGATGTACATGAATTACATTCATTCTTATTGTACATCAATTGAATAATATGTATGTAATTTTTTCTGATTTTTTTTATTTTTTTTTATTTTTTCCTTATTTTTTCTAATTTTTTCTGATTTTTTTTTTAAAATCCGGCCGAGTCGGACCGGCCGGACTAAGTCTAGATCGGCCGATCTAGATCGGATCGGGTTGGGATCGCTGGGTCCCGATTCCCGGTCCCGACCCGACCCGGAATTCCTTGGTTACTGTAGGATTAACATTAAGGATCAAGACTAAGCCCTTATCTATTTAGTTTAATATAAATGGAGTGACAAAACATTTACATATGGTATCCCTTGGTGCATGTTATTTACAGATGATGTTATTTTAATTGATGAAAATGTAGAGGATTTAAATGTTAGGTAGAATAGTGGAGGGATACAATGGAATCTAAGGATTTTAGGATTAGTCAAACCAAGTCAAATATATGAAAAGTAATTTTAGTAGAACACAGGTAGACTAAAAGGATTTGGTGGTAATTGATGATAAGGTTATTTGCAGGTTATTCCTACAAATAGTAGCTTCCCAGACTTTGGTTCCATTACTCAAGAATGGAGAGATCCAAGAGGATGTCGCACATACAGTTAAGGTAGCTGATTGAAAGGTCCCCATGAAACTCAAAGAGAAGTATTACAGAATTGATGTGAGATCTCCAATGTTAGGTGGTGAAAAAAGAACACGTACAAACATTGTGTACAGCAGAGATAGGATGTTGAGACGGATGTATGGCAAGGCTAGAAAGGATAATATTTGAAATGAACACATAAGTGAAGACTAGGTGTAGCTCCTCTTGACACTAAGGTAAGAGAAAGTAGGCTCAGATGGTTCAGTTATGTGCATCAGCAGCCAAATTTGTTGTCCGTTAGAAGGTGTGATCTAATCCAAGTGGAAGAGGGTGGGAGAATTCAAGGAAGGCCTACCTGAGGTGATCAGATGTAGCAAGAAAAGGCTTAGCCTTCCTAGGTTTAACTACAAATATGGCATTAAATAGCTTAAAATGGTGGGACAGGATTCATGTAGCCGACCCCAAATCATGTTGCACAGCTGATATAAGACCACATTAAAAAGAAGTGGAAGTCTTCTCAGGAAAACTGATGAATAAAATCATACACATGTCCTCCCTTAATGCTGCAAAAGTAATGTGCCTTGCAGATTGTAGAAACAAAAACACATTTCTCAAGGATTGTCTGGAAGAATTTTGTTTATTTGGGATAGGTTCAGTATCAAGCTAGGTTACTGTCAGACCAACCCTGTCTAGATCCTGAATCAGTCAGTATAACTCAAGACCAGTTCTGAACTTTTTTTACTCCTTTATTTCATTTAAGCATTGGTCAGGACTGGATACCCCCCCAGAATCAGATTGAAGGGACAGGTGACCCTCATTCAAGGATTGTGGAATCAGATCGGCTCTTGGGATCGACCGGGCTTGATCTGATCCAGATCCGAGTGACTTAGCATCGGCCTCGGATTGGCCAATTTCAGCCGATTTAAACTAACTTATACTTTTTAACTCCCTTTCAAAAACAAGAAAACTATAGCCTCATTTGGGTTCGCCAATCCTTGGAACCATGTCACTAACTTAATACAGTGAACCACATCAAAATTGTGGTGATGTAAATATTTTTTTTCTTTTCTTTTTTTTTTTTTTTTGTGAATGTGGATGGTACCACTTGTATTATAAAGAAAATGTGAAAATACACATGTAAAGAGAGGACAACAACAAAAGTCCTCCTATACAAAACACCAAGGAAGTGTCAAACTCAAAACCCCCTCCCCAACAAACCCAAAAATGGAAGAGTTAACATTCACTGACATTACACGATACCCGAGCCCACTCTTTCACCCTCTCACAAACTACGGCAGAAACTCAGTTAGGTGTACGTGTAGCAGCCTCTCTTCTAAATATTCTGCTGTAAGCTCAATGATTTATTGTAAGCTCAATGATTTTATGAAAACAACATTTCAGTAAGTAGTCATGATTTCACTGTCATTATGTTTCAAAACAATATGATATTAATATATTACCTGTTATCAGTAATAAGACTATGTCCATGTTACCATGTTCAAAAGGTAAGACCTCACTATCAAACAGATGCAATCAAATCCATTAATAATCATATCAGCTTCAGACAAACAGAGAATAATCTATGTCTACAAACCTGAGCAGCTGTGGGAGCAATTGGCCTCGGGTAGAAGGAGTTTCCTTTGCTTTCCTCAGTTTCATGAGGTAATGAAAGCAACTCAGATTCAGGTTTGCTTGTATTTGCCATCCAGTCGGCCGACAATGTGCGCATGTCAGAAAGAATCCTGCCGTTACAAATATGATACCGTAAAATAACAGTAGAAAAAAAAATCAAGCACTCTGGTTTCAGAAATCAATAAAACCAACTCAAACTGACTTGAATTGACTCGTAACTGACTCGAGCTGACTTGTAACAGTCTAGAACTGACTCAAGCAGACTTTTATCCACTAAGGATCCCTTACAGATCGAACCAACTTGAATCGACTAGAATTGACTCAAGCCGACCCATAACAGACTTGAACCAACTCAAGCTGACTTATAACAACTCATAAAATTGAGATATAAAGAGATGTTCATGTTGACTTTCTCGCAAATTTGGCTTTGTATGATGTTAACTTCATTTCATTTACATGTAAGGAGATGTTTTTTCAGTAAACTATTACACTCACCATCATTAATAGGGTAGAAATATATCAGATTTGATTCAAAGTGATGTCATTACTAAAACAATCAGGTTACAAGTTCCTTTATTTGATAATTACTCATAAAATTGAAGAATCTCCCAAAAAAAGGTCCCATTTCATAACTAATTGGCCTGAATCGGCCGGACTCATGTAAGCCAGAAAACTCGATTTTCGAAGAGTCGGAGTCATACTGATCCTCTAATACAACCTACCTTCTTTCTCAGAAATAACAAGGAGGACAAATGTTCATTTCCACAGAAAAATGCTACTTGAAAGCACCAGGTTAACACTTCTCAAACAATGAAATTCACCTAGAGAGATCTTTCTTTTTCCGAAATGTTGTCCGTAGCATGGTGTCCAATTTATCCTGCACAAAATCCTGGACCTCTGCATGGATGGTTTCTAATAACGCATCTGCGACCAGTGTATCACATCGTTGCATCATTGAGCCAATGCTTTTAATGTAACTAATGATTTCTAACAAAGCTTTCCTTTCTTCCAGAGAGTAATTCCAGCGAACAACCTGCATGGAGACAACTTTTCATGAAGCACAAATAAATACACAAAAAAAATGAGCAGAAGCAAAACATGGAAAATAATGAGCTGAAGCATAACATTCAGTCAAGAAGAAAATCATGCAGACATGAACAACAGCATAAACCTAGTTGTCAGAGAACTGAACCCCATGCATGACATAATCCATCAAATTCATAATCACATAATATTATTATATCAACCTCACAGCAAGTACCATGTACCCAAGGGTGCAGCAAGATATACATTTGCGAATAATACTTGCCACATTTCAAGTGAGAGATGCAGTTTACTGAATTGCAAAATGGCTTTGAATTAGATTTACTTTTTTTGCAAACACAATCACAATGGAAACATTGATTAGCAAACACAAGTTAATGCAGAATAATTAGGACTGAGTACTTGAAGGGGGGGAAAAAAATAAGCACGTGCCAAGTAACATCAAAGGTTTTCCTTCTCTTTATTTTGAAGTAACATCAATAGATAAACAGTATCACAAAAGAAAATTCATGATTTGATCAATCATGCCTTGTCCGACAAATTTGGAGTTGGCAAGATCAAAATGAGGATCCAAGGACAAGAAAAGTTTCAACTGACTGTCCCAAATCACTTCAGCTCTCTCCAAGGTTGCCCTAAATCCTGGCCAAAGTAACTTTGACAAAGAAATCAGCATGATCAAAAATCTATGAGAACACTTGACACATAGGAAAGCAGTTCCAGCTCATGTACGAAAGCAGTTTCAGCTCATGAACAGGAAGCAACTCTTGAAATCTCTCATAGACTATCTATTTGATACCAGCCATTCGTCACCATAACCAAAGTCAAGTCACACACGAAAAGAAATCAACCAAACGAAAATTATGCATATTAAGCAACCAATAAATTGGATGTAAGAGGAACATTAATGCAGATCAATGTAATTAGAAACAAGATAAAACTGAAATACCTTTTCATAGTCAAAGAATGTTGCAGCATTCTCTTGTGATTCTAAAGAAGGGATATCTTTGCAGGGTCGAGAAAACTTCCAGGCACATTGCTCCCAAACACGGCCTGTCCATCTGCTAAGCAACTGAAAGCCTTCAACAACTATGTCATACATATTTCCTTTAACTTCTCTTGACCATTCAACATCTGCACCATCCGCTGACCTCAACAGTACTATCTGAACAACAACAGATCAAGGCAAAGTATCTCAGCAATTGCACAATAATTTGGTAACTTTCCCTTTTGAAGTGTAATCAGTAACTACAAGTTATTTCTAAGATATAATGGAAATAACATTGGAATTGATGTCCTAGTTTAGTAAGATTAATAACTTAGTTTTATTCTTTCTTTTGTAGTTTCCATGTAGTTGTGATGGTCGACGAACCTCACCTCATCATTTGATTATTCTTAATACAATTGGCAGTATAATCCACAATTTCTTTCAGAAAAAACATTGGAACATTTGCCTTTCATGAATGCCAAAAGATTGCTCATGACTACCATTAAGAAAATAGAAAAGACACCCCATAACTGGACAAGCTATCCAACTGCTAAAAGTTTCGCATGTAGAAAAAAAAATAGATAGATAACAAAATTTGTAGGTTTCCCTTAATAAATTCCTAAACTATGTTAGAAATAGTATTTAGCAATGGTCAAGAGATCACATGTCGATTTACAGAGCAGCTATGACTGATATGGAATTTTAGACCAGGATTAGCTAGCTCAATAGAGCTCTTAATTAACAGCAAAAATAAGTGGGTACTCCATAACACGTAATTAAAAAATTATCATCGTTTTATGTGTCACTCCTGGCTCCAGATGAATATCTTCTTTATTAACAGCTTAGTTCATTGCTAAATTCATGACAATCCTGTTTTTTGTTCTTTGATTTCGGCAGAACAGAAAAGGAAACTAAACACACACAGAGAGACAGAGAGAATTGAAAGGAAGACAGAAGACCCATGCACTGCTATTGTCATTCTGCTGCTAATGTCTCTGGCACTCTAGCCAACCACCCACCACCCTTCTTCCCTCAAATTTACCCTTTTGGCATCTAGTGTGTTCTCTTCCCAAGGCAGAAGGATTTTTCTGATTTCTGACCACTCGCTGGCATTGTATCTTGAGGATAATGTGAGAAACTAGTATTGATACAATATGAGCACAACAACAATTGACAAACAAGGAGCTGAAAAGATATGCTAGCAATACCTGATTCATAGCAGAAGCAAAACGAATAGAGAAGTCATCATGCTCGGCGCGAATAGCTTCAATGTGATTCACAATCAGATGATGCCTCTGATAAGTGATTAAATTAAGGCTTGCCAAGTAAGTGATGCACATGACGGTAAATATGAACCTTAAGATTTTTTATCCTTTTCCCCTTTTTTGGTAGTGGTGGGAAGGGGGGTAGTTTGCAGTGGCACATACGAAACTGAAGATCAAACAAAACAAGCTGTATGTCTTGAGAGTGAACTATACATTGCCCAAATAAACAAATGACTGCTTTTACTGCTTACATACCAGCAACATCCTCCAAATGGAACTTCCATGAAGGATTGTGCCTAAATACTATAAGCTAGACCATGAACTGCTCAGAGAACAATTAATTGGCAGAAGATCAGAGACAATGTCAGGATGACAAGGGAGAGAAATCATGTTGACAACAAGTCACGTTCATGCCAAATTTTCTTGGGACATACATGCCTAGCAGACTCCAGATTGACCGGATAAAACCTAGTATCGATTGACAACGACTTATGTTTAAAATAGTATAATTGTCCAAAGTTGCCAAGAGAGAATTCAGTTGTGTAATAAATTACTTTATTATATCATAGAATTAAAAAAGGGTGTCTGCTGAGGACTGGTTGAGAGTAGTATCCTAAGTTAAAGTTTTTAGATCAGGCAAAGGTGTTCTGTAAGATGATTGAAACCAATTTGAGCAGCAAGCTAAAGTTTTTAGATCTGATAATGCACAAGAATATTTCGAGAAGACACAACCCTTTTATGGAAGATGAAGGTATCCTTCACGAATCTTCCTGTGCCTATACACCATAACAAAATGGAGAGGGCAGAACATAAAAATAGGCATTTATTGGAGACCTCTCGAGCTATTCTAATGCAACATAATTTGCCTAAGCAATTTTGGGCAGATGCTGTTCTTATCGCTTCTTATATCATTAACTGGATGCCATACAGAACACTTGGCCATTTCTCACCCATTCCTGTCTTATCTCCTCATCACCCTTTATTTTCTCTTGTTCCTTGGGTGTTTGGATCTCTTTGTTTCATTCATTGTCTTGGTCCCGGTTCAACCAAATTAGATCCTCATGCTGTCCATGGCATTTTTTTTTGGGTACTCTCTACTCAAAAGGGTTACAAATGCTAGGATCCCAAAACTGGGAGGAAGTACGTCCTTAAAGATGTCACATTTTTTTTGAGTCAGAATCCTATTTTTCTTCTACCTCCTCCTTACAGGGAGACTATTTCACCTTCTCAGTATGAGTTTCCTTCCTTGCCTACTCCTTTATCTCTTCCAGAGAGACTTTCATGGCTCCATCTGGCTCTTTCTCTGCTCAGCAACCTTGTGTCATCATGGATGACGATGCACTGGACCTCCTCACTTATTCCCGGCATACTTGGCAAAAGCAAAGGCCTTCCATGGATCGAACGGCCCAAGAAACTGTTGCATCTTTGGGTCCTTCTATAACTCAAATTCATGTTGTGGATATCTCTTCTAATTCTACATCTTTGCCTGATCTTGAGCTTCCGATTGCTGTTCAGAAGAGTGTTCGAACCGGCACGTGTCATTCCATTTCACATTTTGTATCTTACTCTCGTCTCTCACCTTATTATTATTCTTCTCCATCTGCTATTTCTTCATACCACGTTCTAACTTCTTTTCAGAAGCTGTAAAGATCCATGGTGGGTCGCTGCTATGGATGAGAAGATGTTGGCACTTCACAAGAATGACACTTGGGAATTAGTTGGGTCAAAGTGGGTGTACACTATTAAATAGAATTATGATGGGGCTATACAGCAGTACAAGGCAAGGTTGGTTGCACAGGGTTTTACCCAAACTTATGGAGTTGATTATCTGGAGACCTTTGCTCCCGTGGATAAGCTAAAGTCTGTAAGAGTTATTCTCTCTCTTGCTGTTCAATTATCTTGGGAGCTTCATTAGTTAGATGTAAAGAATGCATTCCTTAATGGAGTTGTACAGGAAGAGGTGTATATGCAGCCACCTCCTGGACTTGATGCCAGGGGGAGAGTTTGCAGGTTGAAGAAGGTTTTGTATGGCCTTAAACAGTCCCCCAGAGCTTGGTTTGACATATTTCGGTTTGCTATGATTCGATTTGGCTGCTCTCAAGGAGATTCTGATCATACATTGGTTACTAAATGGCAAGATGGGAAGGTTGTATGCTCCTTGTGCATGTAGATGACATGATTATCACAGGTGATAATAAATCTGAAATCATCAAGTTGAAAACAGATTTGATGTGGGAGTTTGAGATAACAGATTTAGGTGAATTGAAATATTTCCTTGGCATTGAGGTGGCCAATTTTCAGCATGGTATTTATATTTGTCAAAGGAAATATGCTGTGGATTGCTCAAGGAAACAGGGAAGTTGGGCTATAAATCAGCTTATACTCCAATCAAAGTGAATCATTGGTTGAGTTATTCTGTTGGTGAGCTTTTGTCTGAAGCTCAAAAGGGGATGTACCAGCAACTTGGTGGAAGACTTCTCTACTTATCACTTGCACGCCTTGATCTTGCCCATGCCGTGAGTGTAGTTAGTCAGTTTCTGCATGCACCTCGCCTACCGTACATGAGAGCTGTGGAGAGGATCTTGAGATATGTTAAGTCTTGTCCTGGTAAAGGTTTGTTGTATACCAAGGCATCACGCTTGAACATTGAAGGCTCCACTGATGCTGATTTTTTTTTTTTTGAAAGCGACATAAAGTCACCATTCATTAATAAAAAGAGTGCAGAAGATACAAAATGGCGGGGCACCAGAAAAACAAAAAAAACAAAACCCCAGCCCGTCCTTCACAAGAAAGAGCCGGGGAAGAACAAAAAGAAAAGAACCCCTCACTGATTATCAAGGTAATGAAACAGTGAGGGTCAAAACAACACCACAAAATTAGAGCACAAGGTTCCTCCAAAGGCAGGCTTGAGAGAAGATCACTGAATTCCCATATGAGTGAATCCCTGCAGCTTTCGACCAGCTGTCCACAAAGCAGAGAGCTTTTCTCAGAATAACAAAAGCATATTAAACCTTCCACTGAATATTTTGTTGTTTCTTTCTAGCCAAATAGACCAAAGCATTGCTGGAAGAAACAGTGTCCAAATTTCTTTCTCTGCAGTGATAGGGCAGATCAAACTCCATTCCTTCAAACCCTAAACCCTAAACCCCTAAAACCCAAAACCCTAAACCCTAAACCCTTAAACCCTAAACCCTAAACCCTTAAACCCTTAAACCTAAAACCCTAAACCTAAAACCCTAAACCCCTAAAACCCTAAACCCTAAACCCTTAAACCCTAAACCCTAAACCCTAAACCCTTAAACCCTTAAACCTAAAACCTAAAACCCTAAAACCCTAAAACCTAAACCCTAAACCCTAAACCCTAAACCCTAAACCCTTAAACCCTTAAACCCTAAACCCTAAACCCTAAACCGTAAAACCCTAAAACCCTAAACCCCTAACCCCTAAACCCTTAAACCCTTAAACCCTAAAACCCTAAACCCCTAAACCCTTAACCCTTAACCCTTAACCCTAAACCCCTAAACCCTTAAACCTTAAGGGAACCGGGCTGATTTCGGCCGTTTTTTTTTTTTTTTTTTCAAATCGGTGGGGGGGAACAGTGAAATCCCCCCCGAATCGGATCGGAACCCGCCGATTCCGATCCGAATCGGCCAATTCGGATCGGAATCGGCCGATTCCGCAATCCATGATTCCACCCTAGACCTAAGAATTACCTATTCTTCTTATTCCGTCAGTAGGTCCCACAAAACTATCAGACCGAAACACTCCTTATTTTAGTATACGCTATTCCAGACCGAATAACTTATTCTGCAACCAAAGTGGGGCTCAATAAACACAGTACCTCATTTGACCCCTCCCAAGGAACTGTCCAAAGTCTGAACAAAGTCCTCCAAAGAGTATTAGTAATACCACAGGAGCAGAACAGGTGATCAATGTTTTCCTCTGATATACCACAAAATTTGCACATAGTGTCTTGAATATGGAAAATAGCTTTAACTCTATCCCAAGTTGGAAGTCTTCTATAAGCAATTTTCCAAAGAAACACTTTGATCTTGTTGGCAACAAGTTTGGACCACACAATATCTTTCCACCAAACTCTGCATCCCCAATCATCCATGACTCTCACAACAGAGCTAACAGAAAATGCCCCCATGACATCCCACCTCCAGAGTCTTTTATCCTGCTGGTTCTAACACAATTGGAAGTTTTCTTTGTTCAACATTTTTAACAACTGAGCTAACTCTAATATCTCTGAATCAGTTAAATATCTTTTGAAAGCCAAGTTCCACTGATCTGTGTTTCCATAAGATAACACCTGCCCAACTGAAGCTCTTTTATTTAGTGCAATCTGACATAAACTAGGGAAATCTACATCAAAAGCACCTTCTAAACACCATTTATCCGCCCAAAACAGAATTTTTCTCCCATTTCCAATATGAAAGAATGTAGCCGCCCTAATCACATCAGCAGTAGTCAAGATCTTCCTCCAAATGGTGACAAAAAAGATGTCGCAAGGAGAGTAATCCCATGTGCCTGAATTATGGTAATACTTTCCTCTAACAATTCTCACCCACAGTGATTGACAGTCTTCTCCAAGTTTCCACAGCCACTTTGCAAGTAAGGCTTTACTGAACCGAGAGATTTTCACCAAACCTACACCTCCTTGTTCCTTACTCCTGCATACTGTGTCCCAGTTAAGATGATGCAGACCTCGTTTGTGATTACCTCCATTAGACCCAAAAAAAAGATGTTTTTATGGCGTCGATAGCTTTCTCAACTGATTAAGGATCTTAAAAATAGATAGATGATCATTTGCCAAAGATGATAAAACTGTCTTTGATAAAATCCATCTACCTCCAGAAGATAAAAGCTTCCCTTTCCAGTCATCCAATCCTCTGATCAAACTTCTTAATGATGCTGATTGGGATGGTTCTCGTGATAATCAGCGCTCTACTACGGGCTATTGTGCTTTACTGGGTGGTAATTTGGTGACCTAGTGGAGTAAGAAACAAACTGTATCTGCCTGGTCTAGTGCGGAAGCTGAGTAGTGTGCTATTGCCCAAGGTGTTGCTGAAATGATGTGGCTGAATTTTTTTCTGCAGGACTTGGGTGTTCAGGTTCACTCTCCTATAAAGCTGTATTATGACAACAAAGCTACCATCAACATGGCAAACAATCCTATTCAACATGACAGGACGAAGCATATTGAGATTGACTGACATTTTATTAGCGAGAACTTGACTTTGAAGAGATGTATGCCTTCTTTTTTGTTCGGTTGATCAAGTGTCTGATGTTTTCACCAAGGGTTTGCCTAGAGATAAATTTATTTCTACTTTGTGTCCAAGCTGTGCATGATTGACGTCTATGCTCAGTTTGAGGGGGAGTGTAGACGGAGGTAATTCTATCTTTCTTCCTTTTGAGTGTTTGTCATTTTCCTAGTGTTATATCACTACTGGGGTGTTTTTTCCATAACAGTTTATGTAAGCCAATGCCCTAATATAAATATATTGTTTTGTGTGGTGACTGGCCTGTGTATGGCCATACCTTGCTTCCAATCTGTGGGCACCTGTCCTCTCTCTCATCTCTCTCTCAATTTTCCTGGTTTCACAGCAATACGATTGGTTCAGTATATAACAGTACATATCAATAACATTGAGCATCAATAGCTCAAAGAAAATAAGTATATCCCTATGATGGCAAGAAGGCAATAGCAAGTTATCGAGGCAACGAAGAGGTGCTCTTGTCACAAGTTAAGAAAAAGATATTCACCCAAATTAAACCGAGACCGACACTGAACTAAGTAAACTATGACATGTAAACAAAATCCATTGTCGCAAAGGATATTCTTGCATTTCTCGAGGAGGGAGCTCATGTGGTGCAGGTAGAGTAAGTAGACGAGTCTGACTAGAAAAGTTTTGGAAGTACATTGACAGCTCCTTCAAGATTGAAGCGGGAGAAAGATGTAGATCCGGAAATGCAGGAATGACAGGATCATTCTGCAAAGGACACGGGAAATAATTTTAATGCGTACTCAATGACCATGAAGTGAAGTGCACAGTATAACACGAGCTATTTTTCATTAATGGTTTCCTAGCATAAAAACAAAACTGAAGGATCATACCTTGAAGATGTTGATTAGACGGTTAATTTTCACCCTCCTGTACAATAATTCACCATCTTTTTCTGATGAAGTTGCTAAAACAACAAGGACAGGCAAAACCCGAAGTAGACTGTGACGCTCTGGAAACAGAAGTGCAAAATCCAACTCCAGAGATTCAACACAAAACACCACGAGAACCTGAAGAATGTCTTCAACACTAACATCAAGTCAAGGACCTCAAAACGGATGCCAGGTAAATATATGTCTACATTCTCAGAATAAAAGTTGTAAAAAAAGGGAAAACCAACTTTATGGAGCTAAAGGAACAATGACAAACTGGAGAATCTATCTGTTTATATGCCCATCCAACCCTATTGGCACTGCACTTACAGCACCTCATTCCATACAATTGAGAACCATATTGTCATCCTTCTGAAATATAGTGGCAAGATCTATCTATCTAAAACTTTTCATAGCAAATGTTCAAGCACTTTTCACTTCTCCGTAAAGCTGAACAAATGAAATATGTATCAGAACAGAATCAGAGCAGAAGATATATGATAAAGGGATTTGAACGCTTTACCTCCACAAGACATGATCCAAGAATTACAGAACTTCACACTCTCAGGCAGCCTGGAGTTGGGGGAGAAGAAGGGCTTAAGCCTTAAACTCAAAGCTAAAATCAGATATACAAGTAAACAAATGTACAAAATCTTCTGAGAACCCCAAAAAACTATCTAAAGCACATCTATTATGGGTGGAAGGAATACATATGTTTAAGTTCAAATGAATTCAGAACAATGTATGAATACTTGTTAATCAACTTCGCTGTTAGTGGGAGGGTATATATTTTCCTGATAAAGAAAAGAACCGGGAGCTTATATCATGAAGGGACCCTCTTTTCTTTCCTTTTATTCTTTGCTGCCCAAGCAATCCAGTAACTGCCAATCATAGTTCCTTCATTTCCACCTTCAAGATGGAATACTATATATCAAAACAGTAATGAAGTTCTATAGGTTTTCGGTTTGGCAATGCAAACTTTTCTAGTGTCCAACTGGACTTGCCCATGCAATAAAGGATCCTGTACTAGAAATCCTTGAAAGAAAATTAAATGCATTTTTCAAATTTAACAATATTAAAGTAACAAGTATCAAATTACTTCTTGATGCAGCCTGTACAAGAAATCCTTGAAAGAAAATTAAATGCATTTTACAAATTTCAACAATGTTAAAGTAAACAAATATGAGATAACTTCTTGATGCAACCCTGCATGGAGGCTACATCTATTAAAAAAAAAAACTGTCTTTGGAAAGTCCCTTTTTCACAATACCATATCAAAAAAAAAAAAAAACAGAGGATACGTGTTTGATCTGAACATCTCAGCATGCAGGTTCAGCAAAATAGCCCATCTGGTGCTTAGAAAGATCTGTAACACAAACATGTAAAGCCATAATAAGGTATCATTAAGTTATAAAATTCATGGGACAATCCACATTTTCCTTCCAAGAAAGGTACCATTAAGTCGTTCAGAACAAGATGGGTAATAATGCATGAGAAATATTCTAGACAAAAATAAGATAAAAAATGTTGAACTAATATTTAAAATAAAAGAAAGATAGTAGACTGGAGCCACTTGAACTTTTACATAATGACTTCCATAAAGTATTAAGTTCACAAACCTGCAAATCATCCAACTCTTCTCTCATTGAATCAGTATCCTGCCATTGAGCACTGACTTGAGTAAATGTTCTGGAAAAGTATGAAGACAGTTGGAATGAGTTCTAATTACGGCATTGATAAGTTTCACTCAAAGCATCAGCATTCCTGAATAATTTCGGTCCAAAATAACCAAACTTCACGAATTAAATGTTAGCAGAATTTTTCACATGTATGAGCACCTTGTTAAGAAAATACCCTTCACTTGAAAGCCAAGCAACAATGGCAGAACTTAACAAAAGGAAATATTGCAATATGCACTTAGAAGTTATAATTGAATATGTACAGGAAAATGACTATGCAAAGCACATGAAAATTGAATTCATCTAGTAGTTGCATGCCTAACAGTCAGGATTTTTTTTCGGGGGTGTATGGACCCCAAGGGAGAGGGGAGAAGCAGACACTGTGGGAGGAGTTGTTGGACTTTCATAGGAGTACAGACAACCCGCAGATAGTGATTTCAATGTTATAGCATCTATGGATGAACGATCTGATTTGAATGGTGCTGTGGGGATTATGGAGGATTTTCAGGATTTCATCTCCAAGGCGGCGCTCATTGACGTCCCTACACCTAATGCTTTCTTTACATGGTCTACTTTAAGGACCGATCCTTCATGTTCCAGACTGGATAAATTCCTTGCCCCTGTGACTGGGAAGATCATTTCCCTAATCTGCATGCTCTTTGCCTCCTGCGGCCTCTGTCAGACCACAACATTCTGGTTACAGGAGGAAGGTTTAATGGAACCAGTCTCCAGAGTGTGGAATGAGACCTCTCATCAGTCTTCTGCAATGTCAACTTTGGTCCTTAGGCTCAAGACCTTGGCCAGTGCTCTTGATGTGTGGGGTGCTGAGAGATCTTTACCTAGGAGGCAGCGAAGGACCAGATTCTTGACCACTTGCTAGCTCTAGATGAGTTGGAGGAGGTGGGCTTATGTAAGAGGCTGACAGAGTTCAGAGGGTTTAAGTTGAAAGCAGAGTACAAGGAGACCCAAAGGCATGTTCAAAGTTTCTACTCCAAACTATTTACTGAGGAGGATTTCATGAGGCCCACTATTGCCGATGAACTACTCACTCAGTTGTCGGATGATGAGAGGAGAGTTCTTTCTTCCCCTTTTTTCTGAATAAGAAATTGAAGAAGCTATTTTCTACCTTGGAGGAGATAAAGCCATGGGGCCTGACGGATTCCCTATGTTCTTCCAACAGTGTTGAACCCTTGTCAAAGAGGGTATATGTAAGGCTATTTGAGAGTTTCAGGAGACATCCGATAAAATTGGAACGATGTACAGAGAAGATTAGCATGGCCCCTGTGCAAGGATGACACGCACAAATCGAGAAATGGTATCAGAGCCTGACACTAGCCGGAAGTGTGGGAGATAAGTGCCACATAGGGTAAAGTACTACACTATGGGAGCCACCTCTTGAACCCTTATGGGACAAAGTGCTACATGGTGGGAGCCACCTCTTGAACATGTGGGGGCCACCTCTAAAATCCTACCTGCCTGGTAATTTAGTATGGTTGTGATATAGCGACGAGGACGTCGCCTATCTAAGGGGGGTGGATTGTGACACCCCGTATGAGCAAATGTTAAATAGACTAAATCAATAGACTACAAACAACACTAATTAACCATTTTTTAGAGCTCGAGTTGGAAAGAACTCCGAAGTTAAGCGTGCTCAGTTGAGAGAAGTCCTAGGATGGGTGACCTTCTTAGGAAGTCTACCAACTAGTACAGTTGTTGGGCCAGTTAACTGACTAGGTCGTTACAAATAACAGAGGGCACACCTTGGAGGCATCAACAAGACTTACCTTGGTCTTATACCTTAGAAGCAAGGGGCTAATACTTTGGGGGACTATAGACCCATTAGCTTACTTGATGGAGTCTATAAGATCATCTCCAAGCTACTTGCGATGAGACTTGAAAGGGTGGTTTCATCAAGGGCAGGCAAATCCATTAGAAGTTCCTTGAAGCTCATGAGTGTATCCACGCCATGAAAAACGGAAAAAGAGAGGGCTAGTACTCAAACTGGAATTCGAAAAGGCATATGACAAGGTGAACTGGAGTTGTCTTTTCTAGGTCCTTCACATGATAGGTTTTGGAGACACTTAGGTGAGCTAGATTACTGCATGTATGACATCAGCCACTTCTGTGATTCTTGTGAATGGTAGCCCGGCATCTTTTTTCCACAATGGGAGAGGTCTTAGGTAGGGAGACCCCCTCTCACCTCTTATTTTTGTCTTGGTAGCCATATACTTAGCAAAATGTAGGAGAGAGCAAAGGCAGCTTCTCTAGCATCTGGCTTCAGTGTGTCCCTACAGAGTACTCAGAACATCCACTTGTGCAGATGACACTATTTCTCTCTTCTCTAGTGGAAAGGATCAAGTCTTCAATGCTAGGTTGATCGTTGAGTGGTTAGATGAGGTGACAAGTTAAGAGTAAATTCAATATGGAGGACTCTGATATCCAGCAGGTGGCTCTTATACTGGGATGTCGTATTGGGGAGTTTCCTATCTCTTATCTGGGCCTTCCGTTAACCCCTAGGAATTTGAGGAAAAGGGACTAGCAGAGTGTGATGTAGAGATTTGAAGGCAGACATGCTACTTGGAAAGGAAGATGTCTCTCCTATAAAGGGAGACTTGTGCTTTGTAACTTTCCTATTTACTTCCTCTCCATCTTCAAGGTTCCTAGAGAGATTCTAAAGAAGCCTAATGCCATCCGGAGCCGCTTTTTCTTGAAAGGGAGTGATCAACTCAAGAATGGTGATCATGACATTTTTTGGGGCAGAGTCTATAAGAGTAAGTATTATGGGGTCTGGGATTAAAAGCCCAGATGAGGCCCACCTCTCTCTTCCTACCAAATAGCCTTGGAAACTAGGGACTAGAGGTACTGGTTTGTGGGTAGATTGCATTTGGTACTTGTATTATCCTAGAGCAAGGATATGGGACATCTGGCCCTCTTTCATGCATAATCTTTCTCCAGTTTGTAAAGGTGTCCTGTCTAGCTATGATCTTCAAGTTGGTACTCATATTGTTTTCAGTAATGTTCAGACTTGTCTTTACTGGAAGGACAAATGGTGCTTGGCTTGCCTCTCAGTGAGAGATTCCCGAGAGTTTTTACCAACTCATCTCAACCCTCGGCAGCAGTCTCTCAGGTGAACGATCTTCATCAGTCAAGCGGTGGGTGGGCTTCTACTTGGCCTACTACATGATGTCTTCTCATGTGAACGATCTGCAGAGGTGGAGCATTTTTGTCTGCTCATTGGCCTACTACAGGATGCCAAGCCTTCTAGCTCCTCTCGAGAGTCGAGATACTTGGCTGTGGAGAAGGGAGGCCAAGGGGATCTTTTCGGTTAGGTCCACTTATCATGTTATTGCTCATGGAGGTACCAGACATCTCTCTGCTTCTAATATTTGGAAGAGTAAGTCCCCCTTGAAGGTTAAGGTGTTTGTTTAGAGGTTGAGTCATTTACAGCTGCCGACTAGTGATAGACTGGCTCATTTCTTGCAAGGGTTGGACACCACCTACCCTTTATGTGCTGATATGCTAGAGTTTATTGATCACCTCTTTGTTGGCTGTGCCTTCATGAAGGAAGTTTAGGATATGATTTTTGCTAAAGTAGATCCATAGTTAGTTAAATACGGGACAGGTATAGTACGGCAAAGATACGTTCGGATATAAACCAGCTTAGATTTTAAATAAGATGGTCAAAATTCGATCAAAAATTCATCTATTTTTAAAATACGTAATAATATACATACCGAGTATTATACAGAGTCTTTAAAAAGTTCGGAATAGAAATACGAACATGTATAACAAAGACACAAAGTCTTCACATTTTCCTAGAGCTAGAACACAATAACACTGGAAAACAGGACAAAGAAGTAAAGACGCTTTGTACCAACAAACAGGCAAAGAATCATATAGAATGCCAACTATATCAATTTTACTTTTTTGATCTTAATATCTCTTAAGAATTGCTCATGGAAAATTGTCTGCAGAATTACAGATCAGCATTTGGATTAAGATTAATACGTCTTTCCACCGAAAGTTTCTCTACAAAGAAGCCCTGCTGCTTAGAATCCATCGAAGATTTCAGGTAGAGGGGCTAGGGGTAGGCAGCATCAGTTGGGAAAGAAAGAGAGAGGGTACTCAGGGTAGGGGAGCAGATATGGTGGATATTGAGAAGGTAGGATCAAAAAATGAAGGAGAGGAATAGACAACAACAACTTGGATTAAGGCAAAAAAACCTATCTTGTTATCTAGGTTAGGGGGTTACAATCCAATGATGCCTTGGATGCCAACTACCACCAGCAGGTCCAGCATTGTCCCCTCTGCCCATGTCTTCCGTCGTGGTTGCTGGTGGTAGTCTAGTACCATGATCTTGGTTGTTACCTCTGCAGATCAGTGATTGAACACCTTGATTTCTGCAGATATATAACACGTCCGCGAAGGAGGATATGGTTGAAGTTTTGCCAGCGATGAAGCATCTTGTTTCTAGCAGAGAATGGATAGGGAAGGTGAGTCGGTAGGATTTGAGAGGAAGGTAGCAGGCACGGGATGTTTGTGGGAACGGGAGTTACCTCACAGGTTGGCAATATGAGAGATGAGGATTATGAGATCTGCGTATTTTACTGTCCGTACAGTACGGGACGTGTTTTATATGAGTTTAAAACTCTCAGCCATAGAAAACGCATATGGAACTGTATCTTTTGGATTGACACGGGAGACAGACGTTTTTTTTCAAAGACACGTACAGACGGATATTATACGCGTATGAAACACGTATTAACTAACTATGAGTAGATCAGATGGTTGATCTGGGAGACCCCATTGGCAGCTTGCTTCAGACCTGGGGTAATCATACCCTTCACTCCATAGATAATCAGATTTGGTGGCTAATCTTGCATGCCACTATAGGGAGAGAGGAACAAGAGGATCTTTAGGAACAAGGCTCTTATCCCTAAGGTTGTTGTCCACTTCATTTTAGATAGAGTTAGTGTAACGACATAAGCAGCTAACTAGCCCAACAACTGTGCTAGTTGGTAGACTTCCTAAGAAGGTCACCCATCTTAGGACTTCTCCCAACCAAGCACGCTTAACTTCGGAGTTCTTTTCAACTCAAACTCCGAAAATTGGCTAGTCCATATTGTTGGCAGTGTACTGATTTAGTCTATTTAACATATTCTTATATGGGGAGAAGTCAAGGTTCAAAGGGCTGGATGTGTATACTGGGATGAGATGGAGGCGAGAGGCCGGAGTGGCAAAGGTGAGAGGCGATTAGGTTGGCAGCGATTGGTGATCGGAGGCAAGGGAGAGGAGGACCACAGGGGCAAGGAGAGGGGAAGAAAGTCTTCAAGCTCGTGGATAGGAGAAGATCTAGTGGGGGTAGGTCTTCAGGAGGAACCAGAAGATGTTTTCGATGCATTTGGTGCAGAACTGCAAGAATGGCGTTGTTTGCTGGAAGTGCGACAGAGTTGGGACCGTAGCTTTTCAGGTGTGGAGACTATTGTATCCATAACGAAGCAGGATCAGGAAATTGAAGAGAAGAATCCTTCTCAGGTGAAGGGTCCTAGTGTTGATGTACCATGGTTCCTTGCTTTTTGCAAGAACATGGATGCTTTTATAAGATGTTTGATCGGTGTTCCTTCTGGAGGGGGAGCAGGTCGGGAGAACATCGTCAAGTTCTTGAAACATGGATGGCCGAAAATTAAATATTGGAAGATATCAAGGACCTATGATAATTCGGTTTTGTTATGGCCACCTTCATGGAAGATTCAACAAGCTCTGTTGGAGTTTAATGGGGATGTCAAGTGGTTGCCTTGGATGCCTATGGAATGGAAAAAGCTAGAACAGGCCGTTTACTTTGGATTAAGCTGGAAGGGTATGGAATGTGGAAGTCTTCAAGGTGATAGTAGCTTCCTTTGGTGTGCTTAGAAGTGTGTGTCAGAGCACCAGTTCCTGGAAAATTTTGGATAACACAAGGATTCTTGTTGAAATGGAGGACGATGTTGTAGTTCCGGAGAAGATAAAATTGAGATGAGCTTCTTCACAGTTTTGGGTCACTATGGTTATAGAGCCACAGAAACTACTTGGTGTTCGTAGCAATTCCAATGGTGACGAAGGGTGGACCTATGCCGATGTAGTGCAGGAGTATAAGCGGTACAGAGCAGATAAGGACATCAGGGCTTCAGACACGAGGAAGAAGACGACGATTCCGGGCGAGTAGACTCATCAGGAATCAGGGTCTCAGGAGCACATTGGTCCACGTGAGTCCAGATAAGCTCGTATTGGTGAAGTCTAATGACATATCGACCCATTGCAACCAATTAGATGGAGATGCAGTTAGTGGGGGCAATATTGGAAATTCTGCTGATATCCTGTGGCGTGAAGCTATTTCTACACTCATTTTGCAGGTAGTCGATGGGTTGGGGTTAGGGTCAAGGAGGAAGGAAAGGGGAAGGTTCTACATCGTATATAGGCGACCTAACAAGGAGATGGAGAATTCCAGTCCCGGGCTTGTTAGTATCGCAGATGATGAGGCGAAGGATCCGGTGTCTGGTAGGGTAGGAAATCCTGCTCATAAGGCGTCTGCTTACGGAAGGAAGGCCGACTGCCACGAAGGTAGCTATGCTCAGTGCTAATATGGAAGGCAGCCCAGATATTATGGCAACTGAAAAGGGGCTTTTGGCATCTTCGGCGATTATTCCTCAGGCTTTGGAGGAAAATGGTGCTGGTGAACCATTTATTCAGGCGGCTGTTACAGAGGGGGAGTACTCTTCCATGAATGGTGATGGAAGGGCAATTGAGGAACCGGTTTTGAAGGCTTATTCTCCGCGGATGTCTTCAATAGGCCAAGGTATGTCAGCAGATCATTTAGCAGATTCCCCTTCCAAGTCCCAACCTCCTCTATCCCCTTCTCGGATCGACATCGACTGCAGTGATTTCGTCAAGGCTGGTAAAATGAGGCACAGCAATGCAGAAGAAATTATGACGGTATCTCTTCTAGATGGTACGCAAAATAAGGAGATCATTGAGAACGCGGTGGGACTGGGAGTTCATCTGGAAGGAAAGGTGGGACAGTTCAGGAAAATCTGTACAAGGCAGACTGCAAATTCGAAGAAGAAAATCAAAGGGATGAGGGAGTTGTTGACTTTGTGTCAAGATTCTCAGCACAATACAGTGACTGCCATTGGCTTGGGTGAGGAACCATGCCGCAAATGATGTTGACGTCCTGGAATATTAGAGGACTGAATGATAAGATGAAACAGCTTGCTGTTCGGGATGTTATTAAGAGTAAAAAAATTGAGATTGTTTGTATTCAGGAGGCAAAAATTGTGGAGGTGCAAGTGAATGTAGTTAAGACCGTAACGAGATACAAAAGTTTGGAATTTATCTTCAGAAGAGCAGAGGGACAGTCCGGAGGAATTCTGGTGGCATGGGATACATCCTTGTGGAATGGACAGTTTCTGACAGTGAGTGAAAATTTCGTCTCTATTCTTCTCAGTAAGGGTGGAAGCTCTAATAAATGGATGCTCACAGGGGTTTAAGCTCCGTCTACAGTTCAAAGAAGAGAAGCTATGTGGGTTGAACTTAGAGAATGCCAGCAGAAGTTTGGATTACCCTGGCATGTGTTAGGAGACTTCAATGAAGTTAGAAGTCCGGAGGAAAGAAGCAGCAAAGGTAATTTCACAACAGGCATGCATCATTTCAATTCCTGGATAGAAGACTGTGGATTACGAGAATTACGGTGGAATAATGGAAAGTACTCCTGGAGTAATGGTAGGCAAGTACCTTCTTTGTCAAAATTAGACAGAATCTTGGTGGACAGCAACTGGGAAGATTTGTTTCCTCAGGCGAAGGTTGTCCTTTTGCCAAGGTGTGTGTCAGATCACAATGCTCTTTTGTTGGACTGTCAGGAGAATTATGTTGCAAATAAGATATTCAGGATCAAGAAAGTTTGGCTGTGTGATGAACAATTTATGAATTTGGTTACTCAAACTTGGCTACAAGAAATTGGAAACCACACAGGACCCAGGAATTTATTTTTGAAGTTGCATATTTGAGACAAAAAATCAAAGGGTGGGCCGCTGAATGGAGGAAGCAGAGATATGCGAGAAGTCAGGAATGGAAAGAGAAAATTCAACATATAGAGATGATTGAAGAACAAAGAAGTTTGACACTGCAGGAGTGGCAGGAGCAAACTGATCTTATGACCTATTATACTGATTGGTTGGAGGAGGAAGAAATTAGGTGGAAACAAAAATCTAGAGTTACTTGGCTGAAGGAAGGGGACTGCAATACCAAATTTTTCCACTGCATTGCTAATGGAAGAGGATGCAGGAAGTTGATTTCTATGCTAAAAAAAGATGATACTTGCATTGAAGACCCAAAGCTGATTGATCTTGAAGTGATTTCGTACTACACAAACTTATTTGCAGCTGAGAACAGATGGTTTCCACCATGGGCTGACAGTGAAATTCCAGCTCTTACACAAGAAGACCAACAATTGCTGATCAAGGAAATATCTGAAGAAGAAGTTACTGAGGCGACTTTCAGTCTTGGTAGTGAGAAGGCACCAGGACGGACCACATGGGTTTCAAATCTTTTTGTATCAGAAATTTTGGAAAGTTGTTAAAAATGATGTTGTTAGAGCAATCAAGGATTGTTTCTTACAAGGATCAGGATGTGAGGTGTTTAACCAAACATTCCTAGTATTGTTGCCTAAAAAAGAAGAGGCTGTTGAATTGAAGGACTTCAGACCAATTAGCTTGTTGAACTGCTGTTACAAAATTCTGGCCAAGGTTCTAGCCCCAAGATTGAAGAAAACCAGTCAGCTTTTGTGAAAGGGAGGCGACTGAAGGACAATTTTCTCCTAGTGCATGAAGTGTTGTATTCAATGAAGAAAAAAGGTTCAAAGGGTATTACTTGCAAATTGGACTTCAACAGAGCTTATGATTGTGTGTCACGGAAATGTCTGTGGAATATTACGGTGCATCAAAATTTTCTCCTCATTGGATCAAGGTGATTAGGAATTGTGTTTCTACCGCCAAGTTCTCCATTATCATGAATGGAGAGGTGCATGGCTTTTTATCTAGTTCAAGGGGCCTACGGCAAGGAGATTCATTATCACTTTTTCTTTTCTTACTGCTGGCCAATATGCCTAGTAGGATGTGTCAGAAAGCTGAGTTGATGGGATGGATTAAAGGAGCTCAATTGTTGAGGGTTCCTGTGGGTATTTCTCATTTACAGTTCGAAGACGACACTCTGATATTTCTTGAAGGTGCAGTGGAACAGATAAACAATCTACTTTTTGTTTTGAAAACCTTTGAGGCCTGCTCTGGGTTAATGATTAATTTTGATAAGAGTGCCATTATGGGTATTAATATGGATGAAGAAACTTGTGGGCAATGTGCTGCAGTTATGGGGTGCAAGGTGATTGATTTTCCTATAAGTCACCTGGGTTTACCTTTGCATTACAAAAAGTTGAAGCAATCAGCTTGGAATCCACTCATACACAAGATGCAGAAGAGACTTTCCATCTGGAAAGCTAGAACTTTGTCCTTGGGAGGAAGGATAACTTTACCGAACTCAGTTCTCACAGCTATTCCACAGCATTATCTATATGTTTTCTTGATGCCTGTTTCAGTAAGGAAAAGGTTAGATAGCATCACGAGGAATTTTCTGTGGGGAAGCACAAATAAAGATGGACGCTGCATTTATTTAGTTAAGTGGGACATTGTTTGTCAATCCAAGCTGAAAGGAGGTTTAGGAGTGAAGAATCTGCAACTTATGAACATTGCTTTACTTGGGAAATAGATATGGGAGTTGATTTCAGAGGATGATTCATTATGGGAGACGATTAGCTCGCTGAAACACTATAAATATTCACCATGGTTTTATTTAAAACCAAAGAATGTTACCTACCTTTCACTGAAGAAAGAGGAGAATAAGAGTTGGAGAGGCAGAGAAGAGGTCCGGCTGGCTCTCTCTCTCAACTAGAGAGGCCGGCCAGCCCTCACATGACTATGTATATATATTAGGGCAAAAACATTACAAATATCAATGATTGTTCTGCCCCTGTTTTTTTTGGAAGGTGACAAAGTCACATTTCATTCAGAGAAAAAGGTTACAAAGAAGGCCCTTGGCCATACATCAAGACACAACATCAACCCCACAGCAAACATAAAGAGATGAAAACCCTTAGACTTCTATTTTATTAAGAAAATAAAATAGAAGCTAAGAAGGAAGCCTCAAAGGAAAACAAGGAAGTCAAAGTATAAAGTCTTCCCAATTACAAGCCCTAGAAATAATATCTCCTGTTGATGCATCCCAGATCGCAGCAGCTTTACCCTAATCCTTCACCCAACTGATAGTTCTTCGGAGAATATTAGAAGGATTGTTGAACTCCTGTCTGAATCTTCTATCATTCCTTTCCAACCAAATTGCCCACATCATAGCTGGAGGAAAGAGAGACCAGATCTTACTTTGTGACTCGTTAGGACAAAGATCAGACCAGGTTTGCAAGAGATGTAGGGAATCTATAGGTTCCACCCACAGAATCTTCAAAGCAATGTAGAGAGTCCTCCAGTGAAAAGTGATGATCCCACAGTGGCAGAAAAGATGGTTTTGATCTTCTTCAAAAAGGCCACAGAAATCACACTTGGTATAGCTGATATTAAATATCCTTCTCAGTCTATGTGAAGTGGGGAGCCTATACATTGCCACCTTCCATAGGAAAACTCTAATTTTGATAGGGATATATTTGGACCACACTAAGGATTTCCACCACATTCTAATTCCACCATCTTGAATAATATGGATAAGAACATTGGGTGAATAAAATCCTTTGGTATTCCAACTCCAAATTCTTTGTCCTCCTTATCCCTGAGAAACTGAATTTCTGAAGTGAGAGAATTCTGAGCAACTCCTCAAGTTCAGTTTCTGTTGGGTTTCTCCTGAGAATAAGGTTCATTTGGGGATCATTGTCATGGGATAGAACTTGAGCAACTGAAGCATTTTTGTTTTTAATAAGCTGATATAGATTAGGAGCTTGTTCAATGAAAGGAACATTTGATAACCATGTATCTTTCCAGAAACTAATATGTTCACCGTTGCCTATTTGAAAGCTGACTGCTGGGAGAATGACAACCTGCATCTGAGTAATATTTCTCCATATGTGAGACAGGTTATATGTCTTAGAAGGGTTCAACTCCTATCTAGAGGTATTGTGATAATACTTCTCCCTTACTATTTTAACCCGGAGATGGTCAACTTCTTCTCTTAATCTCCACAACCATTTAGTTAGCATGGCCTTATTGAAATGATGAATTTTGACCAAACCAACCCCTCCTTGGTCTTTACTTATGCATACTTTGTCCCAAGCAATGAGTTGAGGACCTTTCCCTTCTCTCTTCCCTCCTCTCAAGAAAAAAGAACTCTTCCTTGCCTCTATCATTCTTTCCACAGATCTTGGGACTTTAACGATGGATAGATGATAAGAAGCTAATGAGGAGAGGACTGACAATGAGAGAATCCATCTTCCACCATCAGAGAGAAATCTTGCTTTTCATCTATCTAACTTGTGATCAATTTTTTTAATCACCACATCCTAATCTCTTAGCCTAGTAGGACCACAAGATAATGGAAGACCCAAATATTTAATTGGGAAATAAGATTCTCTGTAGTTTAAAATCTCAGCCATGCAATCCAACCTATCATTGTCCAGATTTATCCCTACTATTTCATATTTTTGGAAATTAATACTAAGACCAGTAATAGCTTATGTTAAGACCAGCAGGATCTTCAAATTCCTCAACATACCCATATGGCCTGAGGAGAACAACAATGTATCGTCTGCAAATTGTAAATGAGAAAGTTGAAAGCCATTCCTACCAATCTTGAAGCCATGTATCAGTACTTCGCCAGCTGCTTTGTCCTAGAGAGAGATTATAACTTGACCTATGATAAGAAACAAAAGAGGTGAGAATCTCAATCCCCTTGAGTTATTGAAGTGACCACAAGGTTGCCTATTCAACAAAATAGAAAACATTGGAGTTGAGATACAACTCATAATCCAATTAATCCACTTTTGCTTGAAGCCCATAAGACCCAAGGATTTGTGAATACACTACCAGTTGACAGTATCAAATGCTTTCTTAAAGTCAAGTTTAATGACAATTCATTCCTTCTTGAGAATCCTTTGATTATAGATGGCTTTACTTGCTGCCAAAAAATTGTCTAAAATAAATCTTCCTTTTAGAAAAGCTGATTGGTTCTTATTAATAACTCTAATGTTGTCTTCATCATGTTGTCTTCATCATGTTGGCTAAGATCTTTGTGATAATCTTGTAAGAGCCATTCAAAAGACTAATCGTTCTGAATTCAGAAAGTTTTTCTGCACCTTCTGTCTTTAGAATAAGTACAATATGTGTAGAGTTGAGTCCCTTTATACATAGAGGTCTATCTTGAAATTCCTTGACCACTCTCATGAAATCTTCCTTGATAACATCCCAAAAAAAATTGGTAAAAGCCTAAATAAAATCCGTCCAAACCAGGAGATTTGTTCACATTCATGCTGAAAATAGCTTGTTTCACTTCTTCAAGGATCGGCAAAGAAAGGTCCTTGGCCAGGCTTCCATCCAACTTAGGGAGGATGTTTTCCTGCAGATGAAGGCTCCACAAATGGTCTTCTTTGAATAGGTTCTTATAGAAACATATGAAAGTGTCTTGGATATCCTTCTTGGAATCGATTAAGAATTTAAGAGGTCATCCACCTTGACTTGCTCAATCTTTAGGGATCTCTTTTTAGAACTAGCCATTGTATGAAAGAATTTAGTATTCTTATCACCCTCCTTCAGCCAATGCTCTTTAGCCCTTTGTTTCTATTTAATTTCTTCCATGAGGATCAGCTCATTATAATCATTCTTATATTTATTCAGGGCCTGAGATTCTTGCTCTGATAGATTCTGATTTTCAGCCTTGATTTCAAGATCATCAATATTCTAGATTAACTGTTGACGAATTACATTGATCTTACCAAAGGTTTGTGAAGACCCTTTCTTGATTTTACCTCTAACCCATTTGAGCTTTCTGGCAAAAGTCAAGCAAGCAAATTCTACAGAGGGAGCCTCTTTCCACCAACTGCTGACCAGCTCTTTAAAATCTTCATGTATGTGCCATTCCAGTTCATATCTGAAAAGTCTGTGATTTCTCCTTCACCCCAGTAGATACCAAGATAGGAATGTGATCAGAAACAGTCCTACTAAATCCTTTTAGTTGCGTCAAAGGAAAGTTAAGGAGCCATTTAGATGAAACTAGAACCCTATCAATTATGGATTGCACATTGGCTTGCTGAAGGTTGGACCATGTGAACCTTCTATTAGGAATGTCCAAATCCATCATGCCACAATCCCTTATCCAAGTACCAAAATCCTCCATATCATGAGTCCATTTTTGAGGACATGTCCTCTCCCAAGGGTATCTGACGCAATTGTAATCACCGAAGACACACCGTCCTTCTTGAAAAGTGTTGTAAAGCCTATATAATTCCTGGAAGAACTCCCCCCTGAGCTGACGATTGTGTGGCCCATACACTGAAGTAATGATCCCCTGATATCTATTGTCTATGGAGCAGAAATTAATTGAGATGCTAAATTTCCCACTGTCATACAAAGAGCCTTTCGATTTGTTCTCATTCCATAAGATAATATGTCCCCCACTGGATCCTATAGCTGGAACACAACACCATTTTGTCAGAATCAAACCACCTATTTTCTTAATAATAGCATCATCAACAGATTCCATCTTAGTTTCTTGAATACAAATGCAGTCTAGTTTGAGAGTCCTAATAGTATCTCTTATGGCTCTAAATTTAGCCTCCCCGTTAAGCCCTCTTATGTTCCACGCCAAGATATTCATTAATGAAGCAGTTTCTCCCCCCCCCCTTCCTGTTGTCTCCGAGGCAGTCCAACACTTCATTTTTCTGAACGAAATCCAATTCCCTTTTGCCAATCTTCACTCCACCCCCTTGACCATACTTCTTAGGAGAATTCTTCAATTTATCAGATCTAATAAGTTTCTTAACAAAACTCCTAATCATATCTTCTTTGCCTTCGAAAGAAACACTGATACGTCTTCCAAACTAAATGATCTCATATGGCCCAATCTCAGTAGTTTCTGGTGGTAGCACAGCTAACGGATTTGTAAAAACAAGAATCAAAGCCCTGCTGCAAGAAGCTTCATCTGACTCAACCGCACCTTCAGAAATGGAACATTGCCTCCTATCCTTCAGACAAGCTTGATCCTTCTAAGCACCCTTAATCAGCAACAAACTCGAGAAAGAAAGATCAGAGTGAATACGATCTTCCTTAACCTCGCAACGGTCCTCCCACCCCTGAGAACCTTTTACGAGTAGTTCCGGATTATGAAGATCTCGTCGTACTAACGTTCAGTGTCCAAAAGAACCGAAGTCAGATGGAAGGAGTTCGCTAGAAGCTGTTGCGGAGGATTCTAGTGCACCAGGCTGAAGTGCAGAAGGGTCGGGTAGGGAGGAAGGATCTGCGGGCCGGCTATCGGGTCGATCGAACGAACCGTCGTCGACCGGTGACTTACCCGATAAAGGTAAAGCACCCGAACCGTCGACCCCATTCGACTTACCCGATACGAAGATACCCGCCTCTACCCGATGGACCCGAGACTATTCGTCTTCCTCGCCCGAAGACGAGCCGCCTGTAGCCGGCAACGAAGACCAATGGGATTGTAGGAGCAAGCTTCGAGGGCAATTATCTCGACCCTCCCACCCCACCACCATTGCCTCGAGCAAAGCAGGGTCAGAAACTCCCGCCCACCACAGCACCCCCTCGGGTCTCCTAAAGGAATCAAGACAATCATTAATACCGACACCACACCAAGTCTGAAGGGAGACAAGACCGCTCGGAAGAAGCGAAGAATAGCGAGTCACAAAGTCATGACTCGGGAGCTCCTTAACATCTTAAGGAGGACTCTTTGCTAGAGTGACAGAAGACTTGGCTCCTTCCTCGACGGTCCCTTGTTTCTAAAGCCACACCTTCGACTCTCTGTGTTTTTTATAATAGGAAGCCACCTCCGCCCAAGTCCAGTTGCATTGCTGAGAAGTCGAATTCTCACAACTTGCTGTTCCACCTTGATACTAACCTGGAAGCTCTTGCCAGAGACCTTGATCGTCAACTTCCCCGAGATGGACTAAATGTGCTCCACCTCGACTAACACTCTGGCAGACAAGAGCTTCGACAGAAGGGAGTTTCTATCCACAGACTTGAGGGGGCCAGAACTATCTATGATGCTTTGGAAGGTCTCAACATTCCAAACGTTCAATGGAATGCCTTCTAGTATACACCAGAAGCAGGGGCCATTGTTAGCTGGAACAGTACCCACATCCACTGTCCAAGGGGCACAACTGATCTTAAGATCTCCATTGGATAGAAATACAGCCTCCTTCTTATGGAGAGGCCATTTATCCCCTGAAGCATGAACCAGAAACTTGTTTCCTTAGAGTTCCTTAATAGTCCATGAATACACAGCTTTCCATTTGCTTTGCAACATGTAGAGAATATTGGAGCTCAGGGAAACATGGTCAACCATAGCTACATTGCCACAAAATAAGGTCTCCACCACCAAGCATTTCTATAAAAATTCTACAGACTCCTTTATTGCCAGAGACCAAGGGATAGAGACAATACCACTGAGTGAGGGACCTTTAGCAGGGAAGCAAAGAGGACTACCATCATCCTCTCTGGAAGAAGAAGGCCTTCTGGTAGGAGGAATAGTATTCTTCTTCCGACAATGATTAGCTCAGATGGCCTACACCCTACAAGAGAAGCACCTAACGGCCTCTCTACATTCCTTGGCTCTATGCCCTTTCTACAGGCACCTGAAGCACTCATCAAACTCCACCAGAAAAGATGATGAGCTCTTCTTCTCTATAGGACGAGAGAAATTTTTCCTACGGATGACCAATTGCCAACCTTCATCAACTTCCCATGACTCTGCTCTCCGCTCTACTCCTGCTCTCACCTCCCCTCTCGCTCCATCAAGTACTGACGTTAGAGGAGAGGTTCCTGCCTACCTAATCCTCGTTCTGCCCCTGTTTACATAACACACAGAGGTAAAACCAGAATAAAACATAATAACATGTAGAAGACTGACCAAAAGACAAAACAGCCCCTACACTTAACATCTATTTATTACTACACTCCCCCTCAAGTTGAACATAGATATTTAGCATGCCTAGCTTGCCAATCACATTTGAAAATTGCTCCCTTGGAAGACCTTTGGTGAAGACATCTACAAGCTGTTGCCCAGTATTTATATAGGGTATGCATAAATCCCCACTGTCTAATCTTTCCCTGATGAAGTGCCTATCAATCTCAATATGCTTGGTCATGTCATGCTGGATAGGATTATTTGCAATGTTGATAGCAACCTTGTTATCACAATAGAGCTTCATCGGCAGCTGTACTTTCACTCCAAGGTCTTGAAGAAAAAAATTTAACTAAACAAGCTCAGCTACAGACTGAGCCATGGCCCGGTATTCAGCTTATGCACTGGATCTAATACATACATACTGCTTCTTACTGCTCCAGGTAACAAGATTGCCACCCAAAAACATACAATAGCCTGTTGTGGATCTCCTATAATCCTGTAATCCAGCCCAATCAGCATCAGTGTACCCTTCCAGAGTAAGATGATTGCTCTTAGAAAATAGAAGACCTTTTCCTGGGTAGGACTTTATGTATCTCAGAATTTTGTCCACAGCTCCACGATGAGATGTACAGGGCGCATGCATAAATTGACTAACTATGCTAACAGCATAGGCAATGTCAGGCCTAGTTAAGGATAGATATAACAATTTCTCAATTAGTCTATGATATTTCCCTTTCTCCCCCTCAGACAAAATTTCACCATCTGAGATACTCAGTCTATGATTTGATTCAATAGGCTACAGTTCTGCGTCCAAGCTTCTCCGTTTCTTTCAGTAGGTCCAGTGCATACTTGTGTTGGCACCAAGGTTGGCCGTACCGGCCGATACCAGTACGTACTGGTATCCGCCAGCACTGGTACCCATGCCTATAAAGAGTATCGGCTGACACCGGGCCGATACTAGCCAGTACGTACCGGTACCGGTACCCACCAATACCAGTACCGGTACCAATACTGTCATCCATGGTTGGCACACAAATTCATCTAGATGATCTGCTCACTTCAATGCCCAGAAAGTATCTCAGCTGCACCAGGTCCTTGATTTCAAACTCTTTTGCTAGATTTTTCTTCAATAGTAATTTTAACATTGTTGTCTCATGTGATAATCATGTCATCAACATACACTAGTAAAACCACAACTTTACAATTAACCCATTTTGTAAATAGAATATAATCTGCATTTTCCTAGATGAAGAAATATATGACCATTAGTACTCAGAACCTCTCAAACCAGGCTCAAGGGGACTGTTTTAAGCCATACAAAGCCTTATTCAATCTGCGCACTTTGCCACCAGTGATCATTCCTGGAGGCGGCTGCATATACGCTTCTTCTGTAAGCTCACCATTCAAAAATACATTTTTGACATCCAACTGATACAATTCCCAAGAATAATGGGCAGTCATAGCAAGAACCACTTTAACTGTGTTCAACTTGGCCACTGGTGCAAAGGTTTCCTCATAATCAATTACAAACGTTTGAGTAAACTCCTTTGCAACCAGTCTTGCTTTTAATCTTTCCCCACTACCATCAGCTCTACACCTATTTTGAACCAACCAACTTCTTCCCTTGGCGAGGATCAACAAAAACTCAAGTATTGTTCCATTTGAGGGCATCCATTTCTTCCTCCATAGCCTTCACCTACAGCTGGTCGCTAGTGGCATCTGTGAACGTTAGAGGATTTGAACAAGAAGAGAGGGCAGCAATAAAGGTTTTGTAAGAAGGAGATAGTTGTGAGTAACATAGGTACTTTTAGATAGGATGTTTGGTGCACTCTCATACACCTTTACGGACAGCAATAGGTTTCTCAAGATCCTGCTCATTTTGCACAATTTCAGCTGGAACAACATCAGAATCAATGGGTTTAACTGAATCAATAGGAAAATTAGGTTCAGTGTTCAGAACCTTACCAACTTCTTAGGATAATAGATATGCAGAACAGTCTGTCACAGTATCAAGTCCTAAGTTCTCAGCTTGCTTTTGAACTTTTGATGTTCTGACATAGTGCTTCAGTTCAATCCCCTGCGTGCTAATATCATGGCTTTTTTTAGGGAGTGCAGGTTCATCACTTGTGACATCCCTGGAGGGGGAAACAACATCAGGGATAGTCAAGGGTGTTGTTGAAATTTAAGAACCCTCTCCCTCAGACACATTTTGGGAGTGATAATATGAATGGGATTCAAAGAAAGTGACATCTTTCACAACATATTTTTTTCTTTGTCAGAAGGTCATAGCATTTGTAACCCTTTTGAGTGGGAGGGTACCCAAGAAATATCCCACGAATAGCATTGGCATCAAGTTTAGATTTACCAGGGGCTAGATCACGGATAAAACACTTTCAAGGGCAGAGGATAACGGGAGTTCTGAGGTTGAAGAATAGAGTAGGGGGTCCGAAACTGGAGGACTCTGGATGGCATTCAATTGATGACATATGCAGCAGTGAGTACCGCCTCTATATAGAACCTTTTAGGGAGACTATGATAGAGGAGTGCCCGAGCTGTTTTAAGAAGATGGCGATTTTTCAGTTCAGCTATTCCATTTTGTTGAGGAGTATAGGGACATGATGACTCGTGAATAATCCCTTTATCCTCGAAAAAGATATTTATATTTTTTTTCAAAGTATTCTTTTACCTTGTTTGAACAGAAAACTTTTATTTTCTTTTCAAACTGATCTTCTACCATGTTCTCAAACACATGTATGACCTAGGGCACATCCTCTCTGGACTTCATAAGATATACCCAAGTACAGTGAGAAAAGTCGTCAATGAAGATGATAAAATAACGGTGACCATCAATAGAGGGAACAGAAGCAGGACCCCACACATCAGAATGAACTAACTCAAAAGAAGTGGAACTTTTATTCATAAAAGCAGGAAATGGAGTTCTACAATGTTTTGCAACATGACAGGTTTGACACTGAATAGACTGAATGTCTATTTTCTGGAACAATGATGGAAACAAATATTTCAATACTGAAAATGAAAGGTGTCTTAGATGGAGATGCCACAGTTGTATCTCCCTTATTTTCTTAGACAAGACACTAGTGCTTGAACACTGAAGAGAAGCATTATGCTGGGACTGGAGCTGATAGCCTGATAGAGACCTCCTGCTTCACGTCCACTCCCAATTAGTTGGCATGTCCTCAGGTCCTAAAACACACAATGAGTGGGGAAAAAGATTATGGAACAATTCAAGGATTCTGTAAGACTGCTCACATAAAACAAATTTATGGACAATTTTGGAACATGTAATGATAAGGATAAGTTAAGATGCTCACCCAGAGATATAGTGCCTTTCCCAGCTATGGTAACTATGGTACCGTCTGCAATGGTCACATTATCTTGTCATGAGCATAATGCATAAGAAGTAAAGAGGTTAGGGTACCCATCATGTGCTCAATGGCCCTTAAATCGATGATCCAAGAGTGTCCACTATACTGTGAGGCAACACTGAGTGTTGTCCCATAAGTACCTAACAGGCTAGTGGATGATGAGGGTGTCAAATGTGAGAGAAACCGTTGAAGGTTGACTACATCGGAGGTGGACAGCCCCACGAAGCTTCCTTGTGTTCCTGCTGATGCATTCTTTTCTGAAACAGCCCCAGAAGGCTGTTGTGTGACCTTTGTAGCAGCAGCATCCCCTTTATTTTGCTAGCCTTTCCTGAACTTGAGCGGCTTCTTATCGAGATACAGCTCCCAGCAGAAGGCCACAGAGTGATTGGATTGCCCACAATGCAAACACTTCATCTCACCTTTATGTGAATCCTTTCATGTGCCATCTCCCTTTTTTAATTTCCCGTATTGGTGCTAATAAGGGTAGAGTGATCACCAATATTGGCCCATCCTGCATCAACCTGCACAGTCTTCCTCCGTCTCTCTTCAGTGACCACCTTCTTGTAGCATTGTTCAAGAGATGGAATGATCCCAAAATTCAGAATATGAGATCGCAGTCCCTTGTAATCAAAGTTGAGCCCATGAAGGAACTTAAGAACCCTTTAGTCTTGGACATGCTTCAAGTACTTCTTGTGGTCCGCAACAGTATCCCTGTCCTTTATGGCAAAGAAATCATGTTCCTCCCATAATGCTCGCAGGGCACGATAGTATTCACATACAGAGTGTGTGCTTTGTTTAGTGTCATGGATAGCAACTTCAAGATCATACAGATTCACAGGATTGGCCTTCTCACAGTACATCTCTTCAAGGATAAGCCACATTTTTCTTACAGTTGACATCCTCACAATATACTTCAATTGTCCATCAGTCACGGAGCTAAGAATCCATGTTTTCACAATAATGTCTTGATGTTCCCATTCCTCATACTTCTCATCATCAATAGGAGGTAATTTTATCCTCCCATTTATGTATTTAACTTTGGATCTTGCACTGATAAAAGTCTTAATGGTTGTTGCACAATCCAAGTAGTTGGAGTCATTCAACTTCACAGGGGAAAGTTGAAGGTGAAAATTTTCCCCCTTGTTGTCACACCTAGAGGACACTTCGTTTGCTGTCACCTCGGATGTTTCCTTGGAAAAAGAGTGGCAGTAGAAAGAGGGGTAGCCGGCCTCTCACAACCCTCAAACAAGGGTGTTGAATCAGAGACAGCTTCCACAAAATCCTAACCAGGGTATATGCAGCAAAAAGTGATGGCCGGCCTGCTCAAAAACTGAGCAAGGAGCTTGGACACCCCTCACATAGGCTGCGGTCCACAAAAAGAACCCTAACCAGGGTTTCGGTGTAGAGAGGGGGGACTGGCCCCCTATAAACACAGAATAGAGGGAGCGGACACAAGAAAAACTCCATAACAGGGCAGCGGTCACCTCCTCTGGTTCCAAAGGCAGTGGAAGTGGCAGAGCAGCAAATGGAGGGATCCGCAGGCCAAAAAAACTTCAGAATAGGAGAGCCGGTCCCCAAGAATCCCAGAACAGGGGAGCCGGACCGGTCCTGTGTCGTTTCTTTTTTTTTGTGCAGAGCTCCTCCACCAAGATGATAGTTGGATGCTCCACCGGGCAAAGAAAAGAGGGCCAACCGGCCTAGGGTTTACTCCTCCTCTCTCACACGCTCTGATACCATGAATAAAGAGGAGAACAAGGCTTGGAGAGGCAGAGAAGTGGTGCGGCTGGCTCTCTCTCTCTCAAGTAGAAAGGCCGGCCAGCCCTCACATGACTATATATATTAGGGCAAAAGCATTACAAATATCAATGATTGTTCTGCCCCTATTTACATAACACACAAGGGTAAAACCAGAATAAAACATAATAACATGTAGAAGACTGACCAAAAGACAAAACAGCCCCTACACTTAACATCTAGTTATTAATACACTCCCCCTCAAGTTGAGCATGGATATTTAGTATGCCTAGCTTGCATATCACATTTGAAAATTGCTCCCTTGGAAGACCTTTGGTGAAGACATCTGCAAACTGTTGTCCAGTATTTATATAGGGTAGGCATAAATCCCCACTGTTTAATTTTTCTCTGATGAAGTGCCCATCAATCTCAATATGATTGGTCATGTCATGTTGGATAGGATTATTTGCAATGTTGATAGCAGCCTTGTTATCACAATAGAACTTCATCGGCAACTGTACTTTCACTCCAAGGTCCTAAAGCAAAAATTTTAACCAAGCAAGCTCAACTACAGACTGAACCATGGCCCGGTATTCAGCTTCTGCACTGGGTCTAGCACATACAGACTGCTTCTTACTCCTCCAGGTAACAAGATTGCCACCCAAAAACACATCAGCATCAGTTGGGGGGTGTGCATGTAACTGGTTTGGGGGGGGGGGGGGGCTGCCTCCCTCCTTTCTCCTTCCTTTATTGCCCCATCCATCTCTTTTTTCTTTCTGCACTTAATGAAGGAGACCCCCCCACCGGTTTAGACTTTCAGTGGGAACTGGTAGGGGGTGAAGCCTTCTTCCCTCCCTCTTTTTATGGCTCCATTAAAGGCCTTTAATGGGGCTTTCTTAATTCCTTTTCTTGCCCCTCCTTCTTTCTTTTCTTTTTTCTTTTTTTTTGCTTTTGTACACTCCAAAAAAAAGGGTTCAACAACATTGAATTTCTTCTATGTGATCTAAACTCATCAATTGTTCTTTCCATCTACATACTTTTTGAACTCTCTCATTTCTCCATTCACTTGCCCATGTTTTAACCCTTTCTTTCAATACTCTTGGCTTCCAAAACAGCTTCTGAGGACATGTATAATATGTGCTTCCATGATTGATGAACTAGTTCAATAAACTTCTAGTTAGTTTTTTTTTTTTTTTTTTTAGAAAATTATGGTGTGTACCACCAAATTTATTGAAAAAAATTCTCGTTAGTTAGCCAAATATTCTCAATTCTGAAGCTGTTATTCCTTATGACATTTTCTTCTGAAAGAAATTGTGGGTTATACCACCAATTTTATTGAAAATAAACAAAGGTAGTACAATCAAATGGTAAGGTGAGGTTCCTCAACCATCACAACTGCATAGAAACTACAAAAGAAAGAACAAAACTAACTCATTAATCTTAATAAACTACCACTGCACTGCATCGATCATATGCCTATTGCTATCAATATTCAACTTGTGGCAGTGTCTCGATGCTTTCTTCGTTGAGAACCATCTCCTATACTGCACTTTTCTGTTGCATCTTTTAGTAAACTTTGCAGCTCTCTCCCCCCCTTGAGGGTTTTGTTGGACCTGTCTACCATAGTTTCTGCATCCCGCCAAAGTTTGCGTGACTGCCTAGCTTAGCCTTGATTGACTTGTAACACCAAAACTGATGCTTTCTCAATTATTTCCTCATTACTCCAATCAGAGGGGAAGTTTGAATTTGAACTTGAATTTCAAGTTGATACCTTGTTATTTTGGATATCCTTTGGACTAACCTTGTCGTTTAATTTCTGCAGATCTTGGGCCAAACCGTCAGCCTCCTGGAAGATTTCTCTATCCAGGGAATTATTGACATGTCTTGCTGCAGAAGATCTGCTTGAAGATTGCAGACTGCCCTTGATATGCGCTCCCGTAGAGGCTATCTTTCCCTGGATAGATCCAAGATTTCTCTGTGTCCAGGGAATTATTGACATGTCTTGCTGCAGAAGATCTGCTTGAAGATTGCAGACTGCCCTTGATATGCGCTCTCGTAGAGGCTATCTTTACCTGGATAGATCCATGATGTGTGCTAGGAGATCCCTGATCTGATGCCAGCTCACAGATTCCTTGATTTTGCACAACTAGAGAACTGCTGATTTGTGAACCTACTCTAAATGGACTTGCCACGGATGCATTGGATCTTTGCAAAGTAATTTTCCTCCTCCTATGATCGACTTGTAAAGGATGAGTCCTTCGCTTGCAAGACTTGCAGGCACGAAGACCTTCTACAATTTGGGATGCCAGCTGGGATATGGCTTCTTCCCAAGCGACCTCAGTGGAAACAGCAATGTTTTCCTTTTCTTTCTCATTTGCTAAAAGTAATTTACAATCTGACTCGCACACTATTGAAATACAACTGAGCCGAGTTACTGTATCCCAACTCAGGCGTTGTGGTTAACACAGCTGAGTTTGGCTTGGACAAGTCGGTCATCTTCTTCCTCTGATGGGGTTGGACAGGTCTAACTGCTGAATCTCTCTCCTGACGAATTCTATAATTCTGATAAGACTGCACAACTTCTGCATATGTCCAGTTCATATCACTGGAAGAAATTTGATATTCAGACTTAATGCTAATCCAAAATTCTGAATCACCCCATCTCAGCTTGAGTGTACTTGGAATCTCTGAAATTTGATCTGAGACAACTAACACTCGAGCAAATTCCAGATGATCCCAAGAGGCTGTTGCTCTGTCAACCTCTTTCAGTTTTCCAAAAGTCTTAGCAATACAATTAAAAGCTTCAATACTCCATAATTGCAAAGGAATACCGTAAAGTCAACACCAAATGCTAATACCTTCTCTACAATAGTTGTTCCTAATCCACACTGATATTCCTCATACAATAATTTTTGAAGTTAAAATAAGCCTGGTTAAGAGCTTTATACCTGCTGATTTCATTAGGAAAAAATGCAATGAAATGCCTGTTATCCAGAACCCCAATCTTCCATGCATGTTCAGATGGCCATCGTTGCTGCAGAGCACTGGTGATTTTCCTCTTTATTCAGCGTCCCTTTGAGAATAACACCCACTATACAATTTGCCAACCTCTGAAGATTCTTCTCGAAAGTCGGGAACCACGGTGCCTCTACTGCAGAAATCTTATTAACCACCTTTTCCACAAATCTCTCTGTTTTAGCCTCGTGGAATTTATCATCCTCTGGATTTGAGGATATACCACCACTACACATCACACAACTATGACCAATGGCATTGCAATGCCAACTGACAATAGCACTCCGGCATGTGGATGCATGATGCCCCTTTCCTAGACAACGAAAGCATTTGTTGCTGTAGACACCAGTGCTCCATGGGTTGACCAACAAATTTTGATTTCCTTCAACACTGGTTGGAACTACGCCTGTTGGAGTGAGACTTTTTTCCACTCACCTTTGTGCATGCAGAAGGGCATGATTGCCTGCCGGATGGAATGATGTGAACAAGATCCTTTGGGGCCTCCCTGTTTGCAACCTTATTATCATCGCTCCCGCTGTCTCCCTCTCTCTCGTTATCTCCCTCACTCATCTCCAACTGGATTCACTTTTGTTTATATTACAAAAAGGTGTGCTGTTGCACTACAAGATCAAACGGTAGTTTACAAGATTGTTGACAGGAAAGTGGGGAAAGATGACAGGAACACAAGCAGAACAACATGGTAATGGGCTATGTCTTTTCTTTATTCCTTCTGACATTGTTATCACAATCCAACACTATGGCATTATGTTCCGAAACAACTCCTTGGTAGTAAATAAATTCTTGCCTGAGGAAAAATAAAAATAAATTCTTGCCTGAGGATAAATAGCCTTCCATCTGTTATCCACAAAATTCTGTCCAGTTTAGGTAAAGAATGATCTTTCCTACCATTACTCCATGTGAATATGCCTTGTGCCAATTGCAATTCCATGAGCCCAGAGTCTTCAACCCAATCATTGAAATTGTTCATTCCAACTGTTATATGATTTTCCCTGTTTCTATCCACCAGCGACCTCACTTCATTAAAGTCACCCAAAAACACACCAGGGCACATCATGGCCATTATGAAGTTCTTTCAATTCTTCTCACATCAGCTTTCCTCTAAGAACAGTACTCGGGTCCATATACATTAGTCAGCATCCAGCTTTCACCTTGAGAACCTTTCCTTAACATGATGGAAACATGAAATTCTCCAACTGTTAAGAAGTCCCCATTCCATATATCTGAGTCCCATGCCACAAGTCCCCATCAGCTTTTCTTGAAGGCAGATTTATCCTAGACAATTTTCTTGCAACTAGTGAAGCCATACATAATCAAAAGATTATAAAGAAAGAAGGTGTTGTTATCAAGCTGGATTTTGAGAAGGCCTTTGATACTGTCGGCTGGAACTATATCCACAAAGCCTTGGGCCTCATGGGTTTCAAACAAAAATAGATAAGCTGGATCTTGAACTGTATCTCAACCCCTAGGTTTTCCATTTTGTTCAATGGTCTACCATGTGGTCTTTTTAGTAGTTCTAGGGGTTTGAGACAAGGAGATCCAATATCACCACGCTTGTTCCTTGTTATAGGTTAGATCATAAGCTCCCGCTAGGATAAGACAGCTGGTCAAGGATTGATAGACGGTTTCAACATTGGTAGGAATGGTCTTCACCTCACACATCTTCAATTTGCAGATGATACCTTGTTGTTTTCTTCAGGGCACTTTGGTATGTTGAGAAATCTGAAAATCCTGTTGGTCTTGACAGAAGCTATATTTGGGCTTAGCATCAATTTCCAAAAATCTGAGGTAGTAGGAATCAATTTGGAGAAGTCAAGTTAGACTGCATAGCTGAATTACTAAACTGCAGAGTGTCTCATTTTCCAATCAAATACTTGGGGCTTCCTATATCCTATGGTCCTTTAAGCTTAAGGGATTGGGATGTGGTCATTAAAAAGTCTAACCATAGGCTAGAAGGTTGGAAAGCCATATTCCTTTCAGATGCTGGAAGATGGATCCTCTCTTTATCAGTTATTTCCTCACTTGCCACCTATCATCTTTCCATTCTAAAAGTTTCAAGAGCTTTGGAAAAAAATGATAGAGGCTAGGAGGAGATCCTTCTTCTGGGGGGGAGGAAAGAGAGATGGGAAAGGCCTTCATCTTATAGCCTGGGATAAAGTTTGCAGAAGCAAGAATCAAGGAGGGGCTGGCCTGATTACAGCTTATCATTTCAATAAGGCCTTGCCTGTTAAATGGCTGTGGAGGCTGGGGGAAGATGAAGACCATCTTAGGATTAAAATAGTTAGGGCTAAATATTATCTCAAATGTTCTAAATGGGATTTGAATCCTTCAAGATCCTACAATTTGTCCCACATCTAGAGGAACATTGTTCATTTGCAGACTCTGGTTCTTCCAGCAATCAGTTTTATTTTGGGCAATGGAGAAAATATCAGCTTTTGGAAAGACAAATGGCTCTCTAATGTTCCCCTCATTGACCAGACTCCTAGTATTTACCAACTTGCTGATAATAAAAATGCAACAGCAGTCCAGGTTCTCTCCCAAGACAATGATGTTCAATGAAACCTTAACCTCCGAAGAAATCCAACAGAATTTGAAATAGGAGAGTTATTCAGAATCCTTCATAACTTCAAAAGTTCATCTCATTAGGGGTCAGGAAGATAAAAAGAATTTGGACTTGGAATAGTAAAGGATCATTTTCATCTAATATTCTAACTACTATCATGCAAGATGATGGTATCAAAGTATGGGGGAAATCCTTAGTGTGGTCCAAGTATATCGCAGTCACAATCAAAATGTTCCTATGGAAGGTGGCTTTGAGTAGGCTTCCTACATCCCAAAAACTGAAGAGTATCTTTAACTTCAACAACTCATTATGTGTTTTATGCGGGCTGTTTGAAGAAAATCAGAACCATCTTTTCTGTCATTGTGGGATCATCAATTATCAGTGGAAACTCCTAACCAAGGCTCTAAGATTTCAGTGGGTGGAACCTCTTGATTCCCTTCATCTCATGCAAGGGTGGTCAGTTTTCTGTACTAATCAGCCTGACAGGAAGATGTGGTCCTTGTTCCTTCCTGCCATGCTGTGGTCCATTTGGTTAGAAAGAAACAACAGAAGATTCAATCATGAGTTCAGAAACCCCTCCATAATTCTTCAAAGAGCCATTAACTGGGTGAAGGAATGGGGGAGAGCAGTTGATATCTGGTTTGTCGCAGAAGGAGATATTATTTCCAGGGCTGTTACATGGAAAAAAATTGTTATGATCTTAGTTTCCCTGAGGCACTGCTGTTAAATTCTTTTTTATTTCCTTAGTAAATTAGAAGCATAGGGTCTGCGGCGTCTGCCTCTCTTTTCTTTGTGGAGGGGTTATGGGGTTGGCTTTCAGCCATGATGTTCGTTCTTTGGCCATGGCCTTTGGCCTACTTTGTATCATCTTTTATCTTCAGTGAAATGTGACTTTATGTCACCTTCCAAAAAAAAAAGTATACCTCCAGAAAGACCTTCAGGTCTCCTAAATGCAAATGCCACATTCTTATACTCTGTTGCAGCTTTAGCAAAAGCATCCGACATCATTGCCACCTTAGTTTCACACTAGTTCAATTCTTCTACTCCTCACAATGTCCCTCACAGCTAACTGCTTCACCTTATCATTCATCCCCCTGATATTCCAAGACAAAGCTTAAATTATTGCCCTTGGTTCCCCTCCTGATATAGCACAATTGCTTTATCTAATTGGGCCTTCGAAGCATTTGAGACTTTCAAGAGATTTCTCAATTCCCGCTGGCCTTTCTTTTTATACCTTGGTTCCACACCATTGTCCCCATATTTTACGAAATTGGCCAACTTGCCCTTGTAACTGCAGGCCCAATCCCGTGGATTTAGCCAAAATTTCTTGATCTTCCCAATCTTCCAGAAATATTCCATTCTTTCTGCTTTTAGAAATCGGCATCTCATTTGATCTTTCTGCAAACAGGCACCCAGGCAATTCCAGGTTGTCGTTGACAATCCGAGAAGGTGAAAGAGGAGAAGGGGATATTGGAGGGGGTCCCGCTGTCTTGTGTTTGCACACCTGTTATGGGAGCTGAAACCAACACTTTCCCCAGACCCCCCCCCCTTTTCCACATGACCTTCCATAGATGGAAGATCAATATACACTGGCGCTGAGCTTTGTTTGATGCATATATCTCCTTGACACCTAGAATCTTGGTACACAAGATCCAGTTGCTCTGGTTCGCCATCTTCATCATGCTCATTACTTGCTGAGTATGGAAGGTCTTTCTTCTCTACCCCTCCTTTCCTCATTCGTGAATAAACCTAGCATACCTCCCCTTCCTCTTATTCTTTAAATCCTTACTAATGTCGTCGACCACTTGGGACCTGGGACGCAATAGCCTCCCTCCACATAATGTCAGCTGAAATACCAACATTACCCTCCTTTTCTTCCCTCCATTTACTATTTTCTGCTGGGTAAAAATACCATCTTCAACAAAGTTTGACAACCTCACCCCCTCCAACAGCCCTTCACCTGACGCATTCAACATGTGACCCACTGAGGCCTCACGTGTTACATTAAGCACTCCTTTACAAACCAATTCCTGATGAGTCAATTCCATTAGACTCGTCATCTACTTCCTCCCGCCAGAAGCCTCCATACCCTAGACTCCCTATATTTCCAGTATTCTTGAACGACTTCAGCATACGTCCAACTATCATCAACCTTGGACATGATTCGGTTAGCATCCATCTTCTCATGTTCCTGCTTCAAAGAAATCCACATGTAATCCAATGTCCAGTGAATCTTTACAAATTCCGGTACAACCACGACTGCATCAGATTCAATCAAGATTCTTGCAAAACCCAAGTTTGACTAACATAAAGTGCCTTTGCATATTCCTCTAAGAATACCATAAGAAGATATTAAAGAATAAAACACCTCTGCATCCCATAAAAATATAAGGCATCCCTTTCACTTGAAACCAGCGAGTTTTCCGTTTCTTGGCTACAGTCGCTCCAAAGCTTGGCTTCCACGAAGACCATGACAACTCCCCCAATTGCTCCAACATCAGGCTTCTAATCTTCAAAGAAGGCAGCCAAACCATAATAGCAGAATCATTCACCTCCACTATTCTCCACCATTTCACCTCCGGCCATTGTAAACTTGACTACACTTGACTTTCATGATCAGATGGTGTAAAAATTTTTAAAGGCATCAAAAATAGAAATATTATAATTAGAAGTTTAAACCCCTTAATTGGGGATTAAAATTAAACTTCAAAGGATATAAACAACCCTAGGGACTAATTGGAGTAATTTTCTATCTTTTATTATTTTTTTAAAAAATTAAGTATATTTTTATGCACAGCCAATTGGACAGCTATAGTTGAGTTTCACAATTGATTGGTGTAATTTAAACCTCAAGGAATAGGAACAACCCTAGGGGATAATTGAATATTTAAAATTTTTGATCTTCTCAGATGAAGAATCTTTCTCAAATGAAAAAGACAGGGTGAGATTAGAGAAAAAACAGATTGTGGCTGTTAGACACAGAGGAAGCCTATTTGGATTCCCATGCCATCCTAAAAAAGAAGGATAGCACAGGAATCTATTGTCAGAGCATCTAATGCTCTCTTACTTTACAACTTTTTCCTGAAATTTAAAAACAACACACTTTTGTCACTATTTCTTTTTGAAAGGACAGGGCAAAAGGATAATTAACTATGTGCATTTACTATTCCAAATCTCTTTTTACTTTTCACATGCTAGACCTCATTTAAAAACTAATGCTGATGTCATCGTCACTTAAATTGAATTCCCTTAAAATTCATACCCTCCAAACCTTTCTCAAATGGAGCCTTAGATGAGACTAGAAGACAACAGAAAGGAGACCAGTGGGTAATTGACACGTAACCCAAGTTCTAACCTTCCATGTATCTTTCCTTTGTGATATGAGAATTGAGTTAAGCACTTTAGAAGTGTTTTATATGAACCAATTTGACACAGTCTAGTTTCATTGCAGAGTCCGAGTCAAGGTCCACATCCATGCCTTTTGTGGTGGTTTTTCTTCATGTTGCCTTGTCCTATGTATTTAACTGCATGAATAGTTGTAGCCATATGAATATTGCCCCATTTATTCAAATAGCATTGAGGCGGCCTTATTCCTGGATGGACGTAAATCAAATAAGTAGAGCAATGAATGAGACGGAAAAAGTTTCTAGAAGGAAGGAGCAAGGGAGGGTACGGTTGCAAAGAATAGAGCATTCAACAATAATTTTTTAGAAGGTGACATAAAGTCACAATTCATTAATTAGTAAGAGAAAATTACATGGAGAAAACCCAAGAAGGCTACACAACCTGATTGGGACATTCCCCCATCCAAGTCCCCATCTCAGCGCAACAAAATTTACATATATTCTGTTTTATCAAAGAAATAAAACAGAAATACAAGGTAAAGGCAACATCAAAGAATCAATCCTCTCCACAGTCTGGTCTTCTCAAAAATAACATCGCACTTCCCATTTAGAATATCAGCAGCTCTTCCCCATTCTTCCACCCATCTAAACGAACTCTTCAGTAGTTCATTAACACTACTAAATTGGTCACTGAATTTTCTCCTATTTCTCTCACACCAAATTGACCACATCAGAGCCGGACAGATGAGAAACCACACTTGTTTAAGGTCTGTAAATGGACAGACAGCAGCCCACCAGTTTAGAAGATCCAACACCGAAGACTGCTCCACCCAGTTCAGTCCAAACAATCTGCAGAGAGTCTTCCATTGAGTAATAATAATGCCACAGCCACAAAATACATGCTTTTGGTCCTCCTCAAAGACAGCACAAAAAACACATAAAGAACTCCCGGAGAAATGAAACTTCTTGGCCCTCTTTCCCGTAAGAATTCTGGACCAAGCAAGCTTCCACAAAAACACCTTAATCTTGTTTGGAAGATAATTGGACCAAATTAAATCCTTCCACCAAACCCTGCAGCCACCATCATTTAACATCCGAACAATGGACTTAACCGAAAACAGCCCATTATTAGTCCACCTCCAAACTCTCTTATCAAGCACCTGTCCAGAAATCCTAACTTCACTGATAAGATTAATCAAAGATAAGAATTCCTCTGTTTCCACTTCCGTAAGATCCCTTCTCATCATCAAATTAATCTGTCCTGCAGCATTATAAGGTAAAACTTCCTCAACCGAAGCCTCTTTATTATGAGTTATGTTGAACAGATTGCTAAATTGAGAAGACAGAATCACACTAGAACACCATCTATCAGTCCAAAATCTTGTATCACAACCATTACCCACATGGATATCAAAGGAAATGGCCATGAAATCAGCACTCTTAACTATATTCTTCCAAATGGGAGACAAGTTGTAGCTGGTTGAAGGGTAGAGACTCCATTTATTCTCAACATAAAAGTACAAATCGTTTACAATAACAGCCCAGAGAGTACCCAAACAATCCCCTTTGCTCTAGTGCTTTAACCAAACCAAAATACTATAATTCAGTTAAACAAAAGATAACTAGGAGCTATTATGACTTCTGCAAATTCAATACAGAGATTTAGCTCATGATGCATAATAACTCCTGGGAAACAGTACCTCTTATACCAAGAGAAGTCGTTAGGTATGCTTGCTTTAGCATTCTTAAGATGATCAAGCTGCACCAAAATATCAAGCAACTTTAACATGGACCTGGGTAAAACAAGGATTAAAAGCAACCTGGTCACCATATAATGACTGTTAACGTCAATGATTTTCAGATAAATAAATACAGAAGCAATAGAAGCTAAAATGAGGAATAAAGGCTAAAATAACTTGTCTACATTTCTATAGCATTTTGCCAATGATATTTCCAGATAGTGGACGGGACTATAAAACATAATAACACATCAAGATTCTTACATCAATGCAGCTCACTCAATTGTTTCATGTTTATTATCGGTTAAGGATGTTAACAAATGAAAAAAATGCTCATTAATTATGTCAGACTTCTTGAAAGTGGCATTAACTCCAAAAGCCATCATGACCCTTAGAGCCTTATTCTAGTTTTTTGGGGTCGGCTACATGAATCCTCGCCATTTTAATCTACCTAATGCCATATTTGTGATTAAACCTAGGAATGTCAAGTCCTTTCTTACTACATCTAAACACTTCTTTAGATATCTCTGGAGTTCTTCTACACTCCACTCTAATTTAAGCATTGACTCTGTCAGTAAACAGAGGGAAATAAGACAAAGGAGGTAACCAAACTGCATGGGATCTTAATCCCTTTCCTAACATGCTGTACTTTGTTCAAACTCTTCACCATCATAAACTGCTATATGCTTCTTAATATTGGTATCAGTGATGGACATTTTATATTCATCTATACTTGACATTTTCTCTGAAGGTATCTAAACAAGCTGGCTGTGATCCACTAGGAGACACCCTGGCTACCATTCCCAAGAGAGGCATGCCATTCTTTTGTATGGGTTTCCTCCTTTTATTTTCTTGACAAAAAGAGGGTCTATGGTTGTGATTTTTTATGTAAGTGGGGATGGTGTCTTCTCCTCACTATTTTTGTTGTATCTGAGACTATGTATTATCTTCCTTATTGAATGAACTGTGGTTGTGGCCACCTTCCAAAAAAAAATCAAAAGTCAACTATGCAAGGGTAAAATTTCAAAACCCTCTTAAAACTCCGCCAAGACTGTCACAGGACGAACTCCACAGGCAACCATGTGAATTGTGAACCACATGCACAATGTGGATGGTGGTGTCCCCATCATGTGGATTCGAATTAGCTGCCATGAATTTATCAAGGGTAATCTTCCTTATATAAATGCAGTTTATTATTTGGTTCTATTATGCCATCAATGATCTTCATCTGAACACTACTACTTCCCATCTCCTTCTTCCTGTGTTTTCTTTTTGTCCTAGTACGTTGAAATCCAAGCAGAAAACTCACAGAAAAGAAAGAAAAGAGAAAAGGGAACAAGACCAGAGTGCAAAGGAAGTGGGAAACAGCGAAGGAAGATTCACAAAGGCCCATCATCAATGTCTGATTTTCCCATGGGGTCTACGTCAACTGGCTCTGTTCCCTCCTTGCTCCATCCCTTGCCACTGCAATAAGGCATAATTATGGTGCCTTCCTCATTCACTTGGCCATACATATGCCCACGTGGGAATGCCCTTCCCTCATTCTCTCATCCACCAGTCTCCCCTATTGTTCCCCCCACCCCTCTCTCTCTGCCACCACCTCCATTTGTGCCCTTTCCCCATGCTTTCTACCACCTTCATCCAATACCCTTTTTTTTCGGCTTTTTTCCCTTTCTTTTATGGGGAACCAAGAAACACCAGTTATAGAACTCTAATCCCAACACCCAAGTCTTACTCAGCCAACCAATTTAACACATTTTACCCCTTTGCCTTAGGTCCAAAGCCATCATGATATAATTTCAAGCTGAATAGCCCTCTAGAAGTGGTTCACAAGAAACCCAACAAACCTGAGTGGCCCATTTAACTGGACCAAGTCCTGCCCTGAATTCACCACCCTCCAAACATAAGCCATTCAGCTATAGAATAACAGCCTGGTCAATAAGTGCCATCCTTGTTTCCTGATGGCACTGAATATCAATTTCTATCATTCTAATCATAGCATTAACTCCCCACCTTCCTATCCAGTTTAACCCTTTGACATGCTAAATCATGAACTTCACTGCTAAGTTCTTCTGCACCCTTGCACACCTGCTTTCCTATGTCTTTTCCATCCACCTGGGAGTGAAGAGAACAAAGACTAATACCCCTCTTCCATTTTTACACCTTCACCTATGCCTTTTAACATTCATCAGTAAATTAAGATCTCTTCTTTTGACTTCCCTCCTTTCAAAATATGTAACTATTAAGGTTACATGTCAAGTTAGGTCATCTGACCATGGTCAAACTATTTTCCACTCACCAGTAAACTCACATTGTAAGAAGGAAGAATGTATGATAATAGATACAAGTTAAACCCTTACCCCATTCAACTTCCACCTCCACAGAAACAGCAGTCCCAACTTATCATCCACCATCTTCTCCTCAAACAGACATGCACACTGGACACCTTTCCAAAACTATATTCAAGTGGCAAGCATGACAAAGTGATCACTTTCCAAAACAAGCATGCACACTGCACACTGGACACCTTTCCAAAACAGACATGCACACTGCTCACCACCATCGTTCAAGTTCTCACCCATGAAGCAACATAAAAGCAGCATACGCTTCTTTCACTTGGATGATGACCATGTAGATGCAATTGATTAATTAAAATAAAAGCAGAGTACAGGGAAAATTATCCCTCATAATGTGAATGGTAACTTTCTATGAATGCAGTAGAACATCCCCACACATTCGTCACAACTATTTGCATTTGCATATTGGGTAATTATGACAGATTCACTGATCCTTAAACCAGAGCTTACTACTGCTGTTGCACGAGCAAAGCTTTCCCTGACCGTCAATTTGTCCTCAAAGACTTGAGGAAAATTCCCAACAAAGCAGAATAAACCAGAATTTGACATTAAAACTCGCGGACAATAGTACTAGATTTGACAGATTATTGTAGATCCTTTCCAAAACAATAGATCACAAATTGAAACCTAAAACACCACTTAAAACTAAATGTACGTATCTTTCCTTGAAGAAGAAAACCTGATCAAATTCCTTAGTACACTATATAAGGAAAGGTGAGATGACAAACCAAAAATGTGTAATTGTTGGTCCATTTATCAGTCGTTCTGGCCGAGAGAATCTCTGCATGTCAGCTGCTAGCTGCATCACATGGAATATTGCTCAACACAAACATCTGATGCTCGTAGAAAATCACATGACAAGCAACCATATGAAAGAGAGAAGGGGTGGGGTGGTTAATGAATCCATTACAGAGAAGGTAATAATCATAGCTATAAACATAAGATAAAGTTCCCAAAACAGTATAAAGTTTGATCAAAATGCAAAAGATTGTAAATGCAACATGCAACTTAGAAAACAAGATTGTATAATTCCTTCTTGCTTTTGTGACGTCATCTCTCCCCCTAAATGGAGCTATATGGACAATGACTAGGGCTTCCCCACCAGTCAACACCAGACCAAATGGTATCCCCTGGTGACTAGAAGGGAAACAACGAGGGAATGGAGATGTGAGCAGGTATTTTTTCTGGAAACTGGAGCAGGAGGGATGTCTGTTTCCTATCAAGAGTCGAAATCTAGCCCTTCCGCAGTTCCGCCCCCTCCAGAGTCCAGACCAGGCATCAACCATGGAATGCTGTATCAAATTGGATTGGATCTGCCGATCAGATCAGATTAGCACTGGTCCAATCTGATCCCAAACTGCATTCCCTGATTCTCAATGGGGATTAGGGATCAGCCAAATCGGTGCAGATTGGCGGATCCTCACCACTCCAGACTAGACATTGGAGACCAATTATAGGAATGGCAAAGTGGACTCTAACAGCAACTTTTGTGGTGGGTAAGGCTTAGGGGCTATAAATAGTCCCCGTTTGGGCATTCTCATGCCCACCCCAGGTTTTTCTCACTCATCTCTCTCTTTTAGCACTCTCTTTCTCTCTCTAATACTCCTTCCAATTTCCTTTGTTCTCTCACTCTTTCACACTCTCAAGTTGCGCATTGGCAGACAGTTCTCTACATGACATATGGCAACGGCATTGGCTCTCACACACTCTATTTATAACATCCCTTCTCACTCTCTTCTTAATCTCCTCTCTAGGACTATATGTCACTCTCTTCTTACACTCTTTCTCTCTCTTACACTCTCTTTCACTTTCTCAAGCTACAATTTGGGAGACGTTTCTCTACATCATATGCAACCATTGGATCGATTCTTACACACCTTTTAGGGGAATCTTTTAGATTTTTTTTTTTAATTTTTTTATCACAAAAGGGGCCAATCATGAACCAGAGGATGGGGGGTATCCGGCTGGATCCATCTGGATCCTATCAGATCTGCTGATCCAATTGGCCAAGGGGGGGACTAATCCATGTCCAATACGCAACAATGCCTTCCTTACCATCAACGAAGATTGTCAGCTGCACATCCACCGCCTACACCACGTTAAGGAGGGCCATTGGACATCAGAGTGCACGAATAGGTGAGACCCATGGACCTGTCAACAGCATCAGTTTTACTCATTTGCAGGGGTGGTGGTGCAGGATGGGAAAATGTGATGAGGACTTCTGTGATTTATGAGCGGCTGGGAGTGGGAGGTCATAGAAAAGGAGGAAGGGAGTAAGCGGTCTTTGATGATCCTCGTGCTAATGTCCTCTCTGACAAGAGAACCAAAGAGAAGAGAAGAATATTTTGGGAAAACTGCCCTGTCCCTCTTGGGAACCTTGAGCCTATATATAAATTGATCTCGTGTCTAAAAATAGAACTACAACTTTACAGAAAAGGAGAGGCAATCCATGATTCTGTACATCCCCTATGAATCAGCCATAAATCAAGTAGACAGTAGTGCAACAGAATATACAGATCTGTGGCTAAGATCCATCAGATCTGGTGTGGCAGATCTGATAGAGATTCACACAAATCTTGCAGATCTGACAGAGATCCACCCGATTCATACCCTATGTAGAAGATTCTGTTGATACTGCCCCTCAAATTGATGCTGGAAAGTCCTGTAGCATCAATTTGCCACTGAGAAAGCTATGTTGATCAGAAGAAAAGGCGTTTGTGAAGATATCAGCAATCTGACCTTTGGAAGACACATAAGGAAGAGAAATACTTTTCCATTCAAGGTGTTTGTTCGGGACCTAACCTAACGTGTCTCTCCTATTCGGATTATTTTAAAAATCCATATCGTTTTTGTTTTTATTTGGAGAAATATAGGTCAGTTTTATTTATTTTATTTATTGGACTATGAGAGCTTAGGATTAGCCCTCAGGGAGTCCGGGACTTCGGATCAGGCGAAGATCCGAGTATATGACCTCTCTCCACTGACTTCACTCAGTGTTAATTACGTCAAGCAACCGCTCGACAACCCTTAATTAACCGTCCGTTGATGCCCTTATAACATGCAACACTACTACTACAGGCAGCACATGCATATGAAGATATATTTTAGGTTAAGCTCTTGGCCTCACCCAAGTTTAGGATGGGTTTACATGATTTTGGATTAACTCCAAGTTATCTGAATTAATTCCAAGTATATTGGATTGACTCCAAGTATTCTGGATTGATTCCAAATATTTTTAGACCCGTAAGGGTATTTTTGTAATTATGCCAAGTTGGAGGATATAGGGGTATTATTGTCACTTTAGGTCTTTTAACATTTTAGGGAGACTTGAAAACCCTTAGAATGTATTTTAGGATCATTTTAAACATATTTGAGTTATAGGGGTATTTTGGTAATTTTACCTTAAATCGGGTTTATTAGACTTTTGAGTCTATTTTTATATTTATTTCTGAGATTTTTTATTTATTTTATCATATTGAGGGTATTTTGGTAATTTTACCAATATTATTAAGGTTTGGAGGGTATTTTGAGCATAGGAGAGATTTTGATATTTTTAAGAATTTTCTGTGATTTTTACATATTTTTATCATGTGTGAGGGTATTTTTGTAATTTTATTAAGTTCTAGGGGCATTTTGGTCATTTCAGAGATTTTATATGTTTTCATATTTGGTTCTCTGTTTTTTACTGGTTTTTACTGAATTTTACTGATTTTTTTATTAATTTTACTTATTTTTATTAATTAATTGGATATATGAAGGATATTTAAGTCATATTTTCGGGTTTATGTAATTTTCGGATTTAGTTTTCTGATTTTTACTGAGTATTACTGGTTTTTACAGAATTTTTTCTGATTTTTATATTTATTTTACTGATTTTCAATAATTTTCGCAGATTTTATTAATTAATTAAGCATGAAGGTATTTAAGTCATTTTTTAACTTAAGTATATTATTTTATGAGTCTATGTTTCATTATGGAATTTTGATTATGAGTTTAAGATTAATTATGTATGGGATGAGGCCAATGATATTTTAGAATATTTAATTATATATTTATATATTTTAATTAGTTATTAAACTAATTAATTATGCATGTGAAAATATAATAACATAGTGTTACTTAAGTAGTAGATTCATGAACACACATGCACATACATATGCTCAAAGAACAATATTGGCATTTCATTCATTATTTCGACATAATCCCGTCTTATAGAACGGTGATTTTACAACATAAATTTGGCAGAGCTTCTCCTTAGGAATAAACCTTAGGAAGAGAGCCCTCCAAGAAAATATCTCCTCCAAATCACAGCAAACCTGGGTAAGAGTACCGGATTTGGTCTTCAAATTGACAGAGTTTCCCTTAGAAAATTTTGGGCCAAATGGGCATAGCTTACCCCTTGGGGGGTATTTATAGGCCATGGGGGCCTCAACCGGTAGGGGTACCCACCGGAATTCTTTGAGGTGGGGGGGTGCCACCGGAATGCTTCTCTCTCCTCCCTTTTCTCCTTTTTTTTAATTTAATAAGGGTGAGAGGAGAGAGTGAGACTTGAGGGGGGGGGGGGGGGGGTGTGGGGGGTGGGCCGGTGGGCACCCCCACCGGTTCCCAATCGGTGGGGGGTGCCACCGGTTGGTTCCCCCCCACCGGTTTGGGAACCGGGGGGGGCTTCCCCCTTCCCCCTTTTTCTCTTAAAAAGGGGTTCCAACACAAGGGCATCTCAAATATAGTGACAATCTATTTCAATATGCTTGGTACGCTCATGAAATATTGGATTCTCAGCGATACATATGGCACTAGTATTATCAGCACGTGTAGGAGTAGGAGTAGTGCACGAGAAGCCCAACTCCAAAATTAACCCTCTCAGCCAGGTGACTTCAGAACAAGCAGCAGACATGGCACGATATTCAGCTTCGGTGGATGAGCGAAAAACCTGATCTTGCTTTTTGCACATCTAGAAAATTAAGCACTTCCCCAAGAAAATACACCAATGGGTAACCGACCTCCTAGTATTGGGGCAAGCACCCAATCGGCATCAGCATATGCAGATAGAGATAGGGAGGATCCAGTTGGAAAGAATAACCCTCGATTAGGAGTATCCTTGAAGTAGCAGACAATGCGATGGACTGCAGCAAGATGAGTATGCCGTGGTGTTTTCATGAATTGGCTCACATTATTTACAGCATAAGCAATGTCGGGGCGAGTAAAACTAACATAGATTAGACTCCCAACAAGTTTGCAATAATGTGTAAGATCATCAAGGAGATTCCCATCTTCAATTTGCAGCTTGAGATTAACATCCATAGGGGTGGCAGCGCTGGAACTATGCTCTAGATGGGCGAGAGAGATCAGGTCTTCTAAGTATTTATGCTGATTTATGGAGAAGCATAGCTAATATGGCAGACGGAGAAGAAACTGTGGAATTATTAATGTTTTATGGAAGACTGTATGCAAGATTTTTCAGATTCCTTGGAAGGAAACAATTGATGAGATAGATATGATGGAATGGTGGGACTCTATCTGCCCTTGGCAAGCGGAGAAGAAATTGTGGCTGCTCATTCTTCCAGAACTGCTATGGGGTGTGTGGAATGAAAGAAACTCCAGAAGGTTCAATCAGGAGTACAAGGTGTTATCTCAGATTATCAGAATAGCTTTCAAAAGGGTGATCGAGTGGGGGAAAGCTGTGGGGATCCCTTCTGACGGGCAGTGCTTTGTTATTTTATCTATGTCCTAGGATGGGTGTAATTTGTTTTTGTGAACTTCAGTTCTGCTCTGCCTTACTTTCTCCCTTGGATAAAATAAGTTGAGCCTTTGTGGTTTGGGTTTTGACTGTTTTTCTTTGTGTAGGGGTTCTGCCTATTTGGGCGTTGACCTTCCACTTGTCAATTTTGTATCTTGTTCTTATCTTTTATACTATATATTGTGACCTTGGTGACCTTCAAAAAAAAAAAAAAAAACCTAAATCCCCATTTCAGAAAGCATTTTTGACGTCCATATGAAATATGGGCCAAGATTGTGAAACAGCCAAAGCAACCACCAGCTGAATCGTTGTCATTTTAGAAACTGGCGTGAAGGTGTCTTGATAATCAATACCAAATTCTTAACGATTCCCAGAGCAACTAGTCTAGCTTTGTTTTTTGGTTTGAAAAACTGCTTATCACTCTTCTTTTCAACTGTAGACGATGGATTCGTCCATTTCGATATATAAGAAATGATCTTTAATAGCAGGTTGGTTACACCTACAACCAAAATGGAAACCATGTTTCGTGGTTCAAAGATTCAGAGCCAAAAAAATCCTAACAGAACAATGAAAGAAGAAGAGAACGGGAGGAGGAAGACGGCGACAGCCATGTGTGCAGCAGCATGCATGCGCACTGCTGTCCGAACCTCTCTCTATCTGTTTTATTCATTAGGACAGCCAATTAACAATATTACAAGGACTAAAATGCCCCTCATACAGGGGCTAAAGAGACAATAAGGGAAAAAAAACATTAGCTGCCCTCAAAAAACCTAACACAAGAAGGAAAAAATAAGAGGACCAAAATGCCCTCTTAACCATGACTTCGACTACACTCCCCCTCAAGCTGAGTATACATATCAAGCATACTTAGCTTGCTCAAACAACAGTGAAATTGATTAGCGGATTGTCCTTTTGTGAAGACATCTGCAATTTGGACTTGAGACTTGATATATGGCAAACAAATTTCTTCAAAGTCGAGCTTCTCTCTGATGAAGTGACAGTCAATCTCTTTATGTTTAGTGCGATCACGTTGAACAGGATTATTTGCAATGTTGATTGCACCTTTATTGTCATAATAGACCTTCCTTAGTAAGCATAATTGAATGCCAAGGTCCAACAAGAAAAGCTTCAGCCAAATCATTTATGTAACACAGTTTGCCATAACCCTATATTCAGCTTTAGCACTAAACCTTGTGCAAACTGATTGTTTCTTGCTCATCCATGCAACAAGGTTGCCCGCCATGAACAAGCAATAATCAGTAGTGGACCTTCTATTGTCCCTGGAACCGCCCAATCAACATCAGAGTAGCTTTCACCCAATAGTTTGTCGCACTTAGAAAATAAGAGTCCCTTTCTAGGACAGGACTTGATGTACCAAAGTATCCTTTCAACCGCTTCATATGAGGCACTCTGGGTGCATGCATATATTGGCTGACCACACTGACAACATAGGTCAAGACACGACGAGTAAGTCCTAAATAAAGTAAACGACAGTGGGAATGTTTATTTAAATCTTTTTTTATGTTTTATTATTTTATATTTATTTTATATTTTAGTAGACTTTAAGAACTTGTGATTAGTCCTCAGGGAGTCTAAAGTATGTAGATCAAGTATGGATCCGTGAATTTGACCTCTCTCCACTGACCGCAATCATGTTAATTATGCCAATCACTAATTGGCAACCCTTGATTAACTAATCGATCATGCCCTTTTGAAAATCGTGCACTAACATGTCAATTAATGGAATAACAAACCATTCACATTCATTTAAATATATTGGAATTCTTGAGAGATTCTTAAAGCACGTATATAGCATGATACATTTAAGTCGCTCCCTTTCAGGAATCCTTGGAAGGCAAGGGGAGAGACGATGAAATCTTAAAGGATACTTAAATGATATACTTTAACGTGATGTATATGATTTGTATCTTCTGTCCTTTAAGTATCCTTTAGGATAGAGCTTAGTGAAGTATCCTTTGAGAAAAGAACCCTTTAACCACATTATGATTCGAGGATATCACAATTTATTATGAATCCATCATAATTCAATTTAAACATACACATGTATTACAAAAGAGAATCAAAGAGTCCACTTTATTCATTCATGAGTTACAGAGCATATTGTGACTTAATTAATGGGCATGGTAATCACCAATCAAGAGTCGCACAAAATAATTGGCCTTTCAAAATGAAAGAACTACAATTAGTCACTTGAACAATACAAGTGAACTAAAAGTATAGTCATTCAAACAATATGAATGAATTAATATCGGCCACTCAAACCATATGAGTGAACCGGGTCAAAATTTGAGTCATTCAAACCATATGAATGAACCCTCTTCTCTCCCTTTTTTTTATTTTTTTTATCTTTGGAATGAAAGGTTACACCGAAGTAGTAGGTTCCCAAGTGTTGTTATGCAACGCCCTTGGACAGCGTGTAGGGCCTTCTTTTGGTCTTCAAAAACTCCTTAGCGGGTAGGAGGCCCCCACTGGTGCCACTTCCCTCTCTCTCTCTGATTTTTTAAATAGGGAGAGAGAAAAATATAGAGAGATGGAGAGGAAGGGGGGTTGCTGGTCCCCCCCCCCCACTGATTAGCTCAAGTGGTAGGGGGGTGCCACCGGTGAGAACCCCCCTACCGGTACCTCCCTTTCCCTTCCTTTTTTTTTTCTTCCCTCTCTCTCTCTTTCTCCCCCTTTGAAGTACCCCCCCACCAGTGGAAGCTCATGAGCCCACATTAGATCCCCCCCCCCCACACACACACACACATAGAGGTGCTTTCACTCTCTCTCTCCCCCTTCTTTCCTTTCCTGGAAACAAACCCCAAATTGGTAGGGGTTCCTATTGGAACCAGTGAGGGTCTTCTTTTATTTTCTTTCACCCTCCTCCTTTTCTTTTTTGCTCACATGCCCCTATTAAGAAGCATGTTAAACAACAACCCACCAATCTTTGATATTTTCCTTCCTTTGAGACTGATAAGAGATCACCATCAGTATCACTCAGACTATGATTTGTTCCAATGGGACTTTCTACTGGTTTACAACCCAACTTCCTTGTCTCTTTCAACATATCTAGAGCATACTTTCTTTGGCAAATATATATACCTCCTAGAATGGGCCACTTCAATACCAAGAAAGTACTTGAGCTCACCCAAGTCTTTAATATCAAAAACTTGCACAAGATCTCGTTTCAAGTTTTCCATTTCTTGCACATTATCACCCATAATGATCATATGATCCACATAGACTAGCAGTACAACAACTTTTCCATCCTTCTATTTGGAAAAAATAAGGTGTGATTAGCACTACCTTGAGAATAGTCAAAACTTAGCATAGCCTTACGGAAGCGATCAAACCATGCTCCTGGTGACCGTTTCAGCCCATAAAGAGCTTTGTTCAGCTTGCACACTGTTTCCCTTGCATCAAGTCTTGGAGGTGGCTATATATATACTTCCTCCTATAAATCACCATTCAAAAATATATTTTTCACATCAAGCTACTACAGAGGCCAAGAGAAATGAATGGCAAGAGCTAATATTGTCCGCACAGATTTAAAACGAGCAACAGGAGCAAAGATCTTCGAGTAATCAATCGATAAGTCTGAGTAAACCTCTAGCCAACCAATCAGGCCTTGTATCACTCAATAGACCCATGTACATGAAACTTGATAGTGTAGACCTACTTAGACCACCGGACTATGCCTTTTTGGCAGATCCACCAACTCCCAAGTGCCATTTTTATGTAGAGTTGCCAATTCTTCATCCATTACTTGTACCCATTTGGGATCTTTAGCTGCCTCACAATAGGAGCGAGGTATGTGATATGAAGCAATCGTAGTCAAAAAAGAGTAATAACCAGGTGATAACCTCGAGTAAGAAACAAAGCGAGAAATAGGCTGATGAGTACAAGCTCTTGCGCCTTTCTTGAGAGCAATGGGAAGGCCAAGCTCAGATGTAAACTCACTAGAAGGTGAACTTGTGGGTACAATAGCTCTTGAGAGTGGCGGTTCAATGCAGGAATCTCTCTTTTGCCAAGTGCCCCACGAGTACGTCTACATGGGCAAATCAATCTGAATTTTAGTAGCATCAACCAGTTCAGGAGAAACCAGTGTAACAGGGGACACCAAAGGCAAGGAGATCGAGGAGAGACTAGGAGTTTCCTCTCCCTAAGATGAAACAGGGGAAAAATAAGGTTGTTGCTCAAAAAATGTCGCATCTTTCATAATGTACTCTTGACTTGTGTGGGAATCCAAACATTTGTAGCCTTTCTGAGTGGGGGAAATACCCAAGCGAATTCCCCGGACAGCCCTAGGGTCAAGTTTGGTGGCATTAGATGTTAAACAGTGAATGAAGCACAAGCATCTAAAAACACAAGGCAGAAGCAGAAACAAGGGGTCAGATGGACGGAAGATGAGAGAGGGAACCCGATTGTCCAGAGTGAGTGAATCCTATTAATAAGATAGGAGGTTAGAAGAACCATTGCCCCCCAAATTTTTTTGGGCAAATTTTGGTGGAAGAAAAGTGCTCTAGTACTTCAAGAAGATGTCTATTTTCCACTCGGACCCCATTTTATTGAGGTATATAAGTACATGATGATTCATGAATAATGTCAGTATCTTCCATAAAGATATTCAGATTTTTTTCAAAGTACTCATGAGCATTATCGGACCGAAAGATTTCTACCTTCTGATCATATTGAGTGTCCACCATTCAACAAAACACATGGACAAGTCGAGGTACCTCCTCTCAAGAACGAAGGAGATAAAGAAAATAATAATCAGAATAGTCATCAGTGAAAGATAAAAAAAAATAGTGATGTCCATCTATAGAAGAATCTGGGAAGGACCACAAACATTAGAGTAAACAAGATCAAATGAGCAGAACTCCATTTTATTAATATTGGAAAAGTAGTTATACAATGTCTGAAGAGTTGACAAACTTGACATTGCGGAGACTCCAAGCACTAAGTACAAAACAAATGTGGGAACAAAATCCTAAGTGACCTAAAAGATAAATGACTAAGCCGAGAATACCAAAGATATATATCTCCAAGAGACTAATTTCTTTTGCAATATATAGAAGAATGAAAAGCCACACATCCTTCGGTTTCAAAATGGTAGATACCATCCACTTCACGATCACTCCCTATCATATGTTATGTCCCCAAGTCCTTAAAAACACAATGTGTGGGAAAAAATGTCACAGAACAGTTAAGAGATTTAGTAATGCTAGATAGGTACATGAACAACAATAGGGAGGACTAACTGATCATTTAGGCAGATGGACCCATTGCCGGCAATAGTGGCTCGGGTGCCATCAGTAATGGTCACATTGTCCTGAACATAAGACAAGGAATAAGAAGTGAAGTGAGTGGAGGTACCGGTCATGTGGTTTGTAGCTCCATACTCAATAACCCAGAGACTAGACTGACAACTATGCCCCTTAGTAAATTCACCAATTTCAATCCCAAGATTATACTTCCTAGAGTCATTATCTTGTTGATATGTCCTCATTAAGAATTTCCACACGCTAGCAGCAGTGGTATGAGCCCTCAGATTTATTCCCATGTGTGGTTCTACAGTACCTAAGATCCAACTCATCACTTTTGCATTCTTTTTCTTCCATGCCTTCATTTTTTTTTTTTCATTTTCTTTCCCTTCCTCTGGCTGCTTTTCACTACCATTAACAAAATCCCAAAGTTCTTGACCCATAATGAGACATCCTAAGCTAAATTCCCACAAAATATTTTTTCCCATTGAAAACTTCACGAATTACAGCACTCTTGGTATTGGTTTGCATCACAAATATGTCTAGATCTCAAGGAATCAAATAAACTTCAAACAGAAATGCCTCAGAATAATTTCAGAACTTGATACCCAAGGATGGCAATCTCGGTATCGGTACCGGTACCAGTGGGTACCGGTACCGATACGTATCAGTATCGGTATCGGCCGTATCGGCCGGTACCGGCCAATAAAAAATTAATAAAAATTTTCTTATTCTTTTTACTACAAAGACCGGTATCGGCCGATCTGGGGGGTATCGGTACCGGTACCGGCCGATACCGGTACGTACCGGCCGATACGTACCGGTATCGTCCGATACTGCCAACCATGTTGATACCTTATGTCTTCACTAAAGAAAAAAAAATTCTGCAGTAACTTGATGAGTTCCACAAATCTTGCAGAACAGTGTTGCGACTGCATAATACCCTCCAGGTAAGGGCGTTGAACAGACAGATGGAAATGGACCTGTTGACGTCCTCTGCACCAGGAAGATCTCAGGATGAGATCACTGCTCAAGGAGGACGGCCAGATGGATCCGCTTCACCAGAAGATCCCCTCTAGTGGGGTGGCTGCACCAGAAACCCTAGAAGAAAGCTTGCTGCGCCAGAAAGCCTATGGCTCTGATATCATGACAAGAGAACCAAAGAGAAGAGAAGAATATTTTGGGAAAGAGTAATACTTGCTGCACAACCAGATTGTACAGTAAGTCCAGTCACACTACACAACCCCTTGCGGTTGGACCACGTGGCCAACTTAGCCAATTGGGCGAGCTGACATGGCCATCCCCATAATATTTGGATTGACAAGTAGCGTTTTCGATTGACAAGTTCGATTGACAAATACAGTTTACGATTGACGAATACAATTTTTGATTGGTATTTGTCAATCGAAAACAATATTTGTCAATCGAAATATGTATTTGTCAATCGAAATTATATTTGTCAATCAAAATCTGTATTTGTCAATTAAAAATTGCATTTGTCAATCAAAAACAGTATTTGTCAATCAAAACTGTATTTGTCAATCGAAAACTGTATTTGTCAATCGTAATATGAAAATGGTATTTGTCAATCCAAATATTATGGGGGTGGCTATGTCAACTTGCCCAGTTGGCTAAGCTGGCCACGTGGTCCAACCGCACAAAGTTATGCGGTGTGACTGAATTTACTGCACAACCTAGTTGTGCAGCAAGCATTACTCTTTGGGAAAACTGCCCTGTCCCTCTCTCTCTCTCTCTCTCTCTCTCTCTCTCTCTCTCTATATATATATATATATATATATATATATATATATTGATCTCATGTGTCTAAAATAGAAATACAACTTGACATAAAAGGAGGGGCAATCCATGATTCTGTACAGCCCCTATAAATCAGCCATAAATCAAGAAAACAATTGTGCAACAGAATATACATATCTGTGGCTAAGATCCATCAGATCTGGTGTGGCAGATCTGATAGAGATTCACACGAATCTTGCAGATCTGACAGAGATCCATCTGATTCATACCCTATGTAGAAGATTCTGTTGATACTCTCAAGAGCAGAGTAGAGGACTTCTGGCATGTTGACCACAGATCTTTTTCATGGAAGGCGAAAGGCTCGATAGGGTATAATGGTGCTGAAGGAGGGGAAGGAGGTACCTCCAAGTGGGAGGATTTCAAGGGATGAAAGATGGGTCTCTGAGGGTTGCTTTGGCAATGGGAGAAGAGTGAAGGAGGTCAAGGTGCTCCATGTTCTTCCATGATGATGTCCACCTTGAACCTATCACGGTCGCCAAGTGATGAGAACTCAGCTGCTGCCCACTGGTTTCCTCCAGTGCTGTGTAATGAAGATCATAATTGGAATGTAGATGATGGTGCAGATCTCGAGTTTTGATGAGGGTGCATTGTTGGTTGCTCTATTTTGGCTCCAAGACCTTTGCAAAGGTTATCAAAGTCAATACTAAGAGGGTGTTTCCAGGGGTATTGATAGTGCAGATGGTAAGGGAGATCTTCCTAGTGAGGGTACAGCCACAGAAACATCTGAGGTGACCTCTTTTCTGGCATTGGTTAGCGTTTATCTTGGTCAGAGAGGTTAAAGAGAATAGAGGGCTAAGGCATGTGTTGGCCTCAAGTTTGTTCTTTCAAATTTATTTGAGCCAGCTCAAGCAAAAGCATTCAACAAGTCAGATGGGCCTAGATCTAATCAGAGTTCGTATAAAGGCCAGGACTTAGATGGAGCGACTGCAGTCCATCTTTGGGATAATATACGGAGTCCGTGACATACCCAAATCTACAAATGAACCTTCATATTGTGTTGATGCTATCCGAACCATGCCGACTTGGGACTGGCAATTGTGGTCTTCCTCACTAAATAACTACAGCTACTAATGGAGTTGCTCGAGTGGAAGCTCACCAAGGGGGCATAATGATGGAGACAATGCTCCAGTGAGGCTAACAGAGAAGGCCTCTTTTGTGGCACAATGGCCGACTCTAGTGACAATATCCTTCCAGGGAATCCTCTCCTGACTACAGGGACTGTCTTAGTGCTTCCAGCTCTAATGTTGATGGATAGGAACGAGGAGAAAAGCCAACCTTGCAGGGGCCATTAGTGTTTCACCTTGTTGAGGGGTGTGGGGATAAAGTAGAGAGGCTAATAGTGACGGAATGGCATAGTGTGCCCCTAGTTGATTGTCATTAGGGAAAATTTATCTCCAGTCCAGTTTTGGACCACCAAATTAAGTCCAATGATTGAAAACTTAGATTTCTAGTCCATGGACTCATTCACCCTTAACTTTAACCCCATTTCTGGCAGATGAAAGGATAAACATTTAAGAAAAACCCCAAACTGCCCTCATCCCTGCCACATCTCCTGTTGGCCGCATGGATGGCAGTTTCGGCCGGTACCGGCCCGGACCGGTACCGGGACCCCCATTTCGGGCCGCTACCGTAAAAAAAAAAAAAGAGAGAAAAATGACCGTACCGGGCCGGTACCGGGCCGGTACGCCCGTGAAACACCCCTTAAACTGTCCCCTCTAACATAAACAGATCTGTGAGAGGGGATTCCGGTTTTTTGCAGTGGGAGGGGAAGAAGGAGGAGAAGGAGGGGAAAGAACCACCGCCGCCACCCGCCGCCGCCCGCCACCGCCGCCGGAGACATTTTCACCCTTTTCCAGAGACGTTTTCACCGTTTTGCGTGGAAGAAAAAAAGAAGGTATGATTTATATTTTAATGTAGTGATTATTTTTTAGTTTGTTACATATTTCTTAGATGATTTACGTTCATTTTCTTGATAAAATAGACAACCCACGATTTTGGCCCTAATTAGTGGTTAAAAATTGAGGCTTTTGTCTAATTACTTAAATTAAACATCAATTGGCGCCTAATTAAGCTTCATTGCATGTTTTAAACTAGGAGTGTGCTGTCAATTACGTTGATCGACGGTTAATTAGGAGAAATCTTCAATTTTGGCCCTAATTAGCGGTTAAAAATTAGGGTTTTTGTCTAATTACTTAAATTAAACATCAATTGAAACCTAATTAAGTTTCATTGCATGTTTTAAAATAGGAGTGTGCTGTCAATTGTGTTGATCGACAGTTAATTAGGAGAACTTCACAATTTTGGCCCTAATTAGCGGTTAAAAATTAGGGCTTTTGTCTAACTACTTAAATTAAACATCAATTGGAGCCTAATTAAGCTTCATTGCATGTTTTAAAATAGGAGTGTGCTGTCAATTACGTTGATCGACGGTTAATTAGGAGAAATCCCCAATTTTGGCCCTAATTAGCGGTTAAAAATTGGGGCTTTTGTCTAATTACTTAAATAAAACATCAATTGGAGCCTAATTAAGCTTCATTGCATGTTTTAAAATAGGAGTGTGCTGTCAATTGTGTTGATCGACGGTTAATTAGGGGAAATCCTCAATTTTGGGGCCCCAATTTTACATGTTTTAAACTATGAGCATAATGCCAAATATTCTTATATTTGTTTCTATTTTATTTTTTTTATGTGTTGTAGGAACATGGCTGAACAGCAAGAGCAAGACCCAGGGTGGGCCCATATCACCTTAGTTAATACTGCAAAGAGGAGAGTGACGGACCATCAATAAGAGGCACAAGTCAACCTATAGGCCAAGTGGGTCCTATGGACAGTTATCTTGTTAGAAGACAGAGTTCTACTCAGCCAAAAATCAAGCAAGCAATGAGAGGAGTAAAAAAATCAGCTGAAGCGGCAGGACATACTTTTAAAAGCATCTGCAAATGATTTTTGCATGCAGGTGTTCCCTCACATGCTGCTCAGTCTCCTTATTTTCAGCCTATGATTGATGCGATAGCAGATCATGGTCATGGGTTCAAAACCCCCACACGTCGAGACATATATGGACGGGGGCTTGATGGAGAATACGAGGAACTTCAACAGTGGGTTGAAAGTTTTAAGACAGTATAGAAGGAGAGAGGATGCACAATTATGTGCGATGGCTGGACTGGTACTACGAAGAAGTCCATGATTAATTTTCTTGTTTATTGCACAGAAGGGACAGTTTTTATGAAATCTGTTGATGCATCAAACTATTCAAAGAATGCAAAATATTTATTTGGTTTGATGGATCAGATGGTGCAGGAAATTGGAGAGGAAAATGTTGTCCAGGTGGTCACCGATAATGAACCAAGTTATAAAGCTGCAGGGAAGAAGTTAATGGACAAGCGCAAACACCTTTATTGGGTCCCATGTGCAGCGCATAGTCTGGACTTGATGCTTGAAGACATTGGTAAGGATCCAACTATCAGCAAGACTGTAAAGAGAGCCCAAAGAATTACCCAATTTATTTATGGTCATCCCAGGATCTTGAATATGTTCAGAGAAAAAGCATCTGGAGGTCGAGATCTCATCCGTGCGGGGCCTACACGATTTGCATCTAATTTTATTTCTTTAGAATCTTTGCACAAATTCAAGAATGAGATCAAGGGTTTTATGTTTAATAAGGAGTTCTTGGAGTATATGCGGACCACCTCCAATGAATCTAAATCTGAACATTTGGAAGTGAGAAAAATCATAGAGAATAAAAAATTTTGGAGTAATATGGAGACTTATCTGAAGTTGGTGGAACCTCTCGTATAGGTGTTAAAATTGGTGGATGTGGATGATAAGAATTACATGGGATATTTGTACGAGGCAATTGACATTGCTAAGGTGCACATCAAGAACGCATTTCCCAACACTTATATGAAGTTGTGGGACCATATTGATGTCAGATGGGAAAGCACATTACACCACGACTTGCATGCAGCTGGTAAGTGAAGTCTTATACTGTTACATGGGATATTATTTATTAAATTGACATTAGTAATTTTTTACCTAAATGCAGGTTATTTTTTAAATCCTCGAGTAATGTACAGTCGTCAAGTGCATATTGATGGAGAGGTGATTCAAGGCACACTAAATGTGAATGCACGTTTGTCGAGGACAATAGAAGATAGGATTGAGGCAGAGAGACAGGTATACTTAGTGAAGATCTGACTTTAAGATTTATCCAATTACTTGTAATTTGAAGAGCCTATGAATTCTATTAATTGTTAATTCCATCTTTGTAGAAGGAGGCTTATAGGCTAAGGCTGGAGACATATAATGAAGACTCTGTGCAAATTGCTGTAGAGAAAGTGAGCCCAGGTATACTTAGTCATTGCATTGTTGTCAAATGTGCATAAGAAACGAGAACATACATTGATTAATTTTTTTTTTAGTTTCTTTTAATAATGGCACAGCTTAGTGGTGAATAATGGTGTACAACAGAGATAGGTGCTATAATCCATTGGCTTCCGTTGCAGTGAGGGTTTTGAGTCAGACGACGTCGGCAAGCCAATGTGAAAGAAACTGGAGCACGTTCAGCCTTATACACTCAAAAATTCGTAACCGGTTAAAGGCTGAACGATTGGACAAATTGGTGTACTGCCATTACAATATGAGATTGAGGATCAAAAACATCCGGTTGAGACAACAATTGAGGGAGAAACGAACTGCAGGGCACGCAGAAGATGTGGTTGGCCAAATTGATGTGGAAGAGTTATTTGATGATGATAATCCCTTGCAGACTTGGGTTGAGACACGAGCAACTGTCGATGAGCCAGTTTTTGATCCTGATGATACAGAATGGGCAGAAGGCATACTAGATGGAGCTGTTGCTAGAGATCCAGAATTAAGAATCTCGAAAAGGCAAAAAGAAAATTCACCTCCTCCTTCACATGAGCATCAGAGTCAGACTGAGCATGTGCCTTTATTTGCACCTGATACTGAGCTTGAGCCTGCTTGACACTCAGAATCAGATAGTAGGCCAGTCACTCCTAGAATGGTTGGGCCACCATCATTCTTGAAAAGGAGTACATCTACATTGGAGAGGACTAATCTGGCTGCCAGAGACGATCCTGCCATTGATGAGATGAAGCAAATTTATGTGAGGCATACACCACGAGGAAAAGGAGTATTGAATCGATTGAACTTGCAAAAGGATCTAGAAAAAAAAGAAAGCCAGCAAAAACAGGCATCACGAAAGAAAAAATCAAGTACTGTTAAAAGAAAGTTAATTGTTGATTATGATCAAGATGATGATGATGATGGGACAGAGTCTCCTAGTGATGATGCTGGTGCAGCTGCAGGTGCTACTACCGGGGGCGGAGTGTATGCACCTTCTTTCTCCTTACATATTGACACAGGAAGAGGACAACATGAAAGTCAAGGAGATTATGATTCACAAAGTCAGCATGGACAGCAGTCAGGTTATGGAGGTGGCCAACAAGAAGCAGGCATGTATAGATGGGGAGATCAAGTAGAGTATGAAGGCTTTCAATTCCATCCACCGATTCCACCCAGTAGCAGTTATGGGTCAGGGTCTTCTTCTTATCCTCATGCTACTTCTTTGCACCATGATTCTGGAATTTCATCAAGTCAACAAGCATATACTCCAAGAGGGATTCAAAGAGGGATGCCCGACTTGGCTGCATCATTGTTTAGTTATGGTGAATATAGGGAACATATGCAACCTTATTATGGATACCAGCAACAGCAACCAGATGATGAATCAGAAGGATCTACGGGTTATTATCCATATTAAGGGACTCACTTATGTTTTTCATAGGTAAGGATCGTTTGATTTCGTTAATATTTTGCATTGTTGTAAATATTTAGTACATTAACATAATATTTTCCATGTTTAATCTGTATGAAAATAGTCATTTTGTATGTGTTATGTGTACTTCTTTGTCTTAACCCACTTTTATCACACCCAACACATAGCTAATTAATTGTTTACATTTTTTCTGATTTTTTTTCTGATTTTGTCTGAATTTTTCTGATTTTTCTCTTTTTTTCTGATTTTTTTGGGCCCCTTTAAGCCCGTACCGGTACCGGCCGGCACCGGTACCGGTACCGGTACTGCCATCCATGGTTGGCCGGAACTGTGAAATGTGAATGGCAGGCATCTCTATCTGTGCCCAGAATAAATAAGAACAGGTTTTGGCCAGATTTCGACAATGTGTTCAGGTTTTGTTTAGGGGTATTGTATATCTAGGGTAAGAAAGAAAAGGTATTTTGAAGATTTGCCAAAAAAATAACGGTATTTTGGGTTTTTTCCTCAATCTAGAGCTGATGGCACTAACAGCATATATTCTCAGAAGGGACTGAGAGTCAAAATTTTAAAGAGATTTGAATCTGTCATGCAGAGAAATAAGTCAATGGACCAAAAAATGATACAGGAGTCCTCATTTGGGCGCTCCTCAATTTTCTGTTCTTTCTTTCACATTTGTACTTTCTTTCTCATTTAATGAATTTGAGTGTTGTGCATTTTTAAGGGGCTTGAAAGGTAAAAGAAAAACATGCAACATCACATTTTCAAAAAGACACCAAATAAAAGCTTGCAAAAGTAGATAGACGCAATAACCAAGAGGTTAACATGATCTATATGGAGACAGTATGACGCAAAACTTTCTTCATTTTAAGTATGGGGGATGGGGTAGGAGAAAGGAGAAAGGAGAAAGGAGAGAGTGGCAAAGGAGAAGAAGGGCAATAGGTGGTGGGAGGCCAAAGTTTCCTCCACTGTCTCGAGCAGGGACTCTAGACCGAGCAGAGCACAGCCTCAATCCTCTACAAGGGTGCAGACAACTAGCATGTTATGCTAGGGTGACATCATGCTAGGGTGTGCACCACGAAAGTATTAGGCAATCTTGCTACCATTTGTGGTGGAAAATCACATATTCCCTCCAAATATTCAGCTTTATGACAGAGATTTGGAGGCAAATATATGTTCTGCACTAATATTTAGAGCCAAAGTTATTCAACAAACAGTATATGGTAAAAGCAATTGAACCACAATTTGCAATAATATTGCATGCTTCAAAAGAAGTATAAAAAAACAAAATCATGTTCCCTGAAGAAAAGGACCTTAGATGCAGCAGATGATTGCCATCGCTGGATTTCACGTAGACGGCTCATCTCCAAGTCAAGAACTTGATACGTCTCTAGATACAAATCTGCCTGCTTATGCTTCATCGACTCTGGTAGCTGAACCATTACACACCAGTTTTTTACTGTAAATAAATCATATTTTAAGAAAATAAATGTGTGAACAACAAAGAATTCCAGACATAAATAATTCGCTTTCTTGCAGTGTCCAGCACTAAACATTTATGAAAGCTTTGAAAATGGCAGAAACAAATAAACATTCAGGAAAAGATATTTTTGTTGGTTTTACAGTCATCATCAAACTTAACTTGAGGCAGGGCTTTGACACAGCTGCGATATGTATACAACACAGATGCCATCTCCTTTCCTTCTTGAATCAGGGTATTCTGCATGTGTACAATACAATATAGATGAGTGACACATACATGAACAATTGCACATGTTTAAGAAAGAGAAAAGTCATGCTTAAACACACCATTGAAGTGAGAGGCAAGGGGAAAGAAATGAAACCACTATTTGTATACCCATTGTATGTGTTTTAGTGTAAAGGATTTACCTACAATGCTTACGGATTAGTAAAGGAGACATCTTCATCTCTTCGATAAACAATAACACTGTTTATCATAAATCAGTCTCAACTCTAGGTTTTCTTCCTAGGTATGACGAAGTAATTTTTCTTCAATGATTAACTTTTTAACAATTTTCTCCAAATAGCAATGCGCTAGAAACATGTGCTGTTCCGACACATATAGTTTTTTGGTGGTACACTCACCCATTCTAACATGAATTTAAGCAAATAACAGCCATGAAGTTGAGAAATACTCTATCAGTGGCCTTAGAATTATACAGATGAAACTGGTCACAATCTTAATTACAGTTGGAAGCTTGTTGCCATTTACAAGATTTGAGGATTTAGAGGATTCAATGACAAAAGCATAGCCAAAGCTTTGCTGGTGTCATCTGCTCTTAGGTCCAGTTGCGCTAAGGTGGTGTTTGATAGCACTCAAGTCTATTGTCTAAAGTCTCTTTTTCATATCTAACTTCTTATCTTGGTGAAAGAAAGGTTTTGAAAATTATCAGATTTTATGCCATGTTATGTTTGATAAACTTCTGATTCTCAAATCTGCATGCCGACATTTTCTTTTCCCTCCCATGGGTCAGATCGTTTCTTCAGATGGACAGGTCGGGAGTACGATCTTGCGGCTGAAAATAAATAACATGTCCCTGACTTAAAAATTAAGAGCTGTTTAAGATATAAGATGGTGAATCAGATGTTGAATTAGACATTTAATCAAACAGTCTAAAACATGAAATATATGACCGCTTCAGAGGATAGACATATATTAAGGGTTATCAAATAGGGCCTAAGTCATGGTCTCGGGGGTCGGAAAGCACAGTAGCACTAGAGCCTTATGACCAGTCCTGACACAGAAAAGAGGGCAGTCACTCTTTTAGTTGAGTTGTCTCCCATTTTCTGGTGTCACCTATTATAAGCAAATTACATAGTCAAGACTCGAGGCCTGAAAGTGAGTCTCAGTGACTCACAACTGCTAATCAGTAAGTGGTTGAATGAACATGGAATCATTACTAAAACCACACTTTCCAACATGTAAAATAGATGTCAGTAATATCAGCTATGCTCCGGTTAGGAAGCTGTACATACCCAGTTACCCACGATTATGAATGCGTGAAAGTTGGAAGTTTTTTTTCTGAATGTGAATGGTACCACTTGTATTATAAAATTGAAAAGGTAACACGTACAAAAATAGGCGAGACAGCAACAAAAACTCTCCTAACCAGACCACCCTATACAAAACACCAAGAAGGTGTAGAAGTCTAGCCTCCCTCCCCAAAAAGACAAAAGAGTGGGGGAATACATTCGTCAATATTGTAACCAGCAAAACACCCATGCCCATTCTTTCATCCTCTCACAAACAATAGAAAAGACCCCATCTGGGGAATTAGCCTCCCTTCTAAAAATTCTACTGTTTTGTTCATTCCTAAGGTACCAAATGGTAGCATGCAAGATCAGCCACCAGAGCACTTGGTCTTCTTGCCAATGCCTCTTCCACAGCTGAAGTAGCTCTTGGACTGATTCCCGCTTCCCGGGATGAATCTTAAGCTGATCATGCAGCCGCAGCCATATTTCCAAGAAGAAAGAGCAGGACATAAAAATGTGATCTGCCGTCTCCTCTTCCACTCCACATAGACAACACTTGATATTCAAATCTTGAAGGTAGGTGTCAATTCTGTCGCAAATCGGAAGCCTATAAAGGAAGATCCGCCAAAGGAGGATCTGGACCTTGAGAGGGCTCGACTTTCCACGCAGCAGAAGACCACGAATAACTAGTCCCCCCATCAGCAGTGATAGAGTAGGCCGCTTTGACAGAAAACCTCCCAGATTTGTCCCATCTCCAAGTCCACGCATCCAAGGTAGAGGGATCAGTGAGTGTTGCAGAACTAACTGAAGCAAATGCACCAGATCTTGCACTTCCTCTTCTCTCAAACTTCTTCTGAAGGAGGGGATCCAGCAAGGAGGGTGAAGGTCTGCATCAAAGAACTGGGAAACCATCCCTGAAAGACTGCAAGCAATATCAAATAGTCTTGGGTATAATCGACGCGAAGGCTGATATGTGCACCAAGGGTCCAACCAAAAGAGTGTGGAATTGTCATCACTAACCACAATCTAAGCTCCAGTCAAGAGAACATCAGAGCAAGATAAAATACCCTTCCCAACAGAGAAAACATTGTATGCTGTCGGGAGGACCACGTCCTGAAGTCAAGAGTTGGGATAATATTTCTGAGAAATAATATTCCACCCAAGCCCAGCAGGACAGGGAACAAGTTTCCAAAGCCATTTAGTGAGGAGGGCGATATTAAATATATTGATATCCTTCAAACCCAGTCCCCCATTCTCGTTAGGTCTACAAACTCTTCCCCATCTGGCTCTCCAGAACCATGCCAGAAGAATCTGGCCAGAATAGTTGCAAGCCTCCTAGCCACCGTAAGAGGGATCTTAAAGCTGGACAAAAAATAAATGGGAAGGGTATCCAAAACAGATCTAGAAAGTGTGAATCTACCCCCATATGAAAGTAATTTCTCCTTCCACCCAGGCAACCTGCTTTCAAATCTTTTGACAATCTTCTCCTAATCTTTACAGAACAAGGCCCCGGGTGTAAGGGGGAGTCCTAGGTAGGAGATGGGCAAGTCGCCTATAGAACATCCAAGGATCAAAGAGGCTCTACTCAAATCTCTCGCTTCCATATTGATGCCAATCAACTGACTTCTCTAGAAGTTCAGTTTCAAACCAGCCACCTCCTCAATCAACTCCAGTAGCAGCCTAGCCACAAAACGTTGCTCCTCCCCTTCTAAGAAGAAAATGATGGTATCATCAGCATACTGAAGGTGAGAGATGTGCATACCCTACTGAGTAACTTGGAAGCCTCTAATCAAATCCACTAACTTTGCTCTTTCCCAAAGCCCACTAAGTAAATGGGTCACCGGAATGAAGAGGAGTGGTGAAAGAGAATTACCTTGTCGTAGTCCCCTCCCCCTCAAGCAATTCCAGCGCGGATCAGCAGGCCAGATCGGGACCCGCCGATCCCGGTCAGAATCGGGATCGCATCGGCCGATTCTGGCTACAATCGGCCAGAATCGTCGAGGATCGGCCGATTCTAGCTGGATCGAGACCTACTGATCTCGACCCGAATCAGCCGATCCAGATTGAGATCGGCTAATTCTGATTTCCATGCTCCCACTAAGGAAGGGGTATGTTGCCCATTGATGGGCGTTGCAAAAGAGGTACATGAAACACATTCTTTGACCTATCTCACCCATGTGCCACCAAAACACATCTTCCTAAGGACTTGGAATAAGCATTCCCAGTTGACACTGTCATAGGCTTTCTCAAAATCTAATTTAAGTACAATCCCTTTCTTGCAGTGGAGCCTCATAGGATGCAATCCCTCGTGAGCTGCTAGAAAGTTCTCTAAAATATTCCTCCCTTCAATGAAGGCACCCTGATTACAGTTGACCACCCTATCTACAACCTTCTCAAGTCCAGAAGCCAGAGTCTTGATAATCTTGTAGACCATGTTGAGCAAACTGGTCGGCATGTAATCCTTCAAAGTGTGTGCACCTTCCTTCTTAGGGATCAAGACTATAAATATCTTGTTGATGCCCCTAAGATGAGCTTTAGCTTCCTAAAACTCCAATAGAACCTGAAAGAGGTCCTATTTAATTACATCCAAGCAAGACTAAAGAACAGCATAGGGAAGCCATCTACACCTGGCGCTTTGTCTCCTACCAAAGCATAGACAGTTGTTCTAACCTCATCTTCTAGGAAAGGGGGAGAGATGGCCTCCCTCTCTCTCTCTCTTCAGGGCAGAGAGAGGGGAGAAGGTCATCCTCAAATGAAGGCCTAAAGATATCATTCTATAAGAAAAGCTTGGAGTATAAGTGTTGCACGTGGTGTATGATCTAGTTAGCCTAAGAGAAAACATGGTTCCCATCCTTGAGGCACTTAATAACGTTCTTCCTCCTAATGCTTGAAGCCACTTTCTGAAAGTATGCAGAATTCATGTCACCTTCCTTGATTTATCTCTCTCTCTACATCTCTGTTTCCAGTGAACCCTCGCCTCCCCCCTCCCCACCCATGATTGGGATTTCCGCTCGCAAATCCCTTTTGTAGGAGGCGAGGAGGAGGCAGAAGCAGCGAACCCAAGAGAAAAAGGAGGCAACTTGGCGAGGTTCTACCCGTCTCCTCCCCCAGTAAAGGAAGTGCAGGTGCCCTAAAGGGCAAAATCCAAGGTGGCCTAGAAGGGATAAAGGCCAAAGATCAAGGTTTGGTGGAGAGAGGTGGAAGAAAGAAGAGAGAGGGGATGGCAATAATGGGTGGTCACAGGGAGAGGTGAAGACACAGGGAATAAGCTTGGTTCGCGTGTTGCTGCTGCCAATGGGGTTTTTGAGCTTGCGGGTCGTCGAAAGTTGTCATCTTGGGTTGAAATTCCCGACCGTTGGCTTCCTGGTTGGTGATGGCTGCAGTTGGTGGAAGAGGGTGTGGCATTGTTGGGTCCTCCGTGGAGGCAAGGCTGCTCCAAGAGTGGGAGCTGCCGTAGAGAAGATGGAGGCAATAGGATGTGCTTCAAGGTTGACTTGAGACGATGCACTTTAATCCCCTGCACTAAAAAAAAAGGGTTGATATTAGTGGCAAGCTCATATATATGTCTCTAAGTAGGTGATGACGTTCCTCGCAGCAAGCTGCGGTACCATCCGTCGTGCCTCTGCACTCTCGATCACCGTCAACGACAGGGAGTGTGTCTAGGAATACATGCTCTACGACGGGGACACCGTCTTCGGCAACTTCGTCATCGTCAACCATGACATCTTATGGAGCTCCGACCATCCCGGGAACGATTTTGAGGCAATGAATTGGGTAAGGTCAACTACTTCCCGGTGATTGCTAGAGCGTCGGGAATGGACAGAGGCACCAGGGGATCGGAATAGGGAAGTATCTTTGGTAGGTGCTTCAGATGTCTAGAGAAGGATCATCAAATAGCAGAGTGCCGAAATGCCCTTGTTTGTTGGAGGTGTGGAGGTTTGGGGCATAAAAGTCTTCGCTGCGTAGATAGGAGGGATCCTTCGAAGACGAGGAAGATGTCAGTTTTTGCAGATGAAGTTGTGCCTATTACAGTGCCGGTAACATATGACAAGCAAGACAAGGAAGGGTCGTGTGTAGAAATGCTCTGGTTCTCTAATTACAGTAATAATTGGAGATTCTGCAAGAGTTGTGTTTTGGGTCGAGTTGAAGGACAAATGAAGCTGGAAGATATTCTTAAAGCCTTGATTAGTAGATGGCCGAAAATGAAAGATGGATGGCTGCGCCGCACTGAGGGGAAGGAGCTTCTTCTTTGGTGTCCTTCAGAAAATATGTATACAGAGATTCTGGCAGATGGAAAACTGGAAATACCGGAAGGAATGGTCCAATGGATGGCCTGGTATCCAGTAGCGGGAGCAAAGGAGCAATGCAAACAGGGCAATCGATGGTGTCATCACATTAGTATCCCATGAATTTTGTAGGATGTGGAGACTTTCAAGGTGATAGTTGCTTCGTTTGGTAGAATTCTTCAAGTAGATAAAAAGACTCTAGAGTGGGATTGCTTGAAGTTTGCCCGCGTTCATGTTGCCATGGAACACGGGAAGGATCTCATACAGTCAGTTAATCTATGTTGGGGCAATGAGATATTCAGGGTTAAGGTGGAGATGGAGGATACTAGTGTTGTTTCTAAGGAGAATAACTCATGGACCTACAAAGAGGTCGCTCTGGCATACAAGGATTACAAGCTGTCTAGGGTTCAGATTCAAAATAACGGAGGAAGGAAGAAGGTAGAGTTGACTCAGCATAATTCAATGTCGACTCGGGTAGAAGAGAGGGAAACTCAGTGTGAGGAGCTGGGTCATGTTGAGCCAGACATTACGAGCTCTAAGCTGAACTAGGTGATAAGTGAACCGGAGAAGGTTTTGGGGGTGAACCGGGATGGCATTGACATTAATGCCATCGGGATTAATAAGTCGAATGAAGCGGAGGATGGTTCTCAAAGGGGTACAAACGTCAATCGATCGGAGGAGTATTGGGGGGCAACCCTTGCTAATATGGCCTCTGTTCTAGTTCAAGAGGTGAGGCGAGAATTAGGGAAGGGGAGGAGGAGGAAGGTGAGAGTGATCCACAGAGGTCTTCAAAGACATGGAGGAGGTGACGGAAAGCCAATGCCGTCATACCATTTTAATGGTACCTAAAAATTCAATGTGTGCCTTTCCTCACGAAAAAAAAAAAAAAAAGCGGGAACCTCTCAGGTGTGAGTTTTCCTCACCAAAGAGACCACGTAAACTTTCTTTGAATCCTGTCATGTCCATGTAAACATAAGGCCAGTCCAGCCATAGATAAAGCTGTCCTCTTGGTCTGGCTTGTCAGCCTACCGAGCCCAACCTAGAGAAAAGATGATGGGTCATCTATGCTCAACGCCAGATCAAGTAATGTTTCAGAAAATCTGATTGAAACAAATTCTGGATAGGATTCAGTTTGAACAGGCTCACCAGCCTCGATTGTCATCACCTACTCAACTCACATGTAAGAGATGGAAAGACTGGAAGTCTCCACCAACAACCCATGGGACTTGTTTGCTGCTCATGTTGTTTGAGATTGGCTCTTACATCGATCAGGTTACTGACACACTAAACTCTGCAGAGCTGTTGTACACTGAGCATTACTTGGCTCACACCCATATGGTTGTACAAATCAAAGAGATGGTAAATGCTCTACTGTCCCAACCGTCTCTCTTAGTCCTATTTCTTCTTCACCAATCAGTAAAATCACCATCATGTATATTCAGGAAATTCTATCAAATGATTTTGAGGAGTATATAGGAAATTCTATCGATTAATTTGATCCTCAAAATCAAAGATAAACTTGAGTTCTTGGTTTTCTGTTGTGGCTTGATGTAGTTGTTTTGATGGTCGAGGAATCTCACCTCACCATCTGATTGTACTACCCTGTTTATACGTAATAAAATAGGTGGCATAATCATCACCTTTCTTCCAGAAGAAAATCATAAACACGTTCAATTCAGAAACAAAAAGCAATAAAGTAGCATAATAGCTAATACAAGAGATAATTACGCCACCAGCTGATTGATAGATTTGGTGTCTTCTGCCAACGATAGGCGATAAGCAGAAACGTCACCATATTCTGCAGCAGGAAAATTGTGAATGAATGAGAATGACTATAGATACAACAATGATTATAGATGACAGTGGTAAAATTTGCCCTCATGTAAAAGATGCCCTTATAACACAACATAGTCTCAAATAACAGAACTTGCCATCAATTAAACAGTCAACCTCGGCCAGTGAAACACAATGTGTGCTGGTATTGCTAACCAACAATGTACCTCATCTGCATTACCTTGTCAAGATGACAAGATTTTTGAAAACAATAAAAGCAAGACCATAAAGATCCAGGCATACTCATCTGCATTACCTTGTCAAGATGACAAGAATTTTTGAAAACAGTAAAAGCAAGACCATAAAGATCCAGACATCAAGTGCCTCATCTATCAACTCCGATCTTTCATCGACAGGGTATGTTAAAAAAAGGGATTTTTGCAAGTATGCCCTCTTTAGGATTGTATTTGCAGGACATCAGTCATATTTTCATATTACCTTTAATGACCTCACTGTATCACAATGCTTGTTAAAATGCTGGTAAGGTCACCATCCATCAGCATTCCATGAAGTACCTTTCTAACTTTAGTTAACTTTTAACCAAAGTAGAAAATGTCCGAAGTACCCCTATTCACTCCTCAAATCTCTTTCTCCCTCTTGCTATCTCTCTCTTGCTCTCTCTCCTGAACAATGTGTCAGCCAAAAGAACTGCTTTTTACGGGGGGTAATTTTGTCCAAATATTAAATTTGACAGTTTAGGAAGGAACCTTCGCCGCATCTTGACAGTTTCTTTTTTAAAGGAAAATTATGGTGTGTACCACCAATTTTATTAAAAATAAATAGAGGCAGTACAACCAGATAAAGGTGATGAGAGGTTCCTCACCTACAAAAAGACAAAAACAAAGGAAACAAGCAAAGAACTAATAAAAACAAAATACAACCCTTTAATATCACGAATTGCATATTTCCATTTATCCACAGGAATGCCAAGGATGAATCTTCCCCACTAATAAATGAATGTGGCTGCTTGAAAGCATATATTTTCGACATAGACTCTGCTTCCTTTGAATATGGAGTCATTCGATGCCGCCTCCAAATGCTCCAGCAGACTGTGTAGGGTACCATGAGAAGAAGTTGGATTTATACCCTTGTACTCATGGATGGCAGTACCGGCCGATACCGGTACATACCGGCCGATACCGGTACATACCGGCCGGTACGTACCGGTATCGGCCGGCACCGGTACCCGATACATGTAAAGGGTATCAGCCGATACTGGGCCGGTACCGGCCCCATGGATGGTAGTACCGGCCGATACCGGTACGTACCGGTATCGGCCGGCACCGGTACCGACCGGTACCGGACTGGTTTTGGGCCGGTACCGACCGATACCGGCCGGTACATACCGGTACCGGTACCCACCGATACCGGTACCGGTACTGCCATCCTTGGTACGTACCGGTACCCACCGATACGGGTACCGGGACAGCCATCCCTGCTTGTACTTCCACTCCTTCAATGCTGTCTAAATGATCTCCATATGCCTTCTATGCTGTGAAAATTCATACCAATACCCAGAATAGAAGAAATAATTCTCCACACCTCCCTGTTGATATGACAATGTATAAAGAGGTGATCAATATTCTCCTCGTGTAAACCACACATGGGACATACAATATCTGTATCCACAGCCCATTTCCTTCTATAAACTTTAGTCACTAACCGCTTCTGGAAGACTAACCACATAAAAGCTTGAAAGGAGACTTAACCTTCCATACTTCTGAATATCGGTTATAAGTAGGTAAGGATCATTCAATCTTTGCACACAAAGATTTAACAGAAAAAAGGCCATTCTTTCCTGTCCAGATGAACTCATCCCTTCTGTCAACTGCTAGCTGAGAATTATTCAACAATTGGAGAAGTGCTAAATAGTCTTCCAATTCACTGTCTTTTTTTTGGAAGGCAGCAACAGCCGCATTCATTCATTGAGATAATCAAGAAGAGATTACAAGGGAAAAAGAGAGGGGAAGGAAAACAAAGAAATTGTCTACCAAGACAGTAGACAATACAAGAGACCCAGGAACCACAGACAACACCCTTCCCAGAAAATAAAACCCATTACATCTTACACCAGAACCCTCAAAGAAAGACACTTTTCCGATGAGCAAATTTTGATAAAGTTGCAGAATCAGAGATCTTGTGCCCAAATCTTCTAAAAGACCATTCTTGTATGAAGTGGATACAATGTCCGAAAATCCTTGTTGGGCAAGAGTATTGGTTGCTGAAGATTCTGAGATTTCTTTCTCTCCAAATGGCCCATAGCATTGCTGGCAGAAGGGTTTCCCATAAACGTAATTCCTGCTGGTAAGGACACATCCGATTCCAGTTTGCCATAAGGCTACCAACCGAATTGAAGCTGCTTGGACGATTGCCTAAGACTCTGAAAAAAGCCCTCCATATAACATCCACTATACCGCAATTAATAAAAAGATGGTCCACAGTTTCTTCAAACATCCCACAAAATGAGCATATTCTTTAGTCTAGAGTAAGGAACCTAAGCTTGTCCCCAGTAGGTAATCTGCCCCATGCTATTTTCCACATAAAGATCCTAATCTTGATGGGAAGAGTTTTAATCCACACCTGAGATTCCCAACTGACCTTAATCCCTCCTGAGTTCAGCAATTTTGTTGTAGAATTGACAGAAAACTTACCACCTAGATCCCATCTCCAACATTTGACATCATCTCTTGAAAGTCTTGAAATAGCAAATTGAGTTGAAGGAACTCCCTCTCTTGTACAAAGTGAAATTTTCTACAAAATCTGAAATCCCACACAAGTCCTTGAGATGTGGAAGCTCGGACATCTCTGATAGTAGAATTCTTATCCTCTGAAATGTTGTACAGATTTGGAAATCTATATTTGAGAGCACTTCCCTCTTTCCAAGCATCTTCCCATAATTTTGTAGTTCGGCCATTACCCACAATTATGTAAGTTCAGCAATTGTAGAGATCCAAGTTATGAAGGATACTCTTCCAAACATATGAAACAGAGCCAGTGATCGGGAAGCTGCTAATCTAAAGATCATTATGAGAGAAATATTTACTTCTGATGATTCTAGCCCATATAGATTGAACATCCGTTTCAAATCTCCAAATCCATTTTATCAAAAGAGCTTATTGAAGTTTTGAATAGGTGTTAAACCAGCTCCCCCTTCCTATGTACCTCTGCACACAAATTTCCAACCAATGTAATGCCCACCCTTAACATCCGGAAGTTTACCTTTCCAAAAGAAAGCGGCTCTTATAGACTCCAGTTTCTTACATACCATCTTAGGTACTTCAAAAATGGATAAATAATAATAGCCAAACAAGAGAGCACTGATTTGGACAGAACCCATCTTCCTCCTGCAGAAAGAAGGGAACCTTTCCAACCTTGAAGTTTACTTTCAAATTTCCTAATCAAAGGGTTCCAATCACAATTGTTAACCCTCCTGTCAGAAAGTGGTAAACCCAGATAAGAAATAGGGAAGGTAACTGGCTGCACATTGATCAGATTTGATAGATCAGCCATCTTGTCTTCTGGAACATTGATACCCACCATAACACTTTTAGTGAAATTGATTTTAAGTCCAGTGACCATCTTATCTTCCTTTGTAGATGAGAATAAAATCGTGTCATCAGCATATTGAAGGTGGGTAACCAACTCTTCCATTCTTCTAACTTTGATACCCTCAATAATTTGACATTCTCTTGCTTTATTCCACATGGAGCTCATAACATGTCCCACTATAATGAAGAGAAGAGGTGATAGGGGGTCACCTTGTCTGAGTCCTCTCGAGCTATCAAAGTAGAAAATGGGGCTCCATTGATTAAAATGGAAAATTTTGTTGTCCCTATGCAGCTTTTTATCCATTCTATCCATTTCCTTTTGAATCCCATCAATTGCATAACTTTTAACAAATAGTTCCGATTTATTCTGTCAAACGCCTTTTCAAAATCAATTTTACACACAACAACCTCCTTTTTTTTGCTCTTGTGATCATGGATACATTCATAAGCAACCAAAAAATTATCAAGAATGAAACGGCTTTGAATGAAAGCAGCTTGATTAGTATCTACCACATTGTTGATCACTAGCCTGACCGCCTGAGTCTATTTGCCAAAGCTTTTGAGATGATCTTGTAGCTGCCATTAAGTAAACTTATGGGCCTGAAATCCCCTAGCTCTTCTGCAATGTCCTTCTTAGGAATAAGGACTATGAATGTAGAGTTAAGAGATTTAATTTTCCAAGGCCTCCTTTCAAACTCTCTAACAGCTGCCATAATTTCTACCTTAATAACTTCCCAGAAATGTTGGTTGAACCCAATTGAGAATCCATCTGATCCTGGAGATTTATGGACATCCATGCTAAAAATTGCAGCCTTAATTTCTTCCTCATAAAATGGTCTAATGAGACTGCTAGCTTCCTGTTCTGAGATTTGCTTGAACATGTAAGAGCTGATCCAAGGTCTCCACACCTCCTCTTCCTTAAACAACTTCTCAAAGAAGTTTACTACAGCTGCTCCCTTCTCTTGTTCCTCAAGTAAATTATGATTGTCAACCTTCAAGAACTCTATCAAGATTCTCCTCTTTTTACCACTGGCCATCGCATGAAAGTAGGAAGTGTTTTTGTCTCCTTTTAACCACAGTTCCTTAGATCTCTACTTTCCATTTGATTTCTTCCCTTAAGAACCAATCAAGATATTGTTGTTTTAGATTGTCCTAGTGTTGGATTTCCTCTCTAGATAACAAATCATGGTCAAATTTGGCTTGGTAAGTTTCAATGTCCTTGAGAAGTTCTTTCCAGATTTTAGATGCTGCTCCGAAAGTTAAATCATTCCATTTAATCAGCTTCTGCTTCGGCCATTTAAGTTTGGATGCCAGATTATAGCAAGCATTTGAATGCATTGGGGCTTCCTTCCACCATGTAGAGACAAGCCCAAAAAAATCTTCATGTTTCAACCAGGCCAATTCAAATCTAAATAATATGTCTCTACACCTGTTGTTCTTTCCAATAGAGAGTAATAAAGGGGTATGGTCCGAGAGAACTCAAGGTAGCCCTTTCAGAGAGAAAGAGCTAAATTTTTGCTGCCACTGAGGAGTAATGAAAAATCTGTCAATTTTTTACTTGGTCATGACATTAGACCAAGTATAAGACACTAGTAGAATCCACTTCAATAAGACTGCAGGTATTCACCCAATCTCCGAAGACATCCATTTCAGAATTCCAGGCCAGTTGATTTTCTCTTTCTCCTGGGAATCTAACAGCATTAAAATCCCCTCCCACACACCAAGCCTCTGCATTTGTAAGTTGCAGGTCTCTTAATTCGCCAAAAAAAAATCATTTTAGCTTGCAAATCCTGAGGGGCATAAACACCTGTGAATGTCCAGAAAATATTATTCCTTTTCATTTTGAAATCAATGGAGATACAGTAATTGCCCACTCTAGAATTGCACCATTGAAGTACATTCTCATCCCATAGCATTAAGATACCCCCTCACTGACCATCAGCTGGTTTAGCTGCACCATCCTGTGAGTCTATTACCTCCTATTCTTTTAATAAGTTCTTCATCTTTCTCTGCCCCTTTTGTTTCTTGCAGACACACAATCTGAACCTTGTAACATCGTATCAGTGTTCTGACTTCCCTGCCTTTCACAGATCCGTTCAGGCCTCGAACATTCCAGCTGACAATGTTCATGAGAAGTGAGAGCTTTTACCCTTCTCACTGCCTTTTCTAGGCCTTAGACCTTCCAGTTGCACATTATTTTGAAGAAACATTAATTCCATGTTGCCTATCTTCACTCCAGAGTTATTGCCTCTTCTACTCGATCTAGTGGAGAGGTTCAGATCTCTTCTGATTTTCCGCATGAATTTCCTAACCACATCCTCTTTATCAGAGAAGGAGACACCGAGCAAACCCCTGATCATTTTAATAGTGTCATCAGACCACTCCAAGTTGTCCCCAGGATTAATGACTGCGAGAGGGAAAGAATCATCTGAAGGAGTAGATCCTACCACATAAGCTGAGACTCCTTCTTCCGGGATCTTGTTCAGGGCCGCTAAGTGTTCTGCGATTAAGTCTTGATCAAAAACTGTAAGAGCCAACCCATTATTTAGCAGTTGTAAGTGCTCCAGGGCGTTAGAGAGGTTAACAAGGATCCCAGAAGAAGATCCCCTCTGGAACTGATCAGCCGCCGTACCTATGCAACAATCACTATCGGCCGGGGGGAGCTGCGAAGAAGAACCTGTGCACTGGACAGCACTCTCCATTCCGGTTGGGAAGCTTCCAGCCGAAACAAAAAGGGAAGGGGGAGAGATAACCGCGAAGCAGTCCTCGCCTCCTCGGTGACACTGGCTCAAAACTACCAGCCTGCATACCCGAAATGGACGTAACGGGTGAAGAAGAAGGGTCCGAACGGGTCTTGATCGGGTGAGACTTGCGCGATACAAACCTAGATAGAGACCCATGTGATATACCCGATACGATCCAAGATCGGGACCCGAATGACTTACCCACTACGCACTTGACTGTGGGGCTCATAAGCGAACCCGCAGAGTCCGAACAGACCCGAGCATGTTCATCTTCCCTGCCCGACATGGGCGCCTTACCTGCCGCCCACCTCCTCCAATGAGAGCATTCATCTTCCACGTGGAGATGCAAACCATCGTCTGTCCAACCTACCACCCTTGCCTCGAGCAACGCCACATCCTCGAGAAGACTGCCTACCAAACACAATGACCCATAATCTTTAATAACAGGGGCAGACCCCAAAATAGAATGTTGCGGGTAGTCTTCAAGACCGGTCTCCTTTGAATCACTCCTGATATTCCGAGTCTGAGACCTCGAACTTGCAAGAGCACCCTGAGTCAAGCTCAGGGTAGACATCACCCCAACAGAACCATGATCACAGGCCTTTACCTCCCCTGTTTTCACCAGTTCAGAGCAAATTATCTTCCCCTGAGCATTGGAAGCTGCCTTGTTGCATAGGGAAGATTCCGATTTGGCGGTGACCCTCCTCCCTTTAAGATGATCCTGAGACAATTCAAAGGTGCCTTCAGCTGAAAGGGAGACCCTCTCTCCTCCATCCCTGTGTAACGAATGAGTTAACTCAGCTCTACCTGCTTTGTAATTTTTGTATTCCGTCACCACCTCAGCCCAAGTCCAATCAGATGTTGGATACTCAACAGCCAACAAGTGCCTAGACTCCTCCTCTTCTTGCTGAATCGACACCCAAAAGAATTTACCTTCCACCAAGATTTTGACTCTGGAAGGGACAAGTGATAAGCAGTCGACTTCAATCAAGATTCTGGTAGATCTGAACTGCCTCCCTCCCATGGAACTGGCGTCTACCTTTCTAAGAATAGCAAACTTGGAAACTATTGTTTGAAAAGAAAATGCATTCCAAAGATGCAAAGGGATCCCCTTTAATTTGACCCAGAGGAGTTTCCCCTATTGTACTGGTTCCAACGCCACCTCCATGCTTCATTCAAAACACCGGAACTTCAGATCTTCAGTAGTGATTTCTTTGAGGGCGATGACCTCCTTCTTCCGGGCAGAGTCTTCTACTCGAACCAGAAAAGACTCGGGAGAAAGTTCCTGGCACCACCAATCTTTCACCTAAGGCCAACGTCGGTGAAGAACCTGCATCAAGCTATTGCCGGAGACTTCTTTACGGCCCTTAGAAGAGGAGGCCTCAGAAATCGAGAGGACCACACAGCCTTCCAGGAATAGCTTGGCCTCATCAGCTTCCCTCGACCAAGGGATGGCAATAGGCTCATGACTCTGGTGCAGCGAAGAGGGGAACCACACCTCCTCCACCGAGCGGGGGACAGGGTTCTGATCTAAAACAGGAGCATAACTGATCCCCTGTAGGGAGACCTTCTTCTTACATGATCTTATCCTATGACCTTCTCCCCCACAATCCAAACATCTAACATTCTCAGTGCAAACATTCACCCGGTGACCTCTACGGAGACATCTAATGCAAACATCCCTCTCCACCGGAAGAGAGGATGCAGACAGAGAAGCAGAGAGCTTCGAAACCGTCTTCCCCCTGCTCCTACTAACCAAAGTCCATCCACCCTCTCATGTGCTCTCCCTCCTGATGCTCTCTCTCTCTCTCTCATGAAGCTCTTCCAATTCACTGTCTTTGAGGCATCTTGAACAGATTTAGTAGTAAGGACACAAACTTCAACTCATGGGAGGTCTACGGAGCACTCGGGAGCTGCCACCCCTTGCCTCTGGTGCCAGCCAGATGCCACTGGGGAGTCAAGGGGTTTGGCCATTATTGAGGAAGACAGTGGACTCTTCTGCACTAATCCATGTTTGCACTGCCTCAGGGCAAGCCACTGACAAGGGATTGTAAGAGTGCAGTGCGGTGTCTCCGATGTGGTCAGGAGGGCCATGTGTATGTGTGTTGGGGGGGGGGAGCCCAAATCTTAGCAGAGCTGGTTCAGGGGCATCGGATGATGGACTATCCGGTGCAGCCATCAGTCCTATATGTGCCCTCTCCAGTGGTGGACTTTATAGGTCCTCGTATGCTATGGCTGCATCGCTGTGCGCAGCTCTGCCCAGTAGCAGGGTGGCCTTCTGAGTCTAGACCAATGGCAGCAATGCTCTAGAAGGCACTTCATCAGGAGGACGGGAAGTCAGGTGGATGGGATGTCAAAGATTTGGATAGCAGCTTCTTAGCTCTGACTCTGACTGAGGAGGCTGAGCAAGTAGTTGCAAACGGCTTTGTGGTGGTAGAGGGAATTGTGTTGTGGATGGCCCAGTGGGAATTTCAATGGGGTACATACTCAGAGATCATGGTCTCTACAGTCTACAATGTTAGTCAGGGTAGTGGGAGCTGCCTACTTTCTTAAGAGCTTCACCAGTTAGATGTCAAGAATGTTTTTCTTAATGATAATTTTTAGGAACAAGTGTATATGCAGTCCCCAACTAGACTTGATGCCAGGGGGAAAGTATTCAACTAAAGAAGGCATTATATGAGTTGATTGAAACAGTCCCCAAGAGTTTGATTTGACAGATTTTGGACTGTTATGGTTCAGATTGGTTATCAACAGGGAAATTCTAACCATACTCTCTTTACGAAGTGGAAAGATGGTCAAGTCGTGGTTCTCCTTGTGTATGCGGACGATATTATTATCACTAGAGATCATTCAGCAGAGATACAGAAGTTGAAGGAAAGCCTGGCACATGAATTTGACATTAAAGATCTTGGGGAGTTGAAGTATTTCCTTAACATTAAATCTCAGTATGTTCTGTACATTTGCCAGCAGTAGTACGCCCTTGATTTACTTCAAGAGATTGGAAAGTTGAGTTGCAAACCAGCCCGTACTCTTATAGAGACAAATCATGGGCTTTCGGAGTCTGTAGGGGAACCTCTGTCTGAGGCAAATAAAAGTACCTTCCAATGGCTTGTACGCAAGTTATTGTACCTATCTCTCACTCGACCAGACATTGCTTATGTTGTGAGCATTATCAATCAATTCATGCATGCTCCCCGGGTTCCACATATGCGGGCTGTAGAGTGAATATTGCGCTACATCAAATCATGTCCTAGCAAAGGGTTGTTGTATACCAAGGTTGGCCATCTGAATGTTGATGGTTTTACAGATGTTGATTGGGCTGGTTCTCAAGATGATAGACAGTCGACCACTGGCTATTGTCCATTTCTTGTCACTTGGCGAAGCAAGAAACATATTGTACGTGCTCATTCTAGTGTTGAAGCCAAGTATCGTGTATTACCTAAATGCTATGGCTGAAGCTTTTCCTTCAAGATCTTGGGGTTCAAGTTCACATTCCAATGCGCCTTTACTGTGACAATAAAGTTGCCATCAACATTGCTAATAATTCAGTTCAAAATGATAGAACAAAACACATCGATATCGATCGCCATTTTGTTCGGGAGAAGTTGGATTCTGAAGAAATCCGCCTTATCTATGTTCGGTCCATTAATTAACTCCCGGATGTCTTCACCAAAGGGCTGTTCAAGGATCTTTTTACTTCTCTTTTGTCCAAGCTGTGCATGGCTGATATCTATGCTCAGCTTGAGGGGGAGTGTAAACAGGGGTAATTTGGTCTGTGGTTACCATTTTTATATGTTTTAGTGCGTGTTACAAGGGTTTTTTATGAGTTAATGGGGACAAGGGTATTTCTACCGCATGTCATTTTTTGTAACCCTACATGGCACATTGATAAAAAAGATGTGGGGATCAGCCTGTGGTTGTGCAGCCGCACCCTTTGTCTCACATGTCCGCTGCCTTTTCTTCCTTCTTTCTCTTCTTTTCTTCTTGTTCTTCAGATGTTATGCCATTGAATTTGATTGTTAGTGTGATATTCATGTTTCTGGTTTTTTTTCTTGATTTTCCTGTCTTCCATTTTTATTATTTTATGGTTGTTTTAAGTCAAAATTCAAGTTGATCCATAGATCAGCAAATTAGAAGGAGCACTACTGCTCTATCTCCTTCTCCCCCTTTCCTAAGCTCGTGAGAGGAGGAGGAGGAGCACTACTGTTCTATCTCCTCTCCCCACCCCCTTCTTTTGTATGTGCATGTGAAGGAGGAGAATTACACACACACACCCAAAAAAAAAAAAAACAAAACCCACCCAACCTGCCACTAGCAACATTGAAAGTGACCAGCCTAAGTTGATTAGTAGAAGAGAGAGAAGGGAGGTAAGAATGTTTTTTAATTAACAAGGGTAGACTTGCAATTTTCTCTCTTTTTTGTCAATATTGCCGCAGAATATTCTAGGAATATACTCCTCCAATGAACAGCAATTAACCAACGGCGTAGTGATGCAGCTTTCAAAAGGATTTTAAAAGTATACATGTAATTACCTCAAATGCAACATTACAAGGCATGACGGCATAGAATTGCAAAAAGAAAAATCAGTTCCAAATGAAACAGTATATGGCATGATGATGGTACACAATTGCACCAAAACAGTTCCCAAGCAGATAACAGTTTAAATGAGCACATGACCAAGCGGACACAAGATTCATTGTACAACATTGAGTTTAGAGCTTTGCATCATGGAACTTTAAGTGCCATTATTTTTCCACTTAGAAAAAAATTGCAGAATACTATGTAGCAAATCAAAAGTTCACTTTAAAAAAAGACATCACATTCGTCGGAAGATGCACTCTCTGTTTTTAGAGACAAGTAAACTCTTGATACAAACATCATGGTGAACAAATAACTAACTGAATACTGGAGGTGCATATAAATACTGTTTAGAAAATTTTGAATTACAGCAACTGACCAATTGGGCTGTTGGTTGCACATCTTTCAGTGGACAGCAGAACAGCAAGCCCTTGCAGATCGGGCTGATCATCCTGAAAACCCATTTTCTAACCAAGAGTTATATCTAATACAAACAGTAATTTAGAGTCAACAACAACCATATCAAGAAATCACGAGTGCAACATGAGAACATGGCATAGGAGATTAACTCTCCTGATTTGTTAAGAAATTATAGAAGTATAGAGGACCAAAGTCTAAAAAACAGTCTACTTGAAGAGTGACAAAGATATTGACCTTGAACTAAGGGCGTGTTAACACTACGTCCTTTAGATTTTGGAGATAGCCTTGGAATAGAGGTGGAAAATCGGAATAACACTAGTGTAGACAAATGAGATTTTGGAGTCATCATTGCAACTTTTAGAGCATTCAAAGCTCCTCGGCTGGTGCGCCAGTGGTGTGTCACTCTCCCATTCACTCTCACCCCCTTATCCAGTTTTTCCCACTATCCAACTTTTCTTATATTCCAGGAAAATCTGTAGTTTTCTCTTCAAAAATCCAAACGGTATAGCATTAACCAATGCGACTTAAAATAAAGAAAGTGAGTACGTATGTTGCAACATCAGTAAAACATAAAGCCATAAGGTAACAATCTTGGGGGTAGGGGGTTTTGTTTAAGATCATTGCATCAAAACCTCTCATCCCTCCCTGTGCCTGACATTGAAGATCTAATATGTGAATCACATCAATATTAGCAACATAATCAGCACATCTAAAAGTTAATAGACTGCCTTTTTCTCGACATTGTCAAGGGAAGATTTGCATAATTACATATCCTTAGCTGACATATCTTCTGCCCACAAAGTTTTTCACAGTACTTGCAAGTAGCCAGTCCTTGATCTCATGGCAGGGATTTATGTCGGGGCTATGGATACGAAGACCTTTTATGCCAGCAGCCATTAGTCTGTCTGAGGCTAGTTTCCATTTGTTTCATGCATGTGAAACATCTTTCTTCATTGACCATTTCCTCCTTGTCCCCATCACTCCCGACACTTGTAGGGTTAAAATCCTTTCCCCTCACATGGCTGCACTATTCTGTACATGAGGCAGGAAGAGACTCCAACAGCCTGATATGTTTTTTTTTCCTCTCCCAACATTAATTGGGTTCATTCTTTTGCTGTAAGTCATATTATCCTTTTCCTCTACAGATATAGGGCTTCTAAATGGTGAAGAATTGTATACTTGCTCTCAGTTTTTTCTCCCTGAATGATTATTCTTAATCTTAAGCTAAAGCAAATTCCGCAAAGTTCATGTTTTTATTCACATGTTCCTACATCATCTAGCTATGCTAATTTTTTTTATACAAGCTCCTCTTGATTCACATATGTCACTTAAAAAAAAATCTCGTCTAGAGCAATAAAACCTCACTCATCCATCACATCTCTTAACCCAGTCGTGAAAGCATATGCGTTACAATGACAGTTGGCATGGCCTTCATAGATTAAACATTGAAATGAGATTTATGTAACCAGCATAGAGACTAAAGTAATAATGTGATAATGGCAATGCGTACCTTCCAATTTATCACTGTGATATATCATAGCGATGACCTCTTTGGCTTAATCATTTTAATGAAGCCTACTGAAATGTCAGACAAGTTACCTTATACAACCCAAAATACAGAAGCTATTATTTTCATATATAATACAAATCAGCCTCTTCAATCTAATTATTTTAATGGACTAGGCTTTCATGACTGAAGTGTTGCATGTATAGAAGATTCATAATACAATATCTTGGAAATGTTATGTTGCAGTTACCTGTGCTGTTAAATTTCTTTTAATCGAGCAAATGTTAAGATAGTCACAAATCTTGACAAACTGGAGAGAAGAGATTCCATTGAGACTTGGAGAGATCGAGAGATAATGTCTAATATTCCTTTCTTCTGCTTCTCCTCCTTCTCCTGCTTCCTTTTCATCCTCCTCATCCATTAATGTCTTGACTTTGGCATTGATTTCATACTAAGACACTAAAGATCTTGGGAGATGGCATGCCATGACTTAAATAATCATAATGCACCGGAACTCATAGTATACATTTCCCAAGAAGATACAATTCTTCAAATGGATGTAGCTCGTCGTATATATTCCAACTAGAAAAAGTTAATTCATATGTTTTGGTAGGTAAAGGTCATTGTTATGAGTGAGAGTAGCTTCTTTCATATAAGTCTAGTAGCTTAAATTCATGTGCCAAATGATGGCTGCACTTGAAGATGTTAACAAAATAGCTCAAATCCATGAAGGGTATATTCTTAAAATGGATGTGGCTCATTAATAACTTTCAACTTAAATCAGCCAATTCACCCACTAATGTAGGTTAAAGCTATTTGTCTGAGTTAAAGTAGCCTGTTTTGTCTAGTCTAGCATCAATCCATGTAACAAACAATGCCTCTGCTCAAACATGTTGACAAAAAGAATTAATGAACGGTGTGACCTTGCACTACATGCTGGATGTCAGGCCTTGTAGAAGATCTGTAACATGTGCACCTTCAGATCCAGCAGCGAGTGAATCAAATAAATGGATAGGTATTTATGTCAGTCATTAGTCTTACTTTTTTTCTTTTCTTTTCTTTTTTTCTTTTGGGGGGGGAGGGGGGAATGGATTTCTGAGATAAGGTGGTGTTAACCCATCCCCGAGCCTTCTCCCCATACTTCTTTGGAATCATATCACATGAAGTAGGTTCTGAATTGTTGTATGGAAAGATGAACGGTATGGACAGATTACACCTCCAACTAAAGCAAGGAAAGCTGTTAACTGCTGCCGAGCACCTTTTTCATCAAAAAAAGGCTGAATTTCGTTTGACACAACAATGCATGTTTCAGTCATTAATTGTTACGATCCATGAACATGAACCAAAATTTTCATGCTCTTTAAACAAATTTACGTAGCCATACCCGAAATTGCTCAAAGTTCCCTATATGATCTAAGCGAGAGCTAAAATTCACGTCTCAATAGTTCTCTAACCAAACACACAATTAGGAACATCAACCGGCAATCTGCCATAAGACCACAGCTCTTCAAAGCATTTGCAACTTCGCGCTAACAGGTCATCCACCTAAACACCACTTACAACAAATGAGCAAACAATGGGGATTGCAGCAGCCACCGTACACAATGGCAACAGCCAACACGAGATTTGCATCCACAAAACACCCACGCGACAGAATCTCACCAGCCACGTCGCAAAAACCTCCGATGATTCCAGATTCAGAAAACGCACAATTACAAGACCAGGACTCCAGATCCAGGCAACCAACCGAATGTGACTTCGGTGAATGGGAAATCGCGGCGGAGGAGACGCTTAGCAGAGGGGAGGGGGAGGAAATGAAATGGAGGAGGAGGAGGGGGAGGTATCAAGACATCAGATCTCTCTACGACGCGTACCTCAAGCGAGAACGTCGACAGCGCCGCGATGGCCTCTTCGACGGGAACCGCCATGGCGGGCAGAGCTCCACCGCCCTCGCCCTTCTCAACTCACCCTCGAAGCGACGGAGAGATCCGTTCTCCTCTGTAAACAAGAAGCGGCTATTAAAATTTAAAAGGACACCTTAATCATTAATAAGCCGGTACTGCTGACTTCGCTTAAAAGGGCCGTCACAACTGTGAACCCCCACCTGCCACTCCCACGCGAGTCGGGGGTCAGTAGACGCAGGAGAGGGGGCTCCCCCGTCTTCCCAACTTCCCCTAATTTGATGCCACGTGGCTGTTGTCAGACGGAGGTGTCCGGGCCTGACGTCAGCTTGGCAAGCTTCGAAATGGAAACCCAAGATTAATTTTCCCCTCTTATAATTTAAAATTAATATTAAATTTTAAAATTACTAAAAATAACACAAACTTTTTAGAATATCCAATATAAGCCATATAAATTCAATGTACCCAAAAGGAGAACCCCTTTCTAAAGGTCATATCCGAGTAGAGCGCAAGTCATATTTTTTAGCATATTATTTAAACTATCCTCAATTGTTTTATAAATAAATTATCCTAATCTAGATCTATAACATGACTTTCACATCTTTGATAAAAAAATATCTAAATGGGACCCTTATTATTCTTTGGTTACCAAAAATTATCAGGTAAATTTGTTTCTCAATAAATTTAAACCTTAGAAGTGGTTCCTAAATATTTATAATTAGTAAAAGGACAAATATGTGAAAAAACGATGCAAGAACATTTACTTTTAATCACTTTGAGATAGTAAACTTTTATAATTAGCAAAATTATGGACTATTTGAAAAATGATTGAGACTATTCTGGATAATGCTAGAAGAAATATAGCTTTTGCCTCATATAGATACGTTAGGATGAGCCTCTTTTAGATAGTTTAAACTTATAATGACCTTATTGGATATTTTGAAAGTTTTTGCATTCTTTTTAGAGTTTTTCCTAAATTTTAAGTGTGTACATGCATATAAATAAATATATATATATAACTCAATTGACTTTAAATATGTGCAAGTCTTTCTTAAATAAGAGGAATTTAGATCTGAATAGTTATAATATTGTTTTTAACAGAATAGTCGAAACTTTAATTTTTCACACACATTCGGATGACATTTTCATATTCAAAACGATTACCAAATAAATAATCTTATTATTTGAACGACTGCACTTCGACCTTCAAAATTTGTAATCTTATAAAATAGGGGGGTCAAAGAGTAATACTTGTTGCATCTATGTGGTGTGGTTCTTTTTCTTATTTTTTGAAAAAAAATTAGGTCGTTCGGCCTGTTCAAACAATCTGATAGTGGATGATCTAAAAAAATCTAAAAAAGTAAAATTGAGCCCAATCAATGTCTTATTGACGATTAGATTAGACGGACATATAAAACATAATAAATTAAGTTTTTTAAAAAATAACAATAAAGAAATTGACTGTTACTGCAGTCGCCTGATCAAATCAGATCAGACAACTGTAGCTCGCAATGCAACGGGTGTTGCACCACGGTCTGTGCACCTTAAAAGTTTCAAGGTTCATTGGGCTCAATCTTTACTTTTTTAGATATTTTTAAGTTGTCTCATTGACCAGTGGATTAGACCGACGTATAAGACATAATGGACTAATTCTTTAAAAAAATTGACCGCTGCTGCAGCCGCCCGATCAAACCAGATCGGACAGCTGCAGCTCGCAATGCAGCAGGTGCTGCACCGCGAACGGTGCACCGTAAGATAAATTGTTCTTGCCTCTCTGCCCTCTCCTCGGTATGCGTCCAAAGATGACGGAGAGAACGGGATAACAACTCTTTTCCTCACAATCACCAGACCGCAGCCCTCTTCCCTCGTCCTCTAATCGCAAACACGAAGGGGCTCCTCGGCCCGTGGGAGCGAAGACATGGCGGAGAGTTGTCGCAACGTGGCGGGGGCGAGCGCGACCTTCCGCCCCGTTCCGAGGAAGGCGAGGTGCTACCACCCCCTCCCATCCTTCGCGACCTTCTCTGTTCCCCTCCTTGCCCGCAACATCCCCGCCCTCGCCCACGGCAGCTGCAGAGGGATCAGCGGCGGTGGCGATGGCAGAGGCGGATCGCTGTCCGTACGTGCCATGGCGTCCCCCTCGTCTTCCTTCGGATCCCGGATGGAGGAGTCCGTCAATAAGACGGTCTCCGAGAACCCAGTGGTTGTGTACTCGAAGACATGGTGCTCGTGAGTTCAGATCCCCCCTTCCCAGCCTCACTTCCAGTTTTGAGCCACCCTCTCGAACAATTCTCTCATTGTTCGAGTGGTTTCGATGCGTTGGTGTGATATTTCCGTGGTTTCGTTAGGTATTCGATGGAGGTGAAGTCTTTGTTCAAGAGACTGGGTGTGGAGCCCCTTGTGATCGAACTGGATGAACTTGGTAATGTCTTCGATTCCCTCTCTCGCGTTATTTTCCTCCCATCTGTTGTTTTATCTCTTCCGTCAAACGTGGTTAATTTGACTGAGGGTCGTTTGCTTTGAAGCAGAACACCGTAAAAACATCGGTTTTGAAATCACTGGTTTCGAAATTGGCGAAAGCAAGATCTCTGGTTATAAAATCCCTTCTCGCTAGTTTCAGAGTGAAAACCGAAACCGGATAAAATGAGTGCCACATGGACCAACGTGATTTTGAAACCCAGCGATCTTTCCAAACATAAAAGAATAGCACTTATGGTATTTCATGGCACATCAAACAGCCCCTAAGTTTAGCGTCAGGCAAATGTTTGGCTCGTACGTGTGCCTGAAAAGAGAGATGTTCTCTGTCTATATCTCTCACCCATGTTGCCATTCTATCACTGATTTTGTATATGGATCTTCTGAAAGTGAGTGAGACGTTAATGTTGCATCTAATAAGCATTTTTTAGTTATGGCTTGTGGGGAAAAGCACAGATGCCACAGAAAGGCGGTTAGGAGTAAGTAGAAGCAAGAAAAATCTCTCATCTTCAAATCAAGAGATTTTCAATTCTTTATATGCTAGAAGACTGTTAAGAAAAAAAAAAGGGTGGTGGGGGGCATAAGAAGAAGAGAAGGCTCAATAAACCAAGGGATAGAGAAGTTTCAATTTCAACAGGATGGTCTTATGTTGTTGTGGGAAAAATGACAGTCCTGTCTTTTTAAGATGAACAAACAGGAAGAGAAGTGTTCGCAGCAGAATCCCTCTGCCTGCTGACTGGTGTTTTATGGGTTTTAAGTTCAATTTAATATGCTTACAATCTGAGCACATTCATCCTTGGTATTTCTACAGAGAATTGGAAGAGGGAGGTGAAATTGATATAATCATAGCCCTTTTCTTTCTCTGGTGCTTATGGTGAACGAGAGGAACTGTTCCTCTCCTCACTTGATTGTTTTTACTTATTTTGTAATAAAATTGGTGGTACGATCCACAAAAAGTTGTGTTTTCTTGTCAACTGCTCATTAAGGAGGTTTGACAAGTAATCGGGTCATGATGTGTGGTTGATTTCAATTCATTATTTTTCTCCCTGCTTATTTATGAGTCTACCATACGTACGTGATCTTGATTGATGGAATAGTGTTTCTTATTTAGTGACTACTATATCGAAACAAGATGCTATTGCTTCTTTTGTGTCCTTTGCCTCCCAATTTTGGTACAATTATTACAATCCCTCAGTGGCGGAATGTTATTGGAATTATTTTTTTGGTTATCTTTTTGCTGTGTTGCTTTCTCTTTCCTGGTTGTAGCTGTGACTGTTAATATTTATCCCAGTCATACTGCCATCAAAAGGATTATTCTATATGGATGGTGGCATGAATCTGAATTACATGGCGGAACTCGATGCATTTATTGTTGAATGTAACTTCTTGCATCCATATGAAGCAGGACATCGGAAAGCACCTTTCATTTCATCTCTGATTGGTTTGCTTCTTTTATTTAACATGTATGTATAACGAGGGGTGTAGACTACTCTGTGCTATGCAAAAAGTTTGGTTTGGTTCAGTTTTTAAAATTCTGAATCAAACCATACAAAAGTTGATAAGTATATTTTTCTGTTTGTATAAATGATGTGTACATCCCTACATATATATAAGTATAATCGTGTTTTTAGCTTCCTTCTTGAGAAAACCCAACAAAAAATGCAAACCAAATTAGAAACCAAACCAAGTCAAACCCTGGAAGTCAAGTGCCTGGAGCACTTCATCTTCCGTTGCTTCTTTTCCCACATGGGCATCCCATCTTTTAAAGTGCACTGCACATTCTACAAACCAATAGGTACCCATCAGTGGGCACCTCTTTCTCCATTCATTTGAATGTAGATGAATAAGTCATATACTATTACCTCACCCCTTTGAAGGTAGGCCATGTATTCTATCAAATCTCTCTCACCAACTAGGTTTCTTCCTATGGCAAAATTTTGATAAAAAAGTTTTCAATCATGCTCTTTTATATCAAGTTATTGGGTTTGGGTGTTCACCACCAACCATCCCCAGGCCACTTTGATTGGAGAATAGGAGAAGAATAAGGGCGAATAAGAGGAGAATAAGCTTAATTTTGCTTTGACAAGTGGAATGGCTTATACCGGTGCAGGATAGCGTATTCGGATGATAAGGAGAATAAGCCATCCCACCTTAGACCTAAGAATTGCTTATTCTTCTTATTCCGTTAGCGGGCCCCACAAAACAATCAAACCGAAACATCCCTTATTCTGGTATACGCCATTCCGTCAGTGGACCCCACGTAATAACTTATTCTGCAAACAAAGTGGGATGAGAGAATTCCAAATCCCATTGGATGAGGGGATTTAAAGAGTCTCCTGGATCAGACTTTTTTTAATGTCTTTCATTCAGTTATTTTTGGTTCTGAATGGTTTTATTCATCTCTGTCTCCCTCCTTTATTCTTTGTATATGCAGCTTAGCTACCAGTCCTAGGACAAGCCTTGCATCCTGGACACCCCCAAGGTTCACTGCAATCCTCAGTCCAATTTCCCCTGTCCACCTCGTTACATTATGTGACTGCTAACAAGGCTGTGGAGGAAGCAATTGGTCGTTTTATGGGAGTGTTGTCGACTGTAGTTTCTAACATAGTATCACTGTCAAATGCAATGACCCTTGACATGTGAAGGTCATACCTTGCCAAGGTAATGCAGTGATGCAGACTGCTGGATTAGTTATTCTTGATTAGGTCACGTACCAAGCTGACAAAACTGGCTCTGTTGCCGCAATTTTGCTTGATAATTTGTTCATTAAATAACTGGGGATTGTTTGCTGGCTATTTATGTTTGTAATGTACTTAAATTTCAGGTCCCCAAGGACCACAACTGCAGAAGGTTTTGGAGAGGCTCACTGGACAGTACACTGTCCCAAATGTTTTCATCGGTATGGACTGTTTTCCCCCATGCTCTGTCCTCACTTGATGATGGCACATCAATATGATGTCAATATTATGTTATGCAATTTCTTAAGACATTTCTTACTAAAACCAGAAGGATGAATTTAAGTGGTTAAACAGCTGAAAACATTTCATTATGAGACCGACACTAATTTCGCATGTTTGAATGATTGTACATTAAAAATATTTGTGAAATAAATATGGCACCTTAATCATTCGTATTCTGCATTGGTTGTGTATTCGGGTAATGCTTCTGACAGGACTGTATCTCTCAGAAGTGCTTGGTAACATGGGCAGGGAGGGGATCCTTGTCAATCCTTTTTTTTAAAAAAAAATAGACAGCAAAAGAGCGAGGAGTCAGGATAAGGACGGAATCACAAACGATTTAACAGTCCTTTTGCACAACAAATAGGAGATTAGGCTTATGCCCACCTTGGATACTAAGTCTCTCCTTTTGGAGCTGGGCTAACAACTCCTAACCAAACCCCACATTGGTGGGATAGGGGTTTATGATGGCAATGATGTATGGCCAAATGCATTATCAGTCAAATCCCAGACTCGATCCACAATTTTTTTGGTTGTCAATATGATGGGGAACCTGGTAAGGAGGCTCCAGTGAGACTCAACTATCCAAACCTGCATAGTCACTCCACATATTTATAGTTGATTAGTTTTTAAACTGCCGTCAAATCCCTATGATCATGAGAAGCGCTAGGGTAATTTTCACCCCTTGCAGCTTAAATTTCACCGTCGGATCGTATCGTGATTGATTGTAGTCGTCCAATTGTGTACAAGTAACTTGGTGATGAATACTAAAACCCCAGGGGATGGGAACAATCCTAATGGTAATCTAACCAATTTCTTATTTTTTTACTATTGTTACATGATTTTTTAAAAATCGAAATTTGCAAGTACCCAATGGACGGCCAAGATTGAGTTTCATGATCGAACTCGATCGGATGGTGAAAATAAAGCTTTGAGGGATGGAAACAACCCTAAGGGGGGTAATTGAATATTTTAAAAAAAAATCATGAATTTGAATTTTTTTCAACATGGAGAGGGTGGGCAAAACAGTGTGTACAGTTTGATCGCATGTACTGTATTAAACCGCACCACAACATTTCTGTATGTGTGAGTGTATGCTTCACTGCGAGGATTTTGTCCTCTTTTATTTGCTGTCATGTAAAGGAATGGGCGAGGATTTTGTCCTCTTTTATTTGCTGTCATGTAAAGGAATGGGCGAGGATTTTTTGTAAAGTGGATCATTCTAATTCCACTCTTTTTCGTTTTTTAGGTGAGAGTTGAGGGCCACACCATTTTGGTGTTCTTTTTAGGGAGATTTTGAGGTTCTCTCCCGTACTTCTGTAGATGCCTTTTCTCTTTTATAATACATGTGCATGTAGATCTACCCACTTTCAAAAAAAAAAAAAAAAACGCACACACTGTTTCAACCTCTTCCTCATGTTAAAAAAAATAAAAATTATGATAAATTTCTAAATATTCAACTCTCCTCCCAAAATAAATTTCATCCCATTTGGCTTAATTTTCACTGTTGGATCACGAGGCTTTCAACCTAAGCCGTCCTATTTTATATTCATAAATTGGTGATGAATATTAAAATTGCAAGAGATGGGAACAACCCTAAGGGTAATCTGACCAATTTTATATTTTTTACCATTTTTTCATGATTTTTAGAAATCGGTATTTAAATATGCCCGATGGATGGCTAAGATCGAGTTTCAACATTGATCTACAATTGGACGGTCAAAATATGGTTATTGAATATTTAAAATTTTATAAAACTTTTATTTTTGTAGATATGAGGATGGCATGGTTGGCAGTACTAGCCGATACCGGTACGTACCGGTATCTGCCGGAACCGGTACCCCATACTTGTAAAGGGTATCGGTCGATACCGGCCCAGTATGGCCGGTATCGGCCGGTACGCACCGGTACCGGTACTGCCATCCATGGAGGATGGGGTTCAAAACCGCACGCACTGTAGTGTACTGCATTATAGCAGTTCATATATATATATATATATATATATATATATATATATATATATATTGATGCAGTTCATCCACTCTCAGAAAAAAAAAGTTCAACTGTTGCCTTTTTTTTTTTTTTTTTAAGTGGATAGTATGAAGGAACCACTTTTTGATGGGAGCTTCTGCAAAATTCATATTCTAGTGCTTTAGCTTATCATATTTAGTTTTGTAGTTAAATTCAAATTGCTTAGGGATTTGGATTGGAGTTTTCTTAGTTGCCAAATTAATTGTTTCATTTTTTATCAAGTTTATGCAATAGACCATGCAAATTTTTAAGGTAGAAGATGAATAAATATAGTTATATTAAAAATAGATTCCTTGCAAACCGCACCACTATGATCTAGGTTGTATGGCCTAAAGAAATCACTTGAAATAGCATGGGCCGTAACCACCTATATGGCAGGAGTCAGCAGAATGTGTTGAGTCAATATCTGGTTTGTAGATGGTGAATATTTCTGTTGAATGCTTGGGACTGAGCAAGATTCTTCATTCCCTATGCCATCTTTTGTTAGATAAGGTTATTGGCAATTGAATTATTCAGTGCTTTGCAGATATGTATCATAGAATGTGAGTTATTCTGCTGGGCTTATCTCTTGTTTGTTACAATCCATGAAGAGCCCATGTGTTAACCGGTATTTGTTAAATGTGAAAGCATCCAAACAACAAGTGGAAATGCTATATCAATGTAGAAGACAATTTTTTTTAATGTTGATTGCCTCCTTTTTTTTTGACAAAATTGAGTGATATCACAAGTTATATAGAAGAAATTAGATTGCAAGTTGGTATTCTAGATTTTTTGAGAAAAGCAGTCATCGACAAGAAAACCTATTAAAAAAGTGGATATGATGTTGCAGGAGAACCCAGTGACTGAGATCCCCTAATAAATTTCGGTTCCTTGTCTCAGCATCATAAGGTCTGTTATGTTCAATGTTTACAATAATGGATTATAATCAGATCATGCCACAGGTAAGAATGAAGGGAACAAGTTAACAAGAATCAAACATTCCCTTCTTCTATTTAAATGTCCTAAGAAATACAGCTAGAGTGGTTTTCCACCATCCATGGTTGTCGACCAATACCGATACGTACCAGACGCTATCGGTGCACCAATACCGATATGGGGGTGTACCCCAATACTGGTCGTTTAAGTTTTTTTTTAAAAAAAAAATTTGTATCAGCTGGTACTAGGTCAAAGTGGCCGGTACTAGGCCGATACGACTGCTACCGATACAATACATATTGGTATCATAGTACCCACTAGCACCGGTCCCGATACCGGTACTGCCATCCTTGCCAACATCCCCTCCAAAAACCCCCCCAAAAAGCCTATGGTAAGAGTAAGTTTATTGTGAATAACCTCTGTTTCCCTGCCTTCAAGGAAAATGCTCGAATATCCCTAGAACCTTAAAACCCTTACTTTAATACCCTTGCCATTAACTGCCGTTCATTTAACTTGACTGCTTTTGGGTTAAGTTCTAACCCACTCATACAATGACTAACACCACAAACAACTACCAAATTTACAGAGTTTGGACTTTGATCCCATGTCTGCAAATGAACAAACAAAAGGTGGCTGTGGGCACAACAATGGATTCCTGTGTCCATCACCATGCCATCTTTCCGCATTGTAAATGCCGACACTGTTTGTCTGTCCTCCTTTCCCTTCCCTATTGCTAGGCAGACATGTTAGAACCTACAGAGTGCTGCCATTCCCACTTCCGAGTAAAGGGAGTCTATGATTGTGGTTACAGGTTAGGGGGTTAGCAGGGGAGCCACTTCACTATGTTTATACTCTTCCATGAAAAAATATCAATTCAGATTGACCTGCAAGACTTTTTTTTTGGGGCTTCCCAGCTGAGGTGTCTAATGAGATGATGATGATGACCCACCCATGCCATCGGCCAATCCGCCCTGCCTCTGTTGCATAAGTATGCACTGGTAGCTGGTCAGGGGCCCCTGACGGTGGGTGGCTGCAGTGGCAGTGATGGGAGGCAGCGTCGCTCCGGCAGAACGCGGGGCTTGGAGATGCTTGGAAGAGTTCAGAGTAGCTGCGGCTGGTGGCAGAGTGATCCACATTGGCATCAACCTGGACCACATCAGAAGCACCTAATTTAATTTTTCTGAATTTTGTCACATCATTATGACAGGAGAAGCAACAGCTATGTTGTCTTGCTACTGTTCTAAGTGTTCACTTCAAAATCTAGAGGTTCCTTTTTGAACACCGTAGCCATCTCATACAGGGATGGCAGTACCGGTACCGGTACCCGTATCGGTGGGTACCGGTACCGGTACGTTCCGGCCCAGTATCGGCCGGTATCGGCCGATACCCTTTACGGGTATCGGGTACCGGTACCGGCCGATACCGGTACTGCCATGATTCTCATACCTCTTAGGGGGCTCTTCATTAATGATATGCACTTTACTCTGATTTCTATGTGAACTTTGTACAAAGGGTTATAGCCATGTGGACGTTCAAACAATTAGTTTGTCATATTGCCTTCGCCATGGATGTTCCTAGTCTGCCTTTCTTCTCCTCTTTATTTGCCCCCCCTACCTTCTCTTAGACCCTGCAGATAACAGCCATCAACTGCTGCTGGGAGTAGTCACCACCGTATTTCTCTGCAACTGACTGCTAGGTCAGAGTCAAAACTCAAATCAGCCTGACAGACCAGTCTTGTTGACTGTAGTCCAGTAGCCAATTAGCCGGGTCTGATTAATGCTGCCATCCCTCGTTTCTTTATCCTCCCTTATTATGCTCATAAAGCTCTGACCAGTAGGTGCACTTGCAATGCGTCCATGAAAACGAGCGACCGCAAGGGTGTCAACCTAGCCTCTTCATGAACCAAGCTATATTCCACTGAATCCCAAACTGCAAACTGAATCGAGTCTGAGCCAATATTTTGTTCTTCCCTGTAGACCCGTATGACACCCATTTGATATTTGTCTACTGTCAATTCTTTCATTATAAAGTTCTGATGTGCACAAACAGTTACATGTCTATGCCACAATGGCTTCGCCCAACTTCTAGACAGCCCTGGGAGCTTTGAACAGTGCCCTTATGAGTTCTATCCAATGCTGCACTGCTTTTGTGTATTGCAGTCCTGACCCAATAACCGCATACCTAGAGACAGAGACAAAACCTTCTGCTTATCCACCTTAACTCATCATGAACAGCTCATAAGCTTAAAAATGACAGCCTGAATCAGTAAACCAGAACCGACAGTCCTTGATTATTCATTCTACACCAGTCTTGTCTCCTAGTCTCACAAGCCAAACTAATGTTTAGCCCCAACTGCAGCCTGTTTGCTTCCCTTCTTGAGCCAGTGCAGTCTGCAGTTGCTTTCACAGTAAAATGCTATAGAAGGTCATTGGTGCATTGGTTTGTCATATTCTCCCGCATGTGATGTCAGTTTCTGCAAGAAATTTCCACTGTGACAAGCCACCTCTTAGATTTCTATGGTATCTTGTTATGTTTTTAAGAATACCAGGTGAATCAAAGAGGAAGAGGAACCTGTTTTGCACATCTCCTGTGGACATGTCAGCCATCAGCAATCAACCCAGATTCTCTAACAATTTATCCTGAAAATCTGGAGGCGAGATCATTCTAGATGTGTCCTGTGTGTAATCCCCATGCTCCTAGCCATGTCTGAGGAAACTATATTGATTCCTACTGTTCTTCTTGAAGCAGTGAGATTTTTTTCATCTTCTTTATCAGAAGGAAAATGGTACATGTTTTCTCTGTTAAGCTGGATTATATGTGACATTCTGAATTGCTGTCTCAAAATTGATTAGTTGTAGATAGACAGGATGTGAAAAAGGAAATCATTCATTTATTTGTTTGATTATAAGCATACACACTTATATCAGTATGTCTGAATTAGGAAAACTAAGATATGTTTGCTTTTCTCTTATTTTCTGTGGCATGATCATTGATGACAAGTTGACGATTAGCAGTCCTGCCTTTATTCCAGTTTCCATTCATTGGAAAAATATCATATTTGCTGTTTTGCTTTTCCCCCGTGCACATGATCTTCAATAACAAGTGGACAGTGACTTTTACATCCAATCTTTTGTATCTGTATACCTCCATTTCTATTCTTTGAGAATTGTCAGTTTAATATATGTTGCATCTGGTTAAATAATGGCTCATGTTTGCCATTCCTTTTCTAAACAGGAGGCAAGCACATAGGTGGCTGTACAGGTAAGGCACTCTATTCATCCACTAGAAGCTTTTTAACATTGTATGTGATGTATGTTCGAAATCCAAAGAATTCTAATAAGCTTAAGTTGAGAAAGGTTGGCATGATACCAACCTTATGCCAGAAATTGGCCATAAATAGATGTAGATAGGAGAGGCAGAAACTCTATGATCTTCTCCGAGATAAAATTCCTTCTGCTGATGTACCCAAAAGATCAAGGAATGTGAATTTCTGCACAAAAGTGTGTGTACATGAACAAAAGCTGTGTGGATGTACCACTGTGTGTGGCAATGAGATCTTCTGGACCTTAAATCCCATAGACTCTTGTGTGCCCTCTTGCAATCATGGGACAAATTCATGATAATAGTAGAACAGTTGACAAAGAGAACTAGACTGCCCTCCTTGAATGTGAGAGGAACCACACAAAGGCCTATGGTTTTGAGGCCCAGAGGATCTCGTTCCATGTTTGTGCATGTGTGAGAGAGCAAGAGCACCGTACAATCACTTTTATTGTACATCGACCATGAGTGTCATCATTTATTTCTTCCCTCAATATCAAGGCACTGTGATGTTGTAATCAACTTCTACACGACTGTCTTCATCTCTAAAAGGGTTTTAAAAAAAGAAAAAAGAAAAAGGTTCCACCAAGGAAAACCTGTAGCGTGCAACGTAATTCTTTGAACCCCTCCCTTGATGGAGTATCTTTCGATATATGATATTCTCAGAGGAAGCCTGCGTGAAATAATTCTTTGTTTACTAAATTGATTTATTTAAAAGAATGTCAATAAACAAAAAATCCAATGTCGCTCGGATTTCTCATCTTGTTCACTGCCTAAATAGTAAACAAAGGGAGTCCGCAGTTTTTGGTTACTCTTTGATGCCTAAACTTCTCGGAATGACATTGTTTGAATGATACTTACGGAGCACTTTTCTGCATCACATCTGGTTTTGTTGCAGATACGGTGAAACTCTACCGAAAAGGAGAGCTTACGACTTTGCTGTCCGAGGCAGCCGGTGGTGCAAAAAGCTTGCAGCAGCCTTGATGAGGCGTTCTTCCAAGAGATGGCGGCTGCCGGTTGCAGTATTCGGATCCTCAAAATATTATTCTTCTGTTGATAAGCAACTCGTGTGAGCTCCCTTTCCTTTGTGACCTTGAAAGAGTCCAGCAGTCACCGAAAGACAACTGTTATTTTGTACAGTCGTTTTTTCATCTACTTAACAAATGACGAATCTTATTCTTTTATGCCCTCCTGGAGAGCACACGCTTTAAATTAGAGAAAAAACATTTGAAAAATAAGTTTATTTTAACATGTCTTGCTGAATATACTTGGAGGAAAGTTTTCCAAAAGTGTGTCAGTTCACACACACACACCCCAAACAATACCCCTCCCTCCCTCTCTCTCCCGTCCTCAGTGTACTCTACAATCTTTCACTTGCACACTTTTATCTTAAGTTACACTTGTTCACAACGAGTTATATTCTGTAAGTTGCAAGAATGCTTTCCAAGTTACGCGTTCACTCTGCACGTTTTCATTCTTTCGTTTACATTATTTTGTTCTAGGTTTAGCACTGTCTCCATCGAAATACCCATTAATTCACATGTTATGTAAATTTATAACCGGACGTCTGAGAATCTAGGTCCAAAAGTGATCCCATTTATCACGCATATTAAAGTTTGAGAAATGTTTGTTGTGCTGCCATTGCGTTGGTGTACTGCACCCCTCATCCAATCGGCAGGATCCGATGGTGCATGGTTGTTTCACCTTCCATAGGAATGCAACAAAACTTATCCCTAGTGTGTCATCTGGTCCGTTGTTCGTATGGGACCTGCGGCGTAGTAAGTATTTCTCATTAAGATTGATAATATATCTTACTTATTTATCTTTTAACGTGAACGAATTAAGTACACCTAAGAGTGGACCCATTTACTCACTAGTTTTATTGGGCCTGACATGGAATCGAGTGCACTCATCTTGGAAATGAATCTATCCAGATTCCAGACACATACCATTTATAACCCTAGCTGCCAAAAAACTGCAAAGCTTGTAGTTAAACTCATACATATGATCTTATTTATTTCTTTATTAAAGTTTTAAGCTTTAAAACTACGTTTTTATGTATAAGTAAGTAAAAAAAAATTGATGAGCTCGTTCGCAAAAATAGTGAGCGGAGTAGCCATGTGCTCGAGCGAGGCTAGTTTATGCATCTAATGAGTTGAGTTCCAATATCATTCAAGCCAACTCAAGTTACTCGTTGAATATACGAGTTCAGTTGTAGCCGACTCAAGTTGTCAACCAAACCTCCACGTGATTAAATAGTAGGTTGAGTAACTGCACAATCTTAACTAAACTAAACTCAGACAATTATTACATTAACTAGTTGCAATCCCGTGCGATGCACGGCGAGTTAACATGCTTGCATTAAAATATATATATATATATATAAGTGAAGTTATTCTTTTACACTTTTAGAAGAAATAAATAAAATAATTATAGAAGAATATATATTAAAAAATATTAACATTTTTTTCTATGAATATTAGGTTAGTTGTTTGGTAAACATTAAAAGTTTAGAATCATTATATCTAATTGAAATATGAACTGAGAAAGAAAACTAAAAAGTCAACAGAAAGTTATTATTACTGTCTCGTAAGATTATCCCCATAAATGTTGTGTTGAAATATAGATTAGGAGAAAAATGAGAGAGATTGGTCTTGGTAATAATGAAATTAGTTATTATTATCGCATAAAATTATCCCAATAATGATAATAAATTACAATAATAATTAATAATAATAATATGAGCAAGAAAAATAAGAAAGATATTGGTCTCATTAATAATAATAATAGTAATTTTAAAAATATCAAAATTAATTATTATTATCTGATGAGACAACCCCAAAAATAATAATAGTAATAATAATGACGAAGATGATGATGATGTCAAAATTGGTTATTATTATCTTAAGAACAAAAAGAGAGATAATAATAATAATAATAATAATAATAATAATAATAATAATAATGTCAAAATTAGTTATCATTATCCCATGTGATTATTATTTTGATATTAATTTAAGAATTATTATTATTATTATGTCATGAAATTACAACAATAATAATATTAAAATTATTTATTATTATTCCAAGGTATTACAACAACAATAACAATAATAATCAAAGGGGACAAAATATTAAAATTTATTATTATTATTTGAAAAGATTGTCCAAATATTAATAATAATAACAACAACAACAACAATAATAATAATAATATGAGCGAGAAAAGTGAGAAAGAGACTGGTCTCATTAATAATAATAATTTTAGTAATAATAATAATATCAAAATTAATTATTATTGCCTCATGAGACTACCCCAATAATAATAATAATAATAATAATAATAATAATAATAATAATAATAATAATAATAATAATAATAATAGTAATAATAATGATGATGATGATGATGATGATGTCAAAATTAGTTATTATTATCTTAGGAGATTGCAACAAATAATAATAGGAGATAGAAAAATAAGAGATAAAAAGATTAATAGGGAGAGAGAAAAATGTGAAAGAAGAGTAAGAGAGATAATAATAATAATAATATCAAAATTAGTTATCATTATTACTATTTTGATATTAATATAATAATAATAGTATCAAAATTAGTTATTATTATCCCATGAAATTATAATAATAATAATGATAATATTAAAACTAGTTATTATTATTCCAAGGTATTACAACAATAAGAATAAGAATAATAGGGGACATAAAATATCAAAAAATATTATTATTATTTTAAAAGACTATCCCAATATTATTAAATTAGTTATTATTATCCCATGAAATTATAATAATAATAATGATAATATTAAAAATAGTTATTATTATTCCAAGGTATTACAACAATAAGAATAAGAATAATAGGGGACATAAAATATCAAAAAATATTATTATTGTTTTAAAAGACTATCCCAATATTATTAAATTAGTTATTATTATCCCATTAAATTATAATAATAATAATAGTGATAATATTAAAAATAGTTTTTATTATTCCAAGGTATTACAACAATAAGAATAACAATAATAGGGGACATAAAATATCAAAAATTATTATTATTATTTTAAAAGACTATCCCAATATTATTAATAATAACAACAACAACAATAACAATAATAATAATAATAATATGAGAGAGAAAACTGAGAAAGAGATTGGTCTCACTAATAATAATAAAATGATAAAAATAAGAATAAGAATAAGAATAAGAATATCAAAATTAATTATTATTATCTAATGAGACTACCCCAATAATAATAATAGTAACAATAATAATGATGATGATGATGATGTCAAAATTGGTTATTATTATCTTAAGAGATTGCAACAAATAATAATAGCATATAGAAAAATAAGATATAAAAATATTAATAAGGATAGAGAAAAATGTGAAGGAAGTGATGATAATAATAATAAGAATAATAATAACATCAAAATTAGTTATCATTATCTCATGTGATTACTATTTTTATATTAATGTAATAATAATAATAATAATAATATCAAAAATAATTATTATTATCTCATGAAATTATAATTATAATAATACTAATAAAATTAGTTATTATTATTCCAAGATATTGCAACAACAACAATAACAGTAATAATAATAGGGGACAGAAAATATCAAAATTTATTATTATTAACCCATGGAATAATAATAATAATAATAAAATTAGTTATTATTCCAAGGTATTACAACAATAACGATAACAATAATAATAATAGGGGACAGAAAAAGTAGAAGATAGAAATATTAATAGGGAGAAAGAAAAATATAAAATAAGAGAAAGAGAGATAATAATAATAATAATAATAATACTTAGGGGGGGAGATAGAATTAATAAGAGAGAGGAAGAGAGAGCGATGGTGAGAGAGAGAATTAACGAGAGAGAAATAATAGGAGACATAGATATTAATAGGGAAGGGAGAGAGGGACAGAATTTAGGCGGGAAACATAGAATTTTGGTGTTGACACGTGACAACGGAGAACTCTGTTTTATATATAGTATAGATAGGAGACAAAAATTATTAAATTTATTATTACTATCTTATGAAAATTATTAAAACTAGTTATTATTATTCTAAAATATTACAACAACAACGATAACAACAATAATAATAGGGGACAAAAAAATAGAAGATAAAAATATTAATAGGGAGAGAGAAAAATATAAAATAATAGAAATACAGATAATAGTAATAATAATAATAATAATAATAATAATAATAGTACTTAGGCACAGAGAGAGGGGAGAGAAAGAGATAATTAATGAGAGGGAGGGGGAGAGTGTAACGACCCGCCACCCTATAATCGGGGATCCGATTACTAAATGGGTACCGAATCATTAATTTGGAACCAAACCAGGATCTAAGTAAGTATGGGAAATAAATAATAAACTAAGCTAAACATTCACATCGCATTGAATTAAAATGAAAGTGCAGGAATTAAAAATTATTACAATGCGACTCGATACAGTAAATAATTACATACTCCAACAGAAATGAAATAATTAAACATACAGGCCAGAAATAAAATAACAACTACGTCGGGGCATACCCCGGAATAACCGCTGACGGTGCTCAACACACGGCCGCACTCTCCTCGCTAGGTCTGCTCGGAGTCCGCACCTGAAAACCGCAGGGGTGAGTCTCAAAGACAAGACTCAGTAGGGATCCTTCGATCCCCACTGCCCACGCACACACCCACAAGTGTAAAATACAGCCGACGGTAAAGTAACAAGCACAGTAGTAGGTACAATTCCTAAATCTCAACGTAAAATCACATGCAGTCGAAATATAATAAACATGCATATTCTAAACCAGCCGACTAGGGAACCCACAACTGCCGTCTCGATAGAACTCGCCAACTACACAATCAACGGTGGGAAAACCTCGACCCGCTGAGACCAAGCAGTAACCCCTCGGATAGCACACTACTAACTCCGGCTCAACTGGCTCAGGTGGTTACTCCTTCCCTCAGCATGAGTGACTCTCCGAATGTACCACTCCGACACCGGTACTAGCTGACTCCGGGGTTCACCAGGTGACCCTCTCTCACTAGGCGTCACCCCGCCCACGCCCCCACCGGCGCTGTGCTACGCCCACACCAGCACAGGGTGATAAAGCGCTACACTGTCACTCCAGGTCCACAGTAACACAAAACTCAGCACAGTACGATCCGGTCACGTGAAAAGTCCGCGATCGCATAACACATAACGTAATATCATCCGGTCATGAAGAATCCTTTTCCACCGAGTACACTAAGGCATGCACTAACCAACTATCTAGCAGTATGAACACATTTTACTGGCATGAATTAGTGTGGTTCTGTCTTGAATCGCGTCGCCCAAGGCCGACGCCATTCAAGCTCCATGTACTGGTTTATGTAAAACACTGTCTTCAGAATCATGCCTTAAAAGGCGTCGACACTAGTGGTCGTCTTTTTGAAAGGCGTCGACATCCTCAAACGCCATTCAACACAAAAATCCAGGAATTCCAGAAAACATTACTCAGGGGATTTCTGCCTTAAAAGGCGTCATGGCTACCCGACGCTATTCAAATCGCGTCGCCCACCCATGACGTCTTTTAGTCCTAGAATCCCCGAACTGACAGACTCTCAGTAGGGCGATTCCTGCCTAAAAGGCGTCGTGATGGCACGACGCCCTTCAAAAAGGCGTCGTCCATGCACAACTCCTCTCAACCCCAGGAGCCAGAGTCTGCCACGAGCCCGAGGGCTCCCTATCCAACCCCAACAACCCCAAAATCACCCAAAAACGGAGGGGAAAGAGGGGCAATCCGATCCACAGGAAATCACATTCATAGAAATCCCCCATATCATCAAGAAGAATTTCTAAACATGCTTGTTCTACCCCCCCAAATCAAAGATCCATAACAAGCTCAAACGGGGAAAACATGGTTTAAACACAATACTTATGGGAACCGTCACCCTACCGGATACTTGAACTCCTCCAAGCTTCAAGCCGTCCACCCGTCTCGCCCCACGCCGCCGCCGGTACCGCCGTGGTCGTCTTTACTCCACCGTGACATCGGCCGCCGTCCGGAGAGTAAAACGCCGCAGTGGAAGTGGAGGTGGTAGTGGTAGGAGCTAGGTAGAGGATGGAGTGGAGGGAGAGATGAAATGGTGGGAGGAAAAGAGGGAGGAGGAGGAATCGTCGCCGAGTTCGCCGGAAGGGAAGGAGAGAAAGAGAGAAGGAAGAAAAATGAGGGAAAGAAGGAGGGCTTGCGGGGTTAACCAGAGACTGGCTAAAACGCGTCGACATCTACGGACGCCTATCAGGTGATGTGACGGCTGCTCTGAAAAGACTCTGAAACGCGTCGTTCGAGGCAGACGCCGTTCAGACGACTTGTCAGGACCGTACTCTGACAATCCCAGAGTCGCAGTCTGAAAGACGTCGACACACGTGGACGCCGTTCAGGCGACACGACATGGCCGTACTCTCGCGGCCCAAAGCCAGCCCACGTGGCACCCACGTGGCAGAACCTGAAACGCGTCTGCAATGGTGGACGCCGTTCAAAACGCGTCTCAATGTCCTAACGCGAATCGTTACAGAACCTCAGCCCTCACTAAGGTCAGAACTACAGGGTCCGACCCCGATAACCGGATCCGAAAGCCTCGATCCTTACAGAGAGAGAGAGAATTAATGAGAAAGAGGGAGAGAGAAAATTAATAGGGGCCAAAGATATTAATAGGGAAGGGAAAGAGAGAATTTAGGCGGAAAACAGAGAATTATGGTGTTGATACGTGACATCAGAAAACTCTATTTTATATATATAGTATAGATAAAGGAAAGTTTTTGTGGGGACATGTTGGAATCCGATTTAGACTGTTTGTAAGACTAAAAGAATCAAATTTGAATTGCTCGCAGGACTAGGAATCGAAGTTAGACTTGCGGGATCCATGCGCACGCTCCCTTCCGCTTCTCCCGGTTTCCCCCGATTTCCCATTTCAATGCGCTCCCCTCCACGCGAGTAAGTTTCTACTCGAACACGGCAGGCTCGGTCTCCCCGAAGGAGGAGGAAGGCACATGAAGGCTCCAACAAAAGAGTTCGAATTGTTTAGTACAAAGGTTGACCGGACTCCGGCAGCTATCATTCTAGTGGTGACATATGTAAGAGAGGAGATCCTTTCAATACACGTTTGAGTCGGAGTCCAACAATACTAAGAGGGAGAGGATGTTAAATATTGCAAAAAAGTTCTTCATATGATCTCAAAAGTTTGCAAATGACACCTTAATTCATTGGCTTTTGCTTGGTCGTTTCATATCTTTATTTGATTAATCTTGCGTTTATTTGATATTTGCATCGTGTGATCTGCATTCTATTTTGATTGCTATTTTTGTGTGCGTCAAGCAGATTTTGTGGATTCATCTTTTCTTTTGCCTCTTGGTTTCTTAAGATTGTGTCTTCGCTTATTTATTGCTTTTGAACACTTTTCTTTTCATATTTGGTATGGTTCTTGTCAAATTCCTTGCAGTATTTTTTTATTTTTTTGACATGAGTAATTTTTTTATTTTTCATGTGGTAGTGTCGGGCTTGTTAAATTTATATTTTTTAAAGAGCTCTTGGGGTCCTATTTGTCTTATATTTGGATCTAATAATTTGGGATTTGTGTTGTACTGTAATAACCAATAAATAAGCAGATGCAGATATTTGCTTAAATGTGAATATTGTTATTGTTTATGGGTAACACTTGCTCAACAACAAATTCTTTTTATTATTTTATTATTATTATTATTTAAAAAATAGGTTGGTCCCACGTCCCACACTTCTTGGATGGGTCGATCTTAGATCGGATGGTCCAAAAAAAATAAAAAATTGAGCCCAATGAACAATGATTTTTTTTTGTTCATTGGGCTTGATTTTTTTATTTTTCAACTTTTTTTAAATTGTCCGATCGGAGATCGGATTATATGGCCATGTAGAACATGATGGGGCCCACCATCAAAAATAAAATATTGGCCACACTCCGTGCAGTACAACAATTGTTACTCTATTATTTATATAGTCCTTTTATGGACAGTTCATGCCTACAGGATGCATACGAATCATGGAGTTGAGTTTCTAATTATATATGAAAAAAGAAAAGATGTCAAATTAAAAAATATGCGAATAAGAGGAATCGTATCATATCAAAGGCACTGATGGAAGCATTGCTAATAAATGTCCTTGGGACATTTCATATTGCTCTCTCTCCTTTTCTAACCAAAACTTTTTGTGGCCTTTCTATAATTATGAACACTCACCGGTTCATGTATCTTCTTCCTTTAAGTTTGTTAGTTATTCTATTATTATTATTATTTTATGAGGGGGTGTACTTGTCACACTTTTAAGATCTTGGTAGATGATGTGTGTTAAAAGTTCAGAAATATTAATATTTTTTTGTATGAATAATAATAATAATAATAATAATAATAATAATAATTTAAAAATAATAGTATCAAAATTAATTATTATTATCTCATGAGACTAACCCAATAATAATAATAGTAATAATAATAATGATGATGATGATGATGTCAAAATTAGTTATTATTATCTTAAGGGATTGCAACAAATAATAATAGGAGATAGAAAAAAATAAGAGATAAAAATATTAATAGGGAGAGAGAAAATTGTGAAAGAAGAGACAATAATACTAATAATATCAAAATTAGTTATCATTATCTCATGTGATTACTATTTTGATATTAATGTAATAATCATAATAATAATAATAATATCAAAATTAATTATTATTATTTCATAAAATTATAATTAAATATAATAAAACTAAAATTAGTTATTATTATTCCAAAGTATTACAACACATATAGTAATAATAATAATAATAATAATAATAATAATAGGGGATAGAAAATATCAAATTTATTATTATTATCCCATGAAATAATAATAATAATATTAAAACTAGTTATTAGTATTCCAAGGTATTACAACAACAACAATAACAATAATAATAATTAGGGATAGAAAAAGTAGAACATAAAAATATTAATAGGGAGAGAGAAAAATATAAAAGAAGAGAAAGAGAGATAATAATAATACTGAGGCAGAGAGAGAGAAATAATGAGAGAGAGGTAGAGATAAAGATGGTGAGAGAGAGAATTAATGAAAGCGAATTAATAGGAGGCATAGATATTATTAAGGAAGGGAGAACGAGAGAATTTAAGCAAGAAACAGAGAATTTTGGTATTAACACGTGATAGCAGGGAACTCTGTTTTATATATATAGTATAAATTGGAGACAACAAATATCAAAATTTATTATCGTTATCCTATGAAATAATAATATTATTAAAATTAGTTATTGTTATTCCAAGTTATTACAACAACAATAATAACAGGGGACATAAAAAATAGAAGATAAAAATATTAATAGGGAGGGTGCAAATATAAAAGAAGAGAAAGAATGATAATTATAGTAATAATAATAATAATAATAGTACTTAGGTAGAGAGAGAATTAATGAGAGAATTAATAGAGAACATAGATATTAATAAGGATGGGAGAGAGAGAATTTATGCGGGAAATACATAATTCTGGTGTTGACACGTGAAACCAAGAAACTCCGTTTTATATATATAGTATAGATTGGGTTAAAGCGTCGACTTGACCGACGTGTGTTTGGTTCGCTTATTCAAACATGCAGCTTATTTATGACATGAGTAATACTTCTTGCACTATGCACGGTGCAGCAAAAAAAAAAAAAAAAAGTCCTCTTTCTAATAGGAGTAATTTCTTAATCTATTTTTTTAAAGAAAATTATGTACAAAATATCAAATGTGTGTCCAATGAGCGCTTGGAAATTAATTAAAATAGAGGATTACTTATTGCACCGCAAGGGGTGCAGTCTAATTTTATATTTTTTTATTTTTTATGGTGGGCCCCGAGATGCTTTATAGGTCCGTAGATGCTAATCTTTGATTAGACGACCCAAAAAATTTTGAAAAGTTAAAAATCGAAGCTCAATTAATATTAAAAAAACACCTTTAATGGTCTGAGAAAATAATAATTTTTGATCTTTTTAGATTTTTGGGTCGTTAGATCGGAGATCAACTTGCAGAAGAAGTATCGGACAAGAAATGTGAGACGTAAGGGAGCTGACCTTAAAAAAACTCAAAAAAAAAAAATGATGTTAATACGGCTGCCTGCATACGATGCAACAACAAGCGGGACTCATTGAACTAACTTAATGGACTAACTTATGAACTTATGCATCCAACATAATTGATTAATTTGCACAAAGCGTCGAACCGAAGAGAACCGTAACTAAAACATCAATTGAGTTGCCCCCAACATAATCAATTAACTATGCTCAACACATTAAACTGAGGAGAGTTCACACTAAAACATCAATTAAGTTGTCCGTTAATCAATTAACTTTAACAACACGTCAAATAAGAATCATGAAATATTCAAAAAAAATTGCTTGCATACCCAACTCACTGGGTGTATGCCTAGGCAAACGTTTTTATCGTATTTCACAAAGATCATAAAAATTATAAAATTTCACAAAATGACAATTGAAGTGAGGTATTATTATTAAACATAAAAAATATACTCAACAATGATGTGTATAGACTATTCTAATTGGCATCCATTTTGTAAAGAAGTGAGGTGAAAGTGAATAAAAATGACGTGGAACATGTCAAAGAAATAAAAATTAAGCAAAATAAACTAAAAAAAGAGTATATAAACCCTCAAGATAACATTTGTGACATCATCTAATAATGAATCATCTATAAATCATGCTTGATAGCTCTGAACTGATCATAAAAAAATATAATCTCGTTTGGCCACTATAATTGCTCATACTTCTAAACATTATACTATAAGTTTTGTTTAATCCAAGTAGTTCTGGACTTTGCCCCATTGTGTTCGACATATTTATATAATCGATCTCCGATCCGACAACATAAAAAAAATAAAAAATCAAACTCCATTTTATTAGGCTTGTCCCAAAAGTTTTTTGGCGGTGTATTGGACTTAAATTTTTTTTTTTTTTTTTTAAATTAGTCGTCTAATCTAAGATCAAGTTATATGGATATGTCGAGCATGGTGGGGTTGATCCTTTTTTTTTTTTTAATCTGATCAAAGATTAAATATTACGGATGTGTGGGGCATAATAGGACTATTTTTTTAAAAGTCAAAGAAATTTATGTTTTTTAGTTGCACCTTACTCTGTACAACGAGTATTACTCTTGTCACATAGATTTCTTTTCTAACCGAAGTTAACCAAGGTTGGAAAGTGAGGGCGCAAATCAAAACGCCACGAATTAGTGTAAATTCAAACCCAGCAATATCATTTTTGGCACATGAGTGGTAATTACCATCTCTGTATAAATAGAAACATTTAACTTTTTGGTTTAAGCAAAAGACGACAAGTGTGGGTGAAAATTCGAATGACATGAATATTAGAATCTGCCATCAGATCGAAAGCTTTGAAATGAAACTCCAAATACAATTAATAGGACATGTTTTGAAATGAATTAGGCCATATCTATGGCTTCTTTAGGCAAGTCCATAGACTATGAAAAATATTACTCGGGCGTATTTGGCATATATATTAGGCCGTGTTTGGTGCAACTTCCATTTGTAAAAACGTTTACATTTCTATTTAGTTATTTTTTATGAAAGCAATTAGATCCTTGAAGCTATTTATGTGGTATTTTACTTGTGTTTTGGTTCCAATCAAAAGAGGAGAACTTCCAATATTCGAGAAAAAGTGAAGTTGTTATAAAAGAGTTGACTTTTGTAACCAACCAAAATTAGTTATAACATCTCTCATTCAACTCATTCTACGTAAGAAGTGGAAGCCAAAATTAACTTTCAAGTATAAGTTTTGCCAAACACACCCTTAGTTTCTTATTGGAAGCACTTTGAGCTTTCACACTACCCAGTTTTCACAGATTTTTTAAGTTTAGCAACGGTGCATGATGGCAGGAGAGGAAAGAAGAATTCTGATTAGTAAAAATGCCTAGATTAATTATAGTCATTCTTAGTGAATATTTTTTCGTCATAAATGAAAATCAAAGTTGACTTTCGACTAAAAACCTCGCCATGCCTATCATTAGTCGTCATAAGCAAACTTTGGTGGGCAGTCTGCCATTGTTGTCTAGGCATAGAACATGCTGAAAGGTGACTCCATTTGGGCAGTCAAGTCATTTCTCCAGGGCATATATATTATTTTAAATAAAATAGACAAATGAATGGCTTAACTTAAATTTTAAATTTAAATTATAAATGTAATGTTATCATCAAAATTATGGGAAAAATGTGTTTTAGTGTTCTGATAGTGTCTACAAACTTCTTCTCCTATAATCCTCCACTTGCTCATCTCGCTATTAAAAGAGGGGGGGGGGGGAGGAGTAAAAGAAAGAAAGAAACTCTAGGCTCATCCCCAACTAGCTCCAGGGTGCCTTCTACATTGGGCATCGAGCTTTTGTAGATCTTTGACTCTTTTTTCTTTCTTTTATTTGAATATCAAATCTTTATTGTCATTCTTGTGCCATCGTTGTTATATGCATCTAAATTTACAACCTTCAATGATATTTTTTGACGTTGTGGGATGGTGATTTAGCACAATTTCATTAGCGTTGTATCAAATTCGCTTCCTACGAGATGTTGGTACGTGGACACAAGTCTTAGGACCTGTTTGGTAGTACTTTTTGAAAGAGTAGATTTAAAAAAATCAGATTTTTCTAACACATGTAGGATTTGAGCTGCAGAACATTTGATCTCCTATTATGTTTAGGTCCCTTGAGAATTCACGTGTGTTGGTTTTTACTCATTGGCTCCAAAATACCTACTATATTCTTGTTTCCATCCTCTTGAATAGGAGACTGTGCAACTCAATTATTTATAAAAGGGTATTTACCTGACGCATTCAAAAAGCAACATCTTGTGAGCTCTTAGAGAGAAATTTTCTTGTGCTTACCTCTCTCATCTTTTTAAAAAGTGAATTATTACAAAATTGAGGTGACGATTTCTATCTGGGAAGTGTCAGTATCATGTCAAGTGCTTTTGATAGTACACTTTAGGATTGGTCTTATCCCTATAAGATTACTTGCCGCTTGGTGTGCTGGCTCTATCCCCTTTCATCCCTTGTCTTGTTGTTCTTACTTTTGTTCGTTCTTGAGTGTGGCTTGCTTATTTTTCTTGTACCATCCTTTGGACAGGTTAATAATTGCTTTGACTAGGTTCCTTCATGTACTTATCATTTACAGTAAAAGAATTTCTAAAACGTCACCCACCCGTTTTGTGTTGGCTGTGTATTGAGCCAACACATAAAAAAAATATTATAATACAAAGACAATAACTAATCTTTTACAATTAAAAAATTAAACATCCTTACATTTCAAGTCATGTATATAATTTAATGGTTTTTCCAACTCTCCAGTCTCCATATAATTCAGTTTACCTATTTTTGTTCGATTTAGGCTTTTAAAATTAAACCAAACTCATTCATATCATCCAGTCTGATTTTAAACCAAATGCTCTTAGATTTGAATCAAAGTACGCTTAATTAACTTGACGCTACTAAAGCACTCTTGCGGGTAGGACCATATGAGGCGAAGCCGGTTCAAGAGGTAAGCCAAGCCGAAAAATAGTCAAGAGACCTACACACTGAGTAGCCAGGTCAGTTAGGCCCTTAGAAAAGTTATGATTGAAAGTGAAAGATTCTACTTACTTCGATTAGACGTGACTAGTCCTCATTTATAAGATGAGATAGATGAGAACCTCTTGAGATTTCTGGTATGTGACTATTCTCATAGTAGCGCGACCCCTCCCTTTGATAGCAGAGTTATTGGGCCAAAGGGTCGTGAGGGCTTCCCCTAGCCAACCAACTGTTGGGTTGCCTTGGCTAATGAGCCAACTAGATTAATTCTCCTTATCATTGTAAGGATTAAAGTTTCGGATCTGGTTATCGGGTCAGTTTCGGGGTCGGATCCCTCGGTTTGGGCCCTTGTGGGGTTGGGGCTTGGGTTCCTTTTCGCGTCAAATTTGCTCGACGCGGTTCAAATGACGTCCGTCGAGGTGGACACGTTTTAGGTTGTGCCATGTGGGTGCCACGTGGGTTATTTTTGGGCCGCGAGAGTACGGCCCCGTTCTTATTGTCTGAATGACGTCTTGCATGGACTACGTTATTTATAGTACGGCCCTGGTATGTCAGTATACGGCTCAGACTGGTCGTCTGAATGACGTCGGGCTTGGACGACACGTTTTATCTAGCTTCAGTTTGACCATGCAAACCCTCCCTCCTTTCCCTCATTCTCTCATTTCCTCTCTCTCTCATCTCTTCTCTCTGGCCTCCGGCGACTCCTTTCCCCTCTCATTCCTTTCCTCTTCCCATTCCTCCTCTCCCTCCACTCCATCAACCTCCTAACTTCCTCCACTACCACCAGCACTTCCTCCGTGGTGTATTTCTCTCCGGACGGCGGCCGACGTCTCGGTAGAATAACGGCGTCCACGGCGGTACCGGCGGCGGCGTGTGGCGAGGCGGGTCGGCGACTTGGAGCTCGGAAGAGTTCGAGTAACTGGTAGGGTGACGATCCCCGTTGTATTTTGTTTAAAACTATGTTTTTTTCCGCTTTTGGAGCATATTTAGAGGATTTTTGGTGCGAAAATGTTAACCTTGTAAATGAGGAATGAAGGGCTTTTAATGGGTATTTCGATTCTCCTCTTCCTCCCTGTTTGTGTTATGTTTTTATGTGATTTGAGGAAAAATCCCATTTTTTTAACTCGGGGAAGGTCAGCAGGGGAACTTGTTGGCGAATGCTAAATGGCGTTTTGGGACAGCGACGCCTTTTTTAATGGCGGTTGCCCCCAATGACGCGATTTAGTATGGTTCATCCCGAGCCGTGGTTCTGTTTCTGTCGTTAATAGGCGACTAGGAACAGCAACGCCTTTTAAAAGGTGACTACATTGCACGACGCGTTTAGGCCATATTCCGAGACTCATTTTCACATGAACCAGTTTATGAGTCTTGAATGACGTCGTCCCTTGGCGACGCGATTCAAGATAAAATCTGATTAAATCATGCAATTAACATGTGTTTACATTGATAGATAGTTTGGTTAATTGCATGTTTGAGATTATACTTGAGGACGATGATTTCTACGTGATCGGATCGCACCGTGTTGCATTTTGTGCGATCGTGGACCTAGAGTGACAGTTGTTAGCGTTTAGGTACCTTGTGTCGGTGTGAGAGTGACATGGCGCCGGTGTGGGAGTGGTGGGGTGACGCCTAGAGAGAGGGTCATCTGGTGTACCCCGAGGTATAACTAGTACCGGTGTGGGAGTGGTACATTCGGAGTGTCACTTGTGCTGGGGGAAACAGAACCACCTTGAGCCAGGTCAGGCCATAGTAGCCAGTGTGCTATCCGAGGGGTTGTTGTTTGGTCTCAGCGGGTCGGTGTTTTCTACGTTCGGCCGTGTGACTTGTGTGTTTAGCCGAGACGCTAGTTGTGGACTCCGTAGTAGTATGGTTTTCATAATCGTGCATGTTACTGTTATAAATGCGTTTGTTTTATATCGAAATTTAGGAATTGTGTTACTGCTTTATTTAGTTAAATTGCCTATAATTGTATATTGCACTTGTGGGTGTGTGAGTGGGTGGTGGGGATCGAAGGATCCCTACCGAGTCTTTTTCGATGAGACTCACCCTCTGCGATTTTCAAGTGAGGGTTCTAAGCAGGCGTAGCGAAGAGAGTGTTGTTTTGGATTGCGCGCCAGCAGCCGCTGTTCCGGGATATGCCCCGATGTAGTTGTTATTTACTTTTCCGGCCTGTATACATAATTATTTCTTTTATGTTGGAGTATATAATTAATTGCTGAGTCAAGTCGAATTGTAATAATTTTTAATTTATGTACTTCTTTTACAATTCGATGTGACGTGGATGTTTAGCTTAGTTTATAATTTATTTCCAGACTTATCGAGATTATGGTTTGGCTTCAAATTTAATGATTCAGTGCCCATTTAGTAATAAGATCCCCAATTATAGGGTGGCGGGTCGTTACAATCATAATCCATCCATATTATTATTTTTTAACTTAAGACTTAAAATAATGATAAATACTTGTTGCACCACTTCGAGTGTAGCAAGGCCTACGTGGAATGCGTCCTCTAACCTCTAAACACCACCTGCGCCTCCCACATGCCCTCCTATAGTACGGTGATGCCGCTTGACGTGCGTTAGCGTTAACGCACATGAGCGCTTGTTAAAAAGATTTTTTTTTTCTTTCGTCCTAAATTTTGGGGAACGTATATGCATTTTCTGGAGCATATAACGCATTCATGCTCTCTGAGAGCATGTACAAATTTGAGGAGCATGTTCATCGTGAGTATGCTTTACAAACCTTGTACATGCTCCCGAAAACATATATATGTTCTCTAAAATCCAAGGCGAAAAGTAATTTCTTTTTATTTTTAAGGGACATTCATGTACTATGACGTCAGTACGCGTCATATGCCATTATTATGCTGCAAGGAGGCACGTGAGAGACTCTATATGACATTTGGGGGTTAGAAGACACATTCCACGTCGGCCTTAGAAGTGATGCATCAAGTATTTCTTACTCAGAATAATGCTTGTTATACTGCCCCCCTTAGTACAGGACATGTGTCTTGCACTGAAGGGACTAGACTATCCGATCCATCCAATTGGATGACAGGTAGTAGATTCATTTGATTTTTTTGTTTTCTTGTCGTATTTTTATAAATTTTTGAAGTGTCCGATAAAAAATCGGACGGTACATCTGGGAAGTTCGGGTTGGCCTTGAACCGATTGTATATTTTTTTTGAAAAAAAATCTTTTTTTTCTTTGCATGTAAATTGAGGTGGATACCAAAAATATTTTTTTCAAAAACAAAAACATATAGTCGGCTCCAGGCAAACTCGAACTTCCTAGATCTATCGTCCATTTTTTGATCTGACGTTCTATTTTTTTTTAAAAAATCAAGAAAACAAAAAGACTAAATTAACTCATTAGCTACCATCCGATCAACTAGATTGGACTGCGTAATATCCGTGTCCTGCACTGAGAGAAGTCAGTGCAGAAAGCATTGCTCTTCTTACCCATCCTGTAACCCCCTTGGAAACAAAACGGTCGGACCCCTCGATTCCGGATCCGGTTTCCGGACTCAGTTCTTAAACCTCTCCCGTTAGCCCCCCATGAACTCCCCGCTCTTATCCTTTTCCCGCTCTCGTCGGCGGAGGAGGAGAACCTGCACGTTGCAATCCACCGGCAGCTCCCAGCCCACCGCCAATAATGGCGCTCCCTCTGCCGCCCGCCGCGGAATTCCCCCACCGCGCCCCGCCCCGCGCCGCTCCCCGCTGGCTCCGCCCTCTCCGGGTCGCCATGGCCGTCGGCGCCTTCGAGAAGAAGGCCAGGAGGAAGAAGCAGGCGCCGGCGGGGGAGGACGGCCCCTCCTCTTTCTCCTCTTCCTCCTCCGTCTCCCCTTCCGGCTCCCAGGTCTCGGTGCTGGAGAAGAGCCTGCGGTTCACCTTCATGGAGGAGCTGATGGAGCGCTCCCGGGCCGGCGACGCGGCGGGCGTCTCCGACGTCATCTACGACATGGTCGCCGCTGGGCTCAGCCCCGGGCCCCGTTCGTTCCACGGCCTCATCGTCTCGCAGGTCCTGTCCGGCGACGACGAGGGCGCGGTAATCTCTTGTGGTTTCTGGGAATAAAAAAATTGCATCGGATGCTTTTGTTTCCTCTGTCGTGCATATATGTATACTTTTTCTTTTTCCAGCGGAGACTTGAGAAAATCGGTTCCACATGTTGGTAACTGGATGAAATGGTGATTGGATTGGACTTTTGTAGTTTCAGAAATTTATTCAGTTTCTGGGTGGTCGTGACAGAGTGCGATAAGTTACAATTTTTATTTGCCGAGCCGTTAGTTTTAGATTGCCTTTATTTGGGATGCGGATACTGGTGTAGGGTTTTTGGGAAACCAAGCCGAGGGGTTTCTTGGTGCCTCTGGTCCATTCCACTCGCATAGGCGCACGATTTATACTGAGAGTTGAGCCTCTTGTTGGACTTCTTTCCCTGCACCCATTGCTTTTGTGTTTGAGGAAGAGATGGGTAACACTGAGATAAGGGAGACGAGGCTGGGTTTAGCTTTCCCATAATTGAAACAGTTAAAGATGAAACTTGAAGCATCTTTTTCTAAATCCTTCCAATCTCCCATGGCCTTTCCAAGCAGCTCTATCTGTTGTTGCCCACATAGGCGCACAATTTATACCGAGAGTTGAGCCTCTTGTTGGACTTCTTTCCCTGCACCCATTGCTTTTGTGTTTGAGGAAGAGATGGGTAACACTGAGATAAGGGATACGAGGCTGGGTTTAGCTTTCCCATAATTGAAACAGTTAAAGATGAAACTTGAAGCATCTTTTTCTAAATCCTTCCAATCTCCCATGGCCTTTCCAAGCAGCTCTATCTGTTGTTGCCCACATAGGCGCACAATTTATACCGAGAGTTGAGCCTCTTGTTGGACTTCTTTCCCTGCACCCATTGCTTTTGTGTTTGAGGAAGAGATGGGTAACACTGAGACAAGGGAGACGAGGCTGGGTTTAGCTTTCCCATAATTGAAACAGTTAAAGATGAAACTTGAAGCATCTTTTTCTAAATCCTTCCAATCTCCCATGGCCTTTCCAAGCAGGTCTATCTGTTATTGCCCACATTGCGGTTAGCTGCGATGGCTTCTTATTCTGTTACAGAGGTGTAGCCTTTCTGCATGTGAAGAATTTTAATGAGGGTTATTTTGGCAAACTGTCACCTTTCCTTAGAGAGGTGGAAGAAATGAATGATGCCTGTAAGTAAGCCTTTTTTGTTGCATTTTCTATCAATTATGATGGTTACTATATTATGCGGGTTCCAAATTGTCTTTTTGTTGTGCGTGAACATGAAAATTGACTCTCCTTGCTATAGATGTAACTGAAGTGGGAAATACTATTCATACTTGGTTGCTGTACACATTAAATCTTGTCCAATACTGTAGCTGTTAATTGTGTATCATCTCTACTGAATTTGTACATACGCGCGCGTGTGTGTGTGTGTTTGGGGGGTGGGGGGGAGTTTCGGATTCTGTTTCCGTCAGCACTATATAAATTTTGCTTGTGTGTTGGTTTTGGAATGCACTGTGATGAATAACTTGTAAATGCAGATGCAGTCATTGAGAAGAGAATTGAGTGCAGGCCTATGTCCTGTACATGAAACTTTTGTTGCATTGATTCGCTTGTTTGGTTCTAAAGGCTTTGCAACAAGAGGCTTAGAGATTCTTGCAGCAATGGAAAAGTTAAACTTTGATACTCACAAAGCTTGGCTTGTGCTTGTTGGTGTGAGATTGTTTTGTAACCTTCCATTTGAAGCCATTCAATCTCTCATGAATTCCATGCAACAAAGTTTCTGTGTACTTTACATTTATCTTTTGATTTTTGAAATCAGAGGAGCTAGTCAAGAACAAGCATCTTGATGATGCCAATAAAGCATTTCTGAAGGGGGCTGAAGGCGGATTAAGAGCAACCGATGAATTATATGATTTGTTAATTGAAGAAGACTGTAAAGCTGGGGACCATTCCAATGCATTGACTATTGCATATGAAATGGAGGCTGCAGGAAGAATGGCGACAACTTTTCATTTTAATTGTTTGCTTAGTGTACAGGTAAAAGCAACAACTTTTATTTTTCGTTGTTTGCTTAGTTTATAGGTAAAGTCAAAGTGCCTTTATTAATAATACATCATCCAATGATTTTGTCCAGCAAAATTTTCAAGTTCTTTAGTTGTCATTAGTGATTATGCATTGTTAAAACCTGTAGCAAGTCCCGTTGAAACCAAGCACATAGCCTGCCTGTCATCCACGCCATAACTGATGGATTATTTTTCCTTAAGAAAACCTGCTCTTGTAGGTCTCCTTTGGACAAGAGATGTAGGGCCAAGGACAAACCAAAAAGAAGATCTTGTGCATAAAAATCTCACATATATCAAAATTTATCCCATCTATTTTTTTTTTTGAAAGAAATTGTGTATTATAGCACCATTTTTATTCAAAGAATAAATAAAGGTAGTATAATCATAAGGAGAGGAGAGATTTGTCCCCATCTATTCAATCAACTACTTTAGATGTAAATGAAGGGAAATTACAACTAAGTGAAATAAGACACCACTACAGGTACCTTAAACAAAGCCCTTAGTGAGTAATCCAAGAAGAAGACTGTAACTTCCTCTATGGCATTGCCATCCATATGAACTACACATTCATAGGTGTCAAATTTAATTATCATGCTGGGTCATCTGATGTATAAACCAAATAGTGCAATGCAAGACAAATTCCTAGATCTGGGGAGACAACAACATATAAGTTACCATGTGTTGAGACTATAGTTGCACAGAGCAGTTGTGAGAAATTTTTTTTTTTTTTTTTGGGGGGGGGTTGTTCTAGTTTACCATTCAAATTTCCCTTCAGAGTAGGAGCAGGAACAAGCAGTGGAAGCACTTTTTGGGAGCAGGAACAATGGCAAAATGAGTGAATCCTGCAACTAAGGTTCAGACTAAAAATTATTTGAAAAGCCACAGATTCTGTTTAACAGATGGATAAAATTGCAGATATGTTATGAGTGAATCCTGCAACTAAGTTTCAGACCAAAACTTATTTGAAAAGCCATAGATCCTATAACAGATGGATAAAAATGCAGATATATTTCATGCTTATTTGAGTAATAACAATGAGACTTCCTGGCGACATGCCAGGAGTAGCTAGGATGGAGAAGAAGATGACTTTGTTTTATACAAAAATTGAAATCAACGTAAAAAAAATTACTTGATTGTATTTGTTTATGGTTCGCATGTATTTTACTTATTTTTTTTTGTTGAAATTATTATAGAAGTACAAAACTGGCAACATTGTCTGAAGAAAGAGGAGGGCCTAAAAATCACTAAAAAAGTTTTTTGCTTAATTTATTTTGTATAGCCTGCTCTGGCCTTCTTTGTTGGGGCTAAACTCTGTTGGATGAACATTGTGTTGAGTCTTGGATTACAGTAATTTGCCATGGAAAGTTTCTTAGTACCACGAAAGAGTATGAACCCTGGTTCACATGCAGAGTGCTATTCTAAATAGCATCAGAATTCTGTGCATTTGGTGATGGATTGTGAGGAGAAATTCCCTAGGACCCTGTTTGATATGCAGGTTGCTTATTCGGGCATACACAATTAATTTTCTTCAAAACATTATCACAGTTTCCTTAGATTTTGCATGCAGACTAAAAGCATATTTTACTGTTTCATTTGTCAATCTCTAACATATTGACACATGTCATACTCTAACCCATTTTTTGCTGCATGTACTTCTGTTTTACATATCTGCTTATGCATTTTCACTCTTTCATGATATCGATAACACAAGCCTGCATTATTCTACCATTTTAATTTGTCAGTCTCTAAGTAAGCATATTGACATTTTCACACTCTAAGCCGTTATTTTGCTGCATTATACTTCTGTTTGCATATAATATCTGCTCAGCCTTTTTTTATGTAATGTAGGCTACTTGTGGTATACCAGAAATAGCATTTGCTACATTTGAAAACATGGAATATGGAGGGGAAGGTTTGAGTCTTCTTAGAAAACCTTTATCTTCACATCCTTCTCTAGCATGATTTAAATCCTTGTCATGCCATTCATATGTTTGGTTCAACTATTCTTTGCACTTGTTGCCTCCTAAACATAAAAGCAATATTTTTATCTTCCAAGTTTTAGATGCATTTTGCATCTAAGAGGACATCATCTTTTGCTTTACGTTCATTCCATCAAAAAAACACTTTTTACTTGGTTTCTCTGTTGTAATCAATACGATCTTTTTGAAAGTTGATAATACTGCAATTCCAATTATGAAAGAAATAAGCGTATCTGCGTGTATTGTAACAATATGCTCTCAAAATCTGCAAGCCCTGAGATTGTGTTTGAGAGTACATTTAATAAGCCCAAAGGATTCAGCCTTGTATGACATTTTACTTGGAACTGATGCCACCATGATGAAGATAAGAGGTGATATGAGGTCTCTCTATCTAAGACCTCTCGTAATGTGGAAGTTTCTTGAGGGCATACCAGGTCTACAAACATAGTTGACAATTTGCATGATCTAATGCTATGGATCCATTTATCATCAAAACCAAAAGAGACATCACATGGAAATGACAATCTTTTCCCCATCCAACTGTCTAATGTGCATCTTCGAAGTTCGGCTTCATCGCCAATCTGCTTCTTTGTTTACAGTTCATCGCATGTATTCATTCATGAGTGATTAAGTGGCTCTCATAAATCTATTTACCTTTGACGCATGGTTCGCCATATCCCACCAGATTGTTCTGACTCGTATATGTCGACTCGTATCTGGGTGAGTCCAGTTTGTTGGCACTCATTATATTGTACCAGAACATGCTGACTCGTACATGCATCATGAGTTATCTAAGATTGATTGTTTCTCATTTGGTAAGTAAATTTACAATTTTTTTATCAATTACTAGGGTACATTTCTCTTAGATGTGGCTTAAACTCGTTGCCATTGTCAAACTCAGTGGGCCTGAGTTGGCCCAACTCATGCTACTCATGCGAGTTGGACCGAGTTTCGAGTCGGATCGGTACCAACTCATATTTGGGAAGATCCGATCTAGTTCGGATCAACGATATGATGAACGTTGCTTTAGTGAAGACACTAATCAACACCAATCTTAGTGTCACCATCATAGTGATGGGCCTATGTTTCGCGATCTATCTGCTCCTTTCTGTTAGCATCATAGTGATGGTCTATGTTTTGCAATCTATCTGCTCCTCTCTTAGGAATCAAAACCAGTCCTTGAATGAGCCTGTCCATCTAGGAACTCCCTAACCTCTAGAATGTCATCTTTGTTCACCTTTTAGCATTGTTGAAAGAGCAATACAGGAAATCTATCTGGGTCCGACACTTTTGCCTTTGCCAAAGCAAAATTTGTCTTTACTTTACCTGCAAGGAAAGGTCTAGAAAACTCCCTTGCGTGCTTGTGTGAAAGTTGTTGTAGGAAGTCCCATGCAATGGAAGGCCTACAACCATCCTAAATCTTCCTCTATAGATAGTCTAGATCGAAATCATTACCTTCTACTCTTTTTTGGATGTTAGAGGGAGCCCAACCTTGTGCCTCATCTAGCATTGTGGATGAGTATATCTGTAACGTCCCCTTATCGGCCGGTTCGATCATACCGACTTACTACGACCCGAAGGGACCCGTTAACAGCGGGAACAACCCGAACATGACTTATACAGTTAAGGTTGAGCACTTTGCATGTAAATAAACAAAACACTTCATATTGATGTTATATACAATACATTGCAGTACATCAAGTCCAGGGATTCAACTTTTAAGTTACATAGAGACTGGACTTACAAAAACAAACTCTGCTCAACTAAACTAAGATTGTAGAGATTCCTCGTTTGTCCCAGGATGGTCCTTTCCTGAAAGGAGGTTAAATAGTGTGGGTGAGTTTACCGACTCAGCAAGCACATGATACCACTACATGGCTTATCATATACCTAAACGTAAAAAGACAACATGATATTACTACATAATCATGGCATGATAGAATATAACATAACAAACTTTAGCTATCATAGGGATCATGACAATTCATAGCATGGTCATAAGATCATGGTGTACATGGCATGACGTAAGTATAAACATAATGATCAGGGCAGGGCGTGACTTAATCATAACATAGCATCATGGCATGGCATAAGTACAAGCATAATAGGGGCATGAAATAGCATTAGGTTATGGTTAAAAGATCATAGAATAGCATGAAGTCATAAACATATATAATATAAGAACATCATGAATCTTTTCACTTATTTAACGGACATGCATCTAAACCACAACATGAGGAGGTTAACATGACGTGCAACCAGTGGTAAGGCAAATGCCCATTGACGCTTCCACTGTACAGCAGGGGGACCCACCCGTCCCACCTGGACCGGAAGAACCGTACCCAGGATTTACCCGTTTGCCTCAGGTTGCGTCTTTTACTTAATATCCGCCTCATAAGGATGCTTGTATGCTTCGGACGCATTGACTCCTAAGGTGGCACTGGCCGTAAGCATGTTCGATTTTAACATGGGAGACTTATAGTATAGGACTTAGGCATAGATTTAGGCATGGGTTGGGAGTCCATTTAGGCTCTTATATCATTTCGGCAGGATAACGGCTTAGTAGCATCTTCTTAAATTTATAAGAAAATACATGTTTGAAAATAGACCATTCGTAATAGGAAAATAACTATGCAGAAAGAACTATGTACTTGCCTTTAAGCCGGAAACTCTCTTGGACACAACAAGAACCTCCTCCTCCTAGACGTGCGAAGAACCCTAAACAACTTCCGTTCCCGCTCTAAACCTTTCTCTCTTCCTTTCTACCTCTCTTTCTTCCTTCCTCTCTTCCTTTCTACCTCTCTCTCTCTCTTTCTCTCCACTCTCTCTCTCTCTAAAACGTGGGCAAGGAGGAAAGGGAGGAATGGGGAGAATGAGAGGGGTTACCCCCCTATTTATAGGGATGGTCATGGCCTAGGATGGGGACAAGTGTCTCTTTTAAAATCCTTTAGATGTGGGACATGTGTCCTTTTAGGATAGGGATTGCTTGAATGGTGACAAGTGGCATGGTGAGGTGGCATGGGTTTCTTGGGAGCCAAGCTACCTTATCAATATCTTTTACCAGTATCCTTAACCTTTAGCAATATCCTTTAGCACTTTTACATTTAAGTCCCTATATCTTTCGTAATTGGCTTCATACTCTCATTCAACACTTTCTTCATCGAATTTAACTTCTTTTCGGTGATTTGAGTACACTACTAGAAACCTTTCAAATTACATTTAAGACCTTATAAAAATTATCTATTACATTACAGGACATGAACTTTTCAAATTTGCGTTTGTACTTTTTCCGTATTTATGTATATACTCTTTTTTGTAATTGTTTATTGGTTGGTAAAACTTATTATCATTCAATGGTCCCATAAATTCCCTAAAATTGTAACTAAACTTTTCATGTAGGTATAATTTTGTAGGTCCTTACAATATCCAAGCCTTGGGCGTGGTATGCATCCTTGTGGGTTCACTGGCTGCGATGGGATAGGTCTGATAAAGCTAGGGGTGTAAGCAGAAACCCATTATTTGACATTTCGATCTGATTCCGAATCTTTAAAATTGGAACAATTTGGATATGGAATTGGATGCTTTTGATATCAATCAAAAGCAGATAACTTCCAATGTGGCCTTTTAAAGCTTGAGCTCCAGGTTGCGGCCATGGCAATGGAACATGACGCCCTCTTTGAAGGATACACACAGAGACGGGAGATATATTTCAGACGAGTGTCTTCCAAGTTCTGGTTGTATATGTGGTCACTGCCACTGCCACGGCTGCCTTTGTTGACATTGCTCAACTAGCAGAAGCCATGTCAATTGTTGTTTCCCTGCTTCTAGCGTTGCTGCTACTGCACTTATCAGATGAGTGGGAAGAGGGGTTGTGGCTGGCAGAGAGGATTTTGTAGGTGGTGGAGGTATGCTGCAGGACATGCGAAGGACCACACGCTTGGGTTGGGGGGGGGCATCAGGGGGAGGCAAGACCGCCTCCATCGTGAAGAACTTGGGAGACAGGACCTCTTCCTCAACGTGCTGCATTTGTTGGGGGGTGAGCATGGGAGGGAGGCTCCTAGTTGGAGGGGGTAGTAAGAGAGGATGAACACAGATAAAACCCACATGAGCATGGGTTTCTTCTTCTCGCTGTTCATTCCCACATCAAACATCAGCTGGAGCTAAGGGGAAGAAAGCTCTATATAAGTAGTATCTCACTAGTTTAATGTAGTGCCTCGAAGCCTCCCTGTAACTGCTGAGTAGGGCCAAGGAGCAAGGCCCAATAGGCCTTGAATAGGTATACAGTAAAAGCGGGGAAATGGAAACAGAAACTTTGTACTGTTTTTGTTTCCATTTCGATAATTTCCAATATTTGTTATTAGAAATAGTTGTTTTTTTGTTTCCATATCCTACCCATTTACAGCCTTGGTGAAACCCATAGGCTTTGCTGCCCACCCTGGGGCAAGACGAAGAACCATTTAATGTAAACCCCTCTACTAAGCAAGCAACTCTTGTTGACAAGTAGAATCGAACTTGCGACCTCATGGACAACCATAACATGTATTGGTGTTCGAATCACCCCCGGGCACCACCTACTACTTGGCTGCATCTTCCGAGTAACCGTTAGCTCCCTATCCTTTACACTCTTTATATTGTTCCTCCTCCCCCTTCCCGACACTACGTGCCAAAAGTTTGTACTATTCCTATCCCCTTCTTTCACTCATAACCACCACCTACCTAGGGTATGAATTTAGCAAAATTTTGGGTATTGCACATCCTTCCAAATCACAGATCTGAGGGAACCCAGATGCCACTAGACTGAAGAAATTGAGGAGAGTAAATCAATTCTTACCTTATCAATAAGCCTGCTGTACCTAAAGCAGCATACACAAGGACCACTGACTACAAGTCAGCTCCTATTGGACATGGATAGGATGATTTTACTGCTATATGACAAAACTGTACTTAATTAATAATACAACTTGTGAATTTTCCCAGGATTTCTGGTTCAGTTTGATCCTTTAGTCTATATTTGATGCTAAAGGAGTTTTGACATAACCCTCCCTGGCCTATCATGGTTTCATAAGCTTGCCAACTCCTAAACAAAAGCCAAGAATAGAATCAGGAGGAGAACACATGAACACAAGGGAAGGTAGAAGAAGTAGCTGAGCCTATCTCTTATTAGATGTCAATGCAGGAAGCCTGAAGTTCTCCACCACATGCCTAGCCAATGCCTTTATATGTCTCCTTTTCACCGTATAGCTGGAGGAGTATGTTTATCTTCATTAGCCATCAAGTAGAATATTCATGTTGAAGCCTCTTAAGAGGGAGCTCAAGGTCATCTTTGTAGAGATGTGGGACTGTCACTTTTCAATGCATTCTTCAAGCTATGAACCAACATTATCTAATTGAGTTTGTCTATGATGTAGCCAATCACTTGTCGATGTGTCATATGCCTCATCATTTTCCAACATGTTTCACCATGTTCCCATTCATTTGTCGACTTATATCATTTTTGGTTGACAAATATCAGCATCATCACATTAAGTTTTATGATCTTTTCTACAAGCATAACCTCAAAGTTCTGAAAAGTAATCTTTAAATTGTTGGTTATTCCTTAAGGAATTCGTGGAGAAAACACCTTTGATGTATGGTTTCCAGGCAATCAGATCATTTCCGTCCAAGGGCACGGATCACATATGTTAAAGGATTATGTGAAGAGTGTTTGCTGGCAAAATATCACGGATGAGATTTCTGAATTCCAACCCAGCTGAGAAAACCTCTTTTACCTTAGCCTTGATTCGATAGCAGAATCCAGGGGAATAAAGAGTTATTCGCAGGATAGGTCGGATTCTGGCTTGATAGGTGGGATCTTTTATTCCGGTCCAGAATAACTTATTCTCAGAATAATCCATTCCCCCCTCCATCCAATAATATGGTATTCCGCCTTGTATTCCACTCCGTTATTAAATCAAAATACCTCTTCCGTTGCTGAGGATCAATAAAGTGCTTAAGAGCTCTGATACGACAAGAGTTCCCCAGAATCATTCATGAATGAAAATGGGTTACTTAGATCAAGCAACGGAACTGACATTTGATGTAATACTCCAGAACCAGCATAATTATGATTTAATTCCTATTTAATTTCAGAATATTAATGTTTGAAAATTGGGGTTTTAACAACATCTATATACAGTGCACCTATTCCACCAAAGTGATAGAATGACAACACACTGCACTTATTAAGATGCAAAATACAAGATTCATTACATATTTTCTCCACTGTTTACTTCTATGTACTTACATTGACTCTTCTGAATGTCCCAACGTGTCTGAGAAGACAAATTCAGGAGAGTCTTCTGGAAGATTAATTATTCTTTTCAAAATTAGAGGTAAAGCATGGCAGCTTTCTCTGAAGGTCATGCTATTTTTGTGCCATCTGACAGCCCATGGAACAGCTGGGACTACCATGTTTGGCCATTTCTTGCTGGGACTATCATGTTTGACCATTGCTTCTCAACTTCAGGGGATGAACCTTCTGCAATCTCACCAGATCCAATGAATCATTCATTATTGGTTCTATCCATGTTTCTCTTTCCCTCTTTCTTCCCTTTTTTGGTTTTTGAAAGTGGTGGTTCCCTCCATGGCACTTAGAGGCCTTTAGAAGTATCTGCCATATGATGCTTGCTATGTCAACAGTTTTATGGAGAACTCGAAATTCCTTTTAGAAGCCACAAAATGGTCGTGTATCTTTGATCTCATCTCCTATCTTCTTCACCAAATCACAGGATGTTTCCTGTTGAAGGACAGATTTCCAAATGTCTTCAGGTTATGCCATAATAAATCAGTTACAGTTAAATAATCATATTATTCGGAAGGAGGAAGGTTAGATTGCAATGTCACTCAGGATTGCCTTGATGTGGAATTGAATCAGTTTGCATCCTCACTAAATATGTTAACTGAGGTTAAGATTTCACCATGTCAGAAAGATCAGTTCATATGGGAAATCTTTTATTTAAATCACTGTATAAGATGATTGAAGCAAGCTCCTAGGCTATCAGAAGTATAGTGAGGTTTGTAAAGTGAAGACGCCTATCAAAACTAGACTGTTCTGTGGCTGTTATTTCAGAAAAGATTTGTGATGAAGGTGTACAGAAAGAAATGGTCCAGTGGTAGTAATGCCTTCTGTTCTCTCTATGGACTAAATGACGGAGATGCATATCACCTAGTCACTACATGTTGTAGTGGTGAAGAAGTTTGGAAGATAATTGCAAGCATCGGAAGTTTCAGTCACGACTTTGTTTCCATCCAGGAGATGTGGAGCTATTTCAAATCCATCAGGATCAAAGGGGTGAAGAGAACTAAAAGTCAGATTTTACTTCTATCTCATGCTGTGTGTTGGAGCAGCTGGAGAGAGCAATAACTGCATCTTTTGGGAAGTAAAATCTGCATTACAAGTATTATCTTTGAGCAATGGTTTTTGTTATGATTGATGCAGATTTACACTTAAAATTTCAGTGAATAATTGGTCTAAAATGATGGGAACATTGTAATTGTCATCCTTTTTTTGTGCAATAATGTCTTTGTCTTAAGTGGGAGAGGTATCTCACCTTTACCTACTTTTTTTTTGGAAGGCAGCAAAAGCCGCATTCATTCATTGAAGTTAACAGGAGGAGATTACAAGGTTAGAAGAGAGGGAGAGGGAAACATTGAAATAGTCTACCAAGACAGTAGACATTACAAGAGATCCAGGAATCACAAAAAATTCCCTTCCCAAAAAATAGAACCCATTACAACAGACATCAGAACCCTCAAAGAAAAACAGTTCTCCATTGAACAATTTTTGACAGAATTGCCAATTTTGAGATCTTGTGCCAAAATCTTCTAAAAAACCATTCATGTATGAAGTGAATACAATGTCCGATAATCCCTGCTGGGCAAGAGAACTGGTTGCTGAAGATTATGAGGTTTCTCTCTCTCCAAATGGCCTATAGCATTGCTGGCAGAAGGGTTTCCCATAAACATAATTCCAGCTGGTAGGACACATCCGATTCCAGTGTGCAATAAGGCTGTTTACCGAATTGTAGCAGCTAGGATGACTGCCTAAGATTCTGAAAAAAGCCCTCCAGATAACATCCACTATACCACAATTAATAAATAGATGATCCACAGTTTCTTCAAACATCCCACAAAATGGACATATTCTTTTGTCTAGAGGAAGGAACCAAAGCTTGTCCCCTGTGGGTAATCTGCCCCATGCTATTTTCCACAAAAAGATCCTAATCTTGATGGGAAGAGATTTATTCCACACCTGGGATTCCCAGCTGACCTTAACCCCTCCTGAGTTCAGAACTTTAGTTGTAGAATTGACAGTAAACTTTCCACTTGGATCCCATTTCCAGCTTTTGACATCTTTCCTCTCATTCATCTCTTGAAAGTCTTGAAGCAACAAATTGAGTTGAAGGAACTCCCTCTCTTCTTCATAGTGAAAATTTCTGCAAAATCTGAAATCCCAGACAAATCCTTGAGGTGTGTAAGTTCGGACATCCCTGATAGTAGAATTCTTATCCACTGAAATGCTGTATAGATTTGGAAATCTGTTTTTTAAAGCCCTTCCCTCCTTCCAAGCATCTTCCCAGAATTTTGCAGTTCGGCCATTACCCACATTTATGTAAGTAGAGCAATTGAAGTGATCCAAGTTATGTAGGATATTCTTCCAAACATTTGAAACAGAGCCAGTGAACTGGGAGCTGCTAATCCAAAGATCAGTGTGAGAGAAATATTTACTTCTGATGATTCTGGCCCATATAGATTGAACATCCTTTTCTAGTCTCCACATCCATTTTAACAAAAGAGCTTTATTGAAGTTTTGAATAGGAGTTAAACCAGCTTCCCCTTCCTCTATACTCCTGCACACAAATCTCCATCCAATGTGATGCCCACCCTTTACATCCGGGTGTTTACCTTTCCAAAAAAAAGTTGCTCTTACAGACTCCGATTTCTTACACACCATCTTAGGCACTTCAAAAATGGATAAATAATAAATAGCCAAACTAGAGAGCACTGATTTGGACAGAACCCCTCTTCCTCCTGCTGAAAGAAGGGATCCTTTCCAGCCTTGAAGTTTACTTTCAAATTTCCTAATCAATGGGTTCCAATCACAATTGTTTAACCTCCTGTCAGAAAGAGGTAATCCCAGATATGAGATAGGGAAGGTAACTGACTTCACATTGATCAGATTTGATAAACCAACCATCTTGTCTTCTGGAACATTGATACCCATCATTTCATTTTTTGGGAAATTGATTTTAAGTCCAGTCACCGCTTCAAGAATCTTCAAATTAACCAACTTTTCTTCGTTTGTAGATGAGAATAAAATTGTTTCATCAGCATATTGAAGGTGGGTAACCTCCTCATCCATTCTTCTGACTTTAATACCCTCAATAATCTGACAATCTCTTGCTTTATTCCACATGGTGCTCATAACCTGTCCCACTAAATTGAAGAGAAGAGGTGATAGAGGATCACCTTGTCTAAGTCCTCTCGAGCTATCAAAGTAGCCAAATGGTGCTCTATTGATTAAAATGGAGAATTTCGCTGTCCCTATACAGCTTGCTATCCATTCTGTCCATTTCCTTTTAAATCCCATCAGTTACATAGTTCTTAACTGATAATTCCAATTTATTCTGTCAAACACCTTTTTAATATCAATACACACAACAACCTCCTTTTTTCTTCTCTTCTGATCATAGATACATTCATATGCAACCATAAAATTATCAAGAATGAAACGGCCCTGAATGAAAGCTGTATGATTGGGGTCCACCACACTGCTGATCACTAGCTTGAGTCTAGTTGCCAAAGCTTTTGAGATGATCTTGTAGCTGCCATTAAGTAAACTAATGGGCCTAAAATCCCCTAACCCTTCTGCACTGTCCTTCTTAGGGATATGGACTATGAATGTAGAATTAAGAGATTTAATCTTCTAAGGCCTCCTTCAAATTCTCTTACAGTTGCCATAATATCTCCCTTAATAACTTCCTAGAAATGTTGGTAGAGCCCAATTGAGAATCCATCTGGTCCTGGAGATTTATGAACATCCATGCTAAAAACTGCAGCCTTAAGTTCTTCCTCAGAAAATGGTCTAATAAGACTGTTTGCCTCCTGCTCTGAGATCTGCTTGAACATGTTAGAGTTGATCCATGGTCTCCACACCTTCTCTTCCTTAAACAACTTCTCAAAGAAATTTACTGCAGCTGCTCCCTTCTCTTGTTCCTCAGATAATATATGATTGGCTACCTTCAAGGACTCTATCAAGATTCTCCTCTTTTTACTACTGGCCATAGCATGAAAGTCGGAAGTGTTTTTGTCTCCCTCTTTTAACCACAATTCCTTAGATCTCTGCTTCCATTTGATTTCTTCCCTTAAGGACCAGTATATTGCTGTTTTAGATTGTCCCATTGTTGGATTTCCTCTCTAGATAACAAATCTTGGTCATATTTGGCTTGAAAACTTTCTATCTCCTTGAGCAGTTCTTTCCGGATTCTAGATGCTGCTCCGAAATTTATTTCACTCCATTTGGTCAGCTTTTGTTTCAACCATTTGAGTTTAGAAGCCAAATTATAGTAGGCATTTGAATGAAGAGGGGCTTCCTTCCCCTATGTAGAGACAAGATAAAAAAAGTCTTCATGTTTCAGCCAAGCCAATTCAAATCTAAATAATATGTCTCTACACCTTCTGTTCTTTCCAACAGAGAGTAATAAAGGGGTATGGTCCGAGAGAACTCTAGGTAATCCTTTCAGAGAAAAAGAGTTAAATTTTTGCTGCCACTGAGGAGTAATGAAAAATCTATCAATTTTTGACTTGGTTCTGACATTAGACCAAGTATATGTCACTATTGTGGAATCCACTTCAATACGACTGTAGGTATTCACCCAATCTCCGAAGGCATCCATTTCAGAATTCCATGCCAGTTGATTTTCTCTTTCTCCTGGGAATCTAACAACATTAAAGTCCCCTCCCACACACCATGCCTCTGCACTTGTAGGTTGCAACTCTCTTAATTCGCCAAAAAAATCCATTTTAGCTTGCATATCCTGAGGCCCGTACACACCTGTGAATGTCCAAAAAATGTTGTTCCTTTTCAACTTGAAATCAATGGACATACAATAATTGCCCAGTCTAGAATTGCACCATTGAAGTACATTCTCATCCCATAGTATTAGGATACCCCCACGCTGACCATCAGCTAGTTTTGCTGCCCATCCTGTAAGTCTATTACCTCCTATTCTTTTAATGAGTTCTTCATCTTTCTCTGCCCCTTTTGTTTCTTGCAGACACATAATCTGAACCTTGTTAAATTGTATCAATGTTCTAACTTCCTTGCCTTTCTCTTTTTCCATTTAGGCCTCTAACATTCCAGCTGACAATATTCATGAATAATGAGAGTTCTTACCCTTCTCACTGCCTTTTCTAGGCCTAAGACCTTCAAGCTGCACATTATTTTGAAGGAACGTCAATTCCCTGTTGCCTATCTTCACTCCACTGTTATTGCCTCTTCTACTCGATCTAATGGAGAGGTTCAAATCTCTTCTGATTTTCCGTAGAATTTCCTGACCACATCCTCTTTACCAGAGAAAGAGATACCAACCAGACCCCCAATCATTTTAATAGTGTCATCAGACCACTCCAAGCTCTCCCCAGGATTAATGACAGCGAGAGGAAAATAATCGTCTGAAGTAGTTGATCCTACCACAAAAGCTGAAAATTCATCATCCGAGATCTTGTTCAGAGCCGTTGAGTGTTCCATTGTAAAATCTTGATAAAAAACTGTTAGAGCTAGCCCTTTATTTTTATGTTGTTCGTGCTCCAAGTCATCTGACATGTTAACTAGGGTCCCTGATGAAGAACAACTTTGGTATTGGTCAGCTGGCAAACCTCTGCAATTTGCTATACCGACCGGAGGGAGCTGCGAAGAAGAGCCAATGCATCGGACCTCTCTCTCCTTTCCAGCTGGGTAGCTACTAGCCGAAACAGAGATGGAAGGGAGGGGAGATGACCGTGGTGCAGGCCTCGGTGACACTGGCTTAAAGCCACCAGCCAGCGAACCAGAAACGGGCGTATCGGGTGGAGAAGAAGGGTCCAGACGGGTCGTAATCGGGTATGACTTATCCGATACGAAAGGCCCGTCAGACTTATCCGATAGGGCCCAAGATTGGGGCCCGATTGACTTACCCATTACGGTCTCTTCTGGGGGGCCCGAAAACAAACCCGCTGGGACCGAACAGGCCTGAGCCTGTTCATCTTCCCAGCTCGATAGAGGTGCCTTTCCAGCCGGCCACCTCCTCCAATGAGAGCTCCCATCCTCTGCGTGGAAAAGCAAAGCATCCTCAGCCCAACCTGCCACCTTGCCTCGAGCAATGCCGCTTCCTCGGGAAGACTGCCCTCCATACACATTGACCTAGGATCTTCAATAACAGGGGCGGTCCCCGAAATAGATTGCCGCAAATAGATCTCCTGAGGATCACTCCTGATATATCGAGTCTGAGATCTCGAACTCGCGAGAGCACCCTGAGTCAAACTCAGGGTAGACTTTTCCCCATCGAAACCCTGATCACTGCCCTTTACTTCCCCTGTTCTCTCCAGTTCAGATCGATTTTCTCTTCCCTTGAACATTGGAAGCCCTGTTGCGTGAGGATAATTCCGATTTGGCGGTGACCCTCCTCCTTTAGGTTGGTCCTGAGATGATTCGGCGGTGTCAACAACTGATAGAGAAACCCTCTCTTCTCCATCCCTGAGTAACGGATAAGTTAGCTCAGCTCTACCAGCTTTGTAATTTTTATATTCCGCCACCACCTGTGCCCAAGTAAATTCAGATGATGAATTCTCTGAAGCCAACAAGTGCTTAGACACCTCCTCTTCTGGCAAAACAGTCACCCAAAAGAATTTACCTTCCACCAATATTTTGACTCTAGAAGGAACATCCGACAGGCAATCAACTTCAATCAAGATTCTGGCGAATCTGAACTGCCTCCCTCCCATGGAACCGACATCTACTTTCTAAGAATAGCAAACTTTGAAACTATTGCTTGAAAAGAAGAGGCGTTCCAGAGATGCAAAGGGATCCCCATCAATTTGACCCAGAGAAGTTTCCCCTGTTGAACTGGTTCCGACGCCACCTCCAAGCTCCATTCAGAACACAGGAACTTCAGGTCTTCAGTAGAGAATTCTTTAAGGGCAATAACCTCCTTCTTCCAAGCAGAGTCTTCTACTCGAACCAGAAAAGACTTGGGCGAAAATTCCTGGCACCACCAATCTTTCACCAGAGGCCAACTGCGGTGAAGAACTTGAATCAAGCTGTTGCCGGAGACTTTATCATGAACCTTAATGGAGGGAGCATCAGAAAGAGAGATGACCACATAGCCTTCCAGGAATAACTTGGCCTCGGCTGCTTCCCTCGACCAAGGAATGGTGATAGGTTCATGACTCGGATACATCGAAGAGGGAGACCATGCCTTCTTCACAATCGGGCGGGGAGCAGGATCCTATTCTCTAACTGGGGCATAACCGATCCCCTGTTTTGGGACCTTCATCTTGCAGAATCTTCTTCTGTGACCCTCTCCCCCGCAATCTAAACACCTAACATTCTCTTTACAAACACTCGCCTAATGGCCTCTACTAAGGCATCTGATGCATACGTCCCTCTCCATCGGAAGAGAAGGTGGAGACGGATAAGCAGTCGAAGCCGTCTTCCCCCTTCTCTTACTAACCAGAGTCCAACCGCCCTCTCCTGCGCTCTCCCTCCTATCGTTCTCCCTCATAGCTCTCGGAGATTCACTTGAAATTGTTCTTCCACCTTTACCTGCTTGGTTGTACTACCTCTATTTATTTCAATAAAGTTGATGGTACTAATCACATCTTCTTTTGGAAAGAATTAAAAATCTGTATAAAATATCATCACATGTACAACAATATAAAAATAGTAGAGCAATGTCAAAATGCTCCAATTTGATTTGAGTTTAGTCCAGTTTGTATATTTTAGACCTCGTTCACAGCCGGTTCAGGCTATTTTATAGCAAGGTTCAAAAACTCGGCTCGGATCGGCACGGATCGGCCGAGTCGGACAGGTTTTGGGCCGACCGTGCCGATCCCGAGTAACCTGGCCGAGTCCAGGACTCGGATCGGCCGGTCCGAGCCGGATCGGGCGATCCGGGACCGGATCGGGCCGGGTCGGCTTGGATCGGCCCGACCCGGCCCCCAACGGCTAGTTTGACTAGCCGTTGGGGGTCAAACTAGCCGTTGCTGGCCGTTCCCAAACGGCCAGCAACGGCTGCACACCGGTGGACATGGGCCAAAGAAAGGTACAATGCAAATATTGCAACCGGGTTGTCTCTGGCAGGGTCTACCGATTCAAACAACATCTTGCTGGAATAAAAGGTGAAGTTGCAGCATGTGCTCGAGTTCTTTCAGAGGTTAAGATCCAATTTCGAACTTACATGAAGGAGAAGGAATCAAGCAAAGCAAGTACTGCCAGAAGAAGACAGGAAATTCGAGAGGAATTGACTGAACCAGCGCGAAGGTCTGATGCTGGAGTCCGGCTTGGTGGAAGTAATCAACCTATAAATGTTGATGATTGGGATACAAGTAAGTTTCTTATTTAACTTATTTTCATGTTCTTCATTTAACGTTTTCAGACAAATAGTTATAGTAGATTATTTTTTTTTCTTTTACATTTAAAGCTGAATTGCGACGTGCAATGGAAGCAAGCCGGCGGTCCTTTGCAGATGATGACTTATTTCGGCACACTGGAAGATATGGAGGACAAGGAAGTGGCACCACACCTTCTGCACAAGGGAGCACTAGCGCCGGCATGAGCACTAATGTATGCGAGGAGTTGCCTCAGGAGTTCACTAGAGCTGGAGATCCTAGAGTAGGTCCAATAGATCTCTTGCTCACCAAGAAGAGGGATAAACAACCTTCTATTAGTGCTGCATTCAAGAACTTAAAACTTTGTAAGGAGAAGATAGGGAGAGCTACATCTAGGTGGTTTTTCTATAACAGTATCCCTGCTAATGCGGCCAAGGGGCCATATTATGAGTCCATGATCGAGACCATACAAGAAGTTGGCAAAGGGGTTGAAGGACCTTCTCCATATGAGATATACAACAAGTACTTGGATATGGAAGTTGATGACATCCGAACATACATTAAATCATTTGAAAGGATATGGGATGAGTATGGATGCACTTTAATGTGCGATGGATGGACAGGTACATAAATCTTATATTCAGTTTCTTATCTTATCTTCATTTTTTCTTAATTAGAATGGGTCTCTTTCTGATTTCTTATCACGTTTGGAATTTTACAGGGATAACAAGAAGAAGTATGATCAACTTCTTAATTTACTGTAAAGCTGGAACCGTATTTTGGAAGTCCATTGATGCATCTGGAAAAATAAAGAATGCCCAGTACCTGTGTGAATTAATGGATCAAATGGTGGAAGAAGTGGGCGAAAAAAGGATTGTCCAAGTGGTTACGGACAATGCAGTGGCGTTCAAGTTAGCTGGACAAATGTTGATGCAGAAGAGAGAACATTTATACTGGGTTCCCTGTTCTGCTCATTGTATCGACTTGATGTTGGAAGACATTTGCTCTGATCCGATGGTAGATGGAGTAGTCAAGAGTGGTCGATTTATCACCACATTCATCTACAATCACAACAACATTCTGGATATCATGCGCACACATACTCATAGAAGAGAGTTGCTTCGTCCGGGAGCCACCAGGTTTGCATCTCAATATATCTCTCTAGATAGTTTAAGTCAACAAAAGAACAACTTGATTAGGATGGTGGCATCGGAAGATTGAGAGAATCACATATTGCGGCATGTACCAACTAAGGTCAGAGAGAAAGGTAAGAAAGTGGCTGATCTAATTCAGTCTAGACCCTTCTGGAGGGGGGTGCAAGCGGTGTTAAATGTTGTAGAACCGCTTGTCCGTGTCTTGCGATCTTGTGATGGAGAAAGAAGATCGGATATGAGTTTTTTATATGAAGCTATGGACAGAGCTAAGGAGCTCATTCAACTGAACAACCCAACAACCTTTGTGAAGTGGTGGGACATAATAGACAGACGTTGGGAACACACTTTACATCACGATCTTCATGCAGCTGGTAAGCTACTAACTTTCTATATGTATTATTTGTATATACATTTTTCTTAAGTAATAACTAACTTTGACTGATTTATTTAGGTTATTTTTTCAACCCTCAGTATATGTTTAGAACTGATGGGAAGAAGGATAGCTATGATAGTTGTTCGGAAGTGTTGATGGGGGCTAAGTCTGTTATTAAGCGTATGCTTGCAGATGAGGCCAGAGCAATATTGGCATGCAAGCAAATGCATGATTACAGAATGATGTTATACCACTTTGGGACAAGTACTGCTCAAAGAGCTGCCAAAATTTTGAGTCCAGGTTTGAAAATTATTAACTAGATGTTCTACTTAAATTTTAATTATAGCTTGCACATTGTTGACACGGCCAATTTTCTATTTACAGCTGACTGGTGGCTAGATCATGGAAAAACATATGGGTATGAAGATCTAGCCTATGTTGCAATTCGGGTCTTAAGTCAAACAACCTCTTCATCAGGCTGTGAGAGAAACTGGAGCACCTTTGGCTTGATTCACACCAAGCAAAGGAATAGATTGAAGTCGAGCCGTCTAGAGAAGTTAGTATTCTGTCATTATAACATGAGGTGGAAGCTAAAGAATCTGGAGCTCATAAGGAACCTTCAAAGGCAGGAGAAAGAGAGAATTTCCGGACAAGCCACAGAGACGACACATGCAGAAGAACCCATAGACTTGGATGAGCTGTTCGAGGAGCAACATCCACTAAATGCATGGGTTGATGCAAGCACCTCAAATGAGCCTGAATTCAACCCAAATGATCGGGAATGGGCGGAAGGTGAGTTAGATAATGTTCCATTACTTACTGATTTTCAACCTCCTTCTCCAAAACGTCAGAAGAAGAGCAAAAAACAAGTACCAAGCAAAAGGAAGAGTGGTACTGGAATTCAAATTGCTGATCTGGAGACTATCGAGGAAGATGATGAAACGCTAGAACCAAGTGATGAGGTCCAATATCAAACCTCAAATGACTCGACATCAAAGACGAGCTCCGACAGTTCTGAGGATGGCGGAGATGCTACCAGTGCCCCAGCCCCAGCTCCACCAATTCAATTCACTGGAGAAGAAGAATTCACACATGCTACCCAAGATGAACATCATGGTAGCAGAGGAGGACGTGAATAATCTTCCATTCAAACATTCAGCAGATCAAGGAGAAAGGACAAAGGTAAAGCTCCTCAGGAATATTAGGAGCAACTATCAGATGCATCATCATATAGTCAGCCTACTAGATATGTAGTTTACCCTACTCAACATTCTGATACATCCGACTATTCAGGGGGTTGTCTAGAATATCCACAATTTTCAGTCATTTATACCAATACGGATGACTATAGCCGGTATGTGATGCAGTATGAACAATACTACCAGAGCTATATGTCATGGGCTGAGTATGTTAGCCATATGTTCATTCAGTATAATGTACGTTTGGAATAAATGTAAGTTCATAATCATATATGTAAGTTTATTCAAGATTTTTTTGTCCAACAACATCTTATGTACTTCAAATCAATGTATTTCAACACAATTATGCATTAGACTTGTGTTTTATATTTTTTCCACATTTTTTCATATTTTTTTCTATTTTTTTCTGCTATCCGAACCAGCCGAGCCTGACTCAGCCAGGATCGGCCGGGATCGGACTGACTCGGATCGGAATCGGCCGATCCGATCGGTTTGGGACCGGCCGATCCGAGACCCGATCCCGGGTTTCTTAACCTTGTTTTATAGTTGATTCATTATGTTCTTTATTTAGAAATGGGCAGCCCAGTTCCACAAGATCCCCACTCTGCAGGGTTGAGGAGGGTCAATTGTATGCAGCGTTATCTTTTTTATTTTTATTTTTTTACAGGGAAGCTGTTTTTGGAATTGAACCCATGACGTCCAGGTCACAGTGGAATAAACCTTACATTACACCAGGGCTCCCCCTCCTCATATTCTTTATTATTTTCATACAAAACTAGATGATTCGACCATAGACCCAGTAGAAGTGGAATGGTCCTGACCCATTTCAATGCAGTTTAGTCCAAACTAGCTGGTTTGAAAAAAAGAAGGTTCACTTTTCTTCTGCTGCATATAGATTACAGTAATAATCCCTCATCACTAACATTGGTATCCCCATGCCTGGCATGTCATGTTTCTCTGCCCAGTAAGTCTTTTGTCTCATGGTAGTTAATATTCACATAAACTGCAGCGATGATCCAAGTAGGAGCAGCAAAATACTGTTTTAGCCCGCTATAGCTGAGACAACTCTTATTCACATTTATTGCACAATGCATGCAGTTATTGATGGAAAGAAGAATCATGTTATGCATTTTTTGTGTACTAACTACTAACTACATCTTGATGTAGGTTTGGCAGGTGTTAATTCGCTCTGGTAGAGTAGTAGAAATCATCAAAGCGATAATCCCAAATTTTGTCATTTTTGGTCTTAATTGATGTCTATTTTTTTAAGAAGATTATTGGTACTGAAAACAACATAGCGTACAATATCTTCACCGGCTGTGTAACCTCCAAGAGTAGAATAATAAGCTTACTGCTGTCGTGCAACAAGAGAGAACAACAACAAAAAGAAAATGAAGAAAAGAAGGGAGAAAAGGAAAAATAGATCCCTGATTACTGTAGACCCATCCCTGCTTCACAATCTTGTCTGAGATTTCCTGTGAGCCTATCCAAGGCTATCCTTCCTGACAAGTTCTCCACTTTTGATACACCTGTGATTTCACCATTTGCTTCTGTCATCTTTCCATTTTTCATCAAGCTTGCCTGAAACAAGATAAATGCGATTCCAATATTTGTTTTCCACCTGTCATTGTTAGTCTTATGTTCATGCTGTTTTGAACAGGAATGTGACATCTAATTTAGTATATGCAATATGTTCATGCTCTTTTGAATTGTAACGTGGCATCTAAGTCAGTATATGCAATCACTTTATTTTTATTTGGATTGGATAATCTTTCCTTTAAAGGAAATGTTATATGCTAAATTAGTGTTGTTTATTTGTATGTGAAACCTTACATGGTACTATGTTTTGGCAGCTTATATGAAACCTGATACAAACTCGTATAACTGGGTCATTCAGGCATACACCAGGGCTGAATCTTATGATAGGTAAAGTGGCTATAAGCCTGAGCATAATACACTATATTTTCTAGACTCAGGATCTGGTTCATTCAATGTGTTTCTGTAAGGTCGCATGGTTATCTAAGAAAGCTTGAAAAAGCTATTGTAGAGTTTGGTTGGTATGTTGAATGTGAAATTGAGGGGCGCTTGTTGTAATGCTCTACCCTTGACCTCTTCACCTCCTCATCCTGTCAGTTTTCTTAATTTGCTCATCTGTACATCTTGTTTTAATGTAGGCATTCTATTTTCAAATCAGCTGCTCTGATTATGTATGCTACTAAAGCATAGTTGGCAGTACCGGCCGATACCGGTACGTACCGGCATCGGCCGGCACCGTTACCTTGGGTACCGGACCGGTATGTACCGGTACCGGTACCCACTGATACCGGTACCGGTACCGGTACTGCCATCCTTGTACTAAAGTAAGAAAAATGAAGAAAAATATCCTTGTTGACTCCACATCATCATCGGTGCTAGATCTGGTAACCTTCCTTGAGGAGCCAATACACATTCGCAGGCCGGTAGTAGATCTTTATCATCATGAGAATTAAAGGACAACACTTGAACCAGTGCCTTAAATTTCTTCTTCTTTACCTCTTTCAGGAAAGAGAAAAAAATCTCTACTTTATCTCTTGTTTTTCTATACTTCCTATGGTATAACAGTTACTTTACTCAATCAAAATGACCAGCATGAAGTATCAACAACAACCGTCTGCGATCCAGACCTCTTGCCCATATGCCCTTTTCAACATCCATTTTTTGTAAAAGAGAGAGAGAGAGATGTAGAGAAGAAATATTGGTTGAAAGGGAGAGAAGTCTCTCAAATAACTTGGCTTGTAGGATGGGTAATTGGCGACTTTCGGTGAATCCTTGATGCTTGACTGTTGTTGCCTTGTTTGCTAATGATTGAGTTTTTCATCCATGTCACATGAGAGCATTTATTTATCTTTTTTTGGATATGATGCACAGGTTGCAGGATGTAGCTGAATTACTTGGAATGATGGTTGAAGATCACAAGCGTATACAACCCAATGTGAAGACTTATGCGTAAGAATAGTTGTCTTTTCCTTGACCCGACACCCCCCCCCCCCCCAAAAAAAAAAAGAAAAAAAAAAGAAAAGAAAAAAAGAAGAAGGAATAGTTGTCTTTAATGAATTAGCTAGAAATCATTTTCTGCCACCTTCTTTTTACTCAGTCCGGGACCTTATGCATCACTTGTTTGGAGCCTCATAGTGCCCATTCTACAGTGTTAATCAATCTTCTAGCATGTGCTGTCTATATTATCTTATAGGAACTTCTTTTCACTCTGTTTGTACCTTTCAGAGTTGTTCCAATTCCCATGGCGTATGTGGTATTTGACAAGGAAAGGAGCCAGCAATTGCATCTTTTCATACCAAAACACATAACAGTCTGACAGTGTCACCTTCTAAAAAAAACAGTCTGACAGCGAGGCCGTATTTTTTTTTTCTCCTATACCATGTAGAGAAAGGAGAACACAGTGTGAGAAGTTTTCAAAAGATAGTAAACATCTTTCTCTCCCAGTTATACTATATAGAGTGAGGTTCCCAGGATTGGGCATCATCTTGGAATTGCCAGCCTGGCCACCTGGGCTTACCTGGGTCAGCCAAACCTGAGTCACCTGACTCAAACTGGCCAACCCAGGTCAAGGAGGATTGGCCTCATTTGTTGCCCCAAAGAAAAAAAGTTAAAAATGTATTGTAGACTAAGAATGCTCACATTGAGTATGCAAAGAAACACAATTTTTAGACATGAAAGAATGAAATGCTTATTAAAAAAGAACTGTAGACTTAGACTTCATTATTGGCTTACCGTTGTATGTACTGTACACATACTATACATAATTAACCGAGGACATGTAAATTGCGTATGTTTGCTTGTAATCCGTGAGGTATTGGTTGTAGTCAATCTTTGCAAGCATAGATGATTGTGACCGGTGTCCGCCCATGCATCTCTCGGAAATGGTTGGACCCTCCTGTAGATTGATGGGCCGATGTATCAGATAACCATAATGTCCTGATTAACTCGATGCATCATAGAGTAAATAAGCATGATATCCTCCTGGATAGCCATATTCCTTTGAAGGAGCCTAAGATGATGCATCTAATAGTCAGGTTGGTTGTTGGCTGTGATTCAATGGTTCACCCACTGGCCTTCCTAAGTAACTCTTCTTTCATGACTTCCTTCTTCTTGCAGTCTTATAATGGACGAACTCAGAACCGAAGCCCGCATCTTCAGTGTCTATCATCTCTATTGCTGTTCCTTTTGAGTAGATATTTTTCACTTCCCTTTGTCCTCACCTGTCATCTTTCCTGAAGTCTCCTTGACTTGTTTGCTGCTGTGATTTTCATCCCACATTTTGTGAATTAATTACTACACTGTGAAAGAAATGGTGGTATGACTCTGTCATTGAATGGGTGCACCATCTTGTCCTTTGTCTAGATTATGGTTGTAGGCCAGTCAAGTCATCTAAAGTTTTGTAGACAACATTATAGCTTGATTTTGGTGTAACAACCTCCTCCTCTACTGCTATGTCAAGGGCTGCACTATCCATAGGAGTCACTACTTTCTTAACTGCAGCACCTGTCTTACTCTTATCCTGAAATGCTGGCTTCTTTTGGCACCTTTCTTACCTTTGGCACCCTTCTTCCTCTTATCCAAAATCAAAGTCCCAAATCAACAAATAGAGTGCTAGTGCAATTAGGATGGCGAAAAAACTCAAGATGGGAATATGGTACCTTGTTCTGTATCTTGAGATGACGTCAAACGGATATTGATCTCAATCTCCTATTGATGATGCCAGTGGGTTAAAAAAAGACGTGACAGTTTGAGAAATGCTTCAACCATATTTGCATCTTGAGTTTAGATTTTTTCTTGAAATTATTATGAAGATTATAGTATATCACTCAGATCAAATTCCATTACTAATACAGACAAATGTCATTGACAATTAAGTGGTTGCTTTAATTGACCATCTGTTCAGTCATGGGCTGAAAAATGGTGTAATGTAAGTCTAGCATTTAGGCATGCCAGTATGTTATCAGCCAATATGTACTGGTATCAGCCTGGACTGGTACTGAAACTGGTACCAGCCTCATAAACTTTTTTCTTAGGAATGTAATGGTGTTGGACCAGTACCAGGCCGAAACCAGCTGATCCAGACTGATACTGATACCAATACATATCTGTTTTGGCTGATACTGATACTGCCATCCTTGCTTGAATGGCCATATTCTCAGTCAGTGATCATCATAATGCTATACTATTGAGGACTTCAATTGGTGATACACATGCATGATCGCTACTCAGGCTCCATTACCTAATACCACGGGCACCAAACTGTTGCAGACAAAAAGTTCTCTAGATTAAATGGTTTGCACAACCACAGTGGAGTTTGACCTGTTTACTCTTTTTAGACAATCAAATATTAATTCTGTAGGTTTCACTCATTTAAATTATAGAACGATTCCTTACTTCTAGTTAAGAGATTTCAGCAGTTGCCATAATGGGTAAGTAATGTTCTATTTTCAAAATAATTTTGAGACAATTTTTGTAGGTGTCCTATGACATTGTCATTATCTCAGGTTACTGGTGGAGTGCTTTACAAAATATTGTGTCATACGGGAAGCTATCCGACATTTTCGTGCTCTCAAGAACTTTGAAGGTGGGACAAAGGTCTTATATAATGAAGGGAATTTTTGGGATCCACTCTCCCTATATCTTCGGGCTTTATGTCGTGAAGGTATGCTCTGCTTCTACATTATCTTCATCTAGTTATGGCAGTATCTCTACTTTTTGAATAGCTAGACCTCTATTCACATTATGATGGTGGTTAGAAAAAAAGTAATGTTTGGCTTCCTTCTTTATGCGTACTACAATCTGGTGAGGCTGTTGAAATGAGATCTACTTTCTGATGTGTTGTTTGGAACATAATATTATGGGTGCGAGGCCTTAACAGTCTGGTAGCATTTCTTCTGTATATTTTCGTAAATATTTCCCTTCTCTCTCTCTTCCTCTCTCTCATGTAGTCATGTGCACACATGCACCGGTTAACTGAAGCAGGATTTCTATTTTTCTTTGTTTGGTCCTGTCTTTTTTTTTTTTTGAAAGGTGATATAAAGTCACATTTCATTAAAGATAAAAGAGGATACAAAGGAGGCCAAAGGCCGAACATCATGGCTGATAGCCAACCCCACAACCCCACTGCAAACAAAAGAGAGGCAGACCCTAGGCTTTTCTTTTATTAAGAAAATAAACTAGAAGCTAACAGAAGTGCCTCAAGGAAACTAAGATCATAACAAAAAGTTTTTCCATCTACAAGCCCTGTAAATGATATCTCCTTCTGAAACATTCCGGATATCAGCTGCTCTTCCCCCTTCCTTCACCCAATTAAGAGCTCTTTGAAGAATTTTGGAAGGGTTTCTGAACTCCTGATTGAATCTTCTGTTATTTCTTTCTAGCCAAATAGACCACAACATAGCTGGAAGGAACAAGGACCACATCTTCCTGTCAGCCTGAGTAGGACAGATAACTGACCACCATTGCATGAGATGAAGGGAGTCAAGAGGTTCCACCCACAGAATCCTCAGAGCCTTGGATAGGACTTTCCACTGGAAATTGATGATCCCACAATGACAGAAAAGATGATTATGATCTTGTTCAAACAGCCCGCAGAAAACACATAGTGAGTTGTTGAAGTTAAAGATACTCTTCAGTTTTCGGGATGTAGGAAGCCTATTCAAAGCCACCTTCCAAAGGAACAATCTGATTTTGACTGGGATATACTTGGACCACACTAGGGATTTCCATCACACTCTGATGCCACCATCTTGGATAATATTAGTAAGAATATTAGATGAAAATGATCATTTGCTATTCCAAGTCCAAATTCTTTTATCTTCCTAATCCCTAATGAGATGAACGTCTGAAGTTAGATGTAGAATTCTGAATAACTCCCCTATTTTAGATTCTGTTGGGTTTCTACGGAGGCTAAGATTCCATTGAACATCATTCTCTTAGGCTCACTTTGTTTGTGGAATAGGACTAGAATAGTCGGTATAAAGGCCCTATTCTGATTTGGTTGAGGGTATGCTTAATTCCTCAAATTCCTCCAACTCCCCAAACCTACCTGGAATATCTAATTCTTCCAATTCTCTCAATTTTACCTTTTATTTCACTCCTTATTCCACTTATTCCTACCAAATCACTTGGAATAGCGCAGTATAATTCTCCTTATTCTGGATGGAATACCAATAACTTACCAAATCAAAATACCTCTTATTCTGGTTTAAGAAATCTCCAGAACCTTATTCTGGTTTAAGTTATTCTGCAAACAAAGTGAGCCTTAGGAGAGAACCTGGGCCACTGTAGCATTTTTGATATCTACAAGCTGATATATATTAGGAGCCTGTTCAATGAAGGGAACATTAGAGAGCCATTTATCCTTCCAAAAGCTGATATTTTCTCCATTACTGAGTAGAAAACTGACTGTTGGAAGAACCAGAACCTGCATATGTGCAATATTCCTCCAGATATGGGACAAATTGTAGGACCTTGAAGGTTTCAAATCCCATTTAGAATAGTTGTGGTAATACTTAGCCCTAACTATTCTAATCCAGAGATGGTCTTCATCTTCCCCCAACCTCCACAACCATTTAGCAAGCAAGGCCTTATTGAAATAATTAGTTGTAACCAGACCAGCCCCTTCTTGATTCTTACTTCTACAGACTTTATCCCAAGCTATGAGATGAAAGCCTTTCCCATCTCTCTTTCCTCCCCCCCCCAGAAGAAGGATCTCCTCCTAGCCTCTATCATTTTTTCCATAGTTCTTGGTACTTTTAGAATTGAAGGATGATAGGTGGCTAGTGAGGAGAGAACTGATAATGAGAGAACCTATCTTCCACCATCTAAAAGGAATCTAGCTTTCTATCCTTCTAGTCTATGATCAAATTTTTTAATGACCACATCCCAATCCCTTAAACTTATAGGACCACAAGACAAAAGAAGCCCCAAGTATTTAATTGGAAAATGAGACACTCTGCAGTTTAGTAATTCAGCCATGCAGTCCAACTTGACCTTATCCAGGTTGATTCCTATTACCTCATATTTCTGGAAGTTGATGCTAAGCCCAGTTATAGCTTATGTCAAGATCAACATGATCTTCAGATTTCTCAACATTCCAAAGTGTCCTGAAGAAAACAACAAGGTATTATCTGCAAATTGAAGATGTGTAAGGTGAAGACCATTCCTACCAATGCAGAACCCGTCTATCAATCCTTGACCAGTTGCCTTATCCCAGAGAGAGCTCATGATCTGACCTATAACAAAGAACAAGAGTGGTGATATTGGATCTCCTTGTCTCAATTCCCTTGAGCTACTGAAAAAACCACAAGGAAGACCATTGAACAAAATAGAAAACCTAGGGGTTGAGATACAATTCATAATCTAGCTTATCCATTTTTGTTTGAAACCTATGAGGCCCAAGGCTTTGTGGATGCAGTGCCAACTGACAGTATCAAAGGCCTTCTCAAAATCCAGCTTAATAACAACACCTTCTTTCTTAATAATCTTTTGATTATGGATGGCTTCACTAGCTGTTAGAAAATTATCTAAGATGAATCTTCCTTCAAGAAAAGCTGATTGATTTCTGTTAATAACACCCCCCATACTGTCTTCAATCTGTTGGCTAGGATCTTGGTAATGATCTTATAGCAGCCATTCAAAAGGCAAATAGGTCTGAATTCAGTGCCTCTTTCAGCATCTTCTGTCTTAGGAGTAAGAACAATATGAGTAGAATTGAGTCCCCTAATGCTTAGAGGTCTGTCTTGGAATTCCTTCACCGGACCCATGAAATCTTCCTTGATAACATCCCCAAAAAACTGATAGAAACCTATTGAAAAACCACCTAGGCCAGGGGATTTATTCACATTCATACTGAAAATGGCTTGTTTCACTTCTTCAAGAATTGGCAAACAAAGATCTTCAGCCAGATTTTCATCTATCTTTGGGAGGATATTATCTTGCAAGTGGGGTCTCCACAAATGGTCTTCTTTGGATAAATTCTTGTAAAAAGAGATGAATGTATCTTGAATATCCTTCTTGGAATCAATAAGAAGATCGTCCACCTTAATTTGGTCAATCTTTAAGGATCTCTTCTTAGAGCTAGCCACTGAATGGAAAAATTTGGTATTCTTGTCACCCTCCTTTAGCCAATGTTCTTTAGCCCTTTGTTTCCATTTGATTTCTTCTCTGAGGACCAGCTCATTGTACTCATTCTTAAGTCTTCTGAGAGATTGAGATTCATCTTCATAGAGGTTTTGTTTTTCAGCCTTAACTTCAAGATCATCAATATCGTGCATAAGCTGTTGTCGAATAATGTTTATTCTTCCAAAGGTTTGAGAAGACCAAATCTTGATTTTAGCTCTAACCCATTTCAGCTTCTTGACAAAAGACTGGCAAGCAAAATCTGCCACATGAGCCTCTTTCCACCAATTACTGACCAAGTCTCTAAATGTTCATGTCTGTGCCATTCCAATTCATATATGAAAAGTCTCTGAGTATGCATGTTATCCCCAGTGGACAGCAAGATGGGAATATGATCAGAAACTGTCCTACAAATACCCTTCAGATGAGACTGAGGAAATTGGAGAAGCCATTTGGAAGAGACAAAAACCCTATCTATTCTGGATTGGACATTGACACTAGCTGGTTGAAGGTTGGACCAGGTAAACCTTCTATTGGGAATTTCCAAGTCCAACATGCCACATTCCCTAATCCAAGAGCTAAAATTCTCCATATCACTAGTCCATTTTTGAAGACCTGACCTCTCCTAGGGATATCTAATACAATTGAAGTCTCCTAGGACACTCCAAGCATCGTGAAATATGCTGTATAGCCTGTATAATTCCTGGAAAAACTTCTCCCTAAGCTGATGATTGTGTGGCCCATACACTGAAGTAATGAACACCTGGAATCTGTTATCTAATGAGCATAAATGAACTGAGATACTGAATTTGCCAGAATCACATAGGGAGCCTTTCATTTTATTCCCATTCCAGAGAATTAACTGTCCCCCACTGGTTCCTATAGCTGGTGCAGAGAACCAATCTGTCAAAGCAAAACCACCTAATTGCTTGATAGTTGCATCATCAACTGAGCTCATCTTGGTTTCCTGTATACATATACAATCCAGTTTGAGAGTCTTTATGATGTCTGTTATGGCTCTCACCTTAGCCACCCCATTAAGTCCTCTGATATTCCAAGTAAGAAAATTCATTGATGTTTGTCCTGTCTTTCCTACATATTACCAGAAACACAAAACAGCTATGCTCTGCTCTCATTCTCTCATGCATCGATTAATAGAATTAGGATTTACCTTCTTATTTTGTTTGTTTGGTCCTTTCTGTCCTATATTCTACCAGAAACATATAAATAAAATAAGACGGCCCTCTTCTCTGCCACCGGGCCTCATCATCCCCTCCAGATCATTGCATCTACATGCTTCCACTGTTATTTTCTTTGGTTGTTTTCTGCTTCTGCGTCCTTCTGGCATGGCGCCATACTCACATTTTCGCCCCTTTCTGCAACATTTCATTCTGTTCTTCGTCCATTTCTACAGCCAACACAACCTCAACTCAAAGCCCTAGTCAGGTCTCCTTTAGCGATTGCAAAGCTGCACGTGGTCACCTAATAATTATCCAGTCTTCTGTTCTCTACATTTCTGTTATTTTTTGGCCACCATTCCACACATCTAGAAGTCTGTGCCTAGCATATGAAAATTCAAAGTGGACAGTCACTCTACTATTTGAGGATCAAATTCAACCAAACTTGCAACTAGGATGTATCTAACTTGGATATGACACTTCCTGTTTCACCATCATATCTTTGACGAGTGCCCGAAAGGGGGAGGCGTGTACATAGTGTTTGCACTACAGGGGGTATGTGGGATGGTCCATGCTCAGATGTGTGTGCAGGTGTATTTGTGGCAATACATGGCCAGTCAAATGTGTGTTTGGGGGTATTTCTTCCATTTATGTGGGTATATGTGTGTAAATGTTAAATGCGAACCAGGATAAAATGATATTTAGTATGAAGTGAAATGTTGAATTGTTATCAATTTAACCCATCCATAGGTCACAAATTTAGGGGTATGATGGTAAAATAGAGAGGGTGCATGTAAGATGCACTTCATCTCATTTGATCCTTTATAAATACACCTATGTAGTCAGACACGTGAGGCGACCGGGGGGGGGGTGCCTTAGCCTCAAATACCTAGGTGATAACTAGACGTTTGAGTTGACATTTTATTAAAAAAATATAAAAGTTTAGATATGGAGATATATTATTAAATATGTCAAAAGCACATGTAAAGACCTAAAAAATTACTTACAAATTCATCCAATTTTTGATGCTAAATAAATGTAAATTGAGAGATGTAGAGAGACAGATACAGATTGAGAGAGGGAGAAAGAGAGAAATACAGAGGAAGAGAGACATAAAGAAATTGAAGAGAGGGAGAAAGGGTGATAAAGAAAGAAAAAGACAGACATTATGAAAGAGAGAGAGAGATGCATGAAATTAGAAAAAGGGAAAAAAAGGGGAGGGATATATAAACAAAAAAGAAAGAAACTGGTGGGGGTGCCACTGCACCTCCCTTCCTCTCTTTTCTCACCTCTCTCTCCCTCTCTTTCCACTCTATAAATACCCCTCCATGGGGGCTGCTGCAAAAAAAAAAAAAAAAAAAAAAATTGAAGACGTGGAGGCTCTGCCGGCGGAGAGAAAGTTCGTGTGAAGACTCCTTCCAAGACTATGAATTCCTAGGATTCGTCGTGCGTGGCATATATTGGACATGACCTTTGGTTAATTTGTATCAATTGTAATCATACTAATTAATTAAATGGTTCATTCATATTGGTTAAATGGCCAAAATTTCAATTAATCAATTAAGTGGTTCATTCCTATTAGTGGAATGGCCAATAAATTTGTGGTTCAATCTTATCGGTAGAGTGACCAAAGTTCTTTTCTTAGTTCATTCTTATTGGTGGAATGATCATTAAATTCTTGTTCATTCCTATTGGTGGAATGTCCATTAAATTTGTGGTTCACTCTAATTGATAGATTGACCAAAATCTTTTTCTTGGTTCATTCCTATTGGTGGAATAGCCATTATGATTGTGGTTTGCTCCCATCGTTGGAGTGACCAAAGTGCATTTTCTTGGTCTTTCCTAATGTCGGTATGACGAAGAGTTTGTAAAGTTGTGGTTCATTCTCATTAGCAGAATGATCGAAGTTTGATTTGATTGGACGTGACTAATGAAACTGTGCATGACTTGTGGATGTGTTCAATTTGATTATTTCATGTGTTTGATTGATTTAAATCGAATTGGAAGTTAACTAACTTTGGTTCCTTCATATCGAGTGGAGGATCATTAACCTTATAGAAGGGTCTTGGTTAAGTGGTGGCCATCATGCCCCATTCATTATTGCAAGTTCCCCAAAAAAAAAGAGAAGAAGAAAGAAAGAAAAGATTTTCTGGTTCAAGTTTAAATGATCTTTGCAAACCCACAGAATTTTCTAAAGTATATTTAAAGGATACTACCAAATTCAAGTGTATCCTTTAAAGGCCTTAAGGGTCTTGCCTAAGGCACACCTTCTTAGTATCCTTTATGTAACGACCCGCCACCCTATAATCGGGGATCCGATTACTAAATGGGTACCGAATTATTAATTTGGAACCAAACCAGGATCTAATCAAGTCTGGGAGATAAATAATAAACTAAGCTAAACATTCACATCGCATTGAACTGAAATAAAAGTGCAGGAATTAAAAATTATTACAATGCGACTCGATACAGCAAATAATTACATACTCCAACAGAAAGGAAATAATTAAACGTACATGCCAGAAATAAAATCACAACTACGTCGGGGCATACCCCGGAACAACTGCTGACGGTGCTCAACTCACGGCCGCACTCTCCTCGCTAGGTCTGCTGAGAGTCCTCACCTGAAAATCGCAGGAGGGGTGAGTCTCAAAGACAAGACTCAGTAGGGATCCTTCGATCCCCACTGCCCACGCACACACCCACAAGTGCAAGGTACAGCTAACGGAAAGGTGATAAGCACAAGAGGTACAATTCCTAATTCTTAACGTGAGATCACATGCAATCGTAATATAATAAACATGCATATATTAAACCAGCCGGCTAGGAAACCCGCAACTGTCGTCTCGATAGAAGTCGCTAACCACACAACAACGGTGGAAAAACCTCGACCCGCTGAGACCAAACAGTAACCCCTCGGATAGCACACTAGCTACTCCGGCCCAACCGGCTCAGGTGGTTACTCCTTCCTTCAGCATGAGTGACTCTCCGAAAGTACCACTCCGACACTGGTACTAGCTGACCTCGGGGTTCACTAGGTGACCCTCTCTCACTAGGCGTCACCCCGCCCACGCCCCCACCGGCGCTGTGCTCACGCCCCCACCAGCACAGGGTGATAAAGCGCTACAATGTCACTCCAGGTCCACAGTAACACAAAACCCAACAAGTACGATCCGGTCACGTGAAAAGTCCGCGATCGTATAACATACATGTAGCATCGTTCGGTCATGAAGAATCTATCTCTACCGTGTTTACTAAAACATGCAATAACCATCCGTCTAACAATATGAACACATTTTACTGGCATGAATTAGTGAGGTTCTGTCTTGAATCGCGTCTCCCAAGGTCGACGCCATTCAAGTTCCATGTACAGGTTCATGTAAAACAGTCTTTAGAATCAGGCCCTAAAAGGCGTCGACACCAGTGGTCGCCTTTTAAAAGGCGTCGACATCCTCAGACGCCATTCAGCACAGAAATCCAGAAATTCCAAAGAAACCACCCAGGGGATTTCTGCCTTAAAAGGCGTCATGGCCTCCCGACGCCATTCAAAAACGCGTCGTTGTACCATGACGTCTTTTAACCCCCAGAATCCCGAACTGGCAACTCCTCAGTAAGGCGATTCCTGTCTTAAAAGGCGTCGTGATGGTCCGACGCCCTTCAAAAAGGCGTCGTCCATGCACGACGTCTTTTAACCCCAAGAAACAGAATTGCCTAGAGCCCGAGGGCTCCCTTTTCACCCCAATTAACCCCAAAATTACCCAAAAACGGAGGAGAAAGAGGGGCAACACAATTCATGGGAAACCACATTCACAGCAAAACCCCCATATCAACAAAAGAACACCTAAACATGCTCATTCTACCTCCCGAAACCAAAGATTCATAACAAGCTTAAACGGGGGAAAACATGGCTAAAATACGATGCTTATGGGAACCGTCACCCTACCGGATACTTGAATGCCTCCGAGCTTCAAGCTGTCCACCTGACTCGCCCCACGCCGCCGCCGGTACCGCCGTGGTCGTCCTTGCTCCACCGTGACGTCGGCCGCCGTCCGGAGAGTAGAACGCCGCAGTGGAAGTGGAGGTGGTAGTGGTAGGAGCTAGGTAGAGGATGGAGTGGAGGGAGAGATGAAATGGTGGGAGGAAAAGAGGGAGGAGGAGGGATCGCTGCCTGGGTTCGTCGGAAGGGAAAGAGAGGAAGAGAGGAGAAAATGAGGAAAAGAAGGAGGGCTCGCGGGGTTAACCAGAGACTGGCTAAAACGCGTCGACATCCACGGACGCCATTCAGTTGATGTGACGGCTGCTCTGACAAGACTCTGAAACGCGTCGTTCAAGGTAGACGCCGTTCAGACGATATGTCAGGGCCGTACTCTGACAAACCCAGAGTCGCAGTCTGAAAGGCGTCGACACAAGTGGACGCCGTTTAGGTCGACAAGACAGGGCCGTACCCTCGCGGCCCGAAGCCAGCCCACGTGGCACCCACGTGGCAGAACTTGAAATGCGTCTGCGACGGTGGACGCCGTTTAAAACGCGTCTCGATGTCCTGACGCGAATCAACTCAGAACCTTCGCCCTTACTAAGGTTAGAACTACAAGGTCTGACCCCGAAAACCGGATCCGAAGGTCACGATCCTTACACTTTAAGGACCGCAAGCTCATATGCCCTCCACGTAAAGTAAATCCTTCAAGTATCCTTTAGGATCCTTAAAAAGGGAATTCAAAATGAACATCATGTGCGAAATCTCATAAATGCAAAAGTCAATCAAGTGATGTGTTTCATGCAACATTTCAATTCCTTTAGTGTGCTATTATGTTAAGGGCATCAATGGACGGTTAATTAAGGGTTGCCAATTGATGATTGACGCAATTAATACTGATCGAGGTCAGTGGGGAGATGTCAAATTTGTTTGATCTAAAACCCTGGACTCCCTGTGGGCTAATCTTAAGTTCTTAAAGTCTACACTTAAAACAAAAAAAAAAGGATTCTTTTGAAAACTAAAATCTTTTAAGCTCTTCTCAAAAGAAAAGATTGATTTAAAAAAAATAAATTACAGTCTCACAGTTTAGCACGCCTGGTGGAACCTCTCCTTCCCTTCATCTCTTCGTCCGATGATGCTCTCACTTTGCAGCCAAAGTTACCAAAACACTCAATAGCAGCCAAAGTTACCTATGGTCCTTTGGTGGCCACCTCTGCCGCATATGGCAACCTGATGACGCCGATGTGCTTCGGCGACTTCCCAGCCGTTGTCGTATCCCCATACTTCCCAGAGGTTATTCCAGCACCGGAGCCGGCTTTAGAAGCGAAGAACAAGCGGCGCGCATCCCACGCCAAAATGAATGCTACCGGTGGGAGGCCTCTTACTATCGATACCATCAACATGTCATGTGCCTCCTCGTTTAACAAGTTCATCCAAGACCGGAAAGACCATTTTGGTAGGCAACCTCCGCATATGTTTGGATGGTGGGGAGCCTATCGTCCTATAGATCTGCCATGTCCCAACGATTCCTATACGGAATCGATTTGAGATTTTGCTGAAGGTTTGTCAGGACAAGACGACTTTCAAAAAGAAGAAGAGAAGCTCGAGAGCTCCTGTTCAGTAGGAACAAAGATATAGACCTCGGGCTCCTGTTCAGTGGGAGCAAAGGCACAAAACCAAAGCAACTATGCCCCAGAGAGGGGGCAACCATGTGGAAGATAGGAATATCCACCTCAAAGAAATGTGGGTGACCAAGGAGGAATCCCGCAAAATACGTCAAGCTAGGGCCCTAGCAGAGTGACAACCTCAAAAGCTCGTGGAGCTAGTGAGGCAAATTATTAGTCCAGATGACCGACCTCGTTCCCCGCAGGGTTAGAAGAGAAAGGGCGCCTAGAGGGCCAAAAGCCAAACTCAGTCGATCCGGCCAAGAACCTTAGTCTTTGAGAGGCTGGGGGCACTCCTTTTGTAGACTCTGATATAGAGGAGAGTTACGGAGATGACCGAAGATGGCATTATGGTTTACACCTGTTATGCCTCCAGCACTAATAATCGTCAGTCTTCGTTGCCATATGATCCCCAAGAAATAGCTAATCTGGCACAACGGAAAGGGCCCATGACTCGCCATATAGAGCAAGCCATCCATTGGCTAAACTAGAGAGGCTCAATAGTCGAGCAAACCCAAAATGGTAGTGGCAACGTTGCCGAAGAGTAGGAGAAGATTGGGTGAACCCCCAAAATGCTGGGTTAGACCCAGAGCAACTGCAGAATCAAGCACCACCTCATATTATAGAAGAATTGAGGCAAAAAAATCAGCAGCTAAGAGCCTTGTTGATGAAGTTTATGCAACAGTGGGAGGAGCAACAAAAGGCCTCCCAGATACCTTCGGTAAATGCGCCTCCCTTTAGGGTAGTTCCTATGCCCGCAATCATAAGGGCACAAGCTGCTGACGTCAACTTCATGTCTGATGAAGTACATGAGATTCAGGGTGAAGACTTGAACCACAATGCTCAATAGTTTAACACTCCTGCAGAAAATGCTGCAATATCTCAAAGGCATATGATTGAACATATTGTTGGAGTTAAGATGGCCGAGCATGGCAAGGGGATAAACACTTTTGACTTGTATAAGGTACCTTTCTCGAGTATCACCTATTTAAGAAACTCCCGCCTAATCATAGCAAATGCCCCAAATTTGCCAGATATGATGGGGAGGGCTGGCCACCGATAAAGCAGACTTACTGAGGTTCTTCTCTACCGATAAAACATACTTACTGAGGTTCTTCTCCACCCCATTGACATGCACGACATTCCAATGGTATACGAAGCTGAAGCCTAACTGCATAAGCAATTGGGAGGAGATGCAGAAGAAATTCTTAGACCGTTTTAAGGTGTCGGAGCGGAGAGTGACAATCATTGAATTGGTCACTCTGAAACAAGGGAAGAATGAGTCTGCCGTGGAGTACATCAAGAAATGGCGGAATCTCAGCATGAAGTGTGACAATCCGCCAGTCCTTGAAGATGCGGTGAAGCTATGTAAAAGGGGCTTGAAATATGAAATCAATGAGAAGCTGATCGGCGCAAATGTCAGAAACTTTGATCAGCTGAACAACATTGTCACAGAGATCAAAATATTCTTTGTCGACAATCCCACCGTTTTCTTCAACAAGGGGAAGACTTCAAGAGAGCGGCCCGTCATAAAAGAAGTTAACGCCGTCAATTTTGCATCAACAATGGAGAAAGTAAATGGCAAGGTCAACATGAATGCGTCCACTTCAAATACAAAGGAGAATAGGAAAGGGTCATCCTCCTCCCTTAATTAGAAGATGAAGAGGCCGTACTCTTTCACAAAAGAACACACAAAGAAGCTATTTGACATGTGTGTTCGAGCATCCCTCATAACTCTCCTAGAACCAAAGAGGCCAGCAGAGGTGGGTAAAATCAATGAACCCAACTACTGCTTATATCACCGCATGTTGGGGCACGTGGTAGAAGACTGTTATTTATGCATTTATGAGATTAAAAAGCTCATCTAGGAAGGGGCTATTGAAATTGGTAAGTATTCGGTAAACTCATCCCAGCTACACCAGAAGCCAAGGTAGACATTTGCTGCGAATGTCATTCACATGAGTGAGGGATCGTCATGGGCTGACCCAGAAGAAGAATATATGAATTCCTCCCCAGAACAGGAAGAAACACCTACATATACTCCAATAACTCCCCCTCCAGAAGGGTCCATCTTGGCGGCATTAGAGGAAGTTCTGGTTAACTCGAGGCAACTTTCCCAACCGTAAGTAGAACTTACCCAAATGGTGCAAGGTCTCTCAAGGCAGCTGGTAGAAGTCGTCGCTGAGAAGAGGGGTACTAGGTCCCTGTCTCTGGAAGAACAAGGGTATGAATACCGTCGTCCCCGAATGAAGGACAACAAGCGGCCTATAGACTTGAATGAGATGCCTGAAGTGAAGCGCAGGGAGCGGATGACTCTAAGAAGAAGAGGTTATGGTGACTATGAAGGCATCCCCATAAACATTAATGCAGCAGGCGAAAGCCCTGGGAGAAGGCGAGCGGCCAACAAAGAAGAAACATGGATAAGCTTTGAGGGCTTTGACTTCCTGAATGAGAAACTCAGCAAGCCCTATTCCTTTCCGAAGGAAAAGACTTGGGAGCTTTCTGGGCTATGTATGAGTAAGAGGGCGATTGTCCTACTAAGACCAAGGAGGAGGGAAGAGATGCATCAGATTGATGTACCCTACTACTGTCCGTATCATCGTTTCATCAGCCATCCGATTGAACAATGCTTCGTGTTCTAGGATAAGGTTGATAAACTGATCCAAGAATGGAAGATCAACATCGACAAGTATCTAGTGAAGTCCCCGCAAGCCCATGAGCGGGACAGAATCACCTACACAGTAAATGTCTTGCATAAAAACTGTATAGATGAAAGCTTTGTGGAACTATCCGCCCATGAAAGGTTGAAGCCTCAGCCTGAAGAAGTGCCTCCTTACCAATATGGAGGGGTAGTCTTAAATGGGTCGCCCACTCCACAAGTCAAAGCAACCATTAATACGTTTGGGGTGATCGTCAGGGACATGGAAAGACGAAAGCTACAATGGCAACAAACACAACGTTCGAAGAAGAAAAGACAAAAACGAGCTCCGTTAAGAAAGACAAGGAGAATATTTTTGGGGAATATCAAATGTTGCCTGATACGGTGGTAGAGCAAGCCATCAAGGCCACCTTCGACCGCAATCAACCAGAGCAACAATGGACTCAAGTTCGGAAGAGGTAAAGGTCGAAAAAGGAAAGGCGGTCGTCATGGTTGTTCCACAGCCGAAAATGCCAGCTCAATCTCGCTTCATCAAGGAGGCGGCCAAGAAAAAGAAGCAAGAGAAGAACAAAAAGAAGAATAAAAAGAAAAAGTTGAAGAAAAAGGAAGCCTTGGCTAATGCTTCAATCATACCAGAAGAAGGAATAACACCCCTACAAAGGTTGCAAAAGATCATCAATGAGTTGGAAGATTATCAGCTGCAGAAGCCCATATAATATCTTCCTTTAGATAAATATATGCCGTGGGAGGAATTTGAGAGAAATGCTCGATTGAAGGTTTGGTTGCTGGAGCTCTAAGGGCGAATGCAAAAGGCCGAAGAAGATGGATTCTCCATAGTAGATGATGCCAGTGTATTCAGGGGGAGGACCTAACAACGGAAAAGTTGAAGCATCAATTCCAGTCATTCTTTTGCAACATGGCTTCAATACAATTTCAAACTGGAGAGAATGCTTTAGGTGACGAGATCGGATGTCTCTCGCCTAATCCGACAAGTCCTTGGCAACCTACCAAAGAAGAAATGAACAACAAAGCCGAAGAGGAGGCCGAAGCCGAGGACGCGATAACGGTCGTGGCAGGAGCAGAAGTGCAGCAAATCAAAAAGTGATCTACTTCAAGGGAGAGTCACCAAAGCCAGTTCCAAAACCAGAAATCAAGGGGAATGTTTATTTCTATCCCTCATCTGAAGAGAAAGACCCTTCTCAATTGCCAGAAAAAGCGAGCCCTTCAACAAATCTTGAAGAAGCAGTTCCTTCAGCTCAACCCACCTCCACAGAGGAGACAAATGGTTTAGCCGGCCTATTCGGAGAAGGTTTGAAGGTGGACTCCGAAGAGAAGTAGGTTACAACAGAGAAAACTCTAGAAGAGTCTAAGCAACAAAAAGTGCTCAAAGAGACCTTTAAGAGCATAGCTGAAGTAATGCCAGCCATTGACAAAGCTCGCACCAGAGCCAACAGGAAAGTCTTACAAACTATGAAGCGAATGTTGGCAGGCCTGAGCATCTGGGAGGCCATCGCCCTGAGTAAAGAATTAAGGGAGGCGTTGGTTGCTGTCCTTCAAGATCTCGAAGCATATGAGGTCTACATGGCAGAAATTAGGGCCCAAGTGTACGAAGTATACGAAGCCACCATGACATTCACCGACGAAGATATGTTGCTACCATCACCCTGCCATAATAGGCCGCTGTATATGCGTGGTCGAGAAGTTGACCAGATCTTGATAGATTCGGGGTCAACAGTAAACATCATACCCTTCAAAACTTTCCAAGCCTTGTGTCTTATCCCCTACATAAAAAGGTACAAGGGGTAACAATCTCTGGCTTCAATCAAGATGCATAGGAAGCTCTGGGACGGGTAGATGACTAGATGTGGAGCTGACCTTAGATGATTGGGTGACCCATGTCTCGTTCCTCATTGTGGACTTGAAAGCTTCTTTTAAGACACTTCTAGGGAGACCTTGGTTGCACAAAAATTGGGTTGTCCCCTTTATCCTACATTAGTACATTAAATACACTAAGGATGGCGAACAACATCGAATCTTTACAGATTTGGAGCCGTTCAAAGCTTATAACTGCCACCATGTTGATGTGTAGTTGTATTTTGATAAAGTAGTAGACCTAGCTACCGATGAGAGCCGTCGCAAAGGGAAAAGGTGATGGAAGAACCTTTCGATGGAAAGGGAGACATAATCATCAATGAAGTTAAGGCTGCAAAGTTTAGGCAGAGGATGAAATCCACTAGATCTGGGCGGCTTGTCATCAACCTGGAAGCAAACACCATTAGTAGAGAGGTTGATGCTAGCGTGCATCTTCCCCTCAATCTCATAAAGCTGGTCTCCCTAAGAGAAGTCCACGTAGTCGAATAAGTGAAGACCTTCATTGTGCCTCACAAAGACGACCAATGGATTGTCTTTTACAAGTGAGATCTGGTGCTTGGAAGTTCATTAGAGGATGATTTCGGGTTGAAAGCCCCTCGGCATGAAGTTGAAGAGGAAATCCCAGAGCTAGAGGATATGCCCCAATACATCAAGGAGATGTGCCGACATAAGAAGATCCCATAAAACCGAAGTATGGCCAAGAGACGACTCTTTCAAGAATTGTGGTACCCAGCTGAAGTGAGGGGACAACCTCCCTTCTCTCAAGGAGATTGGAGGGGCCTAGGCCATGGGCGGCGACGTGGGCCTTCTGTTTATTATGCAGTCAATACGGTGAGCTTGCTGCCACATGAAGCTAAATGGTACGCGGTTGAAGTAAAATTTGATAGCCCGGGAGAGGAAGATGATGAAATTCTCCTGCCCCCGAAGTGAATTACATTGCGCGTGTCCTCGACGGACAGGGCCGATTGACTTCTGGCCACGAGCCCAGGTACGAGGAGCGCGTCGAATTCGACCAATCTGGCTGTAAACTTTGTGAAAACATCGTGAAAGAAACACTAATATCTTAATATATAAAAATTAGTTCTAAAACATAATAATAAAATTTAGAAACATTTAACATACAAGATAAATCACTTCCTTTTGAAAATATAGCTTCTTTGAAAGTTGCATGATTAAATCGTAGCCAAATCGTGCCTTTTGGAACATTTTGAAGATTCTTCCAGTAAATTATGATTATTTGTAAAAATACGTGTAGATACAAAGGTGGGACAATCTACGTCAACCAAGAACTGCATTTATCAAGTTATTCGCCTAAAATGTAACCTATGCGGAGGGCACGCAAGCACCAGATTTGGTAGGAAAGCATAACCATCCCACCTTCATAAACTTTATCTACCAACCCAGCTAAAACTAAATCTTATGGGGGAGATTTGACAATTGTTTGACTGGCGATCCTACCTTACCCGCACTTGACAGGCATATGCCAATTGTAACTTCAAGGAAATCATTTTAGCTAGCAGGAAGAGAACAGTTGTATTGTCTGTATAAATACAGAGCAACTCAAAAACTGTCTACAAAAAGAAAAGAAAAGAGAAAGAAGAATCTGATGTAGAGATCTGCAATATTTTCCAGAGCAACTGTCCGCTAAAGATTGAGGGAAAACACATCCTACATTCCTGAGTACATGGATGAAGTACATAAATTCCATGTGATTTAACATGACAATATTCCCACCGATCTATCCATCAAACTCCCATTAGTCATCTGAGAATCTGCGATAGCACACAGTGGCCGATTAAAAAAAAAAAGGAATACAGGGGCTTAGGCTTAGTGATGCACGAGGCTAAGAAACGGTGTGGTTAGAGCGTAGTAGACTGAACATGTATGAGAAGACACAGATTGCAATAACACTGAATGAAGCATGTAAATCAAGAATTAGCCACCAATCCTTCTAAAATGACGGATATGAATGAATAGGCCCGCTTTCTACTGGATAACCCAAAAAATAATAAAAAATATCATAACACAGGAGGGAGGTCACCGTGTGCGCCTTTTCATCACAGACATTCAAGAGGCAACTGTCACCACAAAAGATGATATACCGTTCTCTGCATGCATCAGATCTGTAAGACCTGTGTAAAAAGGGCCACAATGATTGCTTCCCATGGCAGTTCTGAAAGCCTGTACAAACAATCAACTATTTAGGTATTACATCCTCCACTGGAGCATAGAGTACTATATCTTTTTCCTGATTTCGCAAACATTTAGAAGTCAATGCCATATCTGGCTTAAAGAACCATTCTGAAGCCTCTTGCAGGCTATGATGCTTGAAAATGAATCCGCAAGCTGCCCTGCCAAGGAACCTGGATCATCAGCAAGAGTTCTGATAAATGTATGCACAACCCGTCGCTCCTGCTCTGTTGATCTCAAGCTAAACCATGTAAGAAACTTCATACGGAAATCCCTTCCAATGTGACCTCCACACTCCAGCCACCTTATGACCTTCACACAGTATTCATAGTAGTCGTCCAATCTACCAGATCGACTCAAGAATCTTGGAGGTGAACTATTAACTAAAGTGCTGTCACTATCATATATTTCTTCACTAGCAATAGCTGCTCGTTTTCTGCAGATATTAGATTCCACTGCAGGTACCTCCTGCCTGGCAGCACAAGTTTGAGAATCATCACTCCTGTCAGACCCTGTAAGCCCATTCTTATCTGAAATGCACCCATCTTCTGCACCATGGGAGACATGAGTGTGTGCCACAAACTCGGCATTCATACCAAGGGCTGAAAGCACATTCAGGTTGAGCCCACAAGAAAATGAGTTATGTATATGTTCCTGCTCAGCAGGCTCAGGTTCTACTTCACCATTAACACCACAGGATTCTTCCTCTGCACAGTCACTACAAAATCCATCAAGACCACTATGTTCCTTTGCCCAAGCTAATCGCAATATTTTCCCAAGGTCACGAACCTTGAAGCCAGAAGATCCTTCGGTTGGAAGCTTGGTCTCTCTTTTTGCGCTGGATGATGAACCTCCCTGAATCCCAGAGTTTTCAGAGCTTTTGTGAATTATCTCAACACTTCTTGTGAAACATTTGGATTCAGAATGACCAAAGTCACCTGATTCTGTGAATGATATAATCCTGAATGTATACTCTGTGCACGGCTGCAGATTAGATATAAGAATCCTGCTTTGATTTCTTGGAAAAATGACAGGTACCTTTTCCAGTTCTTGCTCTCGGCTCTTGAAATACCAAAGCTTATAGCCCTTGATAGCATTGGATTCCGATGAACAAGTTTCTTTCAGTACAATCACCAGACTGGATGATGTTACATCTTCAAACATGAATCTGCACGCAGCAGGAAGAGAATACTCTGCACCAAAACCAGAAAAAGTAGCTTCCTATTTAATGTGAATAGGTACAAACAATTCTAAGTAGAAGTAGTTCAACAAAGGATCATTAAAGTACACACCCCTGCCATTTGGATTTGTATGAGAAACTGAGCACAGCCATTCATCTGCTTTTTCAATGGCAAGACAGCACAGTTTCTGCACATCACCAGCAACAGAGAGCCTGCTTACAATGCCACGGGCCATCTTGGCTGAAACACCAGTCACAGGACCCACTTCATTTTCAAGTTTTGATTTTGCATCTCTCACTATTTCGTGCAAGATCTTGAAACGTGAAGTGCCATCTAAGAGCCTGTAACTCAAAGATATACGATAGCAGAGAACATCTACACGCCGAGCATCTTTTGCTATTGCAAGTTGTTTCTTCCAAGACCTGCATATTATTGAATAAACCAATAAAAACGAAGTCTCTTAAAAGCTAAGCCGCCCTCCAGAAGCCATATGTAACAAATCTGACAATCAAATACAAAATCCGGCTTAGTTGCCCCCACCGTGCACGCACCAGCAATGGCCACCATAGCATCATGGCTCATGGCAGCTCAAAGGCGGCTCGGGTTTGAGGATTGTCAATCAGGTAGGGTAATACTTCCCCTACTCTTCAGGTTGTGAACTTTTAATTAGTTTTAATTATTTTGTAATTATGCTGGAGGCTAGGATTAGGGTATGTCCTAAGGGAAGACTCTTGTCAGTTTAAATTCTTGTTTTGGTCTTCTTAGGAAAATCAAGACTTGGTATTTAGTGCTAAAATCTTTCTTAAGGGAAAGATGTTGCTGTTTTTTTTTTTAATATGTTACATGATTGTTTCATTTAGTATAATTTCCACTAAGCGTGTTTTATCTCATTACGTAGCTTCATGCCTCCGTGTTTTCTTATGTTAATGAGCATCATTAGACTAGAAGTTATAGTAAAGATACTCTTTAATGATTGGAAATGTGAACAAAAGCCTCGTTAGCAAGAGTTATTAAGATTGTGAATAAGAACTATAGTCATGAAAGACTCATGAACATGAATTTTTTCCAGAAGAACTTCCTCAAGCCTTGATAGAGCAAATTAAAGCTGATAAAGATGAATAGAGAAATCTCATCTTTGCTCCGGAAGAGCCTATGCAAATAAATCAAATAGCTCACTCGAAAGAAGAGCCCGTTTGGCATGGAGTCTATGTGGTTGACACTGATGAAGAGGAAGACTTTATCGATTTCCGACTAGCCCCTCAGGAGATTGAAGACGGAGGACACACTATTGTTGACGAATGGATTGAAATCAATCTGGCAAGCCAGAGGACTATCTCCCAATCTTCATCAGTGCCCTTCTGAAAGACGGCGAAAGACATGCATACACAAAGCTCCTCTTAGAGCTTAAAGACTGTTTTGTGTGGAACTACAAAGAAATGCCTGGTTTAGACCCCTCAATGGCGGAACATGAGCTGTCTATTCTGTCTGACGCTAAGCCTGTAAAGCAACCTCAAAGGTGAATGCGTTCAGAACTGGAGATGAAGGTAAATGCCGAGGTTGACAAGATGCGGGATATTGACTTCATTAAAGAATGTATGTATCTAGTGTGGTTGGCCAATGGTTGGCCAATATTGTGCTAGTAAAGAAGAAAAATGTACAAGTTCGAGTCCACATTGACTTTCGGGACTTGAAACAGCATGCCCAAGGATGACTTTCTACTAACGATCACAGAAGCAATGGTAAATGTGACCACATGTTTTGAAGCTTTATCGTTCATGGATGGCTCATCGGGATACAATCAAATAAGGATGGTTATCAAGGACAAAAATCACACGGCCTTCAGAACCCCCAAGGTAATCTTCAACTATAAGAGAATGCCCTTCGGACTTAAAAATGTTGGCGCCACTTACCAGAGGGCCATGACAAAGATATTTGATGAAATGCTCCACGACCTGGTCGAATGTTATGTAGACGACCTAGTTGTAAAGTCTGAAAAAAGAGAAGGCCACCTGGCAGATCTACGGAGGCCAATAGGGCTGCAACTCGGGCCGGGTTAGCTCGGGTTAATACCAACCTTAACCCAAGCCATGTATAAAGGATCTCAACCCTAACCCGACCCAACCCGACCCCTATTAACCCTAACCCAACTCGTTGATAATTCCTTCAACCCAACTCGACCCATGTAACCCGACCCTCATTGGGTTGGGTCGGGTTGATCGGGTTGGGTCGGGTTACAACTCACATTCCCAAGCATATTTCCTGTCATAATATTATCCACCTTAACCACATAATGAAAAAAATGCATAGCAACTTATTTACACGATTTCCTATAGGAACCTCTCTACATGCACATTGTCACTTAATGTACTAGGGTTATAAGATAGCTTTTATAGTAACAAGTTCGGGTTGGTCTGGGTTACCCTACCCCTTAACCCAACCCGACCTGTCTAGCTTCGGGCTGGTGACTGCCATAACCCTAACCCAACCCAACCCGTCATTTTTCGGGTCAGTCGGGTTCGTGGGTCGGGTTTACTTGTATGGGTTCGGGTTAGCCCGCCCAATGTTGCAGCCCAAACAGAGGGTATTCGAAAGGCTTCGGCAGTATCAACTGAAGATGAATCCTATGAAGTGCGCCTTTGGGGTGTCCAATGGCGAATTCCTTGGTTTTGTGGTCAGATACCGAAGGATAGAAATTGACCCTGACAAAAAAAAAGTCATCTGATAGTTGCCTCCTCCCAAAAACCTGACTGAGCTCATATCTCTGCAAGGCAAGCTGGCCTACATCAGAAGATTCATTTCCAACCTATTGGGAAGGTGCCAATCTTTCTCGAAGTTAACAAAGAAAGGGGATCCCTTTATATGGGACGAGGAGTGCCAGTATGCATTCGACAAAATTAAAGAGTATCTCCTCAAGCCTTCGGTGTTGGGGACACCTATAAAAGGCAGGCTGTTGATACTCTACATCGTAGCCTTAGATGCTTCCCTGGAGACATTACTGGCACAAGAAAGTGAAAATGGAAAGGAGCAACCGCTATATTATCTCAGCAGGATGCTAGTGGGTCCTAAGCACCGCTACTCTCCCATGGAGAAAATGTGTTTGGCATTAATATTCATCGTCAAGAGGATGGGGCATTATCTGCGTGCGCACAAGGTCCAACTCATATCGTGCTTTGACCCGCTTAAGTTTTTGCTTTGGCAACCCATACTTTCAGGAAGACTGGGGAACTAGGCTTTACTCCTCATGGAGTTTGACATCACATTTGTACCTTAGAAGGCAAGAAAGGTACAAGACATGGCCGAATTTCTGGCGGCTCACTTAATTCCCGAAGACTCTCCTCTGAACAATGAATTACCGGATGAGGAGATGTTGCCGGCACAAGAAGCATCGGAAGTGCAATAGACTGAAATCAAAGTCTGACAATTATACTTCGATAAAGCATCAAGAACTGTCACCATGCTCGACAACACTTCAACAATCCGAGTTGGAGCTGGTCTTGTCTTTGTTACTCCTAAAGGCGGTGTGCTACACCATTTGTGTGCACTCACGGAACCCTTGACAAACAATGAAGCATAATATGAAGTTCTGATAGTGGGGCTGGAAGTCGTCCTGAAAATTGGTGTCTGGTGCATCCAAGTATATGGAGACTCCCTTCTTGTCATGAGGTAGGTCATCGGGATCTTTGAAGTCAGAAAGACAGAATTGATGGTCTATCATGCTACCGCTGTATGGTTAAGCGAAAAGTTCTATACCTTCGAAATAAAGCATGTTAGAAGAGAGCAAAATGCTCAGGCCGATGCCCTCGCCGAACTAGTCGCTGCTCTAAAGTTGCCACCAGTAGGCGAGGCTAAAATCCTTGTGAAAGATAGAAGACTCATCCCAAGCTCTCTGAATGAAGAAGATTGCTTAACAATGTTCGAAGTCAATGCTGTCGAAGAAGGCAGAGAAGAAGAAGAGGATTGCTGGACTCCGATCGTGAAAATCAAAGAGGGTTGTGGTGAGGACACCCGCGCTCATGCCCGATTCGACCCGACCCGCGTCTACAGACGGAGGAGGACGACCGCGGCGATTCCAGCCTCATTATGGCTCGATGACGATGCATTTGAAGGCTGATGTGTTTTATATGGTTATGGAGCATTAGACACTGTTGTAAGGCCCATTATGAGGCCCAGTTATCCATCATTTATTTACTCTGCATTTTATGTTCGAATTTTGAGTATTTTGTAGTGGGAGGGTCAGTTTTGTCATTGATGTTATTAGGGCTTCATTAGGGCTAACTTTTTCTATTTATATTCTTGTAAACCTCGATTTGAGGTATTGATGATGGAATAAGAAAGGAAATTCTGCAGCCGCCAAAGGAGCGTACGTGCATCCTCGGTGGAAGCCGTGTGTTGTCTTCTTCCTCTCTGTCTTCGTCTTCTTCTTCTTCACTTTCTTCTTCCTCTCCTTCCACTCTCCCTCCCCTTGAACCTGTAGTACACAGGCACCGGGAGCCACCACTGTAGGGGCTGTTCGGATTTCCCCCCGTACCCTGTCGATCCCCGGCGAGCCCCGCTGCCCTTCCCGCAGGTACTCGCCGTCAGCCCGCGAGCTCCCTTCCCCTTCATGCGCCGAGGACGAGCCCGCCGCATGTGAAGCTGAGGCTGGGCACCCTAGCGAATCGCGTCTGCAGAGTCCCGGCCTGGTCGCCCTCCCCCGTGTGCCCCCGTCCCTGCAACTCCGGAGCCGAGCCGGCTACTCCCGCTCCCCGGCGACCCTCCTCGCAGCCACAGGCCTCGGAGGCCCCTCCCCGCAGACCGTCGTCACCGCAGGGTCCGGGAATCCCCACCCGCGGGCTCCCCTTCCTGCCTGCACCGTCCAGGCCGACAGCTTCCTCGCGTGCCCTCCCAGTCACCGCCGGCCCTGGAGGTCCTTTTCCCGCAGGTTCCGCCGTTGCACGCGATTCCGGAGGACTCCTCCCCGGGGGTTCACTTCCTCCCCTGTTCGCGCCACCCGCAGGATCCGGACATCACCCCCGTGGGTTCTCTCCCTGCCGCACGCAGGATCCGAACCAGCCCGCCGCCGGCCGCTGCACCCAGGCCCGACGGCCTTCACACGGGGCCGTCCCGCAACGCCCTCCCCGCGAGCCTCCCTTCCCTGCAGCCCGCGAATCCGAACCAGAACTGTGGGTTCCAGTTCTCGTCCAACCAGCAAGTTCCGTGGCTTTTCTCCACTACAGACGGGTTAGATGTGTCGTAAGCAAAGGAGCAATCCCGGCGATCATTCCCCAAATTTCCAGAGTTGTGACACGTTACGAGGATGCTGAGGAGCTCGCAAATTTACGTCGTACACATTCGGAACCGCACTTGACGGTGGGCCGGTTAGTTCGGAGTGGTCTTTGTCCCTTTTGACTTGCTCGTTTATTATATGAACATGCATGTTCCCGTGCCTGTGAGTTAGGATACCTAGCTACGTATTTGATAATTGTTGCCGGATTGTGAGTGTGAGACCCGTTCCTAGGCATTAAATTGAGTATATTGGTTGCGTTAATGCTGTCCTAGCTTGTGGTAGTCCTAGCTACCGCCAATCCTGTCTAATTTATCATTGAGAGCGGGCGATTCTTTGAGTTTGCACGACTTGCATCGCGTAATTACATTTGTGAAAACATTGAAATTCGATGAGTATTTGCCGTGCACGTACACTACACTTGCTGATTTCGGATCGTGACACTAGTTCGGACCCGATTCAGTAGTCGTCTCGTGTCAGGTTGGCTTCCAGATGAGAAAACTGAACGGATCCAACTATTACGTAGGGTAGCGTCCTATAGGCTGATTGATGGAGTTTTATACCGGTTGATCCCTGAAGAGAAAAGTGCGGTCCTCTTAAGGTGTCTTTCACCAAAGGAGGCTCGAAAAATAATGAAGGAAGTTCACTCCGGGGATTGCGGAGCGCATCAATCTTGTCTAAAAATGAAGATCAACATCAAAATCAAGGGTTTCTTCTGGCCAACGATCTACGCAGATTATGAGAAGATAGTCAAGAGCTGCCCTCAATGCAAGTTTTTGGACGTATCCCTAGAAGGCCTCCAAATCAATTACACCCCACAACCTCTACGTAACCTTTCCCCCATTGGGGTATGGATGTGGTAGGCTGTGAGACTTTATTTTTTAATTTTTTTTTGAAGAAGAGAATTTTGGTTTAAAAGGACTTTTTGAGAATTCTTTGAGTTTTAAAAACATGGTCTTCTCTTCTTTAATGCAGACTTTGAAAACTTGAAGTTAATCCTCAAGTCGAACATTTTTGGATCAAGTGTGGATCCATGTGCTTGACCTCTCCCCACTGACCTTGGTCAGTGTTAATTATGCGAATCATTGATTGACAACTCTTGATTAACCGTCCGTTAAGGTCCATTAAGACGACAAGAATAAGACAAATAAAGTATTTTGATGCCATGCATGAAAGAGAGATTCTTTTTCTTTGAGGATCTTATAAAGGTCCTTAAAAGATACTTAAGGGATTTTAAGTTCACATGAGAATATGAGAACTCATGATCTTCAAATAGTGCTAAGAAGGTAGGTCTTTTGGACCTAATCTTCATTAGAACCCTTAAAAGGATATCAAATGACTCAAAGATATCATTTAAGCATCTTTTAAAGGGCATGGAATCTTTGGACATCATATCCCCCCTTCTTAGGTTCATTTAAGAGGATAAACATAAAGGATATCGTCAATTAATAGGACATGAATGTCATCACATATTTGAGGGTATTCTTTAATGGTCCTCCAATCAATATGAAGGAACCAAAGTCCATTTATCTTGAAAGCATATCCAACTTGGACGACACATTCATCATTTAAACAAATGAAATTAAGCATGTATCAAATAAAGGAAATTAGACATGCATAAACTTGGACATGCATCAACCATGTGCAAAGCTTTATTTAAAATCCACTTTATGTATATATCAAGTTACATCACTTTTAACCATCCTATCGATAGGAATGAATCATTGAAAATTTGGTCACTTTATCAATAAGAGTGAACCACAACTTCATGGCCAATCTACCAATAGGAAAGAACCACATGATCACCACTTCGGCTATTCTACCAATAGGAATGAACCAAGAAAATTGAATATTGGTCACTCTACTAATAAGAGTGAACCACAACTTTATGGCTAATCTACCAATAAGAAAAAAACCACACAATTTAATTAATTGAGATTTTGGCCATTCAACCGATATAAATGAACCACTTGATTAATTAACATGAAACTTTGACCATTCAACCAATATGAATGAACCGCATATTAATTAATTAAAATTTTGGCTATTCAACTAATATGAATGAGCCACATGTTATTAATTAATTAAAGTTTTGGCCATTCAACCAATATGAATAAACTACACGATCAATTAATTAAAACTTTGGTTATTCAACCAATATGAATGAACCACACATTAATAATTAATGAAAACTTTGGTTATTTAACCAATATGAATGAACCACATATTAATAATTAATGAAACTTTCGTCATTCAACTAATATTAATGAACTACACATGATTAGTTAATTAAAACTTTGGCCATTCAACCAATATGAATGAGCCATATGTACATTAACATCATTACAAGATGATAAAAAAAACAAATGGGTCCTTGTTTGTATCCTTTTTCCCATGCACAGAAAACTTCAAAAACTCTTCGCTTGTTCTTCCTTTTTTTCTGCAGAAAGCCTTAAAAAAAAATCCTTTAGAGTCTCCCTATAGTCTTCTCCTCTTGGCTCCTGCAGTAGCCTTCCTTATGGGGTATTTATAGAAGAGCGAAAGAGTGAGAAAGAGGGGTGCGGTAGGCATCCCCACCAGTGGGGGTGCCAACCGGTGTGGCTCCTCTCCCCCTCTTTATATATATATATTGTTTTCTTACCCCTCTTCCTTCTATTCTTTTCTGTTTTATTTTTTTGGAAAAAATGTTTCAACAAATACCCCCCACGGGACGTGTCGAAAGTAGGGGCGGAGGCATATATCCCCTGTATCCGCATCATGGTCTCTTTTGGCTTCATCTCATACGCTCATTTTGCATTCGGTTGAGGGCTCATGACCCTTGTCTTGAGATTTTGGGAGTAAACCCATTCTTTTTGGTGTTAATCCTCTATGATTTTATTGCCTCTGAGTAAGGGTAGATTATCTTCCGGCATTTGCCAACTTCTTCAAAAATGCTTGGGCATGAATACTCCTTTTCGGCATTTTAGGGTAGACAATGGAATAGACCCTAATTGGCTGGAGCTTTGACTGCAACAAGTCGATCCTTAGGTATGGATACCCTCTTTTGGAATTTTAGGGCACATGATGAAAGTGATCATAACTGGCTAGAGCTTTGGCTGCAACAAGTCGATCTTTGGGTATGGACAACCCTCTTTTGGCATTTTAGGGCACATGATGTAAGTGATCCTTATTGGCCGAATCTTTGGCTGCAACAAGTCGATCTTTGGGTACGGACAACCTTCTTCTGGCATTTTAGGACATGTGATGAAAGTGATCCTAATTGGCCGAAGTTTTGGCTGCAACAAGTCGATGTTTGGGTACGGACAACCCTCTTCTGACATTTTAGGGCATATGATGAAAGTGATCCTAATTGGCCGAAGCTTTGATTGTAACGAGTTGATCTTTGGGTACAGATACCCTCTTCTGGCATTTTAGGACACATTGCGTAAGTGACCCTAATTGGCTGGAGCTTTGACTGCAATAAGTCGACCTTTGGGTATGGACAATCCTCTTCTGGCATTTTAGGACACATGATGAAAGTGACCCTAATTGGCCGAAGTTTTGAACTATAGTGAGCTGGACTTTGTAACTTTGCCATGACTAATAGGCTTTCATCTTGCTTCTTTGTCTTTCAAACTTTTGACAGTAAATTGTTCTCAGTTCTTTCTTTCCTTTTGCACTTAGCCTGTTTCTTTCCTCCTTCATGTCGTGGCCGAGGCAGAAGGCCTGTCTTTGTTCCTGGACGACGTTCGAAAATGTTTTGGTGAAGTTGGTCTGACTTTGACTTATTTGATCATCTACTTTCTCGGCTTCTCCGAGTATCGAACACCGCCTTCAGTTCCTCAGATGCGTTTGAACACTTTCGGGACAACCTTACTCATAGGCATGATGTCAGGTCTCTTAATGAGACTTGAACTTTGGCGGGTTCTTGTTATAGTCAAAACGCCGTCTTTTTGAAGGTGACTTTGATTTTGTCTTCCTTCTCTATGTGGTCCGGCTACCCTAAGGGCTTGGCTTGGATAGCGCTTTCTCTGTGACTTGGTTGTCTTGAAACCGTGTCTCGGGCAACGCATTTATCCCTTAGTGGAATCTTGGTTTCAAATCGTTCCAATGTTGTGTAACTTTTTTTTTTTTTTTAAACTAACTCTAGCGCCCTTTTGGATTTTCACTAGAATTAGTCCCCTCTTACTTTTGCCTGCACGTCCTTTCAGGTTTTCATGCAGTTGGGTTATCTATTTTTGCCTAAGGCGTCCTTTCGGATTTTCACTTTAGCCGGATTTTGGGATCTTTTTGCCCTTAACTGTACCTTTTCTGGGAGGAAATAGTTAAGTCCGTCAGAGCACCTCAATTTTAAGTTGTTTGTTTGTTTGTTTGGCTTTTTTTTTTTTTTCCAATAGGGAATTATGGCTCCCTTATGGTCAGATTTGGATAAAGTTCTCAATTTTGTTCGGTAGGGAATTGTGGCTTCCTTGTGGGCCAAAGTGGTGGGACTTAGGAATTCTAAGTTTTTGAAGCTTTGGAAGCCGACTGGCTCCTTGGGCTGGGATTTTACCCTTTGAGCGAAACTTTTCCAGTGAGACGGAGTATTTAGTGATTTTCCTGGAAAGTGAAAGTTCCAGATAGTGTGTTGGACTTTTGAGCTTCTTCAAGGGGATAAAGTCTCCAAGTAGCCATGAACTTTGGGTTTTCAAAGGGATAAAGGCTCTAAGTGGCCATGAACTTTGGGTTTTCAAGGGGATGAAGGTTCCAACTAGTCATGAACTTTGGGTTTTCAAAGGGATGAAGGCTCCAAGTAGGCATGCACTTTGTGGTTTTCAAGGGGATGAAGGCTACAAGTAGCCATAGATTTTAGGTTTTCAAGGAGATAAAGGCTCCAAGTGGCAATGCACTTTGTGGTTTTCAAGGGGATGAAGGCTCCAATTAGCCATAGATTTTGGATTTTCGAGGGGATAAAGGTTGTAAGTAGCCACGAACTTTGGGTTTTCAAGGGGATAAAGGTTCTAAATAGCCATGAACTTTGGGTTTTCGAGGGGATGAAGGCTCCAAGTAGCCATGGACTTTGGGTTTTTGAGGGGATGAAGGCTCCAAGTAGCCATAAATTTTGATTTTATTGATGGAGATTTTCCCGGTGGGACGAGGTATTTTGGGTTTCTAGAACTTTGTGATTGAACGTTTTGGGTTTTAGGATATAATGGCTTCTTGGGTTGGCAACTTTGGAAGATTTTAGGTTTTGGGATATAACGGCTCCCCGGGACGAAAACTTTGGAAAATTTTAGGTTTTGGGATACATTGGCTCCCCCGACCGAAAACTTGGGACACTTTTAGGTTTTAGGATACAACGGTTCCTCGGGATCGGAAACTTGAGAAAATTTTAGGTTTTGAGATACAATTACTCCTCGGGCCGAAAACTTTGGAAAATTTTAGGTTTTGGGATACAACTGCTCCCCAGTCCGGAAACTTTGAAAAATTTTAGGTTTTAGGATACAACAGAAACTTTGGGTTTGGGATACAACGGCTCCTTGGGCTAGAAATTTTGAAAACTTTGGGTTTTGGGATACAACGGCTCCGCAGGCCAGAAAGTTGGGACAATTTTGGGTTTTTGGTTTTGCTCGAGGGGACAAGCAACTTTGGCATGGTGGAACGTTTTGAACCTATCCAAGGTGAAGATCGGATTTTCCTACTTTTTTACTAAGTCGGGAGGACATCGTCATCGTCGTCTTGGTCGTAGCCCTTTATTGAATGTTACCCCCCAGTTGTGGAACGATCTAAGAGTTTTCTCATCATTGACGACTCTGACATCCTCCCTGGGTAAGGATGTGGGAAAAATCGACCTTTATCAAGGGTAGGTGAGAAGAATTCGACTCCCATTGGGGAGCTTTTGCGAGTTGTTCCCCAATAGGTTGTTTTCCTTTTTTTATTTTTTATTTACTAACCATAGCGCCCTGATGGTTTTCGCCAAGACTAGCCCCTTCTTACTTTTGCTCATGGTTTGCCGTATCGTACCGGATCGGGCCGACTCGTACGAGTCAACTTGTATCTGGGCCAACCCGATCCTCTGATACGCACCGAGTCGGACCGGATCGTGCCGAGTCATACATGCTTAATGGAATGTTTTAAGTTGAATTTTTCCTATTTGATAAATAAGATTATGTTTTTATATCAATTAATAGGATACATTTCTCTAAAGTGTGACTTAAACTCATTAATTTTAACAAATAACTCATTGATTAAACAAACTCATTGGCTGGACTCGTCTGACTCGTCCGAGTCGGACCGATTCGACCCAAGTCGGATCGGTATCGTATCGTATCTGGGAAGATACGATTCGATACAGATGAGCGATACGGCGAACCTTGCTTTTGCTTATGCGTCCTTGCGGGTTTTTACACAACAAGAATTCCTATTCTTACCTGAGACGACCTTGCGGGTTTTCACCTCAACCGAGTTCAAGACTTTTTTGCCCTTAACTGGCTTCCTTTTTGATGAGAAAACAATTAAGTCTGTCGGGGAACCTCGTTTTTAAGTCCTCCTTTTTTTTTTCTTTTTTCTTTCAAGACTTCTTTGGCTGTGTATTTTCGGACAATTCATGTTCCGGGACATAATACAACTATATGTGGCACCCGTTTAACGGGGGAAATGCCATATTCCCGTTTTCATCAACTAATTTATAGGCGCCTCCTTCATCTACTTTGCTGACTATGAAGGGTTTTATCCAATTAGGCTTGCACTTGTTCTTAGGATAAGATGCCATCACATCTTTTTGCTTGACCATGACGATGTCACCTTTTTTAAACACTCTTTCTTAAGCCGCCAATCTTTCGCCTTTGAGGTCTGCCAACTCTTCGTAGCGCCTCTGTGCTTCATTTAGGTCGCCTTCTTGTCATTCATAATGCAGAGCCACCCGGTAGGAAGCCTATTCAATTTCAATTGGAACTATTGCTTCTGCCCCATAAACTAGGGAATATGACTTGCAGCCCGTTGGAGTTTTGTAGATTGTACGGTAGGTCCTAGCGCCTTATGCATCTTTTCATTCCAATTCCGTTTCTGTCCTTCGCTGATCTTCACCAGCAATTTACAAAGTGTCTTGTTGAAGGCTTCAACCATGTCATTGGCTTGAGGGTAGTAGATTGAAGATGCATTCCACTCAATGTGGAATTTAGCTGTCATCTTGTAGATTGTCTGATTCTTGAATAGGATACCATTGTCTGAAGTGATTCGACTGGGTGTTCCAAACCTGTATATGATATTGTGCCGAATGAAGCGCGATACTATTTTACCTGCGACTTCCTTCAGCGGGACGGCTTCTTCCTAGCGCGTGAAGTATTCTGTAGCGGCCAAAATATAGTTACACCTTCTTGACGAAGGTGGGAGTGGGCCCACCACATCCATACCCCAATGGGCGAAAGGCTACGTAGGGGCTGTAGGATGTAACTAGTTTGAAGGCCTTCGGAAATTGACCCAATAGCTTGGCATTGAGGGCTACGTTTGGCCATCTTCTCGCAATTTGCATAAATTATAAGCTAGAAGAATCCCTTGATTTTGATATTGATCTTCATTTTCAAGCCAAACTGATGTGCTCCGCAGATCCTAGAGTGAACTTCCTTCATTATCTTTCGAGTCTCCTTCGGTGAAAGGCACCTTAAGAGGACCACATTTTTTGTCTTCAGGGACTAGTCGATATAGGACTCCGTCAATCAGCCTGTAGGACATTGTCCTACGTAACAATTGTACCCTTTCTACTTTACCAAATAGAAGCCAACCTTCCTTGATTTTGATGATGGGGATCCGCCAGTCATCCTCTTCTGCTTCGTTTTCTTCAACAACGTTGACTTTGCACACTGTTAGGCCGTCTTTTTCATTCAGAGAGCTCGGAAAGTCTCTTGTCTTTCACAAGATTTTAGCCTCGCTTGCTGGTGGCAACTTTAGAGCGGCGACTAATTTAGCGAGGGCATCGGCCTGAGCATTCTGCCCCTTTTTGACATGTTCTATTAGGAAAGTATAAAACTTTTCGCTTAGCCTTACAACAACAACATGATAGGCTATCAATTCGAAGATCCCAAGGACCTGTGTGACGACAAGGAAGGAGTATGCGTATACTTGGATGCACCGGACACCAATTTCTATTTCATTGTTTGTCAATGCTTTTATGAGTGCACACGAATGGTGTATTACGCCTCCTTAAGGAAATAAGGACAAGACCTGCCTTGCTCTGGTTGTTGATGTGCTGTCAGGCATTGTGACAGCTCTTGATACTCCATCAAAATATAAGTGCCAGACATTGATTCTGCTTCATGAACAAAGGCTTTTCTCCTCTCCATCCCTACCTTCATTGTATGACTCTGCTTCATCTTCTTCTTCTGGACTGAAGTCCATTGCTTCTCAGGCTGGCAACATTTGATATTCTCCAAATATCATTTTCTGGTTATCACTAGAAGAATTTGGCTTTACTTCCTTCTCCTTCATGACTTTTTGTTGCCATTCCATGCTTCGCTATTCCATCTCTCTTGGGACCGCTGCCACAGTCTCTATGGTGGCCTTGGTCCGGAGAGTGATAGGTCTATTCAAGGCTACTCCTCCATGCTGATGTAGAGAGGCTTCTTCGGACTTTGATCTGACCCTTCCCTCGACCGGGGTGCTCACATTGTCGTCATTATTCACATGCAACACATTTACTGTGTAAGTATCGACACTTCGGCTGTGAGGCCACGGGGGATACGCCAAATCTCTCCCTATATTTATTTCCCCACTCCGTATTAACTTTTCCACTTCATCTTTGAACACAATGCACTACTCAATTGAGTGGCCGTCGGAGCGGTGATATGGGCAGTACCGGGGTATGTCTTCTTCATACATTTCTTCTTACTTCTTAGGCTTGGGCAGAGCCATCACCTTTTGATTCATGCATAATCTGAAGAGCTCCCGAGTCTTTTCCTTCAGAAAAGAGTACTCTTTCTTGAGGGATGTATTGCTTTTGATTCTTATTCTCCTTTTTTTTGCTTGTGGCTTGCCTCCCCCATGGGTTTCCTCAGTCATCATAATGTCTTTGGGCTCACCATTGCAGTGATTGCACCTTTTTCTTCTAGTAAATCTTCGCTGCTTGTATTGTGCTTTGGACTTTTTGTTCCGGTCAATCACTTGCTTGTCTTTTCTGCATTGATGCTTCGCCCTCAACTCTTCGGTCAAAATGGATCGACGGACCCTCTTCTCCTCCAGGACTTCGGTCAACTGCTTGGAGAGTTCTTCCACTTTATGTGTCAAGGCTGCCTGTTGTCGAAACAATTGTCTTAGGCTGACTTGAATTTCTTCTAGCATCTCTCTGGTGGGATCCTCGGATAGGGGTGTTGCCGTTGTATAAGTCAGCGTTGCCGGGGTATAAGTGGATATGACATCTCGTTCCGGAGAGGAATCCATATCTTCTTATGAACCTTCACTCATATGAATAACATTCACCGCAAAGGTCTGTCTTGACTTCTGATGCAGTTGGGGTGGACTTACAAAGTACTTGAACCCAGGTGAAAACCCGGGAGGATGCCTCAGACAAAAATAGAAAATCCTGTTGTGTGAAAATCCGCAAGGGCGCACATGTAAAAGGAAGAAGACACTAGCCTTAGTGAAAACTCATGAGGGCGTCGGGGTTAGTAATAATAATAATTAAAAAAAACAATCCATTGGAGAAATGACTCGCAAAAGCACTTCAATGGGGGAATAATTCTCCTCACTTACCCTTGATGAGGATTGAGTTTTTCTACATCCTTATTTAGGGAGGATGTCAGAGTCGTCAATGACGAGAAAATCCTTAGTTTACTCTACAATTGACGGGGTGACATTCAATAGAGGGCTATGATCGGGACGACGATGACGACGTCCTCTCGACTCGGTAAAGAAGTGGAAAAATCCGATCTTCACCTTGGATAGGTTCAAAAGATTCTTCCGTCTAAAATAGCTTGCCCCCTCAAGCAAAATCAAAAGTTTACAAAGTTTCTGGCCCGGGAAGCCGTTGTATCCCAAAACCCAAAATTTCTCAAAGTTTTCGGCCTGCGGAACCATTGTATCCCCAAACCCAAAGCTTCCAAAGTTTTCGGCCTGGAAAGCCATGGCATTCCAAAGCCTTAGAAATCCAAAACACCTCGTCCCATCGGGAGAATTTCCATTAATAGACCCAAGGTTCATGGCTACTTAGAGCCTTTACCCCCTTGAATATCCTAAAATCCAAAGCTACTGGGTGCCTTTACCTCCCTTGAAAACCTAAAATCCATGGCTACTTGGAGCCTTTTATCTCCTTGAAAAAACCAAAAGTCCATCGCGCTAGCTGAAAATTTCACTTTCTAGGAAAATCTCGGAATCCTCCGCCCCATCGGAAAAGGTCCACCCAAAAAAATCTTGGCCCGGGGAGCCATTGTGTCCCAAAGCCTCACAAATCCTCAATTCCTACTCCCACAATAATCCCAAGTCCCACCAATTCGTCCCGCAGGGAAGCCATAATTCCCTACCGAACAAAATGGAAAACTCTACCAAGTCTGCCTCATAGGGAAGCCATAATTCTCTACTAAAAAAAAGGAGCTTAAAATTGAGGTGCTCCGACGGATTTAACTGTTCTTTCCTAGAAAAGAGACAACTAAGGGTAAAAAGGTTCCAAAATTTGACTAAGGTGAAAATCTGAAAGGTCAAATGGATAACCCTGCTGCGTAAAAACCTGAAAGGACGTGCATGTAAGAATAAGATAGGGCTAATTCTGATGAAAACTTGAAAGGGCACTATAATTAGGAAAAAAGAAGAAGAGAGAGAAGTAATTACACAACATTGGAATGATTTGAAATCAAGGTTTCACTAATGGATAAAAGTGTTGTCCGAGACAAGCTCTCTGGCAGCCAAGTCGCAGAAAGTGCCTATCTGAGACAAACCCTTAGGATAGCCAAATTACGAAGAGAAGGGAGATAAGATCCTGAGAAGTCAAAATCAAAGTCAACTTCGGAAAGACAGTGATATAATTACAACAAGAACTCGCCAAAGTTCAAGTCTCATGAAGAGACTTGACATCGTGCTTATGAGTTAGATTATCCTAGATGCTCTTAAATGCATCTGAGGCGCCAAAAGTGGTATTCGATACTTGAAGAATTTGAGATAGCTGGTAATGAAGCGAGTTAAAGTTATACCAGGGTTAACCAAAAAGTTTTCGGACACCATCTAGAAGCAACAAAGATACGCCTCCTGCCTCAGCCATGGCGCAAAGGATGAAAGAAGCAGGCTATGTGCAAAAGAAAAAAAGAGAAGAAAAAGAGCAGTTTACTATCAAAAGTTTGAAGGACAAAGAAGCAAAATGAAGGCCTATAGATCATTGCAAAGTTACAAAGTCTGATTCATTATAGTCAAAGTTTTGGTCATTTAGGGTCACTTTCGCAATATGCTCTAAAATGCCAGAAGAGAGTTATCCATCCCCAAAGATCGACTTATTGTAGTTAAAGCTCCAACCAGTTAGGGTCATTTCCACAATGTGCCTTAAAACGCTAAAAAAAAGGGGTTATTAATACTCGAAGATCGGCTTATCACAGTCAAAGCTTTAGCCAATTAGGGTCACCTTCGCAATGTGCCCTAACATGTCAGAAGATGGTTGTTCATACTCAAAGATCGGCTTATTGTAGTCAAAGTTCTGGTCAATTAGGCTTACTTTCTCCACGTGCCCTAAATTATCCATGCCTAAAGATCGGCTTATCACAGTCAAAGCTGACCAATTATGGTCACTTTTGCAATGTGCCTTAAAATGTCAGAAGAGGGTTATCCATACCCAAATATCGGCTTATTGTAGTTAAAGCTCCGGCCAGTTAGGATCACTTCTGCAATGTGCCCTAAAACGTAGAAGATGGTTATTCGTACCCAAAAATTCAAATCGACAAAATCAAAGTTCTAGCTAGTTAAGCCCTAAGACGCCAAAAGAAGGGTTATTTATACCCAACGATTTAGAATAAGTGGGTAAATACCGGCATATGATAAGGGATTTATCTCTTGACAACTATGAGCTGCATCTGCTCAGAAGCTATGGAAACAAGACCCTTCCGGACAGCTTTAAATGTGCAGAACACCAAAGAAGCGTGTTTAGTACTTCAAAGGTTGCAGAAGTCGTCTGACGGTGAGAAGCTAAGGCACTCTTTCTAGTGTGCCTAAGAAAAAGCCAAAAGAGGGTTGTTCACACCCTAAGAGTCTAAAGCCAAGCCATGATTCGTTGAAGAAGCTCAACATGGTTTGACTTGAAAATAATAACAAGTTAAGGTCTGGGTGCGCACCTTTGGTCCACCAGAATAATCAAAGCAGAGCTATGCAAAGTCCAAACAGAGGCAAAGCTTTGGAGTGTTGACATCGCAAAGATCAGTTCACTCCCGAAGTCTCAAGGAGGTTTGGGCAGGTTGCGACGTATTCAAGGCGTCCCGATACTCAAGTAAGGGCCTACGAGCCTTCAATCGAATGCAAGCTGACCGCATGTGACGAAGCTAAGAAAAGACTATGAAATTGATGCACGAGACTTGTGTCTTCGTCTTGCTATGGACATATGGCTCGGGGGGCATTTGTTGAATAATTTTTATGAAGTTAGAAAACCGAAAAAAAAGGGAGGGATATATAAACAAAAAAGAAAGAAAGAAGAGGGAAAACAAAAGAAAAAAAGAAAGAGAGGGGGAGGAGCCACTGCGCACCGGTGGGAGGTGCCACTGTACCCTCCTCCCTCTCTTTTCTTACCTCTTTCTCCCTCTCTTTCCACTCTATAAATACCCCTCCTTGGGGGCTGTTGTAAAAAAAAAAGAAAAAACCTTTTTTGAGGACATGGAGCATGGTTGGCAGTACCGGCCGATACCGGTACGTACCGGTATCGGCCGGCACCGGTACCCTGGGTACCAACCGGTACTGACCGGTACCGGGCCGATACCGGCCGGTACCGGACCGGTACGTACCGGTACCGGTACCCACCGATACCGGTATCGGTACTGCCATCCTTGACATGGAGGCTCTGCCGGTAGAGAGAAAGTTCGTATGAAGATTCCGTCTAAGACTCTGAAGCCCTGGGGTTCGCCATGTGTGGCATATATTGGACATGACCTTTGGTTAATTTGTATCAATTGTAATCGTGTTAATTAATTAAATGGTTCATTCATATTAGTTGAATGGCCAAAATTTCAATTAATTAATTAAGTGGTTCATTCCTATTGGTAGAATAACCAATAAATTTGTAGTTCACTCTTATTAGTAGAGTGACCGAACTTCTTTTCTTGGTTCATTCCTATTGGTGGAATGACCATTAAATTCTTGGTTCATTCATATTGGTGGAATGTCCATTAAATTTGTGATTCACTCATATTGGTAGAATGACTAAAATCTTTTTCTTGGTTCATTCGTCATTCCTATTGGTGGAATGAGCATTAAGATTGTGGTTTGTTCCTATCGTTGGAGTGACCAAAGTGCATTTTCTTGGTCTTTCCTAATGTTGGTATGACCAAGAGTTTGTAAAGTTGTGGTTCATTCTCATTGGCAGAATGATCGAAATTTGATTTGATTGAACGCGACTAATGAAATTGTGCATGACTTGTGGATGTGTTCAATTTGATTATTTCATGTGTTTGCTTAAATTACTAATTGATTTAAATCGAATTGGAAGTTAACTAACTTTGGTTCCTTCATATCAAGTGGAGGACCATCAACCTCGTAGAAGGGTCTTGGTTAAGTGGTGGCCATCATGTCCCATTCAATTAAGCCCTTTTCTTTGCAAGTTCCCCAAAAAAAAGAGAAGAAGAAAGAAAGAAAAGATTTTCTGGTTCAAGTTTAAATCATCCTTGCAAACCCATAGAATTCTCTAAAGGATATTTAAAGGACACTATCAAATTCAAGTGTATCCTCTAAAGGTCTTAAGGGTCTTGCCCAAAGCATACCCTCTTAGTATCCTTTAAGGATTGCAGGCTCATATGCCCTCCATGTAAAGTAAATCCTTTAAGTATCGTTTAAGATTCTTAAAATAAGAATTCAAAATGAAGATCAAGTGCAAAATCTCATAAATGCAAAAGTCGATCAAGTGATGTGTTTCATGAAACATTTCAATTCCTTTAGTGCGCTATTCAAGGGCATCAACGGACGGTTAATCAAGAGTTGCCAATTGGTGGTTGGTGTAATTAACACTGATTGAGGTCAGTGGGGAGAGGTCAAATTCGCTTGATCCAAAACCTGATTCCTGAGGGCTAATCTTAACTTCTCAAAGTCTACACTAAAATCTTTTAAGTTCTTCTCAAAAGAAAAGATTGATTTCAAAAGAAAGAAAAAATCCCAGTCTCACACCCTATCATAGAGAGAGATATATACATGAAATTGTTAGCCCTGTTAGAGAGAGAGAGAGAGAGAGAGAGAGAGAGAGAGAGAGAGAGAGAGAGAGGTTTGTATAGGGCACCGTAGGCTCTGTCCAGGGGGAGAAAGAGAGAGACGTAAAGCACCATAGGCCCTGGAGAGAGAGAGAGAGAGAGAGAGAGAGAGAGAGAGAGAGAGAGAAGCATAGTAGCATTGCAGACTCTGTGTGTATGTGTAAGAGAGAGAGAGAGGATGCAACAACAAGAGGGGGGAGCATACCAGAGCCATTGGAGATGCGCCACTGTCACCAGAGATGGAGGCTTGCAGTTGTTGCTGAAGCTGGAGGTGGCTTGTCGTCGTCACCTTGCCACTGTTGTTGGAGCCAGAGATGGCTCGCCATTGTTGTTGGAGCTGGAGAAGGCTCACCTTTGCTATTGGAGATGTTGAGATGTGATTAGGGCAAAGAGGAGCATGAGGTGGAGGTTGCATCCTTTTGGTATGGGTCTTTGGGGCGGCTTATAAAGGTCAAGTTATTGGACTGGGTGAAACGGGCCAATGCATTGGGTTGAGCAGCACGTGCAATTAGTCTTCGAGGTGGATTAAGCAACTGAAGCGCACTGAGCAGACCACCTCAATGTTTGAGGTGATTACAACGTTCCCTTAGGCGAGGAGGGCCGCAGTGAGGCGAGTTGTGGGCACCTCGCTTCGTCACCTAGGCGAACGCCTCACTCGCCTTTGATAGCATAGGCATACATACCATAGTTGTCAATCCCATCCCGTCCTGGCTGGAATTGGCCAAGACGTCCCATGAGAAAATGCGACGGGATAGTTTATTGTTTGTCCCAATTATCGTCCAGGGTCTGTCTTGACTTGTCCCGGCTTGTCTCAGTATGTCCTACCCTTTCCCAGTTAGAATTATATTTTAGCCTGAGATTTTCTAAATTTCCTAAGTTACTTGTAAGCCTATTTTAGGAGTTTCACTTGAGAAATATACTGCTTTGTATACCCATAAAGCCATCCTAAACACTTTTATTGTATTAATTGTGTTATTTCTATGTGATATGTTTATTTTGCTATTATTTATAGTATGCATTTGTTCTATATTCATTGGAATATGTATGAGAAAAATTTTAGGACGGGACATTGGAATTGTCCAGGACATCGGCATGTCCTATCCCAGTAGAAAAACGGTACAAGAATCGAGATGGCATTGACAACTATGATACACACAAAACACCCTATTTTTCTAATAGTCAATGGTTCATAGAGTTATGGGTTCTGTGTCAATGTGATGGGATGATGACCAATTTGTGATTTTAGTTTCTCTATATACAACAAATAATAACTGATGGTTGAGTTTTAATCAAACTAGACAATATCGGATGTATTGAGTATGTTTGCATTTCTCCTCCATATCATTTTCCAATTCCATTATAAGACATTCCAATTCACTTAAATGGATAATCATGCTATCAAATGATGATAAAGCAACCAGGTCCTAAATATTGTGAGTTATTGATAGGGATTTTTGCATGAATTATCCACGTGGTTGTTTATTCATGTAAAAATACTATGAAAATCATATAGGACAAGTACGGATCCATCAGCAGATCCGATCGGTTTTCATCCAAACCGGTCTGATCCTTACCCCCCTTCCACCGTTCTGAGACGAGATCAGCTTGGATTGGTCTGTATCGTCTAGGATCTATTGAAATTGGCTAGGATTGATTAGGATTTGATGCGGAATGATCGGAGGAGTCTCACCTTGTAATCCTTGGGTGTCTCACCTAGCCTCGTAACAGGGCTTTTTTGACCCCTTCTTACAGTCATCTTTTCCATCTTAGAGAGGAACATAAGAAAACACCAAAAAATTCACACCAATATTCATTCATAATTTGAAAAAAGTGTTACATCACTCTTTAAAGAGAAAACAAATCCTAATGACTCCCTAAATTTGATTCTAGACCAAAATAGCCCTAGCACTAAAAATAGTGCAAAAATGGGACAAAATTTTTCTAAAAAATGGAAAACCAACTAAATGGGCTCCAAACGGGCCAAACGAAGTGTCTATGGACTCGTTTAACAATAAGTTACACACCTGGTAAGCCTTCGAGCCACAGGGACATCGTCTTGATCTTCTGACGATAGGAAACACGCTCCATCATGTATAATGCATTAGTGTGTTGGTCCTGGATCCCTATCATTCTTCCCCAATTCGAGAAAACCCATTGTCAAGTTTTGAAATGCGGCAATGTCCATGAAGAGAGAGAGAGAGAGAGAGAGAGAGAGAGAGAGGGAGAGAGAGAGAGAGAGAGAAAGAAAGAGAGAGAGTTTACGGGAGAGCGGGAAGGCTGGATAGTAGAGGGTGCAATACTGTAGCTGCTACAGTAACACAACAAACAAAGAGACTAAAAGATAAATAAAGGGCGATCTCACGAGAGAGAAAGAGAGGGGGAAGATAAGGGCAGCCGGCAGCGTCACACCGGTAGCAGCGTGGTTGGACAGAGAGTTGCTCTAGTACCAAATTAGATATGGAACGATCAGAGGCATCTCACCCTGCGATCGTTGGGCATCTTACTGGCCCCGTCCCAAGGCTTTTTTGGACCCTGTCTTAGGTTTGTCTTCTCCATCTCAGAGGGGAACACAAAAATACTAGAAGATTCACAGCAATATTCTTTCATAATTTGAAAAGTGTGTTACATCACTATTGGAAGAGAAATCAAACCCTAAAGACTCCTTAAATTTGACTCTAGACCAAATACCCCTAGCCTGAAAAAAATAGTGCTAACATCACACAGAAAATTCCTAACAAATGAAACATTAACTAAATTGGCTTCAAATGGGCCGAACAAAGTGTCTATGGACTCGTCTAATAATAAGCTATACATCAGATGGGTTTTGGTGAGCCTTTGAGCTACAGGGGACACTGGCTCGGTCTTCCGATGGCGGTAAACATGCTTCATCATGTGTAACACATCAATGTGCTGATCCTGGATCCCCATCAGGACCGAACAGGGATCAGACCAAAAATTTTCAAACTAATTTAAGGGAGCGGTCTGGAATCTGGATCAGATCGATCGATCCGATTGGTTTGGATTGGGCCGATCCGTGTCCGATTTCTTATTCTTCCTGCCCTGATGGATACCCTCCTTAGTGGGAAAAAACATTATCACGATTGCCCTTTTCAACATTGCCATTGCCCAAGTGGCATGTATGTAAACTATGCAACATTATCACAATTACCCTTTTTAACATTTCCCAGGGGGCATATGTAAACTGTGCTTCTATAAGAGGGATATTCATAATACTAAAAAGGCATTCATGGCATGTTTCTCTCTAAGTAGGCTATTCGTTGCATTATGATTTTAAGAGGTATTTTTACATAAATAAAAATTTGTCAAAGCTATTCATGCAAATATCCTTATTTGATAATATGCAAGGTAAAAATTGTAAAGAAGATCTGGAGGTTTTGTTAGCGTTAATTCACATTTCTTGGCTTTACCAAAGCACCTAAAAATCTTTCCAGACTTTGTACTCATTCTGTGACATAGTATTTTGTTATTTTTTGTGAATTTAGTACTTCTCTGATCGGGTTGTTTATAATCAGGACGACCTGCTGAGTTGCTTGAAGCATTAGAAGCAATGGCTAAGGACAATCAACCTATACCACCACGTGCAATGATCTTGAGCAAAAAATACCGTACATTAGTTAGTTCCTGGATTGAGCCTTTACAGGAAGAAGCAGATGTTGGTTTTGAAATTGACTACGTTGCCAGGTCTGTTTGTTGTTTGAATAGTTAATTGAATAATATTTATGTTGCATGCTCTGTAGTCTTAGGTTAGTGCTACGTAGGCTTCTTGATAGGCTGATACATCATCGATTCATGTTGGCAAAAGTACCATGTTATGGGGACACAAGGGGATATTTTATCCAAACCATGTTATGGGGACACAAGGGGATATTTTATCCAACTCACTCAATGTCATGGTGGACAGAAACATCATGTTATGGGGACAGAGTGGGGACACGAGGGGATGTTCTATCATAACTTTCTGTTAAGGTTTCTGATCCCCCCACCCCCCAACCTCCACCCCCACCCCCACCCCCAAACAAACGCCAGGTACATTGCTGAAGGTGGTCTTACCGGTGAACGCAAGAGATGGGTTCCACGAAGCAGAAAAGCTCCCCTAGATCCTGATGTACTTGGATTTGCATATTCAGCTCCAATAGAAACATCATTTAAACAACGTTGTCTTGACGACTGGAGAATGCACCACCGTAAACTCCTGACACTTTTACGAATGGGAGGACCCACAGTCCTCGGGGATGTGTCTGCATATGATTTTGCTAGAGTACAAGATAGGTTAAGCGACATCTTCAAAGGACCTAACAAGAATGCTCTGAAACCCAAGGCTGCAAGTAAGATGATTGTCTCTGAGTTGAAAGCAGAACTGGAAGCCCAAGGGCTGCCCACAGATGGCACCAGACCGGTGCTCTACCAGAGAGTGCAGAAAGCTAGGAGAATAAACCGCTCACGTGGTCGGCCACTTTGGGTTCCTCCTGTTGAAGAGGAAGAAGAAAAGGTAATTTCCATCTCCCTGCAGGTGCTGTTTAATTGGGATAGATGACTCAGTCTTTTATGATTGTATGAACTTCTGGCTGAGTGAGTCATTTCCTGAGGAATTCCATTAGGCTACCCTTGTTTTATGCATGTTTCATAAGTTTTTTTGTTTGTTACTAGGTTGATGAAGACTTGGATGAATTAATCTCAAGAATTAAATGGGAAGATGGAAATACGGAGTTCTGGAAGCGTCGCTTTCTTGGAGAAGGCCTGAATGATGTTCACCAAGACGTTTCTAAAGTTGAAGCTGTAGAAGTGAAAGATACTCTGGATGATGCTGATGTGGTGAAGGATATTGCAGAAGACCCAGATGATGATGAAGCAGGGGAAGAGGAGGCAGTTAAAGTTGAAGTTGAACAGACAGAAAGTCAAGTAGGCGTTACGGTCAAGGATGAGGTGGCTGAAAGATCTAAACATCTTCAAATGATTGGAGTTCAGTTACTGAAATATTCACCACAAGCATACGCAAGCAACTCACGAAGCAGATTTTCCAGAGTGTCATTTGAGGTCTGAAAACGGACATTCTGACTTGTTTACCTTTGTATGAACAGCATCCATCTATTTCTAGTGCTTTTGTCTTCTTATTATGTTTGAAAGTTCAAATCATTCACTTCAAGCTTAATGAATGTGATGCCTCCTAGAAAGCATTCTTTTCATTCCCAATTTATAGCTTAACTAATTTAATTGTTTTTCTATTTATATTTTCAACAATTTCAGTTGTATTTTTGACCTTCATGAAACTTACTAAGAATTTTTATAAAGCACAAACATTGTTGAGGGAAGGAACTGTAGGCTCTCTCTAATAAGGTATTGTCTACTTTGGCTCCATAGAGGTGGCATCATGGTTTTGTCTTCTTGCTAGGAATAGGTCGTCATTAGGAGGAAGGTGGGGGACCTTCTTTATAACCACAAGATTGCCTTCTCAACAACTGATGTGGGACTAAAGCCCTTATTTTATGCCTGAATACAGTCCCCTAAGAAAGCAAACATGTGCGTAATAGCTGAGATTCCTACAGACAACGCCCATGCCGAGGGAAGGAACCGCGGGCTCTCTCTAAGAAGGTACAGCCCACATCCTACCCCCTCCTTAACAAGAGCCATTTTCCTAGCAAAAGAACGAAATTATAAGGCCACCTCCATGGGCCAAAATTGACTAACACTACTTTGTTGGCGAGAGTATGGATGGTAGTACCATTATCGGTACCGATAGTCGATATCCGTACCAGTATTGGCAGGTACCGATACCAATATGTACTGGTGTCAATGCTGGTATCGGCCGTATCAGCTGATACCGGTTTTAAATTTTTTTAAAAATGCTAAATGGTGAGCCTTGCGGGTATTTTGGAGTTCTAGAGGTTTAAGGCCAGGGGATCCTATGTCACCACTAATCTTCATCATGATTGATCGGATTTTGGGTTCCTTTTGGGACAGAGCTACTTCATTAGGCATTGTGGATGGCTTTATCATTGGTAGGAATGGATTGCAACTTTCCCAAATTTGCAGACGATGCTCTCTTATTCTCATCAGGAAAGGAAGACATGCTTTGTAATATGAGAAGGCTGTTATTGTTGACAGAAGCAATCACTGGCTTATCCATTAACTTTAAGAAGTCTGAGGTCGTGCATCAGCTTGGAAGTGTAAAAAGTCTTCTTTTCCAATAAAGCATCTGGGACTTCCTCTCAATCATGCGCAATGCTCAGTTAGAGAGTGGGATGATGTAGTTAAAAAGTTTGCTAACAGGTTAGAAGGGTGGAAAGTTAGATACTTGTCGGCTGGAGGGAAGTGGATCCTTTCTAAAACTGTTCTTTCTTCATTGGCAACTTATCACTTGTCCAAATTCAAAATTCCTAAAAGAGTGGAAAAAATTATTGAATCCATGAGAAGCTCCTTTTTTTTTTGGAATGGAGGGAAAAAGGAAAAAGGAGGGCTTCATTTAGTGACATGGGACTATCTCTGCAGAAGCAAAAAACAGGGGGTGTGTGGGATTGATCAGAATTGGTCTTTTTAATCAAGCTTTGTTGGCAAAATGGTTGTGGAGATTGGGTGAGGAAGAGGAACAACTTTGGGCTCAGATCATTAAAGGCAAGTATTACCAAAATGCTACTAGATGGACTATTAAACCAACTACACCTTCCTCCTTATCACCAATACGGAGAAGTATTGCTAAGATGGAGGAGGTTCAGAATCCATCGATTAGATTTTCTGTGGGGAATGCCAATTGCATCAGATTTTGGGAGGACAGATGGTGTCTAAGCAAACCTTTTGCTGAAGAATTTAAAGAATTATATGCTATTATGGAAGGAAAGGGAGGTGATATCAAACATAATTTCTTTTTAGAAGGCAGCAAACACTGGGACATTATACTAAGAAGATAACCATTTGGTGTGGAACTAAATCAATTATTAATCCTGCTGGAGACAGTGCAGGGCACCAGGTTGGCCTTGAATGAGGATGATTGTAGAATCTGGGCTTGGAATCACAAGGAAAATTATCTACTCGCTTATGAGGATTTTGAATGATGGAGGTACGAGAGTTTCTTGGAAGCACGTTGTATGGTCCAAGCTACTCCCGACCAAGATCAATATATTCCTTTGGAAAGTAGCATGCGGCAGGCTTCCCATTATGGATAGACAGAGGAAATTGTTTAATGTTCAGAATGGTCCTTGTATATTTTGTGGATTCTGTGATGAAGATGCTGATCATCTGTTCTTACATTGTGGAATCGTCAATGTGCTGTGGAGATCCCTCTTTAGCCTATTCAAAAGTCAATGAGAGGACTACCGGTCTACCTTGAATCTGATGGAAGAGTGGGGAAGCATTTGCCCAATTTCACCGGAAAGCAAAATTTGGTCTCTTTTTGCACCTGCTATGCTATGGGCAGTATGGTTAGAGAGAAATGCTAGAAGGTTCAGGCAGGATTTCAACCCCGTTTTTGATATTCTAAAGAGAATGATTAGAAGTGTCTTTGAATGGGGAAACGCAGCTGGCCTGATTGTTAAACCTGAAGATTCAATATTACTCATCTCAGCCGAGAAGTGGAAATTGTTTACTTCCTGACGCTTTGATTAGGTTTCCTACTTCCTATTTTATTCCCTGGACAAAATCGGTTTTTTGTATTGGGATGAGGGTTTATTTTCTATTTCGTGTTTCTTTTGAGTACTTTTGTTCTGGCTTGCTAAGGCTCGTGATGACTTTGTACCCATGGCCTTATCAATAAATTGTGGCTTTTGGTCACCTTCAATTTTTTTTTTCAAAAAATGCTGGAAAAATCAGAAAAAAATAAGAAAAGAAAAATAAGAAAATTAAAATTGAGAAAACTAATTGGATACGTTTCGAGTGGAAAAGGTGGACGAACTATAAGAGGCATAATTACTCTTATGTTCAAACTTTAAGAAACATATATAAGGTATGAAGTGATTGTTGGATACATATTAAATATGGAAATGATCTCTGGAGTGACAAGGGTTCGAATCTTGACGGACGCAATAAATTTACTACAGAAGATATTTTCTTGTTAAGACAATTGATAGAGAAATATAGACAGATGATGAAAGATTTATACATGATTTTCATTGATTTAGAGAAATCTTATGATCGTGTACCTAGGGAGCTAATTTGGTGGACTTAAGAAAAGAAGGGAGTATTGTAAGGTTATATCCATGTGCTTAAAGATATGTATGAGAGGGCTTATACTAGCATAAGGTCTATTGTCGGAGAGACGTTTAAGTTCCCTGTTACTTTTGGACTACACCAAGGGTCAGTTTTAAGTCTTTATCTCTTTACTGTAGTTATGGATGAAGTTACTAAACACTTACATCATGACATCCCTTGGTGTATGTTATTTGCAGATGATATTATTCTGATTGATGAGGATATTAAGAATTTGAATGATAAATTAGAATAATAGAGGTTTGCTTTGGAATCTAAAGACTTTAGGATTAGTCGAGCTAAGACAAAATACATGAAATGTAGTTTCAGTAATAGAAATGTTGATCAAATAGATTTAGTCACTATCGAAAGTCAAGTTATTCCTAAAAGTAGCAACTTTCGATATTTAGGATCTATTATTGTAGATAATAGAGAGATCCAAGAAGATGTCACTCATAGAGTCAAGGCAGGTTGGTTGAAGTGGAGAAGTGCATCTGGAGTCCTTTATGATCGGCGGGTCCCCTTAAAATTCAAAGGTAATTTTTATAGGATAATTGTAAGACCTACTATGTTATATGGTTCCGAGTGTTGGGCTGCGAGAAAGGATCATGTGCAAAAGTTGTGTTGCTGAGATGAGGATGTTAAGGTGGATGTGTGGTAAGATTAGAAAAGATAAAATTAGGAATGCGTATATACTTAAGGATTTAGGTGTAGCTCTTATTGACGTTAAGCTTAGGGAGAATAGGTTGTGGTGGTCTGGTCATGTACATCGTCGTCCAAGTTTAGCACTAGTTAAGACTTAAGAGGTGTGATAAAATTAGAGTGGAGGAGGGTAGAAAATGTCGAGGAAGACTTAAGATGAGATGGTTAGATATTGTTAAAAAGGACATGACGTTGCTACGTGCTACTTCAAGTTTGACATTTGATAGATTAAGATGGCAGGACAAGATTCATGTAGCTGACCCCAAATAGATGGGATAAGGCTTTTATGATGATGATGATCTACCAGTGTAATAAATATTAATAAATAATAAATAATGATAAATAACATGATCCTTACCTATAAGAAATAGAAATGAGTACACTAATATAGATAATAGCCTGTAGAACCTTTTGATTCATCCTCCGTTTGCTACTGTTGAAATTCATAAGAAGGCTGGATGTATTACTTATATTCACGATAACTAAATAAGGATGCAGTCAAGTCATTCATCCCTCTGGATCTCCCTTAGAGTATAAACTTGTGGACTTGATTGAAATCTAGAATCATGATGCAATTAATCTCCTGAAGATAAGAAGAAGATGCTCACTCATAGCTCTTATTGGCTGGATGAAATTGGAAGCCTTTATAATGTACTTGATAAGTTGATATCCCCAGTCATACATGCTTGCTTGTTGTTGGCTGCCTCTATAATATGATTATTGTCCATACTGATCTTGTGAATCATAACCTTCTTGCCTTTATCCTTTACAAGTGTCAATGTGCAAGGGGGAACTAGGTGCACATACTCCACTACTAACAGTAGTACCTGCAGTTGCACGGGCATTACCACTAAGAGGTTGTATGTCATCATCCTCCTCCTCATCCTCCTCATCATCATGATCATGATCATGATCATCGTCATCGTCATCATCATCAGAAGCAGTAATCAACCTCCTTCTGGCCTTGCTTTCTTTCTTTTATTGTGATGCTTATTGTTGGTGTTCCCTCTATTATGTCTATTCAGTCAGTTGTTCATGTACTATTTTTTCTTGTAGTTATGTCTCACATAAATATGCTTCATGTTATGAATTGTAGGGTCGTCTCTAGTAGCAACAATATTGCTTTCAAGTGTTGATGTCAAGGAAGGCAGAATCTACACAGATCAGATCGGCCGATCCGCTTGGTTTTCGGCTAGACTGATTTGATCTCAAGCCCTGACCCACCGTTCCCTTCCTAGGATCAGTTGGATCGTCTAGGATCGGACTGGATCGGCTGATCCGAGGCCCAACAGTTAGTTGCGAACTAGCCGTTGGCTAGCAGTTGGGAATGTTCCCAACAGCTAGCAAGGGCCTTAGGGGGCTTATAAAAACCTCTCAAGGCCTTCTCCCATTCCCACCAACTCACTTCCTTACTTCTCTCTCTCTCTCTCTAAGTTCTTTCTTTCTTGCTCTCTAAATTCTCTCTCTTTAAATTCTCTCTCCCTAAGTTCTCATTGGGTTCTAATTGTTCTTTAAAGCTCTCATTAGTGAAATTGCGCTTTGGGTAGTTGTGTTCTAGTGGCATTGGGTTACATTTTTTATTTTTATTTTTTCTAATTATTCCTTAATCTTTTTTTTTCTACTTTTAACATGTCTATGCCGGGGCAAAATGAGGTAACATCTGACTCTTCTGGGATTGACCCCAGATGGAACCATTGTACTGTAGTGGACATGAATGTTCGTAAAAATGTAACTATTGTGATATAGTTATTTCAGGTAAAAATTTTCATCTCAAGCAACAATTGACGGGCGTCGAAGGTGAAGTCAAAATCTGTTCTAATGTCCTATCAGAGATAAAGAATCAATTCAAGAACTACTTACGATAGAAAGATGTCGAGAGACGAGTGACATGTACAACTAGGGGTCGAATAAGAGAGGAGATGACCCGTCCTTCCGCCACCGGAGTGCACATATACCTGGGGAAGAACCACAAGATACACAAAGAAGGAGATATACTTCATTTGTAGATTTTAAATTAGGTAATGTTTATACTAAACATCTTATTAGTCTTGTTTTTCTAGAATTTTCAATCTATTTTTTTTTTCTTTTATTCATTCTTAAGATGAAATGTGGTATGCAATGGAAGTAAGTCCAAAATCCTTCGCCGAAGAGGATTTTTACAGACGGACTGGTCGACACCTTGGAGAAGTGGGTCCAGACAAGGATCCGACGAAGAGGAAATTCATGACCTAACTAAGGATGATGATCCTAGGGTAGGTCCAATAGATCTGTATCTGATACGGAGGAGTAGGCAACCATCTATTATGGCTGCCATGAAGAATTTGAAGATATGCAAGGAAAAGGTTGGTCGAGCTTGTTCAAGGTGGTTCATCTACAACATTGTAATAGATGAGTGCCCATTGTCCATAGAGTTTTAACTTCTCCTTCATGCATGGGTGGATGCAACGAATGTCTTGGGTCAAACCCCAGTTTTAACCCAAATGATCACTCGTGGGCGGAAGGAGAACTGGACAGAATCCCATTGTCTGTAGACTTTTAACTTCCCCAACCTCCTCCTAAGAGACAAAAGAAATCTGCATTTCGTGCATCAGAACCAGGTGAAGGTAAAGCTAAGGGCCACTAACATCTCCATTGGATATTGTAGATCTAGATACGGTAGAAGAAGAGGAAGAGGAGGAAACACCAGAGTTGAGCGACAAAGTGTTGTACCAGACTTCCGATGATTCCACTTCGAAGACGACTACTGATGATGATGATCCACATGGGAGTCAAGGTGGATCCTTGCAACAACTATCATCTCAAAGACTAGGCTCGAGTCAAGGAAGTGAAGCCTCTCCGATTGTCTTACCGGCGAGGAAGATTTAACGCATTGCACTGGAGGCAAAGACCATTCGAGTAGGTTGGCAGCTACAGACAATGGCAAAAGGAAGCAACAACAATGACAAGTTGGCACTGGACATACGAAGAGGGTAACACAAAGGTCAACAAAGTTTCCTCTAGACCAATTCTCAGATGCTTCATTTCAAGTTCGATTAGAGGGGTATGGAGCTTATACTCCCTATGCATACCTACCCTTAGTAGGGTATTATGCAGTTCAACCCTCTGATGCATCGAGTTACTCAGGAGGATATGCATCGTGAGGATCTTATTATAGAGGTGTTGAACAACAATAGGTGTTGGTGGCAATCATCTATGGCGACACAGATGAGTATGTCCGGTTTCTTGAGGAATATAGATAATGGTATGAGTCTTACATGTCTTGAAAAAATTATGTCCAATATTTGTATAACACCTACAATGTAAGACTATAATATTTTTTTTCTTATTTTTTTGTTGTTTCATCATTTATTCATGTACATGACTAACTAACTTATTAGTAAGGTATTATGTCCCCTCCCATGTATCTAACTTTTTTGAAATTTAATAAAATCCCAAGGGCTTACTTGAGGTCCTAGATAAGTTTCGAAAACTTTAAGGCTCTTTTCTATTTTTTATTTTTTATAATTTTTTAACCCTTCTTTACAATAAAATGAGGGAACGGAACCAGACCAGATCAGTCGGGATCGACTGAGATCGTTCAGTCTAGACTCGGACCAATCCATATCCGATCCCCGAGTTTTCCTTCCTTGGTTGATGTGCTTCTTAAGAATGATGGCGACCCAACCATTTAAGGAGTGACTGGCTTACTATATGATTCTGAGTGTTTAGCAGCCTCTTCAGTGTCGGGCACAAACAAAGGCACCTACTCCCTCTGACGCTCAGTTGGAGCAGGTGGATCTTCTCTTGGCTTCTTTAATATTCTTAATTTTGGATCCCTGACAATAGCTCCATCTAATATACTCTGCCCATTCTATGTTCTCTGGATCAAAAATTGACTCATCAACCTTAGCTTACGTTTCAACCCAATATTGTAAGGAATGGTCATCATCAAATAACACCTCCACATCAATCTAGCCAACTGTATCTTTTGGATACATCTGCCTAACAACTTATGAGGCTCATTTCTCTCTTAGTTGATGTTTCTGACCCTCAATCTCATATTATAATGACAATATACTAATTTTTCTAACCGTTTAGCCTTTAGTCGGTTGCAAATCTTTGAGTGTATAAGATAGAATGTGCTCCATTTTCTTTCATCTAGACTTGCCGATATTGTTTGGCTGAACACTGACTGGAATGTAAGCCAATGGGTTATTGCCTAGGTCCTTATTGTTCACTATGATCTATCACTCAGTTGTTCCACCACCAGGGAAAAATTAATATAAATCAAGATGAATTCTTATGTAAGTAGTAAGTAGTAACACATGGATCCAATTTAATCATTAAGACTTAGTATATAGGGACCCACTCTTTGTATAGTGTATTACAATTGCTCGTAAGTGTATGTCCCAGTCCTTAGCCTATAACTCTCTCATTTATAAGGACAAAATGATCAATTAACACAAGTAATTAAAGTAGACTTTTATATAACTTATTGATATAATAAAAAAGACTTGTCTTTCAGCCTCATTCTGCCCTTTACTATATGCAATAAACGATCAATGACATTGATAGTGCCTTGAATCACGTCTCCATCAATATATGCATTAATACTGTACATGATTCGAGGATTTAAATAATAATTTGTATTCGTTTAGAATTAGTAAATAAGAATATAAAAAAATCAAATAATGTATGACTTAATACTTCAATTGATCAATTACCAACTACATACAAGTCATGGTGTAGTGTACCTTCTTATTTATTATCAATAATCCACTTCTTATAATTTTGTGAAAATATCTTCTTCAACTCTAACTTGGAAAGATCTATGGCCTCGTCCAAGTATCCTATATCATTCTTGTCAGTCCCATCCTCCATTTTTTGGACCTTTACGAGGGGTCTGTCTAATTTCAGATGACTGTGTACATGGGCTCAGAAAATCTTTGTCCTCTATAATCTTAACTACGTCCAAATAATTAAGTTTACCATCAGCATTGGAACTGTCTACATAATTCAAGAACTCCTTGTTGTACACAAAATCGTTAAGCTCATTCCTAAACATGTGTAAAGACTTTAAAGAAATGAAAGTCGATGCAAATCTTGGGTCGTGTACGGATGATATCTTGGCCCCCAACTGCTACTTTTCTAAACATCTTCAAGATCTTACGATGACCATATATGTACTGGGTAATTGTTTGTGTTTGATGTATTGTCTTTTCACATACTTGTGCTTGCCAATATCTTCGAGCAGTAAGCCCAAGCAGTGTAGTACACATGGGACCTACAAGTATTTGTGTTTCTCTATTAACTTCTTCCTTGCAGTCTTATAACTTGTTTCATTGTCAGTGATCATTTGGACAATATTTTCTTCTCAAATTTCTTGTACCATCTAACCCATTAAACTAAGCAAATAATTACATTTTTGCATAGTTTGATGCATCAATAGATTTCGTAAAAAGTATACCTTCAATACAATAAACCAAAAAGTTAATCATAATCATTTTCGTAGTACCAGTCCAACTATCACATATAAGGGTGCATCTTATCTTCCTTTAGACAATTTTAAAGGCTTTAACCCACTGTGGAAGCTCATCATACTCTCCATCAAGACCATGTCCATATATGTCTCGGCGTGTCGGGGCCTTTAAGTCAGAGCTAACATTCGCTATAACGTCAATCATAGGCTGAAAATATGGAGATTCAACCGCATGTGAGGGAACACCTATATGCAAAAATCATTTATAAATACTTTTAAATGCATGTCCTATTGCTTCAGTTGACTTTTTAACTCATCTTAATACTTGCTTGACTTTTGGTGTAGAGCTGTATTTTTTAAACACAACTGTCTACGGGACCCACTCTTTGTGGATCGTACCTTGCATCTATGTGTCGAGCTGTATTAGAGAAAGTCCCTATTCCTAATGGTCCAACATTTGTTGTTCCTGATGGTCCAATACCTCTTTATCGAGCCTCATCTTTTACTTGGGCCTGTAAACTCTTTTTCTAAGGTTGGGTCAGCTCTAGGTCTAAATCTTCAGTGTCATCATCAATAGACTCATCAAGAATCTACTCATCCCTCTCACGTATAAAAACATCACGTCCTAAGGTAGACTTTCTTTTTTCCTTTTCTATTTCGTCTGCTTAAAATCTTCGTACAGAGTTCAGCCCTTTGTTCTTTCTGAATTTTTTTGTCTGAGCAACAATTGTTACATTTCATTGGCCAACAGTTAGGGACGAAGGGTACATTTCATAACATGTCCTTTGATTCCTCCCAAATGCTCTTTTCCTCTAGTTATTCCACTACCCATCTCTTTGCCATAATATTTGCATTTTACTCTTTTTTTTGTACCATCAATTCAGATGACGTAGGCCCACCTTGGATCTTGTGCATCCTGCCCCTCACCAGACTAATGTCTAACCATGATTCTGCAATAATAAAGTAAAAAAGACAAAGAGATGTAAGTACGTCAACAAATCATAACCCAACTCAACTCAACTCAACAAAGCCTTAATCCCAAATAATTGGTGTCGGCTATATGGATTTTTTGTCTCCATTCTAAACAATTTTGGGTTACCTTTTCTGAAAGGTTTAAAGCTTCCAAATCATATTACTTTTCTTCCCCTCATCTATCCTAATATGCTCCACTTTTCTAACGGGAGCCTCCTAGAACTATGACTAACATGTCCAAACCATCTCAGTCTCCTTTATCTCAATTTGTCCTCAATTGGTACCACTCCTACTTTTTCTCTTATATACTCATTATGAATTTTATCTAGCCTAGTATGCCCGCACATCCACCTTAACATTCTCATCTCGGCAACACTCATCTTGGAGACATGTTGCCCCTTCATCGCCTAACACTCGCTACCATATAACATTGTAGGTCTTATCGCCGTACGGTAGAATTTTCCTTTCAACTTCGTTGGGATCTTGCGGTCACACAAGACTCTCGTGTAAAGTCTCCACTTCATCCATTCTGCTTTAATCCTATGGCTAACATCCTCGTCGCATCCTCCGTCTTCTTGGAGGATCGAACCAAGATATTTGAAATGTGTGCTTTGAGGTATTGCCATCCCATCCAAGTTAACTGTCTCATTTTCGCCTATCCGACCTTTATTAAACTTACAATACATGTACTTTGTCTTAGTTCTACTTAAGTTGAAACCCTTAGACTCTAAGGTGCTCCTCTGAAGTTCTAATTTTCTATTAACTCTCTCTTGCGTCTCATCTATCAACACAATATCATCCGCAAACATCATACACTAGGGAATGTCATCTTATATATCCTTTGTTAAATCATCTATAACTAATGCGAAAAGGTAAGGACTTACTACCATAGTTGTCAAGGCGCCGCTTAGGCACACGCCTAAGTGGCGCCTAAGCGCTTAGGCACTATATTATAGCAAGGCGTGGGCTGCGCCCTGTTTGGACCGAAGAAAGCGGGCCTGGGCGCTGCTTAAGTGGGCCAGGCGCACCGCTTAACGCCTCGGGCTGCCATATCGGGTGCGTGGCCCATTTAGAACTATGGTGGATCCGGATATATTCGGCGCTAAACCCCCCCTCCTCGACACCCGACCCCCAGTTCCGCCTCCCCCGTTTCGCAGCGCTAGGGTTTGATTGTGGGGAACGCGCCCCTCGCCGCCATTCTCGCCTACTGTTGCCGCCTTTGTCGTCGTCGTCGCCGTCCGGTGAGGCCTATCCACGCTTCCTCTCTCTCCCTTACTCTCTCACTCACTCTCTCTCTCTAATCTCTCTCCCTCTGTGCAAGGTTGGTTGCCGCCAGTGAAGCCGGTTGCCGCTGTCACTGCCACCTTCTTCCTTAGCCGTCGCCGCCGTCGTCATCGTCCGGTGAGTAACTAAGTGCCTTCTTCCCCTTTACGTCTCTCTATTCTCCCTCTCTCTATCTCTTACTCTCTCTCTCTGTGCTAGGGCCGAAGCCCTCTCTAATCTCTCTCTCCCTCACTCTCTCTCACACTGTCTTCCTCTCTTATCTCTTTGTCCCTTTCTCTCTCTCTCTATCGTAGGGCTGAAGCCCTCTTTAATTTCTCTCTCTCTTTCTCTCTCTCTCTCTGTAAGGGTCGAACCCTCTCTATACACACATTGTCTCACCCTCTCTCTCTCACCCTCTCTTTCTTAGACACACTGTCACATAGGGCTTTGGCCCTCTCTACACAGTGTACATACACAGAGACACACACACTCTCTCTCTCTCACCCTCTCTTTCTCACACATACTAATACACTATTACATAGGGCTTTGGCCCTCCCACACACACAGTCACACAGTGTAACATGGATTAATTGCTCTCAATTTATATATTAAAATTGATTTTATTAATGTTGATGAATCCACAATTAATATTAATATATTTTAAGCAAGCGCCTAAGTCGCCGCTTAAGCGGCCGTCTTAACGTCTAAGCGCTTAAGCTCCTCGGGAACGCCTTGGGTCGCCTTGGTGCCCTGACAACTATGCTTACTGTTGATCCTTGATGCACTCCAACGAAAATAAGAAAATCCCTTGTTTCCCTTCCGACTGTGCGGACACTAGTAGTTGCTCCTTCGTACATGTCTTTTAATACTTGTAAGTACCTAGTAGATACCTTCTTGCGCTCCAACACCTACCACAAGACATCTTTTGGAACTCTATCATATGCCTTCTCTAAATCGATGAACACCATATGTAGATCTTTGTTCATATTTCTATATTTCTTTATCAAGCTTCTAATGAAAAAGATAGCTTTCATAGTTGATCGACCCGACATAAAGCCGAATTGATTGGCCGAGATAGTTATGTCAGAACATAAACGATGTTCCACAACTCTCTCCCACAGCTCCATAGTATGACTCATGAGCTTAATTCTTCTAATTTGAGCAGTCCTGGATGTCTCCTTTATTTTTAAAAATAAGTACAAGAGTGCTCTTCTTTCATTCATTTGGCATTTTCTTAGAGACTAGGATCTTGTTAAACAGTCGGGTCAACCATTCTACTCTTACATCTTCTAAACATTTCTACACTTCAATAGGAATTCCATCATGGCCACAAACTTTACCTACTTTCATCCTTTTCAATGCTTCTTTGACTTTCGAAAATCTAATTCTCCTAGTATAGTTCGCATTATGTTATGTTGTACATTCTATGCCCACTATGTTTCCACTATGATTATCATTAAAAAGATTGTCAAAGTAGTTTCTCCACATTTCTATGATGTTCTCATGTTTCACCAAAACCTTTCCTTCACTATCCTTGTGCATCTAACTTGGTTAAGATCCCGACACCTTTTCTCTTTTATCCTTGCCATTCTATAAATATCTTTTTTTCTTTCCTTGGTTCCAAGTTTCTCGTACATCTTTTTAAAGGTCTGAGCTATTGCCCTACTAACAACCTCTTTTGCTTCCTTTTATGCTATCTTGTATTGTTCATAAGCCTCATTATTATCACATTTTGGCAATCTTTTATACCATTCTCCTTTACTCTTCACCGCCTTTTGTACCTCCTCATTCCACCACCACCTCTCCTTCGCAGGTGGACCATGTCCTTTAGACTCTCCGAGTACTTTTCCAGCTACTTCTCTAATCTTTGAGGCCATATCTATCCACATAATATTGGCCTCCAAATCTGACTTCTAATCACTTATATTGAGAAGTTCATTCTTAAACATCACTTACTTCATCTCTTTTATTCCAACCACCTTGTTCTAACATCAGTCTTCCTTTTAAATGTACCCGACCACCTCTTGATTTTAATATTTAAGACTACTAACTTATGTTGACAAAAATCAAACATCAACACATAATGAAGTTTAATTAAATTTCAATTGATATTTAATTAAAGTAATTAGACAAAAAATTAATTTTTAATTGCTAAGTTGACATGTTTTTACTCTAATGTACGTATTGAAGCTTAATTAAGTTTTCATTAATGTTTAATTAAAATAACTAGACAAAAGTTATAATTTTTAACCATTAATTTGGGTTAAATTTAGGGTTTTTATCTAATTAATTCACAATTGATTCAATTGACAGCATGTTCATACTCTAACGTATGCAGTGAATCTTAATTGAGTTTTAATTGATGTTAATTAAGATGATTGGACGAAAGTCTTAATTTTTAATTGCTAAAGGTTAAATTTAGGATTTCTGTCTAATTAATCCACCATTGATTTAATTGACAACATGCTCCTAATCTAATCTATGCAAGAAAACTTATTAAGTTTAAATTGATGTTTAGTTAAAGTAATTAAACAAAAGCTCTATTTTTTAACTGCTAATTAGGGTCAAATTTATGGTTTTTGTCTAATTAACCCACAATTGATTCAATTTACAACGTGCTTCTATTCTAATGTATGTAATGAAGTTTAATCAAGTTTCCATTGATATTTAATTAAAGTAATTAGATAAAAATCTCAATTTTAGCCACTAATTAGCATCAAACTTAGGGATTTTGTCCATTTTTAGAAGAATAAAGGAATGCTCAATCAAACACGTTCTAACGACTTTAAAATAACGAAGAAAAGAAAAAAATAAAAAAACTTAAAGAATTCATTTTTCTTCTTTCTTCTTCCACTCGAAACTTCGTCGGGGATGTGCTGCAACAGTGACTGGCAGTAGGCTCCCCCCAAGTTCCCCCCCGCATTCCTTCTAGCTCTCACCTTCTCACCGGTATGAATTTATGAGGGGTCAATGAAAGACTCCCTTTTAAAAAGGGACTTTCATCTGGTATTGATTGGTACCGTTTGGTTTCGAGCATATTGGACCAATACGGGTAGAAACCGGCCCAGTACCAACCGCCCAACCAGTATCGGCCGGTACATTTTTTTTTTCATTTTTAGGTCTGGTATCGGCCTAGCCTTAGGTACCATACCGATACCCATCGGATATTGATACATTCGGTCGATACTGCCAACCATGAGCAAGAGTCCACAGTTCTTTCTCACAATATTGGCGCCATTTATGGGAACCTTAGCTAGTACGTACACGCTTGCCCCTATATTGGTTGTTGAGAAGGCAACCTTGTGCTTATAAAGAAGGTCCTCCACCTTCCTTCCAACAAGGGTCCTTTTCCTATAAAGGACAAAATCATGAGGTCACCTCTATGGGCCAAAGTGACCAAGATTTTCAAAAATTTCCATATCCTCCAAATATCACAGGATCTGTAGCAGATTCTGTACAACAGCACATAAGCAAATCAATTACAAGACCTCAAACAAAGGTAAACTTTTCAAGTAACAGTTCCCAGCTAGCGTGTGAGAGTTCAAAAAGGGAAATTTAAGTCCATTCTTCTTCTGAAGGTCCAATGCCAAGCTGTAAAAAGAAGGTCAATCAGCATTTGAGTGTAGGCAATGAAATGATATCTATAAGTACCCCTGATTTAATTTCACACTGGAGCAATGAAGAGCTGATCCAACATGCAAGAACATTGGGCATGCAAGTCAGTTTAAATTAGGCCGGACAATTACGTAAGCTATGGAGGGAAAAGCAAGGAGTCATCTAAGTATGAAGTGATTACAAATAGATGTGATGTGGGGTTTATTTATTATTCCTGAGAGAAAAACTTGATGTAATTTAGTAGTAGTATAGTAGTCTATGGCAGTATCGAAGTAGAACTTTTGTTGTTTATTTGTATGGTGGGAGAGGAACCTCTCTCCTTCTCTGCAACTGTATTTCCTTTGTTTATTCATAATAAAATTGGAGGTAGAACTATTTAGTAGTAGTATTGTAGTCTAAGGCAGTAGATGTTTTGTTGTTTATTTGTAGTGGGTGGGATAGGAACTCTCTCCTTCTCTTCAACTAATTTCCTTTGTTTATTCATAATAAAATTGGAAGTACAGTTCTACCTTCTTTTGGGGGAAAAATAAAATTGGTGGTACAATCCACTCATTCTTCAAAAAAAAAATGATGTGGGACTAAAGCCCCCATTTGATGCCTCAATAGACATATTGCTACTTTCTTCATATTTCATAATTGACAATAGTTTGTTCCTTTCTTTGGTCAAGGGTGTAACAAAAACTAGATAGGGCCACTGATGGGGATCCGGAATCAACGCACCAACATAACTGCTGCGTTACATATGATGGAGTGCGTTTATTGCTGTCAGAGGGCTGCACTAGTTTCCCTGTGGCTTGGAGACTCACCAGAGCATGTTTGATATGTAGGATTATGGACCATGAACCCGTAGAAATTTTGTTTGGCCCGGTTGGAGCTTATAGGTCTTTTTCTACGTTTCTGAAATTTTCTCTGCAATTTTTGCATTATTTTTTTTAAGTTAGGGGTATTTTGATCCAGGGTCAAGTTTAGGGAGTCTTTAGGGTTTGATTTCTCTTTAAGTATTCTTGTAAGACAAATTTTTATTTTTTAATGAATATTGCTGCGAATTTTGAGTTATTTTGTGGTGTGCCTCTTTGAGACGGAGAAGGCGACCTTGTGACGGGATCAGAAAAGCCTTGCGATGGGACTGGGTGAGACACCCGAATATCCTGGGGTAAGACACCTCGGATCGTTCAACATCAGCCACAGGTTCTCTTCTTTTGGGGACTATGGTGGTGTAATTGTCTATTGGGTTTCTCTCTTACCCTTGCACATCATCTTTTTTAGGACTGATGGATTGTGGTGCCATCCACTTTTTAAAAGGGGCAATCCTTTGCCCAAGCACCTTGAGAACCATCAAGTTTAATTGCCTTTAATATAGGGATTAATCATTAAAACTAATTAGTCATTCATTGTGAAATAATGCTGATCATTCATTATGAGACGATAATGTTGAAGTACAATCATACCTGGACTGCGTGGAATAGTGAGTTGCAACCTACGTGCACTGTCATCATTCAATAGGTAGAAGGGGAAAATATAATCTGAATACAGGTCCACCATTTATCGGTGGATATCATGTGTGATCTGCCGGGCCCCACCTGAAAAAAACTGCCTTGTTGTGTTTTTAAGTAGTACTTGACCAAGCTATGAACTAGCTGGCTAATGCCTGTCTTATAATTCAGTTCGTCTTAACGGGAGACTTGCAGAGTGTTTGGCCAGTCTACCTTCCTACTTTTAAAGTAATGCTCTGAGTATTTCTCCCTTTAATTATGGCATAGAATGTCCCAATTATGTCAGCCACATTAAATACTAAGATTTTGTAGTGAAGTCAAAATCTATATTTGCTAGCCTCATAAAAGGCATTCATGCATGTGAATCACGTGTAGTTCTCAGGATGATTTATGGGCTTAGGAAGGTGGAGCAGCTGTTGGTTCATATCTGGGGGACGGAAACAAATATTCAGATGAGAACTTTAATGGCTGAAAGTGGAAAGGCTGATGAATGAGAGTTGCTCATGGACTAGTTGATCCTAGGGATCAGGGTGTTTAAGGGAATATCCAATGATAAAAGGAAATTGAAAATCAGACATTCATAGGAAGTAACCTTTGTCATGTTGCAGGTATTGTTGGCTTCTCCCACTTGAAGTGGATATGTCCTGCATGCCACCATGTTGTTGCTTTTGCATTTTGGAGCATGACTGAATCAATTTCCTTTGAGCTTTCGTGTCACTTTGTCCTGCTTAGAGGTTAGAACACCTTATCTCAGCATTTTGCATTCGTAAGTATAGCAGTCAAATGTTATTCTTGAGTGGGAAATTGTAACATCATTTAGAATACTTGAGTTATTTTTATTCTTTTCCCCTTTTCTGTTAACCGTGGCCTACCACTGGCAGTTCTCTGAAGTTGCTGTTATTGACATTTGTGGCAAAGTGCCTGCACAATGCCAAGACGTGTTCCCAAGTTGGACCATAGGAGAAAACACTTATTTGTATCTGTCAGTATAAGCTAGAATTGGAACTACATATTGATCATGTCTCTTGGATCAGTCTGGCTTTATTGGTTGCTTATAGCAAAGCAAAAAATGTCAAGTCACCAACATCATTAAGTGCTTGTACCTCTTAAGCACCTCTGCACTGATTTTTTGCAAACAGATGTAGTGATGATGTATGTATTTCCTTAAGATCAACGATTGTTATCAGAGTTATATTGAAAAAGACTGTAATGCTTGATCTAGCACTTGCAATACTGTCAACCCACCTTGCTGAAATAAACAGATAAAAGTTTATCTTGAACACTGATGACCTGTGGGAACTCCTCAATTGGATATGTTGTATAAATCTGCCACTTATGTGATCATATATTTCTTTCACAACCAATGTTATTCTTCTCTTAAGATGGTTAAGCTTACCATGCAATGCAGAACGAAGCCGATGAAGATTGGTTTCCTAAGGATACGCATGAAGCATTTAAGGAAATGAGAGAAAGAAGAATTTTTGATGTTTCGGATATGTACACCATTGCTGATGCTTGGGGCTGGACATGGGAAAGAGATTTGCAGAAAAGACCACCTATGAAATGGTCACAGGAATGGGAAGTTGAATTGGCATTGAAGATAATGGACAAGGCATGTTATTTCGCTTATCACTTATGCACCTGGAGATGTCTATTTGTCATAATGTTATTCATTCTAAAAAGTCAACATATCTTTCTCATTTTACGTTAGTAAATTTCACCTATCATGAATAACAAAATAGTTTTTTTGCTGGTTTAAAATAATCTACGCAACTTGCTTTTTACCTAGCTTCTTTTACTTCTATGATATGCTTGTACCTTATATTGGACACTTTTGTTGCCATTCTCTCATTTTAGTCCTATTTTTATTTTTGTGGCTTTACATTTTCATAACCAATGTTCTACACCTTAATAGACACTGAAAGATTCCCAGAAATAATTTCATTCAGGTTTCCAGTGAAATTAGAGAAATCAAAATTGAGCACCTTGGAAATTCAAAGTGACATCTTTCCCACTCATGTTGAGAATGGAAAGATTCCGTTGAACTTTAATGTTTTCTCTGAAAAATGGAAAAGTCAGTGGAACCTTACTCTGGCCATTGCATTTGGTGGGTAGTTCAGGGTTCTAAATCTTAGAGGGTCAAGAATTATAAAAAGGACCCTGTAAAGTACAAGATAGAGAAATAACTGTGCTGCAAATTCTACAAGAGTTGCAGCAAAAATCAAATATAATTAGATTAAAGGAAAGTTCTACTTAAAGTTCAATGTATATAAAAAATGTGTAGGTATATAGTATTTCAGGGAACCCTGTAAAAGTCCAGAGTCATACCTATGAATTTCTAATCACTTTAAAAAATCTATGAATTTATAATTATAGGAACATATCTGTAGGTTTTTCCCCATCATTGATATGTGGAGTTCAATAACCGTAATAGAGCCTATTTTGTGTCAGTAAGATAATGATTGTCTGCATGGACATGACTCATTTGGATAATGTAAGATCAAGTTTTTTGAAGAAAAAGTTATTGTACACATCAGCATGGCGTCCCTGTTGGTGCTACGTGTGGTATGCTGTCCATTGTGTTTATAGGTAGCTTATTTGTTCAGACTTGGCAGCCGAAGATTCTTGGCCTTGTTTCTTGACAGCTATATGAGCTCTTGCCTTTGGTTAGAAGTCCTTTTGGACAGAGCATGCTTTGTGGATAGTGTATGGCTATTGTTTCTATCTGTGATTATTTTTCACCTGAATCTTTTTATTTGGCATCCCCTTTCCAGGGAAAATAACAAAAAGTTACTGGATAGTAGCCAAATTCAAGAAGAAAACAAATGATTATCATGCAGGCTCTCCTGAGTATGGAATGTTTCAGACCTAACAATGAAAATTGATCTTCCCTTTTTGTTTTCTCTTCTCCTGCTGCCAGTTGTTTTTTTGGTGCATATCTTTGATGTTGTAAATGTCCCAATCATTTTGCTGGCCAAACTTAATACTACTGTCCCCAGTTCAGCTTTTCCATTATCTTCCTTAACATCCTGTGTCCTGATCATGTCTTATTTTAAAAAATGATGTCATGTCTATACTGCCTGGAATAAGTTGCATACATCAAAATTTTGAAAGCTGATTGTTATCAACAGCAAAGTACAGCATTATGGTGACCATGAGTTTTGATATGATAAGAAAAATCTTTTCAATCTCAAAGCAGTGGACCTGTATCTGGTTAATAGGCTCTTTACACTATTCAGATCTAACAAGTTCTGATTACACTTCTTCAACCTGTGTCCCAGTTTCTGGCATGGACTGCTATGAGCACTTCGGCCCACAGTTTCTTCCTAACTTCATATACTGGCTCAATCCCGGAGCTGCTTGTGTATTGATATTTCTCCAGAGCCATCTCTTCACATTTACTTACATATGTACTATAGTTTTCAGGTAATTGAGTTAGGTGGAAGGCCAACAATTGGTGATTGTGCTATGATAATGCATGCTGCCATAAGAGCACCACTGCCCTCAACTTTCCTGGGAATTTTGCAGAAGACGCACAGTCTTGGTTATGTTTTTGGAAGGTAAATTGTTTCTTTTTCTCCGCAAGTTTCAATTTTTCCTTTGGATTCTGGCTTTAAAAGTTTTAAGAGACTGTAAGGAAAGACAAAGCTCAATAAATGACAATATTACATTAGGTTATTCAAAAGTATGGTCACATTGATATTACATAAATTTAGGCATATACATTGACCTTGGCAAAAGATCGGATTATAAGGTCCAAGGATTTGAATGTATGTTTTAGATATGTTTTGTTTCATAAACATGAAGTTTCACTGTCTTATTTACACAATTAAAGTAACTCATCATGTTTGTGTTTGTTAAACTACATCTTGCAACATATGGATAATATGTTTACGTTTAGATAATCGTTAATATCACTTTCTTCAGGAAATGAGGACGGAAGCTTTGTATTTGTTGTACGATATGTATTTGCATTAAAAAGAAATGCTCCAAGATTAGTTGTGCTATAGTGTTAGATTTTGTGTTCTTATGGGTCCTAGGTGCTTGTACAATTTTCTTTTGTCTGTGTAGTGTAAGTGACTGTGTCTTTCTGTCTATCCATATGCCTATGGATGGAAACATGAAGGGATTCACAATTCACATGCACTCAGTATTGGTATGTGCCAGTTTCATTTCCCAGTTTCTTTTAGAAGATTTTTTGTAAGACAAAGCGATAGTATCAGAATCTAGGAATGATGGCATTCTGGGCCATTTCAACTATTAAGGTAGCCATCTCTCTATTGAGATGGCATACAGGCTCAAGGTGGTTTTAGTCATCTATATGGTTTTAGTAGTACATTTGTGAAGCTTCCTATACCATGTCATGCACTTTGGCTTGGCATGTGTATTAGTGTTCGATGTGTATTAAGAGGATAATGAGTTGCCACAATGAGTCCTAAAACGCTTTGGTTCCCAGGGCACAATTAATGGCCCTTGTCGTCCTGAAGCCAAGATGCGTCACCCTGTGCTTTCTCAAGCTTACAAGGTGCATTCTTGCACCGTTTCATCCAAATGGCCCAAGAAGAATCCTTCTTTAAAAAAATGTGGTAATTAAACAACATTTACTCTGCCATGGCCGGTCCCAAGCTTGGATAAGAAAGGAGGAGGGTGTGCGTTAGGTTGTCAACCAGCACTTAATAAAGTTTGTCACAACCCAATCATGAATCATGAACCAATATTTTGTGCTAGTGCTAAGGCATTCCTCGGAAGCAACGCGTTACATTGGGCCCCGGGTGTAATGAGAAGTGAGCAAGGGATTGCTAGGACATTCCCTGGAAGCGACGCATTATATCGGCCCCTAGGTGTAATGAGAAGTAAGCAAGGGGTTGCTAGGGCATTACCCAGAAGTGAAGCGCTGCAATGGCATCTGGTTGCGGTGACAAATATGTAAGGGTTTTCATGTACTGGACAAATACGAGTACAGAAGTTAGTCCACAAGAATAAAAATAAGAATGAAATTCGTTTAACTACATGGAACATAGGAATCCTAACTGGTAAAAGTTGAGTTAGTTAGACTTATGAGAGGTAGGATGGTCAATATAGCTTGTTTACAAGAAATTAGGTGGAAATGTTTTAAAGCTAAAGAAGTTGAAGATTTCAAACTTTGGTATGTTGACAAAAGTAATAATAGAAATAGTGTAGTCAATATCATAGATAAAGAGTTAAAAGATAAAGTTGTAGAAGTTATAAGGGAGGGGGATAGACTCATACTAGTTAAACTTGTAGTAGGTGAAGAAGTTTTAAATATAATTAGTGCATATGCACCTGAAGTAGAATTAGAAAAGAGTGTTAAAAAAGAATTCTAGGAGAATTTTAATAAGACAATTCAAGATATCCCTAATTGTGAAAGGACTTTTGTTGGGGGAGACTTAAATAGCTATGTAGAAAAGAATAATAGTGGTTACGAGAGGGTTCATGTAGGCTTTGATTTTGGTGATAGAAATGGCATGGGTGATGCCATTCTTGACTTCACTATTGCATATGATCTAATAATTGCGAATGCTTATTTCAAAAAGAAAGATGAACATTTAATAACTTATAAAAGTGGAACATATAAAAGTCAACTCGACTATTTTCTTATTAGAAGAGTTGATCGATCATTATGTAAAGATTGTAAAGTTATATCTAGGGAGAGTCTAGTCCCTCAACATAGGATTTTAGTGATAGATGTTTATATTCAAAAGTGTAAGAGAAAGGGTGTAGTGAATAGTTGTCCTAAAATTAAATGGTGGAACTTAAAAGGTAAGAATCTACATGCCTTTAAAAGGTGCCTATTAAAAAAAAAAATGAGATTATGAGAGAGAAATTAACATAATATGGAATAGAATGACTAATTGTATAAAAAGAGTAGTTAAAGAAATCTTAGGTGGATCTAAAGGTAAAAGATTCTTAAAAAAAAAGACATGGTGGTGGAATGCTGAAATTCAAAAGTCCATAACAATAAGCGAGCATGCTTTAAAGCATGACAAATGAGTAAAAAAGATCAAACATTAAAAGATTACAAAGTTGTAAGAACAAACACTAAGAAAATAGTTACTGAAGCTAAGTTTAAGGTTTTTGAGGAACTGTATCATAAGTTGGGAATTTGAGAAGGTGAAAATGATATATTTAGACTCGCAAAACTAAAAGACAAAATGAGTAAAAATTTTAATCATATTAGATGTATTAAGAGCGATGATGTTAAGGTTCTAGTAAAGGATTGTGAGATTAAAGAGAGATAGAGTGGTTATTTTGCGAAATTGTTTAAATGAGGATCAATTCAGAGGTTACCCTTACTGAAGAAATTAATGATTCTAGCGGACAAATTAATTATCATTACATTCAACAGATTAGATCTTTAGAAATTGAAAATTGCTCTTAAAAGGATGAGAGTGGGTAAGGCCTTTGGACCAAATGAGATACCTATCGAAGTTTGTAAAAGTTTAGGTAATATAGGTATTAAGTGGCTAATTTGACTTTTCAATAAGATTTTAAAAGAAAAGAGAATGTCAGATGATTGGAGAAAAATTATTCTAGTTTCCTTCTTTAAAAATAAATGTGATATTCAAAACTACAATAATTATCGTGGAATTAAACTTATGAGGCACATTGTAAAACTTTGAGAGAGAGTAATAGAGAAGTGTCTCAGGCATGTTACTAGTGTTTCAGAAAATCAATTTGGGTTCATGCTCAGTAGATCTACTATAAAAGTTATGTTCTTGTTGAGACAATTGATAGAGAAATGTACAGAGATGAGGAAAGATTTATACATATTTTCATTGATTTAGAGAAAGCTTATGATCGTGTACTTAGGGAGTAATTTAGTAGACTTTAGAGAAGAAGGGAGTATCGAAAGGTTACGTCCATGTGATTAATATGTATAAGAGGGCTTATACTAGCGTATGGTCTATTGCCGGAGAGACGTCTGAGTTCTCTATTACTATTGGACTACATCAAGAGTCAGCTTTAAGTTCTTATCTCTTTACTTTAGTTATAGATGAAGTTACTAAATATTTACATGATGACATCCCTTGGTGTATGTTATTTGCAGATGATATTATTTTGACTGATGAGGATACTAAGAATTTGAATGATAAATTAAAACAATAGAGGTTTGCTTTGGAATCTAAAGGCTTTAGAATTAGTCGACTAAGTCAGAATACATGAAATATAATTTTAGTAATAAAAATGTTGATCAAGTAGATTTAATCACTATTGAAGGTCAAGTTATTCCTAAAAGTAGCAACTTTCGATGTTTAAGATATATTATTCAAGATAATGGAGAGATCTAAAAAGATGTTACCCATAGAGTCGAGACGTATTGGCTGAAGTGGAAAAGTGCATCTAGAGTCCTTTGTGATCGGCGGGTCTCCTTAAAACTCAAAGGTAAATTTTATAGGATAGTTGTGGGACTTGCTATGTTATATGATTCCGAGTGTTGGACTGCGAGAAAGGATCATGTGCAAAAATTATGTGTTGTTGAGATGATGATGTTAAGGTGGATGTGTGGTAAGACTAAAAAAGATAAAATTAAGAATGAATATATATGTTGGATTTAGGTGTAGTTCTTATTGACGTTAAACTTAGGAAAAATATGTTACAGTAGTTTGGTCATGTACATTTCGCCCAACTTTAACACCAGTTAAGAGGTGTGATAGAATTATAGTAAAAGAGGGTAGGAGACATCGGGGAAGACCTAAGATGATGTAGTTAGATATAGTTAGAAATGACATGACATTGCTACGTGTTACCTCAAGTTTGACATTTGGTAGATTAAGATGGCGGGACAAGATTCATGTAGCCGACTCTAAATAGATGGGATAAGACTTTGATGATGATGATAATGATATTGTTGTTGTAATTAAACAACAACTGTTGCATTACAAAGTATACCGCCTTGAGAAACCATGTATAAACCTATATTTAATAATAAAATGATGTTCTAATAACAAAATTTTCCTTGGAAAAGATAATAGAGTTAACATGGTAGTCATGGATGTGACATTGATAGAATTCTCTCCCGGACGTGCGTTTACTTCCAGAAACCAGTGGGAACAAGGTTTGGTGGGGTTTCATCCCTTCATCTCCCACCCCGTCACATTAACGCTTACATGAAAGTTTAATTCTCGTTGGACAGTGTGTTTGAACGGCAGTGGATGGTGTTTCCCTCGTATTCCATCGCCAGGCTTCATGTCCAGCCCAATGGCAGATATACTAGCTTCAGACTGAATTCATTGAATATTGTTTGTTTTCTGTTCGTTCTTCCTAGGTATGTAATTGTGTGGAATTCCAATTGCTTTTGTATTTGGTTAATGTCGCCACAATGGTAATTGTTCTTGTCGTCATTATGAGTTGACCCGGTTATTCCTCTTTCAGCCGTTTGTATGATGAAATAATCTCACTGTGCCTTGATCTGGGAGAACAAGATGCAGCTATTGCGATTGTTGCTGACTTGGAGACCACCGGCATCAAAGTTCCTGACCAAACCCTGGACAATGTGCTGGCTGCTAGACAGAGTACTGACCCTATCATCGATGAGCTATGATTTCAATCAAACAGAGGCAACATCACCATCGGAATCGATCCAGTCCAGTATCAGGAAGCTCATGCATCTCTTTGTGCCTTACCGCTAATTTTTTTTCTTAAGGTGAATATGGTTCAGAAGCTGTTGTCATTCCCTGTATAAGCATGCTGTCTGCAGTAACACTAACAAGTTATTTAACTGTATGTGCGATGCATGTTGACGCGAGGAGAGTTCAGATCTTTACAACTCCGTGATGCTCTGGTGGTGACAACTGTCATCTAGCAAGTGGGCAGCATGTGTTGATGAAGTACAATTTTTTTTTCTGCAGCTTCTACATTGAATAAGAACTCTTTTAATTAAGTATAACAAAAAAATGTAATCTAACGGTACTTTATATTCCGTTGCGAACTCTCACAGTGCCTCACGTGATCTGTCTTCGCATCTTTAGTCTCATCAGTGCTTCTCATGATTTATTTGACCCTGCTACCTCAGAATGCCCAAGACTCAATTTTCTATCCAAACTCTCTTAGGACGTGTTTGGCAAAATTTTTACTTGAAAGTTATTTCTAGCTTTCACTTCTTATATAGAATGAGTTGGAGGAGAGAGGTTTTAACTAATTTTGATTTGTTACAAAAGCCCACTCTTTCATAATAATTTTACTTTTTCTCCAATCTTAAAAGTTCCCTTGTAGCTTTTGGTTGGAAGTCAAAATACAAGAAGAGTACTACATAAGTGGCTTCCAAGATCCAATGGTTTTCATAAAAATAATTAAATGAAAATGCAAAAATGTTTTTAAATGGAAGCTGTGCCAAACGGGATGGAAATCGTAATTTATAGCCTGATTATTTGACTGATTAGTAGCTTTTGACTGACCCTCTTTCCGAGCTGATACGTATAGCAGAGGAAGCAACAAGTCGGTCCATTTGAATGCGTACGGTACACTGTAACTGATTATTGACTTATCGGTCCATTAAGAACAGGCTTTCCAAACCAATAACATAGTGGACAGGATCACAGAGGGATGTCACCAATTCGACACCATCCCTGCTGTTTGGTTCCACACTTCCACTTCCATCGAAGGGACTTCTATATTTCCTTCATTTTTTAAGCTTACGTTTTAAGAAAATAGTATACCTTTAGAATTGTTTATGCAATCATTCAACTTGTTACCTGACAGCCCAAATTGGAACATCGTTACAGGAGAAAAGGAGTTATGGAGGTTTACCGAGTTTGACTGTCCAAACCAATTGATATATCTCCTTTTACCGGTCCGTTCGGTGTTTAAAATACCGCAAGAAAATGTTCAGACGTCACTAAGTTCAAACACTAGGCGGCTTACACAATTGAGTTTTACTTGCTGCACTGCATTGGGTGCAACTCATTGTTTTTTAATTTTTTAAAATTTTTTATGGTGGGTCCCGAGGTGTTCTACATCTTCGTATAGATCGATCTCCGATTGGATGATTAAAAAAAAATTGAAAAATAAAAAATGAAACCCCAATGAACAGTAAAAGATATGTTTATGGGCCGAGTCTGATAATGATTTTTTATTTTTCATCTTTTTTCAAATTGTCCAATCCGAGATCAGATTGTACGGCCGGATAGGGCACCATGGGACCCTTCAAAAAAGGTTTCATTTTTTTTTTTAAATGGCTGCAACGCCAGGGACGTAAAAGTCGGACTCTACACAATATGATCTGCGATTCTGCAGTTGGGCCTGAACAGATTTAGTGTGTGAGTTACGCAAACAAATTCTGGAAATCCTGTCATCCTTCGGATTTAAAAGCGTAAGTTTTCCTTAAACTAATCCAACAAATTCTTGAGCCATCAGTGCTCACAAGACACTTCCGGTTCTTTCTGATGTTAATGACGCTGCCGGATTGCACACGCGGGCTGTACTGGACAAGTTGTAGGGAGAGCCGGGCCGGAACGGAGTTGGGCCGCCTACATACACATTAATCACATCAGTGGGATCCCGGAAAGAATCGCAAAGTTGCCTCTTCCATGTTCAAGTTAGTCTTAGACAGATGACAAGAGATAAGCGACCAGAGAAACAAAATCTATGCTTCTTTTCTTGATTAGATATTACCGACCTCATTTATAGAATGGGCTGCTTGGGGGGGCCTCACCAGTGAAAATTTCCCTCGTCAGTTAACATATGACCTTGGAAATAAAACCTAGGCAGTGGTTTAAAAATAAATATTTATGCCCTTGGCGCTTTAAGATGAACAATTTCGTTTCTTGTACTTCGGATTTGAACATGTCTTCAAGGGCATTAACCTATTTTGGTGTATTTCAAGGAGATAGTAACGGTGCAACCTCTCTTGCAAGATGAGATAACCTCCTTCTTCTTTTCTTTTTTTTTGACCATGAGATAACCTTTTTTCAAAGATGAGATAACACTTGCACATTGATCAACTATTCTAATAAATTGATAGCCTCTACCTATTTCCAAGATGAAAGAAACTTTTTCGATTAGGACAGACGTTACAAGATCCACTGGACCATGGTGCAGTAGTATGCCCTGTATACCAATGGGGAGCCACCATCAGCTTGTCTGGTGTTTTGTTGGAGGAAGCCATGATGCGTGAAATCCTTTTGACTGGGCGTGTTGCACCACATCTGAAAAGATTACCAGGGCAACACAACATGTCTGATCCCAGTAACAAGTCTACTGTTGATGCGCCCACATAGTAAAACCCATATGTAGATTTAACTAGTGGCGGATTCAACATTAATTCAGTAGAAATCTGGGACCCCACTGGATTTTTTCAGACCTATTGGTCCAACTTAAAACAGTCTAATTCGGAACCCCACTAACCCAGCCCAGGAACTCACTGGTCCAATACAAGAATCCATATGACCTAGCTCAAGATCCCACTGATCCAGCCATGCTTATGACTTAATGTCCGAGTGACTCCACTAGACAATTTTTGCGTCCGTCACTGGATTTAACCCAAGTAGGGCAATGTGGACCCTTCATACAGCACTAAAAGAATCCAGTCGGTGTCCAATGGCAGAGTCAGAACCCACAGCCTCAAGAGAGCCCCGATAAAAGTTTGAGTAAAACTTGCTTCACCGCCGGGAGTTATTACTTCGTTTGGCGGTGGTTTTATTAAAAAATAAATAAACTATTTGTTTGAAAGACCTCATGTGCTCTAGATGATTGTACAATCTGATCTTACATCGGACGATCTAAAAGGTAAAAAAAATCGAAAATCGACTACAAATGAAGAGTGAATATTTTCTCCGGTTCATTTGGGGTCAATTTTTTTATTTTTGATCTTTTTTAGTCATCCGATCCAAGATCGGATTCTATGGTCATCTAGGACGGGTTGGAATCAATCAAAAAAATATTTTAAGTTTTTTAAAATAAAAATATCATAATGTGGCATAATAGTTCCTAACAGTGCAGCAAGTTTTACTTTAAAACTTTATTATCTAAAATAATTGTCAAGTTTGGGACCTACCCATCCTCAGCAGTCAAGCCATACAATCTTTAATTGGACAGTTGTATAAAAAAAAAGAATTGGGCCCAGACAAGCTCCAAGCCAGCAGAATTGTGTGCAGGCCGATCTCACGGCTGCAGCCGCATAGGTGGTACCTACATATACCCACACAATTAATTTTGCATGTAGACATAGGAATGACCCCTATGCCAACACATAAAAGCTCCTATTACACAATCCATCTAATAAAATCTTTATGATTTATTTATTGGGTTGGCCAGTTACCAACTTACCATTCTATCACAACCAAGTAAGAAAATGGATATATAATGAACCAGCTGGAAAATTGTGTGCATGCAAGTAAAAAGTTTCAAAGATGACAAACATGCAGAAATTGAAAGAGTGTACATACTAAGACACACTGTGCTTCCAACTATATTCTTGAGTTAGATACATACCATCACCAACAACATCATACCTTGCATTGGCAACGTGCTTCATAAGGTTTGTATCCATGTTCTGGACTTTATTTTTGAACTCAATGCTCTGGGAAATAGTCACATCAACCTTTGTTACTTTAGGTGCACCAAAGCTTTGCTCTATTACTAAATTGCGACACTATACACTCAGGAGAAAGATATTAGCTAGCTAAATAGAGCATCCATAGAAGGAAGACGAGAAATGGAATTCTCATAACTTGTACCATGTTAAACAAACGAGAATTCATTTCTAACAAAATCTTGAAAATTCTCAAAAAAATTTAAAAATACATTCCTATCCCCTTTCAACGATAATGATAGAAAGTTACACTGTCCTCAATTTGAATACAAACACTTGTTCTTTCGTTAGTTCACGTTATAAATGTTATCCAGGTATAATAGCAATATCGATTAAAGAAAACGGTTTTGTAACTCGTGCATTTGACTTTACATTTGACATCACACTTGTGTTATTTGTGTTATGTGTGTTACTCACTTGTGTTATTTGTGTTATGTGTGTGACATCAAATGTGAAGTCAAATGCACGTGTTACAAAATCGTTTTCCATCGGTTAATATGCAACCAAAGTTAGACTCGACCCCTTTCTTCTGGTAGACACTACCCAAACTGATTTGTATATTACTGCAATGAACATGCATAATAAGTACACACCAAGTTTCTACGCAAAAGATGTGGCACCTATGAATACTAGTGGCCAATAGGTTGCCACTTGACTGAAAAATAAAAGCAAGAAGTAAGCTAATGTTTAACCAAAATAATGTTAGATGATAAAACATGGTGTAGCAACCCATGACAACTTCTATAACAGTTAACTACCCCATCCTTCATAGGAGGAAGCCCTTTTCCCACACCATGACTTTAGATTTTGTAACCACGACAGTGTGCTTAGGAACAAAAGATCATCAAATATGAAGGAAGAAGCTAAGCAAGATATGTTTTGACGCATTTAAATGCAATCTGGCTGCAACAGTAACACTATCAATGGAATTCCTAAAAACTGAAAAAACAGAACCTAAGAACTATGCACAAAACATGTAAGTGATTAGTCTTTCGTGTTAGTATCGTATGTGGCATATAAGCCAATTAGATACAATGTAAAAAAATATTCAGTTATTAATGACAATAAATTCATTATATGTAAATCGTTCCTTTGATATTCGTCTCACAATGAAGTTCGTAAATGTATGTAATAGATGTCAGATTATGATGAGATCATAATAATGAGACTGACAATTTATAAATATACATTTTTAACTGTTCTTAATTGAAAAATATTTGAGAATGACATCTCAAAATAATACTTTAACCAAATGGGACAATTATGTGTTGCATTAAGATAAAAATGATGAATTCGAAGTGTCACTTTCTCTCCTATGAAAATAAATTTTATTTTTATATTTATTTTTATCAATATCTGAATATATAATTTATTTTTTAATTTTATTCTCTATGAGGAAGAAAAAAGACCCGGCGACCCGGAGAGAGAGAGGCGGCGAAGAGAGAGTGGTGTGGTAAAGGATTGCCCTATTACCGGGCCTTCTTACCTCCCAAAAAAGGCTAAAAATCTTCTCTTTTCTCTCTGGTCTACTGTTCCACGCCGCGACCAAAACTACCCCGCCGCTGCGGCCGCGGCCGCCGCCGCCGCCGCGACAAACAGATTTGATCGAGAAAATATTTGCACAAGGGATTAGGGTTTTGGATTTGCAGAGTTGTTGCTGGTGGTCTTGCAGTTCTTGTTATTCTCCCTCTCTTTCTTGCTATCTCTGCGTGTGTGGGAGGCGTTGCAGCGTTGGAGGGAGGCGGGGGCAGGTGCATGGTGATGGGGGCCGCGGGTTCCAAGCTCGAGAAGGCCCTCGGGGACCAGTTTCCCGAGGGCGAGAGGTACTTCGGCCTGGAGAATTTCGGCAACACCTGCTACTGCAACAGCGTCTTGCAGGTTGGCCCTCTGGCCCCTTTCATTGCCGGAGAAAAAGGATAGTTTCTTTGCTGGGTAAACTTGCTTTGTTTGGTTCCTCTTGGATTCTTATTCTTCAGATTAGTATTTGTTCCCTTTCTTTCGGATTTGATGTGTTTTCGTTAAGGCAAATATAAAAAAATGGGCAATTTTCTTCGCAGGGTAAACTTTGTTTCGTTCGATTCTTGTTCTTTAGATTTGTACTTCTCCTTTTTATCAGGCTTTGATGTGTTTTTATTAAGGCAAATATCAAATGGCCTGTTTTTTTTTCTTTGTGACGTTGCGAAGCGTTGCTACATGTTTATGTGTTTTATTTGTGTATTTGTCAGGTTTTACTTGTTTCTGGGATCTAGATGGGGTTAGACTCGTAGATGTTGGTTGGACAATGGGATTTGGAGCATGCTCGGGTCACTGATCTTGACGTGATCCGTTTTGAAGAACTAGTGGATTTTGGCTGTCTTAGGCTTTTAGCATCCTTCCACTTTAATTTTGTATCAATTCAGAAAAAAGTTCATTATAACGCCGTGCTATTGCCTTTAGTGGACGGCAAAAGATGGAAAGAAGAAGAAAATTGAATGATAAGGCCAATGTACTGTTGAATATCTACAAGGTGCTGCAAATATTTACCATCCTCTGCTAGCCACTCCGATACATGCTGAATTGCTATACAAATATGATCTTGAAAATTTGGGGAGTGGTCTTACCAAATTACCATCCAGGAGCTTTTACCTACATAACTGTGTCAGCAAACTTATTCACATTTATGTATGCTAGTTTCCATTTTTTTCCTGCCCCTCTTCCACCCTCCTCAAACTTGTACTTCTCTGATGTCTTATCGACAGATGGTAAGTTACTCATGAGAGTTTCTTGTAAAGGCAGACTTTTAATTATAGCAGAATATGTAACTTACAATTTAGATTACTTTGTAGCTCATTTTCACTTTATTGGCCGAAGTTCCTTCAATAGAACAAGCAAGCCCCTGTAAAACTACCCACTCACCCTCCTACCCAGATGTACATGGAACTACACTGCCGCTCCCATGAAAAAAAAAGCCCACACCTTTGAATGCAGAACTGTCTACAATCTCTCATCCACCATCCAATTTTTACATGCAGCATTTCCTTAAATTTTCTGTTTGTTGATGTGGCTTCTCCTTGAAAAGCCTCTTCCCTTGTCATAATATAGTTCATAATAAATGATATAAATGAGGGCATAAACCTTTATTATGTTCAAGCAAGTGGTGGAAGGGGGGGATCAAAGAATGCCCAGCATGTTTATTCTGTGTTTATGACTAATGGTGGATGGCAAAACATCAGAAAAACATAGTACAATTCCATTTTTCAGCTTCCAGTTGATGTTGCTGTTTTATTTACTCTTTTTTAGCCATACTTACCGTTTGATTATTAAACATTTCAGATTGTTTTAGAGAGAAATCCTTTGGAGAATTGTTTATAGTTTGGATGAACCTTTTTTTTTTCATTAGGATGTGTCAATATATAGATGATTTTCACCAAAAAATGTCAGGAGACACTCATGTAATTTGCAATAAAAATTAATTTGGTTGAATGTTTTGTGAAATGAAAAGGTAATGACTGTTGAAATAAGATTTTGATGAACAGCGATGCTGGCCATCTAGTCTCAGGGAGGGACTTCAGAATCTTGGATTACTTCGAAGCAAAATAAAAGGGTTGATTTGGGTTGGTTTGAGGGGTGGGGGACATTGTGCTAGACTGCAACGCTGGCTATTGGGCTTAATAACATGTGGTCATGTGCATCATCATTTTGTAGTTACTTAAATAACGTGCGATAATTAAAATGTACATGCTATGAGCATTGAGGTGCTGTTTTCAGTCCTTATAACTATGTTGGCAGTTTGGTCCTTACAACCATGTCCTCATGTATGCAGGCTCTTTACTTTTGTGTTCCTTTCCGTGAGCAATTGCTTGACTATTATGCAAATAACAAGAATCCAGGCGATGCAGAGGAGAATCTCTTAACGTGCTTGGCTGATTTGTTTACTCAGGTAAAAGCTCTTTTAGTTGATGTTGTTTGCATAATTGCTTGTTGAATATGATTGCATATTTTGTTTTGATTTTACTTGTATAAAAGATAATCAGTAATGCTGTTTCATAACGGTTGGCATTATGTCTTATGCTTTACTTTCTTGACGGCTTTTCTCTTTTAAAGGATGGCATAGCTATTACAGGCTTCATGAATGGGACTGTTGTTACATGTTTAGGAGTTCTGTACTCCTGTGAAAACTGACATTTTTTGATGCCACTGTAAGTCGTTGAGGAATATGAACTATTAAAAAGGAGCGGGCTTATGGTAAGCTTGTTTGTATAAGGCTGTATCAGATCCTTGGACCTAATCTAGGACAGTAACAACTCAGAACATGAAGGTTTCCTGGGTCAAGGGGGTTTGTAGCATATCGTGCTGCATGCTTATGCTAGACCTCACCTCCTACAGCACATACCTGATCTGTTGTCCATGTTTGTGGGTTTATTGAGACCTTTGAAATCAAGATAGAAGGCGGAAAAGTAGTCAATCCTTTCAGCACTTGAAATGTATATTATAGGATGCTCTATTTGTACTTCATAAGTTGCACCAACCTGATCTGTTAGAAGAAATCTGGTAGAAGAAATATGGATGATAGGGATGGAGGGTGGAGGTGAATTAAAGACAAACGAGAGTTATGAAACCAAGAAAAGAGAAATAAGAAACATGATGTGGAGGTTTAGAAAGCATAAAACAATTTGGAAGGCATCTGTAGCCAAAAGCCAGGACTGAAGGGATATGATGAAGAAATGGAATGATTTTAAGACCCCAACAACTCATAGTTGGTCACCCATTGAGGATTTTCTAATTAAGTTTTGAAATTGGAAATACTTTGCTGTTAACTGGTCCTTGGAGTGGGGGAAAATGGAATAAAAAGAAAAAACGACAGTGTGCATTTTCCTATCAAAGCTACAGTTAACGGCATATTGATCAATGAGATATGGTGACCATCTGTTACGTAGTATTGACAGCTATGACATGATGTCCACACTCGGTGCTTCAATGGGCAATAAAGTTTTGCTTCATGCTATGCTATGATATAAGTGCATGACTGAGGGAAACATATTGCCGGCAGTCATACAGGGATCACCTTAACTTGCAGCAGATTAAGCTTGGAGTTGGAAGATACAAGTGAATCAACAATTAGATAGATATAGTAGTGTCCTGAAGAGGCCAAAGAACACTGAAAGAGCTATATAATGAAGAGAGGCAGCTGCCAAAGTGATTTAACACATGCATCCTGTAGGACGTCTGAACATGGGTTGAATGATGGACAGTTGGAGAGCACCAGCTGCTTTACAATAACAGGTGGGATTCAGAAGTGACCTGGCTTCACCAGCGGGGAGAGGTGATGATGTAACTTTATAGGAGCAGCAACTAGTTGAGTAATTGTGAGCTGTGTATTAGTGGGAATATTAGTATCATACTTCTATTAGGAAAGACGTAATTAAGACTAAGAATAATCAGCTTTCTGTCCCAAGGAAGTACTCAACAGAAGTCTTCAGATGAGATGATTCCAGCATCGTCTTTAGTGATGATTATGTCATGATTATATCATTCAAGCGGAAGGGAAGGATAACACCTCCATAAGATGATGGGCAAGCTCAATGATGACCACAAAATTGCTTATATAAAGCACAGCTGTGTGGGAGGCCACGTTGAGGCCATAGATTGCATGGCAAGACTAGAACATGATTAATTGAGACATTTAGATTTGGAGGTTAAATGTAGACCAGCTTAGAGAGAATACTATGCAGAAGGAAATTTTCACATCCCATTGATAAAGTGGTCAGTGGTCACTGGCTAGCTGAGACAATAATGAGTGTGGACAGTAGCAGTCTACCCCAAGGTTTCTGTATCGTATCGGATCGGGCCGACTCGTACGAGTCGAACTCGTATGTGGGCCGACCCGATCTGCTGGCACGGACCAAGTCGGACCGGATCATACCGTCTCAATATAGTCATACATACATAATGACTTATTTTAGATTGAGTTTTACTCATTTGATAAGTAAAATCACACTTTTATATGAATTAATAAAGCATCTTTCTCTAAAATATAATTTAAGCTTATTATTATTATTTTTTTAACAAAAACTCATTGCCTTGACTCGTGCGACGCGTGAGTCAGACCGAGTCGGTCCGAGTTGGATCGCTATCGTACTGTATCTTAGAAGATCCAATCCGATCCGGATCAACGAGTCGGCGAACGTTGGTCTACCCATTGTCAAAAGTCTCTGTCATAAGAATCGTAACCATTTTGTTGTTCTTTGAATGAAACTCCAAGTCCAAGCATTAAGATGAGCTTTATAACAGTCAGCAGAACAAGCATGTTTGGTCTTATTTTACTAATGAACTTGCAACTGGCCAAGTCTTCATTCTCGTGAAGGATAGGACATAAAATGTGGTATGTAACCCATATATGAAGCTCTTTATGAGCATCCTTTCATTAACGAGGATGCTTTATCTGTCTTTGAAATTGCATCTCTTTCCCTGCGGGGGCAAGATGAGAGCTCTGGAGGTGCAGAGGGGGGAGAGCGAGGGTGGTGTGACGAGAGTCCCTGGAGGTGTAGCTTCTGGCAGTGTGAGGGGCTGGGTCCCTTCCCTGGAGAATAGAGCAACCTCTCAGAAGAAGGCTCCGTCTGGCCTTCCGGTGGGCAGAGACGAGTGCATCAGATGCCTGGGCAAGGGACACCATGCGGCGGTTTGCAGAGACGCTGTTCGGTGCATCCGTTGTAGAGGGATTGGACATAGAAGAAGTTCTTGCCCTTCTCTTTACTTACCCACTAGGAAGCCTGTGGAGACCGCCAAGATACCTGGGAGAGTCAATCTACCAGAAGCTCGCCCCAACTACAAGACAATTCCAGGTGTTCTGGAGCTGCCATGGTCACCGGAGGTAGGACCGGCTAAGGCTTACTTAGACCAATGTGTGGTAGTTTCTGTCTATGAGGAAGATCTACAAGGAAGTAAGGATTGTGAGGAGATGAGGGCAACTCTGCAGCCGGAAGTGAGTAACTGGAGTTTACGTAGGCTGGGTGATTCTTCCTTCTTAGTACATGCTGATACAGAGACGTGGAGGAGTCTTGCATGCTCAAAGGGCAGTGTGATTCCTAAGGAGGGGGATTCTGTTATCTTTTCTCCATGGAAGGTAGAAGTTGGGACCTCTCCGGTGGCGGATGAAATGGAAGTGTGGTGTAGGTTGCGGGGGGTTCCATTACATATGTGGAATGTAGCATCTTTTCAAGCTATCTGCTCCAAGTTCGGCAGACTCAGAGAAGTGGACGGGAATGGGATTAGAAGTGAGGACATTTCAGCTGTTCGTATTAAAATAGTTATCGAGCAGCTGGAGGATATTCCTGAGAAAATGAAGATCTTAGTGGGGGGTGGAGTTTTTTGGGTTTCCATCGTTGTGGAAGAACCGAGCAAGGAGTCTTTTGTTCAACAAGATTGGACGTGGGCCGAGGTCGTTTCTGAATACAGGAGATTCAGGAAGAACATGGTTATTGATCTTGAAACAAGGGAGCCAGATAAGCTCAAGTTGTCAACTCAGGAAGCTTGGTGTTTTGGAGATGAGTTAGGTCGGGGTTGTATGTCTCAGAACTCAGTTGAGCCGAGTCTTGTGGAGCTGAACAGTCAAGGGAAGGTAGGCACTAGCAGGGTTTCTTTTCCTTGTGGTGTTCCAAGACCTCATAAAGGCAAAGGGCTTCTTGGGGTGCTCCCAGACCCCTCAAAGGGCAGGAACGATCAGTCTTCGGTATTCGGGATGGGTGATTATTCCATTAAAAGGATGTGGGAGGTTCTGTATGATGGTCCCGATACGAGTTTTGAGTGGGGCTCGCAAGATGGTCAGGGGGAGCGGTTATCGGGCGAGGGAGATGAACAGTGCCGATGAGGATCTGGTTCATAGCGGGGACCCGATGCGCTGGGATCCTGGCGTATCGGATCTTAACTTACCAGTGAACCGCGATTTCTCGGAACTGTTTAAACTGGCAGGAACTCTGCTCGAACCGGTGCAAGCGACTTTCAATGAACCAGCCGTGAACCGTCGTCTTCTTCACCGCGGTAGGGGAACTAGTTGCAGGTTTGTAATACAGAGTGCCGGTGGGGCTCAAGCAACACCCAGTGGAGGAAGGTCTCTTATCAACTCCAAGTATGGGAGCTGGCAGAAGGGTAAAGGGTCTATATGGACTGTGGAAGGTACCTTGGAGAGGTACGGCGAGCAGAGGTCCTCTCTTAACAGGATTATAGAGGACGAACCTAACTGTGACAGCAAGGAAGAGTTATTGCAGTCTGATCATCCCTTCAACAATATGGACATTCCTCAATTGTTTTTACTGGAACTATGTTTATACAAGTCTACGGAAGAGGAGTCCTTACTTACCGATAATCTGTGTGCCCAGATGATCCCTTATAAAGGAAGTGACTTACCGTTGGCTGTGAAACAGAGGTCTGACGAGGAGGTTTGGTCTAAGGAAATCCTATTATTTGGCCAGCGAATAGGAGTTTCCTTCTTAGGCAGGGAGGAGATGGTCTTGAGTTTTCTGAAGAAACTCAAAAGGAATGATGCATTGCAACAATCTGCCAAAAGCAAGGGAAGGGGAGGAGGCATTAAATAGGAAAGAGAGACAAAATTTGTGAAAAATAACACTCTTGTTGATAGTCTCAGAGGCAAGAGGATCAAGGAGGTGGGTTTACACATTGTTCCTTCATGAATCTGATTTCATGGAATATCAGGGGGCTTAATGGGGACTATAAAGCCAGAGCGGTAAAAGATCTGGTTTTATCTCTTCACCTTGATTGTTTCTGTCTGCAAGAAACTAAAATGAGTTGCCTTGACAGTTTTTCTTTACCAAGATTGGGTGGGCATTTACTAGATAAGGCTGCAATTCTTCCGGCTAAGGGACTCAAAGGAGGACAGTTGATATTGTGGAATGGGAATAAGTTTGATGGGTCTATTTGTGATGTGGGCAGATTTAGTATTTCGGTATCTTTCAATTGGAAGAGTAGAAGGTCTAATTGCAATAGATGGGTTATCACATCAGTGTACAGCCCTCATACTGACCAACAGAGGGAAGAATTCTTTGAAGAATTATACAGGCTACATTCTCTTTTTTCTGAGGCATGGTGCATTGTGGGGGATTTTAACTGTGTTAGATTTCCTTGGGAAAGGACTGGTGTGCAGAACTGGAGTAAGGTGATGCTTAGCTTTAATCAATGGATTAGGGAGGTCAAACTCATGGATTTGGATATCCCTAATAGAAAATTTACATGGTCCAATCTTCAGCAGGTTAGTAAGCAGTCAAGGATCGACAGAATCCTTATTTCCACCGAGTGGTTTAAGAAATTTCCTATGTCTCAAGTTAAAGGGTTAAATAGATCTGTTTCGGATCACATTCCTCTGCATTTCATTATGGAGGATAAGAGAAAGAAAGTCAGAATTTTCAGGTATGAATTGAAGTGGCATAAGGAAGCAGGATTCAAAGAATTGTTAAATAAATGGTGGCAGGAAGCTCCAAAGGCCGAATCAGCAATGTACAACTTCCAGGGTAAACTGAAGTTTATCAGAAATTGTTTGAACTTTGAAGCAGTGGGCTAAACAGAATTTTGGGAGGGTTTCAGAAGAAAGACAGATTTTGAAGAACAATATTGAAGATCTGGAATTAAAAAGTGAGAGCATGGATTTATCTTCCAATGATATGCTCTTACTCATGAAGTTAAATAATATGTTGATCGAAGAGCTATTGAAGGAGGAAATTAAATGGAAACAGAGAGCTAAGGAACATTGGTTGAAGGAAGGAGATAAAAATACCTCCTTTTTCCATGCGGTGGCTAGTGCTAAGAAGAGGTTCCTTTCTATTGACCACATCAAAGATAATGAGATTGTCATTGAAGAACCTGACGAGATTAAGAGAAGGTTTGTGGATTTCTTTAAAAACCTCTTCTTGGAAGACTTTCCCTTGAGACCTCATGTTGAAGAAGGTTTGCTTCCTAGATTAGATGTATCAGAACCTGAAACATTGGCGGCACCTTTCTTGGAAGATGAAATTAAAGCGGCGGTCTTCAGTATGGACCCCAATAAAGCTCCGGGTCCTGATGGTCTTTCACTAGGCTTCTATCAATTTTCCTGGGACACAATTAAAGAGGACTTGGTTAATGTGGTACAAGAGTTCTTTGACAACCCAGATAAGATCAAAGTTTTCAACTCAACCTTTTTAGTCCTTATTCCGAAAACAGAAGAGGCTGAGAAATTGGCTGATTTTCGTCCAATAAGCTTACTAAATGGGTGCTATAAAATCTTAACCAAGGTCCTGGCAACAAGACTTAAAAAAGTTATTCACAGGATTGTGGGCAGCAATCAATCTGCCTTCTTACAAGGTAGATTTATTTTGGACAACTACATGGCAGCCTGTGAAGCTATCCACCATTTCAAGCAGAGAAAAAAGGTTGGTGTCATTTTGAAGCTTGATTTTGAAAAAGCCTATGACAGAATCAGTTGGAGTTGCCTCCAGAAAACTATGGAACTCGGGTTTCAATGGGAGATGGATCTCATGGGTTATGAATTGTACTTCCTCATCCACATTTTCTGTCTTAATTAATGGAGAACCGTGTGGGTACTTCAAGAGCTCTAGAGGATTAAGGCAGGGAGATCCTTTGTTACCACTTCTTTTCTTACTGGTTGGTTAGATTTTAAGTACTCTTTGGGACAAAACTATTCAACAGGGGCTAATTGAGGGGTTCAGAATTGGTCGGAGCAATATTATCTTATCTCATTTACAGTTCGCGGATGATACCTTACTGTTCACTCCAGGAAGCGATGATGATATTCAGAACATTAAAAAGTTGCTGATCCTGGTGGAAGCCATTACTGGACTGCGAATTAATTATGAGAAATCTGAAGTTTGGGGGGTAAATGTACCACATGCCAGACTTTAGGAGATTGCGAATGTTTTTGAGTGCAGAATTAATTCTTTCCCTATAAAATATCTTGGTTTGCCCCTATCGGATGGTGTAATCAGGGTACGGGATTGGGATGGTTTAATTAAGAAATTTGAACATAGGCTGGAAGGGTGGAAAGGCAGTTTTCTTTCTGGAGGAGGGAGATTGATATTGTCCAAATCAGTCCTCTCTTCAATGGCCACTTACCATGCATCTATTTTTAAGATTCCTAGGACTGTGGAGAATATCATAGAGTCAGCCAGAAGTGCTTTTTTCTGGTCAGGAGGGAAAAGGGCGAAGAGAGGTATTCAATTAATCAAATGGAAAAATGTATGCAAGAGCAAGGATCAAGGTGGTATTGGTCTCTGTGGAGTAGCAACCTTTAAAAAGCCCTTCTCATGAAATGGCTGTGGAGAAGGGGGGAGAGTTCGGAAACCATTTGGGCAGGTATTGTCAATGACTTATATTACCACGAGGATAATAAATGGACTCTTTCTCCATCTAACAGCTATTTGTTGTCCCCCATTTGGAGGAATATAGTCAAGAATGCTGATTTCATGGCCATCTCTTGTGAGCTCCAAGTTGGTAATGGGGTTGATATCCTATTTTGGAAAGATTTATGGTGGTCCAGATTGGTCTTTTCCTCTCAATTCAGTAGACTGTAGACTGTTTCATATAACCCTAAACCAACAGGCTTCGGTTGCGGATGTATTGTCTACTGGTAGTCCAGGCCATATTAATCTGCAGCCGAGAAGGGGTCTTACTGAAGCTGAAACAGAGGAACTCTTGAAGCTGATTAATCTTACCAGCAGTGTCAGAATTCGTGCTGAGAATCATGATAGGATAATTTGGAGATGGACTTCTAATGGACAGTTTTCGGTAAAATCTGTTGTTCAATTTTTGAATGATGGTGGACGTAGGGTATGGTGGAAGTATTTGGTTTGGTCTAACTATACCCCTAACAAGATTAAGGTGTTCCTATGGAAGATTGCTTGGTCTAGAATACTCACGGGGAAGAGAGCCAAGAAACTCCATCTTCCGGGGAGTTCTTCATGTTTTTTCTGTGCTATCTTTGAGGAAGACCAAAACCATCTGTTTTTGGGATGTGGCATTATTTTAGTTTAGTGGAAGATTCTATGTAGAATCTTTGGAATCACTTGGGTGGACCATTCTTCTGTTTTGGATCTTGTAAACTGGTGGTCTAAAGCATGTCCTTACCCGGGTCAAGAACATCTATGGTTCATCATCTGCCCGGCTTTGATGTGGGCTATTTGGTGTGAGAGGAATAGGAGGAAGTTCAGCGATCAATTCAGAAGTGCTTCTGATTTACTGATCAGCACCTTTAGATGGGTGGGAGAGTGGGGAAAAGCTGCTGGAATTCTGAATGAAGGAAGCTCTGTCATTCTTCAGAAGGACAGATTATGGAGAAGCCTGTTGTTTTGAGGATTTTCTTTCTGTATCTCTGGTTTTATTTTCTGGATAAAATCAGTATATTTGTAATTTTCTTCCATGTTTTGGGCAAGACTTGGTTTGGGGTATGCCTCATCCAGGTTGTAATGGGCTATGGGGTTTTCTTTTGTACCATATTCTTCTTCTTCATTAATGAAACAGTGACTTTCAGTCACCTTAAAAAAAAAAAAAACGAGGATGCTCGACTGCTCTTGATAGTGTCAGGGCTCTGGATTAGAGTGAATTGTTTTAATAAGGGTTTGAAAGTATATGGGGCATTTAAGTCAATTGGGGTGTGTAAGTCAATGAAAACTTAAAGCTGTTTAATGGTGATTACAATGGGTGAAAAGGGTAATGATGCTCTGAGTTAGGATCTACTGTACCTTGTTAGTAAGGCAAGGAAACAGTTGGACTATAAGATCTACTGAGCCATCAGAACAAAGATGGTAGGCTGCTTTATGCTTACAAATAGGAGATCCTTAGATTGGAGAACACTGTGAACTGCAATGTCCTTGAAGAAGGCAACAAAAAACAATTTGAGAAAAATGCTGAGCTAAAAGATCCTAGTGGTCATAGCATTTTTTATTCCACAAGAAGATAGCTTAACCCTGTGCAAGTAACCTAGTTTCTGCTTTGTGTCTATGCTTGTCGATTGAAAGGATCATTTTGTTGATTAACATGTTTATGACGGCTAATGGTCAGTGATGTAATCTTTATGGATAGAAGAACATAACTTTGATGAAAGGTGCTCTAGAGCACAATCTATGTGAGCGATGTTTAATGCGTTTATGTTGATGAATGAATAGAATATAAAAAAAGATTTAATAAGCAAGCTCTAATTCAGAAGAACATCAAGGTGGCTATTCCAGTGTGTAGCGAGAATAATCATCATTCAAGCTAACCTGATGTTTTTATGCGTTACTTAAAGAATCAAGTGTATGCGCATACCGTATAGAACCCGTTGATATGCAAAACTAACCTTCATAATTATTATGTCTGTTTGTTTCCACCCTGGCTTTTTGTCCAATACGTTAGAAGCTAGGAAATTTCTCTGCTATGCCAATGCACATCAGCATTCTCCATTATTATTGCCTTAAAACTTTACCCTATAAGTTGGGATTGTGGAAGGTAGGTTGATGATGGTTGAGGGCTGGTCAATATTAATCTCTAGGAGAAATGCATTGGATCCTATCTAATGCAGATTGATGCAACAAGGCATCTGATCAATTGATGGTGTTGTTGCTATTCTCATAATATTAAAGCATTGCACTCTTTTGTGGCCTATCTTTATTTTGTTCATAAAAGTCTGAATATGTTGGAGATGTTATCTTAATGTTGACCCTATGTAGTCTCTTTTCTGTAAATTCTTGTTATCTAGCTGCCATAGTTTAAAAGGGCTTGAGGCAGTCGTGAGGCGCTTTTTAAAAGCACAAGCCTTGAGGATCAATGAGGCATAAGCCTCACTATTTTAGGAAAAGGGTGTTAGCATTATCAAAGAAAATTAAATAATGCTGATTTTTCATTAGTAAGCTCAACTTAATGACAGGGCCTATACAAATGAACTATGGGATGAAAGCCATGGACTACTAGTTTGCATTAAAGCTTGAACTTCCACATTTATTGCCTTCTCTTTTGGTGTTGGAAGTAGAAGAATTGGGTTCTTTCATTCAAATCCTTTTTTTTGTTTATCTAGTAGAATTGTCATCATTGAGTCGTACTGACGGTATGGACCATTCATTTATAGCTAGTTGGTATCATGAAATCAGCTAGCCATTCTCTTGATTGCTCTATATTTGTTATGGATGGGATTACTAAATACTTGCATGATATGTCTTTTGGTGTATATTATTTGCAGATGATATTGTTCTAGTTGATGAGGATACTAAGAGTTTGAATGATATATTAGAATCGTGGAGGTCTCCTTTAGAATCTAAAAGCTTTAAGATTAGTCGAACTGAGTAAAAATATATGAAATGTAATTTCAGTAGCAGAAAGGTTGATCAGATGGATTTAGTTACCACTGATGGTCAAGTTATTCATAAAAGTAGCAACTTTCGATGTTTATGATATATTATTCAAGATAATGGAGAGATCTAAGAAGATGTCACTCATAGAGTCGAGACGTGTTGGCTGAAGTGGAAAAGTGCATCTAGAGTCTTTTGTGATCGGCATGTCCCCTTAAAACTCAAAAGGTAAGTTTTGTAGGATAACTGTGGGACTTGCTATATTATATGGTTCGGAGTGTTGGGTTGCGGGAAAGGATCATGTAAAAAATTGTGTTGCTGAGATGATGATGTTAAGGTGAATGTGTGGTAGGACTATCTATATATATATATAGATATTCATATAAGGATTTAGGTGTAGCTCCTATTGACATTAAGCTTAGGGAGAATGGGTTGCAATGGTTTGGTCATGTACATCGATGCTCAAGTTCATCACCAGTTAAAAGGTGTGATAGAATTAGAGTGGAGGAAGGTAGAAGACATCGAGGAAGACCTAAGATGAGGTGATTAGATGTAGTTAGAAAAGGACTTGGCATTGCTACGTGTTACCTCTAGTTTGGCGCTGAATAGATAGGGTAAGGCTTTGATGATGATGATGATCACTGAAGCTTTGTTAATTTTCTACGTTGTTATTAGGGACTACTAGATACACCTCCCCTACAATCTATTGTATAGGGGTCAAGACTCCAATCATGATATTTATTTGTAAATTCTCACAATCTCATGTGTTTTTGGAAGGTCTCACAATCTCATGTTAGTTTGTGAACCTGAGAAAATAGGAATAATGTCTTATAGTTTTTAGAAAACTCCCACTGAAGATTGGGGTTTATCAAATAAATGTGCAATCATGAGGGTTAAAGATAAATATTCGGATTTGGAGGATTAATCCCTAAATATGATAGATTTTAGGTTTCAACATCTAAAATCCCCATTTTACTAAGCATATTTTATGTATTTTATCATAGAAAAAAGCTTAATGATAATGCCTACCTTTGCCGATTGAGAATTTTACTGGTGTCAATATTTTTGTCTGTTCTCATGCTATGCTCATTTCCCCTGCATCAAATATTTTTGTTAATTGATGGCCTTTAAGACTCCTTTAGAGTGCAAGACGTGTTAAAATTGATGGCTGATTACAGCAGCTTTGTCCCTGAAATGAAATTAACTCTTGTTTTAATCAGATCAGCATTAAATGTGGTTGGTGACAGTTCTTTGGTTTCACTATATGTGCAGATCAGTTCACAGAAGAAAAAAACAGGTGTGATTGCTCCAAAGCGTTTTGTGCAAAGAGTGAAGAAAGAAAATGAGCTCTTCCGCAGTTACATGCATCAGGTAATTTGTCATGCAATACATATTTATGACATGAACAAGCTGCTTATGTGTGTATGCCACTAGTGTTTTTTTTCTTTTTTTGCAAAAGCAGTTTGGCTTCGTCAAAGTTATGTATGTTTCACTAGTTTCTTGTGGAGCCAAGCATTTTGGTGGAACATCACATAGGTGTGAAATTTCTGATTAATGCCTTTGGATTGTTGTCGAGATCCTTTTTATATCAGATGTGTTCTACCCTTGCATTGCATTTGAATAAGACAACGAACCATATGGATGACATCTCGAGTAGATTAGGTGGATGACTGCATTGATTCATGTCCAGTTACCAGTATCTTCCAGGTTTGGCCTTTCAGGCACCATTAATCAGTTAGCTGAAGTCAAAAGAATCTCAAGGCTTGCTTTTTCAGCAGATCTTTATTCCACATCAAACATTGTTATTCTTTTACAATTTCCACTTCTTTGAGATTAGAATGTGATCCTTCTTGCTCTCTTCTCTCATTTGTGCTCTGTGGAGTTGATACAACATTGCAAGTTCCATAGGCTTACAAAGCATGCTGTTGATGTATATAATTTAACTTGCTTATTCCGGTGGGAAATTGTCTATTTGATTTTTGTAGGATGCTCATGAATTTTTGAACTTTCTGCTAAATGAACTCGTCGACATCCTGGAGAAAGAGTCCAAGGCTGCAAAAGGTTCTCCCGAAGAGCCATCACTATCAGAAAAGACAGCCAATGGACCAAGTAATCCTATAGCAAATGGTGTTAAAGAGCAATTGGTTACATGGGTCCACAAAAATTTTCAGGTAATAATCCTTTTATGTTCACTGAAGTGAGCTTCCCTTTCCTTATCACTGCTGTTTTTTTTTTTTTAAAATATTAAGTGGACATTTCTGTTGCTTTGTGAAGATTATTCTCATGTACCTGCTGTTATTGACTAAACTTCACCCTTCATCCATGAGTTTGGTGGTTTTAATATACCTAAAGTAGTGAATTTTTCAAAAATACATGCAGGGAACGCTAACTAATGAAACAAGGTGCCTGCGATGTGAGACAGTGACAGCAAGAGATGAAACATTTTTGGACTTGAGCTTAGACATTGAACAAAACAGTTCAATCACAAGTTGTCTTAAGAACTTCAGTTCTACAGAGACTTTAAATGCTGAGGATAAGTTCTTCTGTGACAAATGCTGCAGGTCAGGCCTCGTTACTTTTTCCCTCTCCTTTTCATTTAGTTTATTTGCTTGTACTGCTTTTGAAAATAAAAAAAAGGGGTTTGCCTCTTGTTTCTTCCTGTCCAACAGAGAATTGGATTGAGCATACTCGTAACTTTGTTCATATGGATGCATGCTTCTCTTTTAGATGATCAGCAATGAAGTGTCCATTGTTTTCTGAAGTTCAAATCAGAGCACCAATATATTCATGCTATTATGATAGAGGGTTACCAGGTTAGTGCTTAAGATGCAAGGGGTAAGCACTTTTCTCCTTTTTGTGGATAGACTAAGTTTTATGGGAAGAATAAAATGAATAGGTCCACTGGTGCAATCTATGAAGCCACAAATGTGAAAAATTCAGGTAGAAGATTTCCTACACTGGACCTGAGGTTGCTGTCTTGCAGAATAAGAGCAATCATCTAGCTGCGAACAGAGTTGCATATGATCCAACTCTAATGTGAATCTGACTCCATTTAATTAGAAATCATCTGATTAAACTCCCGACAGATTGTAATCAACCAGTCCATTTAGAGTTTGGTAATCCGAAATGATATCTGTACTGAAAAGTATTGGTGCCTATAATTATAAGTAAAATTTTTACCTCATTCATTAGACAGCTTGATTTAATAATCTGAAGGGGTGACATAAAATAGTCTTAAGAGAGCGTGAATGCTTTTAATTCAGTTATTATATGAATCTAATGACTGAGGACTGTTTAACAGGTCTGGATGGTCAGATGGGGGGCAGGTCTCTTACATAGAACCAGATTCAGGCGTGCCCATCATCCATTGCCTTGGTCCCATATCGGATCTGATATGAGCTGGAGTGAGGCTCCTTGAAGAGGGCCAACTCCTCCTCTCAAGCAGCCAACAAGTCTGACTCTGCTTCTGAAGCTTTTCATAACTTTAGTCAATTTTTAATATAAATCGGATTATCTGGATATATTTGGATGTTATCTGACAATGTAGATTAATCATTATGTGATGTCCCCTCTGCATCCGATGTATAGAAGGAGCAATTGCAGATTATCTGATTAAGATGATCAATCAGAACCCATACCTATATATGTATATCTCTTTCTCCTTTTTAATATAATTTGTGGTACCATCCACTTTCAAAAAAAAAAAGAACAAGATGATCAATCAGAACCAGAAAATCAATGTCTGCTCCATGTCCACCCTAAAGTTGCAACACATTAGAAGAGGTGTTTTAGTGCAAAAGGTAGAAATAGAAACAGGGAGAGGAGCAAATTAACAAACAGAGTGATTGCTCTGAAGGGAAGAGATAAAAGGGATGGTTTTTCATTCTCATTTTCCCTTTTTTCTTTCTTTCTTTCTTTTTTCTTGGGGGGGGGGAGGGGGTTTACCTGTACTTGCCTCCCAAATAGGATTTGCATCTTCTTAATCTCATTGTGAGGGCTGTTTATCAGTTCATGCATTGTACTTGGGAGGCCCATGTTGCTAACCCAAGAAGCCACCCAAGGTCACATGTTTATAGATTTTGTTGTTGAATTTTCTGGGAGTGTCTCCGTGATGGAATATAGCAAAATATCAAATTCCCATCAGTTTTGCTTTTTGGTTGACTGTATGATCTACCTGCTTCATCACTGGCGGAAATTTGGCTAGAGTAGGAGCGGAGAGCATGAACGTTTTGATGGTATTTCGTCTGCTTCATCATGGCCTTTATGTTTGCATCTTATATATTGTCTTTTGTTGGTGGCTTAGCAGCAGAAGTCACTCATTTTGCCATTGTCCCCCCTCCCAAAGCCACTCCCATTCTCTGTTCCCACTCCTACTACAAAAGGAAATTTGAATGATAAAATAGGTCCCTTGCTTCCATCTTGTTCCCATTACCAGTCCCATGCGTGCACTGTGCTTCTGAGGTTTGAGGCGCTCTCCTCTATCCTCCTTTGTGTTCTTATTTGATGCATGCCTTTTCTAATAAGAAATAGCAAACATACCCATCTCTAGAAATGATATTGACTTCCTTAGTTTGGTTGCTACTTTCAAGTGTTTAAAGGCTGAACGAGCTAAGTTTTGGGTGGAAATTGCCTCATTTATGATGTGTAGTCTTGATAGCAAGATTTTGAGAGAATGCACGACAATCTTTTATCAGATTCACAAAGAAGTTTAATATTGACTGCATTGGACAATTCTAAAGTTCAATTGTGTAATCTTTCTTTTTCTTCTTGGCAGTTTGCAGGAAGCACAGAAGAGGATGAAGATAAAGAAACTGCCACACATCCTAGTGATCCATCTCAAGCGTTTCAAGTATATCGAGCAATTAGGCCGCAATAAGAAGCTGTCGTATCGAGTTGTGTTCCCTATGGAGCTGAAACTTAGTAACACCATAGATGATGACGATACTGAGTATTCCCTCTTTGCTGTTGTGGTTCATGTGGGGAGTGGACCTAATCATGGCCATTATGTCAGCCTTGTAAAAAGCCATAATCATTGGTTGTTCTTTGACGATGAGAACGTGGAGATGATCGATGAATCTGCAGTCCAAACATTCTTCGGATCTGCACAGGAGTATTCAAGCAACACAGACCATGGGTACATCTTGTTCTATGAGAGAGTTGCCGGAATGAGTTGAAATGTAGCATTTCTTTCTTGACTCGGAGTTGATATACTACTCCACAATTTTACATTCTCTTTTTTCCCTGTTTTATTGTAACCTGGGAATGAGCTCTGGGAAATCCTTGAGGTGGGATGCGTGGATAGGTGATATTTGTAATGGTTGCGGACTTGCAGTGTACAGAGGATTGGGGAATTTTCCATCCTTTGCCTGTTCAATAATGGAAACGAGTGTAAATAGTGGCATAATTTCAGAAACAGGGAAATCTTTCCTGTATCCTTCTGGAAAATGCATGCCTTTTGTACCCTAGGAATCTTTCTTAATGTTAGCATAAAATTGGCCATGGATGAAAATCCCATTTGATTTTCATTCATATTATCATTCCCATTACCTTTCTTGCAAATATGTTTTCATATGTTGTGACCTGTGGATTGCCATGCCTCTGCGAGTGGCTAAGCTAAGCAAATGAATCGTTCCAGGATATTACCCCATGTGATTCAGCAGTATGTGAAAGTCAATCGATGTGAACAGGGAGATTGTGATTTTTGTGGTTGTCTTCGGGATGTCTCTAGCCACTTATAGCTTGTACCCAACATGAAAAATATTAAGTTGCAAGTGCTTGCTTATAAGTGATCTTCGGCAGTCATGTCCAGTCTAGTTTTTCTGACTTATTTTCTACTCTAAATTTAAGAAGCTTTAATTTGTTTTTAGTTGAAAGCTAAAACATCACATAGGTACATTTCAAGGTTTAGTGTCCTTGAAAGTAACTATTAAAATTTGTGCGAGTCTAAAAGTATTTCCAATTAAAAGTTGTGCCAAAGACACTCTTATTGAACAGATAACACTTTTTGCCTTCTTGGTTTTCATAGCAGAAGCCAAATGCATTCATGGACTCATGATCTTGGACCTTTCTAGATGTTTCTATAAAGAAATAGTTTTTTTTTAGTTTAAACAAACTTTTTCCATATTTTACAAATCGAATTCTTTGAACCGAACTTCCTCAGACAATTCTGCTATGACTAGGAAATTCTTCCTCCTACTTGCCAAACAGCATTTGGGCTACCATTCATAACATAGCAGTTACAAAATCCTTAGTGATCCCCCAAAAATGGTGACACTGGTGTGGTGCAAAGGTGGAGGAATTTTGCTGCCTATGACACGTGTTCATAATGATGGAAGGGTTTACAGAATGGGAATAAGTCCCTCAACCATTGGCACTCTTTAATGGAAGCAGATCTCTTTTTCACGACAGTTATCCAAGCACTTGTTACTCATTTTAAATTTTTTAGGGGCTTTCAACAAATAACTCCCTAAAGATATATGCAGAAAATATGCTGTACAATTTATATATGGCAAAAACATCTTATATACTCAGTAGATAGGTAGACAACCCATTATCGTCAATTCTACTATCTCTCACATCACTTACAAATTAAGGACTCGTTTGGTTACCCGATTGGAAGGGAAAAAATACCCGACGAGTCTCCGACAAGCTTGAAGCGTTACCAAATGGGCAAATGTCTTCACCTTTTTGACAAAAGGTGGATTATGAAAAAGTAGAGAGAGATAGGGAGAAGAGAGAGGATAGCTTTTGACAGGAAATTGGTGAACCCCAACTGTTGATCGGATCGCTTTTGAGAGAAGCGGCAAGGCCAATCGCGTTACCCAAACGCAGCCTAAGACTCATATGATAATAAGAAAAAACTTTAGCAAGTGTAGAATATGGAGGATTTTTTGCATATATAAGACTCACGAGGTTATTTACTGAAACCTCCTTTCTGGGTGAGATCGGGTTTCCAGAGCGCTAAACGCTACTTGTCATCGAAATTATCCTTGGGGTCCTTTCAATAAACAATTCGAAATGCTAGTTTCCTTAAAGAATGTTGGTTTATGCTAATACTCAGCAGAAAATAGGGGAACATGATGCTGGTCATTTGTCATCACTTACGGTTGATCAGCTAAAACCTTCTGTTGGGTTCGAATATTAATTTTGACACAATATTAGTTTTGATATTAGTAATTCTAAGGCCTACAATATTAATAATGAAATTGACCTTAAATAAATATGGAGAAAAACGAGCCGAAGGGAAATAGAGAGTTAAGATGGGAAAGACAGAGGAGACGAATTAAGTCTTAAAGTTCCAAACTCTAACTTTTTAATACGTATTTTGACGTGTATTAAGTACATTATGACAATACATTTTACTAATATATGACTAGCAAAAATTAAGATAATAATACAATGACTACTCTTGGTGGTGATTTTGTAATTGATATTGGTAGAGCGGTCCAATACAATTGCCAAACACCCTGTAAGACATCCATTTGGTAATAACTTTTCATACACATCTAGAACCTAAACATAGGATAAACACGGAGGATATAATGTGCTCTTGGGTGCATCTAATTTAGATGTGCGTATCCCAAAACTTCTGATTCCAATTTAAAAAAATAAAATAAAAATCATTATTAAGGTTAAATAAATATGAAGAAAAATGAGCCGAAGGGGAAGAGAGAATTAAGATGGAAAGAGAGAGGCGACGAAGTCTTAAGTTCTAAACTCTAACTTTTTAATACATAGTTTGACCTATATTAAATATTAAGATAGTATAATGCAATGACTATTGGTAGAGCGATCCAATACAATTGCCAAACGGGACATCCGTTCAGTAATAACTTTTCACACGCATCTAGAACCTAAGCATTGAGACACGGGGGCGGATATAGCGTGCTTCAGGGTGCCTATAACTCTCTATCTTAATCTAAAAAAATATAAAGAATTTTAAAATATTCAAATACCCTCAGGTTATGCTTACTCTTTTAAATTTAATTTCACTATTGGATAAAAAAATTCAACCATAGCCATCCAATCAAATACGTAGTTATTTGAAATCAAATGAGATCAACTATAATGGATAATCTGATATTTTTTGCTATTTTTTAATATTTTTAGATGTCAATTTTTGATACGTACTTAAGCAGACAGCTCCCATTAATAATCAATATCGGACAGTAAAAATTAAAATTCGTAAGATCAACTATTTAACTATTAAAATTAATATAATAAACTTTAGTCCCTAAAAATTAAAAATTTCATTTTACCACGGGGATGGGCTTTCGGGTGCGAGGGGGAAACATGTGAGTGAGTTAGCGAATAACCTTTTAAAGCATACATATGCAGAAAATCTCCTGTAAAATATATGTATGTGCAAAAAATCAGCTATATAATCAGTATGTACGTAGAGAATCTTAATGACAAGTCTACCATCACTCACATCACTTATAAGTTAGATTTTATTTTAGAACAAGAAATTTTTTTAGAAGATTATATATATATAAATGCAGGATATTTTTTTTTACATATACAAGATTTTTACGGAGTTAATTGCTAAAACGCCTATAAATTTATTTTCACTCCTAGAAACCGAAAATTTGATTTTATGAGCTCATAAAAGCAGACTTCAACAATCAAGTTGCAGACTCCACCAGCGGAGGATCAAACGGTAACCTACTCCCCGAATTTTGTAATCCTATATATATTTTAGTATTGTATATTTTTAAAAGACTCTTCTATATTTTTCTCTTTTTTTTGGGTCAAAGTGACTCAGTGATTTTATAGGTCAAATATCCAACTCGAAGAGCTAAGTTTGAATCCGCCGGTACACGAAATATCTATTCAAACGGACGATTTTTCTGCTCAAAGAACAAGAATTCCACAGCAAGACCTCCCGCCCGCACACAACACGGGCAGGGTCAATACTGCGACCTCCCCGTGGGGAAGGCGGGGAGGGGCGTACCACTGCACTGCTGAGCGGGTACTATAATGACCTCCTATCTAGCCTCCTTAACAAAAATTTCTCGTTCCTTCTCCAATCGACTGCACCTACTCAGATTATTCACTCGGCAAAAGTTACAGGCTATAGAAACCGTGGCTCTGGATTAGTCTTTCTTATGGAGATTTCACCAGGATGAGATCAGGAATAAAAGGTGCCTATGGCACTACTTGGCCTTTCTAGGTAAGGTTGGTGGTCTGGTCCTGGTAGGGCAACGCCTTGAGGTGGTGCATCGAGAGATCTATTGCAGCCTTCAATTCCATATGGGTAGGCCGAGCATTTTTATTTTGTTTTGTACAAAGCGAATTGAATAGCCGCAAAAGAAGGTTGAGAAGTTGGTGATGAGGCCCGGCTTGTACTGGGTTGGCGGATTAATTTACTGCAGCATCTCCATTTGGCGTGGTTGGCATGCCGATACGTACCAGTATCGGTGGATACTGATATCATACTGAGTGTACCGGTATTAGTTGATACTAGTCCAAAATGGATCCAATACCGTCTGATACTAACCAATACTGCCGATACCGATATTGTCATCCTTGCAAGTTTCTTTGTACCTTTGAAGTTGTATGCCCAGTAAATAGAGGAATGCTGCAACTTCTAATGTTGTAGGATGGAGGAAACTGTAGCACATGTTGTAGGGTTTCCAAGTAGTAAAGGAATGCCAACAGCTACTATGTCAAAGTTAGATGAGCCATATGAGGGTTGTAACACATTTCTATTATCTAGGAGTACCCTATTATTGAGTAGGGGGGATCTAGTTTCACTGGCCACACGCATGTTACTGGCTTTTGAGGATTCAAATATCCTGAACCCCGGATTCTCTGCACTCGATCTTTGAACACTCATTGGCTAAAGCTCAAACAAGACTCCACTTTTGTATCTTGGTGTTTCCTCCTACACGTCTTCCCTTTGAGGGTGGTTGCTACATACCCCACTCTCAATTACAACATTGTGACCGGCCGTTTCCATTTTCCCCCCATTTAAGTACTTCACATGGAGATGTAGGCCTCTATACTGACAACCATAAATGGTGTGGGGCTTTCTAGCTACTTGTTGCTTGAGGGACTTGGGGTTCTTCCTCATCCTTCGGAGTTGGCATGACCTGTTGGAGAGGTCATTTAATCATGCAGTGAGAGGAGATAGGTGAGCTGCCACCCGTCAGGCTCCAACACCCATCAAGCCTGGATTTAACCTTGGGAAAGGGGAGGTCATGGCTAATTGTAGGGTCCAACTGTAAATAAAAGTTGTGGGGGAGAGGAGACTACTGTTCTTCTGTTGGGATATGGATATATATTGACAGGCAAGTACGTGCTCTGGGTATGTAAGGGAGTTACGGAATGCAGTGCCAGTGAAAAATTTTCTCTTCTTGTAACCTGAACCATGGGTAGTCTGTGTATTGAGTTTTATAGCCATATTGTACCATGTAGTCATTAAACACCTCCAACCAGATTTGAGTTGAGATCATCTACGTCTAAGTTTGGACTGGACTCGGTCAATAAAGAGAAGGGAATGGGAGCCAAAATTTTGAGATCGTGTGGGCGTGGGTGAGGTGAGTTTTAGTACTGTTTGATCTCCCTCCCTCTCAGTTCATCAGATTTTGATGAAGTTTGTCGCAGACTGTGGCCTGTGGATTTCCTCTTATTAATTTGTGATATATAGTTTTGTCTATATGGATAAAAGGAAAGCAGCTGCCACGGTCAAAGTAGTCTTGCAGTGAACTTTGAGAAGAAAATTTAGCAGAAAAGTTATAGCTTCTTGTGGGTTTCTTAATTTGTTAAGGATCATGATCGTGATGTTGCGTGAGGAAGTACAGCGGATAAAAGTTAATTTGCAAGATACGAAGCCATTGAGTTTATCTTACTTGGGAAGAAGTACTCTCTGACGTTTAAGTGGGCTAAAAACAATGCCAAAAAAATAAAAAATGCCGAAAATAAGATGAGAGGAAAAGGAAGGTGCAAAGTCTTTTATTTATTGAGGAGTTCTTTTTTTTTTGTGGACGATTAATGCTAATTTAGAAGCCATAGAAAAATGTTTTTATACCCCTAAAGTTAGTCACTATCTCAAGGTAGGTAGAACATTTACTTGTTATCTTGTTAAAGGAACCTTCTATAAACTAACCTCCAAATATATCTGTGTTTGGATTGGATTCGGATAGTCTATTTCATTTTCTATCGATATTAATTTGCATCTTTAAGAAGAAACCAGCCAAACTATTTATGAAATGAATCCCTTGGAAGCCACCGACACAAGTGACGTGATAACTTGACAGGTCATGACACAAACTGGCATATATAGTAGTTACACAAGTACTTCGCCGCCTGCCCATTTTGTGGTTCTTAGGCATTCTTGATGGTTTGAATCATTTCCCTAGCTAGAAGAAATTAACTTCATGCGCATATTCTAACCAGATGATTACGATGCAGCAGTTGAAGAGATCGAAGACATTCCAGTTGGGACGATGGAAGCGTGTTGTTATATCTACGTAGACCTTAAACAATCTCGTTATTGCAAATGCAAGATCTCCCTGAAAGCAACGTTGGCTTACAAGCATGCACAGTAGGCATTAAATGGGAGATCTCTGTATCATCAACTGAAACCCGCCATTATTCTAAAATGGTATCATGATAATGACATGTGGATTTGCCATAAAATGGGAGTAGGAGATCAGCATTTATTAAGAAGGAAGGGAAAAAAAAACCCTAGGGGTTGGACCCTTTAGACACGACGCATGCGTCATCAACATGAGGGCAAAGAAGAAAATTCGTACGTGTACGTGGCCGTGTAACTGAGGGTCGGGTTCCCTCAGTCGCCGGGTTGAAGGAATCCCCTCAGTCATCACTGCGTGCACGAGGTATGTGCGGGATGCACCTCGGGTGTGTCCGAGCACCGCGTGCCCCGTGTATATGGTTTGCGACTGAGGACCTCGAGTCCGGATTCCCTACGGTCGACGTTGGACCGTAGGGGATCAGTATCTACTGGGAGAGGGGGGGCCGCATTTAATGCAGTGGGGCCCAGACAAAGTATTTTTCGGATTTTAAATTCGAACACCCCCTCCCCCAATGAGTACTGATCCCCTACGGTCCAATGTCGACCGTAGGAGATCCGGACTCGAGGACCTCAGTCGGGCGACCAAGGGAACTGTAACTGTGAGTTTGTATTCCCTCAGTCGTTGGCCGAGAGGGGACGCCACGTATCCCCCGGGCGCTGATGTGGCGTGAGGCCCACTGCAGCAAGCGCTGCGTTGCCACCCGAGGGGTATGCGGCGTCCCCTCACGGCCGACCGAAGGAATCCGAACCCTGTAACTGCCAAGCCCGGCCCAGGTAAACAAAAAAGAGAAAAAAACATGTCAAAAAAAATGTAACTGCCGAGTGCAGAGCCATTTCTGTTCCCTGCCATGTACATTAATGGGATTGTGTTTTACCTTCTCTACACTACTACTACTACTACATTCTATTGGTTAAGAGTTTCTAAAAGATTAAAAATATTCTGTTTTACCTTCTCCGTCTATCACCTATCATAATAAGAAGACATATAAAATGAAGTATAAATGATGCAAAGAAAATAGAGTAGACAATTTTAATTCTACATGGCGGCCATGTGATTAAGGGAGAAAGTTACGCACCGCCATTGTAGTGCGCAAGAGTTATTACTAAACATGTACCGGACGCACCTGTGCATCTGTCTAGCTCGCGGTTGTTGCCTTAGAGTTGTGGTCCGTTTTCTTTCCTGTGAATCTGTGATATGTCTACATGAACAGGTGGAGGATTTAAGATCTTCTGGTAATGAACAGTTCCTTTTTATCTTTTTGATGTCCGAACACGATTCACCAGGTGGCCTTATATATACCTGACTACCATCAGCACCTTCCTGTGCCCATTGCCCTCTATAGTCTCCAGGCTTTAGCTAGCATAGACCTCTGTATCCCCTCTCCACCAGCTCCATGGCTGCATCTCCGCTTCTTCTCCTTGCTTCAGTACTGCTTGGCCTTGCAGCCTTGGGGGCACTACCCACTCCGGCCGAGGCTGCTCGCGCCTTCTTCGTCTTCGGGGATTCTCTGGTGGACAACGGCAATAACAACTACTTGGCAACCACTGCCCGCGCCGACTCGCCTCCCTATGGCATAGACTTCCCTTCTCACCGCCCCACCGGCCGCTTCTCCAATGGCCTCAACATGCCCGACATCATCAGTAAGTGTCACTGATCTATTCTGCAAGGGATCACTTCCACCAGACAAATTAACCTGCGTGTGTTGTGAGAAGTTAACGCAGTGTCCAGTCGAGTTTGTTATATATCGAACAGCATGTCTGATCAGCTGCCAGTCTCCTGCAGCTAATGAAGCAACACTCTTCTTATTTCTATTACAATGGGTACATGCAGTTCTCATTGCAGTAGCTGGGTATATGCATATGTTGACGCTATGCATGCTTGTCTGGCTATAGGATTAACAATGGTGATGTGTTATATATACTCTCAGGTGAGCAACTCGGAGCCGAGTCCACACTCCCCTACTTGAGCCCTGAGCTACGTGGAGAAAGGCTGCTCGTGGGCGCCAACTTCGCCTCTGCAGGGATTGGAATTCTCAATGACACTGGCATCCAGTTCGTAAGTGACCATCAGATTGCCCCCTGGTTTAGATTAGTAATTGCTTGGTGTGATCAGTAGTTGTTCTAAGAGCTCACAGGGAGGGACTTGAACTGGTGTTGCACGTGCAGCTCAACATCATTAGGATCACGAAGCAGTTGGAGTACTTCCAGCAGTACCAGGAGCGGCTGAGCTCGCTCATCGGCGCGGAGCAGACCCAGCGGCTGGTGAACGGGGCCCTCGTCCTCATCACCCTCGGCGGCAACGACTTCGTCAACAACTACTACCTGGTGCCCTACTCGGTCCGCTCTCGCCAGTTCTCCCTGCCCGACTACGTCAACTACATCATCTCCGAGTACAAGAAAATCCTTTCGGTATGTGCTTGGCAGTAGGAATTTCCTGCGGTTTTTCCAGTTTACGTAATCATGATCACATAAGTACTCCCTCGCTGTTTGATCGACCAACTCGCCAAACTAACTAAATAAAGTAATTAGCATGTATGCGTGCTGTTTTGAGGACACAGAAACGAAACGTCGTGGTGATCCCTTGCCATGTTTAATGAAATTTAAAAGAATGGTGTTAGTGATGTACCCAAGCACCCTAGGTTTGTGTATGCGCTTTGTTAGGCAAGAGGTATTAAGTAAGGAGGCATGGAGATTAATTAGGTGGTGGGACATCAAAGTTAACATCATAGTCGTTATTAAGGATAAATGGTCTTAATCAGTAGGATCCCACTAATGACAAGCACCACACATCCAACAATTTAATGTGTTAATGACCGTTCACAGCGGTCTCAATTGCTACCCAGTAAAGAAATTAAGAGGTTTGAGTCAGCGGCATTACCTTTTATGGAAGGAGTAAAGTGAAAAAAATGCTTCTAATTGTGGGACTCGACCTCACGATGAAGTCGAGCTTACTGAATTATTTCTCAATAAATTAAAGCACCAAGACCAAGTGCTAGTACGATGAGAAGTTTCTCCGGTTCTTTTAACCGCTTAACAGAGAAGCAGAGCATCAGGGTCTTTTTTACAATTTTACAGTGGAATAGTTTTCACGCCCCACGTCAGCTGGGTAGAACATTCCCTCTCGCAAATCTGCACCTGCTCTGACATTATTTCCATGCAGCACAGCAGCCCCCGCATTTATGATTTATCTACCGGTATAAAGTTCTCTGTTCCCTCCGCTTTCTTTTCTATACAAAAAGAAGAAGAAGAGGATTTTACTCGTTTTAGAGCTTAATTAGCACAATTAAACCTAGAATTAGGTGACAAGCTCGCTAGCTCGGGCAAGCACCCATAGAACTTCCTAATTATATCCCCCGTTATTGTTAATGTTTTGCTCGTGCTCGGTTCCTTTGTGCTTCTACGCACATGGATTGCTTTACTCGTTGTAAGGCAATGTTGTTTAATTGGAGAGTCCGGTTCCTCTCAGTAGAAAGTTGGAGGGAACTCTAGTAATAATCAATGAGAAAATGTCATGTGTAAATTTGATCCGTCGTTTGAAATGCATCTCACTTATTTTGACAATTTTTTTCCCGTTACCGGTTCAGCAAATTTCAAATACTACACATAATATTAAAATACTACGTAGAACACTAAAATACTACGCAGAACATTTAAATGCTACGCAGAACACTTAAATATTACGTAAAACACTCAAGTACTACCAAGAGCACTTAGATACAACATAGGACACTTAAATACTACCAAGAGCACAAGACTATAACCATAATTTAAAATACATTTCAACATATGGTGGTAATTCTGTGCTCTTAGTAGTATTTAAATGCTCTGCGTAGTATTTAAGTGATCTACGTAGTATTTAAATACTCTGCGTAGTATTTTAGTACTCTGCGTAGTATTTGAAATCTACTGAACCGATAACAAGAAAAAAGTTGTCAAAATGGGTGGGATGCGTCTTGAACGGCGGATCAACTTTACATATAGCGTTTTCTCACTGGTTACTGCTGTAGTTCCCTCCAACTTCCTACTGAGAGGAACCGGACTCTTAACCGGAAGCTCTTGCTGCATTGAGCATGTGAAGCAGTGACGACAGTGGAAGTCACCATGGAACTAGTGGCCCATCAATTTCTACTGCCAACTGATGAATGTCCAGTGGGTGAGCCTAGCATGCATATGGGTATCCGGTACGTAAATGCTCATGTCTGTGTTCGTCACCAATTTGTTGATGGGCCATGTGTCAACTGAAGTTATGAACGTTAGGTTAGGTGGTCCTTCCATCTCTTCGATACATCATACTCTCCTATGTGGCGATGTGACGAGGTGGACCGGGAGGTTCTGAAAGGAGAGGAGATCCTCTCAGTACACGGTTGGACAGAAATCCTATAGTACAGAGAAGGAGAGGGTGTTCAAAAAAGTCTTGGATCAAATGTAAGATTTTATTGTAATACCTGTCCCCTCATTTTCTCTGCACTGCTGGACTTCTGTCCAACCATATCTCCTCTCTTCTGAAAGCGATCCAAATATAGCTCTGTTTCTTTCTGCCTTCTTCTACAATCTACATCATCATCACCGTCATCATCTTCTTCTTTGTTTACGATCCAAGCCTATTCTATTCATGTTTCGCACTGTTTTGTTGTGAACTTAACGTGGTGGAGGGTCCCTGGTGATGCTGCAGAGGCTATACGACATGGGTGCTCGCCGGGTTATAGTGACGGGGACCGGGCCGATGGGCTGCGTGCCCGCAGAGCTCGCCCAGAAGAGCCGCGACGGCAATTGCGACCCTGAGCTGCAGCGAGCTTCTTCCTTGTTCAACCCCCAGCTGATACAGATCATCAACGAGCTCAACAACGAGATCGGCTCCCAAGTCTTCCTTGCCGCCAACGCCTTCCGCATGCACATGGACTTCATCAGCAACCCACAGCTTTATGGTACTATACTTATTACAGCAGATTGAGATCTTTTACTCGAGTTTTTAAGTAATATTTACTGCAATGCAACCTTGCATGCAGTAAGTATATGTTTTTGTTTTGTTTTATTTTTTAACTCTGGAGGGGACAGACTTAAATGAGCCATCTTACCACTCAATTTTTTATTAGACAGTTAAAAATTTAAAAATATCTTTCTTAAGTTTTTTAACCAATCAAAAATCTGATTGCACGGATGATTCCCTCTGAATTGTCTTCTCTCCTCTGAATTTTTAGAACAAATAATAAAAATATTATTACTATTGTAGCCATCCGATCACAGTTGATGAACGACTGCACGCAAATGAACTTACAGCAAGTATTATTCATACTTTTTTCTACAGTGTTTATGCTTTATTATATTGGCCCATGTGCCGTTGAAAGAGAAAAGTAGATAAGAAAAAGGGAAAACGATCAATCTTTTAAAGATTTTCAGCTAATAAGATCAAATGCAACCTAAATAGAAAAAAAAGAAGTATAAGTAGATGATCTTAATTCCGACTGTAACAATTTGCTCATTACAAGATCAGATCGTCTATGGCCATGGCTGGAGTAAAGTCACTGAACTTAAATTGTACACAATTTAAGGACCCGACCACGACAACTGCATGATACATAGATTCGATTCTAGAAGTACGTACCTTTAGAATAGAGAAGTCCCATGCAGTTAAGCATAGGTACATACTGACCGGATTAGTCCTTAGCCTTTTCTAACGTTGATCTGTTCGCTTGTCTGGGCAGGTTTTGTCACCTCGAAGGTGGCTTGCTGTGGGCAGGGGCCGTACAACGGGGTCGGGCTGTGCACCATGATCTCCAACCTCTGCCCCAACAGGGACATCTACGCGTTCTGGGACCCCTACCACCCCTCCCAGAGGGCCAACCGCATCATCGTGAGCCAGATGTTCTCCGGGAGCCCCGAGTACATGCACCCCATGAACCTGAGCACCGCCATCGCCTTGGACGCCGCCCGCGTCTAGCGCTGTCCCATGCAGCATATCTGGCTGGCCGTGTTGATGATCGTGTTCTTGCTACAGCACTTGCCTCGTATCTTCTCGGCTAGCTTGGCATGCAATACCAAAGTTGCAATGGCGATGGGCAGAGTCTTATGTTTGTGGCATGTTATAGCAAAGTTGCAATGATGATGGGCAGGGTCTTACGTTGGTAGTTGCTCGTGACAGGCAGAATAGTGTAGATGCATGTAGGGTCACCCTAAGTTTGTAGCATCCTGTGTCGGCATGGATGTCCCTTGTTGTGTTAATTTTTCTTTTCTGTGTGGGCTTACGTGCTAGTCGATGTTTGGTTATGGCTGTCTGGTTGTAGCTGTTGGGCATGCCATGGGCTGCAGCTTAAATAAGTGCATGCATATGAGAGACCACGATGTATCCAGTAGATTTTAGAATCGGGTCCGTTTCATGAGTAGGCCAGCATGGTATTATAAAGGTAGCTAGGTCATGGTAAGTGAGGTCGGGACTAAAGTGGTTCTCAGCTTTTTACTATGGGAGGAGATGTTTTGCAAGGCAGCGTATGGATTGAGGTGTTATATATCTGGTGTATGAAGATTTGTGTCTGTCATGGTCTGAATAGAAGCGCCCTTAAGAGGCCACCCAATTTGGAACGTTATGTATGGAATGAAATTGGTTAAGGCTTTGTTTCTTCCCCTTTTTCTTTGGAATCATTTGAGTATCTGATCATGATTCGCAGTAATATGAGAGCCGACCATGCAATGCGTTCAGTGATCAGAATGACTTGCCTACTTGATATAAAATGTCGGTATCCTGTGATCAATCCTTTGGCTCTTATACTCTGAAGCTTTTAGTTGGCGCCTGCCAGCCAACTACAAAGAGAAGAGATCCTCTTAGTATGTGTTTGGACCGGAGTCCAGCAATATTGAAAGGAGGAGAGTCCATGTATTTACCAAATTTTGGGTTCACAAGGATCTCCTCTCAACTGAAAGGGCTGGCTAATAATTACTAAAACGTGACAACTTGTATGTCTAATCTCTAAGGATATCTTCTACCGAGAGAATGCCGATTGCCAGGGAGTTTCAAAACTAAGGTTGAGTCTGCTTAACCTGGACCTGTGGGGAGTTACAATTTACGAGAAACTAAAAGAAAAAGAAGCTCAAACAAATATATCAAGGTCATATCAAGATTACCAATTCTCTTAAAACTAGCTAGAACTTCTAAAAATTTCAGCTATCACTCCTGTATTCATTCTTGATTCTTCATCCTTTTCTCTTATGATTTTAGAAATATTCTATCAATTTGGATAGGCATTTTGCCAAATGTACTCTACTTAGAAGTTTATTTGAGATCTTATTTTGTATTACTTTTAGTAACATCCTTAAATTGATAGAATAAAAATATTCCTACTGGCAGCTGATATTCTTTTCTCAATCTTCAAATTTAATATTTAGATGAAAATATTTCTATAAAAACGAGTTCTTCTGATGTGTGTATTGTGCCAAAGGGAGAGAGAGAGAGAAAGAGAGAGAGAGAGAGTTTAGGAGAAAACTGGGATATTTTGGAGTTTCTCAATTTAAATCAATTAAAAGTTAGGGGTTTCTCTAAATAACCCCTTAAAATATTTTGTATTTGTAAATATCTTCCTATATGATTCATATTTATGTATAACTCTTTTAATCATAGTGGTATTTGCGTACAACTCCCTGAACTATGTGGGTTTATTTTGAATTTTAACTGAATTAAAATATTACTATTTCACATAGAATACACAGAAGCTGTTAAGTAAAAATACTAATAATACTCTCAGTTAAAATACAAACGCCTCACAAGAAGATCGCATAGATATCTACCCGTAAGCCTATTGTAATTCAACTCCTAAGTATCATTCTGTATATTTTTTGATTGGATAATACTAAATTGAGTTGAATTTGAGTTTAACAAATATCATTATTTGATCTTTGATCAGACGATAAGCATTACAATCTACGTCAGATTAGACAAACGTAGACGTTGCAGCAAGTGTTAGTCCCAGCAGAGCATTGCAAGTTTTCTGCAAGGCAGACCCGCACAGCCCGCGGGCCTGGCCTGCAACTCGGCGGGCCTTTTTCTCCCGGCCCGAATTCCGCCCGAGGGCTCAAAACTTTGGCTCAATTTTTAAGACATAGTTTGTTCGGCCTTAAAGCCCGCGGGCCGGCCCGGCCCGCAAAAGCCCCACACGGCCACTCCCCGCGACCTTCTTCCATCTTCTGCAACGCAAATGTCACCGCGCCAGGCCCCCTCCTCCTGCATCACCCCCGCGTGACGGCGACCACCAACATCCCCGCATCCCGCCCCGCCATCTCCCACACACGACCTCCGCCGGCGACGCGTTCCCAACCCTCTGCCCCCACCTTCCCTCTGCACCTCCACCGGCGACCGCGACGGAACCCCTCGCTTGGTACCCCTCGATCTGCCGTGCAAAGATTCGACTGAGGCACCTGATCCAGGTAAAGAATTGTCTTGTTTCAATCTCTCGGTGCATCTTTTCCTTCGCTTCCTGACCCCTATTTTCAATTAAAGTACATGTGTGTTAGTTGTTTTGCTATCCAATGTTACAGACATACTGTGAAATTTACAGATTCAAGCTTGCTTGTTAAAATTTGCATGTGCGTAGGTGATTTTTATTGTGAAATCTGGGTCCAACCATGTTAATATGTCCTTTTTTGGTACTTGAATCTTGTTGTTTCTGTTGATCAGCTGTGTAGATTAGGATGGATGAAGTTGCACATGCTGTGGAGGAGGTGAAGAAGGAGTGGGGTCAGACTGTTGCCCAGTTGAAAGAAAATGTGAAGGCAATTGAGGCTTGTGGGAGCTCAGGGAGGGGCACAGAGGAAGCAAATGCCCTCCCTAGACTGAATGGTGCTGCACAGGATGGGCTGGCTTTGCTCAGGTCATTGAAGTTCAGGCTTGACCTTCTTGCCCAGCAGCTGCCCACTGTGGAAGAAGTGCAATCTGCTCAGTCACACTTGAATTCTTGGAAGGAAGAGTATGAAAGGTCTGAGCGACTTTTATTCATTCGATTGCCGTGCCCTTTAATGATTCCAGGAGTTTCAATTTCATTTTAAATTGAGGTTTTTCATGTGAATGGTGATTGGTTTTTGTGGAATATGTTTAGCTTTCCCTTTTGTTCTTATTATTTCTGTTTGTTTATGTCTCTTTTCTCTAGTTTACGTTTGGGTCTGAGGAATGCCAATCTGCAAGCAAAGGCCAACTTAAGGAAAGCTGCTCAAGCAGAGGTGAGGACTCTGGTTATGTTTTCCTCTCTTTTTTTATAATCTTTGATTGAATATTGTATATGTACTTTATCCAATAAATTCCCAACGTTGTTTGAACTTCAGTGGCATTTCTAGCTTAATATTATCTACATTTTCCTTTTTGGTGATCATTTTAGACTTTCCTCAAATTTTTTTATTTGTTCATCTATAGCCTCAGATGTTTCAGTGTTACATTTGCAGAGAGAACTACTTTTAGGAGGTGGAGAAGAGTCTACTATTCGATGGCGCAATTTACAGTATGCTGTTCATCCCATCTTTAATTGAATTGTCTAGTAATCTGTGGCATGTTTATTTATTTATTTGAATTGGGCATTAAAAGCTGGATCTGCTAACAGACTCTATTATGGCTGGTTCATTTCCAGATCTGGTTTAATAACTAGTTCCATCATAATCATCATCATCATTCAGTGCCTTATCCCATTTATTTGGAGTTGGCTATATGAATCCTATCATGCCACTTTAATATATCCAATGCATATTTGTATTTAGACGTAGGAAGGCCTAGTCCTTTCTCTCTACATACAACCATCCTATTTTAGGCTTTCTACGAGTTCTTTCTCCATTTTTCACTTGAATTTGATTAGACCTTTTAATTGGGCGTCGAACTTGGGTAATGATGCACATGACCAAACCATTGAAACTATGCTTAATATCAGTCAGAGCTACACCTAAGTTTCTATGAACATTCATTCTGAATCTTATCTTTCTTAGTCATTCCAAATCTTATCTTTTCTAGACTCATTTTTAGTATGTTGTCTTTTTTCATTGCTTAATACTCCGTCCCATAGAACATAGCAGATTTTACAGTGGTTCTATAAAACATCCCTTTAAGCTTCAAGGGACTTTTAGATCTAGACCCCCTTCTCTGCTTCAACCAACTTGCCTTAAACCTATGTATGACATTCTATGAGATCCCCCATTCTCTTGAATAATAAATTATAAATATTTGATGTTATTACTTTTAGGAGTAACTTGATCATCGTTCATAATCAAATCCTCTTGGCCTACCCTTACTAAAATCTGAATTAATTCTCAATTCTTTCCATGATTGCACAATTATTGGCAATGGATTATTGCCTATTTTCTTTCATTCTATCAGGTTATGACTATTTCTGATGATAGAGCCCCAAACTTGCAAAACTGAAATGATCCTATCCTGGGTCACGGTTGCAGGAAAACATAGTTAAGATGTGGAACATGTGATTGGGTGCCTTAAAACTCCAGGACTTGTACACTTTTGACACTTCCAAGGCTTCTAGACTATTGATAGTATGGAGGAGCATTATAAAGAAAGGGGATAATTTCATATTAATCACTCTTGTATGTTAAATTTCAAAAATGCCATGCTTACCTGCATATTACCCTGCATACCTTAACAATATGTATCAAATATACCATTTCAGTGGCTGTATATGAAATGCTTATACATATCAAATATGCCATCACCATGGCAATTTCAATATATGCCATTGTCGTGGCAATTTTGAAACATCTTATATATTAGGAGGGTATGTAGGATAGTATGCAAGCAAGCATGGCATTTTTGAAATTTGACATGCAAGAGTGCATAATATGAAATTCTCCCTAAAGAAAGCTGGTTTTATGATCACTTTAATATCTTATTAACTGGAGGATGGGAAAAGTTGGACATTCAGGTGATTGTCTTTGGGTATATGTAATGTTTATAGGAACACCACTGCTATTTGTATTTTCTACTTTGATGTAGTAATTAGCATACATGTAACCATTGTATGAGAGTAGTTGTGGAACTTCTGACCAAGTTAGACAACTGCAAAACCAATTCAGGTGATTTTGGAAGCTTTACATATCTACACAGTTTCCTCTTATCATTTCTTTTTCTTTCTTGGTTGCATTGGACTGCAAAATTCTAGATAGTCTTTGTCTACCAACCTATGTGCACTCCATATCCATGGCGGCTGCAAGGGTACCTGGGATGCCAATGTGATGATGCTACATGTTGCTTGATCTCAATCTTCTTGTGATGCTCCTTGTCAAGGAAGGAATAATCAGGGATCGGACACATATTGGTCCGATCTTGGACCAATCGGATTGGCCGATCCGATTTGACCGGTCCGGTCCCCCACTTTCTTTAAAAGGATGTCTAAAAAAATCCAAAAAAAATGTGAAAAATAGGAGTCCATTGCCCGGAACTTATCTAGGACCTCGGGTAAGCCCTTGGGGTTCTATTAATTGGCAAAGAAGCTTGGGTAAAGAAGAGGGGGGGGGGGTGGATAACACCTTACCCCTAATTGGAAAAAATGCGTGGAGATGCCATCCGATAACTCCAATCATTGTAGAGTGCCACCCTCCAAAGCTCAGTTAGAAACAATGAGATCTTTAGAGAGCACAAGACTGCAAGTGGAGAGAGAGAGAGAGAGAGAGAGAGAAGAGTGAATAGATGCTTGGATGGGGGTGGAGAGTGGCCTTGGGAGGTTTATATGGACTCCCCGAGGTCCAAACTAGCCGTTGGGAATGTTTCCAATGACTAGTTTCAAACTAGAAATGGCTAGTTTGAAACTAGCCATTAAATCCGGACTGATCTAGCCGATCCTGGCCAAGGATTGGGCGATCTAGGCAGATCTGGCCAATCCCTGGTCAGGCTTAGTGGAGTGGGGCACGGGATCAGATCGGTTCGGGTAAAAACCAATCGGATCAGACGATCCATGCCAATCCTGCCTGCCCTGCTCTTTGTTGCTTGATCTCAATCTCTATGTTGATTCCCGGTACCTAGTCTAAATGGTACTACTCTTACTTGAGTTTAACGACAATGGGCAATGAGGAGTTTCTGCCATTCCATTTGATATTTGATAGTGGTTAGTGTTTAACCTGAGCTTCTTTTTATCTCCAGGACAAAGGTTGGAATGACATCTGCTGCAGAAAGCATCACTGAAAGCCTTCGCCGCACTCGTCAACTGATGGTTCAGGTAATGCCTAATATAGCTTGGAGTATACCTTCATCAGTATGTGCACTGGCTCTAATGTTATGTCATTTATGCAGGAGGTGGAAAGAAGTACAAATACATTGATGACTTTTGGTATGTTCATAAATGTATACACATCAGTTAATACTCAGATTTGCTCATGAATACCTTTCCTATTCATGCATCCGTTTTGTCAAGGGAATGCTTTTCGTGGTGACCTGCTTAGAGCCTGCTTTTTACCATAACGATTATTTAGGACGACCACCTGTCCAGTTTTTCCCCCTACATTTCATTATGTTGATCTGGCTGTAGATAGCATATTATTCAATAAGCTGCTTTGGCTCCTGCCACGTAACACACTATTCTATTATCAATGTATTCTTTCTCCTTAGAGTTAACAAATGCATGCACAGTCTTGATATAAGATTATAAATACATCACATTATTTGTATGTTAAAGGCAAGTCATCTTTCGATGTATAGAAGTGAACTTAACCAGGATGATCTGGTGTATAGTTTCTGTTATCTCCTTTGTAAAAGCCTGTAACATGATCACAGATCCACTCATCGGAGAATAGAGCTAATGGAATCGTTGGCAATTCCACGTTTAGTGAAAAGGCCACTATTGATGCAGGAGACGATGAGGGCTGGGAGCTCCTTTATTGGCTTTTATTAGGACTATTTATGGTCCATTATGTTGTTTTTAATTTTCTAGGAATTATAAAAACGTGAATAAGGGAGGGAAAGTCCTAGAGTCAGAGGGGATTCTAAGAGTCAGGAGTTACTCTTTTAAACTCCTTAAATATATATGTTTCTTTTTTAGAAAGATAGAGAAGAATTGTTGAAGAAAAAAAGGATCTGATTTGTGTATTTTTACCTCTGCGACTGAGGTACTTAACTAGTGCGACGCCAGTCCCGTTCCCCCTCCCCGGTGCGACGTCGGGGAAGCTCTCCCTGCCGGTGCGAGGCCGGCAGGATCCCTCTCCCATTCCCCCCTCTTCCCCTTTGTCCCGCATCAAGTTTGGTATCAGAACATACCTCGATCCCTCACTGCGCCGCCGCCCCTGTCGTCGGCTCCAGCAGCGCCGCCGGCCCCGCTGTCGGCATCGCCGTCGCTGCGAGCGCCAGCCCACCTCCACTGCGCCGGCCCCGCTGCCACTGTCCGCACCAGCCCGCCCTCCTCCCACCCCGCCGGAACCGGCGTCATCGTCGCCGCCGGCCTCTGACCTTGTCGCTGCCGCCGGCCTGCTCCACCGCCCCTCTCACCTACCGCAAGCCCCGCTGCCCGCGACGTTGTCGCCCACGGCAGTCGCTGCCATCGGAATCAAAGATGTCGCCGCCGACCGACCTCACCGCCGCTGTCGCTCGAAGCCTCCATCGCCGCCATCGCTGGTCGCCGGCACCGCCGTCTCCACCTCACCCCGTTGCCGCTGGAGCAGCCAAGAACCGCCGTTGCCCTTTCCCCTTCCCTCAACCGCCCCACCGTTGCCTCCCGCAGCCGCTCCCTCTAGCGCCGCCGTCACTAGCTCGTGCCTTCTTTAGTAAACCTGGTCAACTTGGTTGACCTGGTTCAGCTGACTCATTGAGTATTGGGTCCGAACCCAAAATCGCTTGGTTCAAGCCACCCTATTAAAGATCCCAACCAGGCCTTAATTCTACTTGATCTGACCAGCTTCTAGGTGGTCCGAACCACCTGACTCAACCCTAGTCCAAGTCAGGGTGCAACCAAGGTCTGAACCAGGTCTGTGCGGGTTGGTGGGTGGTGCAATTGTAGCACACCATCGGTGCTACGAACTCGTTCGGACTCCGATTCGTGCGCCGTCTGCGCCGTTGGGTTCGTATTGACGAGACTTATCCAGATCCAGTGTGCTGCAATCCCCGGCCTGCCTCATTTTGCGTGCCACTTCTGCATGTATACGAAGACACCGATCGCGCATCCCGAGGCCCGTGTCAGCCGCCTCGATTTGTGAGCCAACCTCTCGGCGCACCTGTTTCACAGCAGCCAGCATCCCGATCTGCCTTGTTTTGCGTGCCGCTTCTGCACGCATATCGATGACACCGATCGCACATCTCGAGGGCCATGTCAGCTGCCTCGATTTGCGTGCCAGCCTTCCAGCGCACTGATTTTGCAGCGGCCGACTTGCCTCGTTTTGCGTGCCGCACTTGCACGCTTTACCAAGACACTTGTGCTTGCCGTTCCAAGTCATTTCGGACTCCAATTCGTGTACCGCTCACACCATCGGGTTCATCTCTACGAGACCGACTAGATTCGGCACGCTAAGTCACCGACTTGTCTCGTTTTGCGTGCCGTTGCTGCACGCATATCAAAGTCATCCTTTGGGCTCCGTTTCTTGCACTGATCGCGTCGTTGGCTTCGTCTCAACAAGACGGACTTAGCTCCAAAGTGGCGCTGCCCCTACGACGCCTCGTTCTGCGGACCACTGATTGATTCTATCAGAATTGGAGCCTTGGGGTAATCTCTTGCAACATGTCTTCCATTTATTTTCGTTTCGCTGTGTTCTTGCCGAATCGAGAATGGATGACATTGATATTAGATGAGAGAGCAAGTGATAATGTGATTCCTCAGTATATTGTTGATTCACTATTGAAGACAGACGAGATTTTTGTAGAAGGTGATAGAGTTTTTGTAGAGTTTTATCGGTGAGTTAAAGGTGTCATCACAGGACACTCCACTACTTATGTGGATGAAGCTTGGTGTACTATAAATCCATGGAGCTCTTCAATTTGCTTGGGTCGAGAGTGGCTATTAGAGTGCCAAGTGACAGTGGATTATGATAGACGTCGATGCTCCCTCGTACACTCTCATCTTGATGGACGTGAGTTCACGTTTCCGGAATCGTCACTTTATTCTCCTAAGGTAATGGAAACACCGTCCAAGTTGCTTGATACAGTCTCGCCAGCTACAAATGATGATCAATCAGATGTGTCAGTTGACACTGAGGGTGCTAGTGTTGATCCTACGGTTGACGATGTTCGGGATACTACTCTATGTATTGAATCTGGACTTCATTTAATGGCGGACGATGTGATTGAGACTAATTCAGTGCCGTTCAGTGAGCCATCAGATAATGTTGTGTGGGACCAGGCACTCATTGTTGAAGCCAGATTTGACTTACTTTCTAAATACTCATTTGATGTTCTGGATGTCCAGTGCGATTCCCTATGCCTTGAGACGTTGCTTCATCTGAGTTTGACTTACTATGGTGTAACTTTGAGGCCTATTGTCAGTGTCACCTTCAGCTCCTCACCCTGAAGATCTATATGCAATTGTATGCCACTGGTCTGTGGCCTCCTTGTTCTTCATATGTCTTTTTCGGCATTTCAAAACTCAAGGACGAATTTTTTCGAATAAGGGGAGATTGATGCAGGAGACGATGCAGGGCTGGGAGCTATTTTATTGGCTTTTATTAGGACATTTATGGTCTATCATGTTGTTTTTAATTTTTTAGGAATTATAAAAACGTGAATAAGGGAAGGGAAGTCCTAGAGTCAGAGGGGAGTCCAAGAGTCAGGAGTTACTCTTCTAAACTCCTTAAATATGTATGTTTTTTTTTGAGAAAGATAGAGAAGAATTGTTGAAGAAAAAAATGATCTGATTTATGTATTTTTACCTCTGCAACGAAGGTACCTAACTGGTGCGACGCCAGTCCCGTTCCCCCTCCTTGGTGCGACGTCGGGGAAGCTCTCCCTGTCGGTGCGAGGCCGGCATGTTCCCTCTCCCATTCCCCCCTCTTCCCCTTTGTCCCGCATCAGGAGGAGGGTAGAAGACATTGAGGAAGACCTAAAATGAGGTGGTTAGATGTAGTTAGAAAGGAATTGGTGTTGCTATATGTTACCTCAAGTTTGGCGTTGGATAAATTAAGATGATGGGACAAGATTCATGTAGCCGACTCCAAATAGATAAGACTTTAATGATGATGATGATGGTTGAAGCTGGAGGGAGGTAGGAATTGTTTTTCTTACTGCAGTGAGTTTAGCCAAGCTATGCATCGTTAGAGCTTATTTCCCTTCACATGAAAACAAGCCACATGTTTTTCTATTTCATCCTACCAAACAAATATCTTAACACCATGAATTTTTAATCATGTAAAACTTCTGGGAGACCCTGTCTGCATGCAATCCTTTTTACGCTTTGTACTACAGCCTGCCAAGCTGCTATGGTTCCAACTCTTCCTCACACATAGCCATGCTGTATGCTGAGCTGCACTGTATGATTCTAAAATCACACTGTTGGCTGATCTGTACTATACACCATCCACTCAGCCATGCAACCAAAATATGAAGAGCAATTGAACACTACCCTTACACTAGGATAGACAAGCCACTTCTTTCAATTCAGTTTTCTAGGATGTGCTTAGCAAGTTGTGGCCCATGGGAGTGCATGGTACCCCATGGGAGTGCATGATACTCTATCATCTGGATACATCTAATTCCTATGTTTTACATTGCTTACTCATTTCTGCTGCTAAAGATCACTTCACCATTAATTGTGAGGAAACTCAGCTTTGATCAAGTTCTTTATTATTCTAGAGGAGTCCACTGGTGTGTTACAGAAGGCAGAGAGTGAATATAAAGGACATCGCTCTTTGTTGATGCGGACTCGTAATCTGCTTACCACAATGCAACGTCAGGATGTTCTCGATAGGTAAATCGTCACATTCTCTGAATGATATTAAGGCTGTCTTATGAACAAGACAAGTAAAATATATGCCTACTTATCACCATTCGTCTCTTGTATTTTCTGAAGAAATAAATCATTGTAACATATATTCACTAGCCTAGTCACTGCTGAAACAAGGCTTAATGTATGAACTTGGACCCCTGGTGAATCAGATTAAATACTGTTGACCAGGTTTGGTGAGCCTATCTCTGGTCTGATTGAGGCTGGTTTTGGGTGCTTTCAAGTGGAATCAGAGTGGAGAAAAGGTTCAGCCATCTGAACAGAAACCCCATAAGATTGTTAGATTTAAATTCTTTCATGAGGCTGGTGTGCCTGCAACTTGAGAGGTGATTAGGAACATTTTCCTGGTTATCGTATAGATTTGGCTTAGGGTCTCTATGTCTTGAGGCATGAAGTACTTTATAGGAGTGATTGGACTGTACTGAAGGCACACAAATAAGTAAAAGACTGTCTAGAGGATAAGTACTTGATAGATTTTGCATTGTCAAAAAGCAGACAAATGTGGTACAGATAGATATTATAAATGTTTTTTGAGGGGGGAGGCTTGGTGCAACAGTAATGTTGCTCCAGTGTGACCTGTTAGGTTATGGGTTTCAAATCTGGAAACAGCTTCTTTGCAAAAGGCAAGGGTAAGGCTGGATACAATTAACCCTCTCCTTCCCTGCAGTGGCAAGAGCGTGGTAGAACTGGGCTGCCCTTTTTCATAGTCATTAATGTTTTTCATGCCATCTTGGACTCTCACCACAAAATGGTTTAAATCTAACATAGAACCACTTGCTGCTGAAACAGGGTGATCCTTGTCATCGGATTTATCTTATTTTCCACTGCCATTCTCTATGTTGTCTCAAAGCGAATTGGGTTGCTTAAGCTGCAGAGAAAGATAACTGCTGCCATCAAGGCGGGAACAGTAGAACCGGAAGATGTGGGGGTTGGAATCCGGACCCTAGGAGCTGGTGCTGACTTGAATCATAGTTCCTCATGTAGAAATTCCTGCAGCAAACATGCACGATGAACTTTGAGTGTTACTGCTCTGGTTAGGATGTATTATTTGTAGGCTATATTTGCCAAAGGTGTCCTTGTTCATGTCAGTTTTGCTTATCAGACTATGGACAAACATCTTCAGTGGAAGTACATCCTTGCCGGCTATTCCTATGTAAGCATTCATCAGATATGATCTCTCGTGCAACTCCCCAGTGGCTTGAGAACGGACGTCCTGATCCAATTCTGACCCCCATAACAAATAGTTAGAACCGCTGTAAGTGGTGCTGCATGCCGATATCTGTGCGAGTGCTTCAAGACAACTGATGTTAAACATATGATAGATCTCTGTCTCATATATTTTTCCAATGAAAGATACATTTATAAGGATGCCCTTATACTTTGAGCATGGATGTTTTAGATTTATGCTTGCATAGATCTTGGAAAAACTGGTTTTAGTCCATGTGTTTGCCAATGGAAATTAAGAACACCTTAATGGCGCTGTGTTTGTTGCCGTTTCGGCAGTGGTGTGACTAGTCTGGCATTGTATTGCGGTTTGTGGATTTTTATTCTTTTTCAATGTAATGAGGGTTGTGAATTCGAAGATATTATCTGTTTAAGTATGGAAGAGTTGCAATTTATCAGAAAAAAGAATTTTACTAAGGCCATTTGGTGTGCCGTGAAATCATGTAAAGCATTATAAAATGTCGTAAAATAAAGCTTTCCTTATGTTTGGAGACTGTAAACTGTTTTGCAGTGCTTGCAATCCATCGGAGTACTGTAAATTGCTATATTTCAAAGTCGCTTGACTTACGTGACACTCCTTATTAACTAAAGTTTTGATTCAATCTAAAACCAACAAAATTGGCGGTTTTAAAACTGGTGATCTTAAGTTAGGGACTTTGTTTTAACATTGATGATTTCAAAATTGTTTTTTATGATGTTTTACATCAAATTAAATGACTCTTAAGAGAAATATTGAGCTCATTACTGAAGATAACAAGTACCCCTCTTCGTCAGAGAGGATCTATGAGTACTTGGAAATTGCACTGTCCGTCCAGAAAAGAAAAGAGAAAATATCATTTTCCATTACTGCATCTACGTTTTAAAACGGACATTAAGCGCACGTGTCCTTCCAAAGAAAAGTTCATATGCATATGTTGTCTGCTTAAACTTTTCATATTCAACTTCATAAGTTTTTGATATCACAAAGAACTCCTCCTAATCTAATTATTTATAACCAAGTCTCTACAATTACAAGTTTCTTATGCAATACTTTTAGAGGCTTTTTTGTAACATTCTAAGGCTTTGCATCAATTCACGGGAGATTGTGAGGGTTTATAAATAAATAGTTAGATTAAAAGATCTTATTTATAAATATACTATTTTAAGGATTAGCACATAATTATATCTAATTAAGATGGATATACACAGAGAAAAAATGAATAAATCTGGCACCGTTTACATCCCTAAATCACCCCATTTTGTATTGCAGTTAGAGTGTATGCGAGTATCTACATTTGATCCGTTTCAAGAATGATAGAGCAAACACAAGAGATCTTCTCTTTTAGAGTATCAAGAGACAAGATCATCTGGATCTCATTTTCTTCGTCCAAGTACACCCTCACTCACATGAGTTAAAAGGCGAATCTAATATTATACCTATACCATATGATCAAAGGACTAATTCACCTCTTCTCTGTGTGAGTGAGAATATATTGAAGAACATGAAGAGGATGAGACTTTGAGAATCTCATCTCTAAGACACCATCAAGAGTGTCCAACCAAAACAAAGAACATCTCTCTAAGCAAGAAGCCAGAAGTTCTTGTGGGTCTTGGTGTTGAGGACGTAGCCGGCGTTCTGCCCCTTCTTCTGCACTCCCACGCACAGGCATTTGCTGTTCTCTATCAGGTATTCCGCCGTGTCCATGCTTTTGCTGTAGGATCCCCCACCAAGCCTGCCCCTGCATGTCACCGTGAACAAGGCGTCAGAGGAGCAAGAAGAACTAGGGTTTGCCGTACCGGTTTGACTCGGGCGACTCGTACCGTATCAGGACGGATCTAAGTCGGTGCAACTCGATCGAATATGTACGATATGACCATGTGACTCATACAAGTCGGCATGAGTCAACCCAACTCGTACCGGATCATAGGAGATCCGAGTCAGTCCGACTCATCGAGTCGGCGAACCTTGAAAAGAACAAACAAGGGGTGGCTTGGGTTCAACAAGAATATTAGAATCCTTCGAATTTGAAAATTATTGGCGTTAAGTCAAATCACTAGAAATGAAACTTTTGATTTTGAGTGTAGCTGTCGTCAAGGAAGAATAAAATTAGAATTCTTTTGTCAAATAAAAAAAATCTTGATTTTTAGATGTTTGACATTTTATGCCGATTTGAATATAAAGAATTCAAGTATTTTGGTATTTCATGTCAATCTTAGTGGCAATGTTGACATGAGTATATATTTTCTTAAAATCATAATAACAATTTTAATATGAAATTATCCCTAAAATTTTAGGTAAGGACTATTCATGTGTAATAGCAATGCCATCCAAAACAATAAATATCAATAAAATTATTATTCCCATTTGATAGTCATTACATATCTTTATGCAGGATAACAGTATTTTATCTCTATTAAAATTCAAAATCAACACTATAATTAAGGGGTTTGTATGCAAACACATATAAATAAATGGAATTCTTACGTTTTAACTCCTACGTTTTAACCCTTCCAATCTTGATATTTTACAAATAAGACAATCTCCCGTGAATCAGTAAAAGGCCTCCAAAAATTACAAATAAGCTACTGAGTAAGCCCTTAAAAAAGGTTTATTGATAAGAAAGTTGTGATTATGGGGGGCTTATTTGTCAATAACTCGATTAACAGGACTTATCTGTAATACCAAAAGTGTAAAAGGACTAAATAAAATACCAAACAAAGCGTGCATGCTCACCACGAGCGGCGCGGCTGGCCGATCACCAGGAGGTCCACGCCGAGGGCCTTGGTCTGCGACAGGATGGTGGACGCCTTGCCGTTGTCCTCCATCTCCACCCTCTCCACGTTCACCTCCATCTGCGGCTGCGCCTGCTTGCACCTCGCCCTCATCCCGTCCAGGAACTCCCGCCCGCCGCCCGCCCCGTCCGCCGGCGGGAGCGCACCCCCGCCGCCGGTGGGCGCCCGCCGGAGGAACACCGCCAGTGGCCTCCGCCGTGGATTGTGCGGCTCCACGTGGAGGAGGACGAGCTCGTCGTCCTCGAGCACGGCGTGGGTCAGCGCCCACTGCAGCGCCCCGGCAGACTCGCGCCCGGGGTCGGCCACCACCATCACCCGCCTCCGGGCCGACGCCGCCGGAGCTGGCAACCCCGGCGGTGCTTTCGTCCGCATCGCCCTGGTCCTCCTCCTTCAGGCGACGGCGGTGGCGGCGGCGGCGGCCCTGGACGTCGTGGGTTGCAGGGGTATCTGGAAGCTGTTGTGGCGGGTATCGCCTGCGAAGCCCTGAGGGCCGCGCCCTTCCGCCCACAAACTGTTCGGTATAATGCCGTTACGGGTCGGCGGCGCTCCTTCGCCTTTGGCTGTTTCCCCTGGCGAATGCGGACGTAGTGGGCTTCCGTTGGGCCCGCGCCCGTTTACGCGGTCAGACAACGGTAACAGCCTCCTCGTTGCGGCGCGTGGCGTAAAGGCCCGGCCTTTTCGGTGCTTTCTCTCTCTCTCCGCTAGACGATGGGTAGAGAGAGCTCGCCCTGCACATTCGCCTCGCGGAGTCAGACATAGGCAAAATTTCCTCCCGTTTCAATTTTCTTTTATATAATAAAGTGACTTTATTGGAGGCTTTGATTCTTGGGTTCGCATCAAAATTTCTCCTTTTCCTGAATCCAGTGCCTCCTTGGTATCCAAAAATAAGTGTTTTTTTTTTCTTTTTCCCCTTATATTTGATATACAGAGGAGAATTTTAGCTGATGTTTGGATATTCGGTGGCTAATAGATCTGAATGGTTGTTGTGTTGTACAGGTTGTGCCTTCCTACATGGACTCCATCAGAGGACAAAGTGGCATCCAGATGCTGATAACTGCAGAACAGGAAGCCCAACAAGTTATCACTCGCGCCAGAAGTAGTAATAATCCACCATCCTAGTCCTGGGAGTTCTTTTCTTGTAGTGCATTAGCATGTTCATCAGTAACTTGCCCGTTACAGTTTCAGATATCAACAAAATAAACGTTAGATGTGCAAAGTAGAGAAAGGGACTTTTTTTTCTCTCTTAATGTATGTTTTTTTTTATTATAATGCAGAGAATAGCTTAACTTTTCTTTCCCTTTTTAGTTGTTACTACAAGAGTAAGAATACTAGTTTACTGACGGTTATAATGCAGAGAATAGCTTAACTTTTCTTTCTCTTTTTAATTGTTACTATAAGAGTTAGAATACTAGTTTACTGACGGTTATAATGCTATTTTCGTTTTGTTGTAGTGAAAATGGCAAGGTTGAAACAAGCAAAAGATGAAGCTGACCAGGAAGCTGCAGCATATCGTGCTTCTCTGGAGGGAGAATACCAAAGAAAAGTCTCTGAGGTGGTATACGTTCTTGCTTGCCAGAATTTTATGTTTTCCAAGTACAAACTGAGGGAACAACGCAGCCAGCAGGAACCTCACTCGATTCCAGTGAACACTTAGATTTCCATGAAATCATTCATTGCAAACCTCAGAAATTAGCTTCATTTCCCATAATTAAGATTTATGCGTATGCATACATGCATACAGTAATTCATCTGTCATTTAGAAGTAGGATTAACTCATTGTGCCATCATTTCTGCTCCCAAAACTGTTCCTGCTTCCCATGCCCACTCCTACTCTGAAGAAAGTTTGATAGCAAGTTAGAAGATCCTCCATTCCTATCTTGTTCCCATTACCTCTCCATAGCTGCTCTGTGCTTCTAGATCAGTCATTAAGAAGATCCAAAGATTGAATGCTTTAATTTCGAGTTACCTCTTTCATTGATCTTTGATCTTTCTCAGGGAACAGGAAATTCGAGTTCGAGCATGAAAAGGATAGAAGAGGAAACGTACCTTAAGATCCAAGGGTTGAATGATGCAGCTTCCAATGTTTCTTCTGTAGTGGTGAGCTTGCTGATGGACCACATCACAACCATTAAAACTTGATATAGGTCAGAAATGCTACATTTTGGACTATTCAGAGTGAGAATAAGAGGACTTCTTTGCTTTATATTGGTTTCAGTTAGCAATTTTAGATCTGTGTGACTCAATCAAGATGGATTACAGTTAGATTATACTGGATCTAATTCATGTGCTCTCATATTCCTCCAATGAGGCCCCTCATTGCCCATGCTATCACCGCTGGGCAAGAAGTTGGTCGAGGTTGTGGATTCAACATCCATGGCAGGGATATTTTGACTAATTTAACAGGGGTGATGGTATTTTATATTGTAGAATACAGAGCAGCATTCTTGACACATGCCAATTGATTGCGACTGATGTTCTTTACAATTGCACATGAATTCAATAAACTTGTTTGCCTTTGCTTTCCTGTGTCTGTGAATCCTAGAAAAAGAATGTACGTTCCCTTATTTCTGTGCAATAATATCTTCGTTTTTTTTTTTAAATTTATAAGTAGATGTAAATGAGGGATTTCCTGGAAATAACTGAGAGAAGGAAATGGTAGAGTCCATGCAACACATCTCTTTAGGAAAAAGAAAACAAGGGTTTGGTTGCTTTTATTATGAAAGGATTTCATGAAGACCTAACCTCTTCTATCTCCTTCCTTAAAAATAGGAGAAATGAATCTAAATATACCGCAAGTCTTGTTTTCTCTCTAAAACTCAAAATTGAGAGAGAAATGGTTAAAAAAATGCATTCAAACACCTTATAAGCCAATCAAGTTGAGTGGAGTACAAATAATGTAAATCCTCCTTCCTCACCCTTGGTTCTCTCTTTTGATTTTTTCCTCTCAGAAAATATTAATTTCAGTATTAATATTATACACTTTAAAAATATTAGTAAGAAATTAATATTCCAAACGAACAGAGTATAACATATATTTTTTTAATTTAATGTCGTAGTATGCCATAAATTTCATATACCACTAGTTATGCAAAGTATCATGACACGTTGTAATGCGTCAGTAATATGTTTTCTGGTTTAATCTGCCTTGTTATACCATGATTACGTACACGATAAACCGTGCAAAGCAAAGTGTAACATTCTCTCTAAAATTCAATTTGATTTGATATTAGGAGTTTTAGCATACACCCTTGAAATAAACTGTATTTGTATTTATACTCCCAACGCTTGTGTTGTTTTCAATACCTTTAAAATCTCAAAATGTTGCAACTATCCTCCTCTTTCAAAATGCTGTTAAGTCAAATTCAAAGATCTTACATATACATCTCTAAATTGACTGATACTTTGCATATATACTCTCACTGAAATTTTATATTGTATCCTTTTGATGTTATCAAGATTTACGAAATCTTTTTGGCATATTCAATTAGAGTTCATGTTATTTTGACAGAGGGGCATAACTGCAACATTTTTGAGATTTTAGGGATATTGAAAATAATATTTGTGAGTTGAGGGTATAGATATAAATATGATGTATTTCACGAGGTATATATGTAAACATTCCTTTAATATTGTACACTTGTAGCATTCATCTTGATCTCACAGAGGCTAGAAGGGTTGGGATCACTTCAGTGGATGGGTGGATGGTTTCTGCGGTTTTTGTTGCCCATTCGACATGTCTACTTCGCAGATTCAAGGCAGTGAAGACTATCAATTTCCCTTTGGCACTCATCGTCGTCCTTTTTTACAATTGTGTGATCTCATATGGTCTTCAAACTTGACAGAGTTTAAAAGAAAATTCTTGGGCATCTCATTTTAAGATTGGATGATCGAGAATGGATGAGACCAGTTGGAGCAGTGGCTTTAGTAGCATGAAAGTAGGGAATCAGTAGCCCCACTGCCTCGAACCCACATGAATAGACATGTTGGGTGGGCAATCGGATCTGCGGAATCCTCTCCTGCTCACTGAGGTGACCTCGACTCAACTAGAAGACAAGTGTGTTTTTGAAGCGGTCACCTTCAAGTCTCTATTATTTAATTCTCTCTTTTGTGAAGGGAAACAACTGATCAGAATCTTCCCCACGTGGTGTAATGCTTCACCTAGCACCATGTGGTCATAGACAATAACATTGCTTTAGAAAAGGGTTGAAGCAATATTGCTTGTTGAAATGAAAACTTGAGGATTTTCTGTTTCCCTATTCGCATTCCTGGATTAGCATGGATCGAGCTCTCTTTTTTTTATTTTTTGACCAAAGAAAGGGTTGAAATCATTCATTCAAGTTGAAGAGAGTTCGAGTACATAATTAGCAATAACAGAGACAACATAGCTAGGAAGGTTAGGCTGTTCCCAGGTTACATTCAGGAAGGTAGTAGACTCTAGCTTAGTAACAGCATGAGCAGCTTTGTTGCCCAATCTAGGAGTGAATTCAGATGAAGTCTTGATTTCTCAGAATGAAGATGCACTTATCAGTAATGTTTTTTACCTTTCCAAGGAGGGGTCTTAATTAGGAGTGCTGAGCTGATGAAGGATCGTGCATCACCTTCGACAGTGACTGGTCCACCAGTCTCTTGAGCCAATTCCAGAGCCAAAAGCATTGCAAATGCTTCCACTACAGTTGGATTAGTAGAGTGGATAGATTTGCTTGAGTAGCAAACAAGGGTTCCCATATGATCTCTTTAGACAATACCTGTTGCTCCAAATTCCTAGCCAATTGCCCCATCAAAATTAATTTTGTATGAACCTAGAACTAGAGGAAGCCAAGTTATGTTATGAGTTGGGATTCTGTACTTCTCGTTTGGGGGCCTCTAGCTTGCAAGATGTCTAGAACTGAAAATCAGTTAAGGCTCTTTTGGCAGTGATATAAGGAGAGGTATGCTTACTATCCATTACAAACTTGCACTTAGCTTTCCAAATATGTCATATTATAGAGAAACAGATGGAAACCATCATCCTATCCTTGGAATCTTTGGCGTAGGGTGGAATGACCCATTTTATAACTTTATCTACTAGGCCTCTAGGATCCAAAGATGCATGGTAATTTAGAGGGGAAGCTTTCCAAACAGCACGAGCATAATCACATTGAAAGAGCAGGTGATCCACAGACTATGGGGATTGGGAGTAGAGTTGACAAGTACTTGTAGACACGCTAATTTTGACGTCATTTCGAGTAAATTTCATATCATATAATAATGCCTCAGAATGGTCTGATAATTAATCATTGATTAATTTTTATTAATATTTTTGAGTGTCGGGTTGAACAGACATGTTTAAGTTAATCAATTGAATTGATTTTAATTCAAATTTCAGTTAAAATATGAAGAAAGTCTAAAAGGCGTCGACCCATGTGGACGCCATTTAGAGTTTATTCCTATTTTAATGTTTAAATTTGAATTTTAATTAATTGATTTATTAACTAAAAGGCGTCTGTGAAAGTCGACGCGTTTTAGGTTTCCTAAGCTATTTTAACTTCTCTTCCGGATGTTTATCCTTATCTTAATTAGGGTAAAAGACGTCTACACACGTGGACGCGTTTTAGCTAATAAAGATAAAGATAAGTTTTCCCGGATATTTATCCTTATCTTAATTAAATCTGAAAGGCGTCATCCAGGGTGGACGCGTTTTAGATAATTACAGATAAAGATGAATTAATCAGTAATTATCTGTCGGTTAAGGTAGATAAATCCTAGATTTTTCTATGTTAATCGCGAACGCAGAAAATGCCTATAAATACCTTGCATCTCAAAGAGTTAAAAAAAGAAGAGAGAGAGAATTATTGAGCCGCAGCGTTATAGTGATTTGGAGATCGAAGCAACCACGTCGGAACGCCGGAGCGCTGCCATTTCCAGAAGACGGCATCCCTTTTCCAGATCTTCATCTTTCAAGGCTTCTCCAACTGGGCATAAGTTTTCATTTCTGAATCTCAATTACATCCTTTATTAATCTCATTCTCATACTCACTTCATGCAACACACATCACGTCATCTATCTTCCAAAACCCATTTGTTTTAAAGGGGTTTCAAAGTCATTTAAACAAGTGAGTTGCTGTTTATACATGTTTATAATCATGGTTAGCTTTGATATTATTTCTATTTAGATTCTCATCAGTATTTCTTCTTTATTTTTCTGTCTCTGTCTCTGCTGCACTCAACAACCTCAACAAGAGATCAAAAGAGGGAAATCAAGCACGAAGCTAGGAGAACTTCTGGACAATCCTCAACATTCAACAGCAAGAACAAAAGAACAAAGAGGCTCTCTTTCTTCAGCCGGCTGAAGGAGGGGAACCAAGGACTCATTCTTCCGCGTTTAAACAGGTAGGCGATCAAATTTCTTTTGAAGCTTTTTAGTTAAAAGTTTCTGGCGATCACTGCACCTTAGTTGCATTTTTTTTTAATAGGTTAATTTACTCTAAACAACATAGTTTTTCACATAAATCACACGAGCAATTTTTCAGCACCTACAGCTCTTTTTGGCGATCACGGTGGGACTTGGTCTCGCCGTCTTTTAATTTCTTTTGTTCTTGCTATTATCATACCGGGCACCCACGGTGCACCATTTGTGTCTTTCGACACGTCCTCACCAATTGGTGAGTGTTTAGTTTAATTAGTTTCCCTCGTGCACCATGTGCACACCCCAGTGGCAAGATCTTGCCTCCCCTTGATTAGTTCAAAAAAGCTGTTTTTTGTGATAAAATGATGTGTGATTGCGTGATTTCTTAGTTGTTTAGTTAGTAAATCATCCTATTTAAAATCTGAAACTAAAAATCTTTGCATGAGTCGATTGTTTACTGTATTTTACCCTGTTTAAGGAGGATTCGACCCAGAAAATCCTTCTGGAAATCTGTTTCTGCGAACTAAAAAGCGTCCAGGAACAGCGACGCGTTTCAAAACCGCGTCAGCACTCCTAGACGCTTTTTAGCCTCCAGGTTTTCTCTGCTGTTTGCATCTGTTTCTGCGAAATAATTAAGTTCTGTGTTGAATAGCGTCGACCATCATCGACGCGATTCAGACAGTTTTTAGTTATTTTCCAGGCTTTCTCTGCTGTTTGCATCTGTTCTCTGCGAAAGAATTAAATTCTGTCTTGAATAGCGTCGACTATAATCGACGCGATTCAGACAGTTTCTTAATTATTTTTCAGTTTCCAGATTTCTGTGTTGAGTGCTAGCTACCCATTACTTTATTAAGCATTAGAGACCATCCAGGTCGCAGGGCATACGCATTGAGGCTAAAACCCTCCTCTTCTTAGGAACACATTACTCGACGTCAGCAACTCTCTCTGATTGGGTTGGTCCCTTGATCAGACTAGAGAAGTTGACGTTGAGACCTCCATAAGTCCCCAAAATCAAGGTATTCCTCCTTGATCATCGGGCTGGTTGTACCAATTGAAGTCCCGGCTAGATTCCGAAAGCGTTGTGAGAGAGAACCCTAGAGAATAACGGTGGAAATCAAACTGAAACTAGGATCCTTCCCTGAGCGAAATTGTGGTTTAATCCAATTCAAATAACTCAACAAGGAATCCTGAAATCACGTTAAGCATCCACTTATTTGATTAATCTCTGCACAACTTGTCTGATTAAATCTTTGAAAAGGGAATCTAATATCATGTTGCTGCGATCAGGCAGAGATTTGAGTATGGTCCAAGACGCCATTATCAACTACGAGGGAGATGCTAATGCCCCTCGCAATTCAGATTTCAACTACGAGAACGGGAGAGATGCTGATGCCTCTCGTAATTCTGTCCCCATTCCAGTTCGACATGACGGAAATGTCCGAACTTCTCTTTTTCATCCGCACGATCAATATCATGATCTTCCTCCGCATGAATATGCGATTCCTAATCCTGACCTAGAGGGGGACATGAATCAGCATGATCCCTCACCCTCCGATCCTATGGATCTTGTCAATGCCCTGGGAGTTCTTGCCTCCCGACTGGACCCTCAGCAGTTCGAAGCGATCCAGTCTATCCTGAAGGGGAAGGCACCCATGCAGCCTGCCGAGCCGAACCCTATGGCTCCCCCCGTTGTAACTCAACAACCTCCTCCTCCTCCTTATATCCATCAGGCCATGGAAGGCCTTCATCTTACTTCTCGGCCAACTGGGCCACAACTTTCATCATCTAGGCAACCGGCTAGACCGCAGACGCCCATTTATCAAAATGCCCTCGGGCATGGCGGAAGCTCTGCCGGACCTCATCCTTATTATCCTCCTTGTCCGACGTACTCTAGGCAGCAGGCCTATCAGGTACTTCCACCTCCTCCTCCTCCCCAGGCAGATCTGACCACGCAGACGTTGCTGGCCAAGATGGAGCGCATGGATGAACAGTTCAACAATCTTCAGAAAATGATGGGGGTTAAAGCTGTGCCAGAAATCAATTTACCGAGCCTGCCAGTATTCCATCTGCCACCCTCTGAAATGCCAGTGTATCGAAAGTATAACGGTACTGGTAACCCCTTCACGCACCTGAAGGAGTTCATGTACGAATCCTCTTTCTGGCAGAATGATAAGAGGTCATTGGCTTTCTTGTTCAGGAGATCCCTAGAGGGACCAGCCCTCGAGTGGTTCTTTTCTTTGGAACCCTCCGAAGTAGAGGATTACGGTATCGTTTCACGCAAATTTATCCAACGATACCAGGACAGAGTTGCACCCTCCTTGTCTATCACGGACCTCATTGCAGAAAAGATGAAACCGGATGAGGAGTTTGTCAGTTTTGCTGACAGGTGGCGGGGCCTGGCTGAAAAAGTGAAAGATCACTTGTCCGAATCCGAACAAGTGAAAATGTTAATTTCTAACGCCACGCCCCAATTCAAGCTAGTCCTCTCCTTGAACAATTTGACTAATATGGCGGAGCTCTATGAAAGAGCCCGGTATTGCCAGAATGCTTTCAAGGACGCTACGTTCTCTAGCGTCTTTGATCCTCACAGACCTAACATGCCTCCACCTCGGAAGCCTGCCGTGCGGAATTCTCCTAGTACAGGTCCGACTACTGAGGGCACGCTCTCTCACGAGCAGGTCAGTACCATGAACAATAACTCGCCCCAGTTCGTGAGGAACCAGCAGCAGTACCAGAGGCCACCACAGCCGAGCCAACAGGGGTACAGACAGCAGCAGAACCCCCATTACCAACAGCAGTACCAGCGGCCCCAGCAGCCAAATCAAAACCAGCAACAGCTACAGCAACAGCCGCAACGGCAACAGTAGTATCAACAGTAGCCTCAGCAGCAGTATCAGCAGCAACAACCACAGTATCAGCCGCGTGCACCGCCGGCATACCACAATGTCCCTCCTCCTAGTGACTACAACCAGCAGAGGAGACCTCCAGGCCCGAAAAGGGCAGAATACCCGGCCCTCCCAGAATCCTTGGCGGATATCTTCAGCGCTTTAATGACAGCTAATGCCTTAGTTTTGCCAAGGGAGAAGGCCGTCTGGCCTCAGAATGCCGATACGTCCAGGTATTGCTACTTTCACAGGCAACCTGGGCATACCATTGACACCTGCTTCCAATTCAAAGATTATATCCATGATCTCAACGAGCAGGGCGGCATTGACTGGGAAGAAATGAAGAAGTACATAACAGCCCTGAAGGCGAGGAGACCGCAGCAGCAGCAGCAGCAAGCAAGACCACCGGCACAAGTAGCAGCACCACCCAACATGGGCATAGTGCAGAATCCACTCCCGGAGCACCAGAACCAAAACCAGGTTGCTCCCATTCTGACGAACAGCCAGTCTGAGGCTGGTCGTGGGCAGCAGTGGAGAGTAGAGGACTCTTCCTCTCTTTGTTCAACGGGTCACGTTCAAAGTACCGCAGAGCGACCACCACGCCGCACCATCCACATACCAAGACCACAACCCGTTACCATCACCCCTATACCCACACCTACATATCACTCACCCACGCCCAATAACCCATTACCACTACCCGCCTTCCTTAGACCCATTACGCCCCGCACTCCTACGCCTTCACCATATAACCCCCCGCAAACTAATAACGCGCCTCTTTTACCATCTAGGCCATTATTACGCGCACCATTTCCTACTTCGCCCGCTACCACCACCACCTATTCAGATATGCCTTTACCATCTAGACCGCTATTACGCGTACCATTCCCCACTTCACCAACCACTTACCCATCCACTATCCAACCCTCTAGGCCTTTAATCCACACTGCGCCATCACCACCTAACCCTACGCCATCACCTACATACCAACCCTCTACGCCATCCGCACCATCCAACCCTGCGGTACTTAAAGTGTCACCCGGATCCTCCACGGTTGAGGAACACGCGCTCCGGAGTGGAAGGATTTTCAACAAAGTCTTTCCTCAGTCCACGGTTAGAGACGGCCCATCACAGCCGACTGAGGAAGCCCATAATGAAGAGAGTGCACCAGGCACTCAATATGACTTGTTGAAACACCTGGACCGGACACCGGCACGGATCACTATACTCGAACTGATCAAAAGATCCAAAAGTCACCAAGAAGCTTTAATGGAATATCTGCAGAAGGTGATGGTCAATGAAGACGTGCCGGTAGAGAAGATTGCAGCACTACTAGTTCCTCAGGGGGATCAGCCCTCCATAACATTTCATACATCGGAACTAGCACCGCCAGCAGCCAGAAGCATGGCCCTGAGTATTACGGTCAACATCTGTAAGAAGGCCGTTGATGCATGCCTGGTCGACACAGGGGCTTCGATCAATGTTCTACCTCCGAAGACCCTGGAGTTATGCGGTGTGCCCAAAGAGAAATGGCTGCCCAGCCCCATATCAGTAACAGCATATGACAATTCTACCCGTTCCCCTCTGGGAATGGTCTATTTAAAGGTGGAGCTGGGCCCTGTAAGTCATGCAGAGGTCGAATTTCACATCCTGGAAATCGACCCTTCCATAAATGCCATTTTAGGTCGTCCTTATATTAAAACTCTCGAGGCGATTCCTTCTACGAATCATCAATGCCTCAAATTTTCTTACAAAGGACGAATAATTAAAGTAACGAGCATGCCGATCCTTGTTGCTGCTCATTCCTTGAACCTTAAATCTGCTGTTTTACCTGGCCGACAACCTTTTCTGTCGGTATTACAGGTCTACCGTCCAGTGGCTGATCCTCTGAAAGCCGCTACTATTTCTCCATATCCGTTAGATGCTATCAAGAGGGGGAAGTGCATGAGTACCCCAGGATGGAGGATCATGATGAAGAACGGCTACGAGCCTGGGAAAGGTCTGGGCACACAATTGCAAGGCAGGACCACTCCTGTCAGAAATCATCGAGCGGCACCTGGAAGTGGTCTGGGCTATAGGCCAATAAAACTGAAGCAAGATCCGGTTCAGAAAGCAGAAATCAAAGAAGGCCCGAAAATCTGGGAGGCAATGTCTACGCCACTCAAAGAAGGCCGAGATCCCCTAACATGGACCCTGTGTACGCACTTCGTGAAAGGGCCCATACTTAGCTATGACAATACGGTAGTCATTACTTCCTGTTTTGACTTCCATGATATATATGGGAGGGATTTGGCCAGACATTGCTCTGAACTGCTTACATACCAATCCTTGGAGGCTCTGCGGCCTATGAAAAGGAGGAAATTTCATGACCCTGAATGTGAATGGTACAGGTGGTTCGATCTGAGGGACCTGTACATTGCACTGAACAGACTATTTCTGGATCTTGCAGAACCTAAGTGGCCGCCGCATATTGATGAACTGATTGAAAGCCCTGGTGCCATATTTGACAAGCAGATACTGCTATCTGAAGAAACCGATGAAGGGGAGCCGGATGACCCATATCAAGCTGGTTATACAACAGATCTGCTCTGGAGGGGGACATATCCTTCACATGTCTTCATGCTCCATACTCTTTTTCGCACACTGCTTTTGACCCCGACTTGGTCGCGGGTCATAATTGAAGATATTCCACGGGCTCCGCCCGTCATGATTACTCTGTCCCCTCGGGAGATCATACCACAACCTCCTCTCGATCTAGAGAGGTTGTATGATCTAATCTGGGACATATTACTATATGATCCCCCTAATCCTTTGGCCTTGGTGCCACTTCCTCTGTCTGATTCCCCTCCCATTTATATTCATTCCTGCTTTATGTTTAATTCTTTCATTTTCCAAAAAAAAACGCCAATTTGGCAACAAATTCTTCCCAAATCCTCATCGAGGAAACATCTTACTTGTCCGATTGCACCCCGCCGCGCGGGTCCTTCGGTCAAGATTCTCTCTTAGATTTACTCTGTCCCTCCACTCAGGAGGATTCTCTTGTATTTCCACTTGTATCCCAGGATTTTCATCCTGCTTCGTCTTCGTTAGGTTATGATAGTGAAGTTAGGCAGTCTAGTCAGGTTAGGAAGTCTAGGAAGCCTAAGGGTAGGCAAATTCCAGATAGATACCTCCAGGACTTAGCTGATAAGTGCTCTTCTTGTTCTTTAATCCCTCAGCTTTTAGAAAATCCAATTCAAATGCCAGAAGATTGTATGGACGATGAGTTAGTTAATGATGGGTACGGGGTATATGAATTAGTACATGAAAAGGACCCCATTGAGGAAGACGACGAGGACGCAGCTGAGGCATATGCCAGTGGAGTAAAGAGATTCGATGAACCCTCAGCTGCCGTGGAAGAGCCTACCAAAGAAATTAATTTAGGGACTGAAGACGAACCTAAGGTTGTCCTCGTCAGTAAAAATCTTTCTTCAGAGGATGAGAACGCAATGGTACAAGTACTCAAGGACTATAAGGACACTTTCGCCTGGAGTTATGAGGATATGCCGGGGTTAGACTCGTCTTTAGTTGAACACAGATTGACATTAAAGGACGGAGTTAGCCCGGTCAAGCAGAAGTTAAGGCGATTCCACCCACAGATGGCTTTAAAGATGAAGGAAGAGGTCGATAAGTTGCATAAAGCCAAATTTATTAGAGTTGTCCTTTATCCACAATGGGTGGCCAATATAGTCCCGGTTATGAAGAAGGACGGAAATGTCAGAATTTGCATCGACTTCCGCGATCTGAACCGGGCGTGTCCTAAAGATGATTTTCCATTGCCTCATATTGATGTACTCATCGATAACACTGCTGGTTATGAGACGTTATCATTCATGGATGGATTTTCAGGATATAATCAGATTAAGCTGGCAGAAGAGGATCAAGAGAAGACGTCATTCACTACACCTTGGGGAACATATTGCTATGTCGTTATGCCGTTTAGGTTGAAGAATGCTGGAGCCACTTATCAGAGGGCCATGATGGCAATATTCCATGACATGATGCATATAGATCTGGAAGTGTACGTGGATGACTTGTTGGTTAAATCGAAAACAAAGGCTGAGCATGCCAAAATTTTGGCAAGGGTATTAGAAAGATCGAGAGAATATCAGTTAAAGATGAACCCCAAGAAATGTGTATTCGGGGTATCTTCAGGAAAATTGCTTGGATTTATCGTCAGCAAACGGGGAATTGAGATTGATCATAACAAGGCGAAGGCTATTAGAGAAATGCCACCTCCTAAAAACTTGAAAGAGTTGAGAGGATTAATCGGGAGGTTGCAATTTATTCGCCGTTTTGTCTCCCAGCACTCACAAAGGTGTAAGCCGTTTTACGAGCTTACCAAGCCGGGAGTCAAATTCGATTGGGACGATAAGTGTCAGGAGGCATTCGATGGATTGAAGGACTATTTAGCAAGTCCTCCTGTTTTGAGACCACCATCTCCAGGCAAACCATTGATACTTTATATTTCAGTCCTGGATGATGCAGTGGGGGTTGTCCTAGCACAAGAAGATAAAGAAGGAAAAGAGAGGGCAGCCTACTATCTCTCTAAACTTCTCAACCCCGCTGAACAGAGATATACGGCGATGGAGAAAACATGTGCAGCATTGGTCTGGGTTGTGCAGAAATTAAAGCATTATTTTCTGGCCCATGAAGTCCATCTCATCGCTAGGATGAATCCGATCAAATTCCTCCTAGAGAAATCTGTTCTTACTGATAGGTTAGCACGATGGCAAAGCTTTCTATCTCAATTCGACATCATCTACATTCAGCAGAAAGCGATCAAGGGCTATGCCATAGCAGAACATCTTGCTCATCATCCCCTTCCTAGATTTGATCCAGTGCGATCAGAGTTTCCGGAAACTGATGTCCGTAAATCAAATCAGAGATGATATGTGGACTCTGCATTTTGACGGAACTCTGAATTCTCATGGAAAAGGGATCGGCATTGTTCTGTTATCACCTGAAGGTATCACCATTCCACAAGCCTTTCAGCTTGATTTTCCAGTCACAAACAATATAGCTGAATACGAGGCACTCCTTGCTGGTCTCGAGGCTGCTCATTTCTATGGTGCCACCAAACTCAGGATTGTAGGTGATAGCCAACTGATTCTTCGCCAAGTGCTGACCAAGTATCGAACTCTTGATCCCAAGCTCAAGCCTTATCAAGAGCTTACTTCTGCTTACTCAAAGCTTTTCACGAAATTGATCTTTGTCCATGTCCCTAGGAATCAAAACATCTTAGCTGACGCTCTACCTTCACTTGCATCATCTCTTGATTTTCCAATCAGCAAACAATCCGAATCGATCATAGTTCATAGGCGTCTTTCACCTGCCGTGAAAGACCCTTCATTCCTTAGAACTAAGGAGAAATTGCTGAAGAAAGTCAGAGACGGAGATATCATTGAGAAAAGAGAAATCATGTTAATGGAGCTGTTAGAAGAGATGGATGATGAACAGAAGCCATGGTATTATGAAATTGCAAAATATTGTGAAGATCAATCATATCCTGAGGAAGCTACAACTGAGGAGAAGAGAGCTATCAGGAGAGTTGCTCAAAGATACATCCTAGTTGGGGGAGCACTGTACAAGAGAGGTTTTGATGGAGTTCTTCTTAGATGTCTAGACGAAGATGAGCTTTGGAAGGTTATGGAAGGAGCTCATAGTGGAGTTTGTGGTGGTCATGTCAATGGACAGATGTTAGCAAAGAAGATCCTTAGACAAGGATTTTATTGGCCAACCATGGAAGAAGACTGCGTAGGATATGTTCGTAGGTGTGCTAAGTGTCAACTTCATGCCGATAAAATTCATTCTCCTGCATCTTCACTCCATCCTGTTTCTTCCCCATGGCCTTTCTCCATGTGGGCTTTCGACATTATTGGACCTCTTGGTAACCCAGATTCCGGCATCAAGCAAAAATCTTTCATTCTCACGGCAACGGAATACTTCACCAAGTGGGCAGAAGCTGAAGCGTATGTGGAGATCAAAGCATCAACCGTCTGCAAGTTCATCATGAAGAACATCATCACCCGATTTGGAATTCCAAGCACCATCGTCACCGACAACGGACCGCAGTTCGTGTCACAGGAATTGAAGGACCTCTGTAACAGGTATAAAATTGCATTGCATCATTCATCTCCTTATTATCCGCAAGGCAATGGCCAAGCAGAGGCAACTAATAAGACTTTGATAAAAATCATCAAAAAGACGTGTAAATCTAACAAATTCGCAGATTGGCCAGAAAAATTGGTTGAGGCTCTATGGGCCTACCGAACTTCAATCCGCACGCCTACTGGGCAAACTCCTTATTCCTTAACATTTGGAATGGAGGCGGTAGTTCCATATGAGATCCTCATACCGTCATTAAGAGTACAATTGAATAAGGAATTTTCCATTGATGAACATCGTTCAGCACTCCTTGCTCAATTGGAACTTTAAGACGAGAAAAGATGGTCAGCTGCTAATCATGCAAAAGTTTATCAAAATAGACTAGCACGTTTTTATCAAAAGAAAGTCATTGAACGTAAGTTCAAAGTCGGTGAAATGGTTGTCAAAAGAATTTTTATAAAACCTGGTGGTCCGCGTTCTAAGCTCCAACCCAACTGGGAAGGACCTTATGTTGTATCGCATGCTTTTCCTGGTAATGCTTATCGTCTTGTTAATGCAGAAGGAGAAGAGCTAAAACATCCTTAGAATGGTTTACATTTTAAGAAATACTACCCTTAGGTTAAAAAGTTGATCAGTATGGTACAAAGACCAGTGGAATCAGAAAATTTATAAACTCGAATTTCCTTATTAGTCTGGATAACTTAATTTCAAGCCCATTACTGCACACACTAACACGTTTGATTCGTGAGTAACAAGAGATGACAAGTCCTAAAGAATATCGAAAGCTTGACTGAAAGTGTAAAGTATAAATCATTTTTTTTAAAGCAAAATTCTGTTTTATACTCGGCCCATGATGTCGGAACGAGATTTAGAATAGACTACCAAGAATACCCGTCATCTTAGTAGGAGGCAGTCATAAAAAAAAAGGGGGAGATCCGTCCCGAAGAATAGAAGAAGAGAAGAAAAGAAAAAGCAAGGCAAAAAGCCAAATGTCAAATCAAAAGGCCATTACATTACAAACGTTACATCAAGGCCACGAAATGAAATAAAAGGGAACGCAAGGTCGATAAATACCCCGGAAAGAAAATGACCGAACCCCAACGGATATTAGGATAGGAAAGGGACATCTTTTTAAGTCTCCGGAACCTTCTCATGGGCTTTCTAAACTTATTCATCCTTTCTTTCTAAAGAGATGTACTTCAAACTTAAGGAATGACTTAGATTGACTAAGGGTCAAATCATCAAATGGGATCACGAATGGAAACACAAGTTCAAACACGATGGGTTTAAGCTAAGTTGTTAAAGAACAATTTGGAAATTAAGTTAATAAATGAACATGATCTTTTGATCCAAGTACCATGCTGATCTTTTAGTCAAAAATCCAAAAAAAATACAACCTTCAAAAAAAAAAAAAAAATACATATGTCAAAAATCCAAAAAAAATACAACCTTCAAAATCAAAAAAAAAATACATATGTCAAAAACTAAAATATATATATATATGTGTCAAAATTCAAAAAAAAAGCATATATCTCAAAACCCCAAACAAAAATGAATATTTTCAAAACAACAAAAATATTTCAATTAGCATCTGCTTGTTGCATTTAGTGTGTTTCATCCCTTTTATTTTCAGTGAGCATCTGTTTGCTTGTATGTTGCATTTTTACTTAAGTTTGATTATTCTCATTACCTTTGTTAATAAAGGTTATGCCCCTTGACCATTTATTGAAGAAAAGATTGATTGACCATTTATTTGGTCAGGCAAGGGGCTAAGCCTGAACAGATGCTTAACTTGTTTGTTCAGTCATATATAGGACACAAGACATGAAGAGAGTGAGAATTCGAATAGAAGAACCTGTTTCTGTGAGAAAAAGGCGTCGAGGATAAGCGACGCGGTTTCAACTTTAAATGGTGTCTGCGCGACATGACGCGTTTCATATATTTATATGATTTATCCGAAATTCTATGGGTTTTGATGTTTAAATTGAATATTTATTGGAATTACTAACAATTTTGATTGCAGGAAATTCAAGAAAAATTGAGTAAAGCTGAAATATCAAGAAGATCTTACTGTGGGAATTCAAGAAGTCCTGACCGTGGCTAAAAAGACGGTTATTTCTACCCTTGTACTATTTCATGTAATTATTTTGCATTCGCATTATTATATGTTAAATATTTATTAGAGCATATCAAGGACCTTGTGGTTTTGATGAAACTGGAATTTGAGTTCCCCTACAACAAAAACAGTGATAATTCCAGAGAATTCTTAATCGCATGGATAGGCCGTTGGATTGTTAATTAGTGAGGACGATGGTTCCACTTTTGTGAAACGGTGCGTGGATAAACGAGTTTCGGCTTAGCACTGGATTACAAAAATTGGTATCTTGACTCATTAATGACAATTTAATAATATTATCTTTGATTAATTTATATTTTATTTGACTTTATATTTTTCTTTTAGCCCAGCATGCATCATGTAGGACTTTGAAATCATTGTGATAAGGATTAATTACTGATTAAGTTTCAGACCATTAAATCAAACAATCTCAAACATGATATGAAATATTCCATTCTGAATTGAGTATCTTGATTATCTTTGAGGTTCGCTTGAAGATATCCTTGGAATTCTATCCTTGATTGGACTCTTTATCCAATATTCTTGTTTTCTTTTAAGATCCATCATGGTTGCAGCACGTCCACATTGGCTGGCAAACGCTCCCCATGATGAAACCTACAGTATCTACGACCTGGGGTACTTCCCACTCCGAGGAGGTTGATCGACCTTATTTATTTCATTGTCTACCTCATCCAGACAGGATTAATTCCATTGATTTCTTTGAACTATCTTCATTGATAATTATGAGAAAAATTCCAATCATGTGATGTTAAGAGCGTGTCTCATCACACCTTGGCATCACCTTTTCAGTACATTCCATTTCATTTCACTCCCTTGCAAAGACGATGCCAAGGTGAGGCAGCTGTAGACACGCTAATTTTGACGTCATTTCGAGTAAATTTCATATCATATAATAATGCCTCAGAATGGTCTGATAATTAATCATTGATTAATTTTTATTAATATTTTTGAGTGTCGGGTTGAACAAACATGTTTAAGTTAATCAATTGAATTGATTTTAATTCAAATTTCAGTTAAAATATGAAGAAAGTCTAAAAGGCGTCGACCCATGTGGACGCCATTTAGAGTTTATTCCTATTTTAATGTTTAAATTTGAATTTTAATTAATTGATTTATTAACTAAAAGGCGTCTGTGAAAGTCGACGCGTTTTAGGTTTCCTAAGCTATTTTAACTTCTCTTCCGGATGTTTATCCTTATCTTAATTAGGGTAAAAGACGTCTACACACGTGGACGCGTTTTAGCTAATAAAGATAAAGATAAGTTTTCCCGGATATTTATCCTTATCTTAATTAAATCTGGAAGGCGTCATCCAGGGTGGACGCGTTTTAGATAATTACAGATAAAGATGAATTAATCAGTAATTATCTGTCGGTTAAGGTAGATAAATCTTAGATTTTTCTATGTTAATCGCGAACGCAGAAAATGCCTATAAATACCTTGCATCTCAAAGAGTTAAAAAAAGAAGAGAGAGAGAATTATTGAGCCACAGCGTTATAGTGATTTGGAGATCGAAGCAACCACGTCGGAACGCCGGAGCGCTGCCATTTCCAGAAGACGGCATCCCTTTTCTAGATCTTCATCTTTCAAGGCTTCTCCAACTGGGCATAAGTTTTCATTTCTGAATCTCAATTACATCCTTTATTAATCTCATTCTCATACTCACTTCATGCAACACACACCACGTCATCTATCTTCCAAAACCCATTTGTTTTAAAGGAGTTTCAAAGCCATTTAAACAAGTGAGTTGTTGTTTATACATGTTTATAATCATGGTTAGCTTTGATATTATTTCTATTTAGATTCTCATCAGTATTTCTTCTTTATTTTTCTGTCTCTGTCTCTGCTGCACTCAACAACCTCAACAAGAGATCAAAAGAGGGAAATCAAGCACGAAGCTAGGAGAACTTCTGGACGATCCTCAACATTCAACAGCAAGAACAAAAGAACAAAGAGGCTCTCTTTCTTCAGCCGGCTGAAGGAGGGGAACCAAGGACTCATTCTTCCGCGTTTAAACAGGTAGGCGATCAAATTTCTTTTGAAACTTTTTAGTTAAAAGTTTCTGGCGATCACTGCACCTTAGTTGCATTTTTTTTTAATAGGTTAATTTACTCTAAACAACATAGTTTTTCACATAAATCACACGAGCAATTTTTCAGCACCTACATCTCTTTTTGGCGATCACGGTGGGATTTGGTCTCGCCGTCTTTTAATTTCTTTTGTTCTTGCTATTATCATACCGGACACCCACAGTGCACCATTTGTGTCTTTCGACACGTCCTCACCAATTGGTGAGTGTTTAGTTTAAGTTTAGATGCCTTGCAGTCCAAGTGGGTGAATAATTGGTGATAGGAGGGGCATCCCAGAAGGAGCGAACTCGAAGATACTTAGCTTGGAGGATTTCATTCTAGAGAGAGTGGTGCTCATTTAAGAATTTCCATACAAGCTTAAGTTTAGATGCCTTGCTGTATGTTTCAATGTCACGAATCCCCAGACCACCTAGAGATTTGTGGCCTTCAAAGAATTCCAATTGCACAAGGGTACCCTCCTATGAGGCACATTATCACCCCACAGGAAAGCACATTGAATCTGATTCAACCTTTTGATGGTGGTTTTGGGTAGGAAACCCATACGCATAACATGAAGAGGGATGGAGGCAAGCACTGAATTAATAAGTGTGACTTTTCCAGCAATAGACAATGTATTGGCCTTGCATTGGGAGAGCTTGGCATGCATTTTATCATGTAGGAAGGAAAATTGATCAACTCTACCTCGGACAGACCAAAAGGGAACACCCAAATATCTCTCTTCCTTGGACATTAATGGAATATCAAAGGTTTCAGAGAGAAGGCTTTGGATCTGTATGGGCGTATTATTGCTGAATCTCAGGCTTGATTTAGATTTATAAATATACTGTCCTAACCAATCTCCATACAATTATAGGCAATTTATAAATTCCCTCATCTCCTGCTCATCGGCTTGGCCAAATGACGCAGTGTTGTTAGCATACATCAAATGTGAGATAGTTGGAGCATGCTGGTTCACTCTGAAACCTTTAATCCTTCCCTCTACCATTCTTTATATATATATATATATATATAAGGGAAGAGGGGGCAACCCTGTCGAATACCCCTGGTTGGCACTATGAGGCTAGTCTTCTCTTTGTTAATAACAACTGAAAAGGTGGTGGAGCTAATGCACATCATAATGAGAGAGATGGCACCATTTGAAACCCAAAGTCATGTAACTTCTCCAGAATGAAGGGCCGTTCCAACTTATCATAAGCTTTAGTAATATCAACTTTCATGCTAAACACCTCCCATTTTTCCCTTTTTTACACTTCATAGAGGGCACTAATTCTTGAGTAATCAGAATGTTATCCAGGAAAAGACGTTTAGGGACAAAACTTCGAGTGATTGGAGGAAATCAATTTTTGCAGAAGAGGATTCAGTATGGAGGCCAAGACTTTGGCACAAATCTTGTAAAACACATTTGATAAACTAATGGGTCTAAAGTCTTTCAAGATAATAGTTGGCTTGATCTTGGGAATGAGGGTAATAGTAGTATGGTTGAGCTTGGTAGACATATACTTCTAAAAATATCCTGGATGAGTTGAAGACTTTGGCACAAATCTTGTAAAACACATTTGATAAACTAATGGGTCTAAAGTCTTTCAAGATAATAGTAGGCTTGATCTTGGGAATGAGGGTAATAGTAGTATGGTTGAGCTTGGTAGACATATACTTCTAAAAATATCCTGGATGAGTTGAACAACCTCATTTTTAACAATGTCCCAGTAATTTTGAAAGAATAAAGGTGGAAAGCCATCAGGTCCCAGTGCTTTCCGAGGTTTCCATCTTCAATCTCAAGAGCAGTGGGAATGCCAGTTAGGAGTCTGTTATCAGTCTCAGTGATGAGAGACTAGTTAAAAGCATGAGAATACCCTTTCATGGAGGACAAGTTTGGGTTAACAATACTATATAAGTCCTAAAAGTAATTTAGGAAAATACTCTTGATAAGATCAATATCATGGACCTTAGTACCATCTGTGCAAAAAATGAGGAAAATTATGAAAAATCATGAACAGTTTATAAAACATGTGAAAATAAAACCAGAATTAAATAGTTTGTATTTTCTCTCATTTTATTTTCATATGTTTTATAAATATTTGTGAAAAAAATGCTCTTTGATTTTAAAATCATGAAAATTCATTAATTTTAAGATTAATAGACAACTCTTTAGAAAATAGTCGTTGTAATATTCTAAGATCAACAAACTGATCCAACATCCAACTACAACCACTCTATCCGATTTTAACATCAGTGTGCCTTGACCTCAATTCCTATTGGTAGATTCCCGATGGCTGATGCCATGTTTTTGGTTGGTATCAGTTATACCAGTTGTGTCCCATATCCCTTTTAACTTGTTTTTAGAAGTTGTTTGGTTTGATGTAAAAGTATTACCAATATAATAAAGGATTAATTTTATATTAAGCATTCTTGTAAGTTAAATTTCAAAAATGTCATGCTTATTTTTGTATTATCTCAATGTACTCTAACAAGATAACATATCTATCAAATATGTCATTTCAATGGCACATAACGAACCTTTACACATACCAAATAGGGATAGTTTTATATTAACCACTCTTGTACGATAAATTTTAAAAAATATCATGCTTATTTTCATATATCTAATATCCTTACAAGATAACATATCAATCTGATATGTCATTTAGTGGCATATATGAAATATTTATACATACCAATTATGCCATCAAAATGGCAATTTTGAAATATTATATATATTAGGATGGTATGTAAGATAATATGTACATAAGCATGACATTTTTAAAATTTAACATATAAGAACGGTTAATATGAGATTATCTCTATGAAGACAATTTTGAAACATTATACATATTAATATTGTACATAGGATAATATGTAAATAAGCATGATACTTTGAAACTTAACAATTAACATATCAGAGTTGTTAATATGAAATCATCCTATTTAATACATTAATAATTTGTGATTAACATATCGGAGTTGTTAGTATGAAATCATCCTATTTAACACATTAATAATTTATGATATCTTATTAATATTTTTTTAGTTTTTATTCTCTATAAATATTTATATTTGAAACTAGATTCATTTACTTTTATTTGGCGTTGACTCCAAAAAACTTATCCTTTCTTGAACTAAGTCCGTGTAGTTAATAATGGTATGAAGGATGAAAATAGATGATAAGGGCTTAGAAATTATTAACCCTAAGTTTAATAGATTCAAAGCTAAATATGCAACATATAGGGAATTTTTTTAGGTTTGATAGTTTAGAGAGACTAAAAATTAAATAGTTTTTAGATTAAATATTTTTTTTTACTTAGTTATAAATATAAATATTTAAGTAAATTTTTTAACATTTAAATAAAATATAAATTAAAAAAAAAAGGTACCATCGCCATTTGCCACTAGTGGCAAAAAAAGAAATGTGCCACCCATTCTAAAAATATATTTTTCAAACTTTATTTTTTTAATCCAAATAGTTAAACTCTCTATACTACTAAAAAGATATTTATGGATTAAAACACATGCATCTGATGCTTTTTTAATACATCAAATGTGTATCAAATGGATGGTATAAATAGGTGTAGGATTTAATTGAAAGCTATTTTTGGCTTCATCTTATAATATAAAAGAATAGATGCAAGCAATTATAATTATTTTTAGGTTGTTATAAAAGTCAAATCTTTCATGACAAGCCCACTTTTTCTCCATTTTAGGAAGCTCTAGATTGTAGCTTTTGGTTGGAAACCAAAAAATAAACCAAGGAAGTGTTTGGCATAACTTTTATTAGAAGTCACTTTTGACTTCTTCTTATAACATGAAAATGATTACTGCAAGGTTGTACATAATTTTAGGTTGTTATAAAAGTCAAACCTCCTCTAATAATTCAACTTTTCCTCTAATTTAGGAAGCTCTAAGTAGGAGCTTTTGGTAGCCAAAAAATAAACTAAATGTTATGAAAGTGGTTTCCAACCCCTATCTTTTTTCTCATAAAATAACTAGATAAAGTTTAAACGTGCTCCAAATTGGAAGGTGCGCTAAACACGTCCTATACGCCATGAAAGTAGTTTTCGGCACCTACTTTTTTTTTCAAAAAATAACTAAATAAAAGTCTAAAAATGCTTTCCAGCTTCCTTGGAAGTTGCTTCAAACACACCCTTATATCATGTGATCTATGACTTTTAGATATCACATTAAATGATTTCTCACATTCGTATTGTTTTCACATTATATAGAAGTTTAATTATTTAAACTAAAATTAGAGTTTGAATAATATATTTTTAGAATAAATGGTGCTGTTCTTATTTTACTATTAGTCATAATGATTACTATGATTCTTATTTAACATTTTTTATACAAACAAGTGAAAATGCAAAGCACAAAACATGCCTGACAACCCTAATCTAATTTCCAAAGGAGTAATAGTGCACCACTTAGGACTAGGGGTGTCAATGGGCCGAGCCTAGCCCGACAGTAACCCAGCCCGGCCCGCATTTTGTCATGGCCCGGCCCGGCCCGCAACGCCAATACAAGGCCCGTCGGGGCCCAGCCCGGCCCGTGGGATGACCAGACATGTCGTTACAGGAACAGAGCAGGAGGAGGCCGAGGAGGAGGAAGACAGAGGAGATCGGCGATGAGATCACTGGAACGAGGACAGCGAAGTCGCCGACCACCAGCGCCACCACCGCAACCCGGTCCATCTATCCAGGCGGCTGGCAGTCGGTGGCGACGACGGACGACACCGCACCAGCGGCGGCAGTGGAGGCGGCTACACCGCTCGCCGGCTTGGAACTCGGCGAGCACGAGATCTCCGATGTGGCCTCCGGGGATCCCAGCGGCGGCAACGCCGATGCCGCAACAGATCCGAGACGGCTGGGTTCGGCCTGGACAATGTTGGCGCAGCTGGTGAGTGGAGGAGCGCATAGCCCCGGGTTGCCGACGAAGGCAGACGCCGGGAACACAGAGAGCGACCGGGGATGGGCCCTCTGAGGAGGTTGCGACACATTCAGGTCTTGGAGATTGGGGAGGTCCAGGCCGGAGATGGCGTCGTCGAGGTGGTTTCTGTCGAGGTGGAGCGTGAGGAGCTGGGGGAGCTAGTTGAGGGCTGCCACGGAGACAGGGCCTGAGAAGCTATTCCCTGCAAAATCGAAGCAGACCAGGCGGTACAGGCGAGGCGAGAGGGAAGCGGCGGCGTGCGGGAGGCGCGGTACAGGCGAGGCTGGTTGTCGCGGGCTTGGCCCGTCGGCCCGCGGGGTTGGCCCGGCTAGGAAAACTTGGCCCGTGGGCTCATAACTTCCGCCCGAATCTTAGCCTGTTTCTGGTCCAGCCCGAAAACCCACGGGCCAGCCCGGCCCATTGACAGCCCTACTTAGGACCTCGTGGGACCAAGACCTCGGATTGGATCGTGTAGTGGAGCACCGCCCAATCAAAGATCGAATAGTAATGATTGCTCTTTTAAGTTGTCCCCATCTCTTTAGTTTTTAGCAAAAAAATAAGAAAATTTATACCTGTGTGTGGCTGTCTGATCGGACAATACGCAATTGTTAATGGTGTTGATACTTTTAAAATAACTTTTAACTTTTTTTAGATGGATTTCAGTATGTCCCAGATGCTGTACGATTTGATCTCAAATCGGACTGTTTCTTATTATTCACTGTGATTTGATTTTTGAATTTTTAGCTTTTTAAATTGTCAGATCGAAAATTAGATTGTACGAATATAAAAGCTAAATTAAAAACATATTTACTTTTTTTAATTATTTAATTTTTTGTTTTAAAATATCTAACTGTTATTATAATACGGGCCGACAGTGTAACAAGTTATTCTCTCTAATACACTATCCATTCGACGCTTTCGACAACCCCGGCTCAGGATGTCCGAGGAGGACGGCGCGGTGGGGGGCGCAAAATGCCCTCTGCTCCACTACCAACACCGCTATGCTGCTCCGTCTCCACCACCACCTGAGGAGAAGCCTGGCCCTTGCCTCCTCCTCTTCCTCCCCCGCCGCCCCGCTTAGCGGCGCATTACCCCGCCGCCACAACCGGCAGCAAATGGCTGCGGAGCTTTCCGTCGTCGACGGCGTATAATGGATTTTGGTAAAAAGTTACTGTAGCTTACTATTGTAACGGCCATTCAAATGAGCTCAACGCTCCAACTGTTTCTGTTTTCTGTTTTTAGCCAATTAGCTGGCAATTGTAAAGGTTGTTAGCAAGAACATTTCAGTTGTATTTGATCCATATTAATAGATGAGATTTGGGGGAAAAGGGGCAAGCCAATTCGGAATGCTCAGTTCTTCACTTCTGCTATCACCCTGTTCAGCTTCCCTCCTCTTTGTTCTGCTTGTTCTTCTTCTGTTCTTCATCTGCTATTCTCCCAGGCTCTCATTTCAATCCAACGGCGATAACACGAGCTCGAGGAAAAGAGGCAGGAGCTCTGCTGCCTGGTCTGGAAAGGGAACCGCACAAGGTTCTCAACAATTTGGTGTCTGAGCCCACCTCGAGCACCAGATCGATAACAATGGCGTCGGAGGATTTTGGGGCTTTCCAAGCCTTGGTTTCAGAAATGCAACAGCAACTCACGGGTATGTTAGATCGCATTTCTTCTATCGAATCCATGCTCCATCGCCAAGAATCACGAAGTTCTTCGGAAGATTCTACTCCTCATGTCAACATATTTCGTCCAAAGAAGTTTGATTTCCCATGTTATGATAGATCAATAAATATGGCCATATGGCGCTACAAAGCAAACTAGTTTTTCACTTTTCATAAAATTCCTAAAATTCAAAAAGTTTCTACAGCATCTTATTATTTAGATGGTGAAGCACTGCAATGGTTCTGGTATTTTACCAACACAAAAACTTGTATATCATGGAATGAGTTGGTTGAAGCACTTGAAGTTAGATTTGGACCTATTTCATCCTTAGATGCTCATGGTTCCTTCAGTAAACTGAAACAGACTATTTCTGTCTTGGATTACCAAAGAGAATTTGAGAGACTATTTAACAAAATCAAAGGAGTTTCAGAAGAACATTTGCTGGGAACCTTTCTAAGTGGTTTAAGGGATGACATTTCTTGCAAGGTTCGATCTTTCAAACCAACATCTCTGTTGCAGGCTATGGAAATTGCCCGCATCCAAGAAGTTAAATATTTGGCAAGAAGGAAATTCTTCCATAATTCACATCCTTCTACTTCAAGTTCAATGCTTCCCTCACCCAACTATCAACCTCCTTTACTTCCTACACCTACCCATGCTACTGCAGCCAGTACTACTCCTCTTGTGCGAAGGATGACCCCTCAGCAGCTACAGGAAAGAAAAGAAAAAGGACTCTACTATAATTGTGATGATAAATGGTACAAGGGACACGTTTGTAAATCACACAAACTATTTTTGCTGCAAGTCCTCCTTGATTATACCTATGAGGACCCTAGTGAACCAGAACAGGACTTGCCTATTGATTACTCCGAATTACATTTCATCCAACCCACTATATCTTCACATGCTATTACTGATTTAGAAGCCCAAGGAACGTTAAGAGTGATGGGTCTTCTTCAAAACTTGAACGTACTAATTTTGATTGATAGTGGTAGCACACACAATTTTGTGGACCCTACGGTCTTGTTTAGTATCGGGATAGAAAAAGGGAAGAATAGGGATAAATTAACCTAGATTAATTTATCCCTATCCTTATTCTGTGATGTGTTTGGTATGTGAGGGGATAAGAAAAAAGTTATTCCTATTCTCTATTTGGTGAAAATGAGTATAGTACGGAAGATAAGTTGTGAAAAAGACATTACTACCCTTCTAATCTAAAGTAACATGGATATTATATTATTTTACGTAATATAACTATATATTCAATATATATGTAGTATATTAAGTGTAAATTTTTTTTTATTTTTTATTACTCGTATCATGATACACTAAACATACTTAATTCAAGTTATTGTATTTAATTATATTTTAAAGGCACTCAATTTATACTACACATAATTAACATATAATTAGAATATAATAATATATTAAATATACTTAATAGTATTATTCAATATAGTAAATGAACCATTATTAAAGTTAATTATATTATTATTTTATAAATCCGATGTAATACTAATGTCTATTAGTACTAATACTAGTATGTAAGTACTAATACTAATCTAAGATAATAATATATGTATTATATTATATAATAATATATTAAAATATTTATTAGTGTTATTTAAAATAATAATGTATATTATTATATTACATATAAAATATATTAAAGATGCTTATAGATTTATTTAAGTATTATATATATTATTTTAAGTATTATTGAATTTAAGTATATATTAAAATACACATTATGTCATTAGCTAGTAATGAAGCCGTTATTGAATTTAAGTATATTATTTTATAAATCTAATGTAGTACTAATGCTTACTAATACTAATATTAGTATGTAAGTACTAATATGACTAATATAAGTACTAATATTAATTTAAGATAATAATATATTAAAAAACTTATTAGTACTATCTAAGATAATAATATATATTATTATATTATGTATAATAATATATTAAGATACTTATTACTATTATTTAGTATAATAATATATTCCATCCGTATTGGCTTGATTCAGATTTCTATTTAATGACATAATATCATTAACTAGTAATAAAGTTGTTATTAGAGTTAATTATATTAGTATTTTAAGAATACGATGTAATACTAATACTTATTAGTACTAATATTAATAATTTAAGTACAAATACTAATTTAAGATAATAATATATGATATTATATTATATATAATAATATATTAAAATACTTATTAGCACTATTTAAAGATAATGATATATAAGATAAATATAATAATATATTCTATAGGTGGTATCGATTTGATTAAGAATTTTATTTAATAATATATTTAACGTCATTAGATAGTAATAAAATAATTATTATAGTTAAATATATTATTATTTTATGAACTAAGAGAAGGGGCAAATGAGGGTAACAATGAGGTTAAGGGGCGATGATAAGTCATTCCACCTTTTTGGTGGAATAAATTATCTCCATATCTAACCCCAAAAATGGGGTTAAGCTCCTTTATCCCTATCCCCCTTAACCCCTCTTATCCTCGTGACTTTTTGCAATGTCAAACGAGGAACGGGGATATACAAGCCTTATCCCTGACTTATCCCGATACCAAACAGGACCTACAGTAGTACAAAGACTGGGACTCAAGATTAATAACAATGTTCAAGTACCTGTCAAAGTGACTTCTGGAATTCAGCTACAATGTCAAGGGGCTTGTTATAATGTCCAGCTCATCATTCAGTCATTGGCATTCACATTGGACCTGCTGGTCCTACCTTTGGGAGGTTTTGATTTGGTATTAGGAGCTACTTGGTTGCGCACATTGGGGGACATCATATTAAACATTGAACGTATGACAATGATATTTACACGAGATGGTGTTACTCATTGCTTATCCTCATTGAAAGATGATCAGGTACACTTAGTCTCAGAAAACCACATGAGTAAAGAGCTCAGAGGGGTCAAAACTATCTATGCTATTCAGGTTCAACAACTCACTGCTGCTGTCACCACTATGGAAACAACTGTTGATATGCCTGAGGACATAAACCAGTTGTTGCAGAATTTTTCTGACATACTCTTACCAAAGTAGTGCGTGGCTGCCTGAGCTTAAACTTTGCAAATAAAGAAATAAAAAGTTTATCAATTCTTTCCTTTTTTAAAAAAAAATTATCAGGGAGCCCAATAGTTTTAGACACAGGAAGGAGCCTGGCCAGCAGACCAAGGTTCAAGGCTGCCTAAACTAGATTTCCTCTAACAGGAAGAGAGAAGATTTTAAACTTGAACATTTCCAGCCCAGAAGGACGAGTGTTCTGCGCGTAACGTGCGAACAGTTCCATATGAAATGTCGGCCGTGCACGTGAGCGGGATCGAACTCACGTCTCTCTTAATTGTGGAATTTGTCTAATCTTCAATCAGTACCATGAATTTGATACGATGTCATGAACAATAGGTCTCAGATTGGACATTTCATCAAAAACCTTATCCAAATCTATGGGCACAGCGTTTCATGTAATTGCTGAGAGTAATCAGAATTATGATCAACCTAAAGCAAGATTTTAGCATGCAGCTAGGTCACACGACTATACAGAGCCTGTTCGTCTGAAATTGAGATGATTAGGCGTCTCCGTCTGCCTATAATGCAGCAGAGAAATCCTTGCTGCAATGTGCATGTGGCAATGCCTTCGCACAGTGGGTAGATGTTGTGCCCGCACAATTTAATGACGTGATTATATGAAATATTTTTTTAATTTTATTTTTAAAAATATTAATAAAGTTTTAATTTTATTTTTCAGAAAATAATAAATTTTAACTGCCTTCTGATCAACATGATCACACCTTAAACATTACAATCACGTAAATGAGTTAAACTTGCCGCACCACCGGCAGCCGGTGCTTCCTATTTAGAAAAAGTTAACTTTAAAATTTCTTTTGATGGTCCTTAATATGTCTTACATGGTCTTACAATCCGATTTTGATTGGATACACTTTTCACCGTTCATTTAAGGTCAATTCTCATTTTTTATTTTTTTTAAAAAGTTGTATCGAATTAAAAATCAGCTTGTACAACTAAATAGGTTAGCCTTAAGAAAAAAAACTTTCAAAAATTATTTTTTTTACAAGAATAAAAGCACACCAATTGTTCGTGCAAAAAGTTAAACTCCAAATAAATTTGTAATGAAAATTATTTAGCTTCATTTTGTTTGTAGAATAAGTTAATACTTGGGGTCCACTAACACTAACAGAATAACGTATACTATAATAAAAGGTATTTCAGTTTGATAGTTTTGTAGATCTCGTCGACGAAATAAAAAGAATAAATAATTTTTGGATCTAAAATGAATTGATTTATTTTTCTTATTCTCCGAATACATTATTCTGCATGACATGAATTATTCCGCTTGTTAAAATAAAATTAAGTTTATTTTTTTTAATTCATCTTTATTCTTTTTCTATTCTCCGATAAAAATGACGCTCGTTGTACACTCAAAAATATGTACGCACATCTAACGGGTATGCTTCCACTTCACACGGAAGACACGTCACTCACACGTCTTCTCTTCAAGTCGCGTACACCTATTAAATGTACACGACACTTGTCACACGTGCACACCACATAAGATGTGACTAAGTATTACTCATTCGTAATTGTAACGCTTGGATTCTGCAGCAAGCAAGCCGCATGTCTCATCAGTGCAGCAACGCTGCATTGCAGTACACAGCTGCAGGACAGTACTGCGGCGGCGTGTACTATTACATGCCTGGGCTTCCGAACCGTGGTCCTGGCAGTAGTACACGTAGTAGGGAGTACAAGAGCCTCGAGCAATAAAAGCGTGCGGAGAAGTTGGAACGGGAGAGCAGGGATGGGTAGCCGCGGCAGCGGCAGCGGCAGCTAGCGCGGCGCGTGTGGGTGGGGAGTTCCAACGGGAGCGACACGGGAACACACGGAAAAAGGCCAAAGACCTTCAAACCGCACGGACCCAAATCGCAATGCACGATTGGTCTCTCGTGTGTTCTCAGGTCGCCCCTGCTGGGCCTCCCTCTTTGTTTGGAAATCCTCCTCCTCCTCGCCTGTCCCGGTTTTATAACTTATAAGTCTCCTTTGGTGGGTTTCTCTCTCTCTCTCATCTGTTTTGTATTCTGTTTCATAAGCAAAAAGACTTAGCTGAAAGATGATTGCCACTAAAATAAAGAATTGTAATTAGTATGCGGAAAGTATTAGAATCGTCTAATATTAGAAATAGAACAAAATTAGAATATACTTAAATAAAAATATTTTTTCTACTTAATAACATAAGATTTTGAGTTGGATGATCTAATCATTTCATTAAAATTTTTAAAAGAAGATAGAAGAAAATTGATATTGGGCACATTACATGCTGATGTAAGCGGGTTATATCCGAGAGGTGAGGGCAATGAGATAGCGAAATACTTGCTGCAATATTTCTCGATGTCGTGATATAATTGTCTTCCGACTGAAATACTTCTTGTAATATTTCTTGATGGCGTAATATAATTACTTTTCTATCAAAGTGTCTAATGATGTGCAGATTTTAACATCGCAGATCTAATGACAGTAGAAGAGTAATGTCTTTCTGTTCTCTCTACTCCGTGCAAATTAATATAAGTTGATTGTACTACACGAATAAGATCGTCCGGACCGTCTAATGTCCTTAGACACATAAAATCGAATTGTATAAAAATATATAAGTTATTTACCTTTAAAAATAACGTGCACAATATACGTACGATTCAATTTCATGTGTCTAAGAGGCACTTGTCTACAAGGTACATGCTTCTAAATACATTAGTGCCCCGCTGTCCGAAGTGCTGTGTAGTGTGCATGTCCAAGCATCAGGTCAGGTTGAAGTAACGTACGCCTCCCGCAGTTGCCAGGCTTTACAAGTCCACCCGCTCTTCCAAGACCAATTTTGTGCTAGTCAAATCTCTACAACAAAATTTTGATCTTAGGAAGATATTCCAAATTGATAAAAGATCCAAGAATTTTGTAACAATCATAAACTACCAACTTTTAACACATTTTTATTTTTGAACATAGCCTAAATTTTTAAAAACATACAATATAAAGATAAACTAACTTCACCTAAAAAAATAAATCTCCCGGGAAACTATATGATTACACCCTCATTTTTTGAATTTATAATAGTTAAAAGCTTCTTTTAATAAACTATAATTTATAAACAAAACAGATACGATTAAATCATGTTTTTTTTTCCAAAAAGAATCACAAATTTACGATTGGTCTATCCAACCACGTACCGTGTCATCCGAGGAATGTCAATTACCTTCCCGTCAGCGAAGTACTCTTAAGATGCTTGCATGAGTAGAGACCACAGGTCCACAATTGTTTACGAGAACTACTACAAACGAGCGGATCTGCTAGCACGCAAGAGAACAATGGGATCTGCCAATCATATGCGATAGCGCGACGGCCTCACCCTCCCGTTTCCGTACGAGAATGCCTAGGTTCAACCCCGTGCACGGTCACATGCGCTACCCTTTCCTATGCTTCATCTGGTGTTTTCGCTGTGATTTGAACCCAGCGCCTTTCCCTTGTATAGGTAATCCCCTCCCCAGTTACCACCAGGCTGCTCGATAAAAAAAAAGAAAAAAAGAAGAGGACAATGGGATCTTCTCCAGCTGTCGGTCGTGTATTCCAGAGATAAATGATACAAAAAAGACAAATAATTGCTCCATATTAAAAAGTCTAGCTTTCACATTACTCACCACTAAGAAAGAGGAGAAGAAAAGAGTTTGTGCCAAAGCGTGCTTCATTAAAGGAGAGAATCGTTCTTCGTACCAAACATAAAATTCTAACAGCAGTCTGACAGCGTCTAGTTGGAATTTCTTTTTCAACATGAAAAATGTTGACTAGAAAAAAGTATAACTAATTTTAGATAATTGTATAAATTAAATATTTCTCATTCTTCAGCTGGAAGTCAAAAAATAGTAAAAAAACACATACATAAATATCAAGATCTCAAAAAAACACCTTTAACTAGAAGAAACTGCATCAAAACGGCCTAAAGCATAAGGTTTAGTTGTTTTTGCACATTTGCCCTTCTTAGATGGCAGTAACATTGACACCAAGTGATCCACATACAAAAGCTGCGACATCACCAAACCTCAATCACTTGCCATACATTGCTAATGCAAGTGACATTAACGATTTAAATTGCAGAAAAAATCGTCTCCTATGCATGGGCGTAATTTTGGGAGCCTCATAGGTAAAATTGTCAGCTGCCAAACATCTCGGCTTTGAGGTACGAGGAGCAAATCTCTAGCATCACCTTGATGGTAACTCTGGTTTTGAAGGTCTATCCTGCAGTTGGCTACCTACTAATGATCATGAATGTAGGTGCTCATAAACCAACAAACAAGGACCACCCGCTGTCTTTTGCTTCGTTCCCATTATGTAAAACACAGTTTAAGGTTAAATGTAGACCCTTGGAATTCCCAATTCTCCCACAACATCACATTTTAAGCACTTAAAAGTGAACAGCAAGTTGGCAGGCATCACATCCTTCGCTTCCGAGACGCCTCATACCCTGAAAGCTGTATAAAAATGTTTTAGAATGGACAGATAAATTCTGGAGAAAATTTGGATAAATAATTACATCCAACATATGCTAAAGCTAAAGCTAAATTATGCAATTGTTTGGATAAATAGTTACATCCAACATATGCTAAAGCTAAATTAGGCAACTAGGTAAACTGGATAGCAGTAGCACAAAGGATTACCAGATCGGATCGGGTTCCAAGATTGGCCGGTTCTGATCCCGATCCGATTCGGATCGGCTGAGTTGGGCCGATCCAAGGGAAGAATTTTTTTAAAAAAAAAAAAAACAGAAAAAACTGGCCAGTTACAAGATCAGCCGATTCCGATCCCGATCACCCCGCTTCCAGCCGATTTTCTTTTTACTTTTTTGGGTATTTTACCCCCTAGAATTGGATCGACCAGTGCTGATCCCGATTCGGATTGGCTGATTCGGCATTCCATGGATAGCACTCAAAACCAAAGCAACATTGCTGTACTGGAAAAGAAAAACATTCTATTTATGGAAATTTAGGGGTTAGAAAAGAAAGAGACCTGGCATGCTGTGGCATTAAGAAAGCAACACAGTAAAAACCTTGTACATGTCATTTTTCCTCATCGGAATCTGACTTCGCAAAAACTGGTTCTGGTTGGGTTTGTGCATATGCAGGTGCAATGTACATGGGGTCTTTTGCTGCGGCATCAGCATATTTAAGGATAGCCTCCCTTGGATCTTCTTCCATCCATGTCTCCTTGATCAAACCGCCTTGCTGAAAACAGAGCAACCAAGTAACTATTAAGCAATCCTATATACTCCAGAAATCAGAGAGATAAAATAAACCAGAAAAACAGAAAAATCCCCCTTTTACCTTGAGAAGATACTGGGTCAACAAGCTGCCCTTTGTAGTACCAACTCTTCCACCAAAGCCTGGACCTGTGACTGGCAGTTCAGGCTTGTGTGATTTCAGGGGATCTTTCAACATCTTTTCTCTTTGGCGTTTACGGCTTGGCTGGTCTCTAAATAAAGGTAGAGAATGAGGGTTGTGAATAACAGGTTGTGCCTGAAAATCATCGACCGACTGTGTCCTCGGTGCTCGTGCAACGCATACAAGGGCTCCTCTTTTGCTGATGGTTGGATCATAAAGTATATGAGTCCCTCCCTCCTTTTTGTCACCCACAGTGGCGAAAACCTTTATCAACCATAAAAGCTTAGTACGAGAGCTGCCTCATGCAATGGCATACATAGGACATGACAATCAAATTATTGACAAGTGAGCAAATATTACACATCAAACAAGACCAAAAAAAGGCCAACCTGGTTAAGCTTTGGATGCCAAGCACAACGCACAACGCTCAGGTTGGGGGATATTCCCACCCTTAATTCAAGCTCAAGTTTCTTCCGACCGAAGAAGCACAATAGACCTCCACTTGCTGCATCCTTTCCAACGGAAGTACCAGTAAAGATAAGTTGCTGGTCAGGGCTAAATGCAGCATTTGTTTGTGGATAGTGATTTGGCAAATCGTCAAAGACTTTGAGGGGATTTCTCATTTGCCGAAGATCCCATACCTAACCACGAAGGTAATACAATATCACAAATATTTCACACGACACTACAAAAGCTCATGGCAAGCATGAAAACAGAGGGATAAAATACCTTCAATGTACTGTCCATGCTTCTTGACAGAAGAATTTGACCGTCAATTGAGAACTTAAGACCTGTGATGTCATCCTTGTGTGCTTTCTCAACATATACATCCGGTCTGCTGCCCCAACCAGGTTTGAGGTTCCATATCTGTGAATATGAAAACAACTACGTCAGCCAACGTCTCATGGCTCATTTGCCCACAACACACCTTAAAAAGCAGCGGTTCTGTGCTAAAACAAGCTGGGCTGTGGGTTGAAACAGTGACAGGTGGGTGACATTTAGCCAGCCCCAGATGAGGCTACCCTTGACAATAAGCATAAAGACATATACACCACATAATGCCAATGATGCACGCTATAAAATGACTAACTGTTTATGTCTTAACAAATCATGAAAGAGAAAACAAAAGAAATTAAAACAATAAAGAAAAGATCTTTCAATAAATACCTGAATGGAACCATCTCCAATGCCACCAACAATCCGTTTACCTTCAAAATCCCAAGCACATGAAGTAACTGGAACTCTGGATGGTCTTGCAAGCTTTGGTTTTACAACCTACTCATGAAAATGTTATTAAGTCATGCTGGTGCCCACTGAATGCAGTCCTATAACTAGTATGGATAAATCAGTCATTTGATTTCCAATTTTCCCTCGTATTGTAATAGCACCAAGTAAAAATCTATCGGAGCAGAATGAACCTGCTTCTGACCCTTGAAATCTGAGACATCCCAAATACGCAGAGATCCATCTTCTGAAGATGTTAAGATAGTGTCCTTTGCTTTTGGATTCCACTCTCCACCAGTTAAACCAGAGATATGCCCCTTGGTATTCTTTAAATCACGAATATACATATCACCCTTTACAAACTCACCTAAAGTAAGTCCATCACGGTCATAAATCTGTAATGAAGAGAAGACCAGTCATGGATTCACTGGAAGCATATATTTAAGTTATGAAATAATGAACTGCACCAGAGACAAAATGGAAATGGAAGCTTGAACGCACTTTGGCTTGTGCTGAACCAGTAACGCACAAGAACCGGTCAGCTGACGGACTCCAACTTAAACTACGGACTTGGTGTCCTTCAAATGGTTCCAGCTGTCTGAATGACTGCAACTTTGAATTCATTCCTTGAAAATCATACATTCGGACAGTGTAATCATAGCTACCAGAAAGGACTCTGGATCCTGAAGGGTCAATGGCAAGTGCAGAGACAACCTGCCATGTTTATGGAACAAGAACTTAATTACTTGCACCCAGTTTTTTTTGGAAAAAAAATTAGCATTTCAAATTCAGAACATGTTACCATATGCCTTATGTTAAAAGAAGGAAAATCAAATATTTTTTTTAAAAGACTACAACCCCTTCTTTTTCATGTTTCATATAATATGCATCCACACAGAAAGTCTCATTTGTAAACCCCAGCTGGGAACAAGAATTGTATATCTTTCTGATTATGCATCAGTCATCACCAATGGATTTTGAAAGAGGCCAGTGGAGACCTACTTGGCAACTTTTGGCAAGGTGGAATTTATACTAATTTATGCTCAATGATGCATTTGCATGAATAAAACCAATAAAATACCAAATTGCTTTGAGATATGACAGCAACGAATGGACAAGAACAAAACAGATCATCCTTCAGAAGGAAGCACATCAAGAACCATCCCATGATTTTTGGGGGGAAATGAAAGTACTGTATGTCATGCCACCACCTATGTACCAGTAACTTAGTGATAAGTAATCACAATATCGATTGGTTTGATCACTTGCTTTCAGCAAGTTCTAATGTCTAAATGATGATATCGGAGAAGAGGCCGACTCCACTTAATCATTATGGTTGAAGTAAAACAAAGGAAAGATCTACACGAGTAATTGAAACTTAAGAGTTGCCTCCTCCTCCATACTCGCTGTCGAATTCAAGCTCGCATTTTAAAGGGTGGATGAGGTTCATGATTTTTCATTTTTTATTTTGAAAGTGGATGGTACCACTAAAATATCATGAAAACTTTTGATCCCCAGGTTAAGGGAATATTTTTCTTCCAACACTAAAGCATATTATAGGAAAACACATTCATAATTTTTTTTATTCCTAAGGAAAGGAAATATATTTTTTCCCAAAATAAAACATATTCTAGATTGATAGACCCTAACCCACTGAAACTGACATTTGATCAATACTTCTAGGATAACCTTCATCTTTTGTTTTGCACTGTTGAGAGGATATTTCCAATATTTCTGTGCAGAAGTCTCCTGAGATTTGCACTTTTCAGAAGATATTTCAAATATTTCCATACACTACGTCTTCGTATCTCAAGTCTAACCGTTTCCTTTTCTGACTCTTTCTTTTGGTAGGAAGATGACAGTTCCTCCCAATGGACCCAACATTTGAAAAAACAAAGCACTTTGAAGGGCATTGGTGTCCTGATGCCCCAAAGAAAATGGATCCATCAAGTCTTTTTGGCTCTTAGACAACGGAAGAAAGTCAAAGGTGGCCATGTCAAAGAGGACTGCATCTTTGCAGTTGAAATAAAAAGGAAAGAAATCAGGAGTTTTAATCCAGCTGCTTCATGCAATTAGAACTATACAGAAATAGTAGGATACTTCTTCAACACCTTAGTGCATGATCATTGTTAATGTGAATAGTGCCCCCTTGTTCAGCCACCTTTTGTTCACGAAGTATATAGGCCACTTTATTTGGGTGTAATTTCATTTCGGAAGTGGGCGTACGGATGCCCCCCTTGGTATTTGTTCCACATCCATGCAAATCAATTGTGCTACCCTTGCCACCTCAGGTTCCCCTCTCTTCATGCTGCTCATATATATTGTATCCCAGAATTTTTCAGTTTCACTCAGTTTACGGCCAAACCCTACTTTCTGAAAGAATTTATATCTAGGCTGTAGCTGACACTGGAAACCGCAAATCTCTCAGAACATGAACATACTCCCAGCAGCTCCTACAAATTTAAGGCGCCTACAAAGTATGAACGGGTAAACCAGCTAACACGAAGCTTACCAATCTTCCCTCACAAGCAGGTCTATAGGACCAAAGCTTGGAGTGGATTCCCTACATATAATTTCTCAACTAAAATTTCAGCATGGCAGGAAGGATTTCCCCGACATAGTCCGCGGAGCACATATGAAGCGAAACTAACAAAGTTAAACCTAAATTAGCTTTATTTTGCAGCTACAAGCAACATAGTCCGTGGAGCACATATGAAGCGAAATTAACAAAGTTAAACCTAAATTAGCTTTATTTTGCAGCTACAAGCAACTGCACTAAATTCTGGGAAACGTCGAGCAGATGCTGCGCACCTTCGAATGCCCCTTGAGCACGATTTCATTGGTGAGGGGTACTCGGAAAGAATCGTTGGGCGAAACCTCCAATTCTGCGTCCGAATCATCGTCTGGATCGGAATCTGTCAGGTCGGACAGCCGCAGAGGCGGGCGCGGGGGTCCGATCATGGCCTTGCCGTCCTCTTCTTCCTCCTCCTCCCATGGCGGCAGCGGGCGTGGAGGACCAACCATCGCAGTTTCCTCCTCCTCTTCTTCCTCCAGCATCGGCGGCGGCCGTGGAGGCCCAATCAACACTCCATCTTCTTCTTCTTCTTCCTCCGGCATCGGCGGTGGCCGCGGGGGCCCGACCAGCACTGCCTCCTCGCCATGGTCGTCCCGCTCCGCCGCTCCGTTGCCTGCGCCGCCGGGTCTGGGGCGCGTAGGGTTAGGGTTCCGGAGGCTGGACAGCCAGGACTTGGAGGAGGAGAGAGAAGGCCGGGAGGCGCCGCCGCCTACGCCCCCGCTAGCGGACGCGGCCGCGGAGGAGGAAGGGATCGGCGCCGGGCCGGCGGAGGCGCGGCGGGTGGCGGAGTGGATGGAGGAGGCGGAGTGGTCCTGCGGCCTGGACTGCTTGCCGAAGGAGAGGGGAAAGTACGCCCTCATCGCCTCGTCGTCTTCCATGGCTGGTCTTCTGGTCGCCTCCCTCCCCTTCGGAGCGCAGAAGGCGGCGGCGAGCACCGGAACACCAGGGAGATGATGGTGCAGGATTTGTTAATCTGAGCCCGAGGGCATCCGACCAGATAAGCTTCGGGTGTTCTTTTGTTTTGGAAGCAAGGCTGAGCGCGCCGACTAGAAGGCAGCGCGACGTAAAGTTGGGACTTTTCCTAGAAAAATATGATTTAGTTCTGCTTTTGGCATCTCAATCTATTTTTACCAAATAAAGTTTAGTTTAGAAACTGTTAATCGTGGTTTATTATCATATTTTTAAAATATATTTTGAAAAAATCACTTATTTATATTGTCTATTTTAAACTGACTCACTTTTATATAAACTAGTTAATAAAATGTGCTACACGCGAGTATTTTCTTAAGAAAATATTTTGTCCTAAATAAATATTTTCATTACTTATTTTCATATTGAAATTAATTAAAAATTAAATTACATTTTTTTTAATATATATAAGCGAGTTAATAAAATGTGCTATGCGCGAGTATTTTCTTAATAAAATATTTTATTTTAAATAGATATTTTCATTACTTGTTTTCATATTGACATTAATTAAAAATAAAATTAAATTTGTCCTAATAATAATTTTAATTTATTATTTATGTAGAGAGGTGAGGATGTAGAAAATATTTGTTACATTGATAATTATGTTAGTTGTTGTATAGAAAGAGTATGGATACAAATCATTGAAGAACACTTATTAAAATAAACTAAGAGTACACATGAAAAAAAAAACTTGCAAGATGTGTTCGTTAGTTTCTGTTTGATATGTGTGTGTGTGGTACAGTTATAGTGGAAAGAACAACAAAATAATATACAACAAAATATAGTTCCTTTATGACATATAAGAAGACTATATTTATATTATATTACTGGAATATTTGGTTTGAAAGTATTCTTTGAATCCAAAGGGAAGATTTCTTTGGACACAAAGGAAAGAAACTAACCAATAAAAGAGTTCTACATTATTTTTATGTGACATGCAAAGATAGTATTATCAGAATAGGTTTCTTATAGTAATAAATGTGCCCTCCATAAAAATAGATTATTTAAACTGAAAAAGAAGAAGTATGAAAATAAATAAGGAACAAAATAAAAATCAGACCTAACAATATAAAGATTAAAAAAATAATTGATTATATGGCAAGCTTGTCAATGCAGGGTGTACGTATCAATAAACTATGGTAGTGTTATATTTATTAGTTTAGATACATACATACACGTACAAATCATTTCTTCTATTTTTTGGACAAGAAATTTATATGGTATTTATACGTTTTAGGAAAATTTAATTTTTTTGTTGATTCAGGCGATTTCTTTTCCAAATCCGAAATAGGAACGTTGCTCAAGAATCAACTTTCGTTTTCTTGATATATATATAAAACACAAAAGGGTTTTAAATTTGTCTAATGAGATTAATACTCTGCATCACTTATTTTTCAGGAAATTTAAATTAGGAGTCTGACCTTTGTTAATTGATTCAGTGATTTCAAAATCCAATCATTTTATTTTCCCCACTTATAGTATTGTAACATAACTCCTTCAGTCCTTTTTAATGTTTGCCCATCAAGTCTAAATGACCCCAAATAGATGTATTAAGTCACAGGCGCCTGACACACGCTTCTTCACTTAACATAACTCCTTCATTTAACAGTCCTTTTTGGGTAAATGGACCGAGAGAGAGCAGTGAACACTAATTTTTGTTTTTTTTGGATGATAGCCCTTTGATTGGGCACAGGTTCCGTTGACCGAAAGACCAAGGAGTGAATCCACTCAGTTGGAGATACTTCCTAAGAGGTGAAAAGTATCAATCAACAGTTGAGTGAGGACTCTATGCGCAGAGTGAAAATTCCACGGAAATCCTGCACCAGCAGGATTCGAAACCGTGACGAGCCTGCTCCCACGCAGGTAACCTGTCCACGGGGCCAGCGACCCGGGACTGTGGTTGATATGGTTGATATGCCTTTGTCAATGGAATGTGCATCTTTTTAAAATCTGTTAATCATATTATAGAAATAATCTACAATGTAAGTTTATTCATCTAAAAAGTGCCCATGATTATGATATTTCATGATGTTTTAAGTAAAGATACTACTTGATTATCAACATTTACTTTTTAGTCCATATAAACTTTTAATATTACAAGTAAATCCTATTAATCCAACTACTTATTAATAAATTCTCATAATCATAACTTTCTTATAAATAAGTCTTTTTAGAAGTTTATTTGTAACACTTTCATAAACTTATTTGTAAGTTTTAGAGACTTTTCACTGATCACATTAGATTGTGAGGACGTATTTGTTAATAGTTAGATTGAGATGACTTATCCTAATATCAAAAGGTTGTAAGAGTTAAAATGTAAAAGTTCTAGAAAAAGTGAAATGAACATAGTTGTGATCTACGGTGTTCGTTCTGTTACCGCTTCGGGTTGTACCAGTTCAGATCGTCTTCTCTGACCAGCTGGCTCTGTTGGTGTTAGCCGTTCCCTTATTTCTGCGCCACTTAAATTAGAGAATAGGAGAAGAATAAGACTTATTATTCTTAGAATAAAGTTAATTCTAATTTGATGGACAAAATGACTTATATCGCGTTAGAATTATTTATGCTAAAATAAGGAGAATAAGTAATTCAACTTTCGATCTAAAAATTACTTATCCTTCTTATTCCGCTAACGAGTCCTACGGAACTAAATTAGTCCAGATAACTTATTCTGCAAATAAATAGTGGCGAATTGTGTATTGCCCACCTATGGTCTCTTTCTCCCACGGAGTTACATCTGTGTACTACTTGTTCAGGTGCACATGGGTTCATGTACTGGCTTTCTTGCCGGGGATTGGTGTGCAGGGGTTACCCTGTCTCCATGTGTTGTATACACTACCTCCTCTTCTCCATTTGTCTTTGTACTTTTTCTTTAACTTATGAATGAAGGCAATTGGTGTGCAGGGGTTACCCTGTCTCTTTGGATGCCCTTACCTCTTGTTCTTCCATCTCTCCCTTCTGCTACCCTGTATGTTGATGCCTCTCTACCTTCCTCAGGCTTGCCTTTCTAGACAGACATTGTCTACAGTATGTTCTAAGAAAATTTCGCAGTGGCTTCTTCGGTTCAGCTCAGATCTGTTTCTACGATTAGTAAGATTTGATGGTGGTGTTCAAATTTCCGGTTATACTCCGTACGCCTTCAGTATAGATGTATAAAATATATGATCATTCGGAAACGGAAACAGATAGCGAACACGAAAATAAGTATTTTCGTTTTCGATTCCTATAATTATCAGAGATCTATTTTCGTTTCCTATAATTTAATAGATAATTTTTAACAGAATTCAATATTCATTAATAAAGACGGAAACGGAACGAATAATCGGAACTCTGATATCTATTGATGGCACATCCTTTCATTGCTCCCCTTCATTTCTCTCACAACTCCTTCGTCTTCTTGCTCCAAATTGCTACCCGGCCGCGTTCCTTTGCCTCCGTCGTCTTTTCCTCCGCTCTGCTTCTCCCTTCCTCACCGTTTCGTCACTCCCGCTTCTAATTCCCTCACTTGTTCATTGCCCCTTCTCATCTTTCTTCTTCTGCGGGTAGACTTCCTAACCGATTTTGGTGTCTCCCGGGTCCTCCCTTTAGTGTGGTATTTCTTTTCTTCCCATGTTCTGTTTCTTGCAGATTCGGGTTTCCTTCTGTCTCCATTTTGCTATCTTGGGTTTAGAGGCTTCATGGTGTAGAGGTCTTCTTGGATTTCCTCTCGTTCCGGAATTGTGGAGCATCTCAATGGAGCCTAAGTTCCCGAACGTATCTTGTGTGCCATGCTGAGGCAAACGTCTCCAAACCTCCTCCTATGTCGGCTACCAACCATTTGGTCCTGAACGTACCTTGTGTTGCATTCTGAGGCAAACATCTCCAAACCTCCTCCTTTGTCGGCTACCAACCATTGGGTGTAACTTTACTCAATTCCCTTCTTGAAGAAGGTGACTGTGACCTCTGCCTCCCCAACTTTCTTCTGGCGGCAACTTAGCCCGCCTCCTAGGTATTATCTGTTGTATTTAGCTCCTCTTGTACTGACCCGGTGTGCCAACCCCCCATTTCTGTGCGATCATCTCATATTTAACCCTCACTCCCTCTCTCTGCCTCCCCATGTATTGTGTACTCCTCTATGGTTTAATGAAGAGATTGCTTCCATAGATTAGGTCGTGGTCTACAATGATAACTTCCATACCTATCAGATAAAGAAAAGAAAAAGGTCCTCAAGATTTTTTTCATCACCTGTCCCATCGAATTTAATGTAGGCAAAAAGTATTTTCCTTTTCATTTTGAAAAATAACTATTTTAAATATCTAATCTAGATTATTAATCATTAAACTAAATTATCCTCTCAATACGTATTTGAACTGAAATCCAACAGCATTGAACTAGAAAGGGTCCAAGTACTTGTCAAATTTTAAGACCGCATGGAAGATTTTTTCTGTAATGTTTGACCCTCTTCCCTCTTCCCTCTCTAATTAATGAGAGAGGGTCCAAATACTTGTCAGATTTTGGATGGCATGGAAGATTATTTTGTAATATTTTACCTCGTTCCCTCTCTCAATATCGCTGGACTCCGATAGACTTTGATACAAACATGTAATGAGAAAATCTTTTCTTTTTAATAAATGGCAATTACTTTTCTGTTGAAAAAGAAAAAAAAGGGGCAAGTAATAAACACAAACTACCGAACAACGAAGATGGGAGAGTCTCAATTGCTTGGCCCCTTAACGAAGTTGCCATCAAAACTGACGAAGTTCGGACACATCAACACAAATACGCAATACGTGGAGAGCGGACACCACCACCATCAGACCACATATATAGATAGCCACACGAGTGATCTAGGATATATATATATATCAGTGTTACATTGCCAGTAAGGAAGGAAACCCAAATATATATATACAGCTCTCGTGATAAGGATTAACTACGTCTGGAAGTGATAGCATACAATATTATATTTCACACAGTGGCAAGACGGGACCCCACTAAACTCTAGGGGCACCGGTGATGCCACCCTTGGCCGCACCTGCTTCCCCGGCGACGCCGTAGTCGGGATCCCGGTAGCCGGGACCGTACTTGCTACTGAGCAAACCAGCGTGAAGCAGCAGGACGTAGAGCAGCTGTGTGAAGGCGAGGATGATGATGAAGGCCTCCAGAACCCTCAGCCGCCACCCTCGGTAGCCGCCGAGGTGGATCTGCTTGCACGCCAACCTGCACCCACAACCCACAAATTAATAGAACCACAGATCAAGCCAATGGCTCTCGCACAGGCGCAGCACCCATGATAGGTCACATATGCTGCAAGAATTAACCAGCTCGATTCATTCCAAAATGAATTAATTGTTTGACAGATTCCCGCTTCTATATCCATCGTCTCTTTCAGGAGATCAAAGAGCTGTATTGGACTCTCTTTAATTCATAAGAGGGGTCAGCAGTTCAAATTTCCATCTAGCTACCACAGTAGTGTGAGAGGAAGATTCGTCCTACTAATTTGTAAGTACCTAGGCCCAAGTAGGCACCACTTTTAAATACTTCCGACCAAAAAGATCCATATTATGTGAATTATAATTTGCATTTACCTCGAGGTTCTGCCAAAAAAGAAAAAAAAATCCGAGAAACATGAATATGCAATAAGCAAATCTCAACCAGTCCTTAATTAGATGGGTAGCAATGATCTACTACCTAAAACAGATAACCAAAACCCTCTCAAACACGGACAGTACACCAAGATTAAGGTAATTTGGATCAACGTACATTGCTTTAAAACCTAGTAAAGCATCACATTTTATATAGTCCAGTAAGACATTTTATAACATTTGATGGTTCTGTTTAGACTAAACCAAGCAAAAATAGGTCAGGTCATGATGCATGCAGCAAGCAGGAGCCTTTTTTAGGGGAGAAGGGGTTGCTGGCGCATGGGCAGGCGACCTGCCCAGCTGCCGCCGCACGGCCCCGGCAGGCGCACCGTCTGCCCGCACGGCAAAACGCGCAGGGCCAAACACAAATGAGATCTTACCCAAAGGCCAACGCCGTGACGGCCCACGCCACAACGGCCACCGAGGACGCGGCGGCGAGGCTGTCGCTCCGCCACGACCTGATGTGGTTGCCGCCCGCCAGCTTGGACGCCACGCCCAGCACACCCGCCAGCATCGCGAACACCAGGAAGTAGATGGTGGCCCCGTTGCCTGCCACACCTGCATAGTCGACAGTGATCCAAATGCGTCAAGTCCAGAAGAAGCTGCGATGCTCCTCTTTGCCTCCGAATAGATCTCTCAGGCTGTTACAGCCACCAAAAGGAAAATCTTATCTTTCTCTTGATCCTTACAGTACTCCTTGTCCAGAACATAGTTCTAGATCTCCATTTCCACAGAAGGAGATGCATGCATGATCCCACACATACGAGGAACAAGCAAAGGTTGAACAAAGCCAAACAGGAGAGAGAACAGTACTGTTCTCACATTTATATATACGAGAACCAAGGACTAGCTAGGAGGGGTTAACTTGCTTGCTCACCGGGATAGTTGGTCTGGCCATTGATGAAGTGGTTGAGGTTCCAACTGGCGAAGCCCACTACGATGATGTACATGATCAGGTTGAGGAATAGCAGCGGCGCCGCTATGTTCCTACCCACCGTCCGCGCCATTGTTCGCAAGTACTCTTTCCGGCAAGCACGTACAGGCTTTGCGTCTACGCCACCGCCACCGACACCCCCGGGAGAAGATACAGGAATTCTTTCTTTCCAGGTCGTTAATGGAAACGGAAACGCTTCGATCGCAAGGGGCGCGCACTATATAGAACTGGAGCAGGTTCCGGTTGCCCGGCGGCGTGGCGACACGGCGTTAGCTTCTCTCAGCGACGTGCTTACAGGTGGCAGGACGCGTGTCGGGACAAGCAGGCGTCGCATCGCGGCCTCTTACATGGCATGGAATGATAGTTTTCTTCTTTTAAAACCGAGCTTGTAGTCCTTTCCAGAGACTGCCAAATGGTCCTTTTAACTCATCGTTATCCTCTCTTTCTCTCTCTGTCTCTTATACCGGTTCAGATCGTCTCATTAGATTAGACATTAGCAGTAATCACTTGTAAAGTAGATTCACCGACACATCCCACTGAAGTGGACAATTTTTTTATTTTCGATTTAGCAGATTTTTAACTATGCAGAGTACTTAAATATCACTAAGAACATAAAATTATAATTATAATTTAAAATACATCTTAATGTGCACTAAATTAACCTAAATTACTGTACGAATATTACATTGAGACGTATTTTGAAGTATAGTTGTAATTTTGTGCTCTTAGTAATATTTAAGTGCTCTGTGTTATATTATGTTGGAATGTATTTTAAATTATGGTTGTACTCTTGTGTTCTTAGTAATATTTAAGTTATTACGTTGGAGTGTTTTAAATTATAATTGTAATATTGTGCTTTTGGTGATATTTAAGTTCTCTGCATAGTATAAAAACTCGATGAATTGAGAACAAAAAGAATAGTTGTCAGTTTCGGTGGGATGCGTTAAATGACGAACCTATTTTATACATGACATCCTAAGTTGATTATCTAACCCAACATGGTACTGAGACGATTCGGACTCCTCTTATGTATACCCTTAACAGATGGAAAGTGGATAGTGCATCTATGAAGAGTTCGCAGAAGCTAGTTAGGGTTCCTGTTTTATTTGAGAAATGATCAAAGATCGAACAATCGAGGATGGCCCCAATCTCTCCAGTTTGTGCGGCCAAAGCACTGCAGTAAGTATTACTCTTTGAGAAATGGATCAAAGATAGAACAATCCAGGATGGCCCCAATCTGTCCAGTTTGCGCGGCCAAAGCAGTACTGCAGCTCAATTGATCATCTGATTAGAACTTCGCTTCAAGAGAGAGTAGCTTATGTGTGCTGTTAAATATATGGAAACATATCTTTTGACCTTTTTGTATCTTTGCTCTAATAGAAATTGTGGACGCTTGATGCAGGAAAATAAATTGTTACAAATTTATGTTTGATAACTTTGGCCTAAAACTAAAAAGACAAAAAGGTTCCACAATGGGTCTCCAAGATTTTAACCTCGATAATTATGACTTTTTAAGTACATAAAATATTTTAAAATAATATAGGACACTCCAAATTAACATAGGAAAAGCTCCTTTAAACACAGTTTGACTGTGCTGTACAGCATGTTACAGCACATCAAATAATCACCCAGGGTCCCAGAGTACAGTAAATTATTGAGTTTCAGAATCCTATATATCTCTAGCTCTGTAAGATATTCTCTTATCAAAGTTTAATTTTTAGCTTAAGATTACCAAAAACCAAATTCAAAAATGTTAAAATTGAAAGATTAGGCAGAAAATTGAAAGATTAGGCAGTCTTATTTCATTAGTTCCTCCATCGTTAATTTTAAAACTAATCTGTATGATATTTTACCTCAAACTTAACGACTTTTCGGAACTGTGGACATAATTCCCGACTTGGCTTCAGCCTCACTGCCAGATCCAAGGAGGGTATGAACGAAAACAGATAACAGGGCTTGAACCACTATGGGCTGCAATAAGCGCAAAAAATTGTGGGCTACGTTAAGCGTTTATTTTGAAATGGCTCCCCCCATGTGAATGAATTAAGATTGGCACCTCATACGCCCCTGAGCCGCACTACAAGGAGAAGAGGATTTGTCAGCGGCTGACAAATAGCATAAAGCCGCTGACAAAATCATATGTCAACGGCTAACCGACCGCTGACAAAGTTGTAGACAAAAGTCCCGTTGGCAAATATTTGTCAACGGCTAATGAGAAACCGCTGACATATGTGTCATATGTCTACGGCTAAGAGCCGTGGACAAAGAGGACATATGTCAACGGCTATAAGCCGCTGACAAATAATGCATTTGTCCACGGCTATTAGCCGCTAACAAATAATGCATTTGTCCACGGCTATAAGCCGCTGACATATGTTGTTAATGTCAACAGTTGTAACCGCTGACAAATGTGATATGTCTATGGTTTCTTAGCCGCTGACATATGATAACAGAAATTTTTGTCAGCGGTTTCAGCCGCTGACAAATGATTATTAATTAAAAAAAAATTAAAATATTAAATAATGCACAAAAACCTGTAGATACACAAACCTGTATATAAACAAATACACATACCCATACAAGCACATCCATACAGCCGTGAAATAAAAATGAAATCTGGAAAAGAGTGTGTGGTTTTCTTTACCTTGTGCTGTGAAATTTTCTAGTCCCGTGTGCGCCCCTCCCCTTCTCACTGAACTACTGGAGTTCAGCATTGCACTGAGGGGATCCTCACTCTTAATTTGGTTCGTAGGCATAGTTCATTTTGAAAAAGTTCTAGCTTGGTGCCTATCAACTGGGCTGTACTGTTCCGACATTATTTTAGCCCGAGTTCATCTCTGAGATCAATTTATTAAGTGTCATCCCTAAATATAGTGCCTATACTTGAAGTACATATGAAACTCGATTCAATCCATAAATTTACAAATTGCAGCACTGCTGAAGTTAAACTCTCCCACCTGCATTTCTGTGAATTAGATTATGGAAGGCTTAAGAATTAATTTGGTTTTGTTCAACTTATAGTTCTTATTTTTTAGATTTGACAACCTGAAAGATGCCATCATACAAGCTATTTGCATTAGGAGTTTTACTTACTGCATCGGCTGCTGGTGCAGCCAAAATAAAAAGAAAAATATTTTTTTAATCCTTATCTCCATCATTCCTCATATTCCTGATCCTCCTTACCAAAGAAGAAGTTGGCCACATAGATTGGTACCAACCAGGACCAGTCAAGGTTGCTAGTTTTCCTAATAACTACTCAAAGTGGCTTAACCAGGCGAAACTAGGCTTAAACAGTCCATACAGACCAGAAATGGGAGGTGGGTTCCTTATTGTTTGACAGACTTTGAGTACTCATTGAGTAAACCAGAGTTACCCATGCATAGACACACTGGACAATGCACAATATAACTAAGAAAGGCTACAGGCAGACTGATTTCAAAATCAGGTTTTGGTTCCTTGCACCTCACGCTTTGGTTCATCCTCCTCATTCTCATCCTACTCCTCATATTCATTCTCTTGTTCAACTTTTCACCTATGTTGCTGAAGTGAACCACCACCCCAAACTCAGGTTAGTGGCTGGAGAGGCCACGGACTAATCAAGTTATGAAGTGGATCACAAATGCCCAACATAGGAATAAAAGACTTTCACCAACACGCACTCTTACAATAAACATAAGTAGAGAGCCATATGGCACGCAACATCCCAAAACCTCCAGATTAAATTGGGGGAGACACAAGAATCAAATCGACCCTGATTCGATGTTACTTAACCGAATCACTGTCCTAAATCTAGGTTCTTCATTGACAAACCTAGATTTCCTCAATACATGAGCACACATGCCCACAATCAAGAGATTTCCTCGATACATGAGCATTTTACCTTTGATAGAGTAGAGTTAAAGAAAGAGATTTAGTTTTGGTAAAAGCAAAATGCTTACCAGTCAGTCCAATGAAGAACGCCAACTGCCTACAGCATAGGGAGTACAATTTATTAGATGCCCATGCAAATGTGATGGACAATGGCCGTGACGAGTGTGAATGCCTTTTTCTTGGGTCTACTGTTGGACCATCCAGGCAGACTTGAAGTCCTCAGCTGGAGTACATTGATGTATTCGAAGCACTTGGAAGTTCGACCTTAATAAAATAATGGGTTATTCGGAATTATTTGTATCAAAATAGAAGGCGTTTCACATTGATAATAGTGTGGAGTCCATTGACGGAATAGACAGAATTAGTAATTCTTGGATCTAAAGCGGAATTACTTATTCTCCTAACAAACTATCCTCTATCCTGAGCGCCAAGAGAAAGTAACATTAGTGCTCAATAGACGTAGTCAAGCAATAAAACTAAACCAGAGATGTCTCTGTCACTGACAAAGTCAACACAAATTTCACACAAACAGAACAAAAAATCGACACAAGATGAACACTAGAGATGACAAAGGTGCACAAGGAAAAAAAATGGCATACTAATTCTATGAAATTTTAGAATGTGTTGTGTAATCTAATCAGTCCATATATCCACGTTTCAAAAAATGACGTACTATTCAATTCCTCCCGTGATCCTGTTCCATATACACATTGTCCCATCCCATAAATTTACTAATGCCCCTCTGTAGCATTTTAACAAACAAATGGTGCAGATCCCACACGGTCAGTGATGGAAGCCTATGGCGACAAAGAAATTGAAATCACAATTTTTTAAACCCATCCGACTCTTCCTCCTCCTTCTTCTTCTTCCTCCTCCTCCTCCTCCCTCCCCGGCAACCGCACCCGCCCACATCGCCCCCTTCGCCCCCTCCACAACCCTATCCCTAGGAGGCTGCCCCCTTGTCCCTCGCTTCTTCACGACGCCTTCCTTTACCACCCTGCACCCGGGCTTCTTCGCCGCCCTCCTCTTGGCCTGCTCATGGTGCTCCTGGCAGAGCGAGTACCCGGGCAACTTAGTGAGCCCTAATTGTTGCAGCGGAAGGGAAAAGGCGTAAACAGAGTCGAGATGCTTCCAATAAGAGCATGCCAAGAGGATGGATCGATCTCCTTACCTGGCGATTTCTGCCGACAGATGGATGGCGGAGGTCCAAGAATGTCGCCTTCCACGCCGACGGATCGACCTCGCCCGCCCGCGGCTCCTCACATCGAGAGGCCAGAGAGGAGCGATGGTGTAGTTAGGGCTGGCGGCTGGCTGGCGTCTCGCCGAGGAGCAGCGACGGGGTTGGCAATGGAGTTGGGCTGACGATTGGAGGCAGCGATGGGGTCGCCGATGCTTGGGAGAGGAACAACTGCAGCGTAGGTTTGAGGGGGGAAAGGGCGTGGGCGCGTTGTGGGGTCGCCGGCGGCTGGAGGCGGCGAAGGGGTCACCGGCACCTGGAAGATCAGGAACAACCGCGGCATGGGTTTGAGGGAGGAAAGGGCGGGGGCACGGTGTGGGGTCGCGGATGGCTAGAGGCGACGATGGGGTCGCCGGCGGCTGGAGGCGATGATGGGGTCGCCGGCGACTGGAGGCTGTGAGCGATGGGGTCGTCGGTGCCTAGGAGAGGAAGAACCACGGCGGTGCGTGTGGGTTTGAGGGGCACTGTGGAATGGCCAGGGACGAAGGAAAGACTTAGGGTTACAGGCTTTCGTCCACGGCTAAAAATTTAGCCGTTGACATATAATGGATATGTCAACGGCTAAATTTCTAGCCGTAGACATAATTTTTGGCATACAATTTTTTTTCTTTTTATTACATATGTCGACGGTTTTAGTATAGCCGTTAACATATATGTTACATATGTCAACGGCTATAACACAGTCGTTGACATATATTACATATATGTAAACGGTTATTTTAGCCGTTGACAAATAAGTCTATTATAAACGGTGAGTTTTTAACCGTCGACTAATATACTATTTGTCAATAAGTGTCGTTAGCCGTCGACATATACTCGCTGACAAATCCTCTTCTCCTTGTAGTGCCAATTTCTCTCCGGTCCTCTTAACAGAAACGAATAGAGATCTTCTAAGTATAAGATTGGACAGAACTCAGTTAGTGCAGAGAAGGGAGGTTTTCAAAAAACTTCCTTATGCCCAATTTTTCTCATTCTCAATGAGAGGTGAATTTGTAAAATTCCCTCTACTCTCTTTGCACTTACTAAGTCTCAATTAAACTTGCACTGATAGGATCCAGACTCTAAACAAATAAAGAAACACCATGAAGCCTTCGTGGAAGCATAATAGGGATAACAATATTTCTCCCACTGTTTAAAAACGATAACCTAAGTCCGGTTCCTGTTAGTATAAATTTAATTAGGACTCGATAAGTGCAAAGGAAGGGGAGTGAATTTTTCAAAATCATCTTTCATTAAGGGAAAAGCAACATATGAAATTTTTTTTAAAATCTTTCTCTCTCTGCACTGGCTTAGTTCAATCCAACCTTACACTCAACGAAAAGAAATTGACAAAACTTTACCTACTTTGTCTCCCCAACCCCGCCATAAAGAACAGCTTAACTTCAAGCTTTTGCTCGCAATATCTAAATGTGGTGATGGATTTATAATACGTTGTTTCAGGATATCCACAGCTCTACTCCTGCTCTTCCTTAGCATAAAGCAACACCGAAGAACCTTACAGGCTACACGTTCAACTTGGAATATAAGGGACCTTGTGATATTTGAAGAGACTATTTTAGTGACGATAACGTAGCTTACATATATATCTTTACATGGTTTTGACACTGTTAGTTATAAACAGCTGCATCAAACCTTGGGGTTCTCATATGCTGGCAATACGTGACAGGCTTGCACCTGCCTCTATTTATTTACCCTTCGTTAACTGGAGAGCCATTACTTGAATCCTAGCTCGTAGAAGGTTTCGGCTAGGTCCTGCACCGATGTATCTGTGTCATTTCCACAAGCGTCCGGCACAGCAACAGCAGTGCGCGCGGCCGCGTGCAGGTTCCACAGGCAGCTCCACGCCCCCTCGTCGCTCGACGCCTCCCCAGCGAGGAAGCCGTCGGCGGCGCCTTGGAACATGCAGGGCGTGCGGTACGGGAACGGCAGGTCCTGCACGTCCTGCGCCAGTGACGCCACCTCCTCTTCGAACTGGGGAAGTACGATACTAGCCATGTCTGCTGGCTGTGCCTCAGCTGGTTGTTCTTGTGGCTTCTTATGCTGCTGCTGCTGTCCCAGGGGGTGGGCGCCTCTCGCTTTGTGGAGGTTCTTGGGGGGCTTAGCCTTCTTGAAGTGTGTCCTCCAGTAGTTCTTGATCTCGTTGTCCGTTCGACCCGGCAATGTCCGAGCTATCGCCGACCATCTAACTCAACATTAATTAGTTAATTAATTGTCTTATTTGTGACTGTGATCTTAGCAAAAATAAAGAAAGCGTTCGTTTAATTTATTAGAAATGAGGGAAAGTAATCCTATTAGAATAGCGATCCTCTACATCCTGATTTGGACAGGACAGAAAGAAAGGTTTCAAAAAACCCTTTCACATGGTGTTTTCCCATTTCCAAAGAAGAGTTTTTGTGAAAGACTCTCCTTTTCTCTATGTACTGACTGAGTTCAGTTCAAACTCGTACTGAGAGAAACCGCACTCATCCTATTATCATATCGTCACCATTGATCCTACACTTGTTGATGCTATTAATTGTGTCAAGATTATTTCATCGGCCTCACCTGTTACCCCATCTAGAATGAAGCTCCATGATGATGCTCTCCTCATACGGAGTTATCTTCCCCCTCTTTAAATCTGGCCTAAGGTAGTTTACCCACCTCAGCCTACAGCTCTTTCCGCTCCTCTTCAGTCCTGGTTACACACAGGAAAAAAAGGGTAGCAAGACCCAACAGTTAAATAAAACACACAGAATACAAAGAAAAAAAAAACTAAACTCTCTTCAAGGATGAAGCCAATATGTGACTTCAGTGGTAATCAGCTAGAGTTGACTATACTCTCCATTGTCGCATAATTTCTGTGACAAAGGAGGCCTATTTTTGGACGAATATAAGTATCTCCTTCATGTAACATGTGCTTCTGTTAATGGAGCTAGAGTATATATAAGATCTGGATTCGTTGGCCTATCTTGCAAGAGTGAGTTAATTCTTGAAGTCCAACTCAATCACAACTCTTAGTTGCTTTACGTACGAGAGCTGTTGTTATGTATAGAAGCTTACCCGTAACCTTGGACACCAAATTCCATCCTCCCTCGCCATGAAGGCGAACATGCTCGACGAGAAGCCTGTCTTCCTGGGCAGTCCATGGCCCCTTTCTCCAGCCTTCCTGCATGGCTTCCCATCCAGACTGGTCGGCCATTGCGGTACTCTGATCAGCTGTCAGTCTAACATAGGACATGAGTGCAACAAAAGCTACCTGATCAGCCAGGCCCTGTGCGTAGCTTGTCAAGTGTGCCGAACAGGCCTATTTATAATGTGAGGATCATATATAACGTCAATTTCATGTCCCTTCTTAGCAATATCCCACTCCCGCTAGTGGCCATTTAAGTATTAGGGTTGTCAAAATGCCTTGTGCTTTCCAGGAAACCTTTAGGATGCCCCTGATGCCATGCACACTTTCTTTTTTGTTGTCTTTTATCGGGTTGGACAGGCCGATCCGTGTTATTGTGGCAAATATCATCCACGCGTGTAGCCGTAGTTGTCATCCATGCACAAGAAGAGATCCTCTCTCAGTACACGTTTAGACCGAAGTCCAATAGTATTAAGAATGAAGGGCTTAGATAATTGCCAACTTTTGAGATCATATGAGAAGTTTTTTGTAAAGTTTGACCCTCCTCCCCCTCTCTTGGACTTCGGTCCAAACACGTACTGAGAGGATCTCTTCTCTACATGCACGGACTTATTTCTTGATGAAGTGTGTTATATTTGCATTATTAAAGTTCTTGAACTGTCTAGCTCAAAATCATAGGGTATCTACTTAAGTAAGTTTTACAGATGATTGGCTTATCGGGTTATATCTGATGATAGACTGATATATAGCTGCTTCTTTATGAATAATACAAAGTCATTTACGGATCATATATAGCATTTTTGGACAGTTATTGAATATTAAGCAGATGAACAGCCTGCTTATAACGGTTATATAGTAACAAATAATTCACTATCTGCCTCGTATTTTACCCGTTGAAATCGATCGATCCCTACTTTCCTGATATACCATTAACTTGTGCTTGTTAAACCTGATATAATTTAGATATCGTGCAAACTCGCCAAGTACACACAGACGACCATGATGTTCTTTATAGCGTATACAAAAATTCTTTAAGCGTTACAGTACTGCTAATTTTTTTTTGATGATGATGATGATGTTGTTGTTGTTGTTCTCTCCGGCCGGAGGCATGTTTGGGAGTGCCACTTATGTCATCTTTGCATGAAGTAGATCACCTCACTGCAATAGAGAAGGGGTCGACAGTCATCCTGACCCACAGAGAAGAATCACCTCAGTACAACAGAGGAGGGCCTAATCTAATTGCAGGCTGAGGTAACTTTTGAGAGTTCGGTCTCTGTTAGTGTAGGTTTAGTTGGGACTCAATAAATGCAGAGAGAAGAGAGAAAATTTTTCAAATTCATCTCTCATTGGAAATGAAAAGGTAGTGAATAAGGGAATTCTTTAAAATCTTCTCCTCTATATATTGACTGAATTCAGTCTAACCTTATAGTTAGAAAATCTCTATTCAACTTCTTCCCAAGGCTGATTCCTTTTTCCCGTCTCCTCCTCCTGGTGGAGTGGTCGGACACCCGGTTTCCTTTGGGGCTCGCTCGCGGGTTTCCACCCCGCGGTTTCCTTGCACTGTTGCACGAATTTTTCGCCCGTTCTGGGCAGTCCCTCCAGTGCAGGAGTTCTCGTGTTTAAGGCGATTTTGATTCTTAGTGTCAAGATCAAGAGCTTAACACCCAACCACTAGGCCACTCGATCGAAAAAAAAAAAAAAAAAAAAGATTCTTTTTTCTCTTTCTATTATCCCCTCTTCTCCCTCTCTCATCCTTGCACGTACGCAAGAGCAATCTGGCATCCTAAGATTGCCGAGGTCTACGGTGCATATGACCGACGACTACTGCTGCATGCGCAAGGAAGTGATCCACTCCCTCCCTGCGTGGCATGCCCTCTAGAAACATGTAACACCCACTAATGTTAAAGGTTAATTACTTTAATGGTCATTAGGATGTGTTCAAATAGATTCCGTGGGTAGCGGCTGTCTCCACTGATGAGGACAGAAGAAGCAATTCCAATCCCACACCACACATGTTGTGGTCTGTGGAGTCCTCCTTAAGTCGTGATAGCTTTTGGTGATGGTGAAGACGTCAGCCAAAATCTTACTTTAATGGCTTGGACGACCACCCGAGATGCCATCAGAGCCAAAAGCGTGAAATAACGGTTAGAAGATTAAAGTCGGACGACCAGCGACGACTTGACCCAGAGTGCTAATTATAAGTGACCAGGTCCACCACCGACGCGGGGGTCCGGAGTGCGTCACCTGCGCTAACATCAGCTGCGGGCTGCTGCGCAGCTGCATGTGGGGTTTAGTACTTCTTGGCCGACTGGGAGAAGGAGCCCGATTTGCTGTACCGCGTGCTGTTTTGGTAAGTTAGAGGATTGTAATATTTAATCTCCTTATATATATTTTTTCATCTTCTTAGTGAAGAAGAGAAAAAGAAATAAATTTTTTGACATCATTTATTGTTTTTTTTTCTTTCAATTTTTTTGAAAAAGATATATTTTTATTTTAAAAATATCATTTTCACTTTAATTCTATTACCTATTAATTTATCACTTTCTACGTCATTTTATCATGTCTAACATAGTTTTTCTGGACAACTTTATCAATTCTTAATAAAAGTGATAAAATTACGTACAAAGTGATATTAAAATTACATAAAAATGGTAAACGAATAGATTGGAGGATTAAAGAAAAAAGGGAATTTTGAGATGAAAATCTATCTTTTTCAAAGGAAGGTGAAGGGAGAAGACGGATAATAAATGCTGTCACAAAAGCTACTCATTCTTTTTTCTCAATTCAAAAAGGTAGAAAAAAGTGGACAGATGGTGCAAATGGATTAAACGTTACAATCCATGTCAGTTTTGCTGCACCTTAATGCAGTAAGTATTATTTATAGAAGACCATATGCAAAGGATAATTAAGGATGGGTTAGAGCACAGTTTTTGTTTTGAGAAATACTTGATGCAAAAAGATTATCCATATATAAAAGCCTGTTATTTGGAAAGGATGGTTCAGTTGGTCAGATATATACACATATATAGAAAAATAGAGTTGATTTAGACAAAAGCCGATATTTCATCTTAAAGGGAGAGTATTCCGTGTAGCTCCAATAATTCTGTTTAATAAGACGATTATTTCAGCCTCAAGTCAATCTTCAAGAAAGTAATTCTATGGACTGCGGCACACCAACGTTGAATGATGGAGAAAGTTTTTAAGCTCCCGATCAATTTGAACTTGAGACCTTCCGAAAAAAAAGCCACCAAGGGATACTCGATTGGGTCTATCCACATATAACAACTAAACATCCCCTAAGATTGAGGATCTATTAATAGGTGGCCATTCTTGTGGTGGATGAGTCACAGTAAGGTACCTTATGCATCTTCTATAAGTCCAGTTTCTCCAGCCAAGGTGGCATTCAAGATGAGATACTGACCTCACGTAGCATCTTCCCGTTGGTTAATTATTGGCTTTCTCATCTGTTGAGATGGGTAAGATTCGGACTCACGAAGAAGAGCTCTAAGTACAACTAAGATTAGTTTATTGAGGCACACAGTATACTAAAGATGCTTTAGGAGGAAATGCACTTGGTGGCATCTCATCTTTTGAATCAATACCAGTCCAAACGATAAGAAGGGAAGGCAAGACATGGTTCTAGAAAACAATCTCTTTGAGGGACTAGGCCCCATTCAATTTGAAAAGAACCACTTTTTCCCTTGAGAAGGAGCTTCAGTGGATTGACTAGGCTTTCTAATTAACAAGGAGGCGTGTGACTGACAAGCTGAGATCATATCAGCATTTGATTTAGTGCAAAAGCATATAACTCGGTGACTTTTAATTGATTTATTCAGGTGTGGTGGACACTCTGACTGGTTCAGTTCAGCTTTTTTATCTTGTAAAATTGTATGTTTTTTTTAATCTGGTCCCTTCTTGACCAGTCCGAACCATTAAGTGCACCTTGGTGACAAGCAACTCAGCCTTTTGCTCCCTCTTAGACAATAAACAATATAAAAGGGTATTCTTCTCCTTACTAAACCATACATATCATAGTCCTAGCCTTGATGGTCAATGCCTACTTATAGTCAACTCCTAACAATTCTTTGCCTACTTCTACAACTTTAAGGGTCGATATTCTTCAGTGAAAGTGAATTCTTTGTTCTTTTTCCTCCGCTGTAAGCCAGTAGCATTTAACTTTAACCCTTTCTCATATTCTAGTGGCAAGGGGGAAAGAAAAATAATTTAAAGCTGTAAATAAAAACAATTTAAAGGTGTAACTGGGTTGAGCCTCGGTAGATGCAGAATTAGATCTCAGGTGCTATACTTGATAAAGCCTCCCCCCACCCACCCAAACAGCCAGAAAAAAAAAAAATATATATATATATATATATATATATATATATATATATATATATATATATATATATATATAAGTAAATATCAGTTGAGTCGCTTTTGGGACTTTCTTTTCAAAGCCTACTGTCAAACACAGGCTATATATTCTGGTGTGATCATATGACTGCATAATTGGCAAGATGGTTGAATCATGAATATGTATACTTAAAACGTATACCCAACCAGACCCCTGAGAAACCCCTTTTATTGGATTAATGCTGAGCATCATGCCCAAAATTTGACAAATCATTCCATTCAATCCACCAGTGTCTCAGAAGCGAGAAATTCAGACTTAATCTTTAGTATTCTCTTATTTGTCATCTGCTCGGTGTTTAGGCATGATATCTTTACCTGTCACTAAGAAAACTAAGGGAGACCTCTTCAACAGGTTAGATCGGATCAGATAATGAACATCAAACCCCATAGCTCCTTCTGTATAGCATGTTAAAACAGGGCTATCCACAAACTTGACGAGTAGCTATGCCCCTAGATCATATAAAATGCAAATCCTTAAGTAACTACCTGATGTGAGATTAATCAAATGCTGTATGCCGTCTAACATATAGGCCAAGCAAAGCAACAAGTCTAATGGCATGTGGAACAAGGGATACAAATGGAATGGAATGAAAAGAAGAGAGATTAGACATCATGTCTGATACGTTAAAAGCATCTAGTTCTAAATCAATTGACAAAGAGTAGAGACACCTAAGACCATATAAACCATAACCCATTTTAAAACAAATCAATGTGACATAACCAATCAAACAGTGACACACACTGACATAACCAATCAAACAGTGACACACACTGACATAACCAATCAAACAGTGACACACACACATACAGAGATGCTGGTTAAAACTGTGGCACCCCGTTTGCCTCTGTTGGGCAGATTAACCGCGTGGGTGAGTGGGTGGTCATCGGTGTCGAGTCAAAAGATAGCATACACACCAAAAGCTCCTCCAAATAGATTCTATCTGCACTATCTAACGACATGAAGGGATATTTTTCACATATTCACATGATTATTTGAATATTACATGCAGAGGGATATGCACCTATTGCATGTAGTAGAGGGAACAACAATAAGAGGAAATAAGAGTCCAGATATATACACTGCAATGCGATTAAAGCCCAAAAATGATTTATTGCCCAAGAGCAAAACTTGCTGCAGTGTTGACGTACAATCTAACATGGATTGCATGTGGACTACAGTAAGTGGGTTTTGTCATTTGATCTTGAAGATTGGATGGCCCACATCAATAAAAAGACTTTAAAAAAATACCAAACTCAAAGGCCAAACAAAAAAAGGAGACAATGTGTGCTCATATTCCGACCTTTTGTTTGAAAAAAAGGTCTAACCGAGAAGTGTCACCTTCAAGCAGTCTTGAAGATAGAAATGGCTTTCAGACCTTAGGAAGCCGTTTCCAAATTGAGAATCGGCGGAAGAATGACTTTAATCATCCACATAGGTCAACTGGATGAAATGAAAGATTTACAAATTTAGAGTTCTTTGGCCAGCTGTAATCTGATGCCAATCATCTACAAAATATTACTGAAGCATTTGAATGAGAATTTTAAACTGAACTTTATTAAAAGTCCTATGAATTCAATGAACTTTTTGCTTCCGATGAAAACAGGACCACAAGTAGTGAAATTTAGAAGTGAAGCATTCTGGGTTCAGCTGGGAAACTTTCAAGAGGTTACCCTGCATGGCAACATAAATTAGCAGACAAATTTGATCTTTTTCTCTGATGAAGAAGCTTGGGTTTCACCAGGACTGAGGTATGTGTTTCATACAGCTTTCCCACTTTGGTAAATGGTTGTTTGTGTTAGGTGACTAAAAGATGTTGAAGAAATCTATTGATATCAGGTAAGTAACTCAAACTGCAAAGCAACACAGATGTAAGACAGAAAATGGAAGGTACAAAAGTGACAAAATGTTCCATTCTAAGACCAAATGGAAAACAGAATACAATCAGATTATACCTAGATTACAATTATCAATTAGCATGAACTATGATTGTACTCAGTTGGGAGAAAAACCGTGCTCATCCAACCTTCTGTTTGGCAAGCAAAATCTGAAACTATTTTCCTCATAATTTTGGGAGGAGAAGAATACATTAAACATAAGGATGAAGATCCTGATTTTGCTCATATGTGACAGTAATTTACCTGCAAAGTATTTTTCAAAAATGGTGAGTCCGTATATCCAGCATAAAGGGGGAGCTCAAGGGCTTTCTCTGCTATCCTCCTATCCTCGTGAATTCTTGCTATCAAGCTCTCCAATGATGGAAAACTGGCCTGCTCATTCAAATTGAGACCAAGATATACAGAAATATTATGGGAGAGAAGAAACCTTATACATTGAGTGGAATTTTGGGTGACAATGTTTATCATACCTCTGGTCTTATATAGCCAAGAATCACAAGACGCATCTCCTCACCATAAAAATCCTCATCAAATTCATGCAGCAGCCATGGCTCCTTCAGACATTGCAAGAGTGTATCAGCAAACAAGCAAATGGTCGTTAAAGTTCTAGGTACAAGGTACACTTACTATCGTCTTTTCATTGTTGTCAAAATATGGGTTCCAGCCAACACTCATGACCATTTTGTAGATGCCCCGTGTTGATAGTCCAGCCCATCCAAAATACACTCCACAGACCTGTTCTGCAAGCATATGCGTAAAGCTCCCCACAGATAAATTAGCTGTGCAAAGGGGGATATTTTGTTGAGTTTCAGGTGAACAAATATCAAAGAAGAAATGTAGCTAGTATAACACCAATTCAAGTGTCCTTCAAAAAGAAAATGCCACCAGCTTAAAACATGAGCAAAACAACAAAATAGAATGATGTAGGTGAATTGGTGAAAAGGTGCGTGTTCCCATTCAAACTGCATCAATGACCTGACATTGCTAAAAAGGTTTCACATCTTTGCTCAGAAGAATTAGTGGAATGTTGAACTAGCATAGCATCAGTTGATGTTTCTCTTCAAATTAAATTTTGGCATACCATGTAAATGGCTTTTTAATGCATTCTAAATCACTTTTGGCTTACTTTGTGAGACATGGTGTGTATATTTTCTTAGTACCCCTCAATTCTTGAGTTTTAAGGTGGCAACCTATTTCAATGAACAATGAGAAGATTTTAGCCTTGACACACCTCTGGGAATTCCAAGAACCTTTGAGCCACGACCATATCCTTTGATAACAGGACCTCCCATATACCAAGGTTCCGTAGGCAAGGTATTTTCTACCCCTACAATTTGACAGTGATGGTTGCAGTTAAAATAGAGCAACTAAACATCAAGATACATGAGTTGCATTAAATCGGCAATAAAGGATTTCAAGGGTATACAGTCTTCAAATGGAGGCAAACCCCACTTTTCAGGTTTTAGATCTAACAGAGAATTGATGACCTCATCAGCTGAACTGTACAGACCAGCTTGCTTTGGAATGGATGGTACAGCAACCACTTCCATTCCTGCAGCCTTCCCAGCCATAACACCTGGCCTGTAGTATATCAAAACATTCAGCAAACTCAAAACACTAAGCTGGAATCATTGGTGGATGCTGATTTTATTTTTAACATGGTGATAGATTAAATTTGGTGCAAGTTACCTCAAACAGATAGGAACAACACAAATCACAAAAAAGGTGTCTTTAAAATTCAAACGTGGCTAAACATGAGGATATGAGGAAAACCAATATGTATTTGAAGCTATAAGGTTGATTATGAACCTACATAATCATGCACACAAAGTGCTGCTCGATGCTTCAGTAGACGAAGGAATTTTCCAAAGTTTTCAAGAGACGCAAGTACTATAAAAAAATCTCCTGAATAAATTGTCAGACAGGAATAGAATTCAGGTGAATCAGATATTGCAGCACATCACACAGGGATGCAACTAGCTTCAATCTTCGTTCAGGGATGTTTTGTGTCCCATCCTTGAATCTAAGGGTGGATAAACAATGTAGCAGTGGTATCAGTTTAAAGAGAAATTATTCATCCCTAGACATTCTATTGATGCGGGTACACAGCCAAGAGTTGGGTCCAAGATTTGACATTGACATCACAAGTGGAGCAAGCTCTGTTGTCTGCAAATCATATGTCAATTACATGAATGAGTTGGATTTAATTGACAAATGTTAGGAAACTTTTTGGAATTGAACAGTGGTCTCTAATGGAAGATGATTATTTGAGATGCAACAGCATCAACTGCTTCCATTCACCTTTTATCTTTCTCTGAAATGTGGTTAGCACAACCAACATTGGGAAAGCATGAAGGGAAAAAACAATGTAAATACAGGAATCCTGGGACCTTGAGTATTCCCAATGTGGCAAACTATATATTCAAAAAGAGTCCCCAAAAATTTGTCCAAGCAAAATAATTTGCAGGATAGGCACAACCAGCAACTGTTCCGACAGATTAATGGAGAAAATAAGAAAAGAAAGCAGCTGCCTAGGCACCAATACACTTGGGTAAAAAGACAACTGTATGACCAATATTTACTTTCGTTCAATTGACTGCTGAGAAGCGGTCAGAATATTTCCAATTGGCTGAGGTCCCCCTAAAATGTCCCATCTGTTACCTTACTACCTGCACTAGCACATACCATTCCATCCTATCAGTTATTTATCCATAACCATCAATTCATTTTGTATCCCAACTTCAAAAATCCACTGAATATCTATAGTCAGAGAAGTCCATTTATGCTAGAATAAACAATTCAACTTGCCTCATAAATGGGCAGCAGATGGAGTAAAACATCCTTATCTATCTCAACCCCCACCCTGTCAAGACGGACGTTTATGATGATCAACAGCCCACACAAAAAATTGACCTCTGATCAACACAATGTTAAACCATGTCAATTTTGCAAGTTTAGAAACCCCAGTGCATTCCACCAAAAAAAATACCGAAAACATTGACCCAGAAAGTTTTTGCCGCTAATCTCATTGTTACTGTATTTCACAATCTAAAGACCAGCAACCTCTCTCTACCAAGAAGATCCCATTCAAAGTCCACTATATCTTCCATGTTCTATCTCAGTGCTACCCACAGGCAGCAACAAGACCACGGGGAAATGCCTTGGTCAACAGAATCTCGTTCAAGTATTTCTATGCCTTGCTGTAGCAGTGTTACTTCTTAGGCGTGACCCCCTGCCAAGGTATTGTCCCCATAGCAGAGGTGGGATCAGCTTTTTACCTGAAATGGGCACCTCAACAGGATAAGGAGATGGATCCACCCAAATAAGCACATGGTCACTGTGCCAACAACTGATATGGGACTAAACTTTGACTATAAACCGCCACCCTGGAGGAGGCATGTGTTTTAAGGAAGAGTTCCCACAGATGGCACCAATGTTGCGACATCATTTCTGGTGTGTAACTCCCTCTCGAGGTATTGTTCTCAGAGTGGAGGTGGAGTTTTCTCCTTTTACATGAAAAAGACTCATAATAGGAAAAGGCAGATAGACCCACCTAACTCTCCAAAGCGAAATCATGTCCTTGCTAAGTTTTCTTCACAGTGACTTGTAATTGAAATATATTCTAAGTGGCAAAATTACAGATTCAATGATATGGCATTCACCTCAAAAACTTTGTTAAATTAGTCCTTGGAAAATGAAGCAGACATACCAGTTACAAAATTGGTATGGAAACTGATGGTGCAATGGGTACTTCCTGCTTTACATTTCAAATTTCTTTGGGATTGGATGAAAATGAACTTCTGAGAGCAAGTTCCATGGCAAAGTTAGTGAATCCTGCTGCAGGTACTCAGCTGCTGCGATGAATCATGGCTCAGAATTCAGGAAATTAGCACAAGGCATTTCCGCATGAAAACTTCTATGCCCTTTTTGCAGCATTTTATGGAACCTTCATACTGGACCCAGATACCAGGACATGAATGAAAAGAAGCCAAAAAGTTTTGTAAGTTTTAAACTACCATCACAAAAGCTCATGCCTAGCTTCGAAATTGACATTAGTTGGCAACCTTATCATGGATTTGGAACTTAAATCCTTCTGCCAGGAGCAACATTCACAAATCATGCAGGTGTTGAAGGAACATTGGAAAAGATTCAAATAATACATTTGAGTTGGAAATAAATAATAAATATTGTGTCAGGCATATCTTGTCTAACAAGCATCAGAAATCACATCAATGATGCTAGAACCTTAATGGGAGCTACATATTACATGCAAAAATCATTACCAAGCATTTTATAAGATATGCAGGAGACAAGAAAGGGAATAAAGGCCATAATTTTTAAAAGACACCATGATCAAACACTTTCTTATGGACAGGTAAACTACACGTATGATTGAATAAAGTGCTTAGCAATACACAACAACAAGCTACACAAAAGCAATACCAATATCACGATAGGTTTAGATATCAATTAAAATACAATCTTAAAGCCTTATATTGTTTCTAAGTATCATTTTCTGTTTCATTTTAACACGTGAAATCTGCTAAGAAATGCCTCATGTGAAAACATCAACATATTCTTTTTGAAAGCATAAAACATCAAGACAGATCATTGAATGTTTTACTTACAGAGAATCCTCAATTACTAGGCAGTTGGAAGGATTAACATTCATTTGCTTTGCAGCTTCAAGGAATCTAAAGTCAAACTGTTAAGAAATCAGATTATAAAAAGTATTCGAAGTAGACATCAGCATTAGTAATCAGTCTGTGTTAAAATCTCACATTTCAGGAGACGGTTTTCCAGTTTTAACTTCATCACCACCAATGATGACAGAAAAGGATTCTTTCCAACCTACATGCACGGAAAAGCAAATAAGGTCTAAACACACAATAATATGAATCATATTGACTGCACAAAATCAAAACATTAATTAACTTTTTCAAGGAACAATAATTTTTTAGTTGCAAAAATGAAACACACCATAATGGCAAGATATTTTGGATAATATGCTTTGCTTGGGAGAGTTTGAAGCTAAAGCCAATGGCACCTGGTTGCCAGATAAATGCCTTATCAAGCGATTAGCACCTGGGAGGGCTTTAATATTGTGCCAGCTGCAACAACCAGCTTCATTATAACATGACACAAGGGAATGGACATAGAAGCCAATTGAACAAATTACAAGAGCTTGTCAACATACAAAAGTAAAAAAAATTAGCTATTTTTTATCATATATTTTATAGTTAATATACTGTAATAAATCTCTGAGGTTCATGTGGTAAGGTTGGTTGTTTACTTTACTATTGTATCTTTATCATTAAATTTACTTTGACAAGTAAGTGTCATCCATCAATGTGAACAAAAATCTTTTCACTTTCCTCAGCTATTATGATCCTGCATTTGATTTAATTTTATTTGCCAATATAATAGGGAAATCATTGGTTGTTAATTCTTTCTGATACCAGTGTAGTAAAAAGAACAGTTGTTTACACTGCATTATTCAGTAACAAAGGTTACTGTCTTACTATAAGCATGGTTCAGCTTCAGTTCTAGCCTGAGCACTGTTTTATTTTTTAAAGATCTAATGCATATTCCTATTGAAGTAACTTGCTAAGTCCAGACATTTGAAATAAGTTTCTAAAAAGAACTTGCCAAGAATTATATGATGCAATTCTGAAAAGCAAAATACATAATTAACCATTACTGTTCGGAAAACATTGGAGTTACTGCAGACATAAATTCATCGGCTGAGCAAGGAAGATGAAAGTCCTCAACAATTGCATTTGAAGCTTCCAGAGGTGTCTTCCCAAGTATTCTGTGAATGCTTCTGTGATCCCATCGTTTTCCATATTTGACCAGAAATTCTCTCATTACTTCCTCCATAATCCCATCTGTTAGAAGACACTACAATTACAGCTAAAACAAAAAATAAGTGGGGGCAGATGCAGAGTCAAATCATCAGATAAGGGGGACAGGACAAAGAATAAAGAGATTACAGAATAGATCGCACTCACCGGTATTTAGAAGGGTTCCATCCAAGTCTAGAATCACATGTGATATCAGCCTACTCAAAGGCTTTTCGGCCGCCATTTTCCTGACTTCACAAGTTCTGAAGGAGATGTAGAACTAACTTCCACTGAGAATCAAAAGTTAACCTCTGAGAATAAAAAATGTTCTTCAGAATCCCAATGGCAAAGAGTAATGCTGTATATTTTTTAATTCCAGCTTTCATGATGTGCTGCTGAATATCATGCTCTCTAATTTTCTTGAATCTACGATGTAATTCACAGATCAAATTCATGTTGGCGACAAAGGAGAGAACAGTACCACAAAAGGCATGATCTAGTTTTTACAGAAATGATAATCTGTGTTATATTTCTGGAATATAAGTAAGCCTTGACCAAGAAGCTTAGATATCATTTCCTACATTAATGTGATGTTTAACACAGCATATGACCCTGGTCATGATCGAATCATTTTTTTTCTTCAAGCAGCACTCATGATACTAACTTTATCATGAACCATATAATATTGCTTCAACTAATCTGCAACTCTATTCAGTTCTCATATGTCAAAAAAAGCAACAGACAACTAAGATCTACATCGAAAGCACTCCATAAACTGAAAATGAAAATGAACAAACTCTCTTGCAATTTAAGTAGCACTGGTGGTCTTGCACTTCAAATCCTCTTCATTTATTCCTTTTCATGAAAGAAATTATATATATATACATATATGTATAGATATAGATAGATAGATAGATAGATAGAGAGAGAGAGAGAGAAGGATGCTATTATGCGATTCGAACCCCTTGTGTGGCCGGATCGCATAATAGCAAGATCGAATGGCTGAGTTCAAAAAAAAAATATCCCGCTGGGTAGGAAGGGGACGCGGACGAGCGAATCGGCTAGTCTGCCTCCCCTACCCGCCCACGTCACACACTGTTTTTCCTTTTTTTTCAAACTTGGCCGTCCGATCTAACTTAGATGAGCCCTGGGGTCTGTTGAATCATTTCCATATATATTTTTAAATCCACTCTCCCCATGCAAAAAAAAAACTCCAATATTTTTTAAATATTTAAATAGACCCCTCAGGTTGCTCCCATCTCTGGAGCTTTAATTTTCACTGTCCGATCTTCATGAAGAACCAGAACCATCCAACTGGATATGCATCAAAAATCAATATCTTAAAATGTAGAAAAAAGTAAAAAAATAGAACATTCGTCAAATTAGTCCTTAGGGTTGATCAAGGAATTCTGGGTCGGATCGGGACCCGCCGATCCCGATCTGAATCAGGATCGGATCGACCGGAATCGGCCGGATCGGGACCTGCTGATCCCGATCCAAATCGGCCGATCCCGATCCGGATTGGCTGATTCTGCATTCCATGGGGTAAATACCTCCTCTAGGGTTTTAGTTTTGATTCCCAAGTAATGGCAGTTGGTACTGTAGCATTTAAAACACCCTACACACACGAAAACCCACCCTTTCGATTTCAAAAAAAAAAAAAAACACCAAAAAAATTGAAATATTCGAATACCCCCTTCTAGGGTGCTTTTCCCCCCTTGAGATTTAATTTCAGATTGAAAAACTTAACTATAGCCGTCCAATCAAATCCGTTGTCGTTGGAGATCAAAACTAAAATCCCAGGGGATAGAATCAACCCTAAGGGCTAATCGATCGGATGGCTCCAGTTGATCGTCAAGATCGGATGGTGAAAATTAAGATCCAGGAAATGGGATCAACTCTAAGGAGTCTATTTTAATATTTAAAATTTTATAAAAAAATATTTCTTTTAATTGAGCGATGGTGGGTTTTCGAGTGGGGGCGCATCTAACTTAAATGCGCCCTGGGGCGCATCTAGTTAGATGCAATGCTCAGTTCTGTCACTATTAAGACTTAAGTCTCTGACAGGTTGTTATGGGGTCCCACCAAAAGGAAAGTTCACGTTTTTTTTTTTTTTGAATTTTTTTTGTTTGCACGAATAGGAGGTGTTAGGAGTTGAATTGGGAAGCCAAGAGACTATAAATAATCTCTATTAATTGATTATGGAACAAACTGATTAATAGTACTAAGATAAATCCATTGATGTTTTTATAAACCGTTAGATCAAGATCTAACGATTAATTAAAAAGTGATAATAGAAAGCTTATCTGTTAACTAATAATAGATTAGCTTTTCTCATAACTAGTGTTAGATTAAGATCTAACGGTTTTAAAAAAATGATGCCCACTCCCGTGGGGCGTGGTTTCCGGACCCAGAGCAGAACGTTGCCGTGCTGGGCACGCCCAGTGCCGTCTGATCAACTGTGATTCTTTTATTTTTTATTTTTCTAAACGTTTCACCTCAATCACCCATCCCCTCCGTGAATTTTGAGCGCTGAAGGCGCTGCAACACAAGAAAAGAGGGCTCAACAAGTGTTAACAGAAAGCATATATATATATATATATATATATATATATATATATATATATATATATACGACAGCAATTCTGTACAAAACCTTTTCAAATCCTAAAAAGAAGGGGAAAACAAACAAACAAAGCAGCTAATCCCCCAACACTAGCACAGAAAAATCAGACGAAGGATGTTATCTGGCGTAAGTCGGGATGAGGAAATCAAGGAAAACAACATAACAAATTGACACAAGAAGGGCCCTGCCCTCGCCTTCCTATGAACCAAAATTACAAGAACACCAAAGCAGGTAAGCATCACAATTCCAAGTATATCAAAACAAAATAAGAAACTGGCAAGAAGTACAAGGGGATTCCATTCCAATCCACATGGAAGCAGAAACCACGCAAAGAGAAAAAACAAGGAAAAAAAATAAACCCCCGGCGGCCCCTTGCATGCCTCGACCTACGAATCAACGCACCTGCTCTACATACAATTCTTCAAACAAGTACACCACACAGGAAAAAGAACAAATATGATCCATCAAAAGAAGCAAATGCGATTGGGGAAGCGGGGATTACCGCACGACGCAGGGCGGGGATTCGACACCAATGGCAAAAGCTTCACGAATCAGGGATTGGAGGTGGGGGGTGGACTAGAATTTGGAATTGAGACGGAGGTGTGGGGGTTGAAGTGTCGGCGGGGATTAGCAGCGGGGGGAGTGTTCGGAGAGCGGCCGAGTGTGAGGAGAGTGGGTCGGGACGTTTGACGGCGTTGGATACCGGCGAAGCGCGGGCGGGTGGGCCCATGATTACAAAATCTTTTCGATTATCGATCCGCCATGTACCTTTCACGTTACAGATAATCTCATTTTTTTATAAAATAGTATTTTTAGATATTTTTATCAATACTTTTAACAATACTTTTTGTGAGGTTCCTATTGTTTGTAGAATTACTTATATCAGAATAAAGTTTTGAAAAATTTTAAACTAGATAAAATATATTTTGATTTAATAAGTTGTTGGTATTCCACCGAAAATAAAAGAATTAGATTGCACTATTCTAAGTGATTTTATAGAAAAGATTAGAACAAATAGTAGAATAAAAGGTGAAATTAAGATAATTGAGAGAACTAAGAATTCCAAGTTGAATTTGAGAATTGGAAGAATTAGGAGAATTAGGCATCCCCATAACCAAATCAAATTTAGACCTTTATACCGGTTAATCTCGATTTTATTCTGCTAACAAATCGAGCCAAGGTTTTGTACTAATTCACGGAAGATTGTAAAAATTTATTCATAAATAATTATATTACAGAATTTTTTCTATAAATATACTAATTCTAAAGTATTATATATATATATATATATATATTGACACATTAAGTTGGAGCTCATTATGATTTGTAAGGAAAAATATAACCATAACTTTTCTGGCAATGTTATATATACCGAAATCCCCGCGTCCGGACATTTAGCCACCGTCCATCTCGAAGGGTAAAACTTACGCACTTTGGTGCTTACTAATATTTGTATGTCTAAAGTTTTATATAAGTGTGGTTCCTCTCTAAAGATTTCGATTGAACTAAATCAGTGCAGAGAGGGAAGGAGTCCTTCGTAAAAACTCCTCGAAAATAGAAAAAACACTATATAAAGGGGTTTTTTGAAACCTTCCCCTTTCTGTACTCAGTTCCATCCAAACCTGCATATAGAAGATCTCTATTCTTTACCGATACACTTAAAAGGTCACATGCTATCCAATCCGCCGATCAAATCGGTAGTTGCAGCTGAAACGCCCATGTAAGGAGCGAGCACAGGTAGTCACAGCTGCAATTCCCAGTAGATGTTGCAGCAAATATTTCTCAAACTTGGAGCTAATGTCAAAGATAAATACTCAGGCTGCCGAAAGCTGCTGAAAACTTTTGGAGCTCAAATTTCAAAACGCCATGGGAAAATATACGGTGCAGGAAACTTGAGGAGGAGCAAATGCACAATCTTCTTATTCATGGAAGTTGTTCATCGTGTGGATAGTCATTCCCTTGCTTTATTGAGAACAAGCAGGATCCATATCAGAAAAGAATAGCATGGAGTGATCTGCAATAATGTACACTGTTTCATCTCTGACTGCACCCATCAAATGCATATGTGGGTGCAGGGATACAATGCTGATATCTGAATTGCCTGCACATGGCCATGGTAGCGTTACAGTTGAATAAGTTCCACCCCTGAAGGAGACTAGCTAGTTCGTTAGCTTACAAGAATGATGATGTACCCACATGTAACGGAAAGGATGAAGATACTGCACATTCCCTTAATTTCTATGGTGATGGCATGAAATATGATGCGATAATAGACCATATCAACCAAATCAAACTGAAAGGTTCTCCAGGAGGATGCTCGCCTGGTCCTGAATTAGCTTCCACGATTCCGTGATGTGCCTCTCTTCAGTTAATGGTGCTCCCACGGCGAATCGCAGCACAAACTTGCCTGAAAGGACCTAAGGAGTAGAGCTTATATTAAACCTTTCATCGTGTTTTCTCACTGAAAATTATTTTATCTTATAAGGAGATCAATCTTATGCACACATAACTAATGGAGCCAGGGAACATACTGTATGGGATATAAAGATCTTTCCACTTGCATTTACCGCACCTAACAGGTTGTAGTTCAGCTTGTGACCATTGTCTTGATCATTTGCTAGAGGAAGAAGGCGGAAACAGACGAGGGAAAACATCTGAGGGACAGTAACCTGCAAATGTTCATAATTGTTAGGCATATGCCAATCCTGAAGTATAAGTGAGAACTAGATGATAGCATACAAGATTTTATTTGTTTCTTGAAACTTTGTAAATAAAGTTATCACTAGAATGGTGGATGGCGTATGCTTTTATGCCATTAAATTTATCAGGCCGTTCGTCATACTACCATGGATGATTTACTGAACACTTCAGTTTGTTTGCATCTTTTTAGTTGTCAAGCTTCATCCCATCAATCTAGCATTGGCCACATCGAACGGAAGATCCAAAGGATGAAACATTTTTCTTTCCGAGGATTCAACAACTTTTTCTAACTGCCCTGCCTGACATCAATCATCTGTAGCCTATGAGTTGGCAAGCTTCTAGATGATAATACTGGGCAGAAGGGCGCCCACTTATGGCTGATAAAGATTGATACACTGGTAAAACAATGACATTATTGGTTGCACAGTAGATGCTCATGCAACCAGGAAGCAGCCCTCAAAAGTTTATTTAGGCTTTCAAAAACCTAGAACATTGGGAAGATGATAAACTCTATTATGGGCATGTTTTAGTAAATTCACAATCACTTCCAGTACGGTGCTGTATCTTTTGAGGTCAAGATGCCAGTGGAGCATGCATTTGATGTTATCAGCTCGGCACTTGAAAAATTTAAAAACACAGAAACAACTGAAGTTCCACCCAATAAAAGATGGTTCAACTGCCGTGGAATGGATATAGGTGTGCAATCCAATCATGTAAATCAAGTTCCTTGGAAGTAAGAAACACCAGAAACGGCAAGAGAAATGTTTGGTTAACAGAAGCAGAGGATACGATATATGGCCTGACATCATTTTGCAAATGGACCACTTGCCAGGTATATGGCCTGATATCATTTTGCAAATGCACCACTTGCCGATTGAATAGAAACTTTGCATATACACAGATTATTTAATGTGCTCATACTGAACATCTTCATTAGTGAAATACGATGAAACATAGATTTTGACATACGTGATCACATGAGCAGACATATATTGATCAAAATGGTCAGGTCAGTTTTATTCCAAAGGCAAGCATGACCATGAATTTAGTTAATATAAGTTCGCATTTGTAAAGCAAGCCCCATTGGAATGATTAGCATTTGATCTAAATCCAAGCACTAAAGATAGAGTAGAATTCAAAGCTAAATCATGAGAAAAAGGAAGTAAATAATTATATACTTTGACATCCAGAGAAGACACAATAACTTGGTTGCCAGTAACATGTCTACAATGTAAAACATTTGATACCACAGACCACAGAATTTCAGATGTCTAAGCACAAGGAACATATTTGCAATGTATGACCAAACTTGTTTTCATGAAAAAAAAATGAGGATTAAACATAGGAAATTTCAAAGGATATTAAATATCATATACATATAAATATATCAGTGACATGTTTCGAAGCTCCTCTTTACCTCAAACCTGGAATCTGAATTAATGAGTTCTCCAAGTTGTTGAGCCAACTTGATATGATTCCTCATGTAATTTTGAAGGTTTTCAATGCCGTAAAGTCGCAACACCATCCATAGCTTCAAGGATCTGAAATTTGGGTGCACTCCAATTTAGAAAACTTGTATATGATTGTGGAATCGTTGATGAACATGATTCAACACTCAGGAAAACATGAGAACTGGCTTTTATGGCCAAGGAGCAATGACTAGCTAGAAACCTTTGCCTTTTTGCCAGACTGATTCACTTCTGCTGAAAGAAACTATCCAATTGGTAAAATAGAAGGGGATGAAAAACCTGTAGGCTTTTCTGGTCAACTGGTCGGTCTAATAAAAATTGATAGATTACAAGTTCATTCTTTCACAAGAGTCATCATAAGTTATTACCTAGTAATAGGCAGATTGTTGCACTCACTGCATGCTCAAGCACACAATGGTAAGAAACAAAGCAAGAAGAGAAAAGGACCGTAGTTATAGAATCTGGCAAAATGGCCACAACATGTACCATATAGTATAATCACCGGATAAATTTGAGTGATGCAGTTACAATCAGTGACAGATACAAGACATATGCACAATATAGAATCACATTATGTTCATGAATTTTAAGATGATTAGGAGAAAAATACTATGAACTATTAATGCTTCATGAGAAGTGATACATGAAAAGTTAGTCCTTGAGAGCCATAGGTGTACAAGGGTTAACATACAATAGATACCGGGAACTGCTATCCACCCAACCAAAACAAAAACATAAAATACAATGTCATGAATATTTTGTTGAGCAGCTTTGAAAAAAAAAAAAAGAAAGAAAGAATATAACCAAATCGATAAGGATGGCTAAGAAATAGGACCTGAACCGTCGCCCAAGTGGAATTTGCCAATCTTTAAAATCCACCACCTTGCTTTCTTGTGAAGCCTGACACATCAAATAAGATTAAAGAGTTGATAACTTTATGGGCCTAGTCAGAAGACAGGAAAGTTGAGTATGGGATCGAACTAGGCAGATAACAAAGTTATGAAGGAAATTGGAATGTGTGTGTGTGTGTTGTGTGTGTGTTTGAGAGAGAGAGAGAGAGTTGGGTTAGAAAAAGAGATTTTCCGTTAACTGGAAGTAAGATTGAGTGTTCATAATTCAATCAAGTCCCATTAGGGTCTTCAGTTTATCCCATTGCCGTAAAGAGAATTGATAACCAAGCATAACCTGTTGAAGCATTTCTCTTATAGGATTCATCAAATGACCATCAAAGTTATTCTACAGATTCCATCACCAGAGGATAAACTATGACAAATTGCAAGTCTGGTGTAAAAACTCTTATGATGGAATAGGGCAGTCCGTCCTTGTTAACTATATTTTCCCCCAGAAAAACAGATAGCAGTATTATACAACATGAACAAGATAAAGCAACATTATAGATGTGTATCTTAATAATTGCATTCCTGAACTGCTATTGCCACTGCAGAAAGCAAGCGTAGATGACGTCTCGGACATAATAATTCATCATACCTTATTTTTCAGATACTCGGGATTTGTAGACAGGGAGTGGATCAAAGCACTTCGATCCTGTTGTAAAGTTAAAGATCGTCAGATACATTTCTTGAAAATCTGAATGATGACATTGAAACAATGCACAATGTGCCTCATAGGTCCATCATTTGAAGTCAAGAGCATTTAGAACAGGTTTATATGGATTGTGTTCCTAAATCCATCATTTAATTTCTTATTTCGATTAAGAATCAGAAGAATGAAGGGAAGATGTGGCACATTGTGTTCCTAAAGATCTGAGATTATGAAAAGTGAAAACAATTACTTGCCTTCATGCAATTGCTCACTTTTGATTAATGCCATCAAGAAATCTACAAAAAGATTGTGTGATCATCATCCGGAAACTGCTATCTACAATAGTAAACTTCAATATAATGATTCAATTTAAGATCCTTGTTTTGGAATATCTAGAATTACTCATTACTGTTGAAGTTGTTGGCCTGTCCAACTCAAAATCTTAAAACATCGACTGGAGAGGGAATCATCATTTTAAACATGTTTTGTTTTGGCCCTTTTTCCAATGTGGGCCTATTCTAACAGGCCCCTTCATGTGCAGGCCAACCTAGCCTGCGTCATGTGGACAATCACCAATACGAGGTGTGTGGTCTGGATCAAAACCATACTGAAGGATTGCTCTTGGGATCACGCAAGCTCGAAACATCTGGATTGGAATCGGAATCAAATTAGAATCGGCCTAGGATTGGCCGAATTGGGACTGATTCTATCACATTGAAACCGCTCTCTATTTTTTCCTTCTTTTTTACATTAGAGGAGGATTGGGTTTTCCCTTGAAATTGGATTGGCAATGGCTGATCCCCATCTATGATTTGGTGTACTCTTCTATCTATGTTAGAGAGCCGTGTCAGACACTCGGACACCCGTGTCCAACTCTCCACTTCAAGATTTTAAAGTAAATACTAGAGATTTCTTAGAATACTTAGCATATCTTCTCAGAATATTTGTCTATATGATAAAATTTGATATATTTGAGTTATATATTTATATTTTAGATAAATTTCAGTAATTATATTTTATTATATACATGCGTAACTATGTATTTATGTATATATATTCGTACGTTCTCTGTGTCCTCGTGTCTTATTTTTAAGATATTGCCGTGTCTGACGCATGTGTCCGTGTCGACACTTGACACTCGTGTCTGTGTCCCACAAATCATAGATCCCCATCTGAATCAGCTGAATCAGATCAAAATCGGCCAATTTTACAAACCATGCTGATACCCTATTGAAGTTATTGGACCGTCCAACTCAAAAACTTAAAGCATGAAGTGGAGAGGGCACCATCGTTTTAAAAATATTTTGCTTAATCTCTTTTCCAATGTGAGACTATCCTAGCAATCAGCAATTAACATTAATATGTTTAGGCCAAGCTGAAGAAAGAAATGGCTACAGGCTAGAATATGCAGCCAAAACTAGAAGCATGTAAAAGCTTAGGACAAAATGAGTTCAAAATACCTATGATTTCAATCAAAAGTTTTTCATTCATATTCAAGGAAATATTCAAAAGAAGCACACTGTAGAATTAATCATGCTTGAAGAACTTATTCATAGACAAGTAGATAAGCAAGCTATGTATAAGACATACCTTTACCCAAAGCAAGGAACAGTCAAAATTTGTGAGCAACCATTTATGTGCATTCATGCCAAATGAATCCGCCTCTTCAACACCATCAATATAATGGCGGTACTCTGGACAAATACAGGCACTACCAGCATATGCCGCATCAACATGGAACCACATGCCATTAGCCTATCAACAATCAATTGTAAGTACTGCTCCCCTGGGGAGATGTCAAAGTATTTTGAACACTAGACCGTCTGTTCACAACAGAGATCCGAACACAATCCTACCGAGATGTCAGCATGTACAGTAACAATATGACAAATAATTTGTCTTATTGAGATTTTTCTTAAAGTGCCTTGTTGAGAAAAGATTAATAAGAAAAATTTAGAAATCCTAACAAGAAAACTTTCGAAATCTTACATAGTAACATCAGCTAGTACGAAAGTATGGTTTAATACTAAAGCATTTTAGAAGAATGACATGTATTTATATGGCACATGGTCATAGTTCCTTCTTCAGCATCTTTTTCATCCATTTTTATAAGCTATGACATCATTATCTTTACACCATTTATTCATACAACTTTTTCCAGGGAAAACAAGAACCAACATGCACTATCAAAGGTTGTGCAAATGGCATAAAGCATTTCAAATGAGTCATGATTCACAAACGCATCATAAGCAATATGTGGAAAAATCTTGCATACAGACAAAGAAACACAGAGAGAAATGCCTTTCAAAAAAAAAATTTACAGAGAGATGCAGCACAGCTTAGGTTAACATGACAGATTGTCTGTTACACTTGTTGAATGTGAAAGCATGGGAAAACCCACAATAAAGAAAGCATATTAGTAAACTTCCATAAAGGCATATCTTTAAGTAAATTTATAGAGGCTTGAGGTCATATAGAAATATATTATGCCAACATACTATATACAATGCCGACTTTTAAATCTTTTCCATTGGCTGTTTAAAATGCAGATCAGGTCATCAAATCAGAGTGAAAGAGGACAGAGTGGGGGAGAACATGGTTCCAGCTAGGATCAACAATCCTGAGAAGAATTCAAAAATATAAAGTCAAAAAGATTTCACTCACCAAATATATTCCTCCTTTTTTTAGAGTGCTTACTTACCTTATTCCTCCTAACCTTTTTCTTCAGTATTCTTTCCATGCCTATGCATAATATGGCTTTCACCAGATATGTATAATATGGCTCGCACCAGAATGATAGAAGTAATTACCACCTAAGATCCTACGATTGCTTTCATCTTACTGTACCGATTTCCATGTTTCGGTACAGGATTATATTTAGCAAATAGTAATCAAATGGTTTCTTGTTCACTTTACAAGCTTTAAAAGGTTACTAGTGACATTATACATCTTTCGTAAGGTAAATCACATTAATGTCACTATGAAAACAGCAAAAAGGAATGTACTCATAAAATCCAGAACCTAATGAATTTGTTTGGCAAAATCAACATTGAAGGTAGAAATAGCCAATGCAACAGAAAGGAAGTAGAATATAATCGATTAAATCTTCTCATAACAAACTAAACAAGGTTGTTACACACTTAGACTAGGAAGACACATCTCTAATTCATGTTGTCAATGGTGTCTGGACAACTAATAAGTGGTCCAAGATGCTTAGCCAGGTATGGGACCCTATGCAATGCCTAAATTGGGTGCACATAAGGGCACCTTACAAATACAGAATGGGTTGGCCACTCCAAGAAATAGGACAGAAAACTCTGTTTTCTGGGGAAAAGTTGTTTTCTCAAGATTAAAGGTTTAAGAAAATAAATGGTTATGAGAATATTTTTATTTTCTTGGGTTGAAAAATTATCTCAAAGTATTTCCTACCTCTAGACCTTTTCTCGGTAAAAGACCAAGTGTCTTCCTCTCACTCTTTGGATTTCTCTCACTCCCTCTCTTAACAATGGCTAAGATTTAACTTTAACCTGTGTGAGGTTTGACTTTTTCCCATAGTAAACTGACTAGGTCTGACTTGTATGATTCAACTCATATCTGGGAGATTCCAAGACATAGATACAGTTTGACTTGTCAAGTTGTTTCGAGCCTTGATCTGGCTCAACCCAACTTGGTGCAACTCATATCATATTGCATGAGTCAGACGTGATTTGTTTTGAGTTGACATGCTTCTTTTCAACCTGACTTGATGCAACTCAATGGACTTCTTTTCTCCAATTTGATAGATAACTTACACCTTGATATCGATTAATAAAGTATATATCCCCTAAATTTAGCTTAAAGTCATTATCGTTTCTAAAACACTGGACTTAAAAGTTTATTTATGTCATAATAGTTCATAAAATTAAAGAATTTGGAGAAAATTTTGAAAATTGGCCTGAATCAGCCGAGCTCACGTGAGTCAGGCTGAGTCAATCCGAGTTGGACCAATACGACTCATATCTAGGGGGATATTAGCCACTACGACCCACCAAGTCAGTGAACCTTACGTTTTCCAACAACCTCTAACCATGGAATTTTATTTTCTAAGGACATTTTTAGACTACGAAAAAATACGCCTTTCCCAAGGAACAAAAATGTTTCATAAGCCCCTTACCCACCCATACTAGCATACAGTTTCTAAGAAATTAACTACCTACAAGGCTTCTTTTCTTTCTTCGTTGGTTCTAATTTTCAAATGCTCATCTATTCTGTATTGCAACTTTAATCTGCTATTCATCATTATATATTTGCAGTGTATCATTTTTGCTTTTGGTTGACTCTTGTTTTCCCTTTTTTCCGTGCTTGTTTATGATCACCTCCTTTTTAAATTGTTTTTCCTATTTCACTGCTTGTCCCCTTTGTCTCCTTTTGCAACAGCTCTTTTTTCTTTGTTTCTTCATTGTTTGTTGGTATTATGCAATGAATTTTATGCCTTTTGTGCTTTACCATCATCCACTAGCTACAAGTTGTTAGATAAAACTCATACTGATCCATGTTTGAGAACTTAAGTATATCTTTATCTACATGAAAGCAATCAATTGATCATTTTTCTTTTTAATATCACAATATCCAACTTACGTATCAGCAAAGCGATTTACAAGGAATCTGGGTAAAGATGGACACTGGAGGGCGGTGAACTCACACATGTTTGAACTTGTTTTTTTACCTAAAAAAATATTTTATATGTTAAAAGTTAAAATATTAAGAACCAAAGCTACAACTAGATCGAATCATTTGGCACTAACTTATCCCTGTGTATTCCTCTGGGAGATCTAAGATGCTCCACTTTTGAAATTCCATTATTAAAGAAAGAGTAAGATTGCAAAAGTACACAAAGACATCTAAAAAAACAGATAGGCCACTACCCATCAGACATCACATATAGCAAGGGTGAAAAGATGGTTGGATATGTTTACTGTCAGAAAGCAAACTGCTATACCTTGGCTATTTTTCCTAATTTGGATAAAGGATCCACAGCTGCTGAAGATGTAGTTCCAACCTGAAGATTTCAAAAAAATTGTAAGTTGCTTCATTCTTTCAGCAAACAATAAAGACAAATGGAGCAAGCAAGAAAGACAAATGATTTAATAATCACAACTCAAAGAGATCAAAACCAATCTAGATTCTATGATAAACCTTAAACATCCATTTTTCTTTTCCTGAAAGGAACTGGATAGTACCACCAATTTGTAAATACAGAAAAGGTAGTACAACCAAAGTGGGAGGACAGATTCCACCTCAAAACTGTTAAGGTGAGTTTTTAGTGTGTGTATATATATGCCCAACAAAAATCAATTTTTGAATTTATTTTTAGGAATCGTATGTGGAAATATGGCAATTCTGATAAATATTTTTTTTCATTTTGTTTCTATGCAGAGTTCAATTTCTCTTTATTTAGAAGAAACTTCTGCCATACCAAACCAAAGTACCAAACTGAACCATGCAAACCCTTAATGGATTTCAAACCATCTAGCTGTTCATTTCTTGTTTCAAGTCAAATTAAGACAATGTGAGACTTCAAAGAAAAAGGAAAAGCCAACTTCCTAATAATTATGCTTTTCTCTCAGGACACAGATTCCGTGCAAGTGTATGCATTTTTCTTAAGCATAGTTTTAGTAATTTTCATTGGCACCATGGCAGATGCCTTGGGAAATGGCTGCAGACTGTAGCCTCCATACAAGTTTCTCCTTTACCCATTTTCTACATTTCTTAGTCCAGTGATGACTGATGAGTTATCGTTCCTGCATTTCTCCGGTTCAGATTTCACATCAACAAGTCCCTCGAACTTTTCCAAACTTCATCAGGCTATATATAGAATGAGACATCACAATGAATCTAAAAGACAAAAACTTGAACTAGTATAATCAGCCTTTGTGTTCAATAGTAGTGACATGAATGTGGTATTGATATTAAAGATTTTTAAAAGTGCAGCAAAAAACATTTGAAATAAAAAAAACAGAACGATGACAAAGTAGTAGACAGTTCCTCACTGTAGCACAAAGGAAAAAGGGTATCAACCCAGTTGATATGTCATCTGATATTGTCTTGCAAAGTACTTCGGAATTGAGCGAGTAATTTGTGCTGGAATCAGCCTTTATCACTCTTAAATTTTCTGTATGAATGCCTGCAATCTGCCAGTATGAAAAGCATTTTAAGTTATTGAAGTCATAGGTTTTACTTTTAAGCACATATTTCTAACATTATTGGGAGACAATGCTGAGCAGCAATGAACATAAGTAACAGGCACATGAACAAATCTAAAAGAGGATGAATTTAATCAAGTTGAACCTGGCATGCTTTTTGTAAAGCAGAATGTGTTTGATCAGATGCATAAACTGCAAGATTTCCAAGTGAGTTTTTTCCTAACTCCTTCAACACTTTATCACGAGCTGCCAATAAGACAACAAGAACCGCTTCACTAGCAGTTCCCTGAATAACTCCTCCACCATGCCCTGGAAGATGAGCATTTACAAGCAATGTGAAGAAAACCAGAAATTCTGTCTAGAAGAATGCAAGTGGGAACGGACTACGATTTTGGGTGAATGTAGCAAGGAAAATGAAAAGTGGAATTGGTATAAAAGACTGCAAGTGGAATAGAAATTTTTGGGTGCAAATGCAAGTAAAAAAAGTGACTGAAACCAAATGTATTGCCTAAATCTTTTATGTTTCTAGTTTAATCAATCATTGCTATTAGAATAGTCTCACACAGGTGTGAGACTTCATTTTTTATTTGAAAAAAGATTTTGGTTTAAAAAGATTTTTGATTTAAAAAAGAGAATTCTTGGAGTTTTGAAAACATAGTCTTCTCTTTTTTTAATGTAGACTTTGAGAACTTGGGGTTAGTCCTCAAGTCTAAGACTTTGGATCAAGTGTGGATCTATGTGTTTGACCTCTCCCCACTGACTTCGGTCAGCGTTAATTATGTCAATCATCGATTGGCAACCCTTAATTAACCGTCCGTTAAGGCCCATTGAAATAACAAGAATAAAATAAATAAGTTGTTTTGATGCCATGCATGAAAGATAGATTCTTTTTATTTGGGGATCCTACAAGAGTCCTTAAAGGATACTTAATGAATTTTAAGTTCACAAGAGGACATGAGAACTCATGGTCTTCAAATGGTGCTAAGAAGATAAGTCTTTTGGATCTAATCTTCATTAGAACCCCTTAAAGGATATCAAATGACTCAAAGATATCCTTTAAGTATCCTTAAGGACATGGAATCGTTGGACAACATATCCCCCCTTCTTAAGTTCATTTAGGAGGATAAATAAACATAAAAGACATCCTCAATTAATGGGGCATGAAGGCCACTACGTACTTGGGGATATTCTTTAATGATCCTCCAATCGATATGAAGGAACCAACATCCACTTATTTGTAGACATATCCGACTGAGTCAACACATTTATCATTTGAGCATATATTCAATGAAAGTAAACATGTATTAAACAAGCAGAATTGAACATGCATCAACTTTATTTGAATCCACTTTGTTACAATACGTCACTTTTGACCATTCCATCGATAGGAATGAATCATTTAAAATTTGGTTACTCTATCAATAGGAATGAACCAAGGAAATTGAATATTGGTCACTCTACCAATAAGAGTGAACCGCAACTTCATGGCCAATCGACCAATATGAAGGAACCACGCAATTTAATGGACATTCCATCAATAGGAATGAACCAAGGAAATTAAATATTAGTCACTCTACCAATAAGAGTGAACCACAAACATAATGGTCAATCCACCAATTGGAAAGAACTATGAACATATTGGCCATTCCACCAATAGGAACGAACCACATAATTAATTAATTAAAACTTTGGTCATTCAACCAATATAAATAAACCACACATTATTAATTAATTAAAAATTTGGCCATTGAACTAATATGAATGAACCACACATGATTAATTAATTAAAACATTGGCCATTCAACCAATATGAATGAGCCACATGTACATTAACGTCATTACAAGATAATAAAAAAATAAATAAATGGATCCTTGTTTGTATCTTTTTTTTCCACGCACAGAAATCTTCAGCAACCCCCCCCCCCTTTATGGGGGGGGGGGGGCGGGCGCATGAGCTCCTCCTCCTCCCCTTTTTTTGTTTTTTTTGTCCCATCTCCTCCCCTTTTTTTTCTTCTAAAAAAATATTTTAACAACCAGAAAGGGGACAAAACAAATAGTGCTTAAATAGATGGTGCCTACTCCACTCAATGTGTTAAGGTTTTGAGTTGAATGACCGAATAACTTCAATATGGTATCAAAACCCATGGTTGTGAACCGGGCCATCCACCCCGTCTTTGTGGTCCACGTGACAGAACCTAAAATCGGCCTGCAAGTGAGGGGGCATACTACAATAGCCTCACATCGGAAAAGGGACAAAACAAACAATGTGTAAAATAGATGGTGCCTACTCCACTCGATGCCTTATGGTTTGAGTTGGATGGCCCAATAATTTGAATAATTGCCATATAATGTTTGGTTTTAGCATAATGTTATCCATTGTCTGGCAGCAATATGCTTGCAAGAATAACTATGTAGGCAGACTAATTATTAAAACTGATATATGTCAAATGATGCTGGAACAAGAAACAAAAATGCTACATTCAGAACAAACAAGAATAGATACCTTCAGCACTATTTTTATAGCATCTAATTCTCAACCAGAAACTATAGAGCAAAGGTAGAATCAGCAGGGTAAAAGAGACAAACAGCAACAGAGATGATGTAGAAGTTATTGCCATTTAATTGTTACTTGGGTTTAATGTCACAATACATTCGAAAAGCCTTTAGCTGAACAATCTCAAGGTGTGATATATTTCCTAACCTCTTCATGCTGAAATAGGTTATAGTCAGATAGGAGAGAAAAGTGATGAAAAGGGTTCAGAAACAATAATTTTACTAGGGTTCCATGGAATGCCGAAATACAAGGAACCAAGAATGAAATGAAGGAACGTTAATGAGTAAACTTCCCAACCTGGCTCCTACCAAATGTACAACTCAAACATGGCAAAAATCCTGATGACAAGTGGGACAGAAACATCATTTAAGTTGGGGGGTCCATGGAAAGACCAGAATGAGATGAAGAACCTCTAGTTCAATGATACTTGGTCAATGAAAGAAAATGTAACGTAGCCTTGGATATTGAAATCTTAGTGATAAACAAAGGGAGTTTTCAGGCAAAGGCAGTGCTAGCCTTACATTCATGATGATTGCTGTTATTATAGCTGTCACAGTGCAGACTAGCAGTCTTTGCACTTGTCACCCAGAATTTGCTAGTGATCAAATCCACATAAAGAATGGTGGCAGAAAAATGGAAAGAGACAGAAGGATAGGAAGAGGGAGAAAATGGACGAAATTTGGTTTTTTTATTTTTGTGGGGGGTGGTCGTGGGGGTTAAGTGGAGGTGGAGGAAGTAGATGAGAACAATATCATTCTATTCTCATCAACTTCCCTGATTATATATAAATGACAACAGCTTAACAGCACCTAAGATAAATGTTACATGTAGTTTCTCCTTTGGTGTGTCATATTCATCCATGTCAAGTGGTTTTCCTTTTACTTTCTTTTACTATTTGCCTCCATTTCAAAAGTTACAAAGATGATAACCATGAAGTCTGGAACCAATAGTTTATGACAGAATGCTTGAGAAATAAATCCAACAAATCACTGTTTCATTCACCTAATTCCATGAATAAATCTTAATAGAACACCTATGTTTGCTTGGAAAGTGAATTCACATGTTCAGCAGCATCAAGAAAGGCCATAGTTTTCCCCATTCAGAAAGTGGAAGAGAGAAAGAGACGTGTAATTTGTGTGTAAAACTTGAACTGTGATGTTGTCACTTGAGAATAGGACATGCACAAGACTACTCTGATGGTAACTAAGACCTAAAGGTACCTGGTCAAATATGAAAGAAAATGCAATAGGTTGTCCAGTGCAAAGAGATACGTAGATTAATAATAGCCAGAACTGCAACTCTGCCAACAATAAACAATAATAAATTCATGGTACTTGAAGTAGAAAGAAGCTCCAACATATACAGAATGACTATCATTTTTGTTACCTGAAGAGAGGAATTGCTCAGGAAACTTCAACATTTTGGCAACCCAATCTAAAACTATAACTTCAAGTTCTGTTGCAGCAGGAGAGGCTACCCAATTGAAACCCACAACGTTGAAACCAGCGCTAAGCATTTCCCCCAAGAACCCTGCAGTGCTGCTATTGGAAGGATAATAAGCAAAATAACCTGGACTCTGCCAATGTGTAACTCCCGGTATAATTTTCTGCTGAATATCTGCACTCAGAAGTTTTTTTTTCTGTTTAACTTTTGGTTATGAATGGATAAATTCCAAGCTCTTGAAGCAATAATATCTAAAAAATATGGAAAATAAAAGCAAAAGGGAAAGAAGATGGCTATAGAAACATCACCATCAAGAACATTCTCCAACTTCTCTGGATTGTTAGGGGCTGAATCAGGTAGAAGTTCATGCAAGTACCCAGGCTGCAAACAAAAGTGACAATCAAATGAATGCCTACTTTCCATCAAACAATGACATAATGGATTCTGATTATATCTTTGTTAATAAACAAAGGTTTACATACAAATACTTAGGATCTATTGTTCAAGGAAAGGGGACAATCCAAAAGGAAGTCAATAGAAGGTTAAGGCAGGCTGATTGAAGTAGAGAAGTACATCTGAGGTTCTCTGTGACCTGCTATATTGCATAGGACCAAGTGCTGTAAGGTGAGGAAAGAACACATGCAAAGTATATGTTGTAGAGAAAAGGATGTGAGATGGACTTGTGGAAAGTCTAGCAAGAATAAGATTTGGAATCAACATGTATGGACACTAACGTGTCACTCTAATTTATGTTCAGATTAGGAAAAATAGGCTTAGATGGTTTGGTCATGTGTACCATCGTGCAAGTTTGGTGCCGGTTAGAGGTGTGAACAAATTTAAGTGGAGGATGGCAAAAGGACTCGAGGAAGGCCTAAAATAATATGGTTTGATGTAGTAAGAAGAAGACTTCACCTTCCTAGGTCTAAATACAAACACGGCATTGGAGATTAAAATTGCGGGACAAGATTCATTTTGCCAATATTAAATAAATGGGATAAGGTTTTAATAATGGTGACATGCATAGTCAGATAAGCATTAGTCACCAACCAAGCAAGCTTGTGAATAAAAGAAAATCATGCTTCTCCTGAGATGTTTCTCTAATCTCTATAAAGACAAATTTACTGGGATTTGGTGACATTGCCGAATTGAATCATGGCTGTTAAGTGCCCTAAAAAGAGGAAACAAGAATATTACTAGTCCTTTAATGCAAGACTTTAGGCAAGTTCAAAACCAAGTATGTAATTGTTGGTTATGCATCGAACTATATGGAGTCTGGGGCAAACTAAAGCTGAGAAAGATTGAAAGTGAATAATGTAGCACAAAACCAGATACTGGAGCAGATGCATCCTTCCATTGTATCAGGGTGAAAGAATCACATATGGCATCTATGCCTCCATCTGAGGTTCTCAACAAAGATGAACAGGTATGATAAACTATGATAAAAGTTTTGGAACATGATATCACTTTTCACTGAAAGAAAATGAAACTAATTAATTTGCTTTCCCCCTCTACCTGCATAATTTCTTAAGACATATATTCTTGCCTCACATTTACAGTTCAAAGGGACTAGGAGTACAAATTAGAAAACATGATCAAAACCATAAAAGAATAGATACAAGTGACCAAAGTGCAAAAGACTAAATGCAGATCTTCCGATCTTCTCACTTTAAAACATCAGTTAAAGCTCACGCTAAAAACAGATAAAAGTCATTCCCAATTCTATGAAGACCTTCCTGAAGTCCAAAAGACGAGATTGTCATAAATAGTAGGTTCATCTGCGCAGAAGCAAAACCAGCATTGCATACTACACACAGAAGGGGAAACAAACCACATGCATTCCCATTAATTGTTAAGTAATAGTTCAAGAATATCTTGAATAAGACCTTGCAAGCTAAATGCAATGAAAGAATTTTTTCTAGCTTCCAGACTTGCATACCCTGGTCTAACTGTGCATTATTGATGCACAACTGACTTTTGTTGATTCAGCCATAAACACATCTAGGTTTACCATAAACTCAATGTCGATGATAAGATTTATCATAAACCCACTTAAGTTTAACTCAAAACCTCCTCAAAGCATTTTATGTAAAACTACATTGAGCTCATTTATGCTGGAGATGCATCTCAGGTTTACCATAAATACAATTATGTTTACACAGAATAATCAAACATAAGTCTATAGAAAATACATTTATGAAACATGTCTATGATAAATGCATTTACAGTGACCTCATTTGCATTTTCTTAAGTTGGATCCAAACAGAGCCTAAGAATATTTGGACAGAACGACTACCAGATTCCCACCTTATCACAATACTTGCAAAGAAGCCAAGCACCAATACAAAATGCAATCTGGGCATTCACTTTTATCTCTATGATCTGTGGGATACAAGCACGAGGCTCAAGTATCGACAACGATACAGGTGTTCGATGTAATATATTTCTAAAAATAAGACATGCAGACTCAGATATGCACATATATAGCATTGTTATACTATTATATATAATAAAATATACAAGAATACTAAAAATATATATAAAATCAAATAACTTTCAAAAATAAATAATATGGAGGTCATAAACAATCGTTGGCATACGATTAAGTCCGTGTAGAAATGCACACATTGAAGCACCTCCATTGAGAAGTGTTCCTCTGAATCATAATAGCCGCGTCTATAATCTATATTAAGCGCTAATAAAGGTGAAACGCCTTAAGACGGCCGATCACAAGGAAAGAAACAAATCAACAAGCACCCCATCCAGTGCAAGGATAGGCAAACCTCTACTTCCAAACATGTTAGATTCCACCAGGCCTGCACCTTAAAGACAGAAAGCTGATAGACCCATTTCCCCAGCAGGACAAAGAACACCATCCGAACGCAGCATTCTCTTGTTATACCTGGACTTGGCTGACAACAGGGAAGCTCTCGATGCTCTTGTAGTAGTCGGCGATGAAATCCACCATGCGGTGAGCGTGCTCGCGGAGCTGCTCCGCGTCCATTGGCTTCAGAGTTCCCTCCCTGCGAGGGGGAACACGAAGATGCCTCCATTACTCTTTTTCGGAAACAAAGGAACAGCCGACGGCGGAGCAAAGGAGAACTCACATGAGAGAGAGGTGAGATTTGCTCGCTTCCTGCTCCCTTATCCGCGTCCTTAACTAATTTCTCTACTGAGCAGAAAGAGATATTAGAGGAGAAGCTTTGTTATCGCCGTCAGCGGGGAAAGGGAAGAGGAAATGTGGAGCGCAAAAAAAACGTTTAAAAAAATTAAGAGAAACTTTCCTGGAGATGCGGGGGATCGAACCCCGTGCCTCTCGCATGCAAAGCGAGCGCTCTACCATTTGAGCTACATCCCCATTTGAGAAACTTGCGAATAGAAAATTATTTCTCAAAATACTAAAGATCACATTCAACAAAAATCCCATGCAATAGTTGTAGTATTTTCTACGTGTCTCCACGACGGCAGGAAATGCTTAGAGCTGCAAAGAACTAATACGCTCAATGAGCTGGAAAGACTGCTAGATAAGATTCGACTCAGCCTATTTATCAAGTTAAATAAACAAATTTGAATAAAATTTTGAATTCAGTTTGTTAAACGAGCCTAGATGAAATATAAGCGAACTCAACTTGATTCTTCTCATGAACAAGCTTGTTTAAGTACTCGCTAAGTGCGCATTAAGGTCTTTTTAAGTACTAACTAATTATTCAAATTATAAATAATCTTAATTAATAAGATATTCTAATATATTGTAGAGTTTTCTATCAAATAGCTGAGAGCGCAAATAACTTGATACTCGCCATACTTAAGCTTGAATTCATATATTTAAAATAAAAAAATTAAATTAAATGTATCATAAATTTATTGAGCTTGTGAGTTATTCGATATTCAATTCGAACTCGTTTAATATTTAAATGAATCAAATTTGAACAATCTTCGGCTCTAACTAGATTAAAAGTGAACGAATCAAATACAAACAAAATAAATCTCGACTCGACTCGACTCATTTGCAACCCTAAAAGTGCTCAAGAAGCAGTGGATATCCTGAAGTTATTTAGAAGTAGCAGTAAACTTTAAGGATACGTAAAAAAATGGTTTTCAATGTGACCCACAGCTAGAGGTCACGTATTCAAAATTGACAACAACCTGTATACAGGAGTTAAGGGACACAGACCTTGCATAATTAACTTTTCCAAGATTCTACAGTAAATAAAAACTCGTGACATTAGGCTGCAGTACTTATTTAGTAGGTAGGGAAATGTTTTTTTACTTCTACTTACTCCCTTAATGTACTCCTAATTTCTTAATTATTCAACTGTATTTATTGCAGCGAACTTCTTGTTGTGATGATCAGGGTGTATTTAATTAACGGTGGTGGTAGAAGAAGTACCTTAAAGGAGTACATTAACGAAGTAATTTAAAAAAGTATAAAAAAAACATTTCCCTTTAGTAAGTTTAGGCTCACTCTAAACTTGACTTTTGTTCTGCACACAGTCGTGCGCGTGGAGTGGAGATCTTCTCACTACGTGTTTAGACTGGAGTACAACAGAACTGAGAGAAGGAGGGGAGCTAAAACCTTCAAATTTTGGACTCCAGTCCAAACACGTATCGAGAGGATCTCTATTCTGCACGTGAGGTGACACGCCTCTCGTTTTGTGAAAGATTAATGCACAAGTCATGTGCACTATTAGGCGATGCAGCTCAGAGCTGCACCACATTGCGTGGTGCAGTCTCGTGTGGCAGTCCGCGTGGATTGTACTACATCGACGCTGTGCAACAGGTTACTCTCATCAAAAATACTGCTGCAATAAAATATTATATTGCTAATAATAGTAAGATACTAAGATGTTGAACTTTCAACAAGTTGTGTGCAAATTCCGTTGCAGCCATTCATGGTTTGAACTTTGAACCTGCATTGTAAAATGCACTAGACTCCTGCCACATATTCGCAGCATCTCAAGCGGGTACGTCACAACTTCTAACGTCTTATCTGGCATTTAGCATTCAACCAGGAGGGCCACGCATGCTGCCGGCTGCCACCATTGCCATCAAGTCAGAATTTGGAAAAAAAAAATCGGCTAGATTAAAAAAAAAAATCTCAAGTCAGTAAAGACAGTTTGAAAATTTTATGAAAAATTGCGAAAGAGATGTTAAAATTTTAATGTACAAAAATGTAATTTAATAGATAATATTAAATATTAAAAAAAATCGAGTATGAAAATGAGCTAATTCTTTTCATAATGGTATATGTTTTTTAAATAATTATTAAATTATGATTAAATCACTGCTTTGTGAATTTATAAAGATTTTAAAGATTCTTTCAATAAACACAATTTATACCTGGAAAACACATTAAGATAAAAAAAAAATGTGATTAGATCACGTTTTCTAAAAAAAATCACATAATTATGTTACGCTGGTGGGTCTGCCACCAGGCACCAGCTGATCGTGGCCTTCGTGCTTTATTAGACCTGGCTGGTTCATATATACTTTCATAAGACGCGAATATTAACTTGGGCTGTTGGGCTTGCATCTGCTTGCAAATTGCGTTAAGGGAAATTTTTCCAAAATACATGCAACGCAAAGAAATCTTTCCACACATATGAATTATATACCCACACATGTTCAACCATTGACAGAAAAGAAAGAATTTTCACTTGTTCTTGGCTCCAAAACAATAGCTAAATGTCAAATACAGTTTAGGGTTCCTGCTTGATTAAGAAATAAACAAAAACATTTTCCAAGTTCAGACGCCCATCTAGCTCTAGGCTCTAGCTTCTTACTCATCATAACCCTCCCCAACCCCATAAAAGAAGAAGTCAGAGCAGAGGAAGGAAAAGGGTAAAAATTTAAGGGCAAAGGCCCTGGTCTACAGCAAATTAGTGGTTATCGTGGCCTCCAATAACCAGACACGTACCACCTTATATGATGGGAATAACCGGCCAAGTGCCCTCCCCGGACGGCTCCCCTTACGCCTATAAATGGAGGCCCCGCCATCTCAGGGAGCACAGATCAGAACAGCACAAGAGAGCCCCCTAATCTTAGTGTCGGTGACCTTCCATTCTTGGTTTCTCAGAGAAGAAGATGTCGAGCATGCAGAAGACCTTCAATTCTGGCGAGGCCCACGGCAAGGCCGAGGTGGGTATCCTGTTCTATAGCGTACAGTGGGGGACATAAAATTTTTGTCTATTGTGGTTATTCGGACATAGGTCATAAGAATGATTCAGTCAGTAGAATTTTGGAATAAGTCATGTATGAGGTCTTGAGTAAGATCAGTGAAGTCCTCAGCTAGGTCGGTGGAGTCTGGATTAGATTGTTTTGCATTGAGCTAATAAATTTGACAAAATTCAGTGAGATCTCAAAATTCCACTATAAACGTTGATCCGCCACCGGTTGCGTAGTAGTTCTCTCTGTTGCTCCACTAAACAACTGATGGCTTTTCTGAGTTCCCTTCTCTTCTCTTTTGCCTGGGCAGGCCAAGACCAGTCAGTTGATGGACTCCGCCAAGGAGAAGATGTCCAGCGTGGCCCAGACAGCCCAGGAGTGCACGACGCAGACCGCCGACTCCCTCCAGCAGGTCCACACTTCCCCCTAATTATGCACATGTTAAAGTGACACTAGCCCTATTTTCAAAAACGTGGCTTTTAAGAAAATCAGAATGTTTAACGTGACGTAATTTCATTTGTTTGAGTTTCTTATTCTTCTAACTTCTTTCAAAATTGAGTTCTCATACTTGTAGTTCCTTTGGTTTTGTTTCATCTGAATTGATCAGAAGATCTGGAACAACGTGTTTAATGGTTAGTCTTGATACGATCTTTAATTTGCTAGTGCAGACCGCGGAGCAGATGAAGAACATGGCTCAGGGCGCCACGAGCGCTGTGAAGAACACCCTGGGCATGGGAGACAACAACAGCAAGAAGTGAAACAGTGAACAAAATAGACCAGTGCAGGCCCTCCATGCGGTCGTCCTTGTGATGCATGCTTTAAAGATTACTGTTTTTGGTATTGATGTAGACTGGATCTATCACGACCGGATTCCGGAGCTGGAATCCGAAGAAGAGGAGGATCCGGAGCCGGGCCGGATCGGTGTTCGAAGGGGCCCGACGGGGATCCGGAAGGCGAGGGACGCAGAGGCGGAGCCGGGGATCCGATGCCGGAGGCGACTCGGAGCGGGTTTGTTCTTGGACAGTGAGCCCGAAGGCTCCTTCAGCGCGAGACCGAGTCTCCTGTCTTGGGGCAGCCGGCGTTCGGCGTCGAGACCAGGGAGAGGAATCCGAGGTCGGTGGCCGAGACCGACTCGGGGAGGTCGGCGACGATTCGAACCGAGCCCCTGCAGGAGGGAAAGAAGAAGAAGAACCTGTCAGCAGGAGTCCCGGGCGTCAGCCCTGGGAAACCCCCTCCGACGATCAAGTTAGCTCCTGAAGAAGATTCGATTCATAAGGCAAGAAAGAGCAGCTTTAATGCTTTTCGGACAGAAGTCCTTTTAAGGGTCTCGGAAGCTTGGGGAAGCATCCATTGCCCCCCTTTGGCCATAAATAGCGGGGTATTTATAGCGGAGGATAGCGGATGGTTAACGGTGGCAGCCGATATATGACTAAATGATGGCTTGCTGATAAACCGCCATAGTGCCCGATCCGCCACCGGAGTGGGCCGGATTCGGCTACCGGGCCGAAGGGGGTTGGGCCGCTGATGGGCCGAAGCCTGTTGGGCCCTGGGCTGCCGCGCTGCTCCCGGGCCGTAGGCTGGTGGGCCGCTGACGGGTTGAAGCCTGTTGGGCCGGGAGCGATGGTGCCGCTTATGGGCCGAAGGCTGCTGGTGGGCCGCTGACGGGCCGAAGGCTACCGGAGGGCCTGGTACTGCTGTTGTTGGGCTGAACGGGGTTTGGACTTGTTTTAATGGGCCAAATCGGATTCTGCCTCATCACATAGCCCCCCACTCTTGTCTTCCTCAGTTCTGAGATGGCGAGAGTATAGCCCGAAGCTGTCAGAAAAATATTGTAACAGGTGTCTTACCCGAAGGTCTGTTCTTTCTTTCACTGGGAAGAGGGTGCCCTCGGTCGGCCGAGGGCTACGCAGTTGCTTCGTCTTTGCTCGGAGTGGCGACGAAGGCTCAGAGCTCAGAAGCCGAAGGGCCGAGCCCTCTGACTCGTGTCAGGCTTCATTAAATGGACGGGATGGCGCGTCGCCTCGCGAGGAAGCACGGGACACGCGTCGCGCATCCAGCCGCTCCGTCAAAAACACAAAAGGATCCTGACCGCTCGCGGGTCGCGGATCGCCTCGGCTCTCTGCCCGAGGCTCCACTCGGATTGCCGCCGTTCCTTCGTCACACGCAGATCGGGACACGTGGCGGGCATTCGAGTGATCAGCCGAAGGGTCGGAGCGCTCTCGGCCGTTGATCGCTCTGCTTCAAGTCCCGGAGCCGGCCCATCATCATTGCCGAAGGACGGTGCACGTGGCGGGCATCCGGGAGGAGCGAGGGGACGAGCGGGATGATCTCGGCCGTTGGCTTCGGCGGGAGGCGCTTCGAATGGACTTATAAATACAAGCCCTCAGCAGGGCACTGTTCTTCTTCCTGCTGCTGCGCTTGCGTTTCCCCTGCGATCATCCGAGCTCTTCTTCCTTCTCCAGCGAAAGGCTAGCTTCCTGAAGGCTTCGTCCGAGCTCGCCGGCCATCGTGGGAGGTTCTCCGTTCCTCAGAGCTCATCGCTGGTGGAGCTTGGAGGCTTGGGGCAGCATTCGGTTCAGGAGAGACTCCCTCCCCCTTTCTGCGAGTAAGCTTTTGCCTCCTTCTTCCCCCTCGCGGCCTTATGGTCCGGAGCCCTTCCAGCAAGATTACTCCTTCGGACGAGGAGTATACTCCTTCCCACTCTCCTAAGTCTTCCCTGTCAGATCCTCTCGCCTCGGGTTCCCTTGCTTCCGCAATGTCTGGGGAGCCTGAAAACTCCGGGACTGAGGAGTCCGAGACTTCTGGGGAGGAGGTCTCCGAGGCCGAGGTTTCTGGGGCCGAGGCTTCCGGGACCGAGGCTTCCGAGGCCGAGGCTTCCGGGGCCGAAGCTACCCAGGAGGTTCGGAACTCAGGCCAGGCTTCCACCTCGGAACGCCGCCTCCCGAACATTGCTTCGGAAGCAACCTGCGCCCTTTCGGACGTAGAGGTGAGGAACTTAGTTTCTTACTTTCAGCTTCCTTCTTGGACGACCCCCCATCGGCCCGAGTCCGCCACCAGGGCCAATACTGTCCGCCCGGGCTCTTTCTCCATCTATGTCGATAGCTTTGCGGCGGGCTTTCGTCTTCCTCTTCCTACCTTCGTCATTAATCTCCTTAGCTTCTACGGGCTGGCCCCGTCTCAGTTCTTTCCCAATTCTTGGCGTACTGTGTACGGATTTTTGAGCGTCTTCGCTCATATAAAGATCCGCCCTTCCATCAATGTCTTCCGTTATCTCTTCAAAATCCAAAGGCAGGGGAAGTCCGAGTGGTACTGCTTCGTCCCTCGGGTCGGCCGAAGCATCTTCTCCGGGAAGCCCTCGTCCATCCACGGCTGGAAGAGGAAGTTCATCTTCGTCTCTCTGCCGGAGAACGAGAAGGGCGTGTGGCCCTTCCCCACCGAATGGGCGCCGCTGGCTGCAGGCCTCTCGGACCCTCCTGCTCTGACCCCTGTGCAGAGCACTCTCGTGGGCCACGTCCAGGTTAAGGCCCCATACGACGTCTCGGAGCTCCTCAGCGCGTCGGAGCGGCTGGTGAACGTCGGGGTCTGGCCGGACCCTCGGTCCGATCCGGCGCGGGCCTCCCCTTATCTTCCTCCCGGAGAGACTCCGCAAGGCCGCGGAGGAAGGGCCGCCGCTCCTCTGGCCGAAGCTCTTCCGGCTGAGGATGCTGATGAAGTTTCGGCCGAGGGTAAGTCGGCTTTGTATTTGCACTTGATCACTGTCTCGTTTCTAACACGTCGTTCTTGCTTGCAACAATGGCCGATCTTGACAACCTCCTTGCCCTGATATCTGACCAACGCGGTTCAGGCCGGGCGCCGGCCCCGCAAGCGGCGGGCAGGTCTGGCCGAGGCGCTGGGGCTCCGAGGACCCGAGGCGGGGTCCCAAGGACTGCGGCCTCGGCCGAGGGCCGCGCTACCGCTGCTGCTCTCGAGAGGGAGCAGAAGACGAAATTCGCCGCTCGAAGGGGCGGCCGAGCGTCGAAGCGTCCCTGGGTAGAGGAGGCCGAAGAGGCGGAGGTGGCTCCGCTGGTCAGGAGGAGCGCCGGGGCCCGAAGGGCCGCAAGGCTGGCGTCTCTCGAGGCGTCGAGGGGCGACTCCCCTCCGGCCGTGTCGGCAGGGACCGGTGACGGAGGCGCTGGGTCGCGGGCGCCTCGAGCGCAGCGTGAATGGTGGCACCCCGTGCCGGAGGTGTACAAAGATGAGAGCATGGAGGACCCGCAGACGTGCCTTCGTCTGCTCAGCAGCCTCACTCTCCCTTCAGCTTTCGAAGAGCTGAAGGAGCAATCGATTACCGACCTGGCGGCGATGAGCGCTCGGTTGGCGGTTCAGGTAAGAAGTCCGAAGATCCTTCAACCTAGCCTTAGCTGTCTTGATTTTCTAACCCTTATCTGCTCTCGGCCCGCAGGCTGCGATGACGGGTAGCGTCCTGATGCATCGACAGGAGCTGCTCCGGCTCAAGCTTCTCGAGGCCGAGGGGGATTCGGCCGGTTCTGGTGAAGGAACCTCGGCGGCGCCCCGCATCGAGCCCTTGGTCGATAGGCTCGCAACCGCGAGCGGTCGGGCGCAGGCGCAGCTAGAAGAGAGGGCAGCAGAGGCCCGTGCCGCCGCCGAGGCCAAGGCGAAGGCCGAGCGGGAGAAGGCGAAGGCCGAGGGCGAGCTTGCTGCGGCTCAGACCGAAATCCGGGCCCTCAAGGCCCAGATCCAGGACAAGGAGTCCCGGCGGGCTTCGGAGAAGCGCCGCCACGCCGAGGAGGTCTCGGCCCTGAAGCAGGAACTGGAAGAGGTGGCGGAGTCGGCCATTGCCGATTACAAGGCCGGGCGTGACTACGCCCGAGAGATCCTCCAAGCCCAGCTGCTGGCGTCTTCTTCGGTCTTCGACCTCGGACTGGCTGTCGCCCAGAGGGCCTGCCCGAGCGTCGATCTGACCGGGGAAGCTCTGCCGATGGGCGAGGAAGCTAGGGAGCTCCTATCCTGGTGGAAGGACCTCATGGCTGAGAGGGCCTCGCCTCCAGTTGCTGAAGATGAAGTCGAGACCGCCGAAGAGGCTCCTGCCGAGGAGGCTCCCGCCGAGGAGGCTCCCGCAGAGGAGGCTCCCGCCGAGGAGGCTCCCGCCGAGGCTGCTGCTCCTGAAGCGGTACAGATCGTAGACTCTCCCTCTCCCTCTCCGGGCCGAAACGTCGTCGAGGCGGAGGAGGAGAGGGTCGTCGAAGACTGATACGAGGGTTCCCCTCGGTTTTTTCCTTTCCGCTTTTGTAAGCCTTCGGCCAGGCATATGGCCGAGTTTGTACTTCCTTTCGTTTACGAATACAAGGAATGTTTTTGGGCTTTACCTTATTGTTTTCGGCACGACGAGTGGGTCTGGCCTTTCCGAAATCCGAGATCTTTCCGTCGTTCGCTATAGCTTGCGAAGCCGAGACCCGATGTAGGTTCGGATAGGTCGTTGATAGAATCTCGCCAGCAGATAAGGCTGCTTTAGATACGGCTTCTGTGGCCGAAGCCGCTCCCGCTTCGTCTTATGCAGACTTAGAAAATAACCCGCCGCGTCCTGATCCGGATTACACGGCCGAAGCCATTCGTCGGATCGAAGGACTTGCGGACTTTAAGAGAACCGTGCCACTCCCGGTACGGTTTGCATGGCCGAAGCCACTCCCAATACGGTTTACACGGACTTAGAGAAAACCATGCCGTGTCCTGATCCGGATTACATGGTCGAAGCCATTCGTCGGATCGAAGGACCTGCGGACTTTAAGAGAACCATGCCGCTCCCGGTACGGTTTGCATGGCCGAAGCCACTCCCGATACGGTTTACACGGACTTAGAGAAAACCATGCCGTGTCCTGATCCGGATTACATGGCCGAAGCCATTCGTCGGATCGAAGGACCTGCGGACTTTAAGAGAACCATGCCGCTCCCGGTACGGTTTGCATGGCCGAAGCCACTCCCGATACGGTTTACACGGACTTAGAGAAAACCATGCCGTGTCCCGATCCGGATTACATGGCCGAAGCCATTCGTCGGATCGAAGGACCTGCGGACTTTAAGAGAACCATGCCGCTCCCGGTACGGTTTGCATGGCCGAAGCCACTCCCGATACGGTTTACACGGACTTAGAGAAAACCATGCCGTGTCCGGATCCGGATTACATGGCCGAAGCCATTCGTCGGATCGAAGGACCTGCGGACTTTAAGAGAACCATGCCGCTCCCGGTACGGTTTGCATGGCCGAAGCCACTCCCGATACGGTTTACACGAACTTAGAGAAAACCATAACGTGTCCTGATCCGGATTACATGGCCGAAGCCATTCGTCAGATCGAAGGACCTGCGGACTTTAAGAGAACCATGCCGCTCCCGGTACGGTTTGCATGGCCGAAGCCACTCCCGATACGGTTTACACGGACTTAGAGAAAACCATGCCGTGTCCTGATCCGGATTACATGGCCGAAGCCATTCGTCGGATCGAAGGACCTGCGGACTTTAAGAGAACCATGCCGCTCCCGGTACGGTTTGCATGGCCGAAGCCACTCCCGATACGGTTTACACGGACTTAGAGAAAATCATGCCGTGTCCTGATCCGGATTACATGGCCGAAGCCATTCGTCGGATCGAAGGACCTACGGACTTTAAGAGAACCATGCCGCTCCCGGTACGGTTTGCATGGCCGATTCACTCCCGATACGGTTTACACGGACTTAGAGAAAACCATAACAAGTTTCCTGAACAAGAGAGTTCTTTATTCATACCCTCCGGCTGAAAGCCTGGGGAGAGGTGACTTACATATAATAATGCCGAAGGCGCTCTACATTCCATGTGCGAGGAAGGGGTTGGCCCGAAAGGGTCTCCAACCGATAAGCTCCACGCCTGATCACCTCCCTGACCCGATAGGGCCCCTCCCAGTTGGGGGCAAGCTTTCCTGAGGCTTCGGCTGGTTTGGAAGCATGAGCGTTCCTCAACACGAGGCTCCCCACTTCAAAGCTTCGGGGCTTTACTCGAGTGTTGTGGTACTTGGCCATGCGCTGTTGATAAGCCGCCAGCCGGATACGATCTTTATCTCGGGTCTCTTCAATGAGGTCCAAGTGGTCTTTCAAACCTTCCTCGTTGGTCTCCGGACTGTAAGCCAAGACCCTGGGAGAAGGAAGGCCGATTTCCACCGGAATAACGGCCTCTATCCCATAGGCCATGCGAAAAGGAGTTTCGCCGGTGGGGGTTCGGCTCGTCGTCCGATAAGCCCACAGAACGCTCGGCAGCTCCTCCACCCATCGGCCTTTAGCCTCACCGAGGCGGGTTTTCAATCCCTGCAGGAGGCTTCGGTTAGTGACTTTGGCTTGGCCGTTTGCTCGAGGATGCGCCACCGAAGTGAATTTGTGAAGTATGCCGAAGCTGGCGCAGTTGTCGCTGAACCGTCGGCTGTCAAATTGCTTTCCATTGTCAGAGATGACGGCCCGAGGGATGCCGAACCGGCAAATGAGGGATTTCCACACGAAGTTCCAAGCATTGCTATCGGTTATTGACGCGAGGGGTTCGGCTTCGACCCAGTTGGTGAAGTAATCGACCGCCACGATGAGGAACTTTCTTTGGCCGGTGGCGACGGGAAAAGGTCCCAGGAGGTCGATCCCCCATTGGGCAAAAGGCCAGGGATCGGACAAGGGGGTCAGAAGGGTGGCTGCCTGGTGAATGAGGGAGCTGAACCTCTGGCACTGGTCACAGCGTCGCACGAGGGCTAAAGCGTCCTCTCGGAGTGTTGGCCACCAGTAGCCTTGCCTCAAGAGTTTGTGAGCCGGGGCCCTTCCTCCCGCATGCGCCCCGCATATCCCTTCATGGACTTCTCTTGCGGCGTAGTCGACTTCAGCCGGGCCGAGGCACCGCAGCAGTGGTCGGCCGAAGGATTTCTTGTATAGCACCCCGTCCAGAAGGAGGAAGTGGGATGAGCGCTGTCGAATGTGCTTCGCCTCCTTCGGATCTGGCGGGACTTCTCCTTGGAGAAAGAAAGCGACGAGGGGGGTCATCCACGTCTCAGCCTCGACCTCAGTGACTTGCATGGCTTCGGTTTCGCCGAGGCTTGGTTCGGCAAGCTCCTCGACGAGGATCATTCGGCCTCCACCCCCGTCTTGGGTTGACGCCAGCCGGGAAAGAGCGTCGGCTCGGGTGTTCTCGGCTCTCGGGATCCTCTCGATTTCATAAGAATCGAATTGGGTGAGGATCTTGCGAGTTACCTGGAGATAAGATGCCATCACCTCGTCTCGAGCCTCGTACTCCCCGGAGATGTGGCCGGCGATCAACTGGGAATCGCTGAAGGCTTTCAGGTTCCGAGCGCCGAGCTTCTTCGCGGCCCGGAGGCCGGAGATGAGAGTTTCGTACTCGGCGGCGTTGTTGGTTGCTGGGAAGGAAAAACGCAGGGCGTACTCCGTGACGACCCCTTCGGGCGATGCCAGGATCCATCCGGCGCCGCTGCCCGTGGAGCACGCGGAGCCGTCCACGAAGAGTCGCCATTCGTCCACTGGCGTAGCAGCCGAAGTAGCCTCGGCTTCGACCGCGTCGGGTGCCGGCTGAGGTGCCGCGGGGGCGCCGGTGGTAAGTTCGGCGATGAAGTCTGCCAACGCCTGGGCTTTTATTGCTACCCGAGGGGCGTAGGAGATGTCGAACTCCCCTAGCTCAATTGCCCACTTCGCCAGCCTGCCGGACACCTCCGGCCGGGAAAGAATCTGCCTTAGGGGCTGGTCGGTGAGGACCTTCACGGAATGAGCTAGGAAGTAGGGCCGAAGCCTCCTCGCGGACGAGACGAGGGCTAGAGCCAGCTTCTCCAGGGCAAGGTATCGGAGTTCTGCTCCTTGAAGGGCTCGGCTGGTGTAGTAAACCGGCTTCTGAACGCCCTCCTGCTCTCGGACGAGGACGACGCTGAGAGCAGTCTCGGAGACTGCAAGGTACAAGCTCAGAGGTTCCCCGGGAACCGGTTTGGACAAGATGGGGACTTTGGAGAGGTAGGCCTTCAGCTGATTGAAGGCTGTCTGGCACTCCTCCGTCCAGTCGAAGTTGTTAGCCTTCTTCAGCAGCTTGAAGAAGGGGAAACAGTAGTCGGCCGCCCTCGACATGAAGCGGCTGAGGGCTGCGATCCTCCCGTTCAGCTTCTGTACCTCTCGGATGTTTGCCGGGGGTCGCATCTGCATGATGGCCGAAACCTTCTCGGGATTAGCCTCCACTCCTCGGTGAGTGACCATGTAGCCGAAGAACTTGCCGGAGGCTACCCCGAAGGCGCACTTGGCCGGGTTCAGCTTCATCTTGTACCGCCTAAGGGCGGAGAAAGTCTCGGCCAAGTCGGCCAGATGCTCTGCAGCAACGCGGCTCTTGACCAACATGTCGTCTATATAGACTTCCATGTTTCGGCCGAGCTGTGTGGCGAACACTTTGTTGACCAGGCGTTGATATGTCGCGCCGGCGTTCTTCAGACCGAAGGGCATTCGGGTGTAGCAGTACAAGCCCAAATCGGTCGTGAAGCTGGTCTTGCTTTCATCGTCCGGATGCATCCGGATCTGGTGGTAGCCTGAATAGGCATCGAGGAAGCTTAAAAGCTTATGGCCGGAAGCCGCGTCCACCACCTGGTCTATCCGAGGCAGCGGAAAGTTGTCCATCGGACAGGCCTTGTTGAGGTTGGTGAAGTCCACGCACATACGCCATTTGCCATCTTTCTTTGGCACCAGGACTACGTTGGCGATCCAGTCAGGATGGTGCACCTCTCGGAGGTGTCTGGCATCCAGTCCCTTCTGCACTTCGGCTTGGATGGCGGCCCTCCTTTCCTGATTGAAGGTGCGCCGCTTCTGCTTTACCGGGGGCTGGTCGGGATCGGTATGGAGTCGGTGCTCTGCTACCTCCGGGTCAACCCCGGGCATGTCCGCCGGAGACCAGGCGAAGACATCGAGATTCTTTTTCAAGAACTCGGTAAGCTTCTCTGCTTCCCCCCTTTCCAGGCCGGAGCCTATCATCAAAACTCGTCCTTCGCCTCCCGGAATAGGGACGGCGAGGAGTGCTTCTCCCGGAGATGCCTCGGCCGATGACTCGATCGTTAGGGTTTCGGCTGCTGTCTTCCCCTTGACCGAAATCATGTAGCACCGCCGGGCTGCTTCTTGGTTCCCTTTGGCCTCGCCTATTCCATGGCTGGTATGAAACTTCAGCTTCTGATGGAAGGACGAAGGCACGGCTCCGACTCCGCCGATGAGCCTTCGGCCGAATATGGCGTTGTAGGCTGACTCGATCTTTACAACGGCAAAGTCCGTTTCAACGGTTAATTGCCGGGGGACGGAGCCCAAGATTACAGGAAGTCGGACAATACCCTCTACTCGGCAGGGCGAGCCGTTAAAACCGTAGAGGGGGTCCCGGTGAGGCTTCATATTAGCCTCACTCAATCCCAATTTCTCAAAACAGTCATAAAACAAGATGTTTGGGGCACTTCCATTATCCACAAAGATTCTATGTACATCATAGTTATTTATTACAGCATTGACGACGAGAGCGTCGTCATGAGGGACCTGAACATCGGTCAGGTCCTCGGCGCCGAAGGTGATGTCTTCCAGACGAGGCTTCTTCGGTTCGCCCTCAACCGCCGCTACTGTGTTGCGCTGCCGCGGCCTGGACCCTTCTTCCGGCCCTCCGGATATCATCATGATAGACCCAGAACTGGGTCTTTGATGGGACGATTCTACCGGGGCCGAGGTGGCTTTTGGCGGAGGAGCGGCTTCTATTGTCGAGGGCTGCTGTTGCCTGGGCGCTGTAGGGACGTCCCGGTTCTGTTGCGGCGGCTGCTCCCGCCGGTACTGCGGCAGTCTTCCCTCCCGGATGATGCGGTCGATCTCCTCCCGGAGCTGCCGGCACTCATCCGTCGTGTGGCCGATCTCCCGGTGGTATTCACAGTACCTGCCGGGATCCCTTCGGCGAGGATCGGTCTTGATGCGATCAGGCCGCCGGAGCATGCCTTTCACCTCCATGAGCATTCGGGAAGGGGGAGCAGGTAAGGGTAGGTACCGCGGCTGCGGGTCCCGTCGCCTCTCCCTGTCCCAGTCCTCCCGGCGAAATCGCTTTCGGGAGGGCTCCTGGTCTTCAGGCCGAGGTCGAACCACCTGGGGAGCAGGCGCCGAGGTGGCTTCGGCCGCGCCGTTACCCCTGGACAGCATCAGGGCCTCCCGGTTGATGTACTTATGGGCCCGGGCCACGAGGTCCTGGAAGGTCGGGGGATGGCGCTTCCCAATGGAGCCGAGGAGCCCCTCGTCCCGGCACCCGCTGATCACGGCCGAAACCGCGATCGAGCTGTCGAGGTTCGGGATCTGGGCGGCCTCGGTCCGGAACCTGGTGAAATACTCCTGGAGAGTCTCGGCGGGGCCTTGCCGGATGGCCAGCAGGTTGGCGGAGGTCTTGCACTGTCGGGTGGCATCATAGAACTGGTCGATGAACAATTGGCCCAACTGGACTAGGGAGTGGATGGAGTTGGGGGCCAATGTCTCGAACCAGGTGAGGGCGATTTTTTCAAGGGTGAGGGGGAAAAGACGGCAGCGGACTGCCTCGGAGATCCCTCGGACCCGAAGGTAGGCGTTGAATCTCTGGAAATGACAGACTGGATCTGTCATTCCGTCGTAGAGAGGGCCCTTCGGTAGCTTGAAGCTGGGGGGCAGCTCGGTGGCCAGGAGCTCCGCCGTGAACGGGGTCTGCTCCAAGATGCTGCTGACGAGGGGCACTCCGTGAGGCCGGGACACCATCTGCTGCATCTCTTTGCGCATCGCCGTCAGCCGCCGGTCCAGGTCCGGGGCAGTTGAGGTGGCGACGGATTGTCCTCCGGTCCGGGCCGGACGGTACTCTGACGAAGCATAATCCTGCTCCGTCAGACGATCGGCGCGGGGAGCTCGGGCAGGTAGCGCCGAGGGCTCGCTGCGCGCCGCCGCGGTTTCGTCGAGAGAAACTGGCGCAGGCACCGGCCGGAACCGGGTGTCTTGTACTGGGTAGAGTGGGGGGAGCGGCGCCTGCTGGGGAAGCTGCCCCGTCAGTCCCATGCGTTGGGCGATGGCGGACACCATCTCCTGAAGAGGCGTTAGGGACGTGACGGCAGCGGCCAGCGTCGCCATCTGCTGCTGGAGCACCCCCACTCGGTCTTCCGAGCCGAGAGACTCCGGTATGGTTGGCAGAGGCAGGTTCGGCGGGGCAGAAGGAGCGCCTTCGGAAGGCGGCATCTGCGCCGAGGCCTCCCGCGCTTCTGCTTCGCTCTGTCCGGATCGCCGGGCCGGCCGGATCGGTGTCCGGATCGCCGAGCTGGAATCCGAAGAAGAGGAGGATCCGGAGCCGGGCCGGATCGGTGTTCGAAGGGGCCCGACGGGGATCCGAAAGGCGAGGGACGCAGAGGCGGAGCCGGGGATCCGATGCCGGAGGCGACTCGGAGCGGGTTTGTTCTTGGACAGTGAGCCCGAAGGCTCCTTCAGCGCGAGACCGAGTCTCCTGTCTTGGGGCAGCCGGCGTTCGGCGTCGAGACCAGGGAGAGGAATCCGAGGTCGGTGGCCGAGACCGACTCGGGGAGGTCGGCGACGATTCGAACCGAGCCCCTGCAGGAGGGAAAGAAGAAGAAGAACCTGTCAGCAGGAGTCCCGGGCGTCAGCCCTGGGAAACCCCCTCCGACGATCAAGTTAGCTCCTGAAGAAGATTCAATTCATAAGGCAAGAAAGAGCAGCTTTAATGCTTTTCGGACAGAAGTCCTTTTAAGGGTCTCGGAAGCTTGGGGAAGCATCCATTGCCCCCTTTTGGCCATAAATAGCGGGGTATTTATAGCGGAGGATAGCGGATGGTTAACGGTGGCTGCCGATATAGGACTAAATGATGGCTTGCTGATAAACCGCCATAGTGCCCGATCCGCCACCGGAGTGGGCCGGATTCGGCTACCGGGCCGAAGGGGGTTGGGCCGCTGATGGGCCGAAGCCTGTTGGGCCCTGGGCTGCCGCGCTGCTCCCGGGCCGTAGGCTGGTGGGCCGCTGACGGGCTGAAGCCTGTTGGGCCGGAAGCGACGGTGCCGCTTATAGGCCGAAGGCTGCTGGTGGGCCGCTGACGGGCCGAAGGCTACCGGAGGGTCTGGTACTGCTGTTGTTGGGCTGAACGGGGTTTGGGCTTGTTTTAATGGGCCGAATCGGATTCTGCCTCATCAGGTATCTTATTTATGTTGATTCGTTTACCTGAGCAAACTACGAGACGTGATATAGATGATGATCCATGCATGGGTGTCATATATATATATATATATATATATGCCTCTCGATCAATGTTTGACCTCCCATATTTAGTGTTTATTGTTACTAGCTAGTGGTACTACGTTATTAGTAATATATATTAATACTGCATTATGGTTTATGTCCTAAGTGAATATAGAATTCCGGGGACCAGAGAGGCCTTGTGGTTGTGGATGTTGTGATTTCCCTTTCTTTTTTTCATTCCTCCCTTTTACATATAAAGTTGGTGTGTACTATGAGGTTTCTCTCAGCAAGAGAGAGTTTTGTTCATCATTTGATGTAATAAATCTTTTCCATAAAGAATATATCTACATGACATTTTTGGCAGATAAGCATCGTCTTGATATAAGGGCAGAGAAAACTTTGGCAGTAACAAATGCATGGATGTGACGTACATGTAGTGGGTCATTGTTAGTCTTAGGTGGCCTACAAGTCAATTTAATTTTGTAATCTCGTTCATTTATTAATATAATGACATAATATTCATTATGTGTAAATCGTATTAATTATCGTCTCATAATGAAGTCCGTGAATATGTGATATAGTGATCAGATTATGATGAGATCATACTAATGAGACTGATTACTTAAACACATATATTCTTAATCGTTCTTAGTCGGAGGATATCCGAGAAGGACATCGGATATCCGGTTAGACTAGTACAGATTACTCCTACTCATACGATGAAGGTGACTGATCTCATAAGTCACTTGTGTGGAGACACTAAGGTGAATCTATAGGTGCTCATCGGAAAATGAATTCACTAAACTGATCTAACTGAATCGCTGGAAGGTATTGTACCTCACTGTCAACCAGCTTGATTCTATTATCGCAGTTGTGTAGATGGTCCTCGGACTTGAGACACCAAGGACATCTTGTCGGTGGACTTTTGTGCTTTGACCTTGGTTTATGAATCTCTAACCACGGGATTCTAAACACCCAAGGATTGGGTACAGCGGAATATCGTCGAAGGGAATTGAGTGTCAATAAGGAATCATTCGCTCTCGGTACAATGAGAGAGAATGCTCTAGAAAGGATGCGCGAAAGTGTCTGGTTAGGGCGGACGATAATATCGGGAAAGGAGTTTTTCGATATTCATCAGTAGCATCCGATCTAAGTGAGTCGACCGGTTATGGTTTGACAGCACAACATACCCTGAGTTGACTCGAGAACATTGTACGAATGAAGGATTATATCCACGTAGTAACTGTCGGCAGAAAAATTCCAAGAGTAGGTTACTTAACTCCGATACCTTCCGGGTTCACGCGGTATTGCTTGGCACCCAACGTGATCGAAGACCCGATCGAATTCGATGAGCGACATCAATTCGATTGATTAATTAATTAATAAAGGGTTATTAATTGATTAATAAAGCCAGTAAGAAGTCACCGGATTTATTGGGCCATTAACCGGACTGATAATTGGGCCTAGAGGGTCACACGCAAATTATTCTCAAGGTGATGGATAAATAAGTGGGTTTTATACAAACCAGAAATTTTTATGAAAAATCACGCAGTTAGTATAAAATATAGCGAACGGACTGAGCAGGCCAAGCTGCTGCTAACTATAACCGCCCCGCCTCTCTTTCTCTCTCTCTCTGGTGCCCCAGAAGAATTCGGATCCCCAGATCTGCTCCGCCGCATCTCCGAATCCGGTTCGAAGGGAAATCGTCCGCGCGTCGCGGTGATCGTTGCGGCGAACGGCTGAGACTTCGTGGGCTGCGAAGAACGAGGAACGAGAGGATTTCCGTCGGGAGGAGGATCGCGTGGACTCCGCTATAAGTCGGGCGCTTGCGCGGCTTGCGGTGTCGCACTGACGGAACCGAACGGTTGCGGATTCGAATCTGCACACGGTGAAATTCGACAATCCGATTATCGAAGTTTTAGTATTTTTCGAAACGAGAATTGGATCTCCGTTTTATTTTTATTTCCGCTGCACGAGAGATCAGGAGAAATCCAAGAACCCAACAGTCATTACGATTGGAGACTCTTCATCGGTTTCTTCTGTTCTCCCCTTTCAGTTACCTCCTTTTACACTTGGCAAATCCATTTTTACAATCTCCTTTGTTTGCTTGGTCAAATCTGGTGTCTAAATAGTGGCAGATCCCACATTTATCTAAGTGGGGTCTTGGAACCACACAACAATTTTGTTAAATTCATTGGTTCAATTTAAAGTAGTCTAGTCTGAAACTTCCTTGACTCAACTTAGGACCCCACTAGTTCAATGTAAGACCTCATATGACTTAGTTCAAGATCCTACTAATCCATCCATGCTTATAACTTAATGTCTAAATGATCTTACTCAATAAAATTTATGCGTCTGTCACTGTGTCTAATCACATCCCTAGGGGCACAATTTCCTCCATAAATCTGGCGTTTTCTCATTGTTGTGTCCATAGTATGGGCTCGGCTAGCTGGAGCTGTCCTTTTTTTTAAACATTTTATGTATGATTCTTATAGATTTTCTTATTTAAGAATAAATTCACTTAATTTGAATTATTCGTTTATACATTTTCAAACTCTTTGTAATTAAAAAAAAAAAAAGTCGAACTGTTAAGTAATTTGATAAACACTCCAAAAGAAATGAAAAGAGTCGAATACTTTGAAACTCATAAGTTTTTTTTTTTTCCAAATGAAAGTGGGAGTAAGGAGAGTTTTCTATAAAACAGATCTTTTTTTTCTAAATTGACAGGATTAGAAGGAACAACATTCATAAAACCTTATTTCTTTTTTGATGTCAACAATCAACATATACTTGCACGCAACAAAGAACATGCTACCTATAATCCTTCTATTCACACCTCCAATGCCCAGCCAGCTGGTAACTGTGAGTATCAGGAACACAAACAACGAGGGAAACGCGAGGAATAGCATCAACAACCATGTTCTACAGAATGCCCGTTCTACCATTAATTTACTCTGATGGGCAATCAAATGTAAAACAAGGACTTGTAGAGACTTGTCGTGTCATTTCATTTTTTGGGCTTTTTGATCATCAACTCTTATACACTTTTGATATTACAAAAAATTACCCATAATCCAACTATTTACAAATAAACGTCCACAATTACAGCTTTCTTACAAAAAACTTTTTGCAGAGAATTTTTTTAATATTTTAGGGATTTTTTTTGTAATATTACAGGACTTTGTACCAATCCACGGGAGATTGTGAGGACTTATAAATTAACAATTAGATTAAGGAGGCTTATTTGTGAATACACTGCACTTTCAAAAGTTAAGACATAATTATATCTTCTTCTTTTTTTCATATGGTTACTTACTTGGCCAGATATGTACATACATATATAAGATCAAGCATACTTTAGACCCCAGCATTTCCTTCTAATAGGTAGATGTATACTTCCATGTAGCATTGATAGTTTCGCCTATTTAGGCATCAAGTTGATATTTAGAGAAGTATTCCTATAGACCAAGAGAAAAAATCATATGATATATTTTGGTTGAATAGTATAGGGCAATTTTTAAACTCCTAAGCAACTTGAAGTCAAAACCTTCCAAAAAGATGTCATAAAGGTAAAGTCAACCAACTCCTCCATTGGTTCACAAAGTCAAATTCTTACATTGAACCACAATCATGCGCCAATTTTGATTTTTTATTAATTTTAATTTGTTATAAAAGTCAACTCGTCGATAATAATCTTATTTTTCCCTAATCTTGAAAGTTCTACTTTTTAAGTTTTAGTTGAAGTTAAAATATAAATAAAATATTACATAAATGACTTTTAAGATCTAATTATTCTATAAAAAATAATTAAATAAAAATACAAAAATATTTTTAATTGTAAGTTGCGCCAAGGCCTAAGCCTTGTTTGAGAGGGAGCCAAAGGTGCTCTTCATTGCGAAGCGTTCCCAGCCACGAGACGCACGTACACCGGCCTCCCCGCACGGCCGGCCAGCCTCTCCGGTCGCCGTTGCGCCGATCTCCGCGGGCTGCTCGTGGTCCCTCGCCGTCCCCAAGAACGCGAAGCGGGGGACGGCCCCATTCCCATCCGATTCCCCAATTCGTCGTGGGGTTGCTCCCTCCCACTCGCCCACACAGCTAGGGATCCATGGCATGCATGGTGCGTCTTCTGGCAAGTTGTTGGAGCCACCGGCGTGCATGGGGCCTCCCTGCTCCCCACTCCGGCTCCCCCGCGGCCACTGCCACCTCCCTCAGCTGCATGCCCACCACGTGCTGTTGTCGCCCGCCAAACCAAACGTAGATGAAGGGAATGAAACGCCATCCTCTCCCAAGCGAGAAGAAATCTTCTGAGTAAATATTTAGATCGAAGTTCAACAGTATTAAGAGAGGGGAGGGAGTTAAATATTACAAAAAAAAAAAATTATATGATTTTAAAATTTAGTAAATATTTTGATCTTTCCCTTCTCAATATTACTTAATTTACTCTGATCTAAATGTGTACTGACAACATCTCTTCTAAACATCCTAAAACTTTTAAGATGGACGATATCGTATGAACAAACTTAATAACATGTGCAGTAGTACTGAGAGATAAAGAGGGAACAGTAGTTGGAAGTATGCGATTTGGACTCAGAAATATACCGATAGTGGGATCCAGAGCTTGGCTTCGCAGCTTGTCATAGCACTGGACATTAAGGGCGTGTTTGACAAAACTTTCACTTGAAAGTTTCTTTTGGTTTTCACATCTTACATAAAATGAGTTGAAAGAAAGAGATTATAATTAATTTTGATTTGTTACAAAAATTAACTCTTTTATAACGATCTCACTTTTTTTTTAATCTTGAAAGCTCCTTTCTTGCAACTTTTAGTTAGAAGTCAAAACACAAAAAAAATATCACATAAATGACTTTTAAGATCTAATAATTTTTATAAAAAATAATTAAATAAAAATATAAAAATACTTCTAAATAGAAGCTATGTCAAACATGGCCTAAGCGGGAAATCCACGGAGCTTATTCCAAGTTCCATTCGGCTTTCAAGTCTCAGGATCTATGTACCAAGCATGCTGTGGAGTGGAGCGTGGACTGGTCGTTGAGGAAGCGAGAGGCACCAAAAGAGCTAGAGAGTGTGAGCTCGAGCTCTCCTTCCTACATATAGTAGCCAAGGTTAAAAGGATTTGAGATCACTTGGATTCATTTCCTCGACCTTTCTTCGGGTTCTTAAATTGCGTTGGAAGGAAAAAACAACTCATTAATATAAAGAGTTTTATTTTATTAATAAATATCATTTTTTCTCTAATGAGATTTTAAGACTCAAGCAAAGATCCAGAGAGTGAATCCAGCTGATCTTCAGTCACATTAAACACAGACTTGTATGCATCTATTGTGAGCAGATGAGCACATATCTAGCATGTATATATGATGTGCCTATTAGATAAATAACTGATAAAGGTGATGATGTATAAAGTTTTCTCGAAATTCTCTCTCCTTTCTTAGAAGCATGGTGGCAAAATTTTTAGGTGAACAGTTATTTTTGAACTATCATTTTAACATTAAAAATATTAAATGAGACTGGTTATGATTCATTTTAAGTAGTTATGAAAATCAAACTTCCTCTAACAAACTAATTTTGAGAACAGCTTGATGCAGTGACAGGTGGAACCTGATTTGTATGTCCGTACAGCTTTTCAGGTGAGCCCCAACCTGATCCACATATCCATACATACACTTCCTCTAACAAGTTAATTTTTTTTTTTTTGGATAGGTAGCCCAGTGGAACTGGACAAAAGTCTTAACTCCAAAGGAGAGGGGTTTGAGCCCGGCCGAAGCTAAATCGGAAATAAACCTCGAAGAGATAGAAAGCTCACTCGAAGAGAAAGTTCTGCGCAACACGTGCGCGCGCGAGAATCCACTGAAAAACGGGCGAGAAGCCCACCCCAACTAGGTGAAAATTCCGCAGGCCGAATCCTGCCCGCCCAACCGCGGGGCGGGATCGAACCCACGACCTCCCTGCCTGGGACGGGGAGGGTGAACCACTGCGCCAAGCGCGCGGCTCTAACAAGTTAATTTTGAGAACAACTTGATTCAATACAAAAAAATTATAATCTTTTAGGTGGACCCAACCTATATATGTCTTATAATCTATTCTTCGATTCGACGACCTAAAAAAAATATGAAAATTAATTTTGGGTTTAATTTTTGAATTTTAGAATTTTTTGAATTATCCGATCAAATATCTGAGTGTATAGATATATAGGTCGGTTTAGGACTCACCGAAAAAATCACAAATTTGTTTATTGAAAATACTGCCAAACGGTATAGAACTACCTGGCAGTGCAGGGAGTACTTCTCATTAATTTTTACCTTATTCTAAAACTTTTCAACTCAAAAATTTTAACTTGTCATTAATTTTTACCTTATTTTTAAAATTTTCAACTCAAAAATTTTAACTTCTCATTAATTTTTACCTTTTTTAAAAAATTTCAACTCAAAAATTTAAAGTAAAAGTCAAGAAATAATCAAAATACTGCTAAATGGCTCTCGATATCTCATTTCTTTCCGCAAAGTTATTAAGTGGATAGGCGTACATAAGTACTTTCAACCAAACGTTGTCCCAAACGTAGGCTAAATATTTTAGGTGAGATCTATCCATTAGGGATGGGATTTTTTTATATACATTTACAAATCCTCCTCAATGGAGAGGATCCAAGTTTATGGATCTTCGATAATTTTTCTTACTATTTTTTTCAAAAGCTGTATAATATAAATTTTCTATTTTAATATTGTGAGAGATGAGATAACTTCCTTTATTAATAATTATGTGTTCTTTCTTATCCATAGATCAATAGATTTTTTTCCCCCTAAATGTCAGTTCCTCAGAAAACAGTTTAAAACTGAGCTTTTCAAGAATCTCCGATCTTTCTTTTTTTTTTTTGATCCTAAGGGTGCGTTTGTTTACATTAGTGCGTGGATTTATAGGCTCCAAATTTTATAAAAATCTTGACATGATATCTAGTGAAAAAAAATGAAAAAAATCTGTAGGTAGATTTTAAAAGGCTAGATTATAACCGTTAGACACAATCTCCTCATGCCGCCTGATTTCCACAGTATCTAACATAAGGAGGATACTAGGTGAACTCACTTTTGTCTGTTTGTGTACACAAGGGAAAAAACCCCAAGTTGCCCACGCATGAGTGAGAGATAGGAGGCTACTTTTTGTCAGTGGTAGGTTAATGCTGTCTTTTTGAAGTATTGAAAATTAGTGGGCAATAGTAAAAACAAATAACTCTGTTGGGTTTTCAACGCCCCATCACAAATCTGTCAGGGGAGAAAGACATTTTCCACAGCCAATTCCTAATACTAACACTGACGATGCCCTAAGAATCTTTCACTCTTCTTCATATTTTTTTCCACCCAAGTGAACTTTTCTGCTCTATAGAAGGCTATTTTTGGACGAAAGAAAATCCTCTTAATACATGTTTAGACCAGAGTCTAACAGTACCGAGAGGGGGAAGGTCCTAAATATTGTAAAAGACTCTTCACGTAATCTCCAAAGTTGACAAATATCTGAATCATCTTCCTTTAAATATTGTTGGACTCAGGTCTAAACTTATATTGAGAGGATCTCTTCTCTTTTTGGATTGGCACACCCTATGTAAAAAAGGAAAATGGTTTTGTAACTTAGTGCATTTGACTCCACATTTGATCTCATCTTTTTATGTGGTGTCAAATGTAGAATCAAATGTATTGTATTACAAAATCGTTTTCCTCCGGAAAAAAAAGAAAAGAAAAAAAGAAGAGAGAGAGAAAAAAGATGAGATCGACTACTGCCGAGGTAATGATAAAACTGCACCATGCTCCAGATCCGTACACGCAAAGTGTGGTGTCCTCGTTCGACAACGTGAGGTGATGCGATTGGACCATCTTAACGGTCCCAGAAAGCCCTCTGTGGTTTTCTACGTGGACCCCACCTACATGACGTGCGAAGTGGGATACGCATAAAGTCCACAGCACCAACGGCGGGCCCCACACTTTTCTGTGCCTGCCTGCCTGCCTCTTCACGCCTAAGCATTTGGCCTGGCCTTCCCCCACCGCTTTTTTGTCTTTTTAACGGTCTTCTCCTTACTGCATCAAAAAGGGTGAAGCTAAAAGATTACCACATAGGCACGAGCCGATTAGAGACTTTTGAATCTGTGGGCCCCGCTTGGTCCAACAGGGAAAACACATTCGAGTATTACTCTTCAAATTTTCAAGAATTTAAAGAAAAAACAACTAATTTATATCAATAAGTCACTTGACATGGACATGAGAGGAAAAAAAAAAAAAAGATGTAGGTGAGTGCATCTTACAGGGAAGAAAGAAGAGGAACATCTCACATCATAAGATGAGCTTGTTAATAGCTAAATATTTGAATAAAAATTAGATTATGTAGTTTTATCAAAGAAGAGAAAGATCATACTCTTTTTTTCCAACAAAAATGAGGGTGTTATCTACTGTTGTTTGGGGCATATACACTAACACAATCCCATGACAATGATAATCAAGTATTTATAATATATAAATGGTTTAACTGAGAGTAAACATGAGAAGCATCATACTAGAACGAAGAGGTAGTATGGTTGCATTATAAATACTTAAACTTTGATATAGTTAAATTTTTAATTAAAAGTATGCAGATTCACTCATCCAATTAAAATGCACACAAAAGTTGGCTTATTGCACTTTTGTAATGGAAGACAAGTTGCAAAGCTAGTTTAGTTATAAAGACATCATATAAACCTTCAACTATCTCCGTTAATCCTCTCTAATCCCCCTCTCATCAAACTATTATTCCTTTTTAATTCAATAAGGCACATGAACATCTTAAAATGATTGTGACATGCATAATAAGTTTTATTAAATATCTTGGCTGCCATTTTAATGCACACACCTACTCTTTCCCATTCAAATGTTAAGAGTCGGCCAAGGTGAACTTGAGATGAAGATATTGAGATAGACATGTATAAACAAGGACAAGATTCTAAGGGAGTATGCACGTGGAGATTTGAGTACAATTCTAGTTGGCATTAAGTTTAAGAAATTAACACAATCGTAAAAGATTTGATCATGTGCCCATTGCCTAAATATAATATAAGTTGAAAGCTTCTATCAAATTCAAGGGGAGGATGAATAACTGACTTAGAAGAGAAGATCTAAAATAAGATAGTTTGACAGATAGTAAAGAAAAATTTGACCTATTTAAATTTGACAATAGACGTGATATTGAATGGGCTACGATGATAATATATAAGATGAGTAATACTTGTTGCACCGTATGTGACGTAATCATTTTTTATTTTTGAAAATTTTTAAAATCGACCTTGATTTGATCTACATATCCGTATAATCCATTTTTGATTGGACAACCTAAAAAAATTAAAAACTAATTCTAATAAACAGTAAAAAAATACCTCATAAATAGTAAAAGATTTTTTAATGTTCATTGAGACTTATTTTTTAATTTTTAATTTTTTTTATCATTCTGATAAAAAAAATAGATCGTACTCATTCCAATCAAAAATTAGATTGCATGAACATGTGAGGCATAGTAGATCTGACCTTAATTTTTTTTTGAAAAAAAAAATGACTGTACCCTCACTGTATCACGTGTCATATAGCAAATATTACTCATGTAATTAAGAGTCATATGACTCACTTCAAATATATGAGACAATGTAACCTTATCGTTGTCGATACTGGCGACGAATATCTTTAAATGATTGTTGATGTGCTGACTTCTTATTAAGAGATTGTTTGTTTTAGTATAAGATTTTGTAAATCACCGATTTCAAAATTATCGGTTTTAAAACAAGTGATTTTTTTTTTTTTGAAATCAGAAAATATTTGTTTGATTGTTTATAAAATAAAACAAGAGAAATACTTCAATCTTTTTATTTTAATTTACAATGAACTTTTACTGTAACTTAAAATAAGAACATTAGGTTGTCAAATGAATAGACAAGGCTCAAATATGATTATATTTTACATTATTTTGCATCATTTTAAATAATTAAAAATACTATTAAATAAAATAATTGTTTCAAAATATATCATTTTATGAGTAAAACAAACAATCCCTAAGTCGACATTGAAAATTGAACTGCATCAATCACATTTTTTTGGTCCGATTGGGAAGCGACTTTATCTGACTCATCGGTGGAATATATCAATAACCACAAACATTTGACTCCACTTGTTAAAACGGGATATGTTTGGTATCCATTTTTGGAATTTCTTTCTCATTCTTCATTCTAAGATGTAAAAAGGCATTCTTCATTTTTCATTCTTAGAATGAGAACCTCATTTGACTACCATTTTTTTAGTTTATGTTGATGTCTTGTTTAAGACAATCTTAGTTCCAGAGAAATAATATTTGGAACTTTCTAAATATGAGGAGGAGCTTTCAAAATAGGATTCGCCCACTCGAATATCTCATGATCCAATATGAGTTGGGTCAATTCGCACAGATTCGATCGAGTCATCAATCGCACTGACTCAAGTTTGTTATGATACGATACGAGTTGTTCGAGTCGATCCAATACAATAAGTCATATTTCATATTATTCTCATTCTCTCTTAAATGACTCATTCTTTATCAAAAGGTTTTCGAAAAGAATTACTGAATACATGTAAATGGACTCATTCTTCATTTTAAACGAGAATGAGTTGCTAACAATAGATGCCCAAAATTACCCTAGTCTACTCGAGCCTTCGTAATCTCTTTAATCCGAAGAAACATTGTCTCTCCTTATCAAATCCACTCCAACAAGCTTGATGCACATTTAAATGTTGCAAAGATGAAAACGCAAGTTGACTCCTCCATGCGTCAGTCTACATAGCTGACAAAACATGCATGTATTAATAAAAGTAAGGACTTTTTGCATATATATTTCTCAAAAACACTGTAATTGTATGTATACTCTTAATTCTCACATATTATCATCAATACTCCTGCAATCTTCAAAATGTTTTATTTATATCTCTCCCGTCAAACTTAAATTAGTTTCAACGAAATATGTCAAAAATATTGTATAAATCATAACATCGTTGGAGATATCGGAGGTACAAAATGCAAGATTTTAGTATATTGAGGGATATATATGTAAAATATTAGTAAATTTAAAGATATTTATGCTAAACCATTAGATTCAAAGATATAAAATACAATATTTTGAAGATTACAGGAGTATTGATGATAGTTGTGAGAATTAAGAATATACATGCAAATACGTTGTTTTTAAGGGATATATATGTAAACAAACCCTAAAAGTAATCATAAAGCAGACAGCAAGACCGTTATCTATAGGATCAAGGTGCTACGAGTCTGGCGCCCTGGCGGGTGAGATGAAAAGGTGTGGTGGTCGGGGACAGGATTGCACACGCGGCGATCTAGCGCCCTTAATTAATTAGAGCCAAAACCCTGCCACCCCGCAAAGCCCCGCGTTTTAAGACGGAGGCCAGCGGCGGGATTTGGCACACGCCTGCGCCGGGGTGCAGTGGCAGTGCTGTGCACCGAAAGCTAAAGCAATTTGAATTAGCGGTAATTAGAATGATAAATATAAATTCGAAATATCTTCATGATCCGATGACCACCTAATAAATGACCCAAATATAGATTTTAGGATAAAGACAAGGATATCAATTTTATCTCGAATTCAATTATTTAATGCCTTTCTAATTGAAAATATAATATAATTGATAAGAATGTATGAATATTTATTTTGACTATGAAAGTGTTAGGCCATAGTTGACAACAGAATAAGTCCGAAATAATGTGACTTATCCACACTACCTGAGTTTGTCCACTTTGATTTTACAGACAGAATAAAGTGAAATAAATAGTTCTTGTAAACTTATTCTAGTTAGAATATAAATTAATGATGCCTATTTCACATATTTTTAACTTAATTTAATTTTTATTTTAAGTATAATATTAATTTAGTTATTAAAATGCGCCTAAATAATATTATTGTAAGATTTATTTATGACATATTAATAGTATATTTATGCTTTTACAGGTAATTAGACAGTTCTCAATTAAAACTGATAAAGAATGCCATAATTGTGGCATTCGATTATTCCCGTAATCATTTGATCTCATAAATGACCTAGCGCGTGAAACCCATGATGCCTTTGTATTGTCTCGGCTCACTGCGCCACGGTGCAGTGGACATTGCTCCATTGAAAACAGCACAGGCACAGGGAAGCGGGAATTGACAAGTAGAGGCTCCCGGTTCTACTTCTACCCTGCCCCGTCACTCCACTCCTCTTTCTCTCTCTCATCACCTCTCTCTCCACCTTTCTCTCACATTGTTCTCTCTCTCATCACCTCTCTCTCCATCTTTCTCTCACATTCTTCCCTCTCTCTCACATTCTTCTCTCTCTCATCGCCTCTCTCTCACACTCTTCTCTCTCTCACATTCTCCTCTCTCATCATCTCTCTCTCTCTCATCACCCTCTCTCACATTCTTCTCTCTCTCATCACCCTCTCTCCACATTCTTCTCTCTCTATCTCTCTTTCTTCGCCTCTCTCTCACATTCTTTTCTCTCTCTCTCTCTTTCTCTCTGTGCAGTGCACTCCTGTGGTTAGTTGTTAGTGGTCACTGTCAGCGACTCAGCTGCTCTCCCACTTTATTTCGCTCTCGTCCCTCTCCTCCCTGCAAGATCCGCGTCGGCACCCCACTTCTTCCTCTCCTTCCACGCGATCTGCTCCCGTTCTCGGGGGCGAAGGAAGGGAGCGAGGTCGCCGTGGATCATCCGGAGATCCCAGCCCGCCGCGCTAGGGTTTTATGACCGGAGCTCCTGCTGCTGCGCCGACCTCCCCCACATTGCGGGCGGCGGTGCCGTTGGGGGAGTCCGGGGCGGGAATGGAGGGGAACGTGGAGCTCCGGCCGCTCGCGGGGCCGGCGGTACGCTGATCACGGGTGCTGCTTCTGACAATGGCGCGTCCTGGTTGTTGCTGGTGAGACGAGAGGATGCGGGTTCTGGCGATTCTGCTGCTCTCTCTGCTTCAGCTGGGTTCTCTGGGCTACGGTAACGTGCTTCGTGCATCGCCTTCGCTGGTGTTTCTGAAATTTCTTGTGGCCCGCCCTTGCATGCGTTTTTTTTTAATTTTTTGGCAGCATTGTGCCTGGTGCTTTAGTTTGTTTGATAGCAACAGCTTGGTTTGTGAAATTAAGCATAAATGCTGCTTTGGAGTGGCGCCGTGTGGGGGGCAGCGAAAATGTGATCTAGTTTAATTAATAGTCAGAAATGTTCTGGTCCTTTTCAGGGAGTGAAGAATGGGGGCATGCGAATCAATACTTTAAAATTGCGGTGGTTTCCATTCTCTGGATCCGTGTAATTATCCGGGACTGGCAAGTTGCCTTGTTAATAGAATGGAAAATCTTTGCTTAATCCTCTTGGCATACAGTACATTTTGTTTTGTTCGTAGCTTATCAATTAGGTAACTTTCATCCCCCAATCCTCTGCGTCGTTTTCAGAGACATGTGAATCGAAAAAAAGAAAACCTGTGTTTGCCGAATCTTGGGAAAAAGCTAAGGGATGTAAGTTTCATACTTGGGTTCAGATATGCCGCCAACCAAATGATTCAATTGCTCTGGGTGTAGTTAAGAAAGCACTGCCAGCTTGATTTCCTTTTTCCCATAAATCTTTTTAATCACAATTTGAGCATAATGTGCTTAAAATGACATCCTATCCAATCGGGGGCAACATTCTCTTCTGTCAAAACAGATAGAGGGATGGTCCAACCAAATATGAAGTTAGGCTATCTTATAGATCTCGAATGATGCAGTTAGTCATTCATGATATTTCTAGTCAGATAAACTTGCTCAAAAATTTGGAAACAAAATCCTACCATGTGGGGAAGTTGAACTTGTGGCGATCATATTTCTACAGATGGGCAATGCAGTGCAGTTGGTGAAGCAACATAGCCACTAGCGGCCAGCAGCACCAACTGGGGGAGCATGATGCCAGGTGGTAATAGCAGAATTGCTGGACCGGTGGAGAGGGAACAGCATATCCACAACAGAGAAGATCCCCACTGGGTTTGGGGCAATAGCTTGATGTGGTGGCGGTGGTACCTCTGGCACAATATGAATGTGAGTTTCCGTGTACAGAGCATGTAGGAGGAGAGAAGAAATCAATGAACCCTCCTGATCTCCTTTCCCATCTTTCGACTTGAGGTGAGGCTCAACACTTGAGAAAAAGGGGCCAGGGGTGTTCTAAAGAATCTAAACCTCACCTTTCTGAATGGGCTTGCATTAAAAATTAAAGCCTTCTAAAATAGTCTGAGTAGCCTGTTTTGAGGGGTCTTGATCTTTGCAACATGCTGAGACCGGGATTCTCATAGGATCTCATCATTGATAGTGTTTCTAAGTATACTAAAATGTGTTTATTCATGATCTTTACGTAATAAGAATTCATTTTGACAATGGAAATAGTACATGAATGGAGGAGTTATAGGACTACTTCTAGCCTGTAAGTAGAAAGTGGATACTCACAGCTGTGCTAATAGGGTGATTGCTTGATCATGAATTGTGAATCCACCACCTCCCACCTATCCTACACATTCAATCAAGGTTGTCACTGTGAAGCTATAGTCAAGGTGCACAGGGTCATACTGTCTAGTTGCTGGAATTCTGCATCCTCACAGAGAATTCAATTTCATTGGCCCATGTCAGAGGTAGCGGCAAGATGGTGTGACAACAAAGAAGGCAAAGACATACGCTTCTTTATAATGGTTTTTCCTTTCCTGGAGGCATTTGAGAACAGTCCATTAGAGCAACTGCTGATTTCAAAGAGAATGAAATGGAATTAAAGGGCTTCTTTCGCAGGTGATGCTGACATTTTTAAGGCTGCAGTTAGTTGTTCATTTAATTGTTCTCCTGCCTTGGCTGAACATTTGTAGCTTTAGCTTTTTTACTAAAAGCTAGCAGTGCTGCGATCTGATTGATTACCTTCTTTTTCTAGACATTTATTCTTTCTGTTCTGGCTCCCCATGAGCCTAAATTTTGCCGGTAACTGCTAAGAAGGTACACGAACCACAAGTAACTCAAAGAACCAACTCGTATTCAAATATGAAAGTGGGCCATTTAGGCTGCACTTTTCATTATTTTTCTTTTGGGATTTTCACAAAGTAGTCCCTCTCATCTAATCTGTATTTATCCTTGTAATCGTAGTAATATAACATAATTGCCTACAATATAATGTTGTTCTAAAAATAGAACATGATGTCAAGAAGCACCTGAAAAGCATCATCTGTAGGAATATTGCTTCCCTTCAACTAAAATGACTAAGACACACTTGAACAACTCAAAAGCACCCCCCTCCCCCACACCCAAGGTTGGTGACTGGGCATCCATGGGTGACCTTGCCACTATCATGAAGAGCCTAGAGGATGAGATTGTCGTGCCCATATCCTCTCCCCTGCAACATTAGCAACAAGTCAAGAATGGGGTGACACAGTCATTGCCTTCATTGTTGACATCTATTGACAAGGAAACCTGCTAGTTGAATGTTTGCTACATCCTGAAGGCCTACGATGACGATTTGGGTCCCCCCTTAATGGTTTTGTCCTTCTCGGTTGTAGGAGAAGGCGTTGAGAACAGTGCTTCTGTGGAGGATGTTAACATGGTGACTGTGGTGTTCTTGATGGCGTGCTTTGGAGTGGTAGAAGCCAGACAACCAGGTCATCTTCGACTTTGATGATGTGGCACCCATCTTGGTCATCTAACCTCTTGGATTTTTCCTAGCAGCATAGGTTCCTTTTTGGCCATCTGATGGATGAGGCTGATGCTAGTTTTTGGGTGTCCTACAAATCAATTATGGACCGTGTAGGCCTAATGTGTTGTACAATCTTATTCAATATAATTAAGTGGTAATTAGAGTGTAAACTTGTAATATGTGGATTGCTTTGCGTTGTCCTTAGGATATGTGGTTGTAAAGTCAATTTCAAGATGGGATCTCGAATGTGAGTTTGACTCTATATAGACACATACCTTAAATTGTTCATGATTGGAGAGTAATCACTCTAGGACATTGATTACTTGTACATCAGCACGCATGATGTGTAGATGACCAATCTCACGGTCATAGGTGCGGGGCACCAGCACATATGTGTGGGTGTTCATCTTGGGAGGATGTTCACTGAACTGATCCGCTGATGGATCTTCAGATGGTCAATTATACCTAATGTCAACTGAAGATCCATCTGTCTCAATAGTATCGTTGATCCTTTAACCTGAGACATTAATGAGGTCTTGCATGAGGACTGGTGTGGTTTCATGTTTGGTTAAGTGATTTTAACCATAAGTCATGAAACACCGAATTATTAGCTACATCGGAATACACGAAGACCGTTAATGGTCAAGAGGGGATCGCTTACTGTCAGGTATATCACAGACAGTTAATGAGTCATGACATGGACGCTCCACTAAATCCCTGGCAGGGTGGTATCGGTTCGTTTGGAACGAACGTGAAATTATTATAGAGATCATGGTCAGACGACACGATCACTAGTGGTTTGACATAACCATGCCACACGATTAGATCGGATTCATAGAATGAGCGAGGGATTATAGCGATACGGTAACTAAAGACTTACAAGTGCCTGACAGGGTAAAGATGAACCTGGCATCCTTTGGGATCACACGGATTTGCTTGACCCAACATGATCAAAAAGATCCGAAACTAATTAAAAGGTTATTGGGAATAATCAATTTAATTTACTTCTAATTAGATTAGAAGTTAATGGATCTTTAAACCAGAGTGATAATGGGCTTAGAGGATCACACACAAATAACTCTTGCAGAACGGAATATTGTTGTATGAAATAATATACTAAAGTATTTGATTCTTTTGGGAAAAGAATCAATAAATAGCTTAAAAGTGTATGTGCAATAATATAAAGGGTATATATATATATAATATATGTATTATTAGGCTTGTTTGATAAATAAACTAATAATAATATATTGATATATAATATACCCTGGGGTTTACTTTAACTGCGGCAGTTAAAGAAGGGTTTGGTTAAACGAGACGGTTCAAGCTGCCGTCTTAACATTCCTATAAATAACCCACCTATTCTCCAACCCGTAACTTAGCGAAAAAAGCTTTCTAACAATTCCAAAAGGTTGGCCGTCAAGAAGAAAAGAAGAGTTGGACTCTTCCCAGGTTCTTGAGGCAAGAGGGTTTGTGCGGAGTTGGGAGAAAGAAAATTCCGTTGCTGCGAGATTCGTGTGGATCGACTCTAGAGGCCGGACGTTTGTATAGTTCAAAGCTTCGTGGAGTTCGGCATCGATTTTCACAGGATAACATATTCTGTGCAAAGTGATAAATCTCGTGTGATTTATTTTAGACCGTTTTTGTTGCATCAATCGGAGCCCGAACCGGTTTGGAAAATCATTTTGTTTTATATTCTTCCGCTGCTATGATTTCCCGGGGTAACAACCGAACCCAATAGCTGAGGCACTCCTGCCATCCACTTCTTCTATGTCATCCTTTGCCTCATGTAGAAGCTCGCTTCTCTCTCTCTCTCTCTCTCCACACACATACACACCAAAGAATGAGACATAAAGAATGCCTACAAGATAAGAAAGGCAAATGAGTCATAGCAGTTACAAATCTTTCTAAGTATCCTGACAACTTTTCTGCAGAAATTCAAAGAACGTGTCTACTCCAATTTGCATGAAAGAAGACATTGATAGAAATGTTCTCAATGTAAATCTTACTGATCTTAAAGAAAAGAGGCAACAATTTTTCTCTCTCCATATGCTCCAACAAATTGCATAAGGCAGGAGAAGAAGGGCCCTAGATTTGAAACCTTTTCTGCATTTCACGTTAAGGTCATGTTAAGAATCTCCACATATCTTGGATTGTCTGGAATGTTAATGTTGTCTGTGGAAGTGACGACCCTCCAAGCTTTTTGGCTGAATTGGCTGATGTGGCAAGTAATTCTTAGGTTATCCACACAGTCAGTAACCTGACCGCAAAGGGAGCAGCTAATACTGCCATCATTTGCACCATTTTCTTCTAAAGACGTTTGTGATAATCCTTTGATTGAACATCACCTACATGAATGCTCCAACTTTGGCTGGTGGTTTGACTTCCAAACTTCTGACTTGCTGTATGCTGTGTCAACCCTCAATCGATTTGTATATGGATTCGACTGAGATCACTCTGTTGTTTCTGCTCCAAAGGATCTCATCCAATCTTCTGTATTAATGCTCATTTCAGATAAAACTCCAATGAACCGGTGTGTTTCTTCAGCCCCATCACCTTCAAGTGGTCTTGGACTCGGCGCTCTATCTGGTCACTATTCTTGACCAGCTGCCATTAATTAGTGGCTGATAAAAACAGCCTGGGGAACATTCTGTCCAAACTATTATCTCCAGCCCATGTGTGTTCCAAAAGTATATATCAGCTCCACTGCCAGCTTTTATTTTAGCACCTTTTCAATCCATTTTTCTGCCTTCAAGACACCCATCCAAGGAGTCGGCATAAAGGTTTGATCTTCCGATCTAAAATCAATTCCATGATTACATCTGCAATGTTTGAATCTTATGGTCCTTTTCCAAGAGACTCATCTGCAGTGATAAGTTCCCAAATCCGTTTGCTTAACAGGGCCAAATTCATGAACTACAGACTTTTGACTCCTGTCTCTAAATTTTTTAGCCTTACAAACTGTGTTCCGATTGAAAAGAGGAATGCTGCTTGAACCTTCATTGATGCCTATATAAAGAACTTTGTTCTTATTTGATCCAATTCACTCTCAGTACCTGGTAGCATGTAGAACACTGATAAGTAATGTTGGGGCATGCTTGACAGAACTGAATTCGCTAGCACAATCCTCCCTCCCAAGGACAGATTCCCTGCCTTCCAAAAGGGCAATTTCTTATTTATTCCCTACATTAAAGTTTCCCAATCTGAAATTCTGAGTTGCCTAAAGTGCAATGGAAGTCTTGGATATAATATAGGTTGCTGCTCAGTTCCGCAACATAGGAAGTCCACATATTCTTTAATCTTATCCTTTTCTATATTTGATAGATATGGAATTACACTAGATCTCAGGGTTATCTGATAATATTGAGGAGTTATTTGAAATATTGTGATTGTGGCCCAAATTACAGAGATATTTACTAATATTGAGGAGTTGTTTAATAATATTAAAGATCCACCAGAGTGGGAAGCCTTAACTGGATTACAGGGACCAATTTGTGAAAATCCTTTTGGTTGGGAAAGGTTGCTTCGACAAGGAGGCCCATGGGGATGCCTGATGTCTGCTAAATTTATGTGAACCCTTTAGACTTGCAACATAAGCTGTCGCCATTGGTTTTGCAGATATAGGACAGGTGTTACAGGATGGAGGGACAATTCTTACTAGTGAAGTCCTCAAAGATTGGGATCAAGGATTGCTGTTAATAATATGTAGGATTGTTTGTGTTACGAAACCCCTGCAATGGCCAAGGGTTTCCTAGGTAACAATCTGGATACTCTTTATAAAGATTCCAAGTTCTCCTTAGCTTTACCCAATTAGGTCTGTTTGGGGGATGCCCAGGTTTCTAACCCGGGTAGGTTGGTTGCATTTAGTTTGATGAACAGTGCCCTGCTATTGAGGCAAGGAGCTCAAAAAAAAGAAAAAGAAAAAACTGAACCTGTCCCTTGGTTGCCAATGGACTGGGCTCAGTCAGGGCCAATATCGGCCCAGCTCAGACCTGGTGTTTCTTTCCAAGACTGTACCTGTTAATTATATGACAGGCTGTGCTTGAAGACTTAAAAATATGTTAGGCCAAAGGCTGGCATGGCCCATCCCTACTTTTAAAATTCAAGTGAACATGGATTTGATGCATGCATAGCATCCAGTGCCAAGATTTTTCAAATTTTACAAGAAACATCACATTTTGGTTATAAATATATAGGAATATGCTCTTAATTGTTTAATACATTTATTCTTTTATTTAAATAAATAATGAAAGTTTGTTGATCCTTACTGCTCTAATGGAAAGCTGCATGGTCAGCACGCACTCGAGTTGGGTCTGACTTTGACCCAACTTTCTCCTCATGGGAAAGAGGCCAGGGCTCAGCATGAAGTTGAGCTCAATAAAGACCCATGAGGCTGAACCAGCGCATATCTCTACTAATTACTGAGAAACAGTAGATTATTTCAGTATATGGATTCCAAAAACATTGTCAAAATTATGGGAAACTTCTCTTTTTATGATAAAATATACAATTGAACTATATGCTCTAAGGCTTCAATGCACTGGCAGTGAGAAAGCACCTGATTCAGTGGATACACAGAATGGTTAGTCTGTGAAATGTTATATCATCAGAATACATGTTCCCAAGAAAAGAAAGAGGAAAATTAAGTGAAACCTGAAATGAAAGTAAAAAGAAAACCTCTGGTCAAACAAAACCAGTATGGCACCAGTGTTACATTTGGTGGAGCTTGGCGCATTCCCTCCAGAAATTTGAAAAAGAAAGGAAAAAATCTCTTAGAACTGCAATGTTAAAGTTAGAGAAATAAGGTCTGCTTCAGAAGCATATCTCGTGAAGAAGGCTCTAATATTTAGAAGCACCGTAGCCTAAATCCCATTGATTCCTTCTTTGCTTGGGAAATTAGATTGTGGAAGTGGAACTGGCCCTGGCTGGTTCCTCTTCCAAGGCCGGTTTTCACCAGTTCTAGGCGGTTCCAATGTGGTTCAGTCGGTTCTGATCCAGATTGGCTGGTTTTTAGTACCATGATTAGGAGTGACTTTTCATTTCTCATGCTGCATTCATACATTATACACCATAATTTCATTAGATTGTCATCCATTTTAACTTCAGAGGCAGTAACCTTGTGCTTTTATTTGCAAGTGCACACACACATACAAGCCACAACGAATGGCTTGAAAATTTGCTATGCATGGAAGAATAAATTAGAAATGCACCATATAGGTCGGTCCTGGGAACATTTAGGTCATGGGAAGCATGCATGGGTATTTTGGGGAGTATCAAGCCAATGATAATTGATAAACATCTCCCACAATAATGATTTTGTTGCTATTTCCCATCTGAGGAAGCCATTAAAAACTCTGGTTGTGAAATGTTTCTCATCCATGGAAGCACGTACGATGTTTCTGCAAACTGATCAATGCAATGCACCAATTAACTGCCCATCTATGAGAAGTATGTCCATCTCTTTCTGGTTTATATGTTGGCTTAAAGCTGATGTTTCCATATAGACTCTAAAGATTTGCAGCATTCAATCTCATTGTAGATAGACTGGGTTTAACTATTAGTATTCCTTTTGGAGCCCACTTGCAAGAAATATAAAGGACTCTTCGTCATGTTTGCTTTCTAGGGATGGATGTCTAAGATACAAGATGATGATCATCTCTTTTCCATCTTTTTTGCAGGATCTGGCTTTCATTCACTGCAATCATACTTCTTGTTTGGATCCACGCATAGATCAAGACACCATCGAGGTACGAGAATAACTTTTCCCTTACATCTGTGGGTGTGAGGCACATTCATGTTGTATGCTTCATCTTTCTGGAATGTGTGTTAACTGCTTAGTTTAGCACATTCATGTTGTATGCTTTATATTTGTGGGATGTGTATTAACTGCTCAGTTTAGCTTGAGATCTTGGTAGGATGATCACTTTCTTTGCCTAGCTTGCATTCTATACATGGTTATTATCTTTGTAATTTAGACTAAAGTTCATGCTTAGATCACTGACTAACACGTCTGGCAGCCTCATTTCCAGGTTGATCTTGACAGGATGATTACATCTTTGCCTTGATTTACTTTCTTTGCCTACAAGTGCATTCGATTTAAATCACTGATCGAATATGCTTGGGAACCTCAGGTCCAGGTCTTGTCTTCACTCCTTCAGAACCACCACGGTCATGGGTTACGATGCCCATGGGACCAGCACCTGCACCGTCTCTTTTCTCCAAACATCAAGGTCTCCTTCGGGTTCTTAACCACATATATTGCGTGGAAGTATTTGTGACTGTCTCCTTAATTCTCCAACACATATCTTTCAGAGTTTGCTGCGAGTCCTAGGGCTTTAAAACATCATCAAAGCATGCCACATGTACACTCACCAAGTTCATTCAACCCTCCAACAGGCCAAGGTCTGAATTTTGATTGTTTGCTTTTTAGCTGCGCTTGCTTTATAAGTTCATTTAATCAGTGTTAAATCTTGCAGACTGTGGTGGCATCACCTGTGTTGATCCATTGACTACGGCTCCATTTGGATCACCATGCGGTTGCGTTCTCCCTATGCAAGTAGAGCTAGACCTCGGGGTAGCTCCATTTCGAGTGTTTTCTGTGGTTGTAGAGCTGGAGGTTGAGGTCGCAGCTGGAATATATATGAAACAAAGTCAAGTAAGAATAATGGGTGCAGCTACCAGTAGTGAAGGTCAAGAGAAAACACGAGTTGATATTGACCTGGTGCCACTAGGTGAAAAGTTTGACAATATGACTGCCTTTCTAACTTATGAGAGATTTTGGCAAAAGAAAGTACCAATAAATGTATCTGTGTTTGGGGACTATGAAGTGGTCTTTGTCCGTTATCCTGGTATGGTGCAGTGCATCTTTGTTGCTTAGTACTCTATCACTTGTCTTCTTCTCCCCCTTCCCCCACCTTTTTTTTATTTTTAATTGTCTGGAATTTCATTAACAGGGCTTCCACCCTCACCACCTTCCGGAGACTTGGGGCCCAAGAGAAGTGGAAGTGATCCAAATCTCAATCCCTTTACTGCATATGTGCCTATTAGCAAGAAGCGGAAATTGAATGCCAGAACTATTGCCATAATTTCTTTGTCTTCATTCATACTCATCTTGATGTCCATTGGAATAGTTTGTATCCTTTTAAAGTGGAAAAAGCACAATGGACCATCTACTGCTGCGGATTTTGCATTTTCAGCACCGACTACGAAACGTTCTGGTAAAATCATGTCTTAGCTCATTTGACCAAGAGTGATCTTTGGGATTATTGTTTTCCTAAGATATAGTTTCTTTGGTAACATCCATCTTAGCATTTTTTGGCTATATGTTTGAGATATACAAACAATTATTTAGACTATCTTGGGTACTGGTAACTGCTACAGTTGTGCAAAAATGTTACCATGTAAGCTCTTGGGGCGTTACTGGATCTAAGTTAGCATGAACCTGCTCTGTTTGCTTGAACCAAATAATTGCTGCATGTCTAGGGAGCTATTCCCATGTTGTGCTGTGAGTAGCTGTTTTGTGCTGCTTAAGAAATATCTACTTCGTTTGGGTAAATTCAGAAGCCTCAATCATTTTGTTTCTGGTTTTGAATGGTAAACTCATGTCCCAAGTGAGCAGATGGAAAAAATTATCTTCAAAAAGTCGTCTCCTCTTTAACTTTGTGCTATTTTTTGTCTATTTGAAGTTTTGAACAGATATTTAATTTTGTTCTGCTCCTTTTCCAGTCTTATTTGCTTACCTGTCAACTTAAATTCCTGCTCCATTATGTTTCATGGATGAGTTTTGAATACACAATGTGTTGAAGCTATACTCAATACTATTGCAGGCATCAGATCCATGATATCTAGTAGTCTGGCAAGCTCAACGTCAGTATCTCTTGTTTCAACTATGGCTACATGCCCACCTTCAGTAAAAACTTTTTCACTAGCTGAACTTGAGAAGGCGACAAACAAGTTTAGCTCTAAAAAAGTTTTGGGTGAAGGTGGTTTTGGCCGTGTTTACCATGGGACCATGGAAGATGGGATTGAGGTTGCTATTAAATTGCTTACAAGAGAGGATCAGAGTGGAGACCGTGAGTTTATAGCTGAAGTAGAGATGCTTAGTCGACTACATCATCGCAATCTTGTCAAACTGATCGGTATCTGTATCGAGGAGCGCACACGGTGCCTAGTTTATGAGCTTGTTCGCAATGGAAGCGTCGAGTCCCACTTGCATGGTATAATTCTTAAAACTTGCAGATCTATGACATTTCTTTTATTCCCAATTGACTCCTGAGAGAGTCAGTTTATGTTAGTCAATTTGGTTTTTGGCCTTGGGATGCTTATGGCTGTGGAGATCACCTGTAGTTTGCACTTGTTAGTAATGTAGTCAGTAGAATTTCCTTGGAGCATCCTTGAGGGTATGCATCCAATTCTCTCAAAAAATTGGATATGCATCCTTGAGGCTATGCCTAGTTTATTCCCTTGGAGTAATTTAGTTGGTAATTTAGTTTGCACTTCCCTCCAAAAGAACTTTGTGAGTTGTGGTTCTGTTCATATATTTATATCAAGAGCCTGTCTACTTTAAAACCTTTTCGCCCCCCTCTCCACCAAAAAAAGAGATGAAAAAGAACTTTAAATTGTTAAAACAGAAAACAATGTTCCAACTTCCTTCCGATTAGTTCATACAACTGCTTGACTGTGTTCCTTTTTTTCAACTTTCCTAAGTGCAGTATTTTGGTGTCCCAGGTGCTGATAAAAGGCGGAGGCCTTTTGGCTGGGATGCCCGGTTGAAGATTGCTCTTGGTGCTGCACGAGGCCTTGCGTATCTGCATGAGGATTCAAATCCCCGTGTCATTCATCGTGATTTTAAGGCCAGTAATATTCTCCTGGAAGATGATTTCACACCAAAGGTTTCTGATTTTGGATTAGCAAGGGAAGCATCTGAAGGAAGTCAACACATTTCGACTCGGGTCATGGGAACATTTGGGTAAATTCTCACTCCTGGCTTGCTATCAAGCCTCAGATGTTATGTTCATATAGTAAGGACATGACGTGGATACATGACCATTGTTACTGCCAGCATTGAGACTGTTGAAGCCATCTCCATGATCTATCTCATAAATCTCTTTCATATCATGCGGCTTATAAGTACCAGCAATAGAAAAAATGTTAATGCATACATCAATGAAATAGTAGCGGTTGAAGATTAAATACATTGACAGTAACTGACAACCATAAATGGTAGTTAAACAACTACCCTTTTGCAGGCCCAGCCGGTATGATTCTATGTAAATGAAAATTTAGATATTTATACTCATGTACATAAAAAGCTCATAGCCTATGAGGACTTGTAAAAGGAAAAGATCTTGGGATTGGCCCAATAGTGTTCCAGCCTACGATTGACTTTCATGATTGAATGGTCTAAAAATTTTAAAAAATAAAAAAATAGGAAAGTACACCGATTACCCTTAGAGTTGTTCCCATCCCTTGGGGCTTTAAATTTGAACAAAAATAAAGGGGTTTAAACCCTGTGCAGTCTGACTTCACACACACACACACACACACACACACAGAGAGTCATGCGGCCGGACCGCACGGCCATTTTTGGATCCTTCCCCATGTTGAAAAATAAAATAAAAATCATCATATAAATATTCAACTTATGCCTTAGGATTGTTTCCATCTCTTGGGCTTAATATTGATCGTCCGATCATGAACTTTAACTATAGCCGTCCACTCAAATGCCATTTTTGATCTTCATGATCGAAGGGTCTAAATTTTTTGAAAAAATAGCCAAAAATAGGAAATGATGCCAATTACCCTTAGGGTTGTTCCCATCTCTTGGAGCTCTAATTTGATCATCCATTACGGAGTTCAAACTCCGTGCGGTCTGGACCATGGTCTGCGCCATAGCGTCCTATATATATATACACACACACACACACACACACACACACTACATGCTACTGAAACCTTACTGTTCCTGGAACAGAAACAGTGTTCTCTAAGCTTCCTATCCTTGGTAACTCAAGTCTTGCATGATTCTTGGCATCTTTGCTAGACCCCTCCAAGAAAAGGACAACCTGCTTAACATAGAAAGTCAATGCTCTTCAATCTTCTATATCTGAGTGATTAACATGTATGGATGACTGGTCTGACATGATTCCCACTGATGTCTGGCCAAAACTTCATCCAAATTATTGAATGAAGATGTTTTTTAAAAACTTTGCAGGTATGTTGCTCCTGAGTATGCAATGACTGGACATCTACTAGTCAAAAGTGATGTGTACAGCTATGGTGTTGTTCTGCTGGAGCTCCTATCAGGTAGGAAGCCAGTAGACTATACTCAACCACGTGGTCAAGAGAATCTTGTAACCTGGGCCCGTCCTCTACTCACAAGCAGAGAAGGTGTGGAGCAGTTGGTTGATCCTTCCTTGAGTGGAAGCTATGATTTTGACAATATGGCAAAAGTAGCAGCCATAGCTTCAATCTGTGTTCATCCTGAAGTCTCCCAAAGGCCATTCATGGGTGAAGTTGTACAGGCACTTAAACTAATATACAATGACATGGAAGAGACGTGTGAAGATTTGTACAGTCAGAGAGAGGACTCTTCTGCACCAGACTGCGACTCCAAGGGAGACATTGGCACCGTCAGTAGTTGGTGGAATGGAGATACACCTCGCTTGACTTATGGGTGTTCAACTTCGTTCATAACCATGGAGTACAACTCCGGTCCAATGGAAGAAATGGATAGACCTCATTCTGCATCTACATTTGTTGTGGGGAGGGAAGAGTCGTTGGCAACCCAAAACAGATCAGGTCCATTGAGAACCAAGCGGCTCAGATCTGCTCTGTTCAGATTGAGAGGAAGTATGAGTGAACACGAACTTCTTTCAAGGCGGTTTGGTGATGGATACTGGGTTTGAGGATCCAAGTGGAAACTCTCTGTTTCCCAACACGTTTTCTTCTTTTAGTTTCCTTGTAATGTATAGTTTCTGGGAGGTATGGCTTTTGTAGCTTAGGAAATATCACTATCAGTTCCCTGTGGCTGCACTGTTGTGGTTAAAACAGGTAGCGATGGCTTCTAATTTTGAAATGTTAATTGATTTGTGTGATAGATGTAACTTTGAACCATGTAATGTACTTCCTGACGTCCAATGCTGATTCTGTGATAAGTTTGTCCTCCATTCTGCGAGCTGTGTCCTTGATCTTTACATGGCCAATGTTGTCCCCTTTTTCTCAGAAAGGTAAGATCGTCAGCGAAAGCGGAGTATGTTACTGAGGCAGGAGTGCCATTCTAAGAATAAGCCTAACAATCATCTTTATTTTTACGGGAAACACATGCTACAATGCTCCCTGGGCATTTAATCTGCAACCGGTTCAGTGCATCTTCCGTGGGTTGGTGCAGTGATTGGCAGTAGGGCTGTAAAATGGGTCGGATCCATCCGGATTTGTCCCAACCGCATCCTTATTTTTCGGATGTGGAGCCTCTCACGTACGCGAATGCTGCAGAAACGGAAGCATAGTTTCCCGTTTTCTAAAGAAGCTAACCTTCGTCGGATCTCCGTATCTGATTGGATAGGTTGCGATGGCAATGGGCCTTTGCACTCCACCCTCCGTAAGCTCTGTGGTGACGCGGCGGCACCGTCAAGGCGGACTACGATGTCTTCGATGGGCCTCTATACTCTGTCCTCCGCGAGCTCTCTGGCAACTCTGCCTCCCCTGCTCCTCCCCCTCCCCCTTGCCGGATATGCCAAAGCCATCGATCGGCAATGCCCTGGTGGTGGTCTTTGGACCAGATGAGGTGCCGGCAGCCTCAGAGGATGACTTCTATGATGTTTTTAGCTGGATCTGCGCACCATCCTTCTCCACCAGATCTTCGGCGGTGATCCTGCCTCCCTCTTCTTCCATTTTCCTTCTTTTCTCAGTGTATTTCGGATGTAGAAGGGTCGGTCTGGGTGTCCATTGGATGATGCAGTGCATGTTGGGAATGACTGTGGAGGTGGGGAAGCAGCTGTGAACGATGATCTCCTTAGACAAATCCAACGATGACCTTGCCTCCTTCTCCCCTTTTCCCTATTTGCTCAGTATATCTCGGATGCAGCAGGGACGGTCCTGGCGGCCAATGGATGACGCTGCGGAGGTGGGAAAGCAGCTGTGGACGGGGACCACTGACCGGGGACTCGGGAAGGCATTCGAGCGAGGTGGATGGAGTGGCATAGCATGTGTGCGATCACGATGCGAGAGCGGATGCCGTTGGGTAGTAGGAAAGAAGGCACAAAGTTCTTGACTTCCTTGCTTCCACATCGGGTCTACTCGGATTTGTAGTAGACGGTCGGATTTAACCCGGACTCGGGTATGTGCATGGAAAAACGGATCCGATCTTGGCGGATGTGGACTCGAATCCTGCCGGATCTGCCCACTTTGCAGGCCAAATTGGCGGGCCCTCCAATCTTTTGATCAAGTAGCAGCTATAAATGCTAGGGTTGCAAATGAACTAATGCGCTTGAGAACAGCTTGTAAGATTGTTCGATAAGAGTTTGACTCGACTCATTTGTTAAGCTAAATAAACAAGTTTGAACAAAATTTTGAGCACGCTTGAACACAAGCTTACTCAACTCAATTCTATTCGTGAACAAACTCGTTTAAGTACTCGTCAAGAACTCGTTTTAATATTTGTTAATATCTTTTTTACGTACTCATTTAGTTATCCTAATCATGAATTATCTTAATTAATAAGATATTCTAATATCTTGTAAAGTTATCTATCAAATAGCTAAGGACACAAACAACTTGCTACTCTCATAGTTTAGCATGAGTTTATGTATTTAAAATATAAAAAAATTAAATTAAGTATATCATAGATTCATTGAGCTCGCGAGCTACTTGATACTTGGCTCGAGCTCGTTTAATATTTAAATGAACCAAACTTGAACAACCATTATAAAAACTCAGCTTAAACTCGAACTCCATTAAAATTAGTTGAACCAAGGTTGAACAGAGTAGAATTCATATGACAATTGAGTAACATTGATGACTTAAGGATGATAAGAAAAGAAACAATAAGGTTAAGATGCAATCAATTGTAATTCCAATTTAAGTCATGACGATCCTTAAGGCTAAATCAAGAAGGGACCTCAGTCTTAGTACTATATGTTCTTGAAAGTTCTCGACTTCATTATCGAGTATACCATAATCTCTTATGTTGACAAACCCTCTGATTTTGATGAATGACAAACTATATATTACATAAGACAATCTTTGGATGCAGGCTTAAAGATAAAACGACAGTTTCTTGAATGCCTCTATGAAGAGGTGTCGACACCTGTTATGCAGATGTCGACACCTATGAAGGAACCAAAAGTAGACACCTCTGAAAAACCTAAGATATTGACACCAATTATTCAGGGTGTCAACACCTACAAACAACCAGAAACTGCCAGCCATAGGGAGTTATCAAGGTGTCAACACCACTCCTAATACGTGTCGACACCATCAAGATAGAACGTAGATCTCTTGACCGTTGGACCTTCTATTTCTTGGAGTTTCGCCTTTCAATTTTCCACAATGACTCTTTTGGTGATGTGGCTCTATAAAAAAGGACTCCTAGAGATTCTCTAAGCACCACTTTTATTGGAGAATAGGAGAAGAATTAGGACGAATAAGGAGAGAATAAGTTTAATTTTGCTTTGACAAGCAGAATGACTTCTACCGGTGCAGAATAGCGTATTCGGGGAATAAGGAGAATAAACCATCCCACCCTAGACCCAAAAATTACTTATTCTTCTTTTTCCGTCAACGGGCCCCACAAAACTATCAAATCGAAACACCCCTTATTCTAGTATACGCCATTCTGTTAGTGGGCCCTACGTAATAACTTATTTTGCAAACAAAGTGGGACTAAATGTATCCAAGCAAAAGACAAGCTTCTACACTATCTTCTTGCTTTTCAAGGTGCATTGGCATTTGCGATTGTCCTCAAAAGGACATTAAAGTGTTCCAAGTTGCAAAGAGAAGATCAAGGTATTGTAAATGAGCTTCTTAAGTGTTTGATCTTCCCCATTCCCACTTACTTTTACTTATGTGTTTGTGATTTCGTGTTTGTATGGTTTACAGGTGAGCTAGCACCATGAACTAGCTTGTGTATGTTTTTAAAATTGTTTCTAGTGAATATCTAAGCATTCTTGGAGAGTGGAGTAGGTCTCTTAGTGACCGAACCACTATAAAATATTGTGTCTCTTTTGTGTGATTGTTTCTATCTCTTCTATCTCCCTTCTTATTCATTTTAATTTGTAGATTGCATTGAGAATTTGAAAATCCTATTCACCCCTTCCCTCTAGGGTTTATTATAGCTTTGGGCCAATGTCTTATATCGCTCTTTAATTCTGTCTATACTTTTATAAATAGCATATTCTCTTCCATTATCTCATACTGCACATATGCCCCTTTTATCATCATTATTACTCAAAGTTAATCAACATGTTGGTAAAAAATGCAAGTCACTAATTAATCCTCATATTAGTGATTTTTAAAACTTCCATACAAAGTCCTAGTTTATCTCGGATTAGTCATTTTAAAATTTCTTCTCTTCTTATCACGAGAAAGGTACCGCACCACTTTAGTAGCATAATGGGTTATAATTAATGGGACTAGTTATTCTAAATTACTTATTTCAGAATAAAGAGTATTTCACTCTGATGACAAGACAGAATCTAAGGTAGAATACCTAATTCTTAAGTGTAAGATAGAATTGCTTACTCACCTAATTCTAAGAATAAGCAATTCTGATGCGGAGTAACTAATTCTTTTAATCAAATGGAATCAGCCTTGTTCCGAGAATAAGAGGTCTTATTCTTCTCTAACTCTACAAATAAACTTTAGAGTAATTTGCTTTTTCTCAAATATTAACATCTTACATTAAATCCTCTCGAATATTTGCCTAAAATTAGCGGTCCTCTATAGGGGTAGGTGTAACTGGAACAATTGAGGGTATTGAAGATAATACGATTTTTAAGAATATAAACATGATAAAGTAAAAATACAATAATATACATGATCGAGCAAAAGTAGAAGTACATGCATACAAAATCTCATCTTTTTTTTTAATGCAAAAAGTAGTTGGATAATACAGGAATGCACCCACACTTGGCGGCAGTATTCCTTCAAATCCACCGTCTCCTTCTCTTCCCAGCACAAGACTGTAACGTCCTTTTATACGCGAAATGATGAACAAGTTACTTGGGTAGGCTGGAGGCCTCGTCTCTCTGCGCGCGACCGCAAGCTTCTCACGATCCTGCCATGGCTGCTCTTCTGCTTGCTGCGAAGAATTCGAAGGTTCTGCCGGAGAATGTCGACCTCCCTGTCCCTTTTGCCTCCCTCTATTTCTGCGGCCTCCAAGCGCGACCTCACGGCTGAGATCATCTCCTCTTTTGCCTTCAGTTGTTCTTGAAGCCGTTCCACTACGTTTTCTTCAGCAACCCACCACAGTCTTCCCCCTGCAACGCAAGAACATATTTTGCATGCTCGAAGGCAAGTGCAAGGTAAGTGGCAAGACGGAAGAATATTTTCCTTAGTACAACAGGAAAAAATCTTCACGGTCTCCAATTATCACCAGCAAATACGTAGGGCACATTTGTTTACCCTAGTAACACGTCCAATTAAGAGAGAGTGCCCAGCCATCATCCTACCAATTCTCTTGAAATTATCCTAAGACTGTCACATATAGGGTCCATTTAATTACACGTAAAATATAACTGGACAATCTTTTTTTTTAAAGAAAATACATTTACAAATAAAATAAAAATAAAATTCGTCATTTGGTGTTCATGAAAATATTTTTAACTTCTTTAAAAAAAGAACATTCAGACTTATTTTATAAATGTCAAAATCAATAAAAAGAGAAATTAACAAATTAAATTTTTCGTTGACTAGAATTTTATGAATTATCAAGTAAGTGATTGTGATATATCTTTCAGAAAAATACTTCTTATGTGACCCATTTTACATGAAAATAAATGAACCCATAATAAAGAGCTAGTTTTTGAGACTTGATGATGTGACAAAGTTGTATCTGTTCACGCTTTGGAAATAACTTCTCTCATGATTTAGGGCCTTAAAATCTGGTGCCATAACGTAGACAAACAGGATCATATTAGGATATGAGTCGGGGTAACGGGGGCAGTTGATTCCTCCTTACACGTCAAGAGGAAGGAATAATATTTGCTGCATCGCAGGAGGTGCAGAGGTGCAGCCATGGATCACATTTGTCTGAGAACAGTGCAACGAAGAAACAAAACTGTCAACTTGGAGGACTGTCTTAGTTCGACATTTGTGCTATTTATTTTTTAATCAAATGATTTTTTTAAAAAAAGTATGACCCTAACAGTAGGATCGCATGATCTGTGAAGCATTGCTACACTGCAGCAAGACAGTCTAAAGAGAACAAGGAGAGAGAAAAGGGAAAACAGTTGCCTTCTATCTTTTTTTTCGTTTGAACGGATACATATATTTACAGGGTGACTAGAGGCAAAGTCTGAGAAATCTTCGAGAGTTGAAAATAATTTTGAACTGGTTGATAATTTCATTTAATTAGATAAGAAATTTAAGTCCACTTGATCATTTGAAAAAATAAGAAATTTTCAAATTCTAATTAAAAATAAAATCACAGTTGCCCTCTGTCACCGAGCCGACAGCGTGTGCTTGTGATTGACAGGTTCGGAGTTTTCTCCTCTACTACACTGAAGTGATCTATTCCCACTACCACTCTTGGAAGATGTCAACATCTCAGTCGTGCATAAATCACGGGAAGATGGCCCTCACGTGTGGATTGTAGTAGTAAATTAATAAGTATGACATCAAGCCGAGGACGACAAATAGGTAAGGTCCAAGTACTAAAAGAAGTGCTCAGTCAGATGTTTGATGGGAAGAAAGACTGTTAGGCGTCATGCATTATTTATCTTGGAATATAAAAGGACAGGCACATGTTCCTCACTACAGAAAACTTGGTGGTGTGTTAATCTTTTTCTTCTTCTCTTGTTATTTATGAAGAAGTCGACAAAAGAGAAGTGTACTGAACAAGAAAAATATTGGTCCACCAGTACAGTAGAACAAAGACATTTGTCTCATGCATGAAACATTGAACAATTGCTGACTCTTAGTGATAAGACTCAAGCCTACTTTCGATGAAGGCTCGTGATCGTGTATGTTTGGGAAGTAGAAAGCTTACTAGTTACAAAATATTATCAACCAGAGTTGAAATGCTTCCTAAGATCCTTTTCTTTAATTAGTAGCTAAATATTAATTACATCTGTAGAGTTTGAATCTAAACAACCTCAACTATTTCTCTTTTATAAGAGATTTTTCTGCATAAGCTGCAACAGTACTATCTTATATACAGGCTATAGTTTCAGATTTGAGTGTCGCTGTCATCCTAGTATATATCAGAATGTGGTAGCAATGTAGTCATCTAAAGGACTTCCAAGCTTAAGCATGAACTTCCAGAAGATGGCACAAACTAATAACAAGAATAGTTTCCATGCTAATCTAACAAAACATAGTCTTTTAATTTCCTTCCCAAGGAATCTAATCTCCTCTATCAAATTCCTTTTAGTTCATTAAAGACTAGTCTTCTTGATCATGCTAATTATGAATTCTTTTACTAAACTTGAAATGCCCCCTTTTGACTGCTTGGTAGGACAGAGGTTGGAATACTTTAAATTCAGGTAGCAGAACCGGAGGCAGCATTTCCTTTCATCTGCTCACATGGGACACTACCTAATAAATTACCGTAAGCTTGCAGCTTCCACATTTGTCCCACACCCCGCACATGGTTTCGACCCCCTTTGCCCCGTTCTCCAACAAAGATGGTCCCGGAGACGGTGGTGGTGGCTCCATGGGCCTCAGCAAACCTCATAATACAGTACTGATCACTCCTGCTCCTCCTCCTTAATAAAGGCCTCCCACAAGACCATCATATAAAGTTCCTTCACTTAATCTTTTTCACAATAGGTTCCTATATACACTTCCCTTCACACAAGAATGTCTTTCATATTCTAGACTTTCTGGAATAGTGGCGGACGCAGAAATTTTATCTAGTAAGATCATTCGGATATTAAATTATAAGTATGACTGGGTCAGTGGTGTCTTAGACTAAGTCATGTGAGATCTTGAGTTGGATCAGTTGGATCTTAGACTTGGTCAATGAGATCTCAGACTAGATTATTTTTTATTGGGCCAATGATTTTGACAAAATTCAGTAAGATCCTAGAACCCCACTGAATTAACACTGGGTCCGCCACTCTTCTGGAGTGTTACTATTATTTTGTGTCCAAGTAGTGTGGCATCAGGATCTCTAGCTACATTTACCAGTTTCTTGGGTTGGTCCCCTTAAGGAGCAAGTATTGCCAGCTCAGCTCCTCTTGATCAAGCAAGTTAATGGTTGTTGTACAAGATGCTCTATGCAATGGAGAAGGTTTATAGCTTTGTTTCTTTTTGAAGTGGATATAAGTCCCAAAAAAGGGCACTTCTACATAGCACTCCATGATGAATGCTTCGTAATGGATCAAAATCACTGGAAACACTCTTGAGCTTCGTGATTCACTAGCCCAGTTATTCTGAGTGCGAATTCTGTAACTTGAAGACCTTGTGATCTAGACTACTGTACGTCTTTTACTCAGTTCTATAACATAACATGCTCCATCCATTACGTACTGGTAAGGGCTTCTTCTAATGCATAAGCATGTACCCATTTTATCCAACTGTGAATTCTTCGTGGACACAGAGAAAAATGTTGTTGTCTGAAGCACCAATAATTGTACTATAATACTGCAAATACTATAACCATTTGCGTGTCTGTAATGTGTGGAAGAATCTGTGGGTATGCATGGGCGGAAGAAAATACTGCAGTGGCCGCCATGGACGTACGGCATTACGTTACCTTGTTTGGTCCGGAGGGGGGTGTCTAGCTCGGCCTTGATGGCAAGGTAGAGCTGCTTCCACTTCTCCACCGCCTGCTCCCTCCTTTCCTTCTCCGCCTTCATCTGCTCCACCACACGCCACGCGCTCACCACCCGCTGCCGCTGCTCCTCGCCCGCCCCGTCGCCCTGCACGGCCGCGGCTGCACAGCAGTGTTGGTGCTCCTCCTCGAGCGCCCGCCTGCGCGCCTCCTCCTCCCCCAGCCTCTTCTGCAGCGCCCCCACCACCTCCCGGTGCCGCCTCTGCTCTCGTTTCCACTCCCCCTGCTTGGCCGCGAAGGCCGCCTCCCGCCGCCCGCGCGCGCGGGCCTCCCAAATCTCCTCCTCCAGCGCGTGGAGTTTGGCTCTCAGCGCCGTCAACTCCTCACGCAGGTCGGCGCAGGGCTTGCCGGCGGCGCAGCCCACGGTGGCGACGAGGAGTGGGAACTGGGACCGCGCTGCTCTTATTTGGAGCGGTGTGGCGGTGGTGCTGGTGCGGGAGCGCGTATCAAATTAAATACCTGACTGACGCGCAGAGGAGAGGAGAGGAGAGGAGCGTGCGGTTCGTTCCTATTAGTACGCAGTTGACCTGGCCTTCTTTAATAAAAGAATACTTAAAAAAATTCAGAGTCAGATTCTTCATAAAAGAGTGTTATGGGATCCCCCATGCCGCTTCTCCTCTCCTGAGATGCACTGCACTTTTTACACATGTTAGTTGGGTGGTTTATCTTATTAATAAGATGAATTGTCATTTTTATGGTATAATTTAAAAAGAAAGTAACTATGAGAGAGTAATAATAGTGCTATCTTAACTTTTATTTTTGACTTGGGTTTTTGCTTGGAAGTTGTTTGTATTTTATATGTTCATAGAGTTGTAAATTATTTTTTAATAGTTGTGTTTAAAAATCGGTTGACTTATATGAAATATGTTTTTGTTTATTTTGATTTTCAATTTAAAACAATCAAAAATCAAAATCAATTCTGAAAGAAAATAAAATAGTTGAGGAGGGAGAGGCGATCTAATTCAACAAGTTGCATGATAAACGCAATGGCGAAAAAATGGGATCAAACAATAAGAGAAAAATTAATCAGATGTAAAAACATAATGTTCGATTTTTGTAAGGGTAATATAGTTAAAATTTAAAACATAATTTTAAAAAAGTTAAAAATAACATTATCTTAGAAGTTTGGACTCGAAATTTTAATTAGAGTGATGTTAATTCTAATTAGAGTGATGCTATTAAGGAAATGAAATGGTGATGGGGAAATATTGCATTTAATTGATGGGTACACAGCGTGATGTGATGGGATCATGGGAGTAACTTTATGAAATATAATGAGGACAAATGAGTAATATTCCCCTTTACTTAAGCACATAAAGAGCATATGCCTTGTACACATGGCATTAAGGCTGCCACAACGGGTGTAGGTTATGGAACCTGACCGTTAGGTCTGAGAATCTTGCGTTCGGATAATCTTGGCCATTACACCGAATGACTCTGGTTAAATACGTAGAATGAAGGGGATTGAGAAATTTTATAATTATTTTTTATAAATTTTAAAGCTATTTTGGTTTCAAATATTTGAATAAAATAAAAATATTAGATATTCATAACTGCAATGCCTAACAAAGTTGAAGCAAGTATTTCACATATATATAGCCAGAGTATGTAATGCCCCCACCGATGACCCGTTTCAGACTAGACTATTACAGTGGGAACAACTCAAACATCCTCATAATTTGAAAATAAGCACATACGTATATCTACGAATACCATGAAACAACATTCATAACCATAAAGAATATCCACTATATAAACTGCAAATAAATAATAACAACACATGTCCACAATCTCTACATATCCAAATATGACATCACATGAACTGAAATAAATTAAACCTATTACATCTCTTACTAAGCTGAACATAAACAGAAATAAACCTACTTCTAGATATCTCTTAAAATCAAGCCCCTAACTCTCCTTCTTAAACTTAGCCTCAATCCTCAATTTTTACCTGAAAATTAGTTAACTAATAAGGGTGAGTTCACATGGAAAGTAGTAAGCTCATAATCCAACGAAACCACAAATTTTTCTATACTATAGTATAAAAGTAAACTTTACATGTTAACTTCAATTAACAAATCAAACAAATATATAGATTCTTCATCCTAAGTATGCTTCTTATATATGAACATGATATAAACAATAGACATGATCGTTCTTTCATAAATATATATGGCATGAAATTATTAATATAAATATCTAGTATGAAACATGTATGCAACTTGCATATACTCGTCTATGAACTTAAACATGGATCATCTTATAGCATGGCAGCATAAGATAGCATAGGTTAACACGGTTCATATCTTAACATGTCTGAGCTAAACATGTATACTATCATGAATCATGAACATCATATACGCATCTTTATTATGAACTTAAACTTAAACATATATCTTTCATCTTATCTTAACTTTAACCATGATCACACATATCATCATAGCATATTCTTATCATGCATCTTATCACATATCATCATAGCATCATGAACACACTCATATCATGATGTTACCACTTTCTTAGCATAACATAGATAATTAAACTACGACATAGAGGCATCATCACATCATCATCTTTTTTATCTAGTGATTAGACCATAACCCATCGAGTCTTCAACTACGCTGTTGAGGGACACTCTCAGATCCTACTTAGGATCAGTGTAATCCGCAAGCAGACACACTTCTAAGATTTTCTTGTTCGTTGCCTCGGGTTCATACACAGTCTCATGACCGTAACCAAATAGATAAATGATTCTAGAAGTGGCCCCCGTTGGTTCAAGAAGTAGCCAGACCACGTTGCATTTTGTTCTATAAAAGATTCAAGAAGTGCCTCCTGTAGCGTGGCACTTTGTCCAATGTGGCATTTAGTTTTCATACTACCGGCTGATGCATCTGCATGTAGCATCTTAATTTTAATTAACTTATGCATATGCATGCAACATGAAAAATATGATATAGAACGTGATTTATATATTATCAAAATGTAAATATGTAATTAGGCATAAAAATTAAACATTAACATGTTACTGTCTATAGCCTTTGAAATGCGTCACCCTTAAATGACGTCTCTTGTGAAACGCGTCATCCGAGTCTGACAGCTTTCAAAGCCTCCAACAAATTTATAGAAAATAATTTAATTCTTTTAATCACAATAATATGTATGCTATCATGCTACAAATCATACTATAACAGATTAGCTAATGTTCAGGCATGGTCATAGATATTATTATGAAACAATTACATAGTAACATGCTAGTCATATATGCAAATACTCATTGGAAATAAACTATTAATAGGTTGCAGTAAACCCTTGAGACGCGTCATAATAAAATGACACGATTCTTAAGACGCGTCATCTTTTCATGACGCCTTTTAAAGGAATTATCTAGTTTGCAGGATTTAAATCTATTGCTATTTTATAATCTAAACAAGATTATTCACACATAGGGCACGCTATGAACATGTTAAATCTGGGTTTGTCTTACTTAATATGCATGCTATAGAACATTTGTATGAATTTTCTCAAAAGAGATTTATATAAAAAACTAATTAAGCATGCTATCTAAATATGGCATGTTTCAAGTCATACAATCTATCTTTACTAGAATCATGTTGATATAAACTGTCAACAAGTTATCAATACCTTACCATGTATGACTATGCAGAATATAACTTGTAATTTGGTTATGGACAAGATCTATACATGAATATACACATGAAATATGCAGGAAATACTTGTAACAGACATAACAGGTTTGAATTACTTTATGCATGGGTGACGTGGAGTGACGGTTTTAACCCTAACTCCAGATTATAGGAAATTTCACACATGCAAGAGAGTTCAGAGAATAAACTCAACAAACATGATCACTGCACCTCTACTGTCGCAAACATAGAGTAAATAGTAAATTAGAGTTGAAAATAAGATTTTCTACATAAAAATATCTATGATTCATTGTTAGTCATTACTTGCCTCTAATCAAAGCTAATAAACGTGAGGAACAATAAGGAGACCCTCCTCTACGCATGTTCTCATTGCCACAAAGCTCCTCTCATGGCACCCACCGTGCACTCACAAAGAACACTACAAATCGTTCTCTCTCTGTCTCTCTCTCATTTTCTCTAAGGTTGAAGAACGCACTAGAAGGGTATGAGCTCGCAAGAAACTATATATACACCTCTAGATACAAGTTCTAAGCAGAATATCCTCATGTAGGAAAATTACAGGGTTCGATTATGACTAGGTTACTCATCTAAATCGTGTTAGCCTGATATGATGCGTTTCAAATTCCTAATAGGAATTCAATTAGGAATGTAAACTCCAAATCGCGCCATCTTACTATAATGCCTATCTAAATTGTGTCACCTGAGAGTGATACGTTTCAAACATCTATCCGAAACCCTAAGAACTCCTCCTAATGGTTCACTAACGGGCCTTTCTAAGGCTGTTAATAGACTCCTAACAAGTCGGGTGTTACAGAGTAGAAGAGTAGCATTATCTTGTAAGCTTCTAGGAAATGAGAAATGAGATGGGGGAGAGGAGTGATTGCAAAATGTTTTGTTGGCACGGCATAACAGGCCCTACCTTTATGGAGGCCTACTATTCCCCTGATGCTAGCTATAGTGACTCAATGTTATTTTTGTGATGCGTTATATTTTAGGTCAAGTTCATATAGTTATATATTTAAAAGGCATCTCATAACTTATGGATTTAAAAATTTTCAATTCATTCGTATTTTAATTAAAGTCTCCCAGCATAACAGATGTTTTACAACACGGCAATTCCATTGGAATACGTTTTCTCTTTTATGTCTAGAAAAAATGTTCTTATAAGTCATCCTCTCTTCCTATTCAACTTGTGATCAAGATTATTATGTTACTAATTTACTAATAGTTGTACCCACGATTACCTTCAACTCTACTGTGGTGGGTCCATGTTGTAGTAGTTTTCTTTTATCTTCGATTTTAAAATTTTTAAACAATCAATTATATTTTTCTATCAAAAGTTGTACATCATTTCATTGGTCCTTTTTCAACCACTTGCATATTGTTGCCCCCACTTTTGGTTTGATATTATTTTTCTACTTTTTCTTGTTAACGGCTGTTTATTTTTTATGTAATTTTTAATTTTTTTCTTTCTTCTTTTTATTCCTTGTATATCTATAACATGTTAATATCTTTTTTTTACTATTAATGTAGTAGCATCTTAACAAGGTAAGATGTTAGGTTACTTCACCTACTACATTAACAGTAACAGTAACGTTACTACATTACTACCTTTGACTTCTCGTGTTACTATGGTAGATTGCCAGCAGTTAGTACCGAAGAAAGTACAAAATTAATATCAGATACAAAATAGGGGTGAAAACTAATTTCAGATTTCTCAGGGTTTCCCCGCGCGAATTCTTTTGGTTTGAAGTGCTCTCAGGCAACAAGAAGCCGCAACCCTCGCCTTTGAAATTTGCCGCCGGCGCCTTCAACCCGGGGCGGCAGAAAAAAGCGAAGGGATGGGAGGCATGGCGGCGATGGAGGAAGGAGGAGACGACAATCTCGTGACCCCTGGCGAGTTCCTGGGAAGCGCTAGCCAGCTCGTCGCCGGCAGGGGCGCCTACCTCGCCCCCGACGGCCGCAGGATCTACGCCTCCCTCACCGGCCGCCGCAGCGTCGTTCCCCCCCAGCCCGGCTCGTCCGACCAGGTAGGGTTCCGCTTCCGTGCTCGCTATGGTTTCCTGTCGCTGCTTCGCTTCCCTCCCTCCTCTTGATGCTGCTTCTGCTACCCGTATTGTGTGGTATTGATGGGTTTTGGTCTCCGTCCAGAGGGCGACGGTGGAAGTAGTCGGCCACAAGGCCCATGGTGCTGTGCCAAAGCCGGGTTCTGTCGTCATCGGTCGTGTGAGATCTCTCTCCGTCCTACTGCGCTCCTTTTTTAGTACAATTGTGTGTTCAACCTGTTGTGTTGCACCTAAAAGCCAGTTTTTATTTTCTCATAAGTTTTGGTAAAAATTGCTCCTGGAAAAATGGCTGCACTTTGTATCAGGAAGGATGGTAGAATCATTGTTCGAGATACCCCTGTCGTCTCTAGGATCTAGGCCTGTATATCAGATTGGGATTTGAAGAAACCTAGGGATCGAATTCTATCACTTCAGCATGTGTATTGCTGGACATGGGTCTTGAAAGTATTCAACAGAAAAAGTAGACCAAAACTTTTGATTGGTATGTATAGTGTGCTAGCTGGCCTACCCTTCAAACATGCACTGGGGTGATCTGCACCCAACAAATTATAGTATGTTGTTTCGATGTGTATCAATACAAAATCGTATGAGGGTTTATTATCACTGAAGGTCATGGTTTGCCGTATCGTATCGGATCGGGCCAACTCATACGAGTCAACTCGTATCTAGGCCGACCTGATCTGCTAATACGCACCGAGTTGGACCGAGTCGTGCCAACTCATACATGCTTAATGAAATGTTTTAAGTCGAGTTTTTCCTATTTGATAAGTAAACTTATACTTTTATATCAATTAGTATGATACATTTCTCTAAAGTACGACTTAAACTCATTAATTTTAACAAACAATTCATTGATTTTAACAAACTTATTCGCTGAACTCGTGCAACTCGTGCGAGTTGGACCGAGTCGGATTGGTGTCGTACAGTATCTGGGAAGATACAATCCGGTACAGATCAACGATACAACGAACCTTGCTGAAGGTGTGGCAACCTGGGACCCAAAGTTAGTTGAAATCCAGCATTTTACTAGGTGTTAGCTCTTCAGCTAGCTGAAGCCAGCCATCATTGTGTCAAGGCTTGGTGAAACCTGGGCACATCTGGGAAGAGTTTCAACAATTTCCTATGAGCCTTGTTGAGACTCTTAAACACTATGTAGAACAACCCTGGTTATTATTTTTATAGGGTCCCTGCCATTGAGGCAGGGCACTGTGGTCTACACTTTCTGATGTCTATCCAATTGTCACACACCCAGGTTCGAAACCTAGGTTTTCCTCTCAAACCCTCCTTAAAAGCCCACACAAATCGTCTTCTGCTTCAGTTCCCATCCAAATGATATATGATGAATAGCTTAACATTCAAACTTGTTCAAGATTCACATGGATTTTGTCGTTTACTGTAACATAGTTGTCATGTTGGCCAGTGTGGTAATTCTAAAGTCACACAGGGCTCTCCCTTATTAAAGAGATTATATGAGGCAGCTAACGTGAGCACAAGTATCACATGGTGATGCAATATGGGCATCCAATTCTGGGTAAGGATGTGTTTTTGTGATGTGCACGTGGACATCAATGGCTAGTGTGACCATCATTGTAGATAGGATCATTGAGGAGAAGTTAGCTTCATAAATTCTTCTATCTGTGTGATTACACCTTCTATGTGCATGCTTTATCATGGACAATTAGACATAAATGCTTGCTTACCGCTGGGAAATGTTTGCCTGACATGCTGGTTTGCTTGGCTGCAGCATGCATGAAAGTTCACTTGATAACCTCCATAACTATCACAGTTCCTGTCACCTGCAATGACATCGATATTATCTACATCTTTTATTGTGAATGGAGAATTGCTTCATAGGGGACTGACTCTAGTGCAATTATCTGACACATGGAAATATGTGGACAACACTAGGCTATGAAGGATCTTAGGTGCAAAGTTTGAAGGAGGTAATTGAACTGTAGTGTCAAATATGCGCTGTAACATGATCTTTTAATCACTCAGTGAATCTGCTTCAACTGGAGCCTAGATATCGCCTGCATACATGATAATACATGTATTTATTGTATAATTCACACTACATATATTATCTGCTTTTTCATCCAATTGCATAATCAGAAGTGGGCTCATACAGCTGTGCGTAGCCCCTCAAATTTCTGGGGACTTCATCTTACATGGACCCAACCATGAATGCTGGAAACCTTGCCCCATAACCAAGCCCATAGGTGCAATGCCTTCAGGAACACATAACCCAGATATACATATAATTCTGAGATCCTGGAACAAATCAAATATCTAAGCAGACCCAAATGAGAATTCAAGTTGGCAATTTCATCATTTTCAAATTGGATAACTAACGAATCTGGAACCGTTTGCATCCTATCCTTCACGGAATAAAGTCCTTTGTGATAACTCTAGAAAGGATTTAAATATTATGAAGTTTTCATTAGTCACATAAAATGATGTTGCCACCAGTCACCGAAAAGTTTTTTCTCATTGTTAGGGGGAGATCTAGCAATCTCCCAAAATTCAAAGGAGCATCATAGTTCAGGCTCTTCCAGAAAGCATGTATTCTTGCCCCATGACCATTGTGATAATTGTTGCTGGTACAGCTGGGGTGATACTAACACGGGATCTATGTAATGATGACTAACTTCCACAGAATGATAACTCTCAGTTTTAGAACTCTCATTTATGCCCTCCAATATTCTTTTCAGATTACTGATGTCTTCGGGAATGTAAATAATTCAGAGAATTTGAAGATCACCTTTACCGTTTACTGAGTAAACAATCATGCTAGACTATGTTCCTTGTGGCTTCTAAACTCTCACAATTCCATTCATATTGATGGATTATGATAAATTTTACATTTTACCCATTTTTTATGCCTATGGTAATTATATGGATTTCAAAGCTTTTCTTATGGTAGTTTGGATGTTGTTTGTTCTTGAAAAGGGTGTACTTCATTTGTGTTTGGCTTTTATGAGAAGGGAAATATTCTTAGTGCTTGATTGTCAGCAGGTAACAAAGGTGATGGTTAGAATGGCTTCAGTTGATATAATGTGTGTTGACTCCAAATCAGTTAGAGAAAAGTTCACTGGCATCATCAGGTCGACCTTTTTCCCTTTAGAGATGGCTTTCTATGTGGGATTTCATTGGAGTTTCAATGGTGTCTTCATCCATTTCCTCTTAAATAAGCAATTCAAGTTAGAAATCCTTAGATTGCTGACAAAGAATATGCTTGGTTCCATTGCATAAACATTTTGAATGAAAGTTGGAATACCTGTAAAATGAAAAATGTTTGAGTGTATTTATTGTTTTTGTTTCATCTTTGCATATAGTCTATGTCATGTTTATTTCTGTGTTGCAATATTAACATCATCCATATCAAGTTTCTTCAATTGGAGAAAGCCAAGAACTCTCTGTCAATCATTTTGCTAACTGCTTCGACAAATTTAGGAAGCAAGTTCAGTAATATTTTTCTTCAAGAGTGGTTGGTGGTAAATTAGGCTTTGATATGGGCTGAGTGAAGGCGATCCAGAAAATGTACTTTGTTTGGTCAATGCAGGTTCTTGAAAAAGAAACCTAGTCTAGGTTCTGTTCCACTCTGAAACTTCTGATCTTCCTATTCCATGGGGTGCGACACATAGCAAATTATCAGCAAAAACTTAAGACTTCCACTGCTTTGCAGAGTACAAATCGGGGATATGGCCTGGTTATGTTGAATCCTTGCTCTATTTTTCATCTCCCATTTTGTCATCTCCATGCATATGAGCAAGACCTGCAGCATCAGCAGGTTATTCAATGACATTGATCTCCATCATTTCCTCCCAATCAACCCCTCTTTCTTTATCTCATGTCCAGGCACAGTGGTGTTAAGGTCATTGCTCTGTGTGGGAAGCACAGATGACCTGCGTGCTGGAGAATGCACCTGCTCTATTCTTTAACCTCCACAATGAAGCATGTCTGTCAGTTTGTGCCCAGGCAAGACAGGAACCCCTTTTCATTCCACTTTCTGATGGGTGTTTATCATCACTAGCACAAAACCCAGCCCTACTTTACCATGGTGAAAACTTCATCTTGTGGTCTGTTTGCCTACTGGTAGGTTGTCCAAGGACCTAGCCAACAGTGGCCAGAGGTAGAATGGGGAGAAGTACCAGAGCTTGAATTGAGGAGGGGAAGAACAGGGGTCAAAATTAGTATTGTGGTGTTGGCCTGTTTGTTTGGGACCTAACCTAGCATGTCTCTCCTATCGGATTATTTAGAAATCCATATCATTTTTGTTTTTATCTGGAGAAATATAGGTCGGTTTTATGTATTTTATTTATTGGACTATGAGAGCTTGAGATTAGCCCTCAGGGAGTCTGAGACTTCGGATCAGGCGAAGATCCGAGTATATGACCTCTCTCCACTGACCTCGGTCAGTGTTAACGTTGAGCAACTACTCGACAACTCTTGATTAACCGTCCGTATGATGCCTTTATAACATGCAACACTACTACTACAGACAACACATGCATATGAAGATGTATTTTAGGTTAAGCTCTTGGCCTCACCCAAGTTTAAGATAGGTTTATATGGTTTTGGATTGATTCCAAGGTATCTGGATTGATTCCAAGTTATTTGGATTGACTCCAAGTATTTTGAATTGATTCCAAGTATTTTAGACCCATAAGGGTATTTTTGTAATTATGCCAAGTTAAAGGGTATAGGGGTATTATTGTCATTTTAGGTTTTTTAACATTTTAGGGAGACTTGAAAACCCTTAGAACGTATTTTTGGATCATTTTAAACATATTTGAGTTATAAGGGTATTTTGGTAATTTTACCTTAAATTGGGTTTATTAGACTTAGAGTCTATTTTTATATTTTTTTGAGATTTTTTTATTTATTTTATCATATTGAGGGTATTTTGGTAATTTTATGCATCTTATTAAGGTTTGGAGGGTATTCTGGGCATAGGAGAGATTTTAAGAATTTTCTGTGATTTTTACAGATTTTTATCATGGGTGAGGGTATTTTTGTAATTTTATTAAGTTCTAGGGGGTATTTTGGTTATTTCGAGAATTTTATATGTTTTCAGATTTGGTTCTCTGTTTTTTACTGATTTTTTTGTTAATTTTGCTGATTTTTATTAATTAATTAGATATATGAAGGATATTTAAGTCATATTTTTGGATTTATGTAATTTCCAGATTTTGTTTTCTGATTTTTACTGAGTATTACTGATTTTTACAGAATTTTTCTGATTTTTATATTTATTTTACTGATTTTAAATAATTTTCGCAGATTTTATTAATTAATTAAGTATGGAAGTATTTAAGTCATTTTTAACTTAAGTATATTATTTTATGAGTCTATGTTTTATTATTGAGTTTTAATTATGAGTCTAGATTTAATTATGTATGGGATGAGGCCAAGGGTATTTTAAAATATTTAATTATGTATTTATATATTTTAATTAGTTATTAAATTAATTAATTATGCATGTGAAAATATAATAACATAGTGTTACTTAAGTAGTAGATTCATGAACACACATGCACACACATATGCTCAAAGAACAAATAGTGGCATTTTATTCATTATTTCGACATAATCCCGTCTTATAGAATGGTGATTTTACAACATAAATTTGACAAAGCTTCCCCTTAGGAATAAATCTTAGGAAGAGAGCCCTCCAAGAAAATATCTTCTCCAAATCGCAGCAAACCCGGGCAAGAGTTCCGGATTTGGTCTTCAAATTGGCAGAGTTTCCCTTAGGAAATTTTGAGCCAAATGGGCATAACCTTCTTCTTACCCCTTGGGAGGTATTTATAGGCTTGAAAGCCTTAACCGGTGGGGGGTACCCACCGGAATCCTTGAGGTGAGGGGTACCCACCGGATACCAAGTGAGAGAGAGAGAGATTAGAGAGAATAGAGAGGGGGAGGGGGCCCGGTTGGGGGTGCCACCGGTTCCCAACCGGTGGGGGGTGCCACCGGTTGGTTCCCCCCCACTGGTTTGGGAACCGGTGGGGGGGCTTCCCCCTTTTCTTTTGAAAAAGGGTTCCAACATGGCCATGAGTGCAAGGTGATGGAGAGCAATGGGAGGTGAGGAGGTGGCATGAAAGGTAGGAGGAGGGAATGGAGTGGGGGCCATCACCTGATGCCCTTGCCAATGTGGCAGAGGGATTTTGCACGAGGCAATGGGGATCTGAATTTGATGGTTGACAGCTGAGCAAAGGAAGATGGATGATTTTGGAAGCGGCTGCAAATTAATAAGATAACTTTGCATCTGGTTTCTTGCCGATCAAATGGTTTATCCTTCTCTGACATGGGATGCAGTTGCATTATCACCTAGGAATACTTAATGTGTATTTTTTTATGAGAGACACTTCTATCTTATGGTGTTCTGAAATATTCTCAGGTTGAGCATATTTAAGTGAACAGTGGGTGTCAACCATTTCAATAAGACATTATACTTATGTTGAAAATCCTTATAATGGCTGATGAAAATTAGTCAACCCTCAATTTTTAGTAGACAGGTGAAAAAGATGGTAACATATATCATGACTGATAGAGTGGTAGGGGGTGAAATAGTGCCTATAACTTGTTTCAGAAAAAGGGTAGTAAGTGGATATGGTGGAGGGAATGGGGTTCACTATTGTTGCTATTCATGGCTTAGAGGTTCTCCGAGAGTTGATGCCGCTCGAATCTTTCGACGTTTACTTGGATTCTGGAAAATCTCTTGGCCTTCACGACATGGGGACTCCTTAAGAATACACAGGCGAGTCGTTTAATTCTTCCGGCATTTGCTCTATCTTGGGGTATCAATACCTTATATTGGCATTTCCAGAAGCTCCGCACGAAGCGTTCTGGACTGGCCTAATATCTGGTTCATAGCAACTTGACTTTGTCCTATGACTTTATTAGTACTTGGTCGATTTTTGTTTTTCGAAACTTTTATTGCAGCTCTCTGGCGTTGACTTCATTTCTCTATCTTCTTGTAGCTTGCTGTCTTTGTCTTCATGGCCTTCATGGGAGTTCCTCCTGTGGCAAGGCATGGGGAGGACGATATCCCATTCTTGCTAATTGTCGAGTAACTCTTCGCCAAAGCGAGCCGAGACTGAAACTATCAAGGCAGGCTATGCAACTCGGGTTGCGGAGACTCCTATGCTCCAATATTAGAAGGATATTGTCCTTTCTGGTACTGCGGACGCCCATTTTGTCGCTCCTCGTCAGTATGCATATGTTCTTGAAGCTTCACTGGAGGGAGAACTCCCATTTTGTGGCGGCCATCGAACATCGCTTCGACTGATATTCCGGAGATGGAGCCGAATTTCTTCAAAAGGATTGAAGTTTTCCATTTGTTGAAGAACTCGAACTATCCCGCATGTTCATCTCGAACTCTGACATTACTCCAATATATCACAAATGTTCTCCTGAAGATAAATGCTAAGTTTGAGTGGTACGGACCATTTATTATATGTTGCATGTATTCTCTCTTTCTTCTTTATCTCTCTCTTTCTTTTCTTTTTTTTATTTTTTTATTTTATAACTAATACTAGCGCCTTTTCAGGTTTTCGCCAGCATTAGCCCCCTCTTATTTTTGCCTGTGCGCCCTTGCGGGTTTTCATACAGCGGGGTTATCCGATTTTGCCTAAGGTGTCTTTTCGGGTTTTCATCTTAGCTGGGTATAAGACCTTTTTACCCTTAACCAATCCCTTTGAGAACGAGATCGATTAAGTCCGTCGGGGCACCTCGTTTTTAAGCTCTATTTTTTTTTTTTTTGTTCGGTAGGGAATTACGGTTTCCCTGAGAACCGCATAGAAATATATGTAGGGAACCAAGTCTTCCCTGAGAATCGATAAGGAATTATATATAGGGAATTGAGTCTTTCCTGAGAATCGATAAGGGGATTATATGTAGGGAATTGAGTCTTTCCTGAGAACCGCTAAGGAATTATATGTAGGGAACTGAGGCCTCCCTGTGAGCCGATAAGAAATATTTGTAGGGAACTGAGTCTTCCCTAAGAACCGATAAGGAATATATTTGGGGTTTGAGTCTTCCCTGAGAATCGATAAGGAATATATGTAAGGGAACTGAGGCCTCCCTATGAGCCGCTAAGAAATATCTGTAGGGAACTGAGTCTTCCCTAAGAACCGATAAAGAATATATTTGGGGTTTGAGTCTTCCCTGAGAATCGATAAGGAATATATGTAAGGGAACTGAGGCCTCCCTATGAGCCGCTAAGAAATATCTGTAGGGAACTGAGTCTTCCCTGAGAACCGATAAGGAATATATGTAGGGAACTGAGTCTTCCCTGAGAACCGATAAGAAATTTATATGTAGGGAACTGAGTCTTCCTTGAGAACCGATAAGGAATTATACGTAGGGAACTGAGTCTTCCCTGAGAACCGATAAGGAATTATACGTAGGGAACTGAGTCTTCCATGAGAACCGATAAGGAATATGTGTAGGGAATTGAGGCTTCCCTGTGAGTCGATAAGAAATAATATGTAGGGAATTGAGTCTTCCCTGAGAACCGATAAGGGGATTATATGTAGGAAATTGAGTCTTCCCTGAGAACCGATAAGGAATTATATGTAGGGAACTGAGTCTCTCCTGAGAACCGCTAAGGAATTATATGTAGTTTTCGAGAAAACGGAGTTCTAGGTAGCCGTGAACTTTGGAATACAGTGGCTCCCGGAGACCGAGGATTTTGAAATATTAGGCCTCCTGTAGGCGAATTCCGGGGTTTAATGCTTCCCGTAGGCGAAATATGAACTTCAGGATTTAAAGCCTCTTGCAGGCGAAATATGAATTCCGAGATTTAATGCCTTCCGTAGGCGAATTTCGAAGTTTAACGCCTCCCGTAGGTGAATTTCGGAGTTTAACGCCTCCCGTAGGTGAATTTCGGAGTTTAACGCCTCCCGTAGGCGAAATATGAATTCCGGGATTTAATGCCTCCCGTAGGCGAATTCCGGAGTTTAACGCCTCCCGTAGGCAAAATATGAATTCCAGGATTTAAAGCCTCCTGTAGGACAAATTCCGGAGTTTAACGCCTCCCGTAGGCGAAATATGAACTTCAGGATTTTAAAGCCTCCTGCAGGCGAAATATGAATTCCGGTATTTAATGCCTCCCGTAGGCGAAATATGAATTCCAAGATTTAAAGCCTCCCATAGGCGAATTCCGGAGTTTAACGCCTCCCGTAGGCGAAATATAAGTTCCATGATTTAAAGCCTCTTGTAGGCGAAATATGAATTCTGGGATTTAATGCCTCCTGTAGGCGAAATATGAACTTCATGATTCAAAGCCTCTCGTAGGCGAAATATGAATTCCAGGATTAAAGCCTCCTGTAGGGCGAATTTCGGAGTTTAACGCCTCCCGTAGGCGAAATATGAACTTCAAGATTTAAAGCCTCTTGCAGGCGAATTCCGAGGTTTAATGCCTCCCGTAGGCGAAATATGAATTCCAAGATTTAATGCCTCCCGTAGGCGAATATAAATTTTGGGATATATCTGCCTTCCAGGTGGACAAAATTCCGGAGTTTAACGCCTTCCGTAGGCGAAATATGAACTTCAACCCATCACGGCACACCATTGAGACTGGTGTATACCAGGGGTAATTTTAGGATATAATGTCTCCTCGGGGCGGATTCGACCTCTTACGGCACGACGATGGGAGTATGATATATGGGCACGCCGATGGGACTATGATTTATCGGGAAAATTTTGGGATATAACGTTCCCAAGGACGCGAGTAAATTTTTCGTATTGCCTCCCATGAGTGAATAGGAAAGCTTTAAGATACATTGCCTCCTCGGGGCGATAAGGAAATTTTCAACCCTTCGCGGCATGCCAGTAGGACTGGAGTATGTCAAGGGAAAATTCAGGATATAACGCCTCCTCGGAGCGGTAGTGAGAAATTTCAGGATACAACGCCTCCTCGGGGCAAAGGAAATTTTCAACCCTTTTATGGCATGCCAGTGGGACTAATTTATGCCAAGGGAAAATTCAAGATACAACGCCTCCTCTGGGCGGAAAATGAGATTTCAGGATACAACGCCTCCTCGGGGCGGTAATTGGAGATTTTAGGATACAACGTCTCCTCTGGGCTGTAATGAAAATTTTAGGATACAACGCTTCCTCGGGGCGGTAGTGAGAATTTTAGGATACAACGCCTCCTCGGGGCGGCTATAGAGATTTTGGGGATACAACGCCTCCTCGGGGCGAGAATGGGAATTTTAGGATACAATATCTCTTCGGGGCGGTAATGAGAATTTTCAGGATATTTCTGACAGAATTTTTTCTTTTGAGGTGAATCTCCCCCAATTATATGACATCTTTCAAGAATATGTCTATGTATTTACATTTGGTATGGCAGGAATAGGGATTACTCTCTCATGCCGCATCGAGTAGAAGAGCAAGTTTTTCCACTTCCTTACCGAGTCGAGAGGACATCGTCATCATCGCCTCGGTCGTAGTCCTTGATGGGACATTATTGTACCACTAGTATGATACCAAGGGTTTATTCGTCATTGGCGACTCTGATATCCTCCCTGGGTAAGGATGTGGGAAAACTGGATCTTTGCCTTCAGCAGGCCGAGAGAGTCCTCCCCCTGCCGGGGAACAAATATGTGGCTTTATAAGGCTATGCGCTCGCGTATGAGCATTATTGACTTTTCTTGGCGCAAATGGTTTTTGCGCGTTATCCCCCAACGGGTTGCCGGATGATGTTTTTTTTTTTTTTTTTTAATACTAACATTGGTGCCCTTACGAGTTTTCACCGAAGCTAGCCCCTTTTATATTTTTTTTGCCTGTGCGCCCTTGCGGGTTTTCACACAGCAGGGTTTACCCATTTTTGCCTGAAGCGCCCTTTCGGGTTTTCACCTCAACTGGATTTTAGACTTTTTTACTTTTAATTGGCCCCTCACAGGAGCAGGACCAATCAAGTCTATCAGGGCACCTCATTTTTAAACCCCACATTTTTTTTTTTTTGAGTCTGCGAATTACACTCAATGTGTAATCGCATGTGACTGTGGGGGATTCACGAGGTATTTTCCCATATTTATCTTTCCTTCTTGAATCAGTTTTTCTACTTCATCTTTGAACATAAAGCAACGTTCAATTGGATGGGTGATGAAGCGATGGTATGGACAGTAGTTGGGTGCATCTACCCGATGTATTTTTTCTTCTCTTTGGCTTGGGCAGAATAATTGCTTTTCTGCTCATACATAACTCGAAGAGTTCTTTGGTCTTTTCCTTTGGAAAGGAGTATGGTCTCTTGAGCCTTTTTGCCAGAGATTCAGTATCTTTAAAACTTATCCATGTTTCTGCATCATCAACTTGTTTTCTCCGGGAACCTTGTCTAGTTGCAAAGGTGGCTTCGGGAGTATTGTCGTGACTTTCACAATCTTTCCATTTGAGCACCATTCCCTCTCGGTACTGGGTTTCTGGTGATTCATTTAAGTCTATGATAAGTTTGCCCTTATTCTTTAGAGGACAACTGCATTATGGTCCTGGCTCCTCAAAGGAGAAGGGTCTGTTGATTCTGTCCATCGACATGACTTCTGTCTATTGTCTTGCAAGACCTTCCATTACTTGAGTGAGTTCATACTGCTGATGAGAGATTTGTCCCAGACTCACTTGAATCCCCTCCAGTGCTGCCATGATGGACCCCTCGAGAGTGGAAATTGTTGGAGTATATGATGGAGTTATCTTCTGCTCCAGTGAGATTTGCTGGTGAGAGAGTTGTATCAGACTCATCTGAATCTTCTCTAGTGTTGTCATAATAGACGTTTCTGGAGTAGAAGTTGCTGGAGCGTATGATGGTATTGCCTCATGCTCCGGCGAAACTTGTTGATGGGAGAGCTGTGACATACTCATTTGAATCTCCTCCAGTGCCGCCACGATAGACCCTTCTGGAGTAGGGGCCGCTGGGGGATATGATGATATCACTTCCTGCTCTAGAGGGATATCTATATTCTTATTTGTAGGCTCTTCTTCTGAGGAGTTTTCATCCATATGGACGACATTTGCTGTAAATGTTTGTCTAGCCATTCGATGTGGCTGAGGCGGGTCTACCAGGTATTTTTCCATCTCCACGGTCCCTTCTCGGATAAGCATTTCGATTTCCCCTTTGCAGATATAACAATCTTCTATTACATGTCCCAACATACGATGGTACATGCAATAGTTGGGTTCATCTATTTTACCAACTTTTGCTGGCCTTTTTGGTTCAGGTAGCATCAAGAGATTGGCCCGTATGCAGACATTAAACAACTCTCTTATATGCTTTCTGATGAAAGAGTAAGGCATTTTCCTTCTCTCATTAAGGGTGGCATATGATCCCCTTCTATTGGATGTTGAGGCATTTGCATTGTTCTTGCCCCCTATATTTTCTACAGCCGAGGTGAAGTCTATAGCATTGACCTCTTCTGTATCCATATTTTGTTTCTTTAGGACTTTCCCCCCAATAGGGGTAATGGTTGGATAGTCTGCGAAGAATATTTCGACTTCTGTCACAATGTTATTTAGTTAATCAAAGTTCTTGACATTTGCGCCAATCAGCTTTTCACTTATTTCAAGCTTTAAGCCCCTTTTGCACAACCGTACCGCATCCTCGTGGGTCTGTGGATTGTCGCATTTCATGCAGAGGTTCCGCCATTTTTTAATATAGTCGGTGGCGGATTCATTCATGTCTTGCTTTAGTGTCACCAATTCAGTGATGGTGACCTTTCGTTCCGACACCTTGAAGCGGTCGAGGAACTTTTTCTGCATTTCCTCCCAACTGTTGATAGAGTTAGGCTTCAACTTTGCATACCATTGGAATGGAGTGCCCGTGAGAGAGGTAGAAAAAAACCTCAGAAGATAGGTCTCATCAGTAGCCAGCTCTCCCAAGTCACTCATATAGTGGGCAATATACTCCTGGGCCGAGCCTTCCCCGTCATATTTGGTGAACTTGGGGCACTTGTTGTGATCTGGTGGGAGCTTCTTGAACATATGACGTACTGGGAATGGTACTTTGTATAAGTTGAATGTGCCTATTCCGTCGTCTTGTTCTGCTATTTTGGCTTCAACAATTTGCTCGATAAGATGCTTCTGCAATGCCGTAGCATCATCTGCAGAAGCATGGGATTGCTGAGCATTATGATTGGGCTTCACAACCTGATCTTCTTGTATCTCATCAGGGTTGAAGTTGACATCTGCAGCTTGCGGTCTTATCACCGTTGGTATAGGCACTGCCTTTGGAGGTGGTGCATTTACTGGGGGGACTTGAGCTACCCTTTGCTGCTCCTCCATCTTTTGTATTAGGCCATAGAGCAAGGCCCTAAGTTGTTGATTTTCTTGCCTCATTTCCTCTACAGTCTGAGGTTGTATTTGATCTTGAGGTTGTTTTGGAGCGGCTTCAATATCTGAAGCATTTGCCCCGTCTTCATCAACTCCTCCAACAGCGTTGCTACTGCCAATTTGGGGTGGCTCTGCCCCCTGGCTTCCTCGATTCAGCAAGCGCATAACCTGCTCCATTTGACGGGTTATGGGCCCGCCCCGTTGCATCAGATTGATGATATTATTTGGGTCTTTCGGCTGGGAAGGCTGCCGGTTGGTGATACTGGAGGTGTAGCATGTGTAGACCCGTATGTCATTCTCTGTCATTCTGGCAGTTCTCTTCTTTTTGTGAGTCGATCGGACCAATGCGCCCAAACGTTCGAGGACAGATGTCTGTTGCCAGACTTGTTCCTGCGCCTTATAGGCACTTTTTATCTTTTGACCTTGTAGAGAACGAGGCCAGGTAGTTGAGCTGGTTATCCGCCCCTCAGGCTCTACGAGCTGTTGAGGCTGTTGTTCTGCTAGGGTAACCCTAGCCTGGTGAATTTTGCTGGCTTCCTTTTTGGTTATCCACATTTCCTTTATGCGGAGGCTCCTATCTTCCGTTGGATTGCCCCCAGCCTGAGGCATAGATTTGCCCCTATTCCGAGGCATAGAGTTGCCCCCTGCTCGAGGCATAGCATTGCCCCCTGCTCGAGACAAGGCATGCTCTGGTATAATTATTGGCTCCCGACGAGCAGGGGCCTTTGGAGTCTTTTTCTTCTTTTTGAACGTTGCCCCATCTTGGCAAACTTTCGGTAGAATCCCGAACCTATTCTAGACAAGAACTATCGGGATATGATGGATCTTAGGAATGATGGGTTGCCCGCCACCCAGACGAATATGTAGGTTCCCCACTAATATAGTTTTCTCCGTCCTGGACGGGCTTGCGGTTAGAATCTTCCGCTTTTGCTTCCCGTTGAACGAGGAGGCCAGATAGATGCTGATGGTATTCACGGCGAGCACTCGCCTATATCGGCCGCCGTTGTTGCTTCTTCTGGCGCGAGAAGGGCACCTCTTCTTCTTCTTTTCCGGAGCAAGCTCCGGTGCCGGAACGACCCCCAGAATCCAATCACCGCGGGGAAGTCCCTGAAGCATGTTGGTGTGGTCAGATATCCACACCATGCGTGGGTCGCCACCACAAGTGGGCCATACGTGACCCTTGCCGCCATCGTCATCTTTTTAGCAAAAACTCGGTCACCTGCATAAGACATGCCAAAGTTAGTAGTAGAGTTGTGGTGAGGGCATCACCGGACAAACAGATGAAAGGAAAGAGAGGTCCCACCGGGCGTGCCATCTGTTTGTTTGGGACCTAACCTAGCATGTCTCTCCTATCGGATTATTCAGAAATCCATATCATTTTTGTTTTTATCTGGAGAAATATAGGTCGGTTTTATGTATTTTATTTATTGGACTATGAGAGCTTGGGATTAGTCCTCAGGGAGTCCGGGACTTCGGATCAGGCGAAGATCCGAGTATATGACCTCTCTCCACTGACCTCGGTCAGTGTTAATTACGTCGAGCAACTACTCGACAACCCTTGATTAACCGTCCGTATGATGCCCTTATAACATGCAACACTACTACTACAGACAACACATGCATATGAAGATGTATTTTAGGTTAAGCTCTTGGCCTCACCCAAGTTTAAGATAGGTTTATATGGTTTTGGATTGATTCCAAGGTATCTGGATTGATTCCAAGTATTTTAGACCCATAAGGGTATTTTTGTAATTATGCCAAGTTAAAGGGTATAGGGGTATTATTGTCATTTTAGGTTTTTTAACATTTTAGGGAGACTTGAAAACCCTTAGAACGTATTTTTGGATCATTTTAAACATATTTGAGTTATAAGGGTATTTTGGTAATTCTACCTTAAATTGGGTTTATTAGACTTAGAGTCTATTTTTATATTTTTCTGAGATTTTTTTATTTATTTTATCATCTTGAGGGTATTTTGGTAATTTTATGCATCTTATTAAAGGTTTGGAGGGTATTCTGGGCATAGGAGAGATTTTAAGAATTTTCTGTGATTTTTACAGATTTTTATCATGGGTGAGGGTATTTTTGTAATTTTATTAAGTTTTAGGGGTATTTTGGTTATTTCGAGAATTTTATATGTTTTCAGATTTGGTTCTCTGTTTTTTACTGATTTTTTTGTTAATTTTTCTGATTTTTATTAATTAATTAGATATATGAAGGATATTTAAGTCATATTTTTGGATTTATGTAATTTCCAGATTTTGTTTTCTGATTTTTACTGAGTATTACTGATTTTTACAGAATTTTTCTGATTTTTATATTTATTTTACTGATTTTAAATAATTTTCGCAGATTTTATTAATTAATTAAGCATGGAAGTATTTAAGTTATTTTTAACTTAAGTATATTATTTTATGAGTCTATGTTTCATTATTGAGTTTTAATTATGAGTCTAGATTTAATTATGTATGGGATGAGGCCAAGGGTATTTTAAAATATTTAATTATGTATTTATATATTTTAATTAGTTATTAAACTAATTAATTATGCATGTGAAAATATAATAACATAGTATAATTATATCATATTATAATTTATATTTGACACTTATCACGCTTCTTGGGCTTTCTTGTTTGGCTACAGCTTTGTCGAAGCCCAGCTTGTTAAGAGGAATGGATTTAGAATTTTTCCCTAATCCAGCTCACAAATAAAATGTGCTTGTTTCTAGTGCGATAGCCTGTTCAGTAACGACCAAGGTGGGGTTATGCTATCAGCACTTTTGGGCAATGCTGGGTGTCAGATGTTAGCTAGCTACTGACAGCCCTACATGCAAGTATGATTCGGTCACTTCAGGGGACCTGGCAAAATCCATATATAAGCCCACTAAGAAATGCCAAACCTGTGGTAGGCTCTAGCCCAGTTCTTTTGAAGACATGTCCAAGCATGGCCTTTTCAAGAATCAGGTTTTGATAGAGTAGTCACTTTCATTTGTGATGTGATTAGTGAATGGGGCAGGCTTCTTACTAATGTAGACTCCTCACATTCCATTCTTCTGTCTCTTTTTGGAGGGAGGAGTTGAGTGACCACACCGTCTTGGTGTGACTTTTGTGTAGGGGATTTTTGAGGGGGTTTTCTCTTATACTTGTATATCCCCTTTCTTTTCATTTATACAATTGTGGTACTATCCACTTCTAAAAAAAATGTCCAAGCATGGCCTAGATGCAGATTTGTTCCCGTTTCTGCATCAGCTCTGACTTAACAGTAATTTCTTCTCTTTTATTTAGAAGCCATGTGATTTTGATCTAATGGTCACATTTGATGTACGTTGTATATTTATCAAAGGTATATACATATTCATATTATTTGTATATTGCCTATTATGATTACATAAATATTATATAAAGTTTATACACATTTCATATTCTTGTATAGCAAGTACATGTTCTAAATCATATTATAATTTGTACAAATCTTGCATATTTATCACGTTTCTTGAGTTCTTTTCTTCATCCAGCCTAAAAATAAAATGTCTGTATTTTCCAGTACCCAAGCCCATTCTAGAAGGGCCAATTCGGAAAATGGTATTGGGCTTTAGGTAGAATTTGACATCCTATGTGGAAATATCGTTCTTAATCACTTCATGTGGGGCTACTTGTCATTTCTTTGTTCATTTGTAGACATAGCAGGAACACTTTCAAATGAACAGCTTATTCTTGTGGCTATTGACAAGATTGTTGTGGCCCCTATATTTCTGTGCATTTTTCATTTTATTCTTTTAAGCTTCATAGTTAAATGTGCTATTTTCCATTGCCTTTCTGTGTTGTCTGTGTTTTTCCTGAAGATAACTAGAGAAATTATTGTTTCCCTTATGTTCTCAGGCAACAAGATGTTCGGGCAACAGAAATTGATAAAGTGGATATGTACCTATCTTTTCGTCCTGGTGACATTGTCCGAGCATTAGTTGTATCCTTCTCAAAGCTTATAATGCTAATTTACTTTTGTGCAAAACCTCTTGACATTACTGATTTTTCATGCATGTTGCCCTACTCCTTGAACATGGTCTGAATTCAGCTTCTACTTTTTATGATTTTATTTATTAAGTTAGCATGAAGGTGATATTTTCTTTTCAAACCCACGTTCAAAGCAAACATATTTTGAATGTGGTTCTGTTGTAAATTTGAGTATCTTGATAAATTAATGTCTATCTGATGCAGATCAGAGTAAACAATTCTTTTTTATATGTTTTTCTCAGAGAAGGGACCACATATGCTAATAGTTCAACTTGTGGGATCTTTCACCACATAGATTTCGGAAGTCACTCCTGTTTTTGTTTGGTCAAGATTCACTTACAGCCTATTAAAGCAGCCAATACATCAACCATGGCATAAATTAAAATAACGTAATTAACAACTAGCATAGTCTCAGTTTCTCATACATTTGCTTTTAGGGTGAAGTCCCCAAACAGACTTTGTAAACCTTTTGGCCTTGTGTAGCGATCTCTGCGTATTCTTTTGACGTTCCCCAACTGTTGAAGACGCACGTGCATACACAAGAACAAATGTACATAGCTTCCTCCTACTTCTCTCTCTCTCTCTTAATGCTTGGGGGTGAAGAAAATTCCCCAAGCCACCCCTATATTCCAACCATCAAGGTATTGTGCACTTTAGCCCGTGGGCCTCACGGTTTTGTCCTTTTTAGGGCAATCGGCTCTAGAGACGGAGACTTCTTGGGAGGTGTTGAACCCGAAAATTTTCATGCGAGATAATGGCATGCATATGCACATGATTATATAAAAACTACTACATGGCATATGCTCACATTAATGTGAGCTCACTATATGGGAAAATATGCATAGCACATGTTCATATGGGACTATGTTATGCAAAACAAAAAATATATGCCTATGATATGAGGGTTAATATCAAATGGGGACCCTCTCATGTGCATGGGAAAAACATAAAACTATAGGCACATATTAGAAGGGTAATGGAGTAAGAAGCATACCTAGGCCAAAAAGCCTTGATCGAGGTTCTTACGAAGGCCTAAAACAGCCCCAAATCGCCCTTATATGCTTCCGAGATCAACTCCTAAACCTCCTTGATGACCCTTGATGGTGAGGCCCAAAGGAGGACCCTAAAATGCAGCAACAAGGATGATCCAAACGCTGCGAAATGAGGGCCTAAATCAGTCCCGAAATGGGCCCAAACCAGTCCCGGAATAGGCCCAAAATGGTCTCCAAATTGGCCCAAAATGGTCCCAAATAAAGGCCCAATAGCAAGGGAGGCAGGCCCAATAGGTGGCCCAATAAGAAGTCTCAATAGGGAGCTCAAATGGGCCAAAAAATCAGTCCCCAAGGGGCACTAAAACCTGTAGTCCAGAAAAGGGGAAAAATCTGAAAACCCAAAGAGGAAAAATTACCAAAGAGGAAAGTGGACCCCTCTCTCCCACTCCCCTTTATTTAAATAGGCAAAGAGGAGGGAGGAGAGAGAGAGGGAACCGGTGGGGGGACCCCCCACCGGTTGGGAACCCCCCCCCCCCCCGGTTCCAAGAGAGAAACCGGTGGGGGGGGGAGGAGGATTTCCCTCCCTCTCTTTCTTCTTTGAAAATTCAAATTGGGGGGGGGGGGGGAATTAATTAAGGAAAAGGAGAGTTAATGGAGTTCTTAACCCCATTCACACTTGGTTAAGAACTCCATACAAAACCCTCATTAACGCCCCCCATCCTAAACCCCTTTCACACTTGGCCAAATCTGAAACTAATAGGCAAAACTCTTTTCACACTTGGCCAAATCTGAATGCTCATTAAGAGCCAAAAAATCAAAAAGCAAAAGAAGAGGGGGAGGGCAGTACCCCCCCACCGGTTTCCCAAAACCGGTGGGGGGTCCAAGGCCGGTGGCCACCCCCCCACCGGTTGGAACCGGTGGGGGTGTCCACCGCCCCCCCCCCCCCCCCCCCCCCCCCCCTTCTCCTCTCAATGCTCTCTCTCTCACTCCCTTCCCTCACCCATTGGAATTAAAAAATTAAAAAAAGAGAAAAGGGGAGAGAATGTGAACGGTGGCACCCCCCACCGTGGCTCATCCGGTAGCACCCCCCACCGGACTCAAATTGGGGCCTATAAATAAGGCCCCATGGCCTCCAATTCAAAGACACACAACACCCAAGGATACACACCATATACACATTTTCAAGGAGGAGGTCCTGCTACATTCAAGACCAAACTCGGTGTTTTTAACCCGAGTTTGCTGCGTTTTTGGAGGATCTTTTTCATTCCGGGGAGTTTTCTTCCTAAGGTTCAATCCTAAGGAGAAGCTCTGCCGGATAATTTCTAGTAAACGCCTTCTTCATAAGGCGAAACTCTGCCGAAATAAAATCGATCTTTTCATGCCAAATTGTGTGTTTGTGTGTCATTAAAATTAAGTAAATAATATAATGTTTTAAAAATTAATATATATGTACTTAATTTCATAAACTTAAAAATTTGTGCCCTCAACCTAACTTTGGCCTCACCCCTACATATAAATAAACTTGGATTCAGAAACAAATAACAATAAATAACATACCTAAATTGAAAATGACCTATATACCCCTTGTAATTAATTAATTAATAAAACTTATAAAAATTATTTGAAATTGATAAAATAAATATAAAATATTAGGAAATACCTGAAAAAATCAGTAAAAATCAGAAACATAATTTAAAAATCATATGGAACCAAATATGACTTAAATACCCTCCACATATATAATAAATTAATAAAATCAATAAAATTATAAGGAAATCAATGAAAATCAATAAAAATCAGTATAAAAAAAGAGAACCAAATTTGAAAGAATATAAAATTCTCGAAATAATTAAAATATCCATAGAACTTAATAAAATTACGAAAACACCCTCACCCATAATAAAAAAATCTGTAAAAATCACAGAAAATCCTTAAAAATACCAGAATCTATTTTATGACCAAAACACCTCATAGAAAATGTAAAAATATACTCTAAGTCTAATAACCCGGCTTAAGGTAAAATTACCAAAATACCCTTATACACTTAAAATAATTCTATAAATCTCATAAGGTTTTGAAACCTTCTTAAAACTATTAAAACTCATTTTCATACACTAAAATAACCATAATATCCCTATAACTCCTAATTGTATAATTACAAAAATACCCTCATGGGTCTAAAATACTTGGAATTAATCTAGATAACTTGGAACTAATCCAGATACCTTGGAATTAATCCAAAACCATATAAAACCTATCTCAAGCTTGGGTGAGGCCAAGGGCTTAACTTAAAATATATCTTCATATGCATGTGCTGCCTGTAGTAGTAGTGTTGCTTGTTATAAGGACATCATACGGACGGTTAATCAAGGGTTGTCGAGCAGCTGCTCGACGTAATTAACACTGACCGAGGTCAGTGGAGAGAGGTCATATACTCGAATCTTCACCTGATTCGAAGTCCCGGATTCCCTGAGGGCTAATCCCAAGCTCTCATAGTCCAATAAAATATAAAACCGACCTATATTTCTCTAAATAAACAAAAGCAAAATGATATGGATTTCTAAATAATCCGATAGGAGAGACGTCTAGGTCAGGTCCCGAAGATAAAAATCTTCCAAACAGGAGGTCATCCATCCCGGTACTACTCCTGGTAAGCATGCTTAACTACAGAGTTCTTTGCAAGAACCGAGCCGATACCCCAAAAGGTGTCTTGTTAATTGAAGATACAAATCCACTGTACTTAAGGGCTTCTACCCCTCTTTATATAGGCGACGTCCTCGTTGCAACATTCTTAACCCACAACCAAGTGGTTGGGATTCTAGAGGTGGCCCCCATAGCTTCAAGGGTGGCTCCACAGTATGGCGACTTCATGTTCTAGGGTACTCCTTTCCACATGTAGCCTTTCCTCCTAACCTATGTGGCACTTAGCTCCCAACTTCCGACTGGTTCATGGCTCTGATATCATAATGCAACGGCCTATAATCTAACCATCAAGATATTGTCCGCTTTGGCCCGAGGGGCTCACGGTTTTGTCCTTTTTCTGGGCAATCGGCTCCAAAGTATGGAAGACTTTTCAAGAGGTCATCCATCCCGGTACTACTCCTAGCTAAGCATGCTTAACTATGGAGTTCTTTGTAAGAACTGAGCCAATACCCCAAAAGGCGCCTTGTTGATTGGAGATACAAATCCACTATATGTGAGGGCTCATGAACAGCTAGAAGGCAGTAAAGGATGCATCAGTGAAGATTTTGGAAATTCTGTATGCATTTATGAATGATCTTTGCTACCCATAACCAAGAGAAAAGTTATTGCCACTTGGGAACCTACAGAAAGAGGGGATGGATCTATCTTATTCTATTGCCAAAGAATGTCAAGGTAGATGGAGTTGTGACAAATGCTAAAGAAAGTGTCAGGATGGTTGGACAAAGTGAGGGTTTTCCTCTATGTTCCTTGTGGCTATTAGGTGTCTAAATTATTCAAAGGGGCCTTCCACAAAGTGACTTTAAGCCGTGCTGTCTCAAATGACATGTTTAGCAACAAGGTAGTTTGGTGAAGTACAGGGCTACCCTGAGAAACTCATTACTGTCAAGTTCCACTAAGGTTTCAAGTGAAGTTGCAGAAAATGAGCATGTCTAATTATATCAAGGCAGGCTACGCTATGCTATATAATATGTATCTATTCCCTATGTGGTGCATTTAAACTGGTTGGTTACATTTAAAGCTTTGACTGCAAGATTATGTTTTGAGCAAATAATTGGTCACAGTCTGGGATGACATGCCTATTCATCCTTTGAATAGTTTCATCAAAAGGGGAGATTAATGCCTTCTTATGCTTCTGCTATGCCTCCTTATTTTTCTGCCTGTTGTGTTTAAGATATTAGTTTCCATATATCTTATAGTTTTTTTTCCTCAAGCCAGTATCATATTTATGAGATCTGCCTGATATTCACTTCTTTTTTTCCCCCGCCACATGCTGATTGTCAATTGGTAAGATTTAATCGCTAAACCCATTTAGGACTATGACAAAGTCGTAGGATATACCACAAATAATATCCCGTGATCTGAAATTTGTATAACAAAATGAAACTTGGATTCTCCTATCTGTTCAGTTGGTTTAGTTTTTATCAAGGTTTTACTGTATCAGAAACCTGAAAATATGTGTTGATCTGACTCTGGTCAACGTGGCGAGTCTGATGCGGGACAGGAGAGGGGGTAGACCGGAAGTAGAGAGAAGAGAGGGGTTGGAGGAGAAGAAGACTAGGGTTCCCGTCCCGTCTCGGGAGAAAACACGCAACGGCGGCTCTTCATTTCAAAATTCTTCTTCTATGCTTTCCCACGAGGGGATACAGGACAATATATAGACTCTTCAAAGAAACCCTAATAGGAAAATTATTAAACTACCCCTAGGACTCCGAAAATAACTAAAAAAAACATGGGAAAATTACATATAAATTAAAAGACTCCCAATGGGCCCCTAATGGGCCAAATGAACTGCACATTGGACCTTAGGCTCCATTCCAGCCGTTCCTGGATCCCCATCATTCTCCCCTGGTTCGAAAAAATTCGTCCTCGAATTTTAAAATGAGTCAATATCCATGGGGGAATGATGGTAGCATGCTCAGAAAACAACACCGAAGACCCATGAATCATCGCGCGCATGAATGCTCCAACTTGAGGAGAAAATTGTGCCTCGACGTCACTCCATATGTGATCAAAATCATGCAAACTGATAACATCTTTAACGACCTTCGGCTGATCGACTACATCTCCCAGTAGCGGTTCTGTCTTCGGCTCGTTCCCTTTAGTGGGGAAGAGGTCATTATCTGATATAGGCGTCACTGATTCACCCTCCCCCAAATATTCATCTTCTAGGGCTGGATCGGCCACATAGTGCACCTCCTTCATTTGATTTTCATACTCCTCGATCATGGTCGGGTCGGCCTCATAGATAACATCTTTTGGCGTGGTCAGCTTGGCAAGCATGGCAGAAATCTTCTGAAGTTCACTCCTCGTCTGGGACTTCTCACGCTCCCAATCATCTGCTTGTTGAAACCTCTCTCGATCCTGGTAAGTGGCATTGAGAATAAGAAAGGGAGCCTGGTATTCCTCAGGTTGTATTAGACAATCTCGTCCAGTATGATCAATCACAACTTGCCGCTCGTCTATCCATTCTCTACCCAAACCGATATACGAGCCATTGGGTATAATCTTACACCATGCATCATCATAATACATGACGGCTCGGGAAGTACTACCGCTCCGTAAGAGATGGAAAAATGGCACATAGACTCGATTTCCAGAGACCCTTACGTAGTCCGTGTGGGAGATAGAATCCACAATAGATTGTGAAATAACATTGCCGAACGACGTTGCCTCAAGATACACCCGAGTTTTCACGGAGTTGGGTAGCTCTACCTCAAAACTAAAATCCATGATGATAAAACGTACCACTGGCTCACTGCAAGGATGCAAACGGTACGATCGGCACAAGAATCGGAGCTCCAATCACCATCCTCGATATGCGTGCAAAAAGTGGCACGCAAAACGAGGTAAGCGGGCACTAGCTGCTGCGAAATCTGTGCGTTGGGATGCTGGCACGCAAATCGAGGCCATTTGGGTTGGCCTCGGGATGCACAATCGGGGTCCTCGGTATGCGTGCAGAAGTGGCACGCAAAACGAGGCAAATCTGGGAACAACACACTGGATCCGAGTTGGCCTCGTCGAGACGTATCCGACGGCGCGAACGGTACACAAATTGGAGTCCGGAAAGATCTCGAACGGCGCGCCCGAGCGTCCTCGTAAAGCGTGCAAGTGCGGCACGCAAAACGAGACGCTGCTGTCAGGCGGGACATACAGCGAGGTCGGCCTAGCCAATACGATCCCAACGGCACAAGCGTCACGCAAATCGGAGCACAGACGAGCTCCAGGCGCTGGCGGTGCGATAAGGACACCTATTGCACCGCCGGGTGCACTGCACTGGACCAGGCTTGGACCGGGTTCGGCCCAATCTGACCTGGGTTGGGGCCACGGCTGAGCCAGGTGGCTCAAACCACTCGTAATTAGGACCAGGGGCCTGGGATCGGCTACGGCTCGAACCGGGCCTGGTTGGAACCTGACCTGGTTCGGACCAGGGCCAGGCCGGATCTGGTTCAACCAGGTAGGCCCCTTAAGGGCGTTGACCCGTGTTGACCCGTCCCAACGTCTCCTGCCCCGGCTCCCACCCTTCCCCAAACCCTTACGCAGGGAGGAAGAGAGTTGAGGGAACTGGCGATGGCGGCGCCGACGGCGAGGGGCACCGGCGAGGGCGGCGCCGGCAGCGAGGGGTGTCGGTGATGGCCGGGGAGGGGTTCACGCAGGGAGGAAGAGAGCGGGGGAGCTGGCGATGGCGGCAGAGACGGGCTGGCGGGAGGCCGGCGATCGCGGCGATGGGGCGGAGCGGCGACGGCAACGGCTGCCGCGGCAGCAGCAGACGATCCGATCGATCCTCGCCACACCATGCACCGCTTCTCCGATCTCCTCTTCTTCGTCTTCTCCGTCTTTCCTCTTTAGCCCTAATCGAACCAGAGGGGAGGCGGCTGGCTACAGCGGGGTGTTGGCAGGCGGCTCTGGCAGCGCTGGAGCGAGGCGGCGACGGCGGCAATGGCGGCGGTGGGGTCTCGTGCTGTCCTCGTCGGGCTCGCAGGGGAGCGACAGGGGACGGGGAAGCCGGGAAGCATCTGCGGTGGGCTCGGCCCGAGTCCACGAACCGCCAGGAAGGGGAGCTCGCCAGGGTGGCCGCGTGCAGGTGGTGCCGGCTACGCGTGAACGGCAGCTCCTTCCCGGAATAGCGATCGTGGAACAGAGAAGAAGCGGCGCACACCGAGAGAGAGAAAGGAGAGAGGTGAAGGAAAGGGATGGAGATCGAGCAGCAGCTGCGTGGCTTCGGGGTGCAGAACTTGGATCGTGAGAACGATCCAAAAAAAATCGGGCTCTGATACCAAGTTGATGCGGGACAGGAGAGGGGGTAGACCGGAAGTAGAGAGAAGAGAGGGGTTGGAGGAGAAGAAGACTAGGGTTCCCGTCCCGTCTCGGGAGAAAACACGCAATGGCGGCTCTTCATTTCAAAATTCTTCTTCTATGCTTTCCCACGAGGGGATACAGGACAATATATAGACTCTTCAAAGAAACCTTAATAGGAAAATTATTAAACTACCCCTAGGACTCCAAAAATAACTAAAAAAAACATGGGAAAATTACATATAAATTAAAAGACTCCCAATGGGCCCCTAATGGGCCAAATGAACTGCACATTGGACCTTAGGCTCCATTCCAGCCGTTCCTGGATCCCCATCAGAGTCAGATTCAGTCAGCGAGCTTTCTCTAAAGTGAATAGGCAAACTGACTTGTCTTGACCGACTGGAGAGTTGTAGAGTTGAAAAATCTAGTTGACTCAAACAAGCATCAGTTGAAAGACTTCAGTTATGAGTTATGATAGGGTTATTGTAGGTTTTGTGTTTCATCTTCAAGTTCTCAAAATCTCTGTTAAATAGGAGTGTTCACAATTTGATTTGGTTTGAACCAAACCAATCCGAATTCTAGTTGAAGCTAAACCAAAGAAATTTGTTCAAACCCAACTAAACAAAATCAAAATATTTTTATTTGAGTTTTTAATGGGCCAGTAAGATATGAACCTTTCTTGCAAATTAATCTATTAGACTGTCTGCTTAAGTTTCAACTTAAATTTTGACTATGAACATTAAAAATCTACTAAAAATAAAAATGCTTATTAATATTTATAATTTTAAAACAAAACATATTCAAATTTGAAAAATTTATGAGATTTTATGATTATCCAAACATTATATATAACTATATGTAGTTCAGTTTTATTCAGTTTGGTAAACCAAACCAAGTTACTTAATTCAGTTTGGTTTTAGATCATGATCGTGATCATCATCATCAAAATCTTATCCTATCTATTTAAGTCCAGCTAGATGAATCCTGTCCTGCCACCTTAGTCTATCTAGTGCCATATTTGTGGTTAAACATCAGAAGGCTATATCCTTTCTTACCCAATCCAACCATCTTATTTTAGGCCTTCCTTGAGTTTAGTTTCAAATCAAACTAGAATAATTTTTATTTTGAGATTGAACCAAACCAAACTGAATTGACAATTTACTTTGTCTTCTTGGGTTGAACCAAATAGGGAAAATCCCTAGTTATGAATTTGAATGGATTGATGAGGATTATTACATAAACAAGCTCCTCATTTTTTATGAAGCTCCTCATTTTTTATGCGACTCCTGCACTGTTTCATACTTCCATATGCTTGTTGCTTCCCTCCCTAAAGAAGAAAGTATAATGCAGCTTGCCAATTACTCACTGCAGTTCAGGAGTATAGAAAGACCAATAATGCCGGGGATTAAATCCAAATCTCTGTTTAAACCAAAAATGTTAGTTGCAATGCATGACCATGAGTTCAAACCAAATATATTGTGATCACATTGGACAAAAACATGCTCAATGTATTTCTAGTCTGGTTCGATTCTAATGTTACTACTATAAGACAAAATTGCATTAGCAACTAGAATATTTTCAGCAAATCAAAAAGTAAGTCTGTTTTGTACAACCGTTCTTGGTACATTAAATCTATCTTCCAGTCTTAGTGCATACTGAGAACAATAATAACCATGAATCTTTCAATGACGAACATTTAGGTATGAGTTTTTGTTATGCTGATCATCTTAAACTCTAATGAATTCTCCCATTATCATAGCATATGAAGCGTTTGAGGTAGAATCATCATCATCGTCATCATCAGAGCCTTATCCCATTATTTGGGGTCAGATACATGAATCCTGTCGTGCCATTTTAATCCAATCCGATACCATTTGTAGTTGAACCTAGGTAGATCAAACCTTTTCTCACTATGTCCAACCTCCTCCATTTGGATTTGATCAAACCTTCAAACTGGTGCCATATTTGGCCGCTGATGCACATGGCCAAATCATTTGAGCTTATTTTTGCCAAGTTGTGTCAAATAGGAGCTTTACCTAAAGTCTCCACATACACATTCATTCTGAATTTTATTCTTTCTAGTTTTTACACACATCCATCTCAACATCCTCATCTCTGCTACACAATGTTTGTACAAGTCCTTTCCTCACTGCCCAACATTCAGTCTCATACAACATGGCAGGTCTCACAATAGCTGTATCCTTTGAGCTCCATGGGGGCCTTTCGATCACAGAGTACTCTGGATATACGTCTTCACTTTCCATCAACCTGCCTTAACTATATGTGCGACATGCTCTTGGATCTCACCATTCTCTCCAATAACTGAACGTAAATATCAGAAGTACTTTTAGGAATAACTTGACCGCCAATTGTCTTCAACTCCTCTTGGTTTACCCGTACTTTATTGTTTCATATATTCTGAATTAGTCAACTAATCCTAAAATCTCTAGATTCCAATGCATCCCCTCACAAACTGAAGGACTGATTTGAGCTTAAACCGTTCTCTAGTCTTTATTAATAGTAATCTTGGATTTTTTGTCTGGTAGAAGAAACATTTTGGATGATCTTTTCATCAACTATTTATATTGCTTGAAATCATTGTACTTTGTTTAACTTGATTCCTGTATGAAGCTCTCCCTTGGTGATGCAAGGGCCTATTACCTTGCAACTGCAAAGAATGAATTGGGCGTTGTATCTGCACAGAGTATCGCAGGTAATGGAACAAGGATTCAGAATGCCATTTCTACTATTTTGCGATGTGTTTTAGGCCCTATACAGGAAATTTAGGCATAATATCTATGTTCTAAACAAAGTAGATAAAAAATTTTCACATTTTGAACAAAAAAAATGGATTGAAAGCCATGGAATTTTGGCTCGGGTCAGGGGTCCAGATCAGACCCTGGGAATCCCGATCCGATCCGGGCTGGGATCGGCCAAAATCGGCTGGAACCTGCCGGATCACCCCCAGCTGATCCTGAGTCGGATTAGCCGATCCTACTCGGGATCAACCGATTTTTCAATCCCTGTTGAAAGCTGGCATGTATGCGGTCAGATTTTTTTGCAATTTGTTTGGAGACCACTTCATTCTTGAATGCCAAGTAAAACTGCAGCCGGTGCCTAGTGGATCCTGCAAAATGCAGTCATTCTTGAGTTGGCTTTGAGGTTCGTTAATCTGATCAATTGTCCTAAAATTCACATCTAGTCAATCTTTTCAACACCCGTTCCATACATAAGGGGTTTTATGAGGTTTCCAGTGCTTGACTAATTGGCATTATTTTCTCTAAGAGAGAGAGAGAGAGACCCTGTGCATTGTGTGTTGACAAGAGAGAGGTGTGTTATGCATCGACAAAGAGAGGTGAATCATAGGGATTTTTGCTAACAACATGTGATTCAAACTGTTGCTCGTGATTTTTCTGTTAATAATTCGTGCCAATCCTTTCATGCTTGGGATACATCTGCCCGTGGTTGCTGTTAGCATATTTTGCTCGATTCTGGATAAGTTATTCTACTTCAGACAGCTTATGTACGCAAATGTTTATGGAGACAGGAAACTGGTTACCGTGATTCATTGATATTATCCAGGCAAATTTAGCTGACGCAATTCTGTGGTTATCGTGACTCGTTGATATTTATCCAGGAAAATTTAGCTGATAAATTTCTCTCTGGTGTAGGAGCCGCGATGGTACCTATTAGTTGGACAGAGATGCAGTGTCCACTCACCGGCCAGGTGGAAAAAAGAAAGGTTGCGAAGGTCAACTAGATGCCATGTCCCTTGCAAGATGAAGAAGCTCCCAATGAACCAAGCCTGCCATCTTCGTCTTGCACTCTGTTCTTCTCTCGCCGTTGTCTTGTATTTCATAATCTAATTACTGGACAGGCAATGCCTGTCCATTGCGTTAAAATGTTAGAAATAGTTCTGTTTGTTACGGTATTCTTTAAGCTCTTTCTTCTTTCTTCCCTTCTTTTTTTTTTTTTTTTTTTTCTCCAGAAGGCATGCCGATGCACTAAATCAAGTGGCGTGGAAACTAATCCACCATCATCCCTGTGTCTGCACTCAATTGTGTACGTAGATGGAAAGTGGACTGTCTGAGAAAAGGGTTGGCTTAAGGTTTAGATGTTGGTCATGCTTTAAACTAACCATCCTTGATGAGTGTTTTGGACGCACTGTTTTAACTCTGGTTCGAGATGCATTGCTAGGTGCCCTGTTTGGTTGGACCAAGATCAGAGTGAGAACTGAGCACCCATAACTTGAATGAGGTAAACTTAGTTGAGTTTGCTCCAAGTTAAACGAATTGATATCCACTAATCCATAACCTATGGGACAATGATTGCTTTAAGGTTTCAGCTTTAGGACTTTACCATAATACCAGCATGTGCTAAATCGTGCCTGACGTGCTTCTAGAGTATTTTCCTGTCGACAACCCACAAAGGGTCTTGGTTCTTTCAATGGTTTGGTACCTGAAGAGTTATAAACGCCCGATAGGCATTTATGTGAAGAGTTATGCCGTTTATATATATTAAATAATATGCTGTTGAATTCATTAAAAATTATGGAACATTTTTGACATATTTGATTAGAGTTCGAAGAATTTTGATGGAGAGATGTAAATATAATCTTTCTGAAGTCGAAGGTATTTATAATAATATGTGGGAGTTAGAAGTGTACACACAAAGATGATAGTTTATAGCAGTAATTATTCATCCCCCCCCCAAACTCATACACACACATATATATGTATATCTTCGAATCCTATATATTATTATAAATATTTTTAACATCTTCGTAAATGTTATAGTTATATCCTTCTCGTCAAAATGGGCTGCACTCTAATAACATATGTCGAAAATTTTGGATATTTCTACATATATACTCTTAAATTTAGTAGAGTTTCTTTCTGTATTATAACAACTTAACATTTGGATTACTAAAATGAGATTTTTAAAATCACCACCCATATATATAAATCTACTAAAAGTAAAGCAGTTGTTTTGATAAGATTGCCATAAACATATATGTTTTATTTTTATTTTTGGAAGATGGTGACAAATGAATATCCTGGTGTCTATATTTTTATTATTAAAATATTAGTATATATATATATGTACACACAAATATATCCTTAAGAAAATACTCACGCGAAAGCGTTTTATTAACTAGTTCTTACTGTAATTCGAATACATACACCGGTAAGAACAGAGACAGGCCAATCATACAGTAACGGAACTATCTTCGACCAAGACTGACTTGTTACTCTACGGGACACGTGGAGGAGCACCAAGAATCCTCATCCCAAAGAGCTATTAGTACAGTAACCTCATACATTTCGTTAACCTACTCTTGAAATGATCCACTTAATACAACAGATTTAGGACCTGTTTGATAGAACTTAATGGGTCACTTTTCTCTGAAGCGGTCAGACATTTGATAATTCAGACTGTGATCAGAAGTCTAACTTTTTCTTATCTAACATCTTTTAGCTAAAACACTTGTTAAAATTTAATTAGTAAGGGGTCACATTTTCTGTTTCAGACATGGGTTTGAGACGTCGTACCCTGTTCGTGTTCGTCGCCTGGAGCTGCCGCCCGTTCTGCCTAGGCTCTTCCACCTGTTTCTCGCCGACACCCCCACTTGTTCATCGCCGACGGTATCGTGTGCTCGTGCTGTTGTAGATCTAGCTCTCCGTGTGATGCGATGTTGGCGCCATCGTCAGGTCCACATCTTGCAGATCCCCCCTCCAAGGAGATAGCTGCCATGGTGAGGTTCACATCCTGCTATGCTGTGGATGCTTCGACCATGGGATCAGAAGTGGGATGCTCCCTATCTTTGCCGGAGGAGGTGATCGCTTTGTCGATGGCTGGATATGGTTTACGGAAAAAAGTGTACGCACGCAAGTCAGACCTCAACAAAGTGCTACTCGTTGGAGGCAATCTTGACATGGGAAGGCATTGGATCGAAGCCATTGAAGTTGCCAAAGTAAGACAATAGGTACGGACAAAGAGGCAAGTTCCACTCTCACAGCTTTTGGGCATGACCGAAAGGTGTTTGACAAAATATCGTAGAACAGGGGCCGGGACTACCCAGGATGACGCTGCGCAGCAGCAGTACTTGTCCCCTATAGCCCATTGGCGGGAATTTGGGGATGCAAGAGTTGATAGTGTTCTGCCGCGATCGAACAGCAGCAAATGGTGCAGCAAGTTTTTATTCTTTTAATTTTACCAAACTGAGGGAGAGGCCCTTGGATCAGCATCCATACTAAGATCAGACGGTTAAAAAATTAAAAAGAAAATGGGCAACACATGCAAGATCTGAGCTGTCGAATCACACGAATGCACAATCCGATGTTGCATGGCGTACACTTCAGCGCTCAAACTACACCATGCACAGTACAGCAAGTATAAATAAGTGGTTAAGCATTTTAGTCAAACAAAAATTATTTCCAAGAATTCTTCATTATTTTTCAAATCTTTTTTTTCAAACGATTAGACGTTAGATGTGACAATTACATTTTAGACATTTAGATTAAGCGTTCTCAAACACCACCCTTTGTCACAGACGTTAATTCCACCTGTGTTAATTTAATATCACAAAACCGGAATCCTAGGAGGAAAGGATTCAACTGAAAATGAACAACAGAAGCTGTCACATCCGTTCTCAGCACGATTAACTTCACCACAAAAGAAAACACGCTAAAAATAAGCACAGATTAGGAAACACTAGATAATTGCATTTTTATGGGAAATTAAACCCTAATAATTGCCTTGTTGATAACTTCGACCTACCATGAAAATTCCCTCTTCACGCCCAAATTAAATGGAGCCATTATTTATTCCCTACTCCCAAAAGCAAGTGGCGAGTGATAAGATAAGCACCCAAAATGAAAACAACATAAGTAATATTTACTGCAATGCCTCCCACCCGATCACAACGGGACATTGTACTGAATAAAAGAAAAAAAAATTAATTTTTTTTTAAATCGACCCCAAAATCTCCTACCTACCTGCACAGTTAAAATGCCCGATCAGGAGACCCAAAAAATCGGCCCAATAAACAGTAAAAATGCCCCTTAACAGACCGAGTCCAATAACCGTTTCTAATTTTTAAATTTTTTTTGGGTCACTGTACAGCAAGGTAGGCCACCTTAAGACTGGACCTAAAAAAATTTACCCACTGCAATACCCCCATTGCGATTGGGAGGGGGTGAACATTGCAACAAATATTACTCAAACAACATATGATTCAATTGGTGTAAAAGAAGAACCTTCGCCCAGGGCACCATCGAAGTCGTTAGATATTTGCTCTTTCCAAGACAGTCCCCATTTCCTGAAAGGCAGAGGAAAACTTTTCTTCGCTGAGGACTGACTCCAAGATTAGTAGCACGAAACACTCATTTCTAAATTTAAGTGATAATAGCTTATAGCTGAAATTCATACCCAAGATGGCCTATGAAGAAAAATCTTAAAGGCGGCACAAAAGCAACTGCCGCGTTTTAGTCTGCTCTTTTGGACAACAACAAGATTAAAACTGGCTCACAAAAGCAACACTAGGTAGCAGTAACTCCCGGGGAAGAGAACTTTCGCCTACATGAAGACATTAGGGCGATTAGCCTTAAAGGTGGTCTTCAGCTTCCTGGTTGGGGGCCTCACCTTCCTGTTGACGAGAGGGAACTTGATCTTTGAGTCATGGAATTGCTTTGTGCTCTCACGCTTGCAGAGCTTGGATGGGATGGTTGCGGTCTTGATGATCTGGATGCATGGGTGCCTCACGCGGTGTCGGGAAGCCATCTCATTGTACATCTGCTCAACAGCCCCATTGAGGGTGGTATCCCTGTACTCCTTGTACATGTTGTGGTACCCTGTCCTGCTCTGGTATCTCAGCCAGATACCAAAATTCTTGATGGTGGTGGGTTTCTTCTCAAAAATCTGATGGAACAAGGCAAAAAAGAAACAAAGATCATTAAATAAAATCCCTGAACATTAATAAAGGGAACAATTTCTCAGAGGTGAGGATCATGGAAACTGACAAGTGGAGATTTCCTTCAGCCACCAAATCAGGGACAAAACAGATATGGTGAACACCATAGTATAAACACGGATTCAATGAATCCAGCCTCTGAATCCCAGACAAAACAGCGATAAGGGGAACTCATGCGTATGCATCCAAGGATCCAAACACTTCAGCCCCATTACAAACTGGCCATAATATTTCCTAATAATTAACCTTTTTGGTTGTTTTTTTTTTCTTTTCTTGTCTTTTTTACAATGCGGGAGAACTTCTTGTTTACCGAGAGGATCCAATCACACCAGACATTGGTTTGTTGACAAAGTCACAAACTTTTTAGCTCAGTTGATAATAAGACATATAATCTACAAGATAGGATACATAAACTAAACGAAAAACTCAGACTCATAACTTTAAGAAAAGCATGATATCAGTAAGCATGGATGTTGACATGTCGCAATTTGTAACATATTCCTGTCTTTAAGATGCTACATCTCCAAAATGCAAGGAAGAGGACAATAAGGTGCTCAAGCCAACCTTACATTCCAAATCTATACAACTAGAGAAGCATGGGAAAACACAGGTATAACCAGGAAAAAAAGTTTGATTAGTGCAGAGAGACCATCTTCAACTAAAAAGCCCGTAGTTGTGAATCACTGTACTCAGCCAAATGTGGCAGGCACAACAGTGATGAATAGGGAACCAGCATGAAGTCTGGCGGTCTCCTTGGCAAAGTTGCCCAGTAAACAATCTTAAATTCCTGAATCACTTGGGCCAATGGACTCCAGATTAATACCTTGGAGCACATTTCATCCAACAGTAGTAGGTTGCACTATCCTATCTGACAAACACAAACTCTAACAAAAGTGCATCAGATTGGAGCCCATATATGTAAGAAGAAACATACCCAAGCTACATTCTTTAATTGGTAAAACCAAACAGCAATCGCATCTAAATGCTACACATCTCACAACAATCATCCTTTTCCACAGCGTTCATATAAAGACAAATCTAACCCAGATACACAATGAGACATTAAAATTTACTTATTAGTGATTACTACTGGTAAGATCACAGACCACAGTGACCAACCAAAACGTTGGCTTGTGGTTTGTATTCGACAGGGAAATTGCAAAGACGTGTGTTTAGAGATCGTACCTCGTTGATAGCAAGCACTTGGCCGTTGCTCTTCTTCACCTTCTTCAGCTTCCTCAGAAAGTACCTGAAATTTGTAAGGCTCAAACACTGCAACGTACAAAAAAACTAGAATAGAAAAAAAGAATAAAACTTGTGATGTTTCCAGGATTGATACCAGAACTTGGACTTGGCCCTGACTTCGTTGGTCGCCCACAGCTTCATCCGGAAGATCTTCGGATGCTCATCCGAGGGGCTCGGCAGAGCTCGGCCCACCACCTGATACTGGTGAAACTGCGCCAGAAAAATACCGGGTTCGCAAATAATCTCAAAAATCAAAAAACGAACAAGATGCGCACCCAGATCACCACTACCATCAACAACAACAATGACAACGCAACTAGAACCCTAAACCAGCGCGCCACAGACACAATCCATTCTAAACTTCAAAACAAACTCTAAAAAAGCCTATCAGACAAGCATAGGCTCAGATCTGAAAACCCTAAACGCCTGCCTTCCAAACCCCAGAGCTGCCGTACTCCCATCGTCCGCGACGGCCGGCATCAAGGACGTGGTGGATCACAAGATCCATCCGATCTCCGCCATCCCCCTCCCGACCCTCCCAGACCGAGTCTTTTTGCCGAAAACTCCGCATCGCCGCCATGGAAATGGATGTGGGAACCGAAACAAAACACCGGAAGAAGATACATGGGATGGAAATGGGAGCTTACCCGGAAGATGGCCATGGCGGCTGCTCTCTCTCGCGGGCTTCCTTCCGTGTGCGTGTGGCGCCGCCTCCGCGCTCGCGTTCGAGCTGCGCTGTTAAAAGAGGGTGGCGGCAAAAGTGGTAGGAGAAGAAAACCCTAAAACTACTTTTTCTGTTTCCCGCATTTGCCCCGCCATTTTGATGCACATTTACGAGAAGCACACGTGTGACGTCAGAAATTGGGCCGGGCCTGCTGGTTAAATCGAAAGTGGGTCGACCGAAGTTTAAATTTCGGTTAGTGAGCCGAAATTTAACTTTTCACATCTCACCACTTCCAAAAGTGAGTAACACTTGCCGATATGGTGTAGGATGTCTTATATGTCTATATAATCTGATCTTTAAGTTGACGTTCAAATATCTCTTAAAAATAAAAATTTAAGTTCTGATGTATTGATCTCGGCTCATTAAGGATTTTTCCTTTTACTATTGATTAGAGTTTAAAAAAAAAATTAAAAAAAATTAGGTCATCAGATTTGAGATCGAGTTATATAGACATAGAATATGATGAGACCGACTTAAATAAAGTAAAAAAAAATATTTCTTTTACCACGCCCCATACACTGTAACAAATATTACTCTTGAAAAATACTGGTATTGAGACATTATAACTGCAACCATTAATCGATTCACAAGATTGGATGATGGGCATCCTTACAAGACCCACAACACTTCCTTGAGAGCGGTGCAGCGACTGTGCAATGACCCAATTTAAGGCATTGCAGGCTTGCAGCAAGACTTAAGATGAATATATTTTGGCCTGAATTTAACTCATTTTTTACTTAATTCAAAATGAGTCTTATTAACTTAAGAGTTATATTTGTTGCATTGTTTGCGATGTGGTGCATGCAAGTTTTTTTATTTTCTTAAATTTTTTTAAGATCAGGTCCATCACGCCCAACACATCCTTACGACACAATCTCCAAGGAATAATAAAAAAAATAGTTAAATTAAAAAGTATTTTTAATTTTTTAATATTTTTAGATCGTCCAATCAAAAATCAAGTTGTATAAAAATGTGAGACATGGTGGAGCCTGTTTGAAATAATTTGAAAAAAATATATATTTTTGTATCATACCTCATGCAGTGTAGCAAATAGAACTTTTAACTTAAATTCATTGACCAAGGACTACTAGTCTAGTCTATAATAAGTTGATTTGGCTCAAGCTTGTCATATTAATTATAGAATTTTAACATATGTCGGTGTTCAGTCTCTAATATGCGCTCATGTAATGTAACACTGTAACGTAGTTAATATAGTACGAGGCAAAATATGTATCTCGTCCAAAGAGGGGGTTGGTTACTCTGTGAGACGTACAAGGATATCAGAATCACTGCTATAGCATGTATACTTGCATTTAGATCTCAAACTCTTACATATTATCATTAATACCCGTAAAATCTTTAAAATGTTACATTTATATTCCTCTGTCAAACTAAGGAAAATTTCATCAAAATATGTCAAAAGATTTCATAAATTACGATAACATCAGAGGTCTCGGGGATCACATGCAAAATTTTAGTAAATCAAAGAGTATATATGCAAAATATTAGTGAATGTGAGAATATCTATGTAAAATATTTAGATGGAAGAGTATAAGTGCAACTTTATGAAAATTTAAGGAGGTTATAGACGCAAATACAATGTTTTTAGGAATATATAAGCAAAAAACCCATTGGAGTTAGAGAAAGAATCAAGGGAGGGGGTTGGAAAGGATTGGATGATTAATACTATTATATCGATCATTTTTCTATGCATCATACAAACATACACACATTATAACCAAGTAAGTTTGGTCTAACTCGAGTTGAGTTAACATAGATTAAAATTAAGCATAATTTAACCTGATCTAAATTGAATTTGAGGTTAATAAATTAGATAAACCTAATAATTTATACATGTACAAATTAAGTTGGTTGACTTGGATCATAGACAATGAGGTAGAGAGAAAAAAAAGGTTTAGGGGAATTCTCAGCACTCTACCCAGATCTTCTTTGAAGTGAAATTCGATGGTTAGGGACAAAACATTCCACGTTGTTCGTAGAGTTAGGGAAAAGTAAGACATTTTATTTTTGGAATAAGGTTAATTCTATTTTGATTGGAGAAATTTGTTATTCTGCATTGAAATTACTTATTATTAGAAATAGGTGAGTAAGTAATTGGATCTTACACCCAAGAATTTGATGTTTCTCTTTAGATTTCACCTCATTATCAAAGTGGAACACTGTTTATTCTCGAATAATCAATCTAGAATAACTAATTCCGTCTTAACCTATTCTACTATCAAAGTGGTGAGGATATTTGAGCAAACTATATTTTCAATGATTTATAACCCAATGAAAGATGATAAAACACTCGGAATGATTAAACATGAATGTTTATCACTCGAAGTCTATACTTCCTCAAAATCTTAGATAACCAAATTATGAGAATATTCAAAATCTGGTCAGATTAACAACGTATGCTACCTTTGTTGAATGCATGTCTTCACCTTCATTCTTGTTTAGTCCAGATAAGAATATATCCATTACTTTAAAGGGCACAAATAAATGACAACCTGATAGGTCTCCATCAGCATCCCTACTTGCTGATAAATGGCTATGGGAGCCATTTCAAGGGTTTCTTAATTTGGTAGAAGAATGTCCTAGAAGATTTTATATACCTTGATAATTTGCAACCATCTTCACCTTAACCACATAAGCTCTTCACTTCTGAGAATGTTAGAAAAGGCGCACAGTATTGTATTTACAGGTGTCAATCGGGCGAGCTAGCCCGTGGTCCAGCGCAACCTAATCTATACTAAAGGAAATTGAGTTGGCCCAAATTATAGAAAGTGGGTTGAACTAAATATGGACTGACACTAATTAAATCTGGGTTGAACTGGGCTGAAAAAGGACTCGTCTAATTTAAATTATTGACTTTTACAATAATTCATACAAAAAGTGAAACACTTGTAACAAATAATTTAGAAATGGGGTCAGCCCAACTCAACCCACTCACTATTGAATTGGAACTGAATTTAAGTTAAATTTGGACTGAATTTGGATTGGGCTAAAATTAGATTGAACTATTTTGAACTTGAGTTATATCCAAATTATCACATAATCCAACTCGGTCCGTCCAATTTACATCCATAATTGTACTGATGATAGAAGCCATATATAGCATTCTCATTTTGCTGCCAAAAGATCTGTTCCGGGGAGATCTTTGGAATCTGGATGGGTGACTGGCGTTTATAAGAGCCATTTACAAGGATCTATAAGGTGACAGCAAGACTGGTGGTGTTGTCCACTGTTATAAGATATGTTATTCACTGTTGTAAGGTAAGGGGAATGAGAGTGTGGAGACAATTACAAAGTAGACATGATCATTTTGCCTATCCTTTCGACCTAATTGAGGCAAAAAGAGCTAATACTTGACGAGAGTAATACTTGCTGTAATGACATGCATTGCGGTCCACGTGGATTGCAATGCATGACACCGTCCGCTCTAATTGGATCGACGGTTGTTGTGCAGTCTATTTAAATTTAAGAGGACGTTTGGAAATATTTTTTTGTTTTCAATTCAGATTTTTTAAAAAAATTTAAAACGTCCGATCAAAAAACATTTTAAAAATTTCCTTTCTACCATGCCGCTTTATTTTTTCAGTGTGCAGGCTCGACGATCCTGTTGGACTCGAGCAGCATGGTGTCTCTAGAGATCTCCCACACTCTGTTGGTTCAGGTTTTCCCAGACTGGGATCCTGGTTTGCTCTTGGATGGATTCGAGAATATGAGCGTAGTCCGTATGCCCTCGTTCGCATACATCTTCGAGTCCATTCTGTTTACCGCTACTCAAATGAAAATGCAGCTTTGTCCGACTTCAGTGGATCTCCAACACCTGTGGTTGCTATGTTTGAGGGTTGTTTCCTCTACTGTTTCTTCTATGTGTGTTTATGTTTACTATTTGTTCTTTGGCCTTAGGGCATGCTGGTTGTATCGTTCCCTTTTTCTCGTGTTCATGCAACTCTTCGTTTGTTTGAACGAAAGGCAGCACCTTTTCTGATTTTTTATTTTTTATTTTTATTTTTTTGTGAACATTTAAGGCCACCATTCAATTAACTAAGAAACAGACAAGTACATGAATAGGAAGAACACATCAGAAGAAGAAAAAGCACTACAAAGGACTGCCACCAGGGCATGGACTCATGCGCTTGTGCAATTTCAAATGTCCACTGGATTAAAGGGGCATAATGTTAATGAGGTGGATGACAGAAGACTTAAATATGATGGTTTCGGGTAGAACATTTCACATTTTTTAACACAATTTTTTTCACATTGGTTGAGATATATTCAATCATTTGATTGAATATATTTATGTTGTATCAAAAAGTAGTAAAGTTTTGTTAGTATGATTATGTGAAAAAAAACAAAATTGGGCTAAATCTATCACGTATTCATTGAGTTTATACGCTACTTGACACTCGGTTCGAACTTATTCAATATTTAAACGAATCAAATTTAAATAACCATCGTAAACATACGGTTCATTAAAAGTAGTTAAATTAAGTTTGAACAAGATAAAACTGCTTGTCTACCATCAAATCAGTCATGTCAACATGTGCCTCTCCTGGCCTCGGCCCTACCCAGCACACTTCACAGCAGGCAGGAGCTGAGTCCCGTCACTGTTAAACAAGCAACATTTCATTCAGGTCGTACCTCCCATTTGCCACTAAAGATGAAGTTGGCAAAAGAAGGCAACAGGCATAAAACACAATTTATTTGTAACGAGGGTATTGCAGTGGGTGAAAGGAAAAAAAAATGAATTTTTTTAGGTCAGTCTCGAGATGTCTTATCCGGCTGTACAGTAGAATATTCGATCGGACGATCTAAAAAATTCTGAAAAATAAAAAATCAACCTGATGAACAGTAAAAAATGCCTCTTAATAGGCCGAGCCCAATAACAGTTTTTTATTTTTCAGATTTTTTTAGATCGCCCGATTGAGTATTGCACTATACGGCCTGGTAGACACCTCAGAACCGGCCTAAAAAAATATGAAAAAACTTTTTTTTACAGTATCTCCATTGTGATTGGAAGGGTATTACAACAAATATTATTCTTTGAACAAACAAACAAATGGGCCTTCTTGGGCTTCACACCCTTTGGACTAGTTAGTAGGTTCCGTACGGCAGAAGGCTATTGGAGAAGTCCGGATTCCCCTCCCCACCGATCCGTGGAGTAGGAGATCCAATTGCAATCTTGCCATATAAACAAATAGGGTAGAATGTGCTGATGCTATGAAACAGTGCTAAGTGAAGGCTGTCCTTTAATCTTCCTCAATGGGTGTTTTCTGCTGGGCTTTTACATATCCAGAAGAAAGAAGGTAGACTTTGATTGGAATAGGATCATTTGGACCAAGTTGTTTGGATGTTTCTGCACCCTCAGACTCATCAATAGGGAAAACACTTGCTTTAGCACATCATTTCAAGGGGTAAATGACCCGTTCACCCTCCTCTTGATGACTGGAAGGTCCAGACAACTCAGTCCAGATGATCCCGCTCTGTAATTCTTGATGAGGAATAACATCGCCCGCCGGTATATAAGCCTAAATTGTTCAATTACAAATCTCCAATGGATTAATGACAAGCTGACAGCAGGCTTAAATAAGATAGTTTCTGGATGGAATGTATCATATTTTCTTATGACAATTTTCATCACATTGGTTGTGAGATATTCGATCATTTGATTAGATGGTTGCAGTCACCAGTGATTCCAAAAACGTAATGCTACGTACTCCACAATCTCACGATTGAATCTTAAATATAAATATATACCATTAAATATTCTTTATTATCAACACACTGCTTGTTCGAATTTTTTCTAGAATATTATTTTCTAACTATTGTACCCAAAATCGGTCAAGTTGGCATGAGCCAATCTCAACCTGACAAATAGGTTCATGGATGGCATGAGACATGATGCCTTAGGCCATCCGGAAGTACATAGGCATAGACTCTTAAGTACTCGACTAAGTTAAAATGTCCGAATTAAAAAAGAGTGTGGTACCTTATGTATGGGAAGGCTATAAAGTGCCGAATTCAATGACTGAAAACACCAAGGTGTAGGTGCATACCTATTTTGGAAAGTCGATATAGGATTATGACTTTGAAATATTAGGGTTTCTAGATGCTAGAGTAGTCTCACTTTAAAAAGAGACAAAATCAATATATGTTTATATAAATGGTGTCTATTCTATTCAATGGCCTGTTTTGAGTTGGATCTCCGAATAATTTTAGTATAGCATCAAAGCTCATAGTTATAAACTGGGCCATATACTCTTTTTTGTGGAGGTGCGATAGAATAGTCCTACATTGAAAAAGGAATAAAATCATATACTCCACTCAATATGTTAAGGTTTTGACGTGGACAGCCTAATAACTTCGATGCTAGAAGGTCAATAATATGGCAGATCTGAAAATCTTTATCTCATTTTGGGCTCGGCCTAATGCCAAAGAGTAGCACTTGTTGCACTGACCCCAATGCTACACTGACGGTTAGTGCAGTATGCTAAATGTTTTTAATTTTGATTTTTTTAGTTCGGCCTTAAGGTGTCCTATACGTTCGCATATGCCGATCTCCAATTAAATGACTAAAAAGTACACAGTTTAGACGGAAAATTTCTTTTTATCTAGAGTTTTGCTAGAATCTTATTCGAAATGGGATTCCACATCTAGATTTGTGCTAACTATAAAAGAGAGATGGAAGTTCTAAATTTTATGTGTGCTTTCGGAGACCTGCTGCCCCTTCGCAGGAGGGGGACCGTATGAAGTCCGGATCTTCTCAGTGCAAGAGAGGGTTGGACTCCATAAAATAGTAAATTCGTGAATTTGTGGTAAGTGATGAGGCAGAATCCGATTCGGCCCATTGAAGCAGGCCCAAACCCCACTAAGCCCAACAGCAGCAGTAACAGGCCCTCCGGCGGCCTTCGGCCCACCAGCGGCCCAGTAGCCTTCGGCCCATAAGCGGCACCGTCGCTCCCGGCCCAACAGGCTTCAACCCGTCAGCGGCCCACCAGCCTACGGCCCGGGAGCAGCGCGGCAGCCCAGGGCCCAACAGGCTTCGGCCCGTCAGCGGCCCAACTCCCTTCGGCCCGGTAGCCGAATCCGGCCCACTCCGGTGGCGGATCGGGCACTATGGCGGTTTATCAGTAAACCTTCATTTAGTCCTGTATCGGCTGCCACCGTTAACCATCCGCTATCCTCTGCTATAAATATCCCGCTATTTGTGGCCAAGAAGGTGGTGGGAAAAACGGATGTCTCCCCAAGCTTCCGAAACCCTTAAAGGACTTCTGTCCGAATAGCATTAAAGCTGCTCTTTCTTGCCTTCTGAATCGAATCTTCTTCAGGAGCTAACTTGACCGTCGGAGGGGGTTCCCCAGGGCTGACGCCCGGGACTCCTGCTGACTGGTTCTTCTTCTTCTTTCCTTCCTGCAGGAGCTCGGTTCGAATCGTCGCCGACCTCCCCGAGTCGGTCTCGGCCGCCGACCTCGGATTCCTCTCCCTGGTCTCGACGCCGAACGCCGGCTGCCCCAAGCTAGGAGGCTCGGTCTCGCGCTGAAGGAGCCTTCGGGCTCACTATCGGAGAGCGAGCCGTTCCCCCGTCCGATCTCGGACCTTCAGGCTTCGGCTCCAACGCCCGCCGACCGCTCGGCCGAGAGAACCTCCTGTTCGCGCCGCGCCTTCGTCCGCCGAACGAGCAGCGGCTCACTATCCAAGAGCAGCTCCGGCGGCCGACCGCGTCCCCCGCGGGCGGATCCAGGTCATCCCGAGAAGCCCCGTCTTCGCCTCGTTGCGGATCCCCGTCGGGTCCCCTTCCATCGTTCGATCCGGACCAGCTCCGGATCCTCTTTTCCGAATTCCGTCTGCGGAATCCGGTCGTGATAGATCCAGTCTACATCAATAAGCATGTTAAAATTATCAAATTCTGCCACTGGATTCGGGACTTCCACAATATGAAGTCCTGCAAGATACAACATAATTAACACAAAGTATTCTAGTAGATACTTAATTGAGACTAGTTCTCACCGTTGGGTGCTGTAGTGATCCCTCCTCTTTAAATGACTTCTTCCAGGCCTGTTGAGGGCTGTGTCTTTGGTTGCGTAGTTACGGGTCGAGCCACCTCACGCTGAGGCGAATTTAACTATGCAAAGTAGGCTTCAGGACTTGATTAATTAGTCCTCCATTTAACAAGGTCAGAAGATTCGAAAAGGACATGGAAGGTGGATTTTAAAAAATGTGTGCAACCTTTCGTCAGCCCTTACTTAATCTAGTGGCCTCCTCCTCCAGGGAATTGAACATTAATTTTATTATAGGCAACTAGTGTTCTTGTTCATTCAAAACGTACATATCACAATAGCCACGACGGGACCAATATATACTATTTAGTCACGCATTGGTTCATTTTAAATCTTACGTGCTACAGGTACAGTATAATCCTAGTTAAATATCAAGGTGCCACAATCCTTAATGACCTATCTAATGTCCCATCAATAAGGAAAATAATATGGTGACGCAATTTAATTTCTAGTTTAACACACCTTTTGAAAATTTGTCAAAAAACAGTACTCTTATTACAATAGGTCAAATATCTATTCATTAAGTGAGATATGCTTTTATCTGAGAGTGTTGCATTATTAATCTTTCGCATCACAAAATCAGAATCATATGAACAATGTAATGACACTTTTTTTATTGGCTAGATATGATATTTCCAGTTTAGATTCAAGGGATCTACTTGATCCATGTTACAACCTAGCTAGACCTTGTACAAATTAACATTATTAATAAAGGCAGCTGGATTCTACATGGCCCCCATAAATTAGAGGTGCCAAGATTCAAAAGTCTGGTTTCCTCATCCAAATTCTGAATCCGGGAAGGTGGACTTTCATGATGGTGACATGGACTGGCGTGTAATTAAACGGGAGTTGAGCCTCCATGATGCTAAGTATATATAATATATATCAATAGAATTGTACAGGTTGGAGATCCTGATTAGAAGGATTAATTGCCCATTTTCCTGATCAGTGGTGGACGTAGAAATTTTATCCAGTAGAGTCATTCGGACATTAGTCATAAGTATGATTGAGTCAGTGGGATCTTAGATTGAGTCATATGGGGTTTTGAGTTGGGCCAGTGGGATCATGAGCTGAGTCAGTAAGGTCCCGACCTTTCGGACTAGTCTACATTGGACTGAGTCAGCGGGTTTGGCAAAATTCAGTGGGTCCCAGGACCCCACTAAATTAATGTTGGATCCGCCATTGTTCCTCATCCTAGCATTCAAATTCTAGCTGAAATTTGGAGGCTTTCAGCTGCCTGTTTCCTGGCCTATTTTGACCTAATATTCTTGTAATTCTGAAGGAAGATATTAACAGTTATAGAGTTAATGAGAGCTTCGGAATTATAATCCAATGAAGAGATCATCATGCAAATTAATCCAAAGAATGTCTCAGGATCAGCATGCATCTTCTTCTAGGACAAAGCTTTCATACAACTGTTAGAAACCTTGTGATAGTATCATCTGAGTGTTGTAAATTAATTCCTACTTTCCATTGTCATAAAAAAGAAAATCTTTAGTTTTACAAACTATGATCTTCGAAACCCTAAATACAAAGGATTATTCTTAAGACTGTGCATAACACATCTCTAGTATTGAAGGCATTTGGAGTCCTAATTCATTCATAAATAACATGGAAGCATAAGAATCAAAGTTGTCCTTCCATGCATGTTAGGGGCTTCCTTTTTCTGGAAGGACTTTCTTCTGTGGGATGCTGACTTGCCAAAGGTCAAATGCCCATCTTTTCCCACCTAATTCATCAGCCCAAAGAACTGCTAATTATCTCAACACCTTATTCTTGGCAGCAGCCATCACCAAAAACACACCACACAAAAATGTCCTCTAGTATTCAAAGAGTACTGCTGATGTCAAATATAAGTGATGGAAACGATCAAATCTCAGGCTTGTCAACATCTTCCAACTCAACAGCGGTTCATCTCTTACTTTTGAATTTGTTCAAAGAAGAAAATTAAGGGAAGAGTAGGAAAGCACGTTGCTTATAATTAATTCAGAACAAAGATATTCTCCTCCAGGTTTCTGTCCGGTTGACATCATCCCAGCATACTTTTATAGACCGGATTCTCTTCTGCAGATGATAACCTTCAATAGAAGCCAGTTATTTTACAAAGAAAATAGCTAGCCAACTGCATGTAAGACTGGTTGTCATAAAATGATGTCATTTTTGTGTCTAATATCATTGGATTAATTGATACGTTTCTTACTGTTTCTGGCTCTCACTTGGATGGCTGGAACTTTCTACATGCCTGGGCAACCGGCGACAGGTACAGTGGGTAAGGGTATTATCAGAAGTATCACAAAGAGCTTAATGCTGTCGGTATAAGTTAATACGTACCAAGAGCTAATTAATAGAAAGTTGAACCAGCTGCCTAGCATAGTTCTTTCACCACTTGCCTCTCATTTCGGAGGTCTCAAGTTTAATTTTAGTTGGAACTTAAAAACTCTTCAATTATGCAGTCAAAAATGTTGCTGGGATCTTTATCTCCTGATTCAATGGGATTACTTCTCGGATAATCATCAGACGGGCCTAAAATTCTCGTCTAATTAGGTGAATTTATCGATCAATTAAAAATTGGATCTCCAATTTCTAAAGATCTCTCGAGTTCTGCCCAGAATAGAACCCTGGTCACCTGTAAATACATGTTAAAAAAGAAAAGAAAAGAGCTAATAGAAAGTATAGTACTATGGCATCTTTTTGCACTCTATGCTAAAATTTCCAGTTGCAGCTGAAGGTTTGCAAGCTGGGTCTTCGCCAAAGATTGGAACTATATAATATCATCAAGAAGAAAGTACTTATGGACTGCATCCTTCAAATTAAATCTCTCACCATATTTTATCATTTCATGTGTCCTTTCAGTATCAGTGGAGATGCATCGGCTAGGGTTCTATCCTAGGAATAGGATGATGCAAAGCTTTGCCTCTGAATCATTAACCTCCATCTAAAACATAACCTAGCTGTGTCAGAACGCAAGCCTAGATTGCAAATGCTCATCAGAGACGTTAAGGTGGTGCAAACTGCACAGCCTGAAATATATGTGTTATGAGCTAGAGCTTTTTCTCCAGAATTGGATGTTTTGGACTTTAGACGCATGAAACAAGGTTATTTTTTATGGAGAATGTGGCTTGTGCCTGTGCCTTCCGTAGGCATTGCTTGGAAAATTGGAAAGTGTCTTTTTTTAATGGAAAATTAATATTATTTTGCATTTCCTATCAGCTTTTCTCTGGCTATATATCCAACCCCCTTTTTTCTATGATATTACCCTCCGGTGGCTTGCCGGATATTATTTTTTACCCCCTCCCACTTACTATTCATAATAGATCGTTAAAGTGTTAAACGAAAATAACATAGTGACAAAATAACTTAGTGACATAATAGTAGTAAAATAATAACAAATTAACACAAGAGTAACGTAGTAATCCATTATATTACGTTTTTATGTTGCTGCATATATAAGATGTTAATGTAATATAGTTTTGGGACAAGCAAAAGATGAAGGGCAAAATTGAAATTACACAAAGTAAATGGCCATTAGTGGGAGGGAGAGTAAAATAATGTCAAAAAAAATAAAAAAACAGAGGCCAGACGGCCAACGAAAAATTGACAGGGACAGAAAATAATACCAAACCTTGACAAGGGGCTTTGATTAATCATCCCCTTGTTTGTGAGAAGTATTTAGAGGCAGGATGGAGAGAGAGAGAAAGAGAATACAAACCCAAGATTAGTCAAAAGAAAAAAGAGTACTTAAGCGCAGGCACTTAAAGTCTTAAAGTATTTTTTTAATCTCTAATGAAAAATTCTTCCGTACAAGTGCGACAGCCCTGCAGTAATGAACCAATAAGAAAGTAGTAATGTCTTCAAACTTCGTAGAAAACACTGAGAAATAAACCCTTACAAACCAGACATATGTAACAGGTTAGAGTTTTAGACTCACCCCAAAACATCTCCAATGAAAACAAGGTCTCACGAGCCGCAGGTTCCTTGAGAAAAGTTGGAAGTAGTGGTTGTCATGATCTCTACCAAGGCCTTATCTTCCTTGAGTCCGGATGGAACGAGATCATTTGGATTTGTGCGTCTGGACCGTCTAACACTCTTAGACACATGAAAATCGAGTCATACAAGAGTATATGAGTCATTTACCTTTGAAATGATACGCACAGTGCACATACAGTTCAATTTCATATGTCTAAAGAATGTTGGGCAGTCTAGATGCATAGGTCCAGACCATCTCGTTCCAATCCAGATCCTATCAGTACATATTTGGTTGGGATTCACTAAGTGCAGATAGAGGGGAGTAAATTTTTCAAATTTACATCTCATTAGGAATGAAAAAAATTGGACATGAAAGAGTTAAAAAATTGGACATGAAAGAGTTTTTTAAAATCTCTCTCTTTCTCTACACTAATTGAGTTCGATCCAACCTTGCACTTAGAAGATCTCTATTCTTCTTCCTTTGTGCCACGTATGGAAACACAAAAGTCCACCATCAAGGGGAGTTGGCCCAGTCCGTTCCACGGCCGACCCCAAGGATCACGGTTTCCAGTTTCCACCAGCCTTCGGCCCACGAGGAGAAACTGGGTAACGCCGCAAGGCTGACTCTGACACGAACACAGGATAATTAAAGGCCGTACGAGCACAAGTACCCAAAATCATGTTCACATATAAGTCGATGTAAGTTTTGAATTATTGGTTCAAGTGTTTCATCAAACCATCAAAAGTTGACAAAGAAGCCATATGGAAGAATCAAGAATTCATATGGGTTTCTCTTAACAAGATTTTAAATTTTGCAACAAAAAAATATAACTATATAATAAAGGCAACGAATCAAGATTGGATGGCAGGTTGGAGAGAGGAGACAACTAACTTAGTTGCATCCTAGAATGTGTTTGATTTGATCTTTATAATAAATAGATATTAATTAAATGATGAACCCACCTCATCATGTAAGTTCGTGACTTACGAGAAATTTAAGTAATTACAATTTTTTTAATTTTTATCTAATAGCATAATATATTAAATAAAAATATTAACTACTTTTTTGTACTTCATATAAGTAAAATAAAAGTGTTAAGCAAACAGTTTCTTCTTTATCCTTTTAATTCGGCAAGATGTACACAAGTTCTACTTACAGACGCATGTACGTGTAACTAATATGTATAAAATACACTGTACCTAAGTCACTAGGTATAAACCGTAATACCCATCAAAGGGCAAAGTCTGAAATGCCCATGCACTTTCCAATTTCCATCATTAACCATTAAGGCAACTTAAGTAGCTAGAATCATCAATTTTTTCTAAAGGGTACAGTTCGGATACCGTGGGCTTCAGATGCACTAAGCGGGACAAACAGGGGGTACCACAACGGACGACAGCTTACTAAGAGCTAAAGAGCTAATTAATTAACTAAGAGGACTATGTGTCCATAATACCCCACATAAATTGTTAGAATAGTCTTACATCAAGAAAAGGAAAAAATTTAAAATTATTTAATAGATGGTGTTTACTCCACTCATTGTCTTAAAACTTTGAGTTAGATGAATCAATAACTTCAACATGGTATCAGAGACTATTATGAACCGGGTCATGTACCTTGTATTTGTGATCCATGTGACAGTCTAAAATTGGTTTGCACATGAGAGAATATATTAAAATAATCCTATAGCAAAAAGAAGATAAAATTTAAAAGTGTTTAATAGATAGTGTCTACTCCACTCATTACCTTAAAGTTTTGAATTGGATGGCCAATAACTTCAGTAGAAACATGTACCAAGTTGCTAGTAAGAAACTGCATCAGCAACATTATTTAAACAACATGACCTATATTTTATCTGTACAATATGACCTATATTAAGGGTTCTATAATAGATCCACATGTGATCTTTTGGTTGGCTCACACACACCCAACACTAAACAACCGGTTACGGAACAGGGTCCATCGTTTGGGTGGTGTAGAGCTAAGGGACCCTTCTCGATCATCCTCCTCCTTGGAATCTGAGATGATCTCCATTAAAAACTCTCATCATCCTCACTCTGTTTCACCCTTAGGAATCTAAGTCACCTTATTTTACAGCCATATGGCCTATATCCTCAAATGGCTCGACGAGAAGCGATCCAAAGAGAAGAGAAAGGAAATTAGAAGATTTAAATTAAATGTTGTGTTGGATCATTTTTGCGCACCTCAAATTACTAATAGGCAATAAATAGATAAGCAACAACACAGAAAAGAAGAAGGGAGGAAGAAAGAACACACAGATCGACTACCATAGTCTAATAATAATTTACATCCATGGAGTCCATGGTTGCTTTTGTACCATTTTTTTCATAATACAAGAGTGAACAACGATCTAAAGAACTACTAGTTGTCGTTTATTTCTTTTCTCATGTTCTAGAATTCATTTCCCAAAATTACAGTTTATATAACTACTCAAAAACAAACTTCAAAATACCTTCGAACCAGATTGCATCTGACTGGTGTATGGTGTCAAACACTATTGCACTAGATTGCATCGATACTCCTCTTTTTTTTTTCTTTTTTCTTTTTTTGATCAGTGGCACAGTGGATAAGTATGTACAGGTATTTACAAGCGACTAGGGATCGATCCCGAGATATCTTCTAGAGTTGGAGATAATTTCGCACCGGTCAAAAAATCCATCTAATTAGACGAAAATTCTAGGTCCGTCAGATTATCCGGAGAAGTAATCTTACGGATCAGGAAATAAAAATCTCAACAGCACTATAGATTGCATGACTAGAGAGTTTTTAGGCTCCAACCAAGATCGAACTTGAGAGCTCCCTATTGAAAGGCATGTGGTGAACCAACTGCCTTAGACAACTGATTCATCGATACTCCTCTTAAAAATTGGATCCTCCTAAGAGTTGATACCCTGATCTTGGTGTCAATACCACCTTGCGCTAGGACTTGAATCTGCTAGGGTATCAACACCTAGCCCTAGTGTTGAGCCCACTCTATTCTGATTTAGTCTCAAACACTCGAGCGTACCATATGGGAAGGAATCAAGATTCTCTAAAAAGTGTAAGTGAAGATGAGACTCAGTAGGCTCAGGGAGGAGAGTTTTTCAAAACAACTCTATCTTCCTCTTTGCAGTTCCAGCAGTTTGGTTGTTTGAAGTTTATAAAGATGTTGAAATTCATCTTCTTAAAAGAACTCTTAAAACATCTAGATGACTTCTTGAAAAAAAAAATCGAAAGACACTTCCATATATTTCGCCTCCCTCTATTTAATCTAAACATCACTTCTTTCTTAATATTACCAAACGATGAAAACTGACTTTGAACTCGTTTACTGGTAACTCACTTCACAGACTCACCTCTTTGAGGAGAAGTGGCATCATCCTTCAGGTAAGACTTTCGTTTTCCACCTTTTTCTTCAAATTGTTCGTTTGGTAATAAAGAAACGATGGAAAATACAACACGGGATCGAGAAAGAGTACCTATTTTTATATGTGGGGAGGAATAAAAAATTACAATGTGGCAGGGACTACTAGTAGTCCACAAAGAAAAAAAAAAAAAAAATTCCGCAATAGTCGGCTCCCGTGACAACAATCCGAAGTTACTAGAACTGTCCGGTACCGGAGAGACCAAGACAACCACACTATGGGATCTCACGTTAACGGCGTTGCTAGTTACGGACGTACGTGGGATTCGAATCCCCCCGTTCGGTACCGTTGTGCTCCACCCAGGAAGCGGTTATCTTAAAGTGAACCTGCGAAGAAGTCAACTCCAAAGTCCTATATCAAGGGGAAACACTTGCCGCAGCACAGTCAAAATATAAAAAGAATATTTTCTTTTCAAATATATACTATATATTTATACAGGTCAATTTATAATTAGATAATTTTTAAATTTTTAAAAATAAAAATTTATTATTAAGTTCTTTCTATTAAAAATATTTTTTATTATTCAATTCTTAATTTTTTAGATTATCTGATCAGAGAAATTGGACTTTGTTAATGTGTAGTTCGAACTGAGACGGACTTAAGAAAGAAAATCAAATTTTCTTTTCTTATTTTTGACTGTGTTATCTGATTGTGCAACAAGTATTTTCATTAATAAAGTACAGAGTGAGAAGTCTTTAAAAAAAATTTCTCACGTAAAAATTTTCTCATTCCCGATGAAAAGCTTTCGTTAAGAAAAAATTCACCCTCTGCACTTACAAGATCCAGACTCGTTTCCCCTGATAGGTGATTAACAAATTAATGGAGCCACGGAGGAACACCGTACCGCAGCCCCCCACGCTCCCACAGCCCCCGCGCCGCGCGTGTAAGTTTCGGGTTCACATCAACCGGCAGAGACGGTAACAAAACAAACCGGATGGTCGAATTCCGAATGTGCCCATCCCGTGCCGAATACTCCCGTGCCCAACGGAATCGGATTCGGGGCGGACCAGCCGCCATCTTCTTCCCCCGTCCTCTATAAAACGCGCGTCTCGCAACACCCCCGAGCCCCCCATCTCTCCATTTCTTCTTCCTGCTCTCTTCCTTCTTCCTCTTCTTCTTCTCTGTCCCCCTCTCTCTCTCTCTCATATGCTCATATAGAGCTCAGTGCCTTCTTCGCTATCTCTCACTTCTGAGGGGAACACAGTGCACACACGTACGTATATTTATAGAGCAGTGTGTTCTCATAAGAAGCCGAGGGAGGAGGAGAGGTAGCAACTATGGCGAGCGCAGGCTGCACGGCCTTGCTGCTGGGGTCGGGGCCGGGGGGAGGTGCTGCGGCCAACCTGTCGTCGGCAGCTGTTAGCTTCATCTGCGAGCGCTTCGACAATATCTCCTCCCAGTTCGACACCGTCTCGCTGCAGCTGACCGACGCCGCCTCCGCCGTGGACACCACGTACCTGCTCTTCTCCGCCTACCTGGTCTTCGCCATGCAGCTCGGCTTCGCCATGCTGTGCGCGGGCTCCGTGCGGGCCAAGAACACCATGAACATCATGCTCACCAACGTGCTAGACGCCGCCGCCGGGGGGATCTTCTACTACCTCTTCGGCTTCGCCTTCGCCTTCGGCGCCCCCTCCAACGGCTTCATCGGCCGCCACTTCTTTGGGCTTAAGGACGTTCCGGCCCCCGGCTTCGACTACTCCTACTTCCTCTACCAGTGGGCCTTCGCCATCGCCGCCGCCGGCATCACCTCCGGCTCCATCGCCGAGCGCACCCAGTTCGTCGCCTACCTCATCTACTCCGCCTTCCTCACCGGCTTCGTCTACCCTGTCGTCTCCCACTGGTTCTGGTCCGCCGACGGATGGGCCAGCCCCACACGCGCCGACAACCTCCTCTTCAGCACCGGCGCCATCGATTTCGCCGGCTCCGGGGTCGTCCACATGGTCGGCGGCATCGCCGGGCTCTGGGGGGCCCTGATCGAGGGGCCCCGCATCGGCCGCTTCGATCACGCCGGGCGCTCCGTAGCGCTGCGCGGCCACAGCGCCTCCCTCGTCGTGCTCGGCACCTTCCTCCTCTGGTTCGGCTGGTACGGCTTCAACCCCGGCTCCTTCCTCACCATCCTCAAGTCCTACGGCCCGCCCGGCTCCATCAACGGCCAGTGGTCCGCCGTAGGCCGCACCGCCGTCACCACCACCCTCGCCGGCTGTGCCGCCGCCCTCACCACGCTCTTCGGCAAGCGCCTCATCTCCGGCCACTGGAACGTCACCGACGTCTGCAACGGGCTCCTGGGCGGCTTCGCAGCCATCACCTCCGGGTGCTCCGTGGTGGAGCCCTGGGCCGCCATCGTCTGCGGGGTCGTCGCCGCCGGCGTCCTCATCGGCTCCAACAAGCTGGCCGAGAAGCTCAAGTACGACGACCCGCTCGAGGCCGCGCAGCTCCACGGCGGGTGCGGCAGCTGGGGGCTCATCTTCACAGGTCTCTTCGCCAAGGAGAGGTACGTGAACGAGGTGTACCCGGGGAGCCCCGGGCGGCCCTACGGGCTCTTCATGGGCGGCGGCGGCAGTCTTCTGGCGGCACAGATCATCCAGATACTGGTGATCACGGGGTGGGTAAGCGCCACCATGGGACCGCTCTTCCTGCTGCTGCGCAAGTTCGGGCTGCTGCGCATCTCTGCAGAGGACGAGATGGCCGGGATGGACCTCACCAGGCACGGCGGCTTCGCCTACGTCTACCACGACGAGGACTCGCCCAGCCACAACGGCGGCTTCATGCTCAAGTCGGCCGCCGTCCGGGTCGATCCCCGCGAGGCCTCCGCAGGTCAGACGCCGTCAAGCCACCCCTGAGGCGTCTTCCGCTTCCTGCTTTCTCACTTCCTCTACTGATCTCTTCTCCTCAATTAATTTACTGCTTCATTTTGTTATCATATGTACCTATTTACTCCTCCACATGAATGTTAGGATGTGTATGTGTCAGGATGGATGGTGGTGGTGCAGTTTCTAATCTATCAAGTATGCGTCAACATGGGAGGGAAGAAAGAAATGTGGTGTGTAATTAATTGGGAGTAGGAGTCTAGGTCTTTTTTCTTTTTTTTTGCCTTCTTTATTTAAAGGAATGGTTGTGATTGAGGTAAGGGATGTGGATGGGAGGAAAAAAAAAAAAAAGTGATTTTTTTGAACCTCTCAAATGGGTGGAGGTGGAGATTAATAGAGGGAGGACCTCTCATCTCATCTTTTGTCTTGTTGGGTGGTCTTATTAGTGTTGCGTGGTGAATGGTGATGGAGCAGTTGTCCTCTTCGTATGCATGTGAAATCGAAAGCGAGACAATTGGATTTGTCTTCCCTCCCTCCGTTGAGGGCTGCTTGTTTGACGTTGACTTCTCCATGTTTCCTTGAAACTTCTTCTTCTTCTTCTTCTTCCTCCTCCTCCTCTGTATGAAATTTTGAGACCACTGTCATGATGCATGGAGAAGTCTTTGTGGTGAGCTCAGTGGATGGCGATGGGGGCTTCAAGTGTTCTAGATGGGGCAGCTTCCGGGTCAAACACACTGCTGGGAATTGTGGGGCTCAGCCTCCTCCCCCTGTCCTGTGCCACCTACTTGTGGGCAGAGGGGAAGACTAGGGCATGGAGACATGTGAGTGGTCTTCCCCACTTGGCAATGTGAGCTGTAGGCGGCCTCCCTTCATGTATGTGTCATGTGTCGCCAACTAAATTAGGCATACTTGAACTCAGCCTTGCCAGATTTTTAGAATGAGAAGAGATGCGTTTGGACAGGAGTCTAGTAGTACTGAGAGGGGGAGGGCTCAAATATTTGTCAACTTTAAAAATCATGTGAACGGTTTTTCGTAATGTTTGACTTCCCCTCTCTGCTAAACTTCAGTCTAAACCTGTACTCAAAAAATCTCCTCTCTTTTAGAATAGCCCACTGCATTCAATGAAGATATATCAAGAAAGGAGAGAGTGTTATGAAGAGAAGAGAATTGGGACTACCTAAGGCATTCATAACGGTCCATAAATAGTCATCTGTTTAGCTTTGTCTGAATGAATCTGAACATAATGTAAAGAAGAGAGTTGATGAAATAATCTCTCTGAGGAGACATCTTCAATGTCTATCATAAAAATTTCTTTATTGTAGTGAATATCCTTTTTTTTTGGTTAATTCGAACAAAGTCAAAAAATATTAAATAGATGTAATTTTTTTGAAATTTTTGTGTATAACCCTATAAACTACTATATACATGCTCAAAAAGATTGTGGTTATTCTCTTCACATCTGAATATTTTGAACTCTAACTGAATATGCCAAAAAAATGAGATATTTTTACATATATATTCCTCAATTCATCAAAATTTCACATATATATTTGTGGCTTTTAAAGAAATTTAACAGAATCTTTCTAACATATTCGGTTGAAGTTCATAATATTTTAACAATTCTAAAGATGTCAATAGTATTTATAATAACATGCAGAACTCAGAGATATACATACAAACATAATATGTAATTTACAGAAGAACATATAGAAAAAGCCCTAACTTTTTTTATCTTGTTTACGTGCGCTTATGCAATGTGTTCATGATAAGATGTCACATTGGACCTATATGACCCTCTACATGAGAAAAACGACCTTCGCTACACAAATTAACTGCATGTTAGTTGGCATTTCGTACATCATAGTTATGTAGATTGGCGTACTCAGAGGATCTCGTGTCCCTGAAGTCTGAACCGACGACCTTCCATTGATGCCGACGACATCTTAGCACTCAGTTAACTCGCATGGCCGTCGTCAAGTCTGATACGGTCCACTGCCTCGTTACTGTGCACTTGTCATACTTCTCCGTACTAGCCCATGCACTCGCTATCTTCCCTCTGAACCCAAGGGCCCATGAGAAGTCTGTCTCTGTTACGGCTTTGACTAGTCAAGGTCCAGCTACTATACCCGGTCAAACATGGGGAAGAAGAGGGATGGCCCCCTCTTTCTAGGAAGGTTCCCTGAAAGTTGAAACGATACCTATGAAGCCGCCACAGGAAAGCTTTTATTGCATTGGCCTTTTAGAGTCTTTAAGAGTGCGAGTTTCGTCAGTGCAAGGTTGGATGGAAGTCTGGTCGGTACAAAGAGCGACAATTTTTTTACGGGTAAGAGATTGTCTGCTCGTCTCTGTATTGCTGAAGTTCGGTCTAAATATATACTGAAAAGATCTCGTTTCAAGTCTTATAAAGAAGATGGAAAAGTCGTCTGAGAGAGAGAGAGAGAGAGAGAGAGAGAGAGAGAGAGAGAGAGAGAGAGAGAGAGAGAGAGAGAGAGAGAGAGAGAGAGAGAGAGAGAGAGAGAGAGAGAGTCCTCTTAAGTTTATAACTCAATTGGCACATGATGATCTCCCACGGTTAGGGGCATACACCTTCATCAATCCAGATGTGGGTCGTAAAATTTAGATACTTTTACTTGAGAAATATTATAAATACTTTTATTGAACCGTAGCTTCTCCATAACTTGTGCCCTAAAGAAGCCAAAAGGCCTTCGTCAATATTTGAAGAATCGTTGGAGAACAGTTCTATAATGTTTTCTTAGCACCATAAAGTTATACTATTGGGCTCACGTCTCTCTTATTTCCGCCCACCAAGTGGGGATAAATTAATCTTTGGGGCCATCATATCATGGGGGTGCGCGTTTTTATTAATTGATATTAAACTTTAGGATAATTTCGTCCAGGAAAGTATTGATTACACGAGAAAAGTGTAAAAATTAAGTGAAGAATTTAACTTCTTCTAATAAGCGTTTGGGAATTCCTAAGCTTTGCTTATGTTGATGAATGAGTCATACACCATACTTGTTTGGGTCTTTTACATATATACTCCTCAAAAACAACATATTTGCATGTATACTCTCAATTCTCACATATTATCATTAATATTTCTGCAATCTTCAAAATGTTGCATTTTATATCCCTCGATCTAATGGTCTGACATAAATACATTTAAATTTACTAATATTTTGCATATATATATCCCTCAATATACTAAAATCTTACATTTTATATCCCCGATACCTCCAACGATGTCATGATTTATGTAATGTTTTTAACATATTTCGTTGAAATTAACCTAAGTTTGACGGGAGGGACATAAATGAAATATTTTGAAGATTGCAGAGGTATTGATGATTATATGTGAGAATTGGAAGTATACATACAATTACGATATTTTTGAGAGGTATATATACAAAAAACCCTACTTGTTTTCTCCAAACTTTTAGGAGGGTGATTATGGGATTTGCCTTGGCAAGATGGGAACTTGGACAACGAGGGTCCCCAAGCCCAAAAGATTCTTTCTTCTTGCTCCTCGGAAATCATAAAGTAGACCCCCTTTAGCTTAATCGCCATGTGATCTCTGCTCTAGCCAACAGTAGCGATGGGCTTTTAAATATGTTTCTTCTTTGCGAGGTGCACATGCAAACGACTCGTGCAACGTGGTCTCTTCTGATGCGGATCAATCAACGGCAAAGATTGGAACAGGAAGGGTTTTTTTCATGTACACTCCAGAAAACTACCGTATTTATAAAAATGCCCCTAATTCGCGTATATTATATTTTTAACATCTTTGCAAAAATTACAAGTATCTGTGTATCCTTCAGTCACAATGTTTTGAAGTTCAAGTGAATATACCAGAAAGACTGTAAACAAGTAAAATTTTGATGAATTTAACAATTTAGATGTAAACATGTCCGACTTTTTGGTACACTCGGTTTCATGGTATTCGAACGGGAGGGGCATTACAGGTAACCTTGTTGATGATGTCATGAGTACTTATAACAGTCAAAGGTATTCACAGACATATGTTAACTACGGTAATTTATATACATATATACATACATATATATATATATATATACACAAAAATCTCAGACGAGATCGTTTTGATCTCACAAGGACTTCAGTTTTGTCAATAAAATTAAGTGAAACACAACAAATAATGTGTGAAAAAAGGTATAGTGGAGTATTAGCGGATGTAGAAATTTTATCCAGTAGAGTCACTCAGACGTTAAGTTATAAATATGGTTGGGTCAATAGAATCTTTGGCTAGATCATATAGGTTCTTGAGTTAGACTACTCGAGTCTTGGACTAGATCAGTGGGATCTCGAACTAAACTGTTTTAAATTTGGTCAATAAATTTGACAAAATCTAGTGAGATCACAGGATCTCACTGAATGAATACTAGATCCGCCATTACAGTGGAGATTGAAGAACGGAACCAAGAACCCTCCACTGGCAAATTCCCTTCTTATCTCCTCGATGATCTCTTCAAGGAATCGCTCACCTTTCTCTCTCAGCTCGTACGCACCCACTGGTGAATTTTTATTATTCCTCCCAATCTCAAGCAATCTTCTATTCGGGGAATACCCGGCCAGCTTCATCATGTACCCATCAGACACCATGCAAGTTGGACAGGCTGAGCTATTGCACCGTATTTTCTTCAGGAAAAGAAAACGTCGACATTAGTGGCTTTGCCTTCGCTTCGGGGAAAGAATTCTGACTGACCATGACCAATATCTACTACTACTAGTAGTGGCCTTGCCTTTGAGAAAGAGACATGAAACAAAACAAGGGCCAATGCTGGTGCATGCCAAAAGAGATCAGAGCTTTTTTCTTGCAGATATATTACCAAACCAGTCGTTGATCTTTCTTCTCATTCACAGTATGACGTGTTAAATGAGGATCGCCTTTTATATTGAATCCAGATCGCCTCAATGCGTTAGTTTTGATCGAACTCAGTTAGTGCAGTGAGGGGGAGGGTGGGACACGCCGAACTTTTCAACTCGACGGAAAAAATTCTTTTTAAAAATCTGCCCCTCCCCCTCACTGCACTGATTGAGCTCGATCAACCAGTACAATAAGAGAGGAAGTTGAGGGAGTAACCAAAAAAAAATCTCCATTTTCTATGACTACTGCCTCACCGGAGAAGGATATGATTGGTAGTCAAAGTATGCATGCTAGATAAAGAGAGCAAGAGAGGTAGAGAGATCCAGTGGCGGATCTGGCATTAATCTAATGGGGTCTTGGGATCCCACTGGATTTTGTCAAATTCATTGACTCAGTCCAATGCAGTTTAGTTGAAATCCTACTTGACTCAATCTAAGACTCCACTGACCCAACTCAAGATCCTATATGGCCAGTCCAAGATCTCATGATCCAACCATGCTTATGATTAAATATCCGAATGACCCCACTGGACAAATTTTCTGCGTCCGTCACTGGGAGATCAATGGGTTGTTGGAGGATGCAGCCATCTTTGACTTAGATTCCCAGCAAGGAGACAGCTTTCTAGTTTGGATCATGCTCCTCCCATTGGGTACTGGCATTGCAATAAGGGAGACTGGCTCAACCTCGGTGGGCTGTTGGCATACTCTCTTTTACAAATGTTCTTCCTCTTTATATATGCTTACTGATATCTTAGGGAACTTCGTTGTCAAGTAGCCACATTATTGAAGAACATGTCCTTTGGCCGATCTCCAAATTTGACTGTTTGGGACTAACTCTGGGTCATGGCTATCAATGATAAGGTGTTTGACGTCAATTTTATTGAATACATCGGTCTTAATCTTGGAACTCTTTATACAGTCTACGGTTCAATGGCACTCGACTTTTCTTAATTTCATAGAAGAGGTTTCGATTTCAAAATCCGACTTTTAGTAATTGCATAGAAGGAGAGATTTATTCTACAAGTACGTAGAGACTTACATATGAGTATCTTCTGCGCTTATTAGGTCCAAAGAAAATTATTGCTCGAACATGCAGAAAAATCTCCTATTAAAGAGAAAATTTTAATTTAAACGTCGGTGTACGCATACTCTCTCTATTAAAGAAGTTTTCTAAATATTTTTTACAACAAAATAATAATCTTCCATGGTGCTTAATGGAGGGCATATTTTATAAATAAGAATATGACAAACCCTCTCATTAGCAATCACTCTGAGTCCGGTTCTTACTATGGGTCCGTTTGTTTACACATAAAATGGGTCACAGGAAAAGTTTTTCTCGAAAAATATATCACAATCACTTGTTTGGTTATTCGTAAAACTCAAGTCAATGAAAAATTTAATTCGTTGACTTTTTTTTTTCCTGATTTTGACATCTATGAGATAAGACGGAATGCTCTTTTCTAAAAGAGTTGAAAATATTTTAATGAGCACCAAATGACGAATATTTTTTTAATTTTCCTCGTAAATGTATTTTCTTAGAAAATTACTTCCGTCCGATTATATTTTAAGCATAATCAAACGAACCCTAAGTGACTTGGTGCGTCCTTCTTCATCCCTGTGAAGATTTCCCCTCATGAATACCTAGTTTGTTTCCCTCCCTTTGGCAGCTCCTTACTCCCTACTTGGACTTGTCAGCAATACTAATCCCCACCTAGTAGCAGCCCTAGTCTCCTGTGCTGTAGCGCATTGGGACACCCTTCCACTTGAAGCAGGGAGACGAGGATTGAAATTTGAAGGTTTCTCATACTTTGTTTCTATTTTAGGCAGCTGTTTGGTTCGTTTTTGAATTAATTTCTAGTAAGATTAGAACCCTAGCCAGTAGGGTACTGACCACACCCCCTTCCCAAAAAAAACAAAAGAAAAAAAGAAAGCAACCCATAGCGGTCAATCCCCTCTTCTATCAGCCTTTAGGAGAGGGAAAGACTTCCAATAGAGGGTTGGCCTCATACCGGGGGATGTACTTACGATAAGATGATCTCTTAAGATCTGAGATTCTGAAAAGTATATAATTAATGATCAAATCAAACAATTAATAGAAAAACTCAAATGAAAATAGATAATGGAAGAGATGCTACCAGCAGCGAAGCAGTGTTGACTAAAGATGTGATCGGCAATAATTGTTGCAATGCTTTATATTGCTGGAACAAGGCACTGCAGCAGGGTTTTTTTTTTTTTTTTCAAATTTTTTAAGGTCAGGTCTTGCACACTTCATATGTTCATATGGACCGATCTTTGATAAAACAATCTAAAAAATTATAAAAGATTAAAAATTGTGTTCCATTGAATAGTAAAATATATCTTTATTAGGTCGAGTACAATAATATTTTTTAATTTTTGTTAGATTTTTTGATCGGAGATCAACTTGCACAGACAAGTGGAGCATGTGAGGGACGACATTTAAAAAATTAAAAAAAAAAAACTATTATAATGTCCTGCAATGTAGTAGGAGGGCATCACAGTAAATATTACTCAATTGGATAATCTGACTAAGAGAACAACTTACTGCACCTCATAGACGGTAAAATAGGTCAGTTGGAATAACTCCCTTATCCACTCGTGCCACTTGAAAACCCCACATAGTCCCTACCCCCTATTAAGTACATCCCTACGTCAGTCGCGTGTCAACGCATATGGGTAGAGCTGCATTAAAAAGAGAAAAAAAATATTCAATAGACTAATTTTTTAGAGCATTCTGAGGCACTCGAGTGTTCCAAGATACTTTCCAACACCTCAAGATGCTGTGAGGACTTGAGCAGCATGCGCTCGAGTGCTCTAAGATGTGCTCGGACGCTCCAAGATGTTCAGACCATCATGCGCTCAAGAGTTCCAAAATGCACTCAACCGCCTTAAGATACTCTCCAGTGCCCCAACATACTTTTGAAAACTAATATGCCTAGTAACTCTTTTTATGTTTATTAATCAGGCCCTACCTATGTGCAACTGACGCGTGGTTGACGTCGGAATATACTTAGTAGGAGGAGAGGTGCCATGTAAGGTTTCCAGGTGCCGCGAGTGGATATTGGGGCTCAATCCAGCTCACCTTTGTTGCCCCCCTATGCGGTACAGTTGGTATTTTTTATCTGACTAATGGTTTATACTTCAGTAAGAGGACTCAGAACACAGATACATAAAACTAGATACGGATCAACTTGGACGATGAAAAACTAGTTATATTGTCGGTTGATAAATTCGTAATACGTACCAAAAAAATGATAATACGAAGAAACTCATACCTGACAATTTATGTAAAATCATTTAGAATGTTTCGGTACTATATAAATGCTCGATACGTTAATTTTTCCGTGATAGTATCGGATAGCAGCGAGTGATGGAAACTTTATTGAACCCTGGCAATGGATATCGTTTTGAACCACGTATTTTTCAAGTCCATCATGGGCTTAAAGGTGCACCAACCATTTTAAATTGGATGATATGAAGAAAGATTTGTCCACGTCCTACGACTCGTACCTCCACCCCAGGGCATGACAAAGAGGAATATCATTATAATTCGTATCACCTTTTTATAATATTTGTTTAGAGTAATCTAAATATATCATTTACATTAAAAGATGGTGTTTCTATTAATAATCATTTAAATATCTAATCAGATAGCTTCTTCTAAGGTACCAAGATCGGCAGAAGTTATAGCATAGAGATAGCTACATATTTAATCAAATAGCTCCCATTTTGTATATTTATATCTCCATGTTCCTCGTATTACCATGCATATCTGCATGATAAGTAATAGTATTTTTTTTCCCGTAAAAAAAAAAGTAATAGTATTTTAATTATATCTCTCTAGTTCTTGTTTCATCAAACTAAACGAATGTTTCATCGAAAAGGTAATTGAGATGTAAGATATAAGATCCTAGAGGGGTCTAAAGTAGAGTATGAAAAGTTTTAAGGATATATATATATACATAATCATTTTGCTTATATGAGCAGATTAAATAAATACGCATTAGTCCTTTTCCTTCCTGAAACTACAAAAAACTAACGGAAAAGAAAATTGCAAATGATGGTGGGACCGCAGAAGTATATTACGAGAGTCTACATGACAATACAAAGAATATTTGGAATATACCATATAATGTGATAAGTTCCAGGGGTGTATATGTGATTATTCCTATAGTATGGTAGCGTTCCTCACACAACAAATAAAGGGACAACTTTGACAAGATAGCCACATCTTTTGCACTGCCTATAACCACCTTAAGAGGCATGGAATAATGATTAGGACGAGTTTATACAACTAATAAGGGATTTTTACTTTTTTAATCTTCTAACAGTTTTTATATGTCCTTATAATCTTCATATTTGTTTAAATCCTCTTACAATCTTTGAATCATCCTTATAAAATTCCTTCAAACGGACTTTCCTGGAAAGGTTGAAGAATTTTATAAGGACATTTTAAATAATTGTAAGAAGTAATACAGAATATAAAAATTGCAGGAACTTATGAAAATGACGAATGTTTTGCACTGCATATATAACCACCTTAAGAGGTAGGGAATGTTGATTGGGACCAGTTTATGTAAGTAACAGGGGATTTTTTACTTCAGTCCCTATGATCGCACCACACCCGGAGACCAGTCGATTATATAATCTATGGAGGCCCGTCGTGGTTTTATTAATTAGATATATTGGCCTTCAGAGAAACTCTCCCTTTGGTGGGAAATCGGGTTTTACGCGGATTTTGAACCTGGATCTCTTATATACATGTGTAAATACCTGGCCACTGAACCATCCTGACCAAAAAAAAGTACAAAAACGATTATGACAAGGGCTACACATCTTGAAACTTTCAACATGATATTAGTGATTTGCAAATGAAGATTATTTCAGCTTTATGCACCCCCCCCCCCCCCCCAAAAAAAAAAAAAGGAAAAAAGAAAAAAAAAGAATGAGAGAAGAGAGGTGAATACACAAATAAAGTTCTTTTCATAATCTACCTTAGGGAGATTTTGGAAAGGTGACCCAACAATTGAAAGGGAAAAAGAATGGGTTAATGTTTGCAAAGATGAAAATGAACGTTAAACTGCACTACTAACAAAAAGAACTAATAACTCATGCTCAGACCTTGTCCACATTCTCAAGTTTATCCCATGAATTTCTTCAATTTGTCTTTCTTTTTAGTACAAGCGACTAATTGATCTACTATGTCACAGGAGGATAGGTAGGAGCTTGCCCTGCCCTCCCCTTCTGGATGTGTCGCCGGCGGTTCTTCTCCGGCTGGAGACGTCGGTCCTTGTCATGGATTTCAAGTGGGAGGGGGAAGTCCCCACTGGTGGCTCCCCCTCCCTCTCTTCCTTCTCTGTCCTTCTCTTCCTATGTATATTTGCACTCCGTTTGTCTACATTAAATGAAAGGCAGCTCTGTTTATGGACCCAAAAAAAGACCAAGTAATCTGAACAGAAGTAACGCCCTGATTAATACTTAAAGCAGCAGCAAATTGCAGCTATCAAGTCTTTGAAAGCGCTCACAAAAACTAATCTCACAATTTTGGTCAGCACTTCGCTAAAAATCAGAAAACAGGACAATGCTTCAAGTTTCAGCAGCAACTCTCAGCACAACAGTAAAAGCCCAGTCAGGGAGATGGTCAAAATTAGATTTTTTTTTTTTTTTTTTTTGTGGGTAATTTCTTTTACCTAGGTCCCAATCTGTATTTCATGTCCAGACACCCGAATCTCCGATCAAACAATCCAAAAAATTCTAAAAAATAAACCCCAATGAACAAAAAGTGCCCTTAATGCCAAACCCAATAACCATTTTTTTATTTTTCACTAATACTTGCAACAACGCATGTTGCTGCACACATAGGGGTGCAATGTAAAAAAAAAAAAAAAAAATTGTTTTAAGTCAGGTTCATCACGTTTGGCATGCCTTTATCATCCAATCCTCTCATCCGATCCTCTAATTGGAGGACTCAAAAAAAAATTTAAAATCAAAGATCAAACACCAATATGCAGGAAAAAGCATCCATGATGAACCAAACACAATAAAAGGGAACTCATTTTGTATTTTTCAGATTTTTGAGTCGTCCAATCAGAGATCAGATTGTACGAATATATAGGATATAATGGGCCAATTTAAAAAAATAGAAAAAAAAACTATTTTTTCTATTTTTGGGCTGCACCACCATGTGGTGCAACAAGTTTGCTGCACCACATGCGGTGCAGCAAATATTACTCTTGATTTTTTTAAAGATTTTTTTGGGTCACTCGATCATAGATCAAGCTGTATGGACATGTGAAGCATGTTGGTTCCACTTAAAGAAAAACTTCAAAAAGAAATTTTTTTGGCTGCACCATCACCAGGTACTTGTTCACTGGAAACTCAACTGGAAACTAGTAAAGGCAATCCTTCAGTTGGTTCACTGGGGTTGCTCATGAAGAACTCAAGGAATAACATTTTATACATACAACAATAATAAAACTTACACCAGCTCCTAGATTGACAAGGCCTTCGCCTTCGAGATACATGACGGCCTATGTATATATGATGATGACAAAAAATAAAATACTCCAAAATTGTGGCAAAAACTACTGAGTAATGCCCAAAAAGAAACCTTTCAGTTAACCTTCTTCAATTTTCTCTTCTCCTTTCTTCGTTGTTCTCGCTCATCTGCAAAAAGAAAAGTCATTACAAAAGATGAAAAGGATGTCAGGAAGTAGAGCCAGTGAGAGATGAGACCAAAGTGCATACGCTTCTTATCTCGTCTCCTTTTCGTTTTCCACTGCTCTGCCAGTCTTCTTGTTTCTTTACCCTTGTCAGCATTCACACAAATCTGGAAGACAGAAGTATCCAAATGAAAAGAGACTGCAACATACTAAAGAACACACACCTTTTCATAAAAATACTAGTAAGATTCCTTACTCATACTTGTGGGCAAAGCAGCATCAGGAGAATAAGGATGGAGGCAGTTCAAGGGATCAAAAAAAATTTAGTGTTATCCATTTTAGGGGCGCAATTGCAAGGCACTAAATATCATCATTTTTAGATAAGTATTTTAAATTCTACATATTTTTTATTTATATGATGGATTTTGTTTTTCAGTTATACAATTTTTCATCCACTGATCTAGAACTCCACCACATGTGAGAAGAGAGGGAGAAGAGGAAACATGTGAGGAGACGGACAGCCAGTGTCTATGAATCACCACTGCTACTCACCACTGCACATGCTACTACAACTCTACAAGTGTCATCTGCCTTGCACCTATGTACATGTTGTTTTCTTTTTGCCTTTTTTTTGTCCCAACTTCTTCCGCCCCCCAACCCAAAATAAAACAACCCACCCCCCCCCCCCCACCCGTACCAAAATAACCCACCACCACAAATCCTCTGTTCCCCCATCTCCCTTCTTCCTGTTTTTCTTCATCTCTTCTTCCCCTGCAGAGGTGTTTTAATTCCAAATAATGCAACATAGTGATCCTGACACACTCCCAAACAGGAGATCCATGCTTTTGGTTCAAGATCGGATGCTGAAGGTGATGCATAATACTTCCCCGAGCTATGCAATGAAAATGAGAAAAGGGAGGACTCCCCAGAAACCCCTAACTTAATAGTCATATTCAAGCAATTTATACACAGGAATAAATATACTCCATGCAATAAGTGAGAGCAATAGCTCTTAAGGCAAATATTCCCTATTCAAGCCTTATTGCACTGTAAGATGGTATCATTTCTCTCCTTCGGTCCTTCCAAATGCACCATCAAACCACATGAGGAAATATCAGAGGGAGCTGACTTCTATAACACTAACCATTTGTCTCTAATTTATGAAAGTAGGGCTGCATTTCTTCAGTGGAATTGAAAGTCTCTTTAAAATGAGCAATAGAAGACATGGATCCCTAAACTTACTCTGCTAACAGGACATTTGATGAATAAATGATCTCTGTCATCAACACCTAGGCCGCAGAGATATCAAATGATATCACATTCTAAGCACCATCTCCTTCTGTACACATTGGCAACTCTTTTTTTTAACTGTACATGAGCCACATAAATAGTCCGCACCTTGACTGGGGATTTAACTTTCCATATTTCACCAAATTTGACATAGGGAGTTAGATTACCCTTAGACTTACAAAGGAGACAGTAAAGACACCATTATCTTTATTCCAAGTATGACCTTTATTTTTCTACTTGGTATTTGGGACAGCAACAGCCATAATTAATATCATTCTTATTCAAGATGTCAATAGCTGTTTATGCTAAGTGGGATAACATATGGCCTCACGGGTAGAAATGTCTGTTCATAGCAGACAAGGAATTTTTTTATTTACAAAGTAGAAATTCTGCATTTACAGCATCACGGGTAATAATTAACACTTGCTAGAGTGGGATAACATACCTCTCGACCAGAACTACGAAGTGCTTGAAGTGGCTCCACACAATCCTGACCAACAACCACAAATCTTGACCTTTTGTTATCCCTGGACCCCATAGTTTCAGCTTGTTTATGCTTTGACAGCTCTTCTAGCTGCCGCTGAAGGAGGAGTGACAGGCCAGCCTGTAAATGAAATGGATCACAGTTGATGAACACATGAAGCACTCTTTCTGATGGATGAATTAGTATATGTAAAAGGAAGAACCCAAAATCACATAAAAACGTAATTCAACAGGGATGGAAGAAAAATCCAAGATCCCTGAAACATTCCAAGATTCTAATAATCGTTTCAAAATCACTCTTTTTGTTGACAAGGACTGTTTCAACCTATTTACAAAAAGTTTTGTGATGTTTGGAAATATAAATGAAGAAAGACATTTGCAACATTCGAAACGAACAAGAAAATGTAGGTTCCTGCATTTTCGACAACAGCCTCACAATCATTAGTTCAACAACAGAAGATTGTTAGATAAAGCATCCTCAGAAAATAATTGTGCAATCATCATTTCTATAAAAGAATCAGGTTGACTCCCAACACAAATTCAAGCATGGCTTGCAACATCCACTCCAACCACATTATTGTTTCAGGGCATTTCCACAGCCTCGGATATCACTAGCTGCTTAAGTTAGCATTATATATGCTATGCCAACCCACCCCCCCTACTGAAGAAGATCTTTGAGGAAAATTTACACACTCGTCACATCGCTATGTACATACATGACCTTCCCAACATCCACCCCCCAAGGATCAAGACACCTTGCCAAATGACCAATGCATTAATCTGACATATCAGTGGGAAAGAAGGTATGGCGCTTCTGCAAATACAATTTGGGACAGACATGAGACTTATTTTGAGAGTCCTAGAAAGTGCAACAACTAGATTGCATTACAAGATAGAGAAAAACATGGCAGTGCAGAAAAAAAGCACGTTTAAAGAAGCTGACGTGAAGAGGATCAGTGAGGACCAGATGAAGTTACCACAGAAATTTGAAGGATCTTAGGCCAGCCAGCTCACACCATAGCCTTCGCATAAAAAAAAAGTGTTCCAACTAACCTTACAGAAGAAAAAATAAAAAGAATGTTCCAACTAAAGGGACGTCAAGTTTATCATCCAAAAAAAAGAGATGTCAAGCTTATGAACCATACCCTGAATTTGTGAGAAGGAGACTTGGAAGAGAGAATAAAAACGTACCCTAAAATGGCAAATAATTTGATTGGGTTTATGAGAAGATGTTCAACAGCAAAAGTTATAACTATGGAAATGGAGAGTTTTTTGTAGAAAGAATAACAGGGTAAGGTATTTATTGATTTGGAGAAGTTCATGATAGAGTACCAAGGGAAATCATTTGGTGAGAAGCCTGCAGAGGAACAGATAAGCTAACAGGTATACTGAGATTATAAGAGAGATGAATGAAGGTGCTGAGACAAGCAAATAGTGAGATAAGTACATAGAGAAGGGAAAAAAAAATCCAATGACCATGGGACTACACCATGCTGACGTGCGCGGCGGGGGGGGGGGGGGGCTTTCACATGGCCCCCATTATACCCACTAGCATCGTGGTGCCTCCTTCCTGTAGTCTATGGGCATCATGACCTAGCTCCAATCACCATTCTAGCATCGTAAGGGCTCCTCCATCTCATTTGTCGGCCCAACTTAATGCTGGTGATGCACAGCCAGTGCCAACAAAGGAGAGTAGGTGAGAAAGAAAGGGTTAGGAGAGGGAAGATGAAAATCAGTAGGAATGAGGGAGAGATGTCTTTCCCACAAAATCACCTTTTCCTCCCCTAGAAGCAAGGAACGCAAACTCAGGGATCGAACTCAAATCAGTTGCATGCTATTATAACTCGACCTTCGTCCGGTAATAAACGCCAAATGACATTCTTCGTCACATGGAAGACTTCTTAGGCAATTTTTGATATCTTGAGTTAAAGAAATGACCTGCAAGTTTATTATTAGTAAGTAATTGTCAAAAAAAAAAATGGTGTTCATTGAGGAATATGTTAGAAAGTAGAAAGTGATTACATGATGCATGCAAATCATGGTGAAGTGTCTTGTCGTATTTTCTATATATGATTTTCCACCACTTTGTAAAGTCGCTTTTTTTTTGCCTTGACAATGTCTTCCTTCGCACGATCCATTACCTCATACACGTAACTCATTGTAGCCTTCTTGTCACCATCCTGAGGATATGTACAAGAGGCTCTACCACACTAAGTATCATCTTAATGTTCTTCTAGAACAATCCATCTTCGATTAGCTCCTCCAATTGCTTCCCCTTATCCCTAAATGATTGGTTTACATGCCTTGCCATCCAATCATCTCATCTCTTCCTTGAAATCATTGCCATCAAATCACGCTTTTGAGATTGCAGACTTTTCAAGCAAATGAAAGTAGAAGCGAAACAAGTTACCCCAAGACGTAGTAACTCCCTCTAGTTAGTGCGCTCGCACATCAATGTAAGCACATAATTGTTGTAGATGTAAGAGGTGATGAATCAGCCGACTTCACCATCTCCTCCACCATTCAATCCTTGTCGACGTCCTCTAGCATCAAATCTAGAGAGTGGGCAGAGCATGGTACCCAATATAGGTGTTGCCGCTTCTCCATCAACGTTCGACTGACGGATTTATAGGCAGCTGTGTTGTCCATGACAATGCCTAATTTGCAACTAGCCGTTAGGCTACGGATCGGCCGGTCCTGCCCGAATCGGCCAGTCCCGCCAAATTCGGCCGGTTGGGGCTCGGGATCAAATCGGTTTGGCCGAAAATCGATCGAATCGGCCGATTCGATCCGCGCCGATTCTGCCTTCCTTGCCGAAAAGCTACCTTTCCCTAGATCTTTTACAGAATTGGAAGGAGACAAGGTTTAGACTAGCTCTTTTGCAAGCCTATGCTTTTCAGTTACTTGGGAATGCCTTGCAGGTGTTCCAAACCAGTCATTCTAACACTAGATGCTCCACAAATTGAAGATGAGATGACTACATTTGAGATGATCTGAATATACTAGATGGGGAACTAGTAAACAAAAGGACACTTGTTCATGTGGAAGATTAAACGACTTGATAGATGTGGTAGTGCAAAGGTGGTCTTTTTGTGAAAGTGGATAATACCACAAGTGTATTAAAACAAAAGATGATTACAAAAGGATGGGGATATACAAATATAGTAAGTACAGATTGGTCAAAGCAGATTTGAAATAACTGTCAATATTCGAATAGAAAACTTTCAATTATGGATGGGTAAAGGGTATTGAGATTGACCTTACTATTTTCCTTTTTCCTTTGAAGGTGGACGATACAGCAGCTTATTAATGGGAAAAAGATTATTGTCTTAATTCGTTTTGCCTTCCTCATCTTTTTCCTTTTATTTGGCATTCTCCCTTTAAATCTCCATCATGACTTTTTCTCTCTCCCCATTTACCTCAAGAAAGCATCCTTGTTTTCTTACTTATGTTCGCCTTTTAAACATAATCGTTTTTCTTGTGATTAACCTTCATACAAATCAATAGCTCTGACTCTACTCACCAACCAGCATCAGCTATGATTTTAAGTAATAACAGGACATTTCCCCCAAACTTGCCACTTGGTTGCTACCAAGTTTGACTGACAGGTCAGCATAGCGACAGTTGGTCCAAAACTTCTGTCCAATAGGATGATTGCTTTCAATTGATACAAAATACCATTGGTTAGATGTGACAAAGAATTAAAAACATGATCATGGAATGCCATCTCATGAGAATCCTGCAAGATTCTCGGTCTTGGGGACCTCCCATGAACCAAGACAGCTTACGAGGGTGGAGGGAGATAGAGGTGGGCTCCGAGGGTCTCGAGGTGTCTCAAGATGAATGAGGCTGGTTCACAGAGGCTCTTGTAACCCTTCGTCGAAGTCCCCCAGGTCTCACGGACCCTTCCTTTGGAGGAAATGAGTGGAATGAGACCCTAGCCACTGTCCCTGCCGGCTGCTGCTGCTCCTGCCCTGCTAAATGTGCTCCGCTGCTGCTCTGCCCAGCTCGTGCACCGCTGCTGCTCTACCCAGCTCGTGCACCGCTGCTGCTGTTGCTCATGTCCTGCTTCTCGTGCAGCGGCTGCTCCACTCACCATCTGCTCCACAGCGTTAGGCATCCGGCAGTGGCCACCAAAGGTGACCAGCCTACCTGCAGGCCTGCATGCTCTCCATCTGCAACCCCAACTATTTTTTTAAGTTTTTGTTAAATCTTTTTTATTTTCCACAATAGTTTGTTCAAGTAATTTAGAACTCCTTTTTATTTTCAATTTTTTGAGCAAATTTTAGCAGTTCTTTAAAGCTGTTTTTTTAGCAGTCTTCTTAGCACTTTCTTCCGTTTTCTTTTTTAAGAACAATTTTGGTCAGTTTATATCAGTGTTTTTACCTTGTTCTGTTTTCTTTTTTAAGCATAATTTTGGTTACTTTATTTTGAGCATAATTTTTAACTCTTCTAGTGGATCATTTTTATTTAGGAATGAAGTATACTTTTTAACTCTTTTTTATTTTCAATTTTTTTAGCTAATTTTTAGCAGTTTTTTAGTACTTTTGTTGTACGGCAGACATAAACTTGTAGTTTATATATATACAGGGGCAGATATAACGTGCCTCGAAGCGCATCTAACTTAGATAAACCCCACCCCAAAACCCCCCATCCCGATTTCAGAAAAAAAAAATCACCAAAAATTTTACAATAGTCAAATATCCCCATCTAGGTTGTTTCTCGCCCCTTTGGATTTAATTTTCACCAAATCGAAAAACTTAACCATAGCCATCCAAGCAAATGTGTCGTTGTTTAGGGATCAAAACTAAAACCCCAGGAGATGGGATCATGGTTGGTAGTATCACCTTGGTCTGATACTATATCTGTAAACAGTATCGGCCGATAATGGGCCGGTACCGGCCCAATATACGTATCGGTATCGATACCCTCCGATACTGGTACCAATACCGGTACTGCCATCCATGGATGGGATCAACCCTAAAGGCTAATCTAACAAATTTCCTATTTTTTGACTGTTTCTCTAGCATTTTTTTTTTAAGATAGCAAAAGCCATTTTTATTTATTGATAATAATAAAAAAGTACATAGACAGAAAATAGAAATTCAATATATGTCCACTAAGATAGTAGACATTACAGAAAACTCAGGGCCCTCACAACCAAAAAAAAAAAAACAATAAGAGTAGAATCTTTCTTCACAAACTAACCCTCAGATAAAGACAAATTTCCATTGTACAATTTTTGAAATAATGATAGTCTGAAATCTTATCCCCATGTCTTCTGAAATTTCATTCTTGTAAGTAATAAATGCAGTTCCTAATAATCCATGCTAGACAAGAAACTAGTTGTTGAAAATCCTAGAATTTCTCTCCCTCCAGATGGCACATTGCATAGCTGATAACAGACGTTCCCATAACTTTTGTTCCTGCTGATATGGACACAGTTGATTCCAGGTAGAAAATAGGTTGTCAACCGAGTCAAAACAGCCTTGATTTATGCCTAGAATTTTGAAAAAGACCTTCCAAATAACATCCACAATACCACAATTAATGAAAAGATGGTCCACAATCTCTATAAACATCCCACAGAATGAACAGAATCTTTTGTTTGGGGTTAAAAACTTAAGTTTATCCCCTGTAGGTAATCTACCCCAAGCCACTTTCCACATAAAAATTCTGATCTTTATAAGAAGGAATTTATTCCAAACTTGAGAAGCCCAACTAACCTTGACTCCTCCTGAGTTGATAAGCTTAACTGCAAAACTGACAGAAAACCTGCCTTTTGGATCCCATCTCCAACACTTGTTGTCTTTCCTCTCATTTAATCCAAGGAAACCATGAAGTAGCTGGTTGAGCTGAAAAAATTCCCTCTATTCTTCCACAATGAAGTTTCTAAAGAATTTAAAATCCCAAAACCTCCCTTGAAATGAAGAAATCTGGATCTCACTGATATTTGAACTCTTGTTAGCCGAAATGTTGTATAGATTAGGAAATCTATTCTTCAAAGCTCTTCCCTCTTTCCAAACATCTTCCCAGAATTTTACACTTAGACCATCACCCACAGTTATAGAAGTGGAATAATTATAAAGATCTAAATTCTGCAAAATATTCTTCCACACATTTGACACTGTACCTCTGAGCTGAAAACTACCAATCCATACTTCATTATGTACAAAATATTTGTTTTGGATAATTCTTGCCCCAATGGACTAATCATCCCTCTCTACCCTCCACATCCATTTTACCAGAAATGCTTGATTGATATTTTGAATGGATATTCTCCTCCTTACTATATATTTCTGCAAAGAAATTTTCATCCTATATGATGACATCTCTTCACTTCCGGATTTTTACTTTTTCAAAAGAAAGCTGCTCTAATTGCCTCCAATTTCTTGCAAATTGTTTTAAGAATAGCAAAGATACATAAATAATAATTAGCCAAAGTAAATTGCACTGATTTGGATAAAATCAGTTTCCCCCCTACTGAAAGAAGGGATCCTTTCCATCCTTGCAGCTTTAATTCAAACCTCTTGACCAAAGGATTCCAATCTGAGCATTTTAGCTTCCTATCAGATAGAGGAAGTCCGAGATATGTAATAAGGAAAGAAACAAACCAAACATTAATCAAATTTGATATCATTGCCTTCTTATCCTCTGAAACATTAACTCCCACCATTTCACTCTTTGAGAAGTTGATTTTGAGCCCAGTTACAGCTTTAAGGATTTTCAGCAAAATCTTCAAATTGACAATCTTTTCTTCCTTCGTAGATGAAAACAAAATTGTGTCGTCTACATACTGAAGGTGAGAAATCTCATCTTCATCCTTCTAACCTTGATACCTTCAATAATATGACATTCCCTTACTCTATTCCACTGGTACTCATGACCTGGCCCACCATAATAAATAGAAGTGGTGATAAAAGATCACCTTGCCGCAGTCCACGCAAGCTACCAAAATAACCATATGGAGTTCCATTAATTAAAATGGAGAATTTTGTTGTCCCAATGCAGCTTGCTATCCAGTCTACCCATTTTCTTTTAAAACCCATCAACTGCATTACCCTAAATAAACACTTCCAATCTATTCCGTCATAGGCCTTTTCGAAATCAATCTTATATACAACACATTCTTTGTTTCTACTCCTTTGATCATGTATACACTCATATGCTGCCATGAAATTATCAAGAATGTATTTACCCTAAATAAAAGCTGCTTGATTGGAGTCTATCACATTCCCGATCACATATTTGAGTCTAATAGCCAAAACTTTTGTGATGATCTTGTAACTTCCATTTAGCAAACTAATAGGCCTGAAGTCACCTAACCCTTCTTGCACTTTCCTTCTTTGGAATAAGAACTATAAATATAGAATTAAGGCACTTTATCTTCCAAGGCCTCCTTTCAAATTCTTTAAACAGCTGCCATAATATCTACCTTAATGACTTCCCAAAAATGCTGGTAGAATCCCATTGAAAACCCGTCTGGTCCCGGAGACTTATGAACATCCATGTTGAAAACTACATCTTTAATTCCATTTCGGAGAAAGGTCTAATCAGGTTATCAGCCTCATGTTCTGAAATCTATTTGAACAAATTGATTCTGATCCATGGTCTCCATTCCTCCTCTTCTTTGAACAATTCCTCAAAATACTTAACTGCAGTTGTCCCCTTTTCTTGTTCCTCATGAATATTTTGGTTATCAACCTTCAAATATTCTATCAAATTTCTTCTCTTTTTCCCCCTTGCCATCGCATAAAAATATGAAGTATTTTTGTCTCCCTCCTTTAACCGAAGTTCCTTAACTCTTTGCTTCCACTTAATTTCTTCCTTTAGAGACCAATCAAGATATTTCTATTTTTTGTACTCCCACAATAGAAAATCTCTCTTAGATAGCAAATTTTGATTAAACTTAGTCTGAAAATCTTCAATCTCTCTGAGTAAATCTTTGTGTACCCTAGTTGCTGCTCCAAAGGTGCTCTCACTCCATGTTCTCATTTTATCTTTCAGCCATTTGAGTTTCAAAGCCAAATTATAGCAAGCATTAGATTGTATAGGGGCTTCCTTCCACCAAGAAGATACTAGGTCAAAAAAGCCTTCATGTTTCATCCATGCCAACTCAAATCTGAATAATCTGCTACTATTCCTCTTATTATCTTCAACTGAAATTAATAGAGGAGTATGATCAGATAAAACTCTAGGCAGCCCTCTCAAGGAAAATCTCCTAAACTTTTGTTGCCACTCTAGATTGATGAAGAATCCATCAATTTTTTACTTGGTCCTAGCATTGGACCAAGTAAAATGCACTATTGTGGAGTTTACTTCAATAAGGTTACGTGCATTTACCCATTCTCCAAACATATCCATCTCTGAATTCCATTCTAACTGATTCTCTCTTTCTCCAGGGAACCTAACAGCATTAAAATCCCCCCCCCCCCCTACACACCATGCTTCTGCACTTGCTGTCTGCAAATTCTTTAATTCATTAAAGAACTCTATTTTCTCTTGTATATTCTGAGGCCCATACACACCTATAAATGTCCATAGGATATTGTTCTTTTTTAATATAAGATCAACTGATATACTGAAGACACCCATTCTAGTATTGCACCATTGAAGAACATCTTGATCCCAAAGTAATAATATTCCCCCACTCAGACCATCAACCAGTTTTGATGCCCATCCACTGAGTTTGTTAGCACCTATACTCTTAATCATATCTTCATCTTTTTCTGCACCCTTGGTTTCTTGTAAACATATAAGCTGAACATTATTTAAGTGTATCAATGATCTGACTTCCCTTCCTTTCGTACTGCCATTCAATCATCTAACATTCCAACTGACTACATTCATGGATAAATAACATTTTTACCCTTTTCACAGCCTTTCCTAGGCCTTAGTCCTTCAAATTGCACATTCTTTTGAAGAAACGAAAGCTCTCTTGTGCCAATTTTTATACCGTTGCCATTCCCTTTTCTACTAGACCTTGTTGCAAGGTTCAGGTCCCTTCGGATCTTTCTCAAAAAAAAATTCTAACCACTTCCTCTTTGCCGGAAAAAGAAATACCAACCAGGCCACCAATGTTCTTAATAATATCATCTGACCACTCCCCATTATCCCCAGGATTAAAAACCGCAAGGGATAGACAATCTTCATCAGGATCCACTCCTGCCACCATTATAGCCTTTCTATCTTCAATACCTCCAACCTGATCGTGCCTCTGAAGCTTAAACTCCTCCGTTTGGAACTGTATAATTGCTTGATGATGATATGTTACTAACACTACCTCAACCATATTCCGACCCTTCTCCCTCATAGACCCAGAAGGAATGCTCCACAGACCCTGGCTAATAACACCATTCCCATAATCCGCAGGACCGGCCGGAAAAAACTGCACAAAAACTGAATCGCTTCCAATCGTAACCCCCGTCTTAGCTTGGAAAGGTCCAGTCGCGGCGGGGCAGGGAAGGGGAAGGGAAAGTTGAAAACATGCCCCCGTTCTCGAAGATGCTTGCTCCCAAAACCTCCCGTCTATCCACAAACCAGACATGTTCCTATTGGGCGAAGAAGAAAGGTCTGACTGGATCCTTATCGGTTTAGACAAACCCGATACGAACCCAAAAGCAGACCCGTATAACTTACCCGATACAAAAGAAACATTGTCACGCGGCGACTTACCCGCTAACATACCCGAACCTCTTCATCTTCCTTACCCGATAAAACAAAATTGCCCGCCGATTTCCTCCTCCAATCGGCGTCGTCCTCCATTGTTTGAAATCTGATTTCTTTCCCGCTCCACCCTGCCACCCTCGCCTCGAGCACAGCCACATCCTCGAGCAGGCTGCCAATCTCCCCCGATACCCCAGAATGTTCATCATTAGGCGTACCCTTCAGGAAGAGCAATAAATGATCTGCGGCAGTCTGTTTCCCCGAGTTGTCTTCTCTAAGCGGCCGAGTCTGAGAATCCCCACTCGAAAGAATGGTCTGAGTCAAACCCGACTTTGGCTTCTTCCCTAACAATTCCAGGGTTCTGGCTTCTTCTTGAACTGATAGTGCATCTCCCCTGTTTTGGCCACCTTTCCCTGATCTCCACTAAGGTCATTGCAGCAAACCTTCTCCATAGCCACAGTTTCTATGCTTCCCCTGTACTGATCAGTTGACATCTCAGAAGCATCTCGGGTTGCTAGGATCCCTGAAATAGCTTCACCTAAAAATTCTTTTGATACCAATGAGGCTCCTCTCACATTCTTGTACTTCTTATATTCTGCCATGACCTCCACCCAAGACCATTCTGAGGATTTCTGAACTGGAGAAGAAAGAACAGTCCATTATCTTCGATTTCTGGCAAAACATCCACCCAGAAGACTATCCCTTCCACCACAATTTTGACCCTCGAAGGGACAGTCAACAGGCAGTCAACTTCGGCCAAAACTCTAGCAAATTTGAATTGCTTCCCTTCCAGTGAGCTCACATCGACTCTTCTGAGGATACCAAATATTGATACAATGGATTGAAAAACTGTTGCATTCCACAGGTGCAAAGGAATGCCCATCAGCCTAACCCAGATCAGTTTCCCCTGTTGTGTTGGGACCGTCGCCACCTCCTAACTCCACTGAGAGCAACTGAACTTCATCACCCCCAATTGTATCTCCTTGATGGTTGAGATCTCTTTCTTCCAATCAAAGTCTTCAGCAGTAACCAGAAAAGCATTCAACGGTAATTCCTTGCACCACCATTCCTTCACCTCAGGCCAACGGCGATGAAGATGGTGACGCAAATTATTGGCAGAGATTTCAGCACCAGCAATGCCATAGCCTTCTTCAACCAGCGAGAAGACCAGACAACCGTCCAAGAATTTCTTAGCTTCTATGGCCTCCTGTGAACAAGGAATTACCATAGTTGCTAGTTCCAGCTGGTTACTCCGAAGAAGCACCATAGGAGAGGACTCCAAATCCTTCTCAACAGATCTGGCTGCAGCTACCTGATGTGAAATGGCCTGAATTCCGATCCCCTGTCCAGGATTCTTCATCCTACAAAATTTTCTTCTATGTCCTCCCCACAATCTAGGCACCTGATCTTAGCCTTACAAACATACGCCCAGTGGCCTCTACTATGACACCTAATGCAAACATCTTTCTCCACCGGTAAGGTTGTAGAAGATTTCTGCACCGGCTTCTCCCTCCTCCCTCTAACCTGAGTCCAAACTTCCTCTTCTCCGTTCTCCCTCCTCTCCTCTCTCTGCTCACCGCTCACCATCTCTCCGTGTAATGTTTGATCTATGAGGGATCTTTCTCCAGCATTTTTAAATGTTGATTTTTAATATTTGCCCGATCAGATGACTCCGGTTGATCGTCAAGATTGGACAGTGAAAATTAAAGCTCTGGTGATAAGATCAATCCTAAGGGGCCTATTTGAATATTTAAAAGTTTATGACAATTCTTATTTTTTAAAACCACGGGGAGGGTAGGTTTTCGGGTGGGGGTGCATCAAATTAGATGCGCCCTGGGGCACATCTATCAATCTATATCTATATATATGTATATATATAGAGAGAGAGAGAGAGAAGGGGGGTGGAACATTCCCGAAGATGCATCTGAGATAGATGTGCCCCACCTTTTGGGGGTTAAACCTCTTAATTGATAATGAAAATTAAAACCCTAAGGGATCAGAACAATCCTAGGGGTTGATTGGAGTAATTTATATTTTTTATTTTTTTGTAATTTTTTTTTTAAAATACTTTTTACGCGCACATGATTGTGCGGCTACAATTGAGTTTCACAATCGGAAGGTGAAAGTTACCCCAAGGAATGGAAACAACTTTAAAAAATTTATTTTTTAGCATGTGGATGAGGGAGATTTTGCCCTTAGTGCATCTATGTTAGACACGCCTAGGGGTGCGTTTGATTCTTTCCCATACATACGTATATTTTACGAATATATTAGGGGGCAGGATGCATCTAAGATAGACGTGCGCTGCTCTTTGGGGTTTAAACCCCCTAACACGTGATGAAAACGAAAACTCCAAAGGATGGGAACAATCTGAGGGGCTGATTGGAGTAATTTCATATTTTAATTTTTTGTAATTTTTTAAAAAATATATTTTACATGCACATGATCGGATGGCTACAATTGAGTTCCACAATCGAAGGGTGAAAGTTACCCCCAAGGAATGGAAGCAACCCTAGCGGTTGATTAAATATCTAATTTTTTTATGATTTTTATTTTTTTAGCATGGGGTGAGGGAAATTCTGCCCCTGGTGCATCTATGTTAGATGCCCAGGGGTGCATTTGATCTTTTCCAATATTTACATGTATTTTTACATTATCCTGATCTCCCAAGATTTTGTCGAGATCTCTTCTCTCCTCCCCGCTGAGACAAAACAGATATCTGATATGGAAAACCTTGAATGTGATACATCATTTGATCCACGAAAAGCACAATTTGGCTCAATCTTGGTTTCAGATGGCAAGATGCTTAGCCGTGTCAAATCTATGTTGTTGCCTACGTTCAGCAGCTACAGAGCAGTCTTTCGAGTTCGGATTAGGGTGTTCATAAATAGAAGAAAAGACAATAGCATTGAGTGAATGAAACTCGGAAGTTGTCACATTGAAACCTCATTTTAAATCCTCTAACCAGCTCAAATGTATGCTTCATAATAAAAAGAGCTAGAAGAAAGACAACTGTTTTAAGATAACCTATCAAAACAATAGCCACTCAAAAAAGGGTAAAATGAACACCCCGAATGGAGAAGAAATTGTAGACGTGGAAAATTGCACAACATCCCAGAGAAAACAAAAAGAAGCATAACTTACCCCTGCCAGAAATCGACGAGAAAGTGTTCTCGGTTGGAGTGGCTTGGCCAAGTGTGAATTCAACTCCTGCATATAAATGCATTGACAGTTAATTTTTCTGCTATATACTCGCTTTGAACCAAACATTTTAAGAGGTAAGATGTTATTTCCATTTACAACCAAAAGAAATATAATTAGAGGATAACCTCTTGCAACTTCTTTAAATGAAGAGAGCTGATTTTCTTCTGCTTATTGCTCTGCACTCTTTCTTCCTCACTACCGCTCTCTTCTGCTATTAACTCCATAGACTCGGCATTCCTCTCAAACCAGTTCTTAGTCACATTCTCCTGATCAAACATATCAAAACTGCACATGTCAGGAAGTGCCTTAAGAATTCTATCTCAAAAGATGCACAAAATGATATGATAGATGAAAATTACCCATGAAGACACAGAAGCATTCAAGAACACAGTATCATGAAAGTTGCTAGTACCAAGAGAAATCAAAATTCAGGAAATGTATTAGCCCGATTGCATGGGCACACATAAGCCACGAACTGCTGCTGTTTCAGAAGAATAGGCATGGCCGCTGGCATTCAGTAAAAGAATGTCTCATGCAAATCAAAGTGGCTGCACAAACCCTTGACTTTGAAATTATGGACTTCTTAACTTGTTTTAATTCAATGGTGTCATCAGACATGGGGAATAAGACGATGCACTAAGGGAAAATGTTAGAAGATTAGTGGGATGAGGCTAGAGCCTCCCCTATGTGGTAAATGGTCCAAATCAAAGCAATCATATCTGACCCTCCAGCTACTCTTCACAGTATTTAGAATACCCAAGGGGATTGAGAGAGATGGCTGCCTTTCAGATACAGAGACCGCAAGCTGGTTGCCATTGTGTGGGATGCCAAATATGGGTGGTTTTTTATCTCTATTTTGATTTATTGGACCAGAGAGCCCAAGCTCCTGAACTTTATAATGTGAAGACTCTATTGAGAAATTAGCATTAGAAGTGTCGCACAAAAATATGTGTTAACATGAAGAAATTTCACACATAAAGCACACATATTCAACATGTCATGCAAATACTTTCTTATCCATGATGACAAGATATTCAGAAAACTTAACATATCTAGCAAACCATGGAATAAGTCACAACATAGTCCTTAAATAAACATGGGATTCCATAACGGATAGTATTGATTCCCCTAGCCATTATGCTTTGCACATAGGATTCCACGAGAACAAAGTAATGAATCCCCTCGCCATGATGCTTCGCACAACTTCATATATGCCATCACTAACGAACAAGTGGCATCATTGGCCATAAATGACCTCCTTGTAAAGAACAACTTTTCACATGAACTTCATATATGTCATCACTAATGAACAAGAAGTGGCATCACTGACCAGAAATGACCTGCTTGTAAAGATCAACGTTTCACAGGAACACAAATTTATTTAATTTAAGAGCAGTTAAAAAAGGGAATCAGCACTGGTCCTTCTTCAAAATCCTTGATTAATCTAAGTTTCAAATCACAATCTGTGTTTAAGAATAGAGCCACATAATGTTGATGCAAAGATGAAAGGCATACATATACTTCTCTCAATTGCAGCAAGGAAAAGCTGAATCTTACCTGGGAGCTCTTCCGCAAGATCTTGTCTATTTGACGTGCAAGAGACAATCGTTTCATTACCTCTGGCATGTAGGAATCTACGACAGGAAACTGCATAAGACTTTCCTGCACATATAAAATTTGTGACTGCATGATATCCAGTAATTATTTGTAACTAGCATACTACGCATTGCTAGTCAGGTGACTATAGTTTTGTATTGTGATCTTTGTTTTCTTGTTTTTGTTTTCTAATTAAACAAAAGCCAAACCAAGATCCATCCAAATATCAGATGCAGGATAGAGCCTTGTGCACATCGGGAAAAGGAATCTCATTTAACCTTATGTGCTAACCACCAAAGATTAGCACTATGTTAATGGCAAAAAGAAACACAATTATTCGCGAGTACTCGTACTCATTCTGCCATGTTTTCCTGCAACCTGAAAATTTCATATCACCATCAGTGTGCGTACACCCATCAGAAAAGCATATACCTCCCATGCCAACCAACCAGCCTTGACTAGGTTTCAGCATAATATAGGGAGGTTTAATTTCTGGGCTCTAATCCAACACCAAATTGATGGGTCAAACTATGTTGATAATGAAGACAGCCACAGAAAAGCAGAATATGAATGTGAGGCACATCTGATGCAGCGCTTTTCCTTTGGTCATGTAGCTGTATCGTGTGGATTGTTTTTCTGGCTAAAGGGTGGAGGAGGCAAATGTCAATGGAATATATATGTTCTGCAATGGTCAAACGGTGGCACACACCACCGGCAGCATGTCGAAGTCCCTCAGGTTTTTCTTGGTATTGATGGAGGAAGAAATATGGTTAAAGCAAAGTTTAATAACAGTTTGAAGCGCACATACACTGCATGGCAAAAAATAGTAATTGGTTGAAAGGCTACCCCCTATCCACTTTGAAGAAGAAAAAAAGAAGATGAAAAAGTTCTTGGGCAGATGTGCCCAGATCAGACTGGCCCAGGCAATCCAGCCAAGGATGAGCACAGAAGAAGGGACTGTGCTCCTGCAAGTGGGATGAGGGTCAAGATGGGGAAGGCTGTAAAGTACACATAAGGTTAGGGGGGGGGGGGGGGGGTGTAAAAGTATATAAAGACCTTATAAAATCATGTATACATATTATATATATAATAAAATTGTAAATATTGCCCAGATAAGAACAGCTCAGTTTGGGATCGGACACTCCAAGTTGGCCCATGATTGGACAGTCCACCCTTTGGATCCTTGATCTTGACCTTCCACTCTATTATAAGAGCATCGAATGCCAAAAACACTTATTTGAGGATACGCTAGTGGTACGGAAATGCACCCACTATCCTCTGAGTAAAATTAATACCTTTTTTGAGCATGGATGGTACCACTTATATTATAAAGATGAGAAAGAAGTACATGTACAAAAGAAAAGGGGAAACAACAAAATTCTCCCCTGTACAAACACCAAGAAGGGCCAATCCCCACTCACCTCTCCTCCAGAAGACAAAATAAGGAGGAGTTACAAGAATCCATATTACAAGAACCTTTTGACGCGGGACGACTACCGAAACGACTCCGAACTAGTGTCACGATCCGAAATCAGCAATAATAGCATACGAGGACAGCAGATAATCACAAAGTATCCCATGTTCCATGAATGTAATTACGCGACACAATCACGCATAAACTCGGGAATCGTCCGCTCATAGTGACAAAATAGACAGGATCGACGGTAGTGAGAACCACCAATTACTAGGGCAGCATCAACGCATTCAAAATACTCAAATAGTGCTTTAGGACGGACCCCTTACGCTCTCAATCCGACAGTGATAATTAATATGTGGCTAGAATCTTAATTCACAAAGCACGGGAGCAAATCCAACCATATCATGAACGAGAAGGTGCTAAAGGGATAGTATCGAACAACGCTAACCTTCCCACTGTTGAGTGGGGTCGTACCGAAACGTTGGAGAACTGTGAAGTACCGAGTGGGGGCTACTGCGAACACCTACCACGCGGAGCACGTCCGGGACTGGAAATCGGGAACCCAGGCAATTGTCCCTGCCCTACCCCGCTCAACGCGCAGTTCGCAGCCACCTGGGAAACAAATGCATTGGTGGGACGCTGGGTTTACGTGGCCGGCTGAAGCGCTCGGGAAGCTGGCCGGGAAACCCGTTCAGGGCTGCGTGGGGCGGGGAACTCGCTGGGAGGCAGTACGTCCCGCTTTGCTCGCAGGCGTCGAGGAGGCTTGCAGAGTTTGCGGGCGTGCCGTATGGATACTGTACGGGGAACGTGGACGGCGTGGTGGACGGGACAGGCGCATGGGGCGGCTGGGGGCCCTGGGCGGAACGCCCCTGTTCGGCATTACGAGGCCGTCGAGCAGGCTAGCCCCGCGCGTGGGGAGGGAGGGCGCAGGCGACGAGACGTGGCGTGGTCCACGCGCGCGGGCAGGGCGCTATCGGGAGTGCCCGACCAGACCGCGGGGAGCAAAGGGGAGGGGGTTGGCGGAGCTCGCCTACCGTGCGTGGGCACGAACGACGAAGGGGAGGTCCACGTCCCTGCCTGGTCGCTGTGTAGGTTAGCTAGGGGCGACAACCCTGTACGCTGAGAAGGAGAGGTGAGCGAGCAGGCTCGGGAATACGACAGAGGGGAGAGTGGAGGAAAGAGAGATGGCAATGCAGAGAGGTCGAGGAGGACGGGGAAGACGACAATGGCCTAGGGACTTCACGCCCTAGACGCACACACACGTCCTGGCGGCTGCAAAATTTCTCTTTTCCATTCAATCATCAATGCCCCTTAACGAGGTTTACAAGGCCTTAAATAGACTACACAAAATCCTAATAAACCCTAATAACAAAAATGACTAAACTGACCCTCCCACTACGAAATATTCAAAATTCGTACAGAAAATGCAGAATAAATAAAAGAAAGATAATTGGGCCTCAAAATGGGCCTTACAACAGTGCCAAATGTTCCATGACCATATAAAAACACATCAATCTTCAAATGCACCATCGTCGAGCCACAACGAGGCTAGAATCGCCGCTGACGTCCTCCTCCGTCTGTAGACACGGGTCGGGTCGAACCGGGTCCGAGCGCGGGTGTCCTCACCAATTCTCCCCGACTGGGAAGAACTCGACCCTGTCAAGTATACGTCTCGCCCACTCTGATATCGCTCCAAAAGGTCCGGGTCGATCTGTTGTAGCTCCTCGCGCGTAATCCACGTGTCCTCCGTAGGCGGTCGTCTTCTCCAGTGGACCAGGTAGCGCTGATAGGCCCCATCCCTAGAAGTAACAACCTGCTCGTCCAGTATATGATCAATCTGCTCTCGCCGTACTGGTAAGGAAGCTGGAAGTAAACACTCAGGGGTGAGGTCACTCGCAAGGGAAGTAGAAGGCTCAAACGGATCACTGGGTATCATTGTCGGGTCCCGATAGGCCACCAAATCTGAGACATTGAATGTATTGTTGATGCCATAGTCGGACGGTAGATCTACCACATACGCGTTCGGTCCAATCCGTTTTAGCACTCTGAAGGGGCCGGCTCTCCGAGTTTGCAGCTTCTTGACGGTTCCTGAAGAAAACCGCTCAGGTCGAATCCTGATCATCACGTAATCACCCTCATGAAACTCCTGGAATCATCGGTGTGCATCTACCATTTGCTTGTAACGCTCATTATTGATCTCAATGTGACGACGGACATCCTCATGCATACTCCTATTATGATCAGCCAAAGACTGTGCAAACTCAGACGTGCGGGACTGGATGGGTAAAGGAACAAGGTCAACGGGTCCCCTAGGCCTATAACCAGTAACAATCTCAAACAGACACATGCATGTAGACCTATTGACCGAACTATTATATGCAAACTCAGCCTGCCATAGTACCTGATCCCACCCTCGCGCACGCTCTCCCACAAGGCACCGTAGCAAGTCACCCAGACTCCAATTGACGACCTCGATCTGTACATCAGTCTGAGGATGATAGGCAGTGGAGAATTTGAGATTGGTGCCCATCAAATGCCAAAGGGTCTTCCAAAAATAGCTAACAAAGCGAACATCCCGATCTGAGACGATGGTCTTGGGCAGCCCATGTAGACGAACCACACTCTCATGGAATAACTGGGCCACTCGAGACGCATTTGACGTCTTCGAACAGGGGATAAAATGTGCCATTTTGGAAAACCGATCAACGACGACCATGATAGAATCGTGCTTTCGGACTGTTCGAGACAAGCCCAAGACAAAATCCATACTAATGTCCTGCCACGGACAATCCGGCACGGGAAGAGGAGTGTACAGACCCGTGTTCTGCTTCTGCTTCGCCGTAGCGCATATGCGGCACTGAGCAACGATACGAGCAACGTCGCGCTTCAGGCTCGGCCAAAAGAATCTATACTCAACAAGCTAAATGGTCTTATTCCGACCAAAGTGACTGGCTAGACCCCCAGCATGAATCTCCCACATCAAGAAATCACGGACTGAGGTCCGGGGAATGCACAACCTGGACCTACGAAACATATAGCCCTCCTGAAGGATGTACCCAATGTGCTCTCTAGAGGGCCCGGACTGAAGGGCCGAGTGGATCGGACCAAAGTCGGTCCAGGTAGAGTACTCGTCCCGCAATCTCTCAAATCCCGTGACCTCCATACTGACAACTAATAGAAGGGAAGATCGCCTGCTCAGTGCGTCAGCCACGCGGTTCTCCACACCCGCCTTGTGCTTCAAGACGAATGTATAGGCCTGAAGAAACTCGACCTATCGACTGTGTCTCGGGTTTAGCTTCTTCTGGACGTAGAGAAACAGAAGCGCCTCATGATCGGAGTATAGCACGAACTCCTGCGGTAGCAGATAATGTCTCCAATATCTCAAAGCCTACACAACCGCATAAAACTCCTTATCATAGGTGGAGTACTTCAGCTTGGTGTCATTCAGTTTCTCGCTGAAGTATGCAATGGGATGGCCCTCCTGGCTCAAAACCCCACCTATGCCGACACCAGAAGCGTCACAAGAGACCTCAAACACCTTCGAAAAATCAGACAGACGAAGGACATGTGCTTAGGTCATACGCTCCTTGATGTCAAGAAAGGCTGAAGCAGCAGCCTTCGTCTACAGAAAGGCTCCCTTCCGAATGCAGTCAGTGATCGGAGCCGTAATGGAGCTGAATCTGCGGATAAATCGACGGTAGAACGTCGCTAAGCCGTGAAAACTCCGCACATCATGGATAGACTGCGGCTCAGGCCATTCTACCACCGCTCTAACCTTTTCGGGATCAGCGGAAACACCCTCAAATGACACGATGAACCCTAAGAAGATCACTCGATCTGTCATAAAAGCACACTTCTTAAGGTTCCCATACAGGCTCTCGCAACGAAGAATAAGGCACACCTGCCGAAGGTGCTCCAAGTGGTCCTCTCTAAAACGGCTATAGATAAGGATATCATCAAAGTACACGACCAAAAATGTGCCAATGAAAGGTCGTAGTACCTGAGTCATAAGCCGCATGAAGGTACTAGGGGCGTTGGACAGGCCGAAGGGCATGAGCAACCACTCATAAAGTCCATCTTTCGTCTTGAAAGCTGTCTTCCACTAATCCCCAAGCCTGATCTGAACCTAGTGATAACCACTCTTCAGATCGATCTTTGAAAACACAGTCGCTCCCGTCATCATATCAAGCATATTATCAAGGCGGGGAATGGGAAAACGATATCTCACCGTGATGCGGTTGATCGCGTGGCTATCCACACACATCCTCCAAGTGTCATCTTTCTTTGGAGCAAGAAGTGCGAGGACGACGCAGGGGCTCATGCTCTCACGAATGGAGCCCCTCGTCAGGAGTTCCTCAACCTGCCTCTGGAGCTCAGAATGCTCCTTGAGATTCATGCGATAGTGCGGCATGTTGGGTAAGGTGGCTCCCGAAATCAGGTCGATGGCGTGTTGGATATCACGCATAGGTGGTAGACCTTCCGGAAGATCCTCAGGGAAGATATCCTGAAACTCTTGAAGAAGAGAGGTTCACTCGGGGTCTCGGCAGTAACCTCTTTAACCGCTAAAAGAAACACAGGATCACTCTCAACCAAGTCATGCTCAAGCTCCCTGGCAGAAATAAGCTGTAAAGATACAGTAGAAGGTGTGCCAAAGAGGGAAGGCTCGCGAGTGCTGGTGATGTCCGATCAGGTCAGACGGGAACTGGAACATGTACTCGCTAAAGCCGCGCTGAGAGTGGTAGACGGACTAACAGGCGTGGTGCTAGAAGGGGTAGCAGCACCAGAAGGAGGTGGAGGGGTACTCGGGGATGCCGAAGAACTCCCCTGAGAAGTCCCCTGCTGAGAGGACGCCCTAGGTCGGGAGGGTTGTAAAGTGATGAGCAGGTCGCCGTACTGGAATATGCAAGTGTTGGACCGGCCCTGAAGGATCGCGTCCATATCGTACAACCAAAGCCTGCCAAGAATAAGACTCCCGACCTCCATAGGAAGGATGTCACACCAGATCTTATCCTCATACGGTGGGAAGTGAATAGGAACGAGGCACCTCATCTGGATAGGAATGAAAGTAGAATTCACCCAAGATACTCAATAAGGACGAGGGTGATCAACAGCAGTCAACCCAAGACGTGCGACGACATTAGTGGAGATTGCATTAATGCAACTTCCACTATCAATGATCACCTTGCACACCTTGCCATCAACACGGTAGTAGGTGTAAAAGATAGTGGTGCAGCGCCAATCATCACACACCTTCGGTTGGGTCAAGATGCATCTAACCACGCCAATCCTATCCTCACCAGGACGATCCTCGCTACCACCATCCCACAGAAACTGAGTCTGGATGCAACCCACAAACTCTCCCTCAGAGTGAAAATCATCCGCCATGTCATCTCCAGCCGCATAACTCACAGTCTGCAACCCGAGTTGGGACTCCTCAGGATCCACCTCTCCCATAACCATGGCCCTAGACAGACACGGAGACTGGAAATGCCCAAATCCCTGACACCTGTAACACCGACCACGAGATCCGCCCTCCTGAGAGGACTCTCCTATAGCTGGGCCTTCCTCTTATCCTCCCGCCTGGGTGGCGGGGCTCCCATGGGAGGACGGGCAGGGGGGTCGGTAAGGCGGGCACCGGGTCTCTCTGGGGAAAACGAGGGCGAGAGGGGGGGTCCTGACAACTGGGGTCAGTAGGCCTGAAGGCTGGAGCCCTCTGTGGCACTCCCGAGGTGACGCGCTGATCAAGGGGTCGCTGGTAGGGCGGCCGAGTACGCGGGGGTGACTCCACCTCAAGCTCAAACTGCTTCATCTCTCTCACGACCTGATAGGCGTGCTCGATGGTCGTCACATGTTGACGGAATAGTTCCTGCTGATACACACGACGTAGACCCTTCTGAAAGCGAGAAAGAGTCAACGCGCTCTCCTCTCGAGTCCCACATCTCATCAGGTACTCATTAAACTCGGCAATGTACTCAGAAACAGTGTGAGTACCCTGAGATATGCTCTGCCACCACCTATCAATGAGGCGGTGGCGGTAAGTCGGGGGAAGGTATTTCTCACGCAGCTTGACCTTCATGTCTTCCCACGACTCGATGGGATCATGCCGACGCTGCTCAAGCAGGTCCTCGACAATCGACCAATAGGTCTGAGCCTGGCCTGTCAGCTTCATCATGGCGAATCGAGCTCGCCGGACGTCAGTCATACCCATCCAATCGAAGTAGAAGTTCATGTCGGCCTCCCAATCAAGATAAACCTTCGGATCCAAAGACCCGTCAAAAGTGGGAGCATCAGCACGAGCGGCCCAACGGTCATCCAGGTCCCTCGGGACGTGATGGGGCCTCCGCTCTTCCTCAAAATCATCCCGATCTCTCGGACGTCGATGGCGTCTAGGCGCCTCACCAAACTCAGGCTGAAACCCACGGGCGTACCAATCGTACCGATCATATCGCTCAACTAGATCAGCTCGATCACGGCAGTCGTGTCAATCGAATCGCACGTCATGACCGCGTCGCTCTAGCCGATCATCGCGGTCACGAAGATCCCAGTGATCATAACGATCAGCCCTATCCACCTAACGCCTCGCGCGTCTCTGATCGGCACCCTCAAACCTATCGTGTGGCCTATTATGCCTCAAATGCCTACACGTCGCAACCTGCTCCATCAACTCATCACGCAGATCATAATCCACCCCGTCATCGACAAGACGCCGCTCGTCAACAGGATCAGCCCTCGGAAGGGCCTCATCATGAGGGACATAGACGGCCGAAACAGGATGTCCCAGGTGACGTGGGACTGGGGTATGGGCAAGAACCCCCGGAGCGCCCTTGAGACCTACCAGGTCCTGAATCGTACGCTCGGACTCATGAACTCGGTTCTCACCAGAACGGTTCGAACCTCCCCCATTCCCAAGGCGCTGGTCCCAAACATCCATACGGTGCGCGAGTTGACTAATCATCTCGGCTAAATCAGATACATCCGGGGCCCTCGCTTGCGAACCTGACGCAAGTGCAAACATGTGGAAAATCGTGCTGCTACGAGTGGGCATGGAAGACAGGCAGAGTGACGACGTGCATTAACTGACAACTAGACAACTAATATACATGACGCTGACCAACTAAGCAAAGTGAAACACTAAATAGATGGAGACACACTAACACTAAAATGATGAATAAAATAAATGAAAGATGCAACAAATATGCCCTAGACAAAACCTATGGCTCCGATACCAAACTGACGCGGGACGACTACCGAAACAACTCCGAACTAGTGTCACGATCCGAAATCAGCAATAATAGCATACAAGGACAGCAAATAAACAAAGTATCCCATGTTCCATGAATGTAATTATGCGACACAATCGCGCATAAACTCGGAAATCGTCCGCTCATAGTGACAAAATAGACAGGATCGACGGTAGTGAGAACCACCAATTACTAGGGCAGCATCAACGCATTCAAAATACTCAAATAGTGCTTTAGGACGGACCCCTTACGCTCTCAATCCGACAGTGATAATTAATATGTGGCTAGAATCTTAATTCACAAAGCACGGGAGCAAATCCAACCATATCATGAACGAGAAGGTGCTAAAGGGATAGTATCGAACAACGCTAACCTTCCCACTGTTGAGTGGGGTCGTACCGAAACGTTGGAGAACTGTGAAGTACCGAGTGGGGGCTACTGCGAACACCTACCACGCGGAGCACGTCCGGGACTGGAAATCGGGAACCCAGGCAGTTGTCCCTGCCCTACCCCGCTCAACGCGCAGTTCGCAGCCACCTGGGAAACAAATGCATTGGTGGGACGCTGGGTTTACGTGGCCGGCTGAAGCGCTCGGGAAGCTGGCCGGGAAACCCGTTCAGGGCTGCGTGGAACGGGGAACTCGCTGGGAGGCAGTACGTCCCGCTTTGCTCGCAGGCGTCGAGGAGGCTTGCAGAGTTTGCGGGCGTGCCGTATGGATACTGTACGGGGAACGTGGACGGCGTAGTGGACGGGACAGGCGCATGGGGCGGCTGGGGGCCCTGGGCGGAACGCCCCTGTTCGGCATTACGAGGCCGTCGAGCAGGCTAGCCCTGCGCGTGGGGAGGGCGCAGGCGACGAGACGTGGCGTGGTCCACGCGCGCGGGCAGGGCGCTATCGGGAGTGCCCGACCAGACCGCAGGGAGCAAAGGGGAGGGGGTTGGCGGAGCTCGCCTACCGTGCGTGGGCACAAACGACGAAGGGGAGGTCCACGTCCCTGCCTGGTCGTTGTGTGGGTTAGCTAGGGGCGACGACCCTGTACGCTGAGAAGGAGAGGTGAGCGAGCAGGCTCGGGAAAACGACAGAGGGGAGAGTGGAGGAAAGAGAGATGGCAATGCAGAGAGGGCGAGGAGGACGGGGAGGACGACAATGGCCTAGGGACTTCACGCCCTAGACGTACACGCACACGTCCTGGCGGCTGCAAAATTTCTCTTTTCCATTCAATCATCAATGCCCCTTAACGAGGTTTACAAGGCCTTAAATAGGCTACACAAAATCCTAATAAACCCTAATGAAGCCCTAATAACAAAAATGACTAAACTGACCCTCCCACTACGAAATATTCAAAATTCGTATAGAAAATGCAGAATAAATAAAAGAAAGATAATTGGGCCTCATAATGGGCCTTACAACAGTGCCAAATGTTCCATGACCATATAAAAACACATCAATCTTCAAATGCACCATCGTCGAGCCACAACGAGGCTGGAATCGCCGCTGACGTCCTCCTCCATCTGTAGACACGGGTCGGGTCGAACCGGGTCCGAGCACAGGTGTCATCACCACCTTTGACCCACCCTTTCACCTTTTCACAAACAAACGAGGAAATCCTATGCGGGGTGAACGCTCCCGCCTGAAAATCCTACTATTCTACTTCATCCAAAGTGCCTAGATAGTCACGTGGAGGATAAGCCACCAAGGAACCCGATCCTACTTCAAAGCCCACAGCCTCCCCCACGAGAGAAGAAGATTCTCAACTGAATTATAGCAAGAACAGTCATGAAAATAATCTCCAACCAGCTGCCACACTTCCCTAGAAGGAACATAAAGTAAATAGATGGTTCAACGGTTCCTCCACCTCCCACAAAGACAGCATCCAGTCTGAAGACCATGCATAAACTGGGCCAATCTATCACAGGTGGGAAGTCTATTGAGGAAGCTCTCCATAGGAGAAATTGCACCTTTGGAGGGATTTTGACATCCCAGATTGTAGACATGAAAGGGAATCTGCAACGCCCATCAGAGATGATAGCATAAGTAGACTCGACATACTTATCCCATCTCCAAGTCCAGCAGTCAGCCAAGTCAAGTTCAAGATAAATCTGTTGTGACCATTAAAGCATCAACAGCAAATCCTCCAATTCTTCTCTCAAATTTCTCCGAACAATGGATTCCAAGTAGACTGTTCTCGATCTCCATCAACCATCTATGAAACCCTACCATCCTACTACAAAGAGATGTCAAACAACCGAGGGAAGATGTCCTGGAGTGGCTGAGACGAGCACCAAACATCTTTCCAAAAAAGAGTGTACCCTCCATTGCCAATAACAATGCTCGACCCTAGCGTGAATACATCTATAGTGCAAAGTATGCAGCAACAGATCCCACTCCCCAGATCAGAGCATGTACTTCCGAGAGACCACCTAAGACCGCATGCCCATGTCATGCTGCACCAGCTTCCACAACCACTTCGAGAGTAGCACAATGTTGATACCTCGTAGTGCTAGATGGCCTAAACACTCTCATTGTTCCATCTTCCAAAGGTGGTGGGAAAGAAGATAAAGGTACTTCAGAATTTCTTGTGAATAGAAACAAGAAGGATTTCACAATATTGAGATGGGCATGTGGAAAGAGAAGAAGGGATTTTATGGTTGATGGTGATTAATGAGGTAGTACCCATTCTTAGGAGTGGGCTAATATCTTATATGCTCTTGATAGGCAACAAGAAGGTTAGACTATGGTTTGACACTTGTTGCAGTGATTCCCTTCAGTGTCTCTTTCTTATCTCTTCTATATGATTAGTGATATGGAAGCTTTGGGCTATTGTGATACTTGTTACCAACTTGCTAGCTCCTGGCGGTGGTTACACCAGTGGTGGAGGGAGCTACTGGAGATGCTGGATGAATGGAGGAGGAGGAGGAGGACAACTGAACGTAAAGATGATCAACAGAGTTTTTCAGTTATGTTGCCACATTGTTTATTGCTGAAAATGAACATTCTGCCCCTCTGCATACATTATTTGGTATTTTGGTGCCGACTACAACAATAGAAGTTCATTTCTTTGTCCACATAGCAACCAAACTGAGGATCCCCATGTTTTATAGATTGGCCAACAACATCTCAAAGATTCAAAGGTGTTGCTATTTAAGTGACACAGATGAGGGGTGCATATTATACTAGCTTTTGCACTTTGATGCTGACCAGGAAGTTTGAGCTACGACGGTCACTTGGCTGAAGATCAGAGATTCATTAGAGTTATTTTTAGATTAGGGAGTTGGCATCTTCAAATAAACAAGAAAGACATGTAGATAATCTTTCATGCCACTCTACAGGCCATGTGGACACAGAAAAACCGGGCATTTTCACAAGTCTCCGAGCATCATTGGTCATAATCATATAGGCCATAAGTTTTGTTAGGAAGTGGTCAGAGGTGATTGGGATGTCTCCTCTGATGGAACCTCCATCTTGTCTGCTTTGGGGAATGATGTCAGGATGTGATCTACAGTGACCTTACACATAAGCTTTGGGATTCAGACTTTAAGTTTTTAAGTAGCCACTTCTGCCCTTGGGACTCCCACTGAGGAGGAATACAAATAGCTACAAAAATGTGCATCCTTATACTTGTGGTTTCAATACCTAAAAACCATCAACAAAATGAATAGCATTGCAGGATGTAAGAATGTAACTTAAAATTTGAAAAAGAAAGAAAAAACTCACCTTTGACAGGGATTTGCATAACGAGAAAAACTTTGCCCTATCAATTGCAGAAATTAATGCAATGCAGCACCCATCAGCAGAAGCTCTGGCTGTCCTTCCACTTCGGTGGATATAAACCTAAAACAAGAATTTAAGATCTAGAGGTAAAGGGAAGAATAGAATGCAAAATATAAATAAGCACCTACTTCCGCTGAATGCGGCAGTTGATAATGAATAACAGTTCTAACACCCGGAATATCAAGGCCTCTAGCAGCAACATCAGTGGCAATTAGAACCCCGTCCTCATCGTCACGAAAACGATCAATTGCCTGACAATACTTAAGGTAGTTAGATTTTTGAGTGGTATAAACAAGAAAACAAGCATTAAGAAAAGATAATGAAATTAGCAATTCAGCATTATCGATCATCATCTTTAAACTCACAGTTAAGCAACTTCAAGTAACGACTATATTTCATCATTTAGAGAATATCCCTAAGCATAATACCAAAACACTATTAACAAAAAACAGTGAATAGAAAAACTAAGCTAGAGAAACGGAAGCAGAAATTGATTCATTTTTTATCAATTCTCACTCTAGTAAATGAGGAGACAGATTGCAAAGGGTCCTTTAGCTCAGTAGTTTGCTCCCACCATTCAAAATTCACAAACATCACCTGAACGCATATCCCAAGGGTAAATGCAGTTCAGTGAACATAAGGTTTACTAACGAATCCAAGGACATGACTGATGCTGTCAACATTTTGGATAATCAATCCAGGATAACTTCCCTCCATTTTTTGAAAGTTGATGGTACCACATATTCATCAAAATATAAAAATAAACAGGATGTACAAGCACAGTACCTCTGTCCCTTAAAACCGATCCAAACAACCCACAATGGAAGATTGTTGCCCCCATGTTACATATGAGTCTAGCGCATTCCAAAAGCCTATTGCAAATTAAGCTGAAGACTCTCTTTCGCCTCTCCCCCTCACATCCCATAGGGTCGCATGCAAGATCAGCTACCATAATCTGTGGTCATTCTTAAGAATCCAACCATAATGCCATCCTAAAATCACCTCATCCATCACGTCCAGTTGATAAACCATACATTCCACTCAGCCAGGGCCATAGAAGGAAGGATTTGCACAGTCAGATTGCTCGGCTGATCCGATCAGTTTTTGCCCGAACCAGTCTAATCCCAAACCGACCTCAGCCGATCCTAGGCAGGATCGGCCTGGATCAGTTGGATCAACTAGATCAGCCAATCCAGGGGCCGATCCCTGATCCCAACTAGCTTTTGGGCTCCAACTCTAGCATCTGCTAGAGAGCCTCCAACGGTTAGCGGGTTTGGGGTTGCCTTGGGCTATAAATAGCCCCCATATGGCCATTCTCACCCCCATGTGAACCCATTTTCACTCCCCTCTCTCTCTCTCTCTCTCAACCATGGTTTGTCGTATCGTACCAGATCGGGCTGACTCGTACGAGTCAACTCATATCTGGGCGAGTCCGATCTGTTGGTACATATGCAGTTGGACTGAATTGTGCCGACTCAGACTCATACACACATAATGAGTTGTTTTAAATTAAGTTTTTCTCAAATTTATACTTTTTATATCAATTAATAGGATACATTTCTCTAACATATGACTTAAACTCATTACTTTTAACAAACCCATTGACTTGACTAGTGTGACTCGTGCCAGTCGGACCGAGTCAGATCGGATCCAACTCGTATATGGCCGAATCCAATCCAATCCGGATCCCCGAATCGGAGAACCTTGCTAAAAACACACACACACACTCTAAATTTCTTTCAATCTTCTCATGCTCCCATCTTGCTCTCTCAAGCTCTCATTTGCTCTCTTTTTTAGTCCAAATTATTAAGGACCCATTTTTATAGTTTTTTAGAACTTTTCCCATATTTTTTTGAATCTTTTCATGCAACTCGCGAACATAAAGGAGGGATCACGTTGGATTGGTCCAAATCAGATTGACTTAATCCAATTGGTCAGACCTGACTCAGTCTGTGCCCAAACCCTGATCCTTCCTTGGTTAGGATTGTTATACCCTAGACTTCGAATCCATGTTATTCAATTAATAGACTAGGATTTATTAGTCCCATTTAGCTAATTTAATGAGATTTAGTTAAATAAAGTCTAATTAGATTTAATTAACCCCATTAAGGATTTATTGAGCCTAATTAAGTTAATTAATGGACTAAAATGATTGAAAAGTATTTAATATTTATTTAATAATATAATAATATATTTAGAATGGGTGAGTAATTAGTGAAGTCAAAACATGCCCAATAAACCCATTAGTGTCCTAATTAGGAAACTAGTTGGTTTACAACACTTTAGTCAAATTTCAGACTCTGTAAAGTATGTGACAATGGTATATTGGAGTTGCGATAATTTCGCGCACAAAATTCCAAAATTCGCATATTGGATATGAAAAGAGGATACAAATGACTATAACTTTCTCTAAATGACCATTAGCTAATTCAGTCGTTAAGAGAGTCGAATTCGAGGGGTGTTAGTTAAGGAAACCCACTATGTGCGGAAATATGGGTTCCTAGTTGCAAACGGGCTCACTTTACTTATTGATTAAGACTCCATATGTTGGAGTCTGCCTCTAAAACGAAGGGGCCTTAATTTGGATAGTATTAGGAAGGGAATGAACCATAAATAAAACATTGAGGTCATACATAAGCTCTATTACACGTAACCTCAATTCTAGGATAAGTAGCATAGTGTTCTTCATCAAGAACTAGAAGAATCTTTGGTTTAATCTTTTGAGAGTTGATTCTAATAGATGGATTGTGTTCTTGGATGGTTAGAGGACGTAGAGAAAGCTGTGGAAGAGGAAGATTTTTTTCTAGAGCATAAGAAATTGATTAGAGAATGATTGCAGTGGTGTTCTTCGTATTCTTTAAGAGGTAGGATATGATAACCCTTCAAATGTTGGTTTCAGATCACATTCCCTTATTACTTAGATCCAAAGATGAGAGTAGAAAGCCTAGATTATTTAAGTATGAGTTAGCTTGGCATACACATGAAGAGTTCAAGGGGCTGGTTACTCAGTGCTGGGTGGAAGAGGAATCTTTGCATAAGGCTGCTGCATCCTTTTCTAACAAACTGAACAAGGTAAAGTCAGTTATTAAAGTATGGTGTGCAAGGACATTTGGAGCAAGTTCGTTCAGTAGGCTTCAGATTTTTCAGAATATTGAGAGGCTGGAGATCAAAGCTGATATGGAAGGTCTTTGTGAAGAAGAAATCAAGGAGCTGGCTAAAAATAAAAAGGCATACAATTTGTGGCTGCAAAGAGAAGAGATTAAGTGGAAACAGAGGTCGAAAGAGTTGTGGCTGCGTGAAGGGGACAAAAATACAAAATATTTTCATGCAATTGCTACCGCTAAGAAGAGGTCTACGAGAATTGATCAAGTGAAAGTTGATGACATTATGGTAGAATCTGAGGAAGAGACTAAGAAGACATTTATATCCTTCTACGAGAATCTGTTCAAAGAGGATGAGTGGTGGAGACCTCACCTTCAGGAGGGGATTTTACCAAAAATTAAAGATTCTCAGGCTATTGAACTGTGTGCAGCTTTTTCAGAAGAGGAAGTTAAAGCTGCAGTCTTTACAATGGAAGCTAAGAAATCACCAGGACCGGATGGGTTTTCTATGGGTTTTTATCAGTTCTTCTGGGACATTATTAAAGAAGATTTTATGAAGGTGATGAGAGAGTTCCATGATAGACCTTTGTGTATCAAAAGGCTCAACTCTACCTTCATAGTTCTTATTCCTAAAAAAAAGAAGGGGCTGATTCTGTGACTGATTTTAGACCCATAAGTCTTTTGAATGGATGCTACAAAATTATCACTAAGGTGCTAGCTAACCGGCTGCAGACTGTGTTAAAGGAGGTGATTAGTACTAATCAGGCAGCATTCCTTAGGGGCAGGTACATTTTGGACAATTTTTTGTCTGCACACGAAGCCATTGTAGCTCAGAAGAATAGTAAAAAGGAGGGTGTGTTAGTTAAAGTGGATTTTGAAAAGGCGTACGATCAGGTCAGTTGGTTGTGCATTCATAAAACCCTTGGTGCTATGGGATTTAGTCACAAATGGATTGGTTGGATAATGAGCGGCATATCTACTGCTAAATTCTCCATATTGCTAAATGGACAACCATGTGGTTTCTTTAATAGTTCAAGAGGTCTGAGGCAAGGGGATCCTATGTCCCCACTGATTTTCATTCTAGTTGGGCAGATCCTTAGTTCTCTTTGGGATAGAGCAGCAACACAAGGATTGGTAGATGGATTTTCTGTAGGGAGAGATGGATTTCTACTGTCACATCTTCAATTTGCTGATGATACGTTGTTGTTTTCCTCTGGCAATCATGTGATGATTAATAATATGAAGAGACTACTTATTCTAAACGAAGCAATCACAGGTTTGGCCATCAATTTTCGAAAATCAGAGGTGATAGGTATTAATTTGGGCGCGGTCAGAATTGAGGAAATCGCTCACTCATTTTCCTGTAAGGTGTCATCCTTCCCAATCTCCTATCTAGGACTTCCCCTGTCATATGTCCATTGTAAAGTCAGGGACTGGGATGATCTTATTATTAGGTTTGAGAAGAGATTGGAAGGGTGGAAGGCCAGGTTCTTGTCAGTTGGAGGTAGATGGGTACTCTCTAAATTTGTCATCTCCTCTTTGGCAACTTATTATCTCTCCATTTTTAGAATCCCAAAAAAGGTGGAAAGAATTTTAGAAGCGAAGAGGAGTTCCTTTTTTCTGGGAAGGTGGGAAGAGAGAGTCTAAAGCCTTGCATCTTGTAGCATGGGATAAAGTATGCAGAAGAGAGGATCAAGGGGGGGACGGGCTTGGTTAAGGTTGGCATTTTTAACCAAGCTTTATTGACAAAATGGCTTTGGAGATTGGGAGAGGAGGATGATGCTTTGTGGAGTAGAATTATTAGGAGGAAGTATTACAATGGTACCTCTGGATGGAATGTGTATCCTTCCTCCTCTTCTAATTTATCCCCAATTTGGAGGAATATTATTAAGATGGTTGATCTGTTTGCTCCGGCTATTTCTTATCAAGTGGGGGATAGATGTTTAGTTAAATTCTGGGAAGATAGGTGGGTTTTTCATCGGCCTCTGGCAATGGAGTTTTACATAATTGTATCTTATTTCTGAGGACAAACAGAAATATGTGGCTGAGTTGTATTCACATGGGCATTCCAATCCGTGGAATTTGACATTTAGAAGGGATTTAACAGATCAAGAAATTCAACAGTTGGTAGCTGTATTGAACATCATTCATAAGGCTGGGGTGCTTAGTAACTGTGAAGATACAAGACTGTGGGCTTGGAATTCTAAAGGAACTTTCTCGATGAATGGTTTGTTGAGAATCATTAATGACAGTGGGACCAGAGTCCCGTGGTTTTCTACTGTGTGGTCTAAAAATTTACCCTGTAAGATCAATTTATTTCTTTGAAAGTTGGCTTTGGGTAGGCTGCCAACGATGGACAGGTTGAGTAGATTCCTATCCTTACATAAGCTTGATTGTTATTTCTGTGGCAGATTTATAGAGGGTGGGACCACTTGTTTTGCCATTGCGGTATTGTCCACACTTGGTGGCTGTCTTGCTGTAGGTGCCTCAACAGTACTTGGGTGGAACCGCAATCTGTGATTGACATGTTGGAAGGATGGGCTAACTTATGTCCCTGTCCATCCGAGGGGGCGTTGTGGTCTATTATTCTTCCTGCATTTTTGTGGGGTGTTTGGACTGAAAGGAACTTCAGAAGGTTCAAAGATGAGTTTCAAAGCTTCTACAGATTCAAGCTTAAGGTCATTAGATGGGTTTCTGAATGGGGAAGAGCTGCATCTGTTGTGGTGGATCCGAATGGTTCCGCTGTCATGTTTCGTTTGCTGCAGTGGCGGACATGTAATGGCTGATGTTGCAGGGATGTAATTAGTATACTAGCTTTTCTGTTTTTATTACTGGATAACACCTCGGGAGGGGTGGTTTCGTGGGAGGGGTCTTATTTTTCTTTCTTTGTAATGGGTTTCTGTGGCATTTCAGAGCTTCTTTGGACTCTTGGCGTTTGGTTTGTATATAATTTTCTTCAATGAAACTGTGATCCTTTATTTCACCTTCAAAAAAAAAAAAAAAAAACTTCAAATGTTTATTTTGTATTAATAAAAAAATAAAATTTTGATTTTTGAAAGTGGTCAAAACATCCTTTTGGAACCTCAATCTATAGTCCCAAGATCTTTGATTTCCATTAGATTCTTGTATTTTATTCAAAAATCTTGATTTTCCTAAGTTCAAACTGACGAGCCTTATTCGCGTCAGCAAGAGTTGACGCGAATAAGGACACGCAACCCGATATGACGCCTTTAAACATGTCTAAAACACGCCATGGGTCTCTGATGCGAATTTAAAAGCACGTCCACTATTCCTAACGTGATTTTTACTTATATATTAAGAAGTCATAAGCTTTTAACTACAATTATGAGGATCTTTAGTTACAATTACGAACGTCTTTAGCTACGATTTTCAGAACATGTGACCAATTTTCAAGCTGAGCATAGATTGGCCATAACTCCTTCGTTCCTTAGCCAATTGACTAAAAATTTTGACCACACTTTGATTTTGACATGTTCTACCTACTAGTAAATTTTCATAATTTTTAAATTTTATTTGCTTATTATTTTGTTATTTATTCAATTGGCCTAATTTGACTCAAGTTCTTTATATGTCATTTGATGCTTTAAATCATTCGTTTAATGTCTGAATTACATGAAACTTTGTCTACATGATTCATTTGACCTCTTGGACATGTTTAACAAATTTGATCATTTATCAATCTGTTTGTTATTTTTGGCCTTATTTATTGATTTTTCAACTCTAAAAAATAACTTTAATAACCAAAAAATATATATGTTATTCTAAAAAATCTGAGAATATTCTTGGAGCATATTCTTCTATCCAGTAATATGTTGGCATCAATTTTAATATGATTATTTATCTATATAACCATATTGGCTTTTTAAGTGACTAGTTTGTATGTAAAAGCATATATTTTGACTTATATGTAGCACTTTGTTAATTAAATTTTCCTATCTATATTCATCTTATGCTCACTGATACTCTCTTGTGCCATATTTGTATGACCATGTTTGGACATTCCCATCTTAAGAAGATTGTAGGGTCTGATTCCAATATAAACATCCGTTTTGAATAGGACATTTTGTGTGTGAAATCCAAAGTCAACGGGTAAAATCTCACACAGACGGTAGGTACAAAGTGCCACGTAGAATAAAGTGTTACGCTGAGCGGGAGCCACCTCTTGAACCTATGGCTACCACTTCTTGAAACCTATTTGCCATTTGTATGGTTGTGGTGGGACTTAGACTCTCTAGTTCTGCATAGGGCTAAAACCTTTACATCACTTGCCTAAATGCTTTGGTATTTGTTTGTTCAACTCCTTATATTGTACTTTAAGTGCATATCCGTTATGATATAATTTGATATGTTTGATTGACACATAAATATGAAATCTTTTGCTCTATACATTCATTTGAATTCAGCTTAGTCATTTAAATCATTTGATCATCCTGATTAGCTATTGTTTGAAATCTATGAATCTATCTTAATCTTGTAATCTATTATCTGAATCTGATTTAATAAGCTACTATGCCATATTATTCAGTTTGATATGAGATATGTTCAATTCGATATGTGATAAGCTCTATTTATGACTAGTAGAATTTTACATGTCATATATGAATCCATCATGCTATGTAAAACTATATGTGGGTCGATCTGATCATGTTTATTAGAAAATATATTTGATTTGATAAACTTATATTTGACCATGCATTTGTATCATGATCTTATTTGAAATATATGTAAAATTGTGAATCATACTTAGATAGTTATCATCATTTTTTAACTATTATATTGTTTAGCATTTGGTGGGTCTCATTTCTTATTGAGTGGTTGTCCTCATAAATCCTATTAACATTTTTAGAATCTCCTGAGGAGGAAGAGTTGGACTCTTGATTTGGTGGAGATCTTTGGATTAGAAGACTTCTGCTATTATCTAGGTCGATTTGCTTATTTGTTCAGTAGATTGATGTACTAGGGATCTAGAGAGAGATGTGTACTTTTTCATTCCTTTAGTGAGTTAAGTGATTTTATTTCATATGGATATTTGGTGTACTTTGAGATCTTAGTATTGATGTTATACATTTGTGAAATTATAGTACTAACAATGAAAATTTTATTAGATTATTTTGATGTTAAATGGCATATTTTTTATTTTGGTTACTTGTCTCTCATCATTCATATCGGATTTATATGTTATTTGGATCTGTAGTTACGTAACTTGAATCCAAAGCATGGGTACCGGTAGCGGTATCGGTGGGTACCGGTACCGGTACATACCGGCCGGTACCGACCCAGTATCAGCCGATACCTTCTACAGGAGTGGTACCAGTGCCGGCCGATACCAGTACGTACCGGTATCAACCGATACTGCCAACCATAATCCAAAGTGAGTCAAAATAACTGAACCAGATCATGGGTGTAACAAGTACAATAGAACAATTGCTTTGCCAAATGATACCAAGACCTACGCTTTCAACCATGGCTCAGCCCACCTCCTTAGGATTTAGTCGTCATCATCATCATAAAGAGAGTAAGTGGTGTCATAGGAAAAAAAATTAAGTAAATTCTAAAAAGTATTCTTTGGATAATAGGTCCCTTTTTGCTACAATATTCAAGGATGAGCAAAATATGCACACAATCTACAATAAATAGACACTATAAAAGAAGAAAGTTACCTTTAAACGTGCTCTTTGTTGCATCTGTGCATGAAGAGTCCAAACTTTGATGTCCAATAAGCGCAATATGGAAGAAATCCGACGCAATGCTGTAATAGAGGTACAGAAGACAATAGTTCGACCATGGCCATGAACACTCAGAATATAGTATAAATATGCATCTTTATTTTCTTCATTGCACCTGCAAGCAGGCAAGCAAAATTTGTAAGAGTCAGAAGTTAAAAGGACATTTTGAATAAATGGACTAAAGATGATACTAGGTCGTACAAGGTTTACGGGAATAGAGCTAAAAACCTCACATTGCATTAAGCGATAAGATAAATACTATACCATTTATTTCAGTGCTTTTAAGTTGGCATCTACAGTCAAAGTGATGAATATTGTGTCTAAAGACAAAAAGGTGGAGAGAAAGATCACTTAACAAAAAGTAGATATAAAATATTTTATCCAGAAAGAAAGTCTCGACTTCAATGTCAGAAGACATAGAAACCTCGATAAAAGAAAAAGGAAATAATTGCCTTTTCCTGCAGGATTTCTCACAAGGAATCCACTTCTCACCCTTTTTTTCTGGCCAAAGATAAGGCTTATCTGCTTAGTTGAGAATTAAGATTTGCTTTGCACCTTGTGATCCATTTCTTCTCAAGAGCAAGCTTGAACATGAAACATCATCTACATCCCCACTTAACACATAGCCAACCAACACCACATTCTTTTGAACCTTGCATTCAAACCTTTTCAAAGTCACAGAAGTAATGCTACTTTCTTTTAAAGGCAGTTTCATCTTGAAATGTGATTGCATTATCACTTCAAGCACAGATAAACAACACCATGACATCAACAATAGGCTTGAAAGGAATACCACGCCCTTTAGATGTGAAAGGAAAACTTCTTTCTTCCATCCTTCACCAATCAATCATATTACAGCTCAAGAAAATGGTACAATCATTTGGTAACTTGAGCACAAGGATTGGAGAGAATGGCTGCTAAAAGTATCAGCCAATATCTAGATCAATGTCCAAATGAAGGACTCAGAGAATTGGAAATAGGAATCCAACCATTATTTCCCAAGGACCCGTACCATTGTTGCCCAAGCCTAAAAAAGGTGTTCAGGCCAAAAAGGTTTGAAAAATGGGTCAATTTCAGGTCAGATTCAGTTAAGACCCAATCTTTTTAGGTCAGGCAACAGTTGGAAATTTGGACAACCTCCCCCAAGTTCCCAACCCGTACCATTTGTTGCACTGAGCTATCTTATTAGCCTTAGTCCGGGGATGGTCCATATAGTTGGGACTTGAAATTGGGTCGGCGAAGACAGCAAAAGGAAAGAGCACCACCAATATCAAAAGACAAATGGTGACATCGGTGGCAGCGGCCACCATCTGCATCAAAGAGCCTCCCTCGCCCTGTACTTTTTTCACTAACAATGACAGAGCATTGACCTTTGTAACAAGAGTTACACATAAGGAGTCCACAACAGGGCTTGATAAATTCATAGACCAGTCCCTAAATAAGATATGTCATTATATTCCGAAAAGGACTCCTATACCAAAATAGATCATAAACATCATAAGTTAGTCTAAAAAACTGAGAAAAGGCCAACCCTAAACTCATCAGAAGCAGGCTTCTCATAGACATTGCCTGGTATCATGCAGTCATATGCACTCTGGCCTGTCCCAACCAATTTTCATCATCAGTTCTATTATGTTATAATGTTTTGCCAAGCCCAAGTCAAAATCTGGCAAGACAATACATGTTCGGGCCATTCCCTCTGGTTCAAGTTTACAGTCTGAACTCTGAACTAGAAATGTTTAATTGCTTGATCAAACTTAAAAATTGGACATTAAACTAGCATCACATAGAAATGGATACGATCATCTAAAAAAATCTCATGAAATACTGTATAAAAAATATATGACAATTCTAAACTCAGCATTTTTTTAATACCAAGAGTAATCCCAAAATATTGCCTTAACAATATGAGACATGGATACTGATGAAGTCAAAACACCAAAAAAAATACAGTTATAAGTAATTTTACTTCTGACTTTTGAGCTCGGTGATCAATTTCAACTACACCATCAAACCCCCCCCCCCACCAACTTTTTCTTTTTCTTTTCTTTTTTTTTGGGAATGTGGATAGTACCATTTGTATTAATAGGAAAAAAGGGAATATACAATTGAGAAGGGAAAACAACAAAACTCCCTCCCCATACAAAACACCAAGACGGTGAGATCCTCAATCAATTTTCTTCCAAAAGACAACACAAGGAGTTACCAATATCCATATTAGAAGAGATTCTAGCCCACCCTTTAACCTTCTCACAAACAAAAGAGAAAATCATATGTGGGGGTAACTGCTTCCCACGTAAAAATTCTACCATTGCAGTCCGTCCAAAGTGCCCAAATGGTGACATGGAGGATCATCCACCACAGCCTCCTGTCCTGCTTACTTGGCAAGGGTCTCGTCCACAAAACAAAGAAGGTCCTCCACTGAAGTCTGCTATGTGAACCCGACTTGGAATCGACTGCACACCAGTTGCCGCACTTCCACTACAAAGGAGCACGAGGTGAACAAATGATCTAGAGTCTCCTCCAAGGCACAAAGACAGCACCTGGTTAGCAAATCCACAAGGAAGCATGTCAATCTATCACAAGTGAGTAACCTATTAAGGGAGACCCTAGGATTATAGGAGGATGAGTTAGAATTTAGAAGTTTCAAGAATGGTAAGACTAAGATTGCATGAGGTATACTTTTATTGGGGAAAGAAGGTAAAATGAGCATGCTAATCCATTACGCAATAGTTACCTCACAAAAACCAGTTGTAGTATCCGAGCTAAGTAATTGAAACAGAGGAAGATGATGTGATCCATGGGACAATTTATAGGCTAAAATGGAAATTAGCTCTTGCCTACCTTGTGACATTTTTTTGATGCCCTTGCCACAGTGGCGGCGCATAGTTCATATAAACCAAAACACCCACCCACCCAGCTTCAAACCTGGTTACTCCCCCACTACACCTCGAAAACCCCACCCCCAACAGCCACTGGGCCGCATTCAGTCTGTGACTACCTCGTAGCTGTCATATTCCTACTAGATTGAAGCTCCATTAAATGGCAAGCAGACAACTTAACTTGCATGGAGATAAGTGTTGGGTTACTAAGAAGAGCCATATTTACATGATAGAAGTAGCTGAAATATGAATTATATGCCAAATGTATAAGAAGAAGAGATAGTATCTCGAGTGACTATTAGATAGATGGTAAGAATTAAGCATAGCTCCAGTGAGAAATAAATCTGTGAAAGCCGTTTAAGATTATTTGGACATCCGAGACTCCAAGAAATTAAAGAACAAAATTATAAGTTAAATGGGATCCTTTGATTGATTTACTATTGACACTTGTATTTATGGGAAATTAAATTACTTAGATGGCTCTAGATTAGTTGCACTATAGTAACCAGGCCAAACTTCCCCGTGCTTGCATCCTGTGTCTACCCAATTTGATCAGCTTTTTCCATTAGCAGGCCCAAAACCAGTATACAAGTTGAATTGTGAATATCATTACTGGGCACAATGTCACAAGCACACACCATTACAAATAGTCATTACAGCAGTATAGCAAAAATAAATACCCAAACATAGCAAGGGAGAATGAAACACATGTTAAGCAAGAATGGTCAAAATAATTTTAAAAGTATGCTAAACTATGGATAGTGAAGGAATACTCAATGAACGACTCCTCAAGCTTATCAGCTACAATGGAAGCATTTGTTAAATCAACAATTGCAACATCAGCTCTCATTCCTGCTCGCTCAGATAGTCTTTCTATAGAACTCAGGCCGTCAGAAGATGCTGACTTTGCTTTTAAAAATCCACGCTTCAGCTTTTTACGAAAATTATTGGATAATGCTATTGTAGCAGAGAAAACAAATGTTTGCCTTGTCTTTTGCAGCGAACATGGGACTTCATTGCAACTTTTAATGACATTGGGACAAGGTTTAATGAAGCCTCTATTTGAAGGAAGCATGTCAATGATTGATTGTAACTCATTAAAATGTCCACTCTCTATCATCCGATCAGCCTCATCCAGCACAAAGAAAGACAATGAATGCAGCTGCACAGAAAAGTATTTAGAGTAAACTGGTGTATGAGCCACTAATTGGTGAACCTATGAATCAATAGATCACAGAAGTTACCACTATGCTGTACATCACAAAAAGTAGTCCGAAATAGTTTTGTGCCATTATCTAAGTAAAAACCTTTCTGAGATACACTTATTTTAGACAAAAGAAAATCAGCCAACGAATCACAAAAGCTTTTTTTGGAAAATAACATATCACAGAAGTGTTAATGACAATTCCAAGTCAACAAATCATAAAAGCTATATCACAAAAAATTACGTCATAACTTGTGCAGTAAACCCAAGAATTTGTTTCTAGACCATCTTAATTTTGCCCCACGCATAGACTTTGCTGGGAAGTATATTTGTGACAGCTACAAAGGGGTGAATGAGGAGGATGAGGAGAATAAGATAAAGATTGCTGCATGGAATGCAAAGAGAATGTGTCCGGGAAAGTAAGGAAACTGCTGAAGAGATGTAAGGTTCACCCCCCCCCCACTTTTGCGAAAACCGAATGTCTATAGCTATTTGCAAGAGACAATATGTGCTAAAACTATTAGACATTTTTTGGAAGTCGCTAAAACTAAAACACCTGATTTTATTTTTCTTGAAGGTGCCTGTATTTGATTTTCTTAGGACAGCCCATCCACAAATCTAAGGTCAGGGACAGCCCAAGAGGAAAAACAATTTAGACCCACCTTCAGCCCATAGGCGGACAGGCCTGCCAGAAAATTGAAACACTAAAAGATGAAGCTATTAGCCTACTACAGTGGAGCATCAATGAGTCTACCTGTTACCAAGTAGCTAAAGCATTAGCTGCTCGACGCCCTGAAGGAAGCATGTTCACTATCTCCACCAGCCAAGAAAAGCAGGATAGACATATGGGAATACGAGGAATCGTTTCCTCAGTGACAGGACTAATTGAAAGCAGAGACTGCACATGCGTTGGCCGAATGTAGGGTTGCAAACGAACCAAAATGCTCAACAAACAGCTCGTGAGAGTATTCGATTTGGCTTGTTTATTAAGTTAAATAAACAAGTTTGAACAAAAATTTAAGCTCAGTTCATAAACAATACCAAGCTCGAGCACAGGTGAGCTTGGCTCGATTATGTTCATAAACAGACTCATTTAAGAACTCGTCAAGAGCTCCTTTAGATACTCGTTAAGAACTCGTTTAAATACTTGTTAAGAACTCGTTCAAATTTTCAGATATGAATTGAAATGGCACAGGGAAGCTGGTTTCAAGGAAATGGTTGGCAAATGGTGGCAGCAAGCACCGAAGGCAAATTCTGCAGTGCATAATTTTATGGGAAAGCTGAAATGGATAAGGAAATGCTTGAGACAATGGTCTAAACAGAATTTTGGAAAGGAAAAGGAAAAAAGGCAGAAATTGATGGGCAACATTGAAGAATTGGAATTGAAAAGTGAGGTTGCTGATCTTTCCAATAAAGAGCTTCATTCTTTGAAGGAGTTCCGGAAGATTTACAATGAAGAACTTTTGAAAGAAGAAATTGGTTGGAAACAAAGAGCTAAGGAGCATTGGTTAAAGGAAGGTGATAAAAACTCTTCTTTCTTCCATGCCATAGCTAGTGCTAAAAGAAGATATCTGTCTATTGATCATATCAAAGAAGAAGAAAGTGTCATTGAAGATCCCGAGGAGATCAAAAACAGATTTGTGGACTTCTCAGAAATCTTTTCTCAGAAGATTTCCAGATGAGACCCCACATACAAGATGGATTACTTCCCAAGCTGGTAGATTCAGAAGCTGCAAAACTGAGTGAGCCCTTTGAGGAGGAGGAAGTTAGAGTGGCTGTTTTTAGTATGGATCCTAATAAAGCTCCGGGTCCCGATGGATTTTCACTTGGGTTCTATCAATTCTTTTGGGATGTTATTAAAGAAGATTTGGTTAATCTTGTGCAAGAGTTTTATGACAGGCCGGAAAGGATTCAATCGGTTAATGCTACATATGTTGTTCTTATTCCAAAGTCAGAAGGAGCGGAAAGAGTGTCAGATTTTCGGCCCATTAGTTTACTCAATGGATGTTATAAGGTTATTGCCAAGATTCTAGCAACCCGATTTAAGAAGGTGATACTTAAACTTGTGGGCATTAATCAATCAGCATTTATGCAAGGCAGATTTATACTGGATAACTTTATGACAGCTTATGAGGTTATACATCATTACAAGATCAGAAATAAGCAAGGAGTGTTATTAAAGCTCGACTTTGAGAAGGCTTATGATAGAATCAACTGGAATTGTCTCAAAAAAACAATGATCCTCATGGGTTTCAATGAAAGATGGGTTAGATGGATCATGAGCTGTATTTCATCCTCTAAGTTTTCGGTGTTGATCAATAGAGAACCGTGTGGATATTTCAGCAGCTCAAGAGGTCTTAGGCAGGGAGATCCATTGTCTCCGTTTCTGTTTCTGCTTATTGGACATATTTTTAGCTCTCTTTGGGATAATGCAGTTCAACTTGGCTTAATTGAGGGGTTCAGAATAGGCAGGAGCAACATTCACCTATCTCATCTCCAGTTTGCAGATGATACGCTATTGTTTTCTTCTGGAAGCAAGGAGGATATCCAGAATATCAAAAGTTTGCTTACTTTGATAGAACTTATCACAGGACTGAGGATCAACTATGAGAAATCAGAAATAGTGGGTTTGAATGTGCCGCAGCCTAGTCTTTTGGAGATTGCAAATTCCTTAAAGTGCAGAGTGAATAGGTTCCCTATTAAATATTTGGGTTTGCCCTTATCAGATGGAAACTTAAAGGTGAGAGATTGGGATGGTTTAATTAAGAAATTTGAGAGTAGATTGGAAGGGTGGAAAGGCAACTTTCTTTCAGGAGGAGGGAAAATGATATTGTCAAAATCGGTCCTTTCGTCTTTGGCAATCTACCATGCTTCCATATTCAAGATACCTAGAGCAGTGGAAAAAAATCATTGAAGCAATTCGAAGTTCCTTTTTTTGGTCAGGAGGGAGAAGGGAGAAGAGAGGTATACATTTGATCAAATGGAGCAATGTTTGCAAAAGTAAGGAGCAAGGAGGAATTGGCCTCTGCGGTGTGGCTACTTTCAACAAAGCAATGCTAGCTAAATGGATGTGGAGAAGGGGAGAGCATCCGGATGCACTTTGGGCTGTGATTGTGAAGGATCTTTATTTTCAAGGTGAGAACAAATGGAATTTTTATCCTTCAACCAGCTACAACATGTCTTCAATTTGGAAGAATATTGTTAGATGTGCTGAATTCATGGATATCTCGAGTACTATTCAGGTGGGAAATGGTAGGGATACACAGTTTTGGAGAGATAAATGGTATTCCAATGTGGTCTTCTCTAAGCTCTTCAGCAATATCTTCAATATAACCCTTCACCAAGAAGCTACAGTAGAGGATGTGTTATGCAATATAGATGCAGGGCAGATCAGTTTGCCCTTGAGAAGGAATCCCACGGATGAGGAAGCAGAAGAACTAGTATTGCTAATTAACACCATCAGTAAAGTCAAAAATTTTGGTGAGGTGCAAGACAAAAGAAAGTGGAGATGGACCAACAATGGACAGTTCTCGGTCAATTCTATGGCTCAAATGTTGAATGATGGAGGAACTAGGGTGTGGTGGAAAGAGTTAGTATGGTCTAATCATCTTCCCAATAAGATCAAAATTTTCCTGTGGAAGCTTGCTTGGTGCAGAATTCTTACGGGAAGGAGGGCCATGAAACTACACATCTCTGGGAGCTTCTCGTGTGTTTTTTGTGTTCTTTTTGAGGAGGATCAAAAACATTTATTCTGTGGCTGTGGTATTATTATCATACAGTGGAAGATTATGTGTAGACTATTCGGAATCAATTGGGTAGAGCAATCTTCTGTGTTGGATCTCCTACATTGGTGGAGCATTAATTGTCCTTACAAAGATCTTAAACAATTGTGGTTCTTGGCTTGCCCGGCCCTTTTGTGGGCCATATGGTGTGAAAGAAACAGAAGGAAATTCAATGATCAATGCAGAAGCTCAAATGAACTGCTGAGGAGTACATTTAAATGGGTGGAAGAATGGGGATGGGCTGCTGGTATCCTCAAGGAGGGGAGTTCTGTTTTTTTTTTAAAAAGCCAGGAATTGGAAGGAAATGATCTCCTGATAGGCAGCTCTTAGTGTGTTTCTGTTTTATTGGCTTGATAAAACATCATTGTAAATTTCAGCATTTCATTGGTAGATGGGGTTCAGGACGGGGATTGTCCGATCCTGAAGGTGTTGGCCTTGGGCTATTCTTTCTCTCTGTAATCCTCCTTTTTATTCTATGAAATTGTGACTTAATGTCACCTTCAAAAAAAAAAAAAAACTCGTTCAAATGCATCTTATTACTCCATTCATGAATAAACTTAAATATTAAAATATTTAATATTTTATAGAACCTTTTGTCAAATAATTTAAGCTTACAACATGACATAAACATAAATAAAAAATTAAGTGGGTTAATGGTTAAAAATTACATTGTGAGGGCTATTCTTTAAAGAGGATAGGAAGGACAATGGGGTTATTCAAGGGTGTTGGGAACGACATCGGAAGATTTACAAAAGCCAGGGCCAGGACAGATCTTTAAGGCACAGGCTTCTGACTCTTTTGACATGGACACCGGGTTCAGGCAACCATCACTAAGTTAGTAGACAGTTTGCCCACCGGGCCATCTACAGTGTCATTTATAATTTTACAACTTAAATATTACAGATTCGCTTGTGCATTGAGTTCGGTTTTGGGCTCATGAGCTTGCGAGTTGAGCTTGAGCTCGGTGAGTTCTTAAACGATGAACAGTAAGTTCAGAAACTCGGTCCAAGACAAGCTTTGTGTAAACTGGTCAAGCCGAGTCCGAGCAAGGTAAAATTCGGCTCAACTGAATGAAAGAGACCAAGACAAGGATCCCAACATCGATATTAGTGGGCCCTAGGCCCCTAGCCAATGTGGCTTGGCAGACCTCAACCTGGTCCAGCCGGATCTGGGCCTTATTTACTGGATCTGGGCCCCACCCACCCACCCACTGTCCCACACATATATGATTTTGTAGAGTCTTTTATATGCTTTTGCAACCCCGCCCCAACCCTTTTACATAATGTACATCCTCCTCTTCCCTATTCCCACTCACAGGGACTTGGTCCGCCTGCAGAAACACATTGGCAGGAGGTGGTGTTTAACATTTCCTTGCTAACATCAGAAACAAGCAAACAAACTATTGAGGAGGGCGTTTAACATATTTTTTTTCTTTTTTACCCCCCAACAGTTTGGGCATAAAAGTAAATAAAGAAAAAAAGGGAAGAAGAAAGAAAAGAAAGAAAGGAGAAGAGAGAGAGGGTACCGGTGGGGGATACCCACCGGTACAAACCCCCCACCGGTTGCCCCTTGGGACCCCCACCGATGGGGGGTGTCTTGGCAAAAAAGAAGAGAGAGAGAGAGAGAGAGGGGAAAGAAGAAAGAGAAAATAAGATTATAATAAATGGTTCATTCATATTAGTTGAATGACCAAAATTTTGTAAGATAAATGGTTCATTCAAATCGTTTGAATGACCAAATTTGTTTAAGATGAGTGGTTCACTCATATTAGTTGAATGACCGAAGTTGTTTAAAATGAATTTGGTCCATTGATATGGTTTGAATGGCCATAATTTCTTAACAGTCCACTCATATAGTTTGAATGGCAGATCTCTTTGGTCCATTCATATGGCTTGAATGGTTATAATTTATTAACAGTCCATTCATATAGTTTGAATGGTTGGTCTCTTTGGTCCATTTATATGGTTTGAATGGGCAAATATTTGGTTCACTTGTATTGTTCAAGAGGCCAAAATTGGTTTATTCACATCATATGAATAATTATGAACTCTATTTGATCATTGATTAAGTGAGCGAACCTTGTGCTCACTAATCAATTCATACGATTGTATTCCTTCAATTCAATGGAATGTACCATGTAAGTTTGAATGCATGTTCATGGTTCTTTTAGATGTTATCATATCACATATTCCAAAAGGACAAAAGGATACCTTAGTGGTGAATATCTTAAAGGATACTTAAAGAATAGTGGTGAATATCTTAAAGGATACTTAAAGAATCTCAAATCACATCTTTCAGGGAAACTCATAAATTGTTCAAGTATCCTTTAGGGCAACGTTAAGTTTCCCTTAGTGGCCTTTTAGTGGCCCTTCATGAACCACTAGAGGGGGGATTACTAAGGTTAACCATAAACTATCCTCAAAGGATTTTAAAGAGAAACATAAATGCATCACGTGATATGTGACCAAAAAGAAGAATCAAATGAATTTGTTACATCGAGAAACATGATTTGAACTTACTTTTCAAAACTGATTTCTTTCAAAAAAAAAAATAGATTGTTTCACAAACATCTTTTCAAAATTGAGCTCACTTCAACTTATTATAATTTTATGGTTTTCTTTCAAGGGCATCACTAGATGGTTAATCAAGGGTTGCCGGTTAATTTATCGGCGTAATTAATACCGACCGAGGTCGGTGAGGAGAGGTCAAATTCACGGATCCATGCTTGATCCACACTTTTCCTAGACTTCCTAAGGGCTAATTCCATGTTCTCAAAGACTAATAAAATAAAGGAAGAGATAAACAAGAAAACATATCCCCACAAAAGGGTTTAGAGAATTGAAAATTATAACAAAGGTTCTTGCAATTAGGATGGTGACCGAGGTAAATCGGTACTGGGAACCATCAAAGGAAGTGGATAACGAATGTATTCATGGACATAAGCAGTGCATAGGAGAGAAGATGTCGTTTAGGGTCGAATTTCAATAAGCCATACAACAGGGTCCTCTATAAATTGTCTTTAGTAATGGAAGCTCCTCTACATGGTGATGGAAGCTGCAAGTCTTGATAAGGGATATCCTAGATTAGGCTGTCCTATTTCAGCCTGCTTCTCATTCACGATCAATGAACAGGCTATAGAAGAGTAGTGGGAGGGGACTTATTGCAAAAGTGACACCCTTTTGCTGCAAATTTTTCATGCTTATCTCCCGTGTGATGGGGCATGTGGGACAGAATTGTCGAACTGGCTTCAGAGCATTTACACATTGATCTCTGAGACGAATGTCATACATTTTTGATGAGCAGATGATATCATACTTTCTAAACAGGAAGACACAGGGTCTGATATTGATTATATTTTAGTTGATTTTGATAGAAATTTAGGGAGTTGGAAGTTCAACTTTGAGAAGCACCATGATAAGGATCAGGTTGGAGGAATCAAGGCATATCCATTCTAGGCTTTCCCCCATAACATACCTTGGACTTGCTTTGCTTGACAAGGCCACCATTGACCAGACGACTGATAAAACATACGAAGGTTCAAAACAAAGTTGGCTTATAGCAGGCATTTCTAAGTAGTAAGGACAAAGTGGCTCTCTGTGCATATGTACAGGACAACCTACCTCCTACACTTGCAAAGGGCCCTTTGTACATAATGAACAGGACAACCTACCTCCATACTTGCTTTGATCCCTTAAGAGAGTGGAACACAAGCTAGAAGTCATTGAGAGCAAATCTCTTTTGGGGGACTGGGGAAAGTAGAAAGGACTATATGGGTGGTATGTGTGCAATGGAGAGCAAAGTTGAAAGAGATTATTAATTTAGAGACATTAATTTGAAATAATTTTGGTAATTGGCTGTGGAATTTGAAAGAAGGGCATGGAAAGATATGATCAGAATAAATTTTACCAGCTAAGCAGAAGATGGAACATCCACTCTAGGCTATCACTGACAAAGCAGGTCAGGTATTTTGAGAGTCATAGAAGTTGTTGGTCTTGACATGAAGAAAGACATATTGAATGGAATAATTGATAGCTTCTGCGGAACATTCTTTCAAAAAAATGTGGCTGTACCACGAATTTTACTGCTAATAGAGACAGTTCAGTCAGGTAGAGGAGAGATTCCTCCCCCATCCAAAAATTATTAGGGATAAAATTTAAAAAAAAAAAGAGCTTACAGGTTGCTTATGGGTCCCCTCCAGCTATCAAAGAGATCTCAAGGATGTACCTATACCTAGACCAACTGTAAGAAAGATCCAAAGTTCTAAGACAAATAAGCACTGTCTAGATTCTGCTTCTTTGTAAGAAGCAGTCACTGACCCCTTTCCAAATGCTTTGGCACATGGTATGTGCTATGATGAGAAGAGCACTAACCCGGTTGATTTTCAGCTTCCAAAGGTACATCCACATATCTTCAGTAGATTTGAAAGTAACCTGATATATGCCAGCTTCCAAAGGTCTTTCAGACTCCCTTTGCTAATGGGCAAGATCTCATCAAATAATTGTCTTCCTGAACAACAGCCACATAGAAACTCTGACCTTCAAAGGCGTTTAATCCTCCGATACTGTACATGTAGGTCTTCCTCAATAGCATCGGATAAGGATTTAACTGAAAACATATCCCTTCTGCATTCCAAACAAAAGACCTCCTTTAGGGGATCGACATTGGAAGCCGAAAAGTCTTAGGTAAAAGGTCTGAAATGTTCTTCAAGCTTGCCATCTTTGAGACTTCTCCTTAAAGGAGGGGAGGTTGGATGCTGTCCTCATAAAACCAGCAATATTTACCTTTAACCATTTGTTGACAGCTAACCCACAAAAAAAACATCCAAAAATTGACCTCCGAAGTTTTTAAGTACCCAGCCACCTATCCCTCCAAAAACAAGTGCGATCTCCTTTGCCAACTCTGATTGTAGTCCTCTTCTCAACCCACAAATAGGCAGACAGGTTTGGTATGACTACTGGATTCATCAACAGTAACAGGAACTTGCCTTTCCTAGACAAGAGTGTTGCTAGCCACATTCAAGGACTATGCTAAATATTGCTATCGTCCATAGATAGAGACCTCAATGATATGGCCCTCGGACCCAAGAGGAACACACTTTGTGAGAACAGCTAATTTTACTGTTGTCTATAACAGCACTGTCCCGTTAGTGCAGGGACCGGCTATGCCCTTGTTGGTCAAGTTCCTTATATGTAGGATGCATGCCTTAAAAAGCTGGCCGGATCGGAGAAGCTAGCCTGGTTTGACTGGTTTTGAGCTTGAAGCAGTCGATTTTGACAAAAACAAAGGTTCATGTCAACTTTTTAACTTTTAGGTTCTGAAAAATAATTGTAGCTTTAGAAAAACGGTCGTTTAAAAGTTTTCAACCCTTATCTTTCCCAACTCCCAAGTCCAACCCAATTCCATCTGCAAACCTATTTCTGACTTCTGTTGCCACCAGCTAGTGAACAAGTGAAGAAAGAGGGGGAAGGGGAGAGGAAAGAGAGAAGATGACAAAGAAGGAAGAGGATAGGAGCCAAACTATGAGGAGGTCGCTACAGCGCCCGCTGTCCGGCAGTCCCTGTTGCATCTGCCTCCCCCTCTGCCATTGGATCCCATCTTGATGCGGGACAGCAGGGGAGGAAGATCGGAAGTAGAGAGAAGAGAAGGGGTTGGAGGAGAAGAAGACTAGGGTTCCCGTCCCGTCTCGGGAGAAAACACGCAGCGGCGGCTCATCATTTCAAAATTCTTCTTCGATGCTTTCCCACGAGGGGATACAGGACAATATATAGACTCTTCAAAAAAAACCCTAATAGAAAAATTACTAAACTACCCCTAGAATTCCGAAAATAACTAAAAACATGTGAAAATTGCAGATAAATTAAAAGACTCCAAATGGGCCCCTAATGGGCCAAATGAACTGCACATTGGACCTTGGACTCCATTCCAGCTGCTCCTGGATCCCCATCATTCCCCCCCTGGTTCGAAAAAATTCGTCCTCGAATTTTACAATGAGTCAATATCCATGGGGGAACGATGGTAGCATGCTCGGAAAACAACACTGATGACCCATGAATCATCACGCGCATGAATGCTCCAACCTGAGGAGAAAATTGTGCCTCGACGTCGCTCCATATGTGGTCAAAATCATGCAAACTGATGACATCTTTAACGACCTTCGGCTGATCGACTACATCTTCCAGTAGCGGTTCTATCTTCGGCCCATTCCCTTTAGTGGGGAAGAGGTCATTATCTGCTATAGGCGTCACTGATTTGACCTCCCCCAAATATTCATCTTATAGGACTGGATCGGCCACATAGTGCACCTCCTTCATTTGATTTTCATACTCCTCGATCATCGTCGGGTCGGCCTCATAGATAACATCTTTTGGCGTGGTCAGCTTGGCAAGCATGGCAGAAATCTTCTGAAGTTCACTCCTCATCTGGGACCTCTCGCGCTCCCAATCCTCTTGGAAGTCGTCCCAATCATCCGCTTGTTGAAACCTCTCTCGATCCTGATAAGTGGCATTGAGAATAAGAAAGGGTGCCTGGTATTCCTCAGGTTGTATTAGACAATCTCGTCCAGTATGATCAATCACAACTTGCCGCTCGTCTATCCATTCTCTACCCAAACCGATATACGAGCCATGGGATATAATCTTGCACCATGCATCATCATAATACCTGACGGCTCGGGAAGTACTGTTGCTCCTTAAGAGATGGAAAAATGGCACATAGACTCGGTTTCCAGAGACCCTTACGTAGTCCGTATGGGAGATAGAATCCACAATAGATTGTGAAATAACATTGCCGAACGACGTTGCCTCAAGATACACCCGAGTTTTCACGAAATTGGGTAGCTCTATCTCAAAACTAAAATCCATGATGATAAAACGTACCACTGGCCAAAGAAATGATGGACGAGGTCCGCATCACTGCAAGGATGCCAACGGTACGATCGGCAAAAGAATCGGAGCTCCAATCATCATCCTCGATATGCGTGCAGAAAGTGGCACGCAAAATGAGGTAAGCGGGCACTAGCTGCTGCGAAATCTGTGCGCTGGGATGCTGGCATGCAAATCGAGGCAACTTGGGTTGGCCTCGGGATGCACGATCGGGGGTCCTCGATATGCGTGCAGAAGTGGCACGCAAAATGAGGCAAATCTGAGAACAGCACACTGGATCCGAGTTGGCCTCGTCGAGACGGATCCGACGGCGCGAACGGTGCACAAATCGGAGTCCGAAAAGACCTCGAACAGCGCGCCCGAGTGTCCTCGTAAAGCGTGCAAGTGCGGCACGCAAAACGAGACGCTGCTGTCAGGCGTAACGTACAGCGAGGTCGGCCTCGCCGATACGAACCCAACGGCGCTGGCGACTCGCAAATCGGAATACAGACGAGTTCTCGGCGATGGCGGTGCGATAAGAACCCCTAGTGCACCTCATGTGCACTGTAGCGGACCTGGGTGTGGGCCGGACCACCTATGGGTCTGGGCTGGACCTGCAGGCGCACCTGGCTCGGACCACGTTGCTAAGGGCCCGGACCAGCTTGAGTGGGGCTCGAACCGGACCAGTCGGACCGGACCGGACTAATGAATGGGCTTGAGCCCCCCCTTGTAAGTGAACCAGTCAAACCTCTTGGACCCGGTCGACTTAAAGAGGGTTCGGGCCCCTCGACTCCTCCCTCCTCTAACCCTAACGCACCAGAGGGCGAGAGAGAGAGGGGGAAGACGGGGCGATCGGCGGCGCAGCCTGTGCCGGCGGATCGGGCGGCGCCGGCAGGCGGAGACGGCGTCGGCGGGCGGAGACGGCGCCGGCGGCGGTGACTACCGTCAGCGACGGTGACGGCGACAGCGCCGGTTGCAACGTCGATACCAGCAGCTACGTTGGTGGCGGCAGGGCGGAGCGGCTCCGGTGGCCGAAGGCGACGTCGACGACGGTGACGGGGCCGACAACGGCGACAGCGTGGGATGAGTACGATGAGGAGGAAGTGTCGGCGGCCGGCCGCGGCAGGTCCAGTAGAGCGCCAACGCCGGTGCTGCGGGCCGGGGTTGCTCCGTTCGGCCAGGACCCGGCGATGCACCACAGCACCGCCGTCTCCTCTTGCAACCGCCAAAGTTCGTGCGCAGGGGAGAGATGGGGGACGGCGAGGGCGGCGCCGGCAGCGCCAGCGTGGGGCGCCAGCGAGAGCGGCGCCGGCAGCGAGGGGTGCCGGTGATGGCCGGGGAGGGGCTCACGCAGGGAGGAAGAGAGCGGGGGATCTGGCAATGGAGACGATGAGCGGCGGCGCCGGAGATGGGGAGGAAGATGAGCTGTAGCAGGGAAGGAGAGAAGAGAAGGGGTTGGAGGAGAAGAAGACTAGGGTTCCCGTCCCGTCTCGGGAGAAAACATGCAGCGGCGGCTCATCATTTCAAAATTCTTCTTCGATGCTTTCCCACGAGGGGATACAAGACAATATATAGACTCTTCAAAAAAAACCCTAATAGAAAAACTACTAAACTACCCCTAGAACTCCGAAAATAACAAAAAACATGTGAAAATTGCAGATAAATTAAAAGACTCCAAATGGGCCCCTAATGGGCTAAATGAACTGCACATTGGACCTTGGACTCCACTCCAGCTGCTCCTGGATCCCCATCACATCTGCTGCAGCCGCTGCCTGTTGCCATACGCTGCTCCCACTGCCATAACCATAAGATGTAAGCCACTGTCGCCCTATTTGTCCTCCCTCCCTTTCTTCTTCCTGTTTGTTTTCTTTATATCCTCCCCCTCTACTCTTTTTCCTCTTTTTTCCTCCCACATGAACAACCAGCCAGAATCAGCCAATATTAGCTGGAATCGGCAGATTCCAGTCCTGAACCAGAACCATAACGGGACCATCCCTCACATGTTAGCATTCCTATTCCATTTTGTGTTACAGATGTAAAAGATACCTCCTTTTGATGATTCAAAAGCATTGTAGTGATTTTACAACTGGTCCTTTTGAAGATCTAGACTAGGGTCTTTTGTGCATAGGTGGCAAATTCCCAGAATATTATAGTGTGCATAAAGGCTTTCTTTTGACTTTCTTTTGATACAGGAGAAGAGTTGAAAGGAAGGTGAGGTGGATGAAGAAACTGGACACATACGAATTCCATAACTGCCCAAGGGATCATGACCTATGTGTTAGGCTGACAATGGATACAGAGCCACATCAAATCATATATCAGAATTGGGAATGGCTTTAGTGTCTAATGTTCTATTTAGAGGAAAACATAAAACCCACCATCATAGAAAGGTAAATGCGCAGGTTCCTTTTTTTTGTGTGGAGGATATTGTAACCTTGCACATGCATGTATAGCACTTATAAGCTGGATAGGTGCACATCACCATTGATCCCACTCCTAGGAATGTTTTTTATCACTGTTTTCAACCCCATTCCCAGAGAAAAAAAATGAACTGTAAACCAGAAGATATTCTCCACTCCCCTCTCTCCCCTCGTTTCCTCAACCACTACAACTCCTATTTCATGCTTCTAAAAGGCCTTATTGGATTGAGTTATAATAACTTTAACGCTTCAACAACGATATCTTCTACCACCACTGTCCAAAAAAGGGCTTTTGAGATTTATACTACAACTATCCAAAAAAGGGCTTTTGAGATTTATACTACAAGAAAGAACAGAAGGATTATCTTCAGCATCTTAATATCCCCTATCCATCACAATCAAAACACTTTTTTTTAAGCATTTCACCACAAATGTGATCACATTAAGCAAGCATGTACAATGTATGTGTTTCCCTAAAGCAGAACATAAACAGTGCAAATTCTTTGCTTTGCATACTAACTCGTTTACCATTTCAACTTAGAAAATGATTATCAGATATGACACAAATTCTGCCAACATTTTTTTTATTTATTCCACATACACAATAAAACAGGATAGTTCCTTTAAAGAAAACGTTGATGTAAAAAAAAACACTAGTTGCCAAAAAATCAATACAATATAATTCCCAACCTCAACAAGGTGTCGCTCTCCAGCTGACATAAGTTCCCATAGCCTTCCTGGTGTCCCAACAATTATCTCAGGCCTCTTTTTCAAAAGCCTCTCTTGCTTTTCAGCAGACATGCCACCAACAATAGGAACAACTCCGATATTAGTGAGCTTGGCAATTTCCTTGAGATGATCAGAAACCTGGAAGACAAAATGCAACAAAATATTAATGCATAACACTTATGCCTGATTAGAAGTGGAAAAAATACAACGTAAAAGTGATTCTCATCTCTCTCTAGTATCAGGTAACACAGCCCTCCCCAGACAAAGAAAAAAGCATACAACAGATATAGTCCCAAAGCCATCTTGACAAAAAGATCCTCCTAAAGATTGTACCAAACACTCTCCGCCCAATTATGACTTCTGTGGCATATGGCCATTCAAAGATTTTGGTTTCTGGCCCACAGAGATCACTTACAAAAGAAGACTCATTGACTAAGGTAATTGCCTCCCCTCCAGATATGCTGTTTCTTAAAAGAGTTCATGCTTCTTAGGACTAAATATTTTAGCAGCAACTAGCATGTGGAAAATTTCCAGAAGGATTTACTTGGCCATATTGTAGCAGAGTGCATTCAGAAATTCATTTCAATAAAGTTTCATCGGTGCACTTGAATAGTGAAACAAAAATGAATTGATAATCAGGCACAATAGAACAAAAACAGGTTGTTTGTAATCCTTGTTTTCTAAGATGCAGTTAAGTGAAATGTACATTTTCTGTGAGTACCTTTTATCCTTTTTTATGTCTGATACGGATGTTGTTAAAGCCTCATGATGGCAAACCCAGGAAACCAAATGAAACTATAAAAGGAAACTAAAATATGTGTACATTTGTGATGCACATACCTGCATGGCAAGTTCCCTGGTAGGAGCAAGAATAAGAGCCCGAAGAGGACTTCCATGTGTTCCTTCTTCAACATCATCTTGACCTTCCTTGAGTAACTTTGAAGCCTTATCGCACTCTTTTAAAAGACGGTGCATAACGGGCAGGCCAAAGGCAAGTGTCTTCCCAGATCCTGTCTCTGCCGCACCAATGACATCCTGATGTAGAACTATCATCAGGAAAACCAATGATTGCAATATGGACTCAGACAATATATCGTAATATTATGCATTGGGAATTAGGAAAAAAGATGGGATTATTAAACTGCTGATTATTGTCATCAGCATCACAAGTGCAAAATGTTGACTGCATAGTCATGCTATGGCATTATGATATGTCACATTGTAAAAACTACGCAAAATGTTGACTACATAGTCATGCTACAGCATTATGATATGTCACATCGTAAAAACTAACCTTTGGATATTAAAAATTTTAAAAAGAAAACAAACCTTTCCTTCATGCACAGCTGCCGGAATGCAGGTTTTTTGAATGGGTGTGGGTTCTTTGAACCCTAGCCTTCTTATTGATTTCATTAGTGTAGAATGCAACTTCAACTTCTTCCATGCACGATATTCATCGTTCTGAAATATGGACTGCCCATTGTCTTGATCTTCAATATCAATGATCTCTGAACCATCTGCTGAAACAAGACTTGAATCCATGGTGCTTGCTCCTATTCATCCAAAGTTGAACACCATGGGAACAGAATAAGCAGAAGATTGTAAAGTGTGATGAGGAAGGTTGACTTTAATGATTATAAAGCAGCTTGGACTGATCACAAGGAAGAAGAAGAGCTCTTCAACGTTAGTGCTAATTTTCCCAACAAAATAAGATATCATATTCTTTCTCTTGTTTTAGTAATCTGAGCACATACCATTCCAACTTTTTAAGACAATATGTTCCAATCCCTAAAACCACAAACCCTATCAGAGACATACAAACTGTTCTTCTAGGCTAATATCATTTACCATAATGAAACAAAGGAGTGTGCACGGCCACATTGAGATTAGCACAAAACACAAAACCACCAGCGGAAGACATCTAGCAAAATCAGGGAAAGAGACGACGTCCGAATTCCAAACAATAGGGAAGGGGGGAAAAAGAAGCCAACTTCCATCACCTTCCAAAGTCTCCGCAACAGAAACCCCGTCGCTCTCTTCTTTCTCCTTCTCCTTCTTCGCCTTCGGCCTTTTCTTCTTCTTCGCCTTCTTCTTACCCACCTTCTTCGCCTCCCCCCCGTCCTCAACAACAGAATCCTCGTCGTAGCTCCCGGCGCCACCGTCGCCTCCGCTCCCGTGCTTCCGTTTCTTCGACTTGGCAGAAGAGGAAGGCACCTTCCTCCCGCGGGGGGGGTCAGGCATTCCTCCGACTAATCCATACTCCGACTCGTCTATCTCCTCCAGCGACAGGAAACCTGGAAAGATCGCAACTTTTTCAGTTCCCGAGCAATTTACGATAAACAACTTCATGACAAGCACATTGATGGGGAGGAAGCCGACCCCCTTCGTCTCCATCGGCCAGAAGAGCGAATGGGTCCTCGTCCAGGGGGGACGACCTCCACGCCAGCGACCTGTGGACTCCCTCGGCGCCTTGGTCCCCCTTCGGCTGCTTCTTCCTCCTCTTTCTCCCCTTCTCGTTGGATGGGGGAAGCGCCGCCGGGGATTCCTGGGCCATGGCTTGCTCTCGAAGGGAAGAACAAACAACACAGGAGTGCTTCACCGAGACCGTTCCGTGGGATTCGGAGCAGACGGCGCCGCTCGGGACGTCGTGACTCAGACCGGAAGAGTCGGCGCGCTGTGGGTGGCAGCAGAGGCGGCGCAGGGAGAGGGGTGGTGGCAGAAGGCGGCGCTACGACGCGGGTTGTGCTGCGCGGGAGCAGAGGGAGGAAGGGAAGAGGAGCACGGGGGTTAGCGGCGGCGCGGGATGTAGTGTCCGCCAGTAGGGATGTGAACAGGCCGGAATTGGGTAATGGATTCAATGTGGATCCATGCCTGAATATTATTAGTTTAGTTAGACTTGCTGCACCGCGCAGGGTGCGGGACGGCTGCTGCAGCAATTTTTTTATTTTAACTTTTAAAAGAAAAAATAGGTCGAGTTCATCAAAATTGATATTTTTGTACAACTTAATCTCCGATTAGATGATTTGAAAAAATTTATAAAAATAAAAATTCAGTCTAATAAATAGTGATTTTTCAACTTTTGTTTATCATACGATTAGATGATTTAAAAAAATATATAAAATTAAAATTCAGTCTAATAAATAGTGATCTTTCAACTTTTGTTTATCGTTCAATTGGATATCGGATTGAGTAATACTTGCTACAATGTCGCATGTATTGAGGTGCAGTCATCCGATCCATCTGATCGGGTGGTTGTGCAACAGTCCAGCGAATTTGGAGTGCTGATTTTTTAATTTTTATTATATATTTTTAAAATTACTTAAAACGTTCGATCAAAAATCAAATATTCTAAAAATAAAAATAAAAAATGTAAAGAAAATTAAAAACAGGTGCCGCCCAAATCCGACAGACTATACTTTGTCAAATTATATGAACGTGCAGAGCACAATGGAATCCATCATAAAAATATTTTAAAAAATAAAAAAAAGAGCTACACCACGTGCTGTACAGCAACTTCGTGCACTGTTATTAGTTACTCTACATGTTCATGCATGGATCGCACAATGAGATTCGCATTAGGAATACAGGTTTGAGATCTACATCTCTTTTCGAGGTGGTTGGATTAGTTGCTCTCAAACGTAAAATAAAATAATGCTGCACACTCAAACAAAAATATATCTAATTTTAAATTTCAGTTTAAGTAAATAATATATCTAAAAGGTATAAATTAGATAGTACTAAATGTAATACCGGCATCAGCATCAATTTTGCATATCTTTGATGCCTAGAAAATAAACATCTAAGTTTTAGTTTATAGAATGTCTATTAATATTAGAGAATATTTAATGATTAAAATTTGAATAAGTGACCGTGTTCTTGTTGTGCCACCAATAACAACAGATTCCTTCTCCTGTTATCTTATATGCTATACATTACGTTATACATATTATTTTTAAAAATATCACATATTAATCAAATGGTTAATTTTATATAAACCTTGGTTATACATAAAATATCAAATATACCTCTTTTAGTTACACAATATCATATATACCCTCGTTACGGTAAGATTCTATCAAGTGCCACTATCGTTGCCTTATGTTCATTTAATTAAACCAAATATGAGTTAATATTAACCAGAGTGTGAAAAAACTTTTGTGTCCTTGAGTTAAGGACTCTTTCTCCCTCTGTGTATGGAGCACAAGATATGCCCATAGCACCACGGTGCGCCTCTCCTCCTCCCCCGATACCGATGTTGTCGTGTGCTCCTTCGACGTTGACCCCTCTGACACTTCCTCCAAACCCGATGCATCGGCCTCACCTACCTCAAGCTTCGCGCCCGTCACAAGGTCACCAACATGAGTATGAGAGCTCTTTTCAAGAACTACCCTCGCATCTGCAAGCTTTCTTGCGGATCATGTACCTTCAGCTCTAAGGGTATCGACGTCGTGCTCGCCTACTATCTCCTCCTTGAGGAACTTTCCGACAAGCGCCTTTGCATCCACTTGAACCCCTCCCATTGTAGAGATCACTATGTCCACCTGCTTAATCATGCTCACTAGGCTCTTATGGTCAAACAGATCACCTTACAAACCTCTACCACCATCATCATTAGGAGTATATGAAGGAGTGGAGCTTGGTATGCGATGGCCTTGTGAATGAGGAAGAAGGTGGGGTGGCTGGCCTTGGTACTATTCTTCCCCTCCGTCACTGCCATGGTTGTGCTCTCTCTCTCTCTCTCTTAGGGGGAATTTTAAATAGTTTATTTTTTGATATCCACTTTCTATCACCTTATAATGATTCGGGGAATATGTCAGGCATATTCTAATGAATATGAACGGACACTAACCTTGGTTGCATTTTTTTATAGTATATCATTATAACAAGGATATATGTGATATTGTGTAACTAAGAGAGATCTATTTGATATTTTACAAGTAGCGAAGGTTTATATGAAATTAATCCTTAATTAAACCACAAACAAAAAAAATTGTCGCACCGGCGGAAGGAGAAAATATCTAAGGAACATTTAGAGAATTTTTAGATGAGAGTTTTTATTTTATTTTATTTTATTGATAAGTTAATAGGAACACATTTCACATATGTATATAATATATACATAAATTTATAAATTTGTCATATGACAATAAACTTTGCTAATATACTAATAGCAAAATCGATGGAACACAATCAAACCGCTATTATTAATAATATTATTAAATTAATATATATATATAGTTTTTATCTAATACAACAACTAGACATCTCATTAACAAACATTGTCCGTTGTGTAGATATATAATATTTCGTACATGTTAATAGGATATGAATGGAAATAAAAAAAATATAGGTTATATCAATATAAAATATTCTTAAGAGATTTTACTTTTAGTCCTATAATCTTTCAATATTATTTATAAGTCCCTGTAATCTTGATATTTTCTTAAAAAGCTACATAATTTTTGAACTGCCTTAAAGAATCCCTCCAAAAGTACTTTTTACGAAGAGTTGAGGAGCCATTTAGGGATAATTTTAAAAAATTGTTGAACCAGTAAGGGACACAAGGATTGAAGGGTTTATAAGGAATACTGAGGCTTGCTTTGTTTGCAGAATAAGCCTGGAATAGGCCCACTTATTCCCCGTAACCCATTTAACCCAGTTTGGTGGAGGGTGTTGCTTAACCCGATCGTACAGGGGCTTATACTCGAGTTAAGCAGAATATACCCGGGTTAAGCAGTCGTCCTCCCAACGTTCCCACCAAGTCACGGACAGAGCTAAGCTGTCCGCCATTGTCGCCTAACTCCCTTGCTTCTTCCTTCTCCTCCCCTCCGTACGATCATCGCCTGCTGCAGCGAAAGCACATCACGAAACCGGATATAGATTCCTTCTTCTCACCCGGTCAAAGAAGCCACAGCTAGGTCATCGAGCCCCCTCTGTGAGCTATTCCCAACGGCGGAAGCTCCAGCTTTTACAGTGTCTCGGCGCATCAACATCGCATTGTTGTCCTCTGTACTTTGCGTTATTTAGAGAGGCTTTCCCCTCCCCTACCGAAACGAAGATGCAAGGTACATAAGCTCTTCCAACATCCGGCGCTGCTGATTCCTACTGCGGATCCTTCTCCAGCCAACGTGCTCCCGGCGATCGTCGTTCGCTGGTGACGGTGTCTTCCTCATCCTCCAACGCAGAGCCAAGCCGTGCGCGGAACTTCTGGTTAGAGCATTTAACCCATTTTCCACAATTTTTTCCACTTACAATAAGAGGTCTTCCCTTCTTCTTCCCTGCGCCTCATGTTCTGTCCTCATCGTGGAAGAAGTGTTTCCCTTCTATCCCGCCGGTCACGGTTATTATCCACACAAATCATCTTGTGTTCCTTCACAGACTATTGTTTGCAATCCAACTCTGAACAAAGCCAGTAACAAACAAAATACAAAAATAAAGATCCCCAACATGTTCAGATGAAGGTGTCTGAACTAGAGGAGTCTTTCCATCTCTAATGACTTGCAGACTGACAGATGAAGTGGCAACATATGAACTTGTAGTTCAACATGCACATATATGAAATCAACCATTTACATATATCTGTTATTCGAATTTGGCTCTGAACATAGTTCAACATGCATAGATGTGAAATGAGTCAGTAACATAGCCCAAAGGTGTGAAGTTTGTGCAATGTATTGACTTTAAAATACAACCACCCACCCACCTGAGGACACTAATTTGAGTTGAAAACTCTGAAAACACCTACTTGGGTATTGAATATCTTCCACTTTAGCTGCCCCCCATAACTGACTCATTTCAAGTTCAATATTTATTTCAGTAGATGTAAACTTAAATTTCAAAACTGACTCATTTGAGGATGTGAGTAAAAAAAAATTGTGGCACTATAGCATTTCTTCAATCCTCATATCGAAAGTTAAAAATGCACACCTGCTTATCTTTTTCGGCATGCATGCTTGGACAGTTGATAATTCATGCATGCATGGTTGCTAACATGAACAGCTGCAAATCATATTCATTCCCATTTCCTATGAATGTGTGCATGTATCTATGTATGCCTGTATATATATCAATTCGGTATACTGATGTGACCTAAATTCACATGATTAGATAGTACAGTATATAGAGTATAATAATTTTCTATGCATAGGCAAATTACATGAACTAATTGAGAAAGTTAAGTTCCGCAGACTATAGTTCAGAAATCATATCATATAATTTTGTTTGGAGTGACAGTGCTCACATATTGTGAAAATAGAACCTCCTATCTAATGTATGTCCTCTCTTTTTTCTGCTGTGGTCAGTTTCTGTGTGTGGCTATGTTGTCAAAGCACTGTGACCAATCTGCAACACTCTCACCTGAGCATAACTTTTTGGCTAAATGCTTTTCTTCAGTTATTTACTCAACTCTTTTTTATGTATGTTGGTCAATTAACGAGGAATCAAATGGTGAACATTTTTGCATTTCAATTTGAATGAAACATATTGGCCTGATGGTTTTCCCCCTCTTTTCTTTCAAAAATATTGGCCTACTATTAAAGAGGAAGTCATTGAACTGGTCCATGATTTTTTCACCAACTGTAACCTCCCTCAGGGCAGCAACCACTCAAATACTGTCCTCCTCACCAAGAAGAAAGTGGTCATTTCGCTAGGGGACTTCAGGCCCATCAGTCTATCTAATGTTTTGTACAAATTGTGTGTAAAAATCATGGCTACCAAGATCAAACCATTGCTCCAACACATCATTTCTACTGACCAATCTGCCTTTGTTCCTAATAGATGGCTACTAGATAATATCCTCATCATCCAAGAAATTACCCACTCCATGAGTACTAAAAGTGGCAAGGTGGGTCTTTTCACTCTCAAAGCTGATATTGCCAAGGCCTATGATAAACTTCTGTGGGTTTTTATTGAACAATCTCTCCTTAAGTTGGGTTTCTCTCACAATGTCATTAAGTTGATTATGTTTTGCATCACCACTGCCACTTTTTCAGTAAATATTAATGGCGAATGCTTTGGTTTGATCACTCCAAGTAGGGGGATCAAACAGGGATACCCTATGCCCCCCTACATTTATATCATGTGCGCTGAGATGCTCAGCAGGCTCATCTCTTCAAAAGTCAAGGCAGGTAAGATCAAGAGTCTCAAAGTTAATAATAGGGCTCCAGTGATTACTCATCTATTATATGCAGATGACCTTGTCCTTTTCAGCATTGCTTCCAAAGAAGAACTATCAGAATTCATGTCAATTCTAGCTACCTAAGTTTCCTGGTCAGGCCAATGCTTAAATCTGAGTAAGAGTTCTATTTGGTTCAGCAAGAATACCTCCCTTGAAATTAAGCAGTCCCTCAGTTCCCAGTTCAATCTTCAACCCATGGATAAGCATGAGTTCTACTTTGGAGTTCCTTTTAATATCGTGAAAGGCAATGTAGATCAATTTGCCTATCTAGAGGCCAAATTCCTTGCAAAACTTTCTAGGTGGAAAGTCTCCACCTTATCTTGGGCTGGGAAAATCACTCTGATCAATTCAGTTCTGGCAGCCATCCCTGGTCACATTATGGGATTAGGGCTCCTCCCTAAATTCATTATTCAGAGACTAAATCAAATTATGTGCTCCTTTATGTGGGGAGATCGGTCTGATCACAAAAAAATGCACCTTTATAGGTGGGAGTACTGTAACATCGACCCTTTGCTGGGTGGTTTGGGCATCCGAGATTTAGAAATGATAAATCGAGTATCTATTCTGAAGCTTATCTGGAAGTTTACGACTGAACCTCATTCTCTTTAGGCAAAGTTACTCCAAGCCAAGTACCTCAAGTCCTTTTCCTTTTGGGACAACTTAAAAGCCTGCAGAAGCTCTCCTACTTGGAATGCCATGATTCAGCTGAAGCATCTCTTCTGCAAAGGTGTGGGTCATCTTATTAATGACGGGCTTTCAACTAACATTTGGTGTGATAAATGGTTGCCTGAGCATCATGCCCCTCCCAGGGTTAGATCTGATTACAAGCAAGCTCTGCCTACATGGGTCTTTCAATTAATCAGAGATAGAAAGTGGAACCATGTACCCCTCAGGTGTATTTTCACTGAGGAAATTGTTTTAGCTATATCCAGGATTCACATTCCCAAGTTCTCTACTACGGTGGGTGACAAGCTAATCCGGTTACTTTGGGAAACATAAATTCGCTTAATCATTAAGAATTATTCCATTATGGGTTCAAAAAAGATGTGGAGTCAACATCACCATTCTACAAGGCAACAACATCAAAGGTTATAGCTTAGCCTTTTCTCAAATATTGTCTCAATAGTTTGACACACCATATACCTAACAAAATTTTCCTTAAAGACAAATCATATGACATGACCTTGTATTCTAGATGTTGAACAAAAGAGTAGGAAAACTAGATCATAGATTCAACATTCATCAATGAATATCAAAGATGCTCTGTCATTTCATGTTAACTGCTGGCTGGTTAGGGATGTGGTTGGGGTAGCTGCACATCCTCCACATCAATGAACAGATGGGAGAACATGGAACAAAAACTGCATATTTTGTGGGTTACTGTGAAGTTAAGTGAAGAATTTAGGATTTCCCTCAACATTAAGTATAGAAATTTAGATGTGGTACAAGGTTGATGGCCGAAGTTACCCAACATGGCAGGTGCTTCAGTGTTTCAACACTGTGCACAACCACAAGTGTCCAGTGGAACTACACACAAGAGGCCGTATATAACTGGCAAAGATTCTGTGAGTGGCTCATCTCCAAGGGCCCATCTAATCCACACCCAATATTTCATGTAGGATTTTTTGAAGGGCCAATTAAACTCTTCTAGGCTGCCCCTCTAAATCTGTCTAGAACTTAAAATGCCTCTGGACATTTGAGCCTAAGATTGGTTGAACAAGTGACAAACGTAAGTGAAAATTGCTTATTTTTTGTTCATAGTGTACATATCTAATCCATGCCCTTCAAATTTTCTTATGTTTGTTGCTTAATTGGATTTTCTCGCTCATACCATTTTCAGATTTTGTCACCAACTAACTGTGCATACGGCCCTTCAGATTTTATTTTGTATGTTGTTGATTTGTGATTGCTGTTATTGTTCTTTGTTAACCAGCTGATTTGTGATTAATATAATTCTTATTTTTTGTCGAGAATTTAGCATTTTTATGTAAGCCTTACACTAATGCCGCCCATGCCTAATGCATGAATAAATTGAGAATGGTCAAAGGACGGCAAGAAAGCGGGCACGGACAATGTCTAATAGTGGTGTGTTCTTCTGTGTCCTTCATTTCTTATTTCTTATCGCATACTGAACTTGTTACTCGTATTAATATATGTTTAAATGTATCATTTCCTGCTGCATTTAAAATGACATATGTTGATTATAACATTTCTATGTTTCTTTGGATTGTTCTTCGCCCTAATATTAAAGGTAGCGGAACAAAACGTCTGTCCTCTGGGGAGGAGAGGACGACTCGGGACACTCGAGTTCCCAACTTTAGTGAGGCCCAAGATCGGGTCCTCATAGGTCTTCTTACGGAGCAGTTTGATAAGCATAACTGCATCGAAGGAACCTTCAAGCCAGGGGTCTGGCGTGAAATCGTTGGAGCGTTTAATAGCGCGACGCACCTGAACTACAAAGATTCCACGTTGAAAAATCGATATAAAACCCTTAAGAAGAATTACAACTTTTTGCATGTACTTCTTGAGCAAAAGACTGGGTGGGGCTGGGATGATATAAATAAGATGCCCTTCCCTGGACTTCAGGACTCTTGGGACGACGTCCTATCGGTAAGCATCTCCCATGATCAACTTTCATACACCATCTTTTTCTTCAGAACTCATCCATACTTTCATACACCATCTTTTTCTTCATTTTCAGTCACGTCAACATTATAGCTCCCTCAGAGGCAAGCCCTTCTCATTTAAGGCCGAGATGGAATACCTAGCCAGCAATAGCACAATGTTTGGTCCAGATGATGAGGGAACCCGCCGTAGATGCAGTCTGCCTGATTACAGTCCCGATCAAGCTAACACTGAGTACAATATGCGTACTCAGTTGCAGCGCACACCCGTCAATGACTTTCTTGCCGCACTTCAGGGAGAGCAAGAAGATGATGACTTTGTCATAGGTGTCTTCGCCGCCCAAATGGCTTCCCCTCCTACACCCCAAACTAGATCCATGGCCTCGAACAGTGAGGTCAACTCTTCGCGCAAGAAACGTGCCTCCTCAAACATGAAGGGAAAGGCAATTCAGGACCCTACTGTGATCATGGATTTTATTGATGTTGTTCGAAAACGGACTGACCTTGTCATAGATTTACGTGCGGAAAGGGCTTCTATGGTATCCGTCCCTGCACCCTCGATCCAGACACAGTGTAAGGACTGAGGCTTTCAGATCCGGTTTTCGGGGTCGGACCCTGTAGTTCAGGCTCCAGTGGGGCAGAGACTCGACGCGGTTTAAACGGCGTCCACCGTTGCAGACGCGTTTTAGGTTCTGCCACGTGGGTGCCACGTGGGCTGGCTTTGGGCCGCGAGAGTACGGCCCTATCGTGTCGTCTGAACGGCGTCCGCATGGGACGACGCCTTTCAGACTACAACTCTGGGATTGTCAGAGTACGGCCCTGACATGTCCCTTGAACGGCGCCTGTGTAGAACGACGCGTTTCAGAGTCCTGTCAGAGCGGCCGTCACGTCACCTGATAGGCGTCCGTCCATGTCGACGCGTTTTAGCAAGTCTCTGGTTAACCCCGCGAGCCCTCCTTCTTTCCCTCATTTTCTTCCTTCTCTCTTTCTCTCCTCCCCTTTCGGCGATTCCGGCGGCAGTCCCTTCTCCTCCCTCTCTTCCTCCCACCATTCCATCTTTCCCTCCACTCCATCCCCTACCTAGCTCCCACCACTACCACCTCTACTTCCACTACGGCGTTTTACTCTCCGGACGGCAGCCGACGTCACGGTGGAGTAAGGACGACCACGGCGGTACCGGCGGCGGCGTGGGGCGAGACGGGTGGACGGCTTGAAGCTTGGAGGAGTTCAAGTAACCGGTAGGGTGACGATTCCCATCGTGTTCTATGTTCAAACCATGATTCTCCCTCTTAAAGCATGTTTTAGATCTATGGTTTTGAGGGGTAGAACAAGCATGTTTAGGAGCTCTTCTTGATGATATGGGGGATTTCTATGAATGTGGTTTCCTAATGGTTGGATTTGCCCCTCTTTCTCCTCTGTTATGGGTGATTTTGGGGTTGAAAAGGGGAGCCCTCGGGCTCATGACAGACCTGGTTCCTGGCGTTGAAAGACGTCGTGCATGGACGACGCCTTTTTGAAGGGCGTCGGACCATCATGACGCCTTTTAGGCAGGAATCGTCTTACTAAGGCTATGTCAGTTCGGAAATTATGGGACTAAAAGACGTCATGGGTGGGCGACGCGATTTGTAATAGCGTCGGGTCACCGTGATGCCTTTTAAGACAGAAATCCCATGATTAATGTTTTCTACAAATCCTGGATTTCTATGCTAAATGGCGTCTGAGGATGTTGACGCCTTTCAAAAGGCGACCGCTGGTGCCGACGCCTTTTAGGCCAAATTCTGAGGCCGGTGTTTTATGAACCAGTACAGGGAGCTTGAATGGCGTCGGCCTTGGGCGACGCGATTCAAGACAGAACTACACTAATTCATGCCAGTAAAATGTGTTCATACTGCTAGATAGTTGGTTAATGCATGCTTTAGTGCACTCGATAATGATGGATTCTTCATGACCGGATGGCACTGCGTTGTGTGTCGTGCGATCGCGGGCTTTTTACGTGACTGGATCGTACTGTGCCGGGTTTTGTGTTACTGTGGACCTGGAGTGACAGTTGTAGCGCTTTATCACCCTGTGCTGGTGTGAGTGGAGCACAGCGCCGGTGGGGGCGTAGGCGGGGTGACGCCTAGTGAGAGAGGGTCACCTGGTGAACCCCGGGGTCAGCTAGTACCGGTGTGGGTGTGGTACTTTCGGAGTGTCACTCATGCTGAGGGAAGGAGTAACCACCTGAGCCGGTTGGGCTGGAGTAGCTAGAGTGCTATCCGAGGCGTTACTGCTTGGTCTCAGCAGGTCGATGTTTTCCCACTGTTGTTTGTATGGTTGGCGTGTTCTATCGAGACGGCGGTTGTGGGTTCCCTAGTCGTCTGGTTTAGAATTATGCATGTTTAATACATTTCGATCGCATGTGATTCGCATTGAGATCTAGGAATAGTAATTACCACTGTGCTTGTTACCTTACCGTCAGCTGTATTCTTCACTTGTGGGTGTGTGTGTGGGCAGTGGGGATCGAAGGATCCCTACTGAGTCTTGTCTTTGAGACTCACCCCTGCGGTTTTCAGGTGAGGACTTCCAGCAGACCTAGCGAGGAGTGTGCGGCTGCGTGTTGAGCGCCGACGGCTGTTGTTCCGGGGTATGCCCCGATATAGTTGTTATTTTATTTCTGGCATGTATGTTTAATTAATTCTCTTCTGTTGGAGTATGTAATTATTTGTTGTATCGAGTCGCATTGTAATAACTTTTAATTTCTGCATTTTCCTTTCAATTCAATGCGATGTGAATGTTTAGTTTAGTTTATCATTTATTTCCCATACTTACTTAGATCCTGGTTTGGTTCCAAATTAATGATTCGGTACCCATTTAGTAATCGGATCCCCGATTATAGGGTGGCGGGTCGTTACACACAGCCCATAGCCCAGGAGCCAGATCGTATTCCTTCTATGAAGAATTGCATAGACGCATTGCGAGAGGTTCTTGGTCTACATCCAGACTTGTTCGTGAGATCCTTGGATCTCTTCAAGGATGCGGGGAATCGCGGAATATTTATGAACCTGAGTAATGAGGAGAAGATCCGATGGATGTTACACCACGTGGGGTAGTTGATTTGTAATTTCTTGAATGTTGACTTGGATGATGTATTCGGATAATATCTATTTTGGCTTGTTTAATCCGTAGATGCAATTCTTCAGACTTGTTGTTAGTGATTTCTTATGTTCACTTGGATTATGTCTTGACTTGTAACATGTATTCCGATTTCTTATGTTCTTATTCATAGTTGTTGCATGCTCATTATGTTTTAGTTCCATGGGTACTCATCCAAGTAAATGCAGGAATTTGATAACTTTGTAGGTATGGGACGGTACAAATGTTATATTGTTTGGGTTAGGCGTGAGCCAGGACTTTATTTCAGTTGGCATGAATGTTTTGCCCAAGTTAATGGGTACCCAGGGGCTTGTTATAAGGGCTTTCATTCAATTGAGGAGGCCGAGTGTGCATTCTCTAGTATTGTCCAACAACGTCCAGAGAAGCGAACAGAAGTTCCTCGGTATTATGATGTGTCCAGCACATCTGAACAACTACTTGTAAGGGCACCTGCTTCGTTTACTCGCACTGCTCAATTTGACTGGCAACCGTTTGTTGTAATCATACTGTTGTGTGTCATTGTAGTCATCCTTCTCATCGTGTTACTTACTATTCTACTTATGTCTATCTGAACTTTCTAATTTGTAGTGTACTTTCTTATGTATGTATTTTGGTCTGATATGAAAAATTATGTCCCACTTATTACAATGTCTTCTATGTAGAATTTATTGATGTTGTATTGGAGTTCTTAGAAGAGGACGAAGAAGTGTTGAATGTGATCGAGGAGACAATTATTGAGCACATTGAGAATGAATACGTTCCACGGGTACGCCGACGTATGCATAACTCTGCTCTATTCGGCCATACAAGGATCCATGAGATATTAGACGGCCACGACGAAAGGTCTTACCACATGTTTTGAGTGCATCCTTCTATGTTTTTACGACTCCGTGACCTACTTGTGAGCCGTAGCCTTTTGAGAGACTCGCGGCATGTGACAGCGACAGAGCAACTTGGTATGTTCCTATATGCTGCCGGCCATGGCGTTGCAACGGGAGCCATGTGCGAGCGGTTCCAACACTCTTCTCATACTATTAATCGGTATGTGAACTTGGTCACAAACCAGATAGCTGAGTTAAAGTACGACTTTATTCAGCTGCCTACACACGCTCAGGTTCGTGAGTGTCATCCGCACATCCGGGGAAAGCAAACGTTCTACCTGTACTTCAAGGTGACCACATTACTACTGTGCATTTTTGACGTTAGTCGTGATGTACATGTACACATTAACTGATAAATGTTCTTCCACACATCCTCTTTGTACAAGCATGTAGGATGCGATTGGAGCCATCGACGGCACGCATGTGTTGGCAAATGTGCCACGGATAGTGCACGGACGATTCCGAAACCGCAAAGGTGTCATCAGCTAGAATGTCATGGGTGTCATGTCGTTCGACCTCACCTTCCAATACGTTGCAGTTGGTTGGGAAGGATCAGTTGCCGACATGCGCGTGCTTAGATGGGCTTTGGACGAAGGCGCATTCACTGTCCCTCGTGGAAAGTATTATCTGGTTGATTCTTGGTATGCAAACTCAAGTGGTTTCTTGGCTCCATATCGTGGCCAAAGATATCACTTGGCATCATTTCGCGGAGAACATAATGGGGCATATGCGAATAAAGAAGAGAAGTACAACCATCGTCATGCTCAGTTAAGGAATGTTGTTGAGAGAACATTCGGCGTCTTGAATAATCGGTTTCAGACGCTAAAGGTGGGGAACATTTACTCCTGGGCGACACAGAGGAAGATGGTCATTGCATGCGTTGTTATTCACAACTTCATTCGTCGATTTCAGGGATATGATTATTACTTCAACTGCGAGAATAATGACGAAGCAGTTAGTGAGGATGGTGATGAGGATGTTCCCATTGACATCCCTCTTAGTCGGGCTGAGGTTACACTAGGAGGCCAGATTAGAGACTCGATTGCTAACGCACTCTGGACATGAGTTCTGTTCGTCATGCCTGCCTCCTCTTCGGTGCTTTGTTCCGCATGTCCCTTCGCATTTTACTTTATTGTCTGTTTGCGTATATCATGTTTGATTTTTCATATACTTTATGTACGGATATTAGTTATTGCTTATGTTGAATATTTTCTTTTTAGTGTTTGACCTTATTCAACTGCAGTCTTGTTTATTTTTATGAACAATTTCCAAATTAATTTTTCTACTTTTTCCTTGACTTAAACATTGTACTGAGTATTTTTTTATTTTTTTTCCCCTCAGGAGGAATTAATATAAATGAGTCTATTAGATGGATGATTCCACTGTTTGGAGCAACCCCACTGGACAATAATTTTATCGAACCATCCTCCTGTTTTCGAGCCTGCGAACGGTGCATGGAATTTTGCAATCCTATTCATTGCCACACTGGGATGATCGGATGACATCAGTGCAACCATATCTCAGTAGGTTATTTGGATAGCAGGAGGGCAAAATTACATGCTCCTCATTCGCTTATTATGAGTAATGATGAAATAATAGAAATGAGTCTAGTGGTCGGATGGTTCCACTAGTTGGAGCAACCTTACTGGATAATGATTTTAGTGAACGTTAAGTTCCTATTTCTGAACCTGCAAAGGACGCATGTCCATTGAGGATAGTTGGATACCAGAAGGGCAGAATTGCACGTTCCTAATTCGGCCATTATGGGCGATGATGAAAAAATTTAATTGAGTCTATTGGTAGGATGGCTCCATTGCTTGGAACAACCCCAGTGGACAATGATAAATTCCTATTTATGAGCTTGCAAAGGACGCATGTCTATTGAGGATAGTTGGATACCAGGAGGGCAGAATTGCACGTTCCTACTTCGGTCATTATGGGCGATGATGAAAAAATTTAATTGAGTTTATTTGTAGGATGGCTCCACTGCTTGGAGCAACCCCAGTGGACAATGATATTTTGTATATTATGTACATGTTTCTGAGCCTTGAAATGATTAATATTTCACAGTGTACTGATGGATGGTGAGGTTATGGTAATAGTAGGTATTGTAATTTTAATGTTCTCATTTTTTACTTTAATTTCATATTTGTTACATAGAATCTACTAAATTTTTTTAACAGGGATACAATGCGTACGTACTTCCAGGAGGCATTTTGCGTGTGAATTTAGTTAAAAAGGAGACTCATGAATGATGCATTGTATTTTTTTTCAGTTATAATGGATATTGTAAAATTGAAATTTTTTTTATTGAATTTCATGATTTTTGCAACTGACTGTTATGGTGACTGTTTTTGTGTATGTAATTTTTAACGTAATTGAATGTACAATCACAGAGTGTTATACAAATTGAGGAAAACATAATTTTAATCACCAGATATTACAAATTAACATATTTTATTATAAATTTATTTTTAACAAGATATTATGTTAAATCATCAAATTTGAGTTTGAAAAAATAAAATAATTTAACTTTAAAATTAATTTATACATTACTATTGTAACGTGTGTTACTAACAGGAAATTAAAATAAAAATAGTTGACAAACTCAATAATATTATATATATTAATAAGTAAGATTTGAAAAATATAAAAATTTAAAATAACATATGCAAGGACAACATGGGTATTTTGAACTCTTTATTCCACTCTTTATTCTTTTCTTTATTCTACTTATTCCTATCAAATCATTTGAAATAACGCAGTGCAATTCTACTTATTCTGGATGGAATACCAACTACTTACCAAACTAAAATACCTCTTATTCTGGTTTAAGAAATCCCTTACTCCTTATTTTGGTTTAAGTTATTATGTAAACTGAAAGATTACAAAAACTGGAAAGTAACTTTTTTTTTTTTTTAAAGATTATTAGTTTTTTAGGATCAAAGTTCTAACGGCCCATGATCAGTTACGAGTTCTGATCAGGCGGCTCCAGGGGACCTCTTCAACTCCTTCGCGGGAAGAGGCCAACAGGCAGCTATTTAATCCTCCGCCCCCCCCTCTCCTTCCCCCTCTCTCTCGGCGAGCTTTCCACCCCAGTCGCGTGGCGCTGTGGGCTTCCCAAAAGCTGGAGCAGCAAAAAAAGGCAATAAGAAAAAAGAAAAATTCCTTTCGTCCGCCCCGCTTTCCCGCTCCAACCCCTTCTTCTCCCTTAGAACCCTAATCGCAGCATTCCTTTCTTTCCCACCTCCCACGTCCGATGCTGTTCTATGATCTCTCCTCAGGCGATGTGATGTGATGCGCTCTTCCGGGGCTTCGCCATCGGCGCCGCCGGCTCTACCCTCCGCGCACCTCGCCGCCTCGTAGCGGGGTCTGCGGTGCCGGCGTCGGTGATCGAAAGCCTCGCGATGACGAGGTTTGTTCGCTTTTTTCCCCCGTGTTTTGCATATTATGTGAGGTGTCTTTCGCGACTTGCGTTACGGCCACAGACGTCCTCTTTTTAGATCGTTCATCCGAAAAGGATCACAAGATTAGTCAAAATATGTACAAACCCAACCATGTGCGTGTTAGTTTTTGCCAATTCCTTTCGTCTATGCTTGTTTGACCTGCACCTGATCCATCGAAGCCTGGGAAACACGAAGACAAGGATGTATGTAGTTAGAGTGCACTTCCCACAATTCTTCTAAGAGGTAAACTAATTTTGTTATTTCTAGTGCTTTGGTTTATCGATCAAACTGAGGTCATTCGCATGTGAGCATAAAAGCTTTTGATCTTCTCGCGTTTCTGTTAATTATGTATAACAGAAGTCGCACCTACGATAGATATGTCGGTTTGGTGTAGACTTTCATAACTGCCCTTGCATGAGGGAAGGGTGTCGTAGACTTTCGAGCTAAAGTGGTAGCTTGGGAGAAGAGTAATTAATATTTCACATTTGAAAGAAGATAATAGACATAGTACAAAAGGTTAATGTAGGATATAGTATGACCAAAGTGGGACAACCCCTCCCCCCCTCCCAAGTTGCTTGATTGTTTATCTCCAAGTGAAATGGGTATTCAGGTTGAATCTATTAGTGTTTAATACCAATATCTATATTTTCTCCCAATAATTCATCCATCTGAAGCTATACTGAATGAAAATACACTCTCCCCTGATGCAGATTTCCTGCCTAAACTTAGTTTTGGATCAATCACATTTTCTATTCTCATGCCCTCATCTCTTCTGTAGGCTGCTTTCTTAACTGTGTTCAAAGTTCAAAGTCTTTCTAGAGGACTACCTAATCCTATACATAGTCTAGGATCAAGGGGGTAAGGGTAAGTTTGCTAACAAAGGAGGGACTACTTGTTGTTTTGAGGGACGAATAAGGGACAAGGGGGAGGGAGATGAGGAGGAGGAACATTCTTCACTTCAATGACGATCGTCTTCTGGAATACAAAGGATATTTGGGGGAAGGAGAAGATGAGGGTTGTCAAGGAGGTGATCAAGAGGTACAAGTTGGATATCATATGCCTTCAGGAGACAGAGTGCGAGGGGAGGAAATCAACATTACAAGAGAAGTGCGTGTTGGTCGGTTCTCAAAGGAGGTGGTTTCATCTATTGAAGGGAGAACCAAGGGCATTATGGTGTTGTGGAATCTATATATTGTGGAGGAGGTGGAGGAATCTAGGAGTAGGAAGACATGTCTTTTCTATCATCTTCTGGTACATGGGGGATGACTTAATGCAATACTTCTTAAGTGCTTATGATCCTCAATCTAGAGGGGAAAATAAGGAGGTTTAGGAGGATTTGCTTCTCTACAACTGACTTTCAAGCTTGCCTTGTTTGTTGGAAGGAATTTTAATGCAATTTCCTCAATGGAAGAAAGATCAGGTGGTGCTGGCTCTACAAGAGAGGCGGAGGACTTCCTAGGTCTATGAAATGGGTCTGATCAATGTTGATACTCGAAAGGTCCCAAATGTGCCTTTCACATGGTCTGATTTCAGGGAGGTTATGTGGTGCTTAAGATTAGATGGGTTTCTAGCATGGAATGCAGAATCGGCCGATCCGGATCGGGATCGGCAGGTCCCGATTCGGCCGATTTCGGCCGATCCGATCCCGATTCGGATCGGGATGGAATTCCTTGGTTTCTAGTGTTTGTAGATTGGGATGGTCACTTATTGTGGCTCGAGGAAGTGTGCTTGACCAGAAGCCTCTAGATATAATAAGCTTATACTCCTTATGACTTTGAGTAGGTACAGAATAAAAGCAGAAAAAGCAGAGGAAGATGATATGCCTCTCCGAATGAAAGCAGAAAAGCAGCAAAATATATAGTATTTTGAGCACCCACAGTGTCTAAATGCATTGGAAGATGCAGGGATGCTTGATGAGCAGTATAATTTTTTCAGTCATGTGTTAAAGACTGACTATGGTGAGATCTGTCTAAGGGAGAGATTATTGGCAACAAAAATTGAGGGAAAGATGGATAAAGGAGGGTAACAAGAATACTGTGCACGTTCAGAGAGTTGCTTCAAATGCGAGGAGTCTGAACTAATTCCAGAGATGGGGAATGCCACTTTTCTCAGAGAAAGCAATTGAACAGCATGTAGTGGCTTTCGATTCTAGATTCTTTTGAATGGCTTCCCAAATCCTGTTCCTATTTTTCAAACATTGCTGTGAAATTGTGAAAATTCTGAAATCCTGAAGTTGGTGTTGGATTTCCAGGAAGGAAGCGCTCACTGGCGATCCATCAATAAGAGTTTACTGGTGTTGATTCCTAAGAAGGAAAGGCTAACACGTTGCAAGATTACAGGCCATTAGTCTCCCAAATGAAATATGCAAGATCATTTTTTTTTGAAGGTGACAAAATGCCACATTTCATTAATGAAAAAGAGGATATAGAGAGATAAGAAAAGACACATCGCCGGGTTAGGACAACAATCCCTACCTCAGAAGTAACACAACACTCAAAACTTGGCACAAGGCCAATAGATACAACCCAAAAGGAAACATAAGCTGCTTTATCAAGTCAATAAAGCATAAGCAAAAGAAAAAAAATACTCAGAATCAGATGGTCAGGAGCTTCCAAGTTCGAGCTTTGGACAGAAAACCCTGATTGAGATCTCCCACCAAGCCAGCTGCTTTCCCCCAATCTTCCACGAAAGTAATGACCGATGAGAGTATATCACTTGCACTCTTGTATTCATCACATAATTTCCTTTTATTTCTGGCAATCCATACAGCCCACAGCATAGCTGGACAGAAAAGAGCCCATAACTCCTCTTGAGCTGAGTGAGGACAAGCTCCCTTCCACCATCTGAGCAGCTCCAAAACTGATGCGTGTTCTACCCAAATGATCCCCATAACCCTGCGGAGAGTGATCCATAGCACGCCGATAATACCACAAGCAAGGAATAAATGTGTTTGATCCTCCTCAAATAAAGCACAAAAAGGACATATGTAGTCATTGGTATGGAAAATCTTCTTCACTATCTGACCCGTAGGCAGTCTGTTCCAAGCAAGTTTCCACAGGAACAAATTAATCTTAGTTGGAAGAGTTTTGGACCACACCATGTCCTTCCACCATACCCTACATGCTCCGTCATCCAGAAGCCTCACAACAGAACTGACTGGGAACTGACCACTAGAATTCCATCTCCAAACCCTCCTGTCACTTTCCTCATTGTTCAGAGTGGATTGATTGGTGATATTAATTAAGGCAATCAAATCCTCCCATTCAACATCTGTCGGATCCCTTCTTAAAAAGTTGGTCCAATTCCCATTAGTAACACTTGAAACTACCTCAGCTACAGAAGCTTCAGGATTTTTGACAATGTTGAAGACATTATTGAGCTGTGAGTCCAAAGACTGGTCTGACCACCACTTGTCCTTCCAAAATCTGATGCTCTCACTATTCCCTAGCTTAAGTTCAATGGATATAGATAGAACATTGCAGACTTCAGGATGGATTTCCAAATGGAGGACACGTTATAGCTTCTGGAAGGAAGTATTTCCCATTTGCTAACATTTGGGAAATATTTTGCCCTAACCACATAAGCCCACAAGGAATGAGGCATTTCCCCAATTCTCCATAACCATTTAGCCATCAAGGCCTTGTTAAAAGTATCAATGCTAATAAGTCCAACACCCCCCTGCTCTATCCCACTTGATAAAAAACAATCAGTTTTTTTCCCTCTTCCCACCTGACCAGAAAAAAGTTCTTCTAGCTGCCTCAATGATTCTTACCACAGTCCTTGGTGGTTTAAGAACAGACAAATAATAAGTGGCAAGGGAGGACAGTACTGATTTGGAAAGAACTATCTTCCACCCGCTGAAAGTAGTTTTCCCTTCCATCCATCCAAAGTGTTCATAAATTCTTCAATAAGGGGTCCCAGTCCATGACTTTAATTACACCATCAATGGTGGCAGGCCGAGATATTTAATGGGGAATTTTGAACAAGAGCAACCCATATCACCAGCAATCTCTTCGAGATCATGATCAGCCATATTAAAGCCAAAAACTTCACATTTTCCATAATTAATTTTCAGACATGTGATTAGCTCCACAAGAACAAGCAACTTCCTTATGTTCTGAAAGAAATCCTTCCTTCCAGAAGAGAAAAGAAGAGTGTCATCTGCAAATTGCAAATGTGATACGCTCTTGCCAAATGCTAGCAAGAAAGGTCATGTGGCTGATGGATTACATGATCAGTTAGAACCAACGGTCATCGGAGATAGACTGGTCAAACCAACTGAACACAATTTAAGGCAACTAAAGCACATCTAACCCTTTAAAACCCAATTAAAACGGTCAAATTACCTCCTGTATGCTATGTAGTCAGAGGCATGAGGCGACCGAGGCGACCGAGGCAACCGGGGGGGTCTCCTCAGCCTCAAACGCCTAGACAATGACCTAGGCATTTGAGGCGACATTTTATTAAAAAATTATAAAATATAGATATTTAAATATGACCTTATTTACATATAAAACTCATACAAAATGAACACAATATCTAACAACCAATGGATGCTACTAAGGAAAAAACATAAAGAAGACAAGGGAAGAACCTTAGCAACCCAGTGCCCTTCTCTATCCAAGGCTCCAAGCGCTCCGTCCAAGCTCATGTCTGCCTGCACAGAGAGAGGGGCATATAGAGAGATGGTGAGATATTGGGGAGAGAGAGAGAGAGAGAGAGAGAGAGAGAGAGAGGGCCTCGGCTCCTCCTAAATCTTGATAGATAAAAAGAGAGGGAGAGAGACTAAGAGATAGAGATATAAAGGGATATCGACAGAGAGAGGGGGGCCTCGGGTCCTCTTGACACACATTCAGAGAGAGAGAGAGAGAGAGAGGAGAGTGCTTCGAGCTCTTCTGAGTCCACAAATGAGAGACATAGAGGCACATAGAGGGAGAGAGATTGAGAGACAGAGAGAGGGAGAGGGAGACACACATAGAGAGAGAGGCCCTCGGGCTCTCCTGACCAGGCAGAGAGAGGGAGAGATGGTGAGAGACCGAGAGAGAGAGAGAAAGAGAGAGCGAGAGCTTCTACTGTCACTCTTGTTGAAGCTACATTGGAGATAGAGAGAGAGGGAGAGAGACAGAGAGAGTGTGAGCGAAGGATAAAGAGAGAGAGCATACCTGCCGCCGGAGTTGGAGAAGACGCATCATGGGTTGTTGGCGTCGTCGCCTTTGTCAGAGAGGGGAGCAGAATGGGTGACACAGGCTAGGGCACGGGTTGATGGGGTTTGGGGTTTATAAACACCCTGTTATTAGGCTGATTCAATGAGCTAGTATTGGGTTTGGGTTAAGTGGGGCGGTTGGGCCGGACCAACATAGAACTGTGGCTAGCGAGGCAATATGAGCGTCCGAGGTGCGCGCGACAAAGGTTCGGAGCGAGGCAACGTATCGTCGCCTTGCCTCACCTCGTCACCTTTGATAACATAACTTGTATGTGTAATCTATCCGAGAGGCCTAAAATGCTAATGATGGAACATTGAATAAAGACTACAACAAATGTTCTTGAAGCCTAAATCCACATAAAGAATATAAAAATCAACTAAAAAAATAAAAGAGATGCCATAGTCACCCCAAAAACCCTAAAAGATCCCTAAGGTTGCCAAAAACACCTTTAAAAACCCAAAAATCACCTGAAATCATAAAATATCATAGAAGCCTAGAAACCTTCAAATTGCAAAAGATACCAAGGTTGCCAAAAACACCCGTAAAAAGTCAAAACCACCTGAAATCATTAAATATCCCAGAACCCTAGTAACCTTCAAATTGCACAAGACGGTCCTGAAACTCTAGTTTTCCCTAGATGACCGAAATGGTTTGAAATTCTAGATCACTCAAGCCAGTCTAAAAACAACTTTTAAGGTTTTAAAGCAACCCTAATCCATTAAAACACATCCCAAACTCTAAAAACAACAAAAATACCTTTAGTCCCAAGAGTTGCAAAATGACCAAAATGCCTTTCTACACTAAAGCATCCAAGATCATCCTATAACACCTTAAAAACATTCTGATTTCTGAAACCCTTTCAAGCTGTATATGGCATGATAGAGCCTTTGGGCATTATCAAACTGAATCATTAGTGTTTAACTTACTCTTCGTGTGGTTTACTTGGGTATCGTCTAACAATGATTAATCAGGAGTTTGTGTTCGTCAAGACTCAAGAGGATGGGATTAACACTGATCAAAGGTGGTGGGGAGGGTCATGAACCTAAGTACAGGCTTCAAAAATAAATCCTCTTAAAATGAAATCCAAGATTTCCAAACTAAAAACACCCTTAAATTTCAAGAGAAAACAAAAACTTCCCACAGCCCTCTTGTCGGCAGATTGGGGCAAGAGAAATGGCAAGATCTTTAGAAGGGAGCCTAGTGTTCTAGAAAGGGCATTGTCCTCCCTTTTTATAGATGTGGGAATAGGCAATGCTGTTAGGCAATGTAAATGAGCTCAATTTCCTTTTTTGGCTTTTGTTGCTGTTTTTTTTTTTTGGGTGTGTGTGTGTGTGTTGTGTTGACAATGCATCATCTTGGTGTGGTGTTGTAATTGTATAGAGGTATTTTTGAGAGCTCACGTACTCTACTTGCAGTTTTTTAATAATATCGTGGTACCATCCACTTTTGGGAAAAAAAAAGGAAGGAAAACTTTAGTCTTATTCGCATCCTTCATGAAGGATGGGGAGTACTATCAGCCAAATTTTACTTCCAAGAGAACAACATCAAACATCATTTATCTAGAAGGAGAAATGTGAACAATTACCACTATCATATAGTTGTTGGTCATGATACTCTTTGTTTGAAAGTTTTAGACATCATTCACACCATTTAGTGTCCAGTTTGGCTTATACTCCCCAATATGTTATTAATATGATTAATCGCTAACACGGTGCACTCTCTTCTTCTTTGTCACTGACTGTGCTTTCTTCTTTTTTTCTCTCTTTTTTTCTCCCCTTTGTTTTTTTCCTCTTCTTTGCCTCTTCCTTTTCCACCCCACCTACTAGTTCTATGAACACTTTTAATTTTTTGCAAAAGGTCTACAATACACCTTCAATTAAATTTTCATTTGTGCTTGTGCCCCTTAGCCTTAAGGCATGAGATGTTCCGTAGTATGGACATTCATGTATAAACTTGTGTACATTTTCTTTTACATTTATACAATTTAGTGGTACCATTCACTTCCACAAAATGTATGGACATTCATGTGAATAGGCATGTAAAATATCATGATATATACTCAGGGGGGAATTACCATCACATGCCATTCCTATGTGTGTGCACATGTGCATACATGCGTACATTCACTCACTTCCATGACTATCACATCTGTATATATGGCAATGTGATTAACTATCCCCCTTTGGGTAGCATCAGAGAAGGATTACGTGCTTGTAATGCTTTTGGGAAGAAGAATAGGCAAATGAGATGGTTGTTCACAGGAAAAAGCCTTAATGAGGTGGAGAGTGTTGAGGTGGGTAGTTTTTCTCTTTTTCAACCATTATGAAGAATCTGGGTTAACAAGAAGAGCAGGATAAGACGCTTTGGAAGAGAGATAGTGGAGATGCCTTTTGTGGGATATCGTTCTTTGCAAATCTGAGCTGTAATTAAAGTTGATACACATTTCCAGGAGGCTTGGAAGGTTAAATCCCTTTTAAAACAAGCTTGTTTGGTTAATAATTGCTGATGGGTTGGTGGCTACAATTCGTAGAAGCAAATGGACTGGTACCTGCTCATGTCTCTGGAGCCAATGTTTTAGATTGCATTGTTCTTAATTTTTCTATTAGATGAGAAGTGTGGATGCTGTTTAGGGGGATATGCATATGTTGTCTGTGTGTAGAGCCATCATAGTATTTTTATGGATAGGAAAATAAAGTTCACTTAATATGGGGGCTGTTGATTTCATGTGCTGTGCATATTATAGCATGGTCAGTAGCAAATACAGTGAATAGCTAGACTTTCTGGACTCTCTTGTGCTCTAAATCCTTGGCGCTTCTCAATTTTGTACAACTTTTAAACAACCTATTAGGATGTATGGTAGGATGTACGATAGCCTTTTCTGCCCATGGTTGTCTAGGCGTCCAAGGCAATTAAGGTGGTGGTCAAGTGCTTCACTGCTTAGGCGCCAAGGCGAGGCGCCTAGGCAAAGCCTAGTTTATAGAATGGAGTATGGTGAATTACTATCTGAATTTTCTACCATCTAAAATCTTTTTTTTTTTTTTTGTACAATGGTGCTATTCACAATATTCAACATATGTTTACGATGTTAGAAGGAAAAATAAAATAAATGACAAATATTAACAAATGAATGAGGAAAAACCAATGATAACTTGGAGTATGTCAATCAAAAAATCAACCTACCCCGAAACTTACTAGTTGAATAATCATGCCATATAAAGAAAAAAAACAAATAAGATATAAAGCAAGCCAACATAATAAACACGGTGGCTTCTAAATTTGAGGGGAGGAAAATGGAGGAAAAGAAACCCTGGTAGAAGAGTCGCACATAAAGTGGGAAGTTTGATCATCTATTTCCCCTTTTGATGTAAATATGGACAATTATATGAAAATATTCTTCAACTTCTCTATAATGATTAAAATAGACCTAAAAGAATCGTTACATGGGCTCGGCACCCTTAGGCAGCCTAGGTGCGTACCCTAATGGGCTGCTCGCCTAGGCGCTAGGTCACCTTGTGCACAAGGGAGCGCCTTGATGTATCGTCAACCTCATCAATATGCCTATAATGCAATGCCTTCATTTCAGGTGCTGGGTTGAGTTTGGGGGTTGGGAGGAGAGGTGTTTTTCCAAAGAGTATAACTTGCTGCACCACTAGGCATTTTTTTTTTTTTTTTGACACCCCCCATGGTGCCCGGCCTGACCGTACAATCTGATCTTGGATCGGATGAACCAAAGAAAGATGAAAATTTGAAAACCAACCCCAAATGAACAGTAAAAACAAGGTTGGGGCCTTTCAAAAAAATTTCAATTATTATTTTTAAAATAAAAGCACCGCCAGGCGGCGTAATACCGCCTGACAGTGCAGCAAGTTATACTCTTTTCCATAAGTGAAATTTGTAGGCCAGTGGGTCCCACATTTTCATCCACTTATTTGCTTATGCACATGATATCAGTTCGGGCTAGAAAACAACATTAGAATCAGTTAGATGAGGATCTGAACCTAACATTCCTCTCAAGAAGGATATAAGGATTACTTCTGTTCGATTTTGCCATGAATAAAAGAGTTTTCATTTTATTGATTCACGTTCATTTGAGTTAAAGAATGTTTTTTCATTTATTCACATTCATTTGAGGTTAAAGAATAGGCTTTGTGGTGTTCTGTGTATGTTTTCAGATATCATCCCTCCTTTACATAGATCATAGATCAGGGAAATTTAAAGCTGAAATTATTTGGTACCCTTTTGTTTCTGGTGTTTTATTCCCACGGGGAAATGCACCGCCTTATTATTATTTCGTCCAGTGTGTCAAAAACACCAACTACATCTGCTACATGGCTGCGAGGGCTTCTATCTGTGAGGTTCAAAGAGTTGAACTCTTGATCCACGCCATTCAAACTTTTGGCTCATGCCACATGCTGCAAACAAACTTAGTCGCAACACCTATATACCAGGATAACCATTCATTTATAGAACCCAATAATCTGCGTGTTTGTACACATCAAGCTTGTTTGTGAAGTATTAAGCATTATCTTGTTAAATCCCACTCAGCAAGCCTGATATTCTGTCTTGTGTCTGCAGATTTTTGGTCTTTGGAAAGATTAGAACATCTCAATATCCTGCGCCATTAAAGCAGCTGCAGAACTATTATTCAGCAGTGCGGAATCATGGGCAACTTTTTGCTGTTTCTTTAGCTTCCTTACGTAGAACATTTTATGGGAATAAGACTCCTGGCGGACGTGCTTTCTACACACTATGCAAATCTAGAGAAAATCGATACAAGAATATCTGTAACCAGAACTTCTCTTTTTCAACTAATAGTTATGTTGCATATCATGCTCAAATTGCTTGGAAGAGGCTTTCTTCAAAATGGTGTTATGGTAGGATTGTGTCCCCTCAAATTAATAGAACTGCATGTGCTGTGAGTTTGGCCTGCAGTAGATTCCACATAGTTCCTAGACTTCTTGCACTGGTTGTCGGAGAGTTGGCATGTTCACAGATGTCGTTTGCTGATGGAGAATATTGCCCACCAAGATATAGCCTCATTCGAGATGAAAATTGGCACATGCTTATCACATCATTTATTCTTTCAGTGCTAGAAGGTTTAATTTTGGTTGTAAGGGCAATCTATTTGGCAGTTTTGCTCTCTCCTGCCATAGCAATGACTCCATTTGCAGATTCTTTTGGTGATCAGTTTAGGAGGACGTGGCTTCATGTTGTTCATGTTACTTTAGAGAAAGCAGGGCCAGCATTCATAAAATGGGGCCAGTGGGCAGCTACACGTCCTGATCTTTTTCCCAGTGATCTATGTGCTGAGCTGGCAAAGCTTCATAGCAAAGCCCCTGCACATAGCTTTGCTTATACCAAAGATACTATTGAGAATGCATTTGGTCGTAAGCTCTCTGATCTCTTTGATAGCTTTGATGAGGCACCTGTGGCATCTGGAAGTGTTGCTCAAGTACACAGAGCTTCTTTAAGACTGTATCCAGGGCAACAGAATAAGCCCATGGTGGTCGCAGTGAAGGTCAGGCATCCAGGTGTAGGTGAATCAATCAGAAGAGATTTTGCAATTATTAATACAGTGGCCAAAATTTCGAAATTCATACCAACATTGAATTGGTTGAGGCTAGATGAAAGTGTTCAGCAGTTTGCTGTTTTCATGATGTCTCAAGTTGATCTTGCTAGGGAAGCTGCACATTTGAGCCGTTTTATCTACAATTTTCGCTGGTCAAGGGATGTGTCATTTCCAAAGCCTCTCTATCCACTTGTACATCCAGCTGTTTTGGTAGAAACATATGAACATGGAGAAAGTGTCTCTCACTATGTTGATGATCTTCAAGGACATGATCGACTTAAAAGTGCACTTGCTCACATTGGGACTCATGCACTCTTGAAGATGCTTCTGGTACTTACATCTTGCAAATTTTCCCATATCGCTATTCTTTTGTTCAGTAACACTTCCAACTATTTTAACAAGGAAATACCAACTAATATCACAAGCTTCTGACTGAAACCATGAACTCTTGATAGGCAGCCGGCACTTCTATGTCGAACATTGTAATGAATTTCTCAAGTTGGTCCAACTTCTATTCACCTGAACAAACTTTTTCTTCTTTCTCGTGTGTATTCAGGAAAATATGGAAAATTCTCAGGTTCACCATTCTGAAATGTTTGTGCAGTTGACCTCATCTTATATTGTATCTTATTAGGAGTTCTGACTTATTTATGTTTTCAGGTGGACAATTTTATCCATGCTGACATGCACCCAGGGAACATCCTTGTCCGAGTTTCTCCAACAAGGCAACCGAGCAAATCTCAATCCAGGCCACATGTTGTGTTCCTTGATGTGGGTATGACTGCAGAGCTTACGAATAGTGATCGTGTGAATTTAGTGGAATTCTTCAAGTCTGTTGCACTACGGGATGGACGCACTGCTGCAGAGTGCACATTGAAGTTATCAAAACAGCAAAACTGTCCAAATCCTAAGGCTTTTATTGAGGTAATCATATTTTCTATGATCATTTATTGGTAAGAGAATTAGAAATTGTGTTTCTTTTGCCAGAAATAAACCAAATTAGCATACTTTGTATGTTGTAATCATGGGAAAACCTTTAGTATTGTCTTGTGGTTGAGATTTTTTGTTTATTTCTTTAGCTCGCTGTCTTATATATAACTTTCTATCTGCCTGAAGAATGAGGATCCCTGATTATCTTCTCCAAAGTGGAATTAGTTAGCATGCACATATTGATATATGCCATGAGCTTCTTAGCAAAATGCCAATTTTCTGATCTTTGTCAAAGAGTGAGTCATAGGTTTGGTAGGGGTTCTAGAGAAATGATCATAGGGAGGGAAAAATCCACTTTCTGGGAGAAGTTGTTTTCTTAGGTTAGAGATTTAAGGAAAGAAACGGCTATGAAAGTTTTTTGTTTCTTAGGTCAGACAATTACCTAAAAATATTCCTACCTCTAAGACCTAAGTCTGGAAAAAAGGAGCAAGCCTCTCTCTCTCTCTTCACACACACACACACACACACAGAGGATTTGGCATTTTTCTAGCAATCCCTAACTATCGAAAGTTTATTTTTCCCTGGAATATTTATAGTCTAAGAACAAAAAAAATTACTTTGCCCTGGAATATTTTATAGTCTAAGAACACAAAATTTCCTTTTACAGGGAATAAAAAGTTTTTCTTAATTACATAACCCATGCATGTTATACCTTTTGGCCTCCCTCCCTTCTTGGTTCGAAAAGAGTCACCTACTTCTCTCTGAGTTTCACTGAGCTACCTCCATAGAACAGAGAGGAGAAATTTTTTGACCTTCCTTCTTTTCTCAATTGAAATTTGTTATCGCACTTTCTCCTATTTTGCTTTAATTTGAGTCTTCTTTTCCCCTTCTTTTTGCTTGTTGTCTTTTTCAATGTGTGTGTGTGTGTGTATATATATATATATATATATATATATATATACATAGAGAGAGAGAGAGAGAGAGGAGTGCTATGGTGCTGTTTTCTACAATGCATGCGGTTTGTTTTGACCCCATCCTCATATTACAAAAATCATAATAAGAATTTAAATGTTCAATTATCCTTCCAAAATTATTTTCATCCCTTTTGGCTTAATTTTTACCATTCGATCATGAGGCGTTCAATCTAAGCTGTCTGATTTTACATGCATAAATTCGTGATGAATACTAAAACTCCAAGGGATGGGAACAACATTAAGGATTAATCTGACGAATTTTTTTGTCGGACATGATCGGACAGTTAAAATAAACCCCCGAGAGATGGAAACAACCCTAAGGGGGGTTATTGAAGATTTAAAAATTTATGAAAAAAAAACTTAATTGAGGATGGGGTCGAAAACAGTGGAAACAACCCTAACGGGGTTAGATTTTAATTTTTTTGAATATGGGGAAGGGGTCAAGAACAGTGCGTGACCACACGCACTATAGCGAACCGCATTCTCTCTCTCGCTCTCTCTCTCTCTCTATATATATATATAGTATTTTTTTTAAAAATTCAGAACCTTTCCACTATAAAATGGCATTAATGCTTTCAAAAAGGGTTTTCCCACTTTCCCATTCCCCCTTGCATATTGTATATGTATTCAAAGTTCACCTATGGAATTGTTTACCCATAGTCCAGATTATTTCCTTGCATTGTTGATGAATCCAAGTATGTCATGATGTCAGTGGTCTACTGATATCTAGACTCTATGGTGAACGGGAAATGCGACTCCAAAGTTGTGTTTTACTCAGTTAAGTGTACATATAATTAGTTGGAATTATTGATCAGGGATTTGACTAACGTCTAACACAATGGCCATGCTGAAGAACTATTTCAAATTTGATGTTAACTGCTTCAAATGGTACATAATCATAGCACGAGAGAGAGTATAAATTTCTCTCTCTCTATATCTAATTGCAATCACTATGTTCTTTGTCTATTTAGTTTTTCCTATCTCGATTCGCCACATATGTAGATTATGTGTTGCTTGCACAATGCCATGCACATGGATGTTAGGGGATACTACTAATTTCTACAACTTGACTAACAGGAGGTTGAAAGATTGTTCACCTTTTGGGGCACCCCAGAAGGTGATGCTGTCCATCCAGCTGAATGCATGCATCAACTGCTTGAGCAAGTTCGGCGGCATAAAGTTAACATTGATGGCAGTGTTTGCACAGTAATGGTTACTACCTTGGTTCTGGAGGTAATCCCTATACTACAATACACTCCAATTTTATAATCTGCTTGCTTGCATTTCTTGTAGCTTTTGCTTATCAATGTACTCGAAAGTTTCTAGCATTGTTAGCTGGACCGATTAGTGATGTTATTGGTGACGCTTCTTGACACCGAGGAAAAAAAAGATAAGTAATACCCTCTCGTGGATTCATGATTCTAATCAGGGGCTCTATGCCCAATGGATGGCAGGAATTATAGAACTGGAATTTGGGACTAGACTGGTCATATTCACTTAATGTTCCTGTTCCAGTTCTTGTCAGAAATTGCCTGGCAATTTTTTTTTAATCTCATGACAGGGAGCAGGCCAAAGATGTGATATAAGTAGGACTTTTACATTGTCCATACCGACCCTAAAGAATCGACTCTGCAGATCAATGGCTCCTGGTAGGCATTATGATCCCCCGCAGCATCTTGATGGTCCCTTGCCCATTGGACTAGTTTGGCTCTTTGGTTGACTGTCACGTGTGTTCTGCAGAATGGCATGGTGGACGGTGCTATCTAGAATAGAATCAGACAATGCGGAGGAGGTGAAGCACTAGAACGATGCTAGGTTTGACCTGGGGGGCATGTGTGCTCCAGGATGGGGGTTGGGGTCATCAAATGCTTGTTTGAAATTGGAAGCTTTCTTGTCTTGTGTGTACTCCAACAAAATGGAAGTGGATTGCTGAATTTGATGGCAGAGTAATGGTTGCCGTTAGGAGGATCATTATTAAAAACTCCTATTTTATTTATGCATTTGAAGACATCTTACAAGAGGTTAGTTGCCTGTGGCATTGACTGGGGAAGCACAATAATTATTGTTGCTGTTGGAGTTAACCTAGTTTTTATCTACGCTGGGTATCAAGATCAGGATTAAATTAGGGCCTGATTTTTACTCATCTAAACCTGATTCTAAACTGAGAATTAGCTGATTCCAAGATCTGGAAAGAAGAGGGGAAAAGATGAAGGGGAAAAAGAGGACAAATAACATGACGGAGATGACAAAGGAAAGAGAAAAAAAGGCCTGGGGAGGGGCAAAGAGGGAAGTCGGTTTTTCTGAGTGGTAGTGGGTGAAGGAAGGAAATGAGGAATAAAAAAATGAGATAACGAAAATGAAAAGAAAAAGGGAAATGCAGGAGGGTAAAAGCCGAAAGAGGACTCACTTTGGCTGGCTGAGGTTTTGCTAACTGCGGAAAAGCAGCTGCAGCAGGAGGGGAGAGAGAAAGCACTGAAAAACAGCGGTGGTAAAGGCAATGGTATCTTCTGGTTCTCTCCCCACATTTGGCACCACCAGGGGAGGCTGCAGTTATTCACAGCAAAGCCATCATTTCTCCTATCTTCCTATGCTGCCACTGCTTTCAACTTGTTCATGGGATGAAGCAGAGGTAAACTGCAATCAGCTGTGATGGTTTGCATTGGGTTTCACCTTTTTCTGATTTATTTGGAGCGTCATTCATGTTTAGGCCTATGAGCACGTCAAATGGAAGCAATGAAACCTCTATATATGGGCCCAGATTTGTCCAACTCAATTATTCATTTTGGTTACGCCTGATTAATTCCTCGTCTTTGGGCTTTCCATCTATTCTATACTAATAAAACACAGTTCCTAAACCTGCTTACGTGGCACGCTGTCATTCTTTCCTGCCATATTCAAATTCGAATTCTTAAACCATTCGCCCCTTTCCAAGGTACTGCTGGGAATACGTAATACTGCTGGAAATTCGAATTCTTCATTAAATAATGTAGAGATATTTTAAATAATGTGCTTATCTTAAACAAATTACCGTGCATCGCACTGGTTTAGAACTAGTTCATCTGAAAGGAAAGCCATCAAAATTGGATGGGTCACAGCCAATCCAGATACCTTGGTTTAGTATGATGAGTATTCTCTAGGCAATTGAAGACATCTTGCTAAAAGGTGGCTTGCCTGTGAGTTTGAATGTGAAAAACAAAAGTTGCACTGGCCATTGTAATCAACTGGCATTTTGTCCGATCATATAAGTTTAAGTATTAGCCCCTCCAATCCTTCTATTTACTAAAAAGGTCCCCACGATCTGTGTGAGCTCTGATATAACTATGAACAATCTGCTTGACCTCTGATATAATTATGGTTAATCAATCCATGGTTAACTTTAACTGTTTAACCATCACGGTGAGATTGCCTTTATGCGTCGCCACCTTCCCTCTCCCTCCTCCCCCATCTCTTTGTGTGGGTAGGCGGGCATGTTTGTTTGTGTACTTTGGTCCTGCTTTCTCATCCAGCGGCCTTTCCTCCCCATCCCCACTCATGGAAGGAATATTCTTTTGAAGATTTGCTGAATATTCTTTTTTAATAAAAAAAATGGTAAGATTAGAGAGGATAATACATAACTATGTAAGACTGTAGGGGCTGATATCTAAAATTCTCAAATAAGAAATATAAGATGGAATAAAAAGGTAAATGATAAAACTTCGCCGCAAAATGTGAAAAATAAATATAATAAATCACAAAAAATATAGACATCCACTTGAGGAAATAAATACATACTATTTTCCGAATGTCAATTTATGTGCTTTTCACACAGTGAACATATTCAAAAGGGTGCAATGAAACAAACAGCCTTTCATGTGTTCTTGACAAAAGTGGAGGATGATGATCATTTAATATTAAAATGACTTCTTTCTTTGCTTTCTTATTCCTTTCTTTCATCTATTGTTTTTTTTTTCTTATATACTTCTCTCTCTTTCCATTTCTTTGCCTCACATCAAACACGGATAGTTTCCTGCCCTTTTTGTTCTCTAATTAATAATTCCGCTAATATATTCTGATCTGTATTGTGTTGCTCTTACACCACTCAGAGAGAACTTTCATGTGGATGGGAAAACTTGCTTACACACGTTTTCATACATACAGGCTACATGAAAATTTGCTATGCTTAGGAATGCAAATGCTAACTGATAACCAGATTACTTACTGATTATTAATTTATAGGTCAAAGTCTTCCTTAATCAATATGGATAACAGATAAGGTAATCAATATGGATAATGGATAAGGTAACGAATGTAAATTGTTTCTCTGCCATATATATATGGTATACAAAATTCTATTATTCGACCAATGATTAGCTTATAGGTCAGTTAACAGACAATCTCTCCAAACCGATAGCCTAGCGGATAAGGTCGCTAATCCATCCTTGTCATCAAATCCCAACCCGTTTGCATCTCACTGAGAAGGGAGAGGCTGCAGCATCTAGTTGTTTACAAATTATTTTGTACATAAGGATATGATTTGAACTTTTCCCCGGCAGGGTTGGCAGCGCAAGCTGGATCCTGATTACAACATCATGCAAGCTCTGAAGACATTGTTGTTCAAAGTTGATTGGGCACGCTCACTCAATTACACAATGGAAGCCCTGATGTCCCCGTAATAATGTTTTGTTGTATTTAGCAACAATCCCAAGCAATTTTGACAGAGGAAGCGCCACTGCCTAATAATCTTTACAATTATGAACTTATCTCTCTAACTTTTCAATTTTTTTTGTAGGGGATCTGTTTCCCCGGCCCCTCTTTTTTTAATCTGATGCTTGAATGTTCATCAGCAAAGTTTACATCTATCATTGTCACTTGTTGGAGACAAACCTGCGGTGAGGGTGGCGTTGAGAAGCAGAAATAAGATGTATATACACAGAACATTTTTTTTCTGATGTTTCTGTTATGTATGTAAATTTTCTTGGCAAAACAAATATCAACATCTTTTTTCCTGCTTCTCAGAAGAATTTTGTATTTGATACCTTACGAGATGTACAGGGTTCTCGTTTCTGTTTTTACCTTATGGAGAGGTTCTCGCTGAGACTGTGTTTTTGTACTACTAATAACTGTAAGGTACTAAAAGAATTCTATTTGGATTCTAGAAGCAAATCGTATTTTTATTTGTTGCTGTTTACTAAAAATTCGGAGGGTGAGCTTCAAACAATCAGGATAATTAAATGCACAAATTGTATAGATATTATATATTATATTCTTCTTCTGAGTAAGTGCTCATCTACCTATTTTGTAGTATTTAGAATCCAAAGGTATGCCGTGTCTGAACTTTTATCCAAAATTTATCGGCGCATTATGTCAAAATCCATAAGGTCTAGTATGGCTGACTAGAAAGGTTAGGGGGAAAACAAATAAGTTTGCATACACATGTCCCATTAATCTCAATCTCAGCTATCGTAATACCTGCTTTCAAAATTGTAAAATTAAATTTGTACCCAGAAAACTGCACGTCAGTCTTAACCTGAGTAAAAGATGACTGTTTTTCCCTTTTGGGGGAATAAAAACTTCGTTATCCTACCTATCCCTTGTAACCCTTACCTCTGACTGGCAGCATCTGTGTTTCGTACCGACCCCCCTTTGGCCTTTGTGGCATCCTGAACCCCGGCTTCTAGTTCCCGTCTGGAAAACGTGCATCTGTGGGGTCCCAATAGAACTAAGAGGTACGTGATAACAGTTGTCTAGAAATCAGAAAACTTGTGGCTCAATGGTATAGGCTCCCATTCCCCCCTTTTATAGAAGAGGTCTTAGACTTAAGTCTCATCTCTCGCAATTGTGTAGAGATTTATCTTACAAGTTTGTAAGACTTGCACCCGTGTGCTTCTCACGGGTAGTGGGGCCGTGCGGAAAATATTGTTCTTTGTGGTAGGACTACTAGCTCGAAATAATTGTCCGAAGAAGGCGGAACTGCCATAGTTATGCAGAAAAACTCTTTACTTAGGTAGAATTGACAAGTGCCTATCTGTATTATCTCCACTGTTGTAAATATATCTAAACAAAAGAAGAATTGTTGCCCAAACGAGGACGATCCGAGTGAGGAGACGAGGACGATTTGTAAAAGGAAGATCGCGTGAATATCGTTAGAGGTTGGACGTCTGCGGGATTGACAACATCGCTCGTTTGGAACAAAACAAATACGGATTTGAATTCACGCAAGGAGATTATCGAATCGAAAAGGATCGGCGACGGTAGAATGAAAAAAATTAATTATTACTTTATGCTGCATTCTTCATGCCCCACCCGATTATTACAACTTATATCCTCATTTTACTCTCTTTTAAGAACTTTAGGAGGATAAAAATAGGAAAAGAAAAGGTGTTGCTTTTAGAATCCTCATATTATCCTTCTATCTCCTTTTCATTAGATTCACCGGGAATTGAAAAGATGCCTTTTTTCAACATACCTATGTTTCCCTCCTTAAGAGTTGAACATAGAGACTCATGAAATCCAGTGACGCTTGTGTCCTTCTGCTGTGCCCTATAAAAAATTTGCAAAGATTCTTTCCATCTAGAACTTTCACCAGATCTCATCTCATCCGGGAAGCAATTATAAAATTTGAATTCTTAGACAATCCATCTACCTTTTTGTCGTTTAAAAAAAAAAGATTACACTTTTCAAATTCTGGCAGAATGAGAGGATTCCGAATTTGAGGTAGAAATTTTACCAAATGGAGCCTCAGTCGTTAGATGCCGTGTGGCACAATAAGACAATTGCATATCATGATATTCACATACGACCTATCATCAATGATCATCTCGTGTATGTGTGTATATACTTGTCAACTGAACCACTTTTTTTCGAAAGAAAAAAAAAAAGTTTTTGTGTTGTCGGTCCCGAGATTACCAATTGTAGGGTCCTCTTTGAACTACAAGAAAAAGGACTCCGATTGAATAAAGATTAATGTATATTAGGGGGCATGTCAGGAAGTAAAATGTTTTTTTCCCTTCTTTCCTCTAACAGGGTGCCATGGGCCACTACATGTGCGTATAGTGCTGATATGCGTAATGTTACTGATTGCACATCAACGTAAAATTCTGCAATTCACTACTTTTGAAATCACTGATTTTTAAATAAGTAAAATTTTGTGATTTTAAAATCAGAAAACATTTGTTTGATTACTTATAAAACAAAAGAAGAAAATTCTTCAGTCTTCTTGTTTTAGTTTATGATAGGATTTATAAATTAAAATAAAGAAATTGAACTGTTAAGTGGGCAGACAAAATCCTAAAATAACAAATTAAATTACGTTATCAAAGAAACGCCATTCTTTGTGTCAAAATCTTCCACACTAAAATAATCTCTTACTGTGTAGTAAAAGAGAGAACTTTGGATCTCACGCTTTCGGGAAGCACCTCAGGAGGGAGCGAAAAAGCCCCCACAAAGTTATGCTTCCACACCCAGAAAGGCTGCACCGTCAGAGATATTTCCATGATGGTTTTCAGAAGGAAATAGGCTTTTTCCATTATAAAAAATAGCCTTTGTGTACTTTTGTATCAATTTTACCTTTTTGATATCTTTTTTCTCCCAATGACTGAGAACATCCAGTGGACCAGATCCATTAAGGAGAAAGGTTTTGAGATTTTCTATAAATCCTGTCCTGGTGTGATTTTGAGATTTTCTATAAATCCTGTCCTGGTTGACTGGTGTCTAATCCAGGGTGTAATGAGTATTTTTTTTTCCTAAACTTGGGTTTTAGTCTTCCCATCTGGAAATGATTAAGGACCATCAAATATTTCAGTGATCATTGAAGTCATTCACATTGATCTGTTCTATTATTTAGCTATAGGACTGTTTAGATGTAAAGTGGAAATGAATTTGTATGTAAGGCATGAAAAATACAGATGAAGTTATTATAATTTATTTTTTATAAACTCACGTACCAAACTACGTTTTCCGCAAACTTTTGTTTAATTTTTTTACGTACAAATTGAGTTCGAGGCACACTCTTCCTAGTCCCAATTTGATATAGCAAGTCTTCTCCAGCTTCAACTAACTGTCAATAATTAACCTAAAGAAAACTCGTTTATGAGAGAGTTTTGAACTTACGATGAGTCTAAGTGAGTTTTTAACAAATCAAATTTTATCCATGCAAATTAAATTTATCATAAAATCAAATTTACTATGAACTCAAACCTCTTTAGACCTTTGTTTGGAGCTGTACTCAAGATCTTGGGAGAAAGGGGGTAGTGGATTCCCCTTCCACTTTTTTCATTTTTCAATTTTCTTTTACAACTATTCAAACAAAGATCAAATAATGCGAACATCAAATTTATGTGGTTCCCAAGAGGAAAGAGAACGCTTCGGACCGTGTTTGAGCAGTCTCCTAGAGAAAAGAGAAATCGGCTTCCTCTTCTCGTTCTTAGGAATGCAAATGAGTCGGATTTGGTGCGGATTTGAACAAGATCCATGACCATATCCGTTAAGTTATCAATTTAAAAATGTTATATGTTAACTATCCTATAAATTAACAATCGGTCGGATAATTAGATCTTAGTGTATTATACATATTCAGTTAGAAAAAACTTATATCGGTTATTTTATCGACTATACATATCAATTTAAAAAGATTATTTATTATCGAATGGTCAAATAATCAAACTATAATAAGTTATCATTTGCATCCTTTTAAGCATTAGTGACCCAACGTGTCACCAATTTACCATTTGCATTTTGTCCACCCACTGGAATATCTCGGATTACGAGGCTACACATTTCCCCACAAAGATTCCAAAACCAGTAAGAAACGCACAGCAAAGTTATGCGAGTCAATGCAGAGAAGACTGCGAGTCAAAAGTCCATTCCCCCCATTCGAAGCACCCAAAACTTTAAATCACAGGAAACTGGTAAGGGGACTTGGAATTCCTAAAATTGTTGAGATCGAGACTTTTGATTTCTAATAAAATCACACCAGGTACGTTTCTGCAGTTGCACAGCATAGCAACAATAACAAAGGAACAGAAGTAGGTTTTAGTGGTGTACCCCATTGAAGAACTTCCCCTTCCCCTATGGCAAAATACCACCCCTCTCTTTTATATATATTTTTCTTTTTAGAATCTTAATGGGGTTTTTTACACGTATACTCTTGGAAATTAGTGCATTTATATCTTTACCTCTAACTCCCATATATTATATGAAATACTCATAAAAATCTCAGAAACATTGCGACTATACCCTTCCTTCATAATGTCGTTAACTTCAACCGAATATGTTATAAGTATTTTGTAAATTATGATAAAGTGAAGGACATATATGTAAAATTTTAATAAATTTAAGGTTATATATATATATAAATGTCTATAATATTTTTACTATATTATGTTGGAGTTGATGTTATTTTGACAGAAGGACATAACTGCAATATTTCTAAGGTTTTCATAGTTATTTCATACAATATATAGAAGTTGGGAGTATAGATACAAATATCCTAATTTCTAAGAATACACATGCAAAAATCCCAATCTTATCATATAATATCATGATTTATACCTCACAAAAATAAATTTTTTTGTACCACTTTATGTCAAACTAAACAGCACCTTTTGAAATCCATCCCTATGTAAAGTGTAAACCACCTTCTAGGATATACATGTGTGTGATAAACTACCCAAAATCAAATGCCACGTAGGCCAGTGGTAAGGATGTTTAACCTTCAAATACATAATGGAAAAGAAATCATACATTCTTTCCTTCTTTCCTCCCAAGCCCACATTAGTCACATACACACCTCTCATCAAATCTTATTTTCATAGGCCAAATCTTTAACACCCTAGCTCATATTCATGTACATCTATACAAGTTTTCCCATGAGGATGATTTGGTAGTGCAGCTCTTTCACACATTTTTTTGATTTAAGCAAAGGGGCACACTGTCCTGTCCTACAAGGTCAGGTGAAAACCATGATTCGAGGGCGGGGGCATCTTTCAAAAGTCTGTACAGATATAAAAATAAAATAAAGTTGGACTTTGTAGAAACATGTAAATAACCTAGGGGCAGACATGCAAAACCCTACAAAAAGCTGGTCCTCAAGTGCGACAGTTCTTGCCCATGCCCCAAGTTTCTATATTACAAATCCCAAAATTCCCTAAAAGGTAACTAACGGTTCATGAATAAACAAATAGATAGAACACTGAAAGGTTTAATTAATTAATTAATTAATTAATATGGGGTATAAACAAATGCATCTGAGCTAGTTCACTTTAACGGAGAACGAGATCTTTTGGGTCAAAGTGCGTTGTACTGTCCTAATAGAAAAATATCACAGCATCGGGAACCGCTAGGTCTTTTTAATATTAATGAGGGACATCCCTTGCACACCCATCAAAAGAGTTATTCCCCACTACAATTTAAATTGTTAAAATTCGAATCAAATGACTAAAATAACCTACTTTTTAAATCACTAAAATAGTTTGGCAACTTTAAAAATGTAGTTAAATGTAGATTTTGTCATTTCAATCACCTAATCATTCGACTGTATATAAAAAAGGATAAATGAGTATCTATCATTATAATGGCACCCAAAACTCCTTAATGGTTATAGTTAAGAAAAGTGATTCAGTGAGTGAGTTCAACCGCATCATGAGGTTAAGCACTTACCTTCTTCTGCAAAAAAATAGAAGACGTAAAATAAAAAAAAAAGTCCTCTCATTGTGGCGTCGAGTCGAGCCCACTGAATCAGACCTCTATGGTTAATAGAAAGATATCACAATATTGGGAACTGCTAGGTCTCTTTAATGCGAGCGACGTCCATCGGAGGAGTCATACACGCTATAATTTAAATTGTTACGATTTCTATTAAGTGATTACTTTATTATTTTTGTCACCGAAATATTTTAATAATTTTAAAAATCTTCGTCGAAGCCAACGTAATTAATGTAACACAGTCTTTATCGAATTAAAGTCAATAAATGATGCTACTAGTTAAATAGTGATCCATCTCGATCAACTAATAATTCGACTGTTTCAAAAAAGAAAAATAAAAGAAAAGACTATCACAAGTCACAACTCTCGGGTGGTGCCGGATGGCACATTACACCCTCTAAATAACAACATTTTTAGTCTATTCTTGCCCACTTCACAGTAGATTCTATATGGAAGCTAAGATTCTCTAGGTCAAACTGTCACCCACTTGACACTCAGTAAAAAGAAAAAGAGGAAAAAAAAAAAAATCCTACCAGCTCCCCATGATAGCCCCTCTCATTTGAACAAAACTAGCCCCCTCTCACCAGTGCTGCATGCAAACCCCAACATCATCCTCCATTCCCTTCCACAAGCACCACCAGTCCAGTCCAAAAGCTTCAGTACTGGCATTCACAGTCAGAGACAGAAGCATTCCAAAGCCATCCATCACCACACCTGGTTAAAAGGTTTTTGAAAGGGAAGAGTGAAGAGATAAAAGTGTCAGAACCAGGATTAAAAATGAAGAAAATTAAAATATTAAAACAGAAATCATATAAAAATACACCACTCTCTGGCATCAAAGGCAGACAGATCTGGGTAGGCCAGGCCAAAGCCAAGCACACACACACACACACTCTCTCTCTACACATCTCTTCCTCTCTCTCTCTCTCTCTGCAAAATGAAAAGCTAAAGAGATTTTGCCCTGAAATAGACAGGAAAAAGAAAAGCAGGGGAAGGAAAGGAGAAGAGTGTGAGAAAGAAACCCTAAATGGGCATCTCCAAAGCCCTCACCACCCACCTTTCCCCACCTCCCTTCTCCTTTCTTATTAGCCCACTTCTGCTGGTTCTGGTGGCAGCGGTGGCGGCGCTCCTCGCCGCTGCCACCTCGGCGGCGGACCTGTATGGCCTCGTCTACAAGGGCTGCGCCACCCAGGCGTTCCCCGGCGGTGGCGGCGCCCCCCAGCAGGCCCTGGTGTCCCTCGCCTCCGCCCTCACCGCCCAGTCCACCTCCTCCAAGTTCTACAAGACCACCGTCCCCGCCTCCGGCGGGCAGCCCGCCCTTTTCGGCCTCTTCCAGTGCCGCGGCGACCTTAGCGTCTCCGACTGCGCCGCCTGCGTCGGCCGCCTCCCCACAATGTGGGGCACCCTCTGCGGCGGCTCCGTCGCCGGCCGCGTCCAGCTCAACGGCTGCTACGGCCTCTACGAGGTCTCCGGCTTCCCGCAGGTCTCCGGCACCAAGATGCTCTACAAGGTCTGCGGCAGCGGCGGCGGCGGGGGCGGCTTCGAGGAGAAGCGGGACACGGCGTTCGCCAACCTGGAGAGCGCGATGGCGAGCGGCACCGGCGGGGGGTTCTCCGCCACCAGCTACGGGAACGTGTACGCGATGGCGCAGTGCGAGGGGGACCTATCCGTGGCGGACTGCGCCGAGTGCGTGACGGAGGCGGTGCAGAAGGCCGAGGTGGAGTGTGGCGGCGCCTCCTCCGGCCAGATGTACCTGGACAAGTGCTACCTCAGCTACAGCTACTACCCAAACGGCGCCCCCCACGGCGGCGGTTACGGCGGCGGCTCAGGTACTAGTACTACACACCATAGTTGGATGGATTTTAGTGAAGCCAGGCCTTTCCAAATGTAGAACGGCAAAAATTTTGGATGGTTGTGTGTGAGGGTTGTCTGATTTGGGTCCTTGGAAGAGTTGGTGAGATGTGAGCATTCCAGTTTCCAAACTTGAGTGTGTGGGTTGCAATATTGAATGGGTTGGTAGGTTCTTCAGTTTTTTTTTTTTTGCAATTTTGTTCATTTATCTGGGTTTTTCTGCTCTTTTTAATTGTTGGGTGTTACTTCTGAATGAAAGTGATGGATTTTAGTGAAGCCAAGCCTTTGAAAAATATAAGATGACAAGTATTTTGAATTATCATCTTGGGGGGTGTTGAATTGTTTGATTTGGGTGCTTGGAAAGGTAGGTGAACTGTGAACTTACCAATTTCCAAACTTGGAAAGAACTGGCATGTGGGTGTGATGTGGGTTGCAAGTGTTTGAGTTTGAACATTAAATGGGTTCTTTTTTTGACAATTTTGTTCATTTATATGGTCTTTTTTTTGTTGGGTTTGTTGATGCTTCAAGAATTTGGTGGCTGTGTTTGGCAATTCAGGGCAGCCAACAGGGAAGACAGTGGCAATTGTGGTGGGGGGAGCTGCGGGTGTGGGGTTCGTGGTGATCTGTGTGCTGTTTGTGATGTCACAGTACAAGAAGAAAGATGGTGAGTGGTGCTTGTGTGGGTTTTTAATGGATGCTCAATTCCCCTCTTCTTTGATTTCAAAGTTTTGTGACCTTTTGTGAGCATTGACAGTTCAAAGTTTTTGTCTTTGTGCAGATTACTGATGTGGTGTGAGGAGATGTGGTCCCTCAAGTTGAGTCATTTTTGAAAAGGTTTAGAGAGCATTGCACATAGAGGAGAAATTTTTACTGCAAAGAGGGGGTTGATCATCTAAAAAAGAGAGGAGGGTGAGGCATTTGGTGGTTGGGGATGTTGGGGGCTTTGAAGGAGGGGTGGGGATCTTTGGCTTTTACATCTTCCCATGAGATGCCATCCAAGAATTAAAGAATGGAAGAAGGAATAGGATGGTGATTCTTTTCCATGCTCCTCTCTCTCTCTCTCCAAGTATTCCTCATTATTCTTGAGATGATGCATATATATGAGGTGCTGTGCTGGGGAGCCATTTCCATTTTTGAAATGTATACTTTTTGGTATTAAATTGAAACCAATTGGAATCCCTCTGTTGTTGCATGAGTTGTCATGGCATGATTGGCTTAGTTGATTCCCACCATCTTGCATGTGACATCATTCTGAGAATAATCTCCACATTGTAGTTTATATGGCACCAACCAAAAGAGCCCGTTAAGTCCCATCACAGTACCACCATTCACATAAATACTTAAATAGTACTCTAGTAGGTCCATAGATAATGCTTGTCACATGATTCAAAGACCAGTCACATGATCGTTGTCTTTTTTTGTATTGGTGTATATTAATATGCTCCATATCAAGCGGTCAAACAGAGCTTGACCAATCTATTTTTGAGAATTTTCCATTGTTTTCTGTTTGGATTGGATGCCTAAGGAATCCTTCTAGAATCCTCCAGCCAGCTTCCTTGTATGATATATGCTGGGGCCTCTAGTGATGGGTTTTGTGATATGTTAGAGCGACCAGGTGCTTTGCTAGAAGGGTAACACATGCTCTCCGCCCGTGGTGCGGGGCAATTTTTTTTTTGTTTTTGCATTTTTTTAAGTTGACTGTATCACGTCCGACACTTTTTATATGGGCTGATGTCAAATCAGATAATCTAAAAAAAATCTACAAAATAAAAAATCGAGCCCAATGAACAGTATTTTTAGATTTTTGGATGACAAAATGATGTTATGGGTTCACGATAAAAGGTCTTGGCCAAGTTAGAATTTTGAATGAGGTGAGATTTTTTTATTCAAAAAGGAATTTTTGAAATTAGACAAGCTAGCAAGAAGAGAAGTGCTTAATTACAATTATCATTCGATTGACAGATCGGATGACATGCATTTTTTAATTTGTGTTGCACGTTCCACAAATATTATAGATAACATGCACCTTTTAAAGTGTGCTGCACGAGATGCAACTATTCTCTAACAAGAAACGACAGAGGAGCCTCTTCCAAGCATAGTTAGTTAAATGCTTTATAATACATACACGTATAATACGTGTATATTTGAATTCTCGAATTAAACTCTCCGCATCATATCAAAAGATAATAAAAATACTCACCAATTGTTTTATTTACTTATAATACAAAAACATTTGATATTTCCCGTTTAATACACTAGGTTATTGAATTAAAATAAGATTTTTACTACTTAAAAATCATAGAACATGATATTGTATGATAAAAAAACTCACTTTTTCATCGACAAAAACTCATAATTTGATTAATACTTATTTATTGTATGACTAAAATTTTTATTTTAATTTTTTTGACAATTTTCATATACAATTTATATATATTTTATCGAATCTTTTAATTATTTGACCAAAAGTTTGACTGTCTTATTCAAAATTTAAATCGAATTATATCCGAACGTATTTTTACCGTATAATATCCATCCCGTATTTAACTAGCTACGCTTTCGAGGGACCTGGTTATGTTAGAATTTTTGTGAAATTTTGAAAAAGAATAGAAATGTTTTGTGAGGACCTTGGTGCTGCTTGAAGGGATTAGACTGAAATTCTTTTGGTTTAGAGGTCTACGCATGCAAGGTGTACAAACATCTGAAGCTTCTTAAAAGAGTGATTTGGAATCAGTGGGCCTACCAAGCCGTGCAAAAGACTCCACTTAGGGTTTTCGACCCCCACCTGATGGTGCTCTCTAGTTGATATTGGAAAGAGATTGCAATATTGCCTCAGGATGGATGCAACCCGACGTGATGCGTGCATTCAAAGATCGGACGGTGAGCAATGGCCAACAGAAGCAGATATCAAATTCAAATGTCATTTAAGTTCGACATTCAACCCATCGTAATGGTTATGATGACTCAGATCATGTGCGATACGATTTCACGGTTCCAAAGTCAAAGCGAACTGTAGGTGTAAGTAAATTCTTTTGGAAATAAGATCCTTGGGACTTCCTTGCCTAGGTCTCCCTACGTCCCAAGAGATATTGGGGGAGGAAGTGATGGAATACAACTCTTTCGTATTAAAGTCATATGAATACTTCACCCTCCTCCATATGTCTTGGGCGCAAAGAAGATGGAGGGAGAAATGTTGGGTTTTAACCTAATATTATGGTCCACTTGTGTTAATTGGGCCACACAAACACACTATACGATATCCAGTTAACGGAGTACAGTTATTAGGCTTAACCTATTATGAACTTATTAGGATCTTGTAATAGGTGAGATCTATTTTAAGTTAAATAGGACTGATTCCTCCTCTCTATATAAGAAGTTTATGACTCTCCATAACATCATACGCATCAAGTGAGATAGAGAAAGGAAACCAATAAAGATTGAGCAAAGGTTACACCATCTCCTCGTCCGGTGCTTGCGAGATTTGTACGCGTGTAGGGATCGGCTTCCTTGTCAGAAAATCCTAACAAGAAGACCTAGAAGATCCTGTTTTAATTTTTTAGTTAGCAGAAAAGTGTACGAGTAGGTGATTTTCTCTAGTTAGTGTTCACCCTTCGTGCTTTGTGCTTTTGAGTTCGTCAGATTTGAACAACTTGTGTTCAGATTTGAATTCCTTGTTTTGCGTGCCAAATTGGGCATCAACATATGAAAACATTTAAAAAGTGGGGAGACATTAGCGTAGGAGATAGAACCCGAGTCACTTTTGTAGGAAGGGATAGCACACCAGAAGAGAAAGAGTAGTCTTTTGGTGCTGACCACGGATATGGTACTCTTCTCCAGAGTCTTTGAAGAATCCTTTGTCATATGCAGGTTACAGGTTCTGTTAAAATGGACAAAAGGCTTTCATATCAGAAAGTAAAAGCATTGAGTCTGCCCCAGCAACAAGAACCGAGCTTATTACCCACTTACCTGATCTCAGCATTGTCAGGGACCTAAATTAAAAGGTGAGAATCATTAAGTCCCACTCTGTTTGCAGAATTAGCGAAGAATAAAGTTTCTTATTCTTAGAATAAGACTGATTTTAATTTGACGGACGAAATGACTTATACTACGTTAGAATTGTTTATATTAGAATAAGGAGAATAAGCAATCCAACCTTAGATCTAAGAATTGCTTATCCTTCTTATTCCGCTAGTAGGTCCTACAAAACTATCAAAGTTAAACGTCTCTTATTCTAATGCACGTTATTTCGAATAAATATCTCTAGATAACCTATTCTGCAAACAAATTAGGGTTTAGTGTGTAGGCTCTCAAAAAAAAAGAAAAGAAAAGAAAATAAAAGAATCAACTAAGTGTGCGGAAGGAGTGAACTCTCATTATCTCTAATCCTTGGGTGCCACCGAGAATGAGTTATATTTGAAAAAGAAAAGAAAAAGACAATAAGTTCCTCACTCCTCTTGTTTGTGCAGTGTGCACATGACTGACTAAGCCAATGTTGATCAGTTGATTCTTATTAATCGACATTGGTCGACATTTTCAAAAAAAAACTATCGAATTCAGAGATTATTTAAGCTCCAATCTATACCGTTTGATATTATCTAATCTTTGGTTAGAAAATTGTAAAATAAAAATAAAGTAAGAAGAATTAATTGCCCTTTTTCTCCCACCGAACGCACCATGTGTCGGAGAATTAAGGATCGAGGGGAGTTCCCTCCTCTCTTAGCTTGAGGTGGTCCTCACCCTTACATTAATCACTTTTCGAAAGGTAGTAGAAGCGTATACTTTGGATTCAATGACCTTTTCTGTAAGCATCTGGTTTGGTTTGGTTTGCTTGTCTTTTTTAATTTGCTCACATGCAAGCAAACACATTGGACTGTCCTCCTTGGTTCCATTCCTCCCTTGGGCAATGTGAGCCTGTGATCAGTCAAATAATAGACCTTTGAGATTTCTTTTCTTACTAGTGGGTTGACCCAGAGTAACCATTTAATGGATAGGATAATGGTACTTTGACATAGGCAAAAGTTTTCATAAGTAGGCAGTTGAGAGATTTGAACTTGTTCTTCATGAAAAGGAGTATAAATATTTATGGTCATCAACCTATGATATCCACCTTGTGGCTATGCCAAGAAAGAAAATAGTATCCATAAATTATGAACTCACTATTTAAATGGGAAGAATATTTCAAAACCTGGGATGATGGCTAACTTCTTTGCAGTGATGTCATGGAATAGGGAGGTCTGGTGGGAGAGGGACCTTCACATTTGGGATAGACTGGAAAGGTAGGCAGTATGCAGCAAGTGGGGGGCACAGAGGTTGGCCAGAGGCACATGATGAGCCTCTTCTTTCTTTGTTTCTTAGCCCCTTTGTTTTGTAGGCCAGCCTTGGGAGCTTGGATTGTCCTTTAGAAGGTGACAAATCCGGATGCAGATCTTTTGTTTTTAAGGTGAAGTCATTTTTAACTTCTAAGTTCAGTATGAAATTTGTTAAATGAGAATACATCTACTAAAGCTGTTACACCAGTCAATTTCTTCCCTAACAATTTAGTTTCTCTCCTTAATATGGTTAGTCCCAATTTAAACTTTTTAGGGCCTGTTTCGATGTATTAACATGTTTAGATTTCTTGTTTACCATGATGATCTTAATTAGGATGGTGAAAAATAGGTTTATCATAAATAATTCACTCGAATTTATCATTAACTCAAAGCTTTCCCATCAATCTACTTAGAGTTACTTTAACTTGGAGACTTTTTTCAAGTTTATCATAAACTCTGTTGCATCTAAGATTCATCCGCTCCAAATCCGATGGCCTGGACTCTCCTGATCACCGAAAATCTGCTCACTCCTGCAAGAACACTAGGTTAGAGGAGACTCCCAGTTGTGATCCGAGAGAGTCCCCTCCGATACCTAAGTCAGGAGGTGCAGAATTAACTGGAGGGTAGAGGGCTAAGTGCATAACATACTTTCCTGAGGGTCTCAGGGCCCTCTTTTATAAGGACAGATTTGAAGCAGTGGCCAAATTCGATCGGGACGTATTACGAGAAGTTAGACCCGTTCCTAATACGGAACATGACTATGACTTTCCCTTATTTGTTCCGGAGTTGATTCGGAGACGGATTCTTACAGAAAGAAGGCCTCCTAGCGTGCCCAAAACTTCGGGGTCTGCCTCGAACTAGGGCACCCCCTATTGGAGTCTAGGGCCCATGAGCCCGTCAGTCTAGAGGACCGCTAGATTGGGTAGTGATCACGAACTGTTATTAACGGGCCAACCCATCCAACTAATGGGCTTGTGAAATCGGGCCCTCTCACTAGCCCCCTGCTTCGAGGGGTGGAGGCGTGGCCTTGAGAGGAGTCAAGCCAGGAGTGCGTTGGCGCGTCAATGTCAACAGGGAACACCTGCCCTTTAGCCTCCCCACACAGGGCGGGAAGTTATCATTTGAAAGATGCATGTGGCGCGCCCGAGCAAGGGCACCCGTTCGCGGTTGCCCCTGCTCGAGGCGGGGAGTCTTTTTGTTTGTTAGTGTAAACATAATGTTGTCAGAGTGGGGGCCGACCCGAACAACCTGGATGTACCGTCCGATTTTTGTTCGGACGTTCCAAAAAATTTAAAAAACTTGAACATAAAATAAAAAAAATGAAAAACCGACCCCTCAACCCAGACAGGTTGCACAGTAGCCATCCAATCTGACTAGATTGGATGATTGCTGGCCCATGGCATTGCAGCAAGTATTACTCTTCTTAATGAATAAAACCAAGTGTGTTTGTATCAAACAGACTGATCATAAGATTCATAGCAATGATAAAAAGTAGGCTTTTTTGCATATATACCCCTCAAATATCATATTCACATGTATAGCTCCAACTCCAACGTATTAACATCAATATCCCTGAAATCTTTAAAAAATTACACTTATATCCCTCAATCTAATGATTTTACATAAACACTCTTAAATTTACTAATATTTTATATATATACCTCTCAATTCACTAAAATTTTGCATTATATATCCCCGACACCTCCGATGATATCATGATTTATGTAACGTTTTTGGCATATTTCATTGAAATTCACCTAGATTGGATGGGACGAGGATAAATGCAACATTTTGAAGATTTTATAGATATTGTAATAATATGTGAGAATTGGAGGTATACATGCAAATACTGTGTATTTGAAAGGTATATATGTAAAAACCTAAAAAGTAAACTTGTGAAGTATCAAAAGAGAATAATTAATTACATGCGTACCTATTCCTTTGTACTATCATATATATTGCTCACATAATTAAGTAATATGATTCGGTTGTATCCTCTAGTTCCAATGCTGTTAGAATTGCAGGAATGTGCGTTTGAAAGCATATCTCACGTGTAAAATATAATGGGCTGTTTAGTTATCATATTAAATGGTTTTATCAAGATCAATTTTCATGTTGCTACAGATAGTAGGTGTTTGATTGTATTCTCTCATACTTGATATTCATATATTAATAATAGGGCTGCAACTCGAGTCGGGTTAGGTTGGGTTGAGGTCAACCCTAATCCAACTCATGTAAGAAATTCTTCAACCCTAATTTAATCCCACCCTCAACCCAACTTCTTCGACCCTAACCTAACCCATCTAATTATCTCCCAACCCACCCCAACTCATGTAACCCAACCTTCATCGGGTTTGATCGATTTGAGTCAGATTATTTCTTTAACAGTCCACATTTTTTACATTTTTTTCTTACTATCAATATCTATTGTAACAAAGTAATAAAAAAAAAATACAAACATAATTACATGAATACTACTCGGAAACATTACATGAATATTACTTGAGAACATCTTTACTCATATTGTAAACTAATTTTTTCAATATTATAAATTTAAAATGGAATATATTCTAATGATTTAGTTATCATTATATATATTAATGTCTGGTTCGGATTAAGTTGGGTTGACTGATGCTCAACCAAATCCAACTCATTTAAGATCGGGTTGAAAAACTTCTCAACCTTAACCCAATCCAATCCTAACTTGATCGGATTCAACTCGACCCAACTGTCGGGTTGGCCCACTCGGGTTCAGGTTGACCCAACCAAAGTTGCAGTCCTAATTAATAAATTATAGTCATATGTTTGAACCTATGTTAAAAATGTTAGTTTTGAGAGTCTAAATGCTTCTCTCTCTCTCTCTTTCCCACTATAAATCTCTTTTTTCATTTCAGGCATTTGCTCTACGTTCCTTCAATATTACTATTAATATTAATATTCTTAAAATATCAATGTCCAAATTAATGTTATATCAAAACTAATACTCCAATCAGACACGGCATAAGATTTAAGAAACCAAGTAAAATATTATGAAAGATTTTAAGAGTAAGTATATAAATAATTTTGAGGAGGTTAAACGATTAACTAGTCTTTCTCTATTAACTAGCGTTAACATTAAGATAAGTAAATGGCAGATGCTAGTTGGACTTGGTTACAAAATTATTTTATAAATGATGAAATATAGTTTATTTTAGAGAAAAATTATATGATACTGCAAAGGACAAATAAATAATAAAATAGGATAAACTGGGAGCTGGTAAATTATCCCTTCCAAAAATGCTCAACGGAAATTTTCTACCGCAGAAAAGTAGAAGGAAAAAAAAAAAAAAAAAACTAGAGAGGACTCCAGAGAAAAAATGGACGCCGTCTGCCTCCTCTCATCCGCTCCCGCCATCACTCCGGCACAGCGCCGCCGTCGCCGCCGCCTCCAAGCTGGCCATGGGGGCCCTCGCATGTCGACGCCCGCCGCCCCCGATCCCCTCACCGCCGCCGGCCGCCTCCTCTGGGGCCGCTCCCTCCCGCCCCAGCCCCTCGTCGCAGCCGTCCGCACCGCTTGGTCCACCGCCTGGCACCTCATGATGCGCCAGCTCGCCCCCTCCTCCGCCTCCTCCGGCGCCTATGCCCGCCCCCCCTCCGCCTTCCCCTCCGTCCCCGACCACTACCTCCGCCTCCCCCCTCGCTCCCTCCGCCTCCACCTCTACGTCGGCCTCCCTTGCCCCTGGGCGCACCGCACCCTCATCGTCCGCGCCCTCCGCTCCCTCGAAGACCTAATCCCTGTCTCCGTCGCCTCCCCCGGCGCCGACGGCTCCTGGGAGTTCTTGGCCGCCGCCGCCGGAGGCGGCGGATACCTGGTTTCGGGCGTGGACCGCGCCAACGGGCGGCGGACGCTGAGGGAGGTCTACGGGGTGCGAAGAGGAGGCTACGACGGGCGGTCCACGGTGCCGATGATGTGGGACGCCGAGAAGGGGGAGGTGGTCTGCAACGAGAGCTACGGCATCATCGAGTTTCTCAGCTCCATCCCCGGCGACGGTCCCGACCTCGCTCCGCCAGATCTGAGGGGGAGGATCGAGGAGTGGAACCGGATCATTTACCCTAAGGTGAACAATGGCGTTTACAGGTAACGATTGTTATGGAGATCTCTGCTTGAAGTCGTTGCTGTGCGGATCTGTGGGGATCGGGAAGCCGATTTCATTGTATGTAGGTGTGGGTTTGCGCAGAGCCAGGATGCCTACGACGCCGCGGCGGCGGAGCTGTTCGGGACGCTGGAAGCGCTGGAGGAGCACCTCGGCGCGTCGCGGTACCTGTGCGGCGAGACGCTCACGCTGGCCGACGTGTGCTTGTTCACCACGCTGATCCGTTTCGACCTCGTCTACAACGTCCTGTTCAAGTGCACGAGGAAGAAGCTGGTGGAGTACCCCAACCTCTGGGGCTACACGCGCGACGTCTATCAGGTAGATTTGATGATGGCAGGAATGGGATCATCTTATGTAGTTCGATTTCTATGTATGCTGCTATTTTGAAACCACTTAAGAAAACATCAAAGCATGGAAATGAATGGATAGCCTGAGCCCAATAGAATTAACATCAAAGCCTTGTAAGAAGCTTGTTTGAGATCTAAATCGAGCAACATATCCTGTGGATTTTCCTGCTACACCAGATCCTTATGAACATGTCTAGTTGATAGTTGATACACAGAACTGAAAGGCCTGTTAATGTAGGAGCTCTTCTCTGACATCATCTATCTTTGGTAGACATATACACAACACAGGGGTTCATCAATTTGCTATGTTTGCATCTTCAATAACTATAATATGATTAACATGCCTCTTCGCGTTGACATGGGATGGAGTGGGTGAATTTACAGACTTGGGAGGAAGGGATGGTAATGTATAGGTTCTATGTTGTTGAATTCTCTTATCATCACTTATGTTATGTTCATTTTCTTTTACCAATCAATCAACTGCAAAGCTATTATCTTGAATTCCCTGGGTTTGGCAAAAATGACTGCCTGTTGACTTGGAATCACTTTCCAAGTTTTATCCAATTCTCCAATGGACCTAGCTGGAGAAATGTAGAATAGATAGATCTACCTTAAGGAATATCTATTATCTCACTTGTAAAAGCCTTTAAAAACAAAAAACAATGAAAGACATGTGGATGTTCTGTTTCTTTCAAGTTAGAGACCTTGTATCTGACTACAGACTGCTTTGGACATTTGTAGTTAATTACAGCTCTTCTAATAGGTGGAAGCTAAATCTCCAAGCAGGTATTCTTTCAGTTCAAGCATGGCAATATAGCAGATGTAGAACTTAGTAAGCCATATCTCGTGGTGGCCATTCTCAGGCCCATCGATATGTTCATGATCTATGGGATAGGCGTTTACCATAGCGAATGACAGGGAAGGCATGTTTTGTGGCCACTTTCATGCTTCTTCATTGTTAATGATTCAAATTTTTCCTCTTGCTTCTGGTCAACCAGATTAGATTTAAAATAGACTACTGCAAGTTCACATCGAAGATTAGTTTACTGTGGGTCTGATGATCTTACCTTTTGAACTGACTGGCTCAATACGTTTCTTGTTGACTTTATCGAAAAAGCAGATTCCAAAGGTTGCAGCAACCTGCAATTTCGATGCTATCATGGATGGGTATTACAAGGTTCTATTCCCTCTGAATCCCAGTGGCATTCGGCCTGTCATGCCTTCTGGGTGCCAGCACGAGTTCCTTTCTGAACCACATAATAGGGACTCGTTCTCTTTTGTTGACAAGGCTAAGGTTACTGCATAAATGGTGAGTGATCCAAGATTCCAACAAGGCTCTCTCTGCACGCACACGTGCAAGCATGCATGCACACACAAGCTTCAAATCTCTATGCGATATTGAGGTGTGCAGGCCTGTCAGTGCGTATGACTTATTTAAGAGACATACACCTGAGCAATTAATCGATGATAACTATGAGTAGGATCATGAAGCTGCAGTGATATGCATCGGAGTGCTTACAGTATTCTCCTTTGTTTCTCTCATTTTGATGTTGTCTGTTCTAAGTCTGTTTTGTTTGCTTTCTTTTTCAGTTTATTCGCATCATTGTCGTCAAAGATGGCCACCTGCTGCTTAGACATGTGTGGCTGCTTAGGCAGCGTTAAGTAAGTCAATGCTCCGTTTAGTGGCATCTGACAGGATTCGTTGTCAAGCGATTTGTTGGGCCTCAAACGACACTTCACATTGCCCTTATTTGTCCATCTTGTTGATGTTGCATCCTTCCTTTTAGTTTACTGTTTAGGCTGTAGATTTATGATTTCTTGCTTTCTGGCCATTTCACTCCATACTTTTCTTTTAAAACTTGATTGCTCATGATATTGACCCCCTTTTTCTTCTTGTTCCTGATGTTGCTCTTTGTCAGGTCTCAATATAGTACGGCAATTGATCAGATCGATCAAGTTCAAGGTGACACAACATGAGACATTACCTCAGAAGCCTAGGGAATAGCCCGTAGTGACAGAAGTTCGCAAACCACGAAGTATCTATTAAGTAGTCTCATATAACTAAGACTTAATTACTTTGTTGGACGTTAGTGTGCCTGTTCGACAATTACTTTACAAAAGTGTTATTGTAAAGAGCAATACTTGCCGCCCCCCCCCCCCCCCCCCCAACACACACACTCCAAATTGCAATGGGGATGTTGCAGTGAGTAGAAGAATTGTTTTTTTTTTTTTTTTTTTAGGTCGGCTCCAAGGTGTGCTTATCCGGCCATACGGTGCAATGTCTGATTGGGCGAACCAAAAATGAAAATTGAAAAATCAAAACTGTTATTGGGCTCGGCTCATTAAGGGGCATTTTTCACTGGTCATGGGGTCAGTTTTGATTTTTTGGATTTTTTTTGGGTCATCTAATCGGCTATTGTACTGAACGGTCGGGTAAGAGATCTTGGGACCAGATTAAAAAAATTATTATTTTTTTCTTTTTTTATCCAATGTAATGCCCTCGTTGCGAATAAGAGGGGGGGGGGGCACCATCCCACAACAAAATTAGAACAGTACAATGGGTTCGGCGAATGAAGGAAAAGAGTTAAACGGGTATCGATGTATCGTTGGGAACGGTCCAAAAGACCAAAGAGCTGACTAAAGGTGCGGCCACAAACCATCTTCTTAGCAACATGTTAAAAGGCGGGAAAGTACTACGTGCTGAAAGGCAGGAGTGTACCTTTTTTTTTTTTTTTTTTTTTGATAAGAAGGAATGTACTTTAAGACGGTACATTAAGCGTGTAAAAATAGCATCACCTTTTTGCTATGGCTTTTAAATTAGCCTCCGTCCATAAAAATAAAAAGGATAAAACTACTCTTTAATGACGATAAGATTTGTTTTTTGTGCCCCATACTATGCAGTGCAACAATTTGGTACGGTATTTAATTCAGCTTAACTAAGTTTTAATCTCAAATTAATGGGAGTTTGTTATATAGATTTTATGTGTTTATTCTAAATGATTTTGGAGTACTTTTAAAAGATTTAAAGTTTTCAAATCATATCGTACTATCTTTTCTCAAGGTAATGTAAGTTTACTCTTTCCTCTCTTCCCTTCCTCCATCTTAATATGTTTCACTTTTTAAATTGAAATCTTTTTAAGTCTACGTCTAATATGTTCAGATCATTTCGATCACCTTTTTCTCAATTTATCGTCTAACACTTGCTACCATATACAATGTAGATTTTATATGGTAGGATTTTTCTTTTAATTTTGTTGAGATTTTGTAGTCAAACAAGACCCCTGTAGCAAGTCTCAACTTCATTTATCTACTTTAATTTTATGGTTAACATTTTCTTCACATCCTTTATTTTCTTAGAAGATCGAACTAAGATATTTAAAATAAGTGTTTTAAGATATTGTCGTCCCATTTAAGTTAACTCTCTCTTTTTCGCCTTTCCGGCCTTCACTAATTTACAATGTATATATTGTATCTTAATTTTACGTAATCTGACACTTTTAGACTCTAAGGTATTCTTCTAAAGTTCTAATTTTTTATTAATTCTCTCTTGCATATCATCTATCAACACAATATCATCTGCGAATATCATGTGCTACGGAATGTCCTCTTATATATCATTTGTTAAATCATTCATAACTAATGCGAAAATATAAAGATTTATTGTCGATCATTAATACAATCTAATTGAAATATAAAAATCTCTTGTTTTCTTTCCAACCATTCAGACGCTAGTAGTTGTTCGTTCATACATGTCTTTAATACTTTATGCACTTAATAGATATCTTTTTGCACTGAATAGTATATGCGGATTTTTCTTTATATTTCTATATTTTTTCTATCAAGTTCCGAATAAGGAAGATAGCTTTCATGGTTAATCGACCAAGTATAAAACTGAATTAGTTGACCGAAATAGTTGTATCACAACGTAAACGATGTTCCACAACTCTTTCTACAACTTCATAGTATGACTCATGAGTTTAATTTTAGTTTGAGCAACTCTGGATGTTTTTTTTAATTTTTAAAAAAGAGTAGTATTTCTCTATTCATCTGACATTTTCTTAGAGACTAAGATCATGTTAAACAGTTAGGTTAACTATTCCATTCTTACATCTTTCAAATATTTTCACACTTCAATATGAATTCTATCAAGGTTACAAGTTTTACCTATTTTCATCTTCTTTAATATTTTCTTCACTTCCAAAAATCTAATCCTCCGAATATAGTTCACATTATGCTCTATTATATATTATGTCCACTATATTTCTATTATGATTATCATTAAAAAGATTGTCAAAGTAACTTGTACATATTTTTCTGATGTTCTCATCTTTCGTCAAAATCTTTCATTCTCTATTTTTGATGCACTTAACTTAGTTAAGATCTCTATATCTTCTCTCTTTCATCCTTGCCAATTTATAAATGTTATTTTTCCCTTCCTTGGTTCCAAATTTCTCATATATCTTTTCAAAGACTTGAGTTGTTACTCAACTAGTAGTCTTTTTTGTTATCTTGTATTGTTCATAAGTCTCATTATTATCACACTTTGGCAAGACCATTCTCTTTTATTCTTCACCGACTTTGGCAAGTTATTTTACCATTCTCTTTTACTCTTCACAGCCTTTTGTACCTCTTCATTCCAACACCACCTCTCCTTCAGTGGTGGGCCATGCCCTTTAGATTTTTCAAATACTTTTTTAGTTAGTTCTCTAATATTTGAGGCCATCTCTATCTACAAAGTATTGGCCTCCATATCTGACTTCCAATCTCTCATCTTGAGAACTTTATTCTTAAATATCACTTGATTTATCTTTTTTAATTCCCACCACCTTATTCTAACTGCAGTTTTTTTTCTAATATATTCGATTACCTCTTAATCTTAATATATAAGACTACTAACCTATGTTGACTTGTTAAGGTCTCTTCGAAGATAACTTTGCAATCTTTACATAGAATATGATTTCTCTTTTTTATGAGAAGGAAGTCAATTTCACTTCTATTTTGCCAACTTTTAAAGGTCAAATGAGATCTAGGCTTGTCTTATGTCCTATTTTATGTTCGATTTTATGAACTAGCTTCTTTATCCACACTTGTCTATGATATGGAAATTCTTGCTCATTTAATATCACATCCGGACATCGATGTGGCGCATCGCTTGGGGGAAACGTTCTTCACTCTCGTCTTTTTCTCACTATATCCTGGCTCCAGTGTAGGCCGTCGTAAGTAGAGGACATCCTAACGTTAATTTTGATAGAATTCATATCATGAGATGTGCTAAAATTTTTATGCTGACTGTCACCTACCGCAACCTCCTCCTTTATCCGGCTTGGAACCGGCTAAGCACGAGAGGCTCATATTTAGGCATAGTTTAGCAAATGTTACTCCAAACTAATAAATTTGTGTGGGCTGGGTTGAGTAGGGTTGGATTAAAAAAATGAGTAATGCACGCTAAATGCCTCCTCCTGTTGCAATGGAGGCATTGTAGTAGGTAAAAAGAAAAAAAAAATATTGATTTTTTTTAGGTCAGTCTCACATGCCCTGTATGAACGTGCAACTCGATCTCCGATCCGTTGTCTCAAAAAATCATAAAAATAAACATTCGAGTCTCAATAAACATTAGAAAAATGCCCTTAACAGTAAAAAAAAAAAGTCCTTCATTGGCCGAGCCCAATAATGATTAGAATTTTTTAACTTGTCAGATCAGAGATCGGGTTGTACAGCCATATAGGACATGTGGAGCCAGCCTTTTTTTTTTTTCTTTACCCATTGCCATGCACACCCCCCCCCCTCCGTTTGCAGCTGGGGAGGGCATTGCAGCTAGCATTATTCTTAAAACATTGAAATTACCGCTTGTGGGGATGTGTTGATTAGTATAGGCCAACTAGGGCCAACCCAAATTCAGCCCAGAGCAACCCAAATTTGGCCAACGACAACCTAAATTCAGCCAATCCATTGTAAATGGTTTGGGCGAGTCCAAATTGATAAAACTTGGGTTAGACTGGATTGGGCCATTTGTTGGCCAGGCCAATTGGCACTCTTAATCCTACCAAATTATGGGAACTTGTGTAGCGGAGATCTAAACTGCAATTCGTGCAAGGTTGGATTGAACTCAGTCAGTGTAAAGAGGCGAAGATTTCAAAAAACTCTCTCATGTCCAGCTTTTCCCATTCCCAATGAGACGTGAATCTGCACTAACAGGAACCAGACTCTTCTAATTTACACTGCATTCCTGCCACTACAAAATGGTCCTGATGGTATTGCATTGGTGTCAGTTGGAAATCAGCAGTCGGAACTCATTCAATTCATTTCCTAGGAGGGTACTTTCAAAGCAATTGATGGTCCAGCTAGAGGCATCAAGCCAGTAGATTTGTGTCCAAGAAACAGAGGCTTCATCCAAACATGATTCACTAGGTTTTACAGCAGCGACCAGAGAGGAGTCTGTGTGGAAGATGTTTGTAGGGACAGCAACCACGGGAAAACCAAACATCGGGCAGAGGTTGTAGCATTGTCAAACTTAAGCAAATCCTCCAATGGCAATGCATTTTCCCTTTTTTATTTTTGTGGACATTGTGATAGACCAATTTGATCCTTTCACTTCTCACCTTGCTGATGTTCTACATCATGAGCTCAGATAGTACTTAATTTTGTTTTAACTAGAAACCAAGATGTACTTAATTTTGTTTTAACTGGAAACCAAAAGGTGAATTGTGATAGCTGGTTCTAGATATAGTTTTTCTTCTTTTTTTGTTGGGGGGGGGGGGGGGGGGTCTCAAATGATCTTGACTGCTGCTCTTATTCGCAATACATTGTTCGGAAGATTACTGATGATAATTGGAATAGAGTAAATCCTCTATGCACTTCCATCTTTATCAATGTCTACCTTTCCCATTAACTTTCTAGAGATGCCATTTGAGTTCCATTTTGAAAGTGCAGATATGGGTAAAGACGGGGATGCATAGAAGATCAGCTACCGCACAGAATGGTTGGTCACACCTAGACTTGGAAATAGACCCCATGAGCACAGCCCCAAAGGAGTAGCCTAGTTGCCTCCTGGAGGAGAGTTTTTCCCCTCATTCTAAGTACCTGGAGGGATATTTGGAGAACATGCAAGACATGGGGGTTTGCAGGACACACTAAGTCGCCGAGCGTATGAATTATAGAGGAATGTCCAAACATAGGCTATTTTTTGATTAAGAATTATAGAGGAACGTCGAAATGCAGGCTATTTTTACACAAATTAGAAGCCCTTCCAGCAAGAACAGTCCCAAGGAACAAAGATATTGATCTAATAGCTGTAAATAAAATCACCCGTACACTTTCCTGCCAATCAATAAGATAAAAGTACATATTTGCTGCCAATCCCAATTACCCGACAAAAATGTTGAGCAACATCAATTTCAGATTGATAGACAATATAGCATTCGACATGGGCTGCATTGTAGATAACATTATCTCTTGATATCACCCATTCATATACATCCAAGTTGGCAATTAGGTTCAAGCCATATCTCAGATGTTTGACAGTAACGTTAAGAAATCTTCGACTCAGCAACATGCGAACAGAGAGATGCTCCTCTCAGGCTTGTCTAAAGCTGAGATGTTCCAATGTTCCTGTCAAGAATCATCATCCTGGTCGGAAGAATTGTCACTATCATCACTGTCTTGTTCATATATTTGGTATTCACTATCACTTGCACCAGCACCTTGGTCTCCATCTTCCTCGACAATTTTATTGCACAAAAGCTCCTGCAGATAGCTCACGTTGATGTTTTCTCCCATAAGATCTGCTAACGTAAAGGAAATGTACACTCATCTACAAGGGAAAGGAAAAAGAATCTCAAATATCTTATTTCAATCACATGAGTCAGGTACGATACAACGAAGTGAAAGAACCCTTGTTTTGCTGAAATATGAACTTTCTTGGTAGAGGACATGCTACAAAAGTTTTAAAAGATTACTATAACATAAAAATTACTTTCAAACTAAGAGATTTGAGTTTGAAGCATTAGTATCAATTCAGGTAAACAGAGACTGAAAGCATTTGGTTCCCTCCCGAGTAACTAAGAATATGTATCCAGAGTGAACAACCTCCCCTGGCCAATCACAGGATTAAACAAAAGCAAACTCAGATCATGAGTATCAGTTAAAGTCATGAATTTAAGGGGAAAAAAGGAAAATTGTTAAGGATACAAGAACTTGCACCCGGAGAGAAACTCGTATCTTCACCCGCCTGTAAGAAGGGCATAAATAATAAGAATCTGAGTTGTCAGATGATGGAAATCCCCAAGAAGAAAAAAGACAATATGTATATCAAAAAAACAAATACTACTTACCACGGGTTGTGATTCATATTCATCTAGTTCCTCTTCTTCCTCTAAATCATCATCTGTTTCATGTGCAGGACCTTCTTCTTCAACATCATCTGCAGGTCCCACATCGCTATTGTTCATCCGAGTATCCCTTGAAGTCTGATTCATTGTGTCTGAAAAATAGAAAACCATCACGGAGAAATATACGAAGCATCAACAGCCTGAAAAGGGAGCACTTTAAACTGTTCAGGAAGAAAATGAACATACAAACCTTTGCTCACATCTAAACCTTCAACATTTTGTCCATGTATTCTGTTGAGAATTTCAAGTTTCTTTAGCTTCTCAAAGCGATCACGAAGAGATCTCAGTAACTTTTCTGCTCCTTTTCTTGGAAACACTGATAAAAATCTTATTTTCACCCACAAACACAATACTTCAAATGTGCTCCTAGAGAACCATCCTGTTGAATGCTGGAGACAATGTAGCTAAATAACATGAAAAAACTGATGTTGCCATGTGACACAATTGGAGTACTAAAAAAAGCTCATTAAAGACCTACAACATTATACATGAGCAAAGAGCACATTCTTCAGGAATTGTCAGCATTATAAATGATCAAAGAGCACATTCTTCAGGAGTTATGGCTTCTGAATTTTAGGATACACTGATACAGAACCATGAAGATTGTTGCATTCAAATACTCAATCATGTGAAAGAGACCCATTATTCTCCTGATGCAATTATGAAATTCTAGCAAGCCCAGCTAATGGAACTGTTCCACATGAACCCCAAACACAGATCAGAAGCAGCAAAATCAATGAACATTACCTGCTCTTCATTAGAGTTCACCTGGCATTCTTGTATGGGGAATCCTAACAACAAATGGAAGGCAAATCTTTTATGTTAGCATGAGTTACCCTAAAATTTAGCAGAATCAATGAGAGTCTCCCAAGGGAGTTAGGACTGATGTTAGTTTCATTTCTAATGATAGCTAAATAAAAGAAAGTGCTCTTTGCATCTACTTCCTAAAGAATCTCATCTATGTCAAGGAAAAAGTATCTCATAAAATTCATAGTTCAAATTTCTAAGACACCTACAAGATCATCATATTCACCATCACCCATTATAGCCTCAATTTAAGTTAATCAACATTAGCTCTGAGTGCTAGACAGGTTTTTCTTTCACAAAAGATGTAACCTTTAGAAGGATTTTACCTTCCAAAAAAAAAAAACCTTTAGAAGGATTTTTACACGTTAAAATAGATCAAACATATACATGATCATTTTAATGGTTCACAAAACCTCCTAGAGCATTCAATTCACCATTGAGCCCAAGCCCAAGTGCAAAATCCAAGTAACAATGGGACTGCCTAGGCTCTAGAGAAGTGGGCAGGGCTTGGGCTTGGACCTAATATTTAATAGTGAGCTTGGGATTGGATTTTGTCAAGCCCAGCCAGAAACCGGCCTATTAACATCTCTGGTCTCAAGGAACATCAATAATAAAGATGACCAGGTGAAGTATCCTCTATTAAGTATGTCACCATAAATGAAATGTTGTAGATGATGTATCCGCTGTTAATTATATCACCATAAATTCCATAATATTTAATTTTTCATTTTCTTTTGAAAGTGACCCAACAATTCTACAAAAAAAAGGAAGAAATTATGTTTGCATAATGACCCTGGAAGAACTTCAAAATGTAACCTAACCCTACAACGAGAATCTGCGGTGACACAAAAGAAACATGTACACACTCCCTAACCAAGATCCCCCACCCCCAACAAGAAGTTACCCAAGCACCACCCTACAGTAAAAATACACAATGACACTCTAAAATCCCCCAAATAAGACGATTGCAAGATGCCCTTACACCCAATGTTATCAAAGGCGCCCGAGGCAAACGCCTAGGCGACGAGGCGAGGCAAGGCTAGGCGCTGGTATGGCGTCTCGCGTTCTTGCTTTTTGCCTAGGCGATCACGGGAAACGCCTCAGTCACCTAGGCATTCACCTAGGTGCACCTTTGCCGCCTTCAGCGCCTCAGAGCACCTTAACCGAGCCCAACAACGCCTGGCCCGATATGAATTAGCCCGTCCGGTCCATTTGGGGCTTAAACTGGGCCAATACGGAAAAGAGCCCACTGGCCCACCCCCTTATAACACCCCCCCCCCCCCCCCCCCTCTCTCTTTCCCTGATCGATCAAGCCCTAATCCCTGCGTCTGCCTGACATGAGCCCCTCTGCGGTCTACCCCGGCAAGGACGGAGGCGGGTAGTGGCAGGAACCTTCTCCGGCGGCGGTAGGTAACTCCTCTCCCTCTCTCTCTCTCTGTGGTTGAAGGGGGCCGAAGCCTTGTCTCGCTCCCAATATCCCTCTCACTCTTGCTCTGTCTCTGTATCTCTCTCTCTCTGGTTGAAGGGGGCCGAAGCTCTCTCTCACACACTCTCTCCCTCTCTCTCTCTTACACTCTGCCTCCCTCACACACACACTTTGTCTTGCTCTCTCTCACACACACTCTCTCTCTCTCTTTCTCTCTCTCTCTCTCTCTCTCACACACACACACACACACTATCTCACTCTTACTCTATGTCTCTTCGTCTCTCTCACTCTCACTCTCTGCCCCCCCCCTCTCTGTCTCTCTCACTTACTGTCTCACTCTTTGACCTCTCTCACTCTCACTCTCTTTGTCTCTCTCAACTATGGAGAGATTGAACCCCTCTCTCTATATCTCACTCTCTGCCCCCTTTCTTTCTCAATCTCTCTCTTCTGTCAACTATGGAGAAGGCCGAAGCCCTCTCTTTGTGTCTCTCACTCATTGTCTCACTCTCATTCACTCTTTGCCCTCTCTCACTCTCTCCGTACGTTTATATTGTGTTTGTTTAGCACTCTGTTGATAAATTTTCATTATGATGAGTTTAATTAGTAGCAAAATTTTCATGAATTTGATGATTACATCTTTGATTGATTAAATTTTATTTCAATGAGTTTGATGTAAAATTATTTGGTTATATTTGATAATTTGAGTGAATGAATATGTCATTCTCTATGATTTTATTTGTGTTTTTGATATTTTTTATAAATATGTGATATATATATATATATGTATTTACATATATATTTTTTTAGAAAAAATGTCGCCTCAAACGCCTAGGCGTTTGAGGCTGAGGCGACCCCCCCGTTGCCTCAGTTGCCTCATGCCTCTGACTACATAGCTTACACCTACCAGAGAAAGAAAACCAAATGATCGAAGTAAGGTTTCCAACTGTCTCCCCTAACTGCTGCCAACTCTTTGTCCTTTACATTTGACAGACGGGATTTCCTTCTTATGTCTTTATCACTTTTTGATTTGATGCCCCACCATCTGAATATATGACACAGGAAAAGCCTTCAGCCAAATCCCAACAATTCCCGCAAGAGAATTCACTCCTCTATGGATATATCCCTAACATCACACTCCTCCATGCTATCCTGCAGCCCAATCCCACCGATTGTTTGCAGCTTCTCTTGTATAGTTCCTTTGTTGCAATATGGTTAACCCAGCGGGGTCTTGGAACAGGGGTGCTGCGAAACCAGACCTGGCCTTCTGGCTTGACTTGGTGCCCATGTCAATGCCCACATCGGCAGAGCTGGGCAGGGATGCAGTGGGAACCACATTTCCCATCTGGAGACTGAACCTGGCCTCCTCAAGAGGAGGAAGCCTTTATTGGGCTCAGCTGACCACGATCCTGCAGGCCCCTTGCCTCCCGACGAAGCTCCCCAATGGAGCCACATGCTTCATAAGCAATCTCACCTCTGTAAACTCCAACCTCTCAACAATCTGAGCCATATAACATAACCGTATATATGTGCCTTGTATAGTCCGACTTATTGGTTCTACTGGCAATCAATGGGCATGATAAACACAAAAGAAAACATCACACTGAATGCCACTAAATTCATAGGTCATAAGATTCATAAGACCAAAACAATGGACCCATCTTTAAAATCAGATCTGTGTGTGATGAAGCAAATAATGTTCTCAGCTTGAAAGAGAAGAAGTAAGCAAAAGCACATAGCTCTATGAAGAATATGTTTAGAAACCTGGACCCATGTTTACCATATCAAGCCTTGGACCCATTTAGCCAAAACACCAACAGATTTTGCATTTTTCACGCCTTAAATGGCATGTGAACAAGCAAAAGCGATGAGAAAAATTCTGCAGCATGTGTTTATGTCCTTCAAAAAATGGCTAGACCAGTAACGTCCCTCTTTTTATGGAGAACAGTGATCCATAATGAATATCAATGAAGCAATTGGTTAAATATTTTTTGAGACGGCGGCCGGATGGTTCCCGCGGGAAACCCCGGCAGAGGCTGGGGGCAGGCAGCAGCTCCCGGGCCAGACACCCAAGTATACTGGGTAAATCGCCACCAATTGGTTAAATATAATAGAACTTTTACAAAGCAACACACTAGACAATTTAGATTTTAATAATGTGCTGTAAATCATCTGCAGTTTGTGCAATACATAATATACATGAGTGAGAAATTTACCGTGCAAGTTGTCTGCTGTGGAGGGTCTCTGATCTGTTGTTGAATATAATCATCATCAAGTTCAAAAAGTTGCAAAGTACAAGCCTTAAAAGGGAACTCTTGAAAATGGCATATATCCTTCCACCTTTGCTTCAACCTACAGAAAATAAATGCATAATTAGATGTATAACCAGTGTTTAAAAACTCAGACCAAGCCAACTGGACCAACCAACCAAACCATAGTGCAAATGGATCTGCAGTTTAAGTTACTTCAGTAATATATTTCATTGGATATTTAGGTTTGAACCGCTAAAACTGGATTGATTCTGAATAGACCTGGTTTCATCATGGAAAGAATTCTGTTGACATGGGATGGATTGAGAATGGTCTTCAATTCATCGAAAATAATAGACTTCAAAGCAGGTGGCGAAGTACGTATGCAACCAAAAGATTTAAGATTGAAACCACATACCTACTTAATGTTTTTTCTTTGAAAGTGGACAGTACCATGATTTTATGAAAAATAGTTGATTACAAGGCCAAATGACTGGAAGAAACCCAAAGAGAATGCATAACCCCAAGAACGCTAAAAAATGCATAACCCCAGGTACCCCCAAAAAAAAAAATCTCTTGGAAGAAGCCTCAAAAGGGGGAAAAAAAGTCGAAACAATCAGAAGGGATCCCTTTCATCACCCTGTCCAAGCCCGAGTCCACCGCCACATACAAAAGTGAGAACTTTATCAAGCCAAACACTCAAAACATTGTAGGGCACCCGAGCTCTTTCCATATGAAGCCCAATGTCCAAATTCCAAAATCCACAGTCCAAAACCAGAGACCTAATTGATGTTAAAAGCCCAAAGTCCTCAAAGCTATAGTGATTTTAAATACACCGCATGTTTGGATTTTGTTGCTAAGACAATGCTTCGTTGACTGATTAGTTAAATTTTTGACCCCACAAGGCAGTCAATTTTCTGGTCGTCTGGATTGGTAGTAGTTCCAAACAGCTGTTATAATCCACAAATACAAATGTAAGGTCTGTTCCCCCAACAGATGGTTTATGAGAACCCATGCTAGACTTAGTGGTACATTGCATTGTTAAAGTGAATTAGGCTATCCAACTCAAAATTTTAAGGCAGATAGTAGAATGGGGAGCACATCACATTCAAATTTTCTCCACTCAAAATGGAACTGTTCTAATACACACCCTCATGTGCTGGCAAACTTGGCCTTTGTCATGTAAACAATGATAAACATGGGATGCATGGCCAGAAACATAACCATAGGTGCTGATACCCATCTTAAAGTTGTTGGCCATGCAGCTCAAAACCTTAAAGCAACGAGTGGATTGGGCACTACACTACATTCTTATCTTATTTTTGTCTCCGCTCAATAGGGGACTATTCTAATGGACAGAAAGAGAAAGAACAATACAAGAATGTGAACACAACATGCATGAATGAGGAATGGCCAACATATATATTGCAATATATTTACCCTCTGAGAGTTGTATTGCAATATATTCAACCGAGCATGCTCTTTGGGGGGTATACGATTGGGGGTGGTACACTTTTCTTTGCTCATATGTATAACTATTTTCTTTCTTAATCTTTAATGAAGTTGCAGCATTGCCCACTTTGAAAGGAAAAAAAAAAGCACCCACTATTTGACTATGTTTGCCAAGTGGATGTACAGATCTCAATTGACAGGAGCCTAGGTGTTGTAGTAAGGTTGCTTCATTGGGACTTGGAGGTCATGGGTTAAAATCTGGGAACAATTGCTTTGCAAAAGGCAAGGGTAAATGCTGCACAGTTGACCCTTCCCAGACCACCCCAATGGCAAGAAGCCTCTCACAGCACTGGATTGCCCTTTCTAGATGTACAGTTTTACATTCTCATTTTCTGACTGAATCAATGACAATAGGTAGTCAAACTAAAAACAGAAATGGAGACTCATTTCTAACCCACTAAAGAGCTAGCTGGATTTGGAAACAGGGGCAGACACAGAGCAAACAGAGAGAACAGGGAAAGGAAGCAGCTGAGAATTGAATGGAGATTTTGAAAGACAGTTAAATGGAGAAGAAAAGTGGTTCATTATAAAGATTATAAATAGATAAACCAAATGGACATTCATCAAGGTGACATTAGAGAGGTGAGGAATATCTTTTGTCTTTTTGAAAGTGGGTGGTACCAAAAAATTACTAAAGAGAGGTAGCATATCACAATGAAAGAACCATAACTCACTCATGATGCATATCGTTGCCTGAAAACTTTTGCTTTGAATTTGGCATTCCAAAATCACCCATTCCCCATCTGTTAGATGTAGCACAAATGAAATCAGAATGTAAGAAAGAACTTTGTGAGACTTCAAAAGAAAAGAACTAAATGGAACTTACTCAGTATTAAGATTAACACCTCCAAAACTTGGTAGTAAGTCACGTAATCTAAATTCAACTTTTTGATAACTGTGAAAGTCAAAATCAAGCAATGGATGTCAGCAACTCCAGAGTGTTCTCTTTATGATCATATATTGAGCATATTCAGTGCTTAAAAGCATAATCATTACCCAAGTAATTAAAAAAAATAACTTATCCCTTCTCATTATGCTCATTTCCAAATGCTGACCAAAGAAATTATTGGATTAGTCACTTCATTTGTGGTAAACAGAGGGAAGCTAAAAGGATAAATTGTTCAAAAGAAAACCTTCAATTGTGTATTGTGTTCATGCGTGTTAACATACATTCATGCGTACATCTCTGTTTAGGTGGTGCAAAGAGAATCTAATCCTCAAAAAGCTTGCATTAAGTTGAAGGCACACTTGGTACAAACTTCAACACTATCGGAGGCCACTTCCCATGGTCTACCAACCACTTTGGCTTCTGAGGATGTGTATAAATGATCAAAGCTGCCTGACTTCCCAAATAAACATACAACCAACTTAAAACTACTGCAAATACTTCTTCAGATAGCTTCAGAATTAATTTCCTCTTGGAAACTGCTTTCAGCTTCCAAAACTACAAGGAGTTGGGAGCTGCACTAAATACAACCCAAACTAGACCCCAAAAACACTTGATGAGCAGCTGGTTAAAAATCTACGATGTGAAGGAAACATGTCTCTATCAGACTAGCATAAGCAAAAAAACAAAACCCCCGAAAATCCAATATTCAAATTAGGGAAGAAGAGAAGTTTAATAAAATTACTTGAACATGCAGCCATAGATAAAAATAAGCCACTAGAATAATAAGTCAAATCACAAGTAACACCATTGTCCAAGAGGCATAACACCATTGGCAAGAAAGCTACTTTTACACATACAATTACATGATCATATCAGTCCAAGTTTTGAGAGGTTTCAACTAAAATGAAGGGTTGGAAGGACCTTATCAATAAAGGATGGATCTGGTATAGGTACCCTAATGAAGGATCCATGGATATAGAAACAGAGTCTGGACAGAGTAAGAGTCTGGAATCTGGAAATGAACATTTTATGTACATTTGAAGTAAATTCTACATGAGATATTTCAATATCATGAAAAGTCTTTCTTGGAGTTGTATATGTGAATGAAATCTCTAGACAAATGCATCGTGTATAAGTACTATACAAAGAAGGGTAAATGAGATTACCAACCTAGAAGGTCCATGCACCTAACTACACAGTTTACAGACTCCCTTGGCAAGAATCTAGAAAACGCCATCCAACTTTATCAAGACCTCGGCTACTTCCAAGTCATCCGAGGATGACTTAGCATGATTACTACCATGGACACAAGATGGAACATTCTCAACTCTCTTAGAATAGCCAGTCTATTCATTGCCAAACTTCTATCTCACCCCCAAATCTCACTCCTGCCATATCTCCCTAGTCCCAGTTTGTGAACTGCACACCTTTCCTCTCCCATATCAAGGAATAATCGGGGATCAGACACGGATCGGCCCAGTCCAGAACCCAATCGGATTGGCCAATCTGGGTCGATCCAGTCCAGTCCCCCCACTTTCTTTAAAAATGCCTACAAAAATTCAAAAAATGTGAAACTTTTATTAAAAAATAGAACAAAAAAGGTTTCTGTTGCTCGAAACTTATATAGGACCTCGGGTAAGCCCTTAGGATTTTACTAATTGCAAAGAAGCTGAAACAAGGGGAGACATAAAACCTTACCTCAAGTATTACTTGATAGCAAAAAAAAAAAATGAAAATCTAAATAAATAAAAAATTGTATACTCACATTCATTGTAGCCTTACATTGTAAGACCTATACAAATGTTGCACATAGCTTTCCTAAGATATTCATTGTAGTCTTACATTGTAAGATAGCTTTCCTAAGATGTTCATTGTAGTCTTACATTGTAAGATAGCTTTCCTAAGATATTCATTGTAGTCTTACATTGTAATAGCTGTACAAAATCATCTTAAGAAAGAAAAGCAACTTTAAAGCCAGGAATTTTTTTACTAAGGCTCTAATTTATAGAGAGAATATGGTCCAAGGAAGGATAAATAATAGAAAACCAATAACTGGATAAGTATTGTTTCAGGGAAAATCCTCAAATCAAGGATGGCAGTACCGGTATCAGTACTGGTATTGGGCATATCGGCCTGGTACTGTCCCATTTTGACCCACTACCGATTGATACATTTTTTTAAAAAAACTTAAATGACCGGTATCAGGGTAACTCCCCCTCCCATGGTATACCGATACACATTGGCCAATACATATCGATATTGTCTGATATTGCCATCCATGCCTCAAATGCCGTGGACCTCCTCCTCTCTGTGTCTTGGCGTTCCTGTCCCACATGGCATATATGAACTCCGCTGATGGAAGGACATACCACCTCCTCCCTAATTCGACCCCTCATAATAGAAGTCCCTCCTCTTTCTACATTTCGTTGCCGTAAGTAGTTTTGAATTGATTTTCTAACCTCAAGAGGTGCATTAAACCAAGCCTTTACTTCCCCTTTGATGCCCACAAGATGTTGCTTTAAATGGAAGACTCCACTGAAAATTGTTCGGTTGTGATGGTTGCACTTCACCTTCTATTATTGCATGTCCACGATGGTGTAACGGTTCCATCTTGGTTCACTGTGAGAAGAGATGGATGGTACCTCATTTTGTCTCATTTTGCTCTGACATATGCATAAAGAAAAAGGGATTAAGAAACATTAAAAGAAAAAAGTATCTAAAAATGAGAGAGAGATAGAGAGAGAGAGAGAGATAAAGTAAGAGAGAATGTTAGAGAGCGAAAAAAATTGAGTGATTGAAAGAGAGGAAAATAAGTGATAGATAGAGAGAAAAAAAATGAGTGATAGAAAGAAAGAGAAAAAATGAGTGATAGAAAGCTAGAAAGCGAAGGACATTTTTAGAGAGAGTTAAAGAGAGAAAAAGATGCGTGGAGAGCCCATCTGAATGTTGTAGAGTGCCACCCCCAAAGCTTAATTCAAACAAATGATAGCTTTTGGGAGAACAAGTGGAGAGAGGAAGAGAGCTGAGAGAGCGAGAGAGAGAGAGAGAAGATGGAGTTGGATGCTTGGATGGGGTGGAGAGTTGCCTTGGGGGGTTTATATAGAGGCCTAAACTAGCCGTTGCGAAGCACTCCCAATGGCTAGCTTGGGAAAGGATCGGTCCGATCCGGCCAATCCTCGGCCAGGATCAGTGGATCATGTCATGGGATCAGATCGGTTCTCAAAACCAATCAGCTGATTCGATCTGATCCGTGCCGATCCTACGTTCCTTGTCCCAAACTATTATTCATCAGCTTCCCATGTAAACCTCATTCAAAGCTTTTTTTCACTTCATGAAATTGTCAGAAGAAAAAAAAAAGAAACCAACTCCAATGTGTCTCAAGATGTTAATGAAACAGTTCATCTCCTTTTAAGCATCCGACTCTTTCAAATCAATAATACAAAATATGTTTTGGCCGACTGGTGAAAAAAAGAGAAAGATCAGAGTATAGACTTTGCACCTTGTTCAGATTTTGGGGATTTTGTATATGCTAGAGAAAGGTAGAACTTAGAAGCATGATAACATTACATCCTAACATCAAATTATTTAACTTTTTTGAGGGAAAAGGTATTCGTAGTGTTTAATTATCAATTGATTACTAAAGATAGTTGTACCATCTAGTTAATAATTCACGAGTCAAAATCTAATTTTAAACTTTGTTCATTCTACAACATAAATTTAGAATTGCCTTTTCTATCTAATCATGTGCATGTACTATTGGCCACAATGCTCAGCTCAGGAAGGAAAGGTTGCATTCCCAAACCAGCCTCATGCGAGGTTGCAGGTCCCTATCCTGTCTAGGGTGGTGAGGACACCCGCGCATGGACCCGGTTCGATCCGACTCGCGTGTACCGTCGGAGGAGGACGACTGCAGCCTACCCAGCATCTCTGTGGCTCGACGATGGGTCTCCCTAGTGTTGGCATGTGTTTATTGTATTGAGGAGCAGTTAGGATTGATGTAAGGCCCATTATGAGGCCCAGTTATCTCCTTTTTATTTATTTAGCATTTTCTGCATTGTGTTAGGGCTAATTACGTCATTTGCTTCATTAGGTGGCTATTAGGGTTTTTTTTATTCTATTTAAGGTACTGTAGCCTCTTTTGGAGGGGCATTGAAGATTTTGAATGAGAATTGGCAGCCGCCCGACGCTTGAAGGTGCGTTTAGGGCCGGTTGCTCTTGTTACCCTTCCCTCCCCCTCGTCTTCTTCCTCCCTCCCTCTCTCTCTGCGTGATTCCCCCACCACGCCAACCTTCCTTCTCTCCCTCGCTGCACTGCCGTCGTCAATCCCTGCGAGGAGCCAACCGAGGAGGCCCCAGGCTTCCACCGCATCCAGCCTCCCCCTGCGGGCCTGACGGAGCCTACCCGAGGCCCTTCCGCCGGCTTCCACCGCTCGCAGGCCCCGGAGGACCATCCCCTGCGGCTCCGCTGTCGCACGCAGGCCACGGAGGCCCCTCTTCCCGACAGCTTCCTCGCGTGCCCTCCCAACCACCGCCGGCCCTGGAGGTCCTTTCCTTCAGGTCCCGCCGAGCACGCGACTCCGGAGGACTCCTCCCCAGGTTCACTTCCTCCTCTGTTCGCCACCCGCAGGTTCCGGACATCCCCCCGTGGGATCTCTCCCTGCCGTACACAGGACCCGACCCAACCTGTCGCCGGCTGCCGCTACCCCAGGCCCGACGGCCCTCCACCGGTGTTCTCCCAACTGCAATAGGCCAACCGGTCCTGTCCGCGTCGAATTAGAGCGCCGGCCACACCAGCCGACCTCCGCCACCCCCACGGGGCCTATTCCCACCCCAGCAGGTCCTCTGGTGAGCCGCCAGTCAGCGACGAGGGTCTGGACTGGTTTCTCCCCCCCCTCCCTCTCGTTGCTGGTTCCGCTGCCCTGCAAAGCCGACGGGCCTGCCCGGAACCTCCACGGCACCCCAGTCTGGTTGCCCCGCGGCTGCCCTTCCGCCGCCCACCGAACCGCAGGTGTCCTCCTACCCCTGGTCCTGCCGCCACAGGCTCGAGTTGGAACTCCCCGGCGTCGCCGAGTCCGTCCGCAGGCTGCGCGGATCCGCCTCCTTCCCTCCCCACGGCACACAGGTCTCGGGCGGGCTCTTCCCGCTCCAATTAATTTCCAGCAGTGGGGCTTCATTCCCGCTGCCTGCCTGTTCCAGCGGGTAAAATTCCCGCGAGCCCTTCCTTCCCCGAGCAATCCCGTGGTTGCGTGGCAGCTTGCAGAACGGCGGGTCTGAAGTTCGTACCCCCACTACACAGTGGGTAGGTTAGTGTTATTGTGCCCATGCCCCTTTTGACTTGCTCGTTTATTATATGAACATGAATGTTCCCGTGCCAGTGAGTTAGGATCCCTAGCTCTATATATTTGATATTTGCTGCCGTTTTGTGAGTGTGAGATCCCTCCCGAGGTCACCATTTGAAAATATTGCATGCGTTGACGTTGCCCTAGTGTTGGTGGTTCCCACTACCATCGATCCTGTTATTTTTACCACTGTGAGCGGACGATACTCGAGTTGCATGCGACTTGCGTTGCGTGGTTATCTTCATGAAGACATGGACTCTCGATGAGTATTTGCCGTACTTGTACACTACATTTGCTGGTTTCGGATCGTGACACTAGATCGGACCTGTTTCGGTAGTCGTCCCGCGTCAGTTTTGGTATCAGAGCCGTAGGTTGTGGCTAGGGCGTCTTTGTTGCATTTTCATCTATTTATCTTATTCATCTTGTTAGTTTTAGCGTGTCTCCATCTAGTTAGTGTATCATTGTGTTTAGTTGATCCATATTATGCATGTTAGTCGTTTAGGTGTCAGTTGATGCACGTTGTCACTCTGTCTGCCTTGCATGCCCACCCGTAGCAGTGCGATTTTCCACATGTCTGCACCTGCGTCAGGTTCGTAGGCGGGGTCCCCAGATGTTTCCGATTTAGCCGCGACAGTTAGTCGGCTCGTGCAGCGCATGGATTTGTGGGACCAGCGCCAGGCGAATGGGGGAGGTTCGAACCCGCTCTGGTGAGAACCGAGTTGATGATTCGGAGCATACGATTCAGGACCTAGCAGGTCACATGGGTGCTCCAGGGGTTCTTGCCCATGCCCAAGTTCCCCGTCACCCGGGACATCCTGTTCCGGCCGTCCATGTTCCTCATGATGAGGCCCTTCCGAGGGCTGATCCTATTGACGATCGGCGTCTTGCCGATGACGGGATTGATTATGATCCACGTGATGAGTTGATAGACCAGGTTGCTGCGCGTAGACACTTGAGGCATCATAGGCAGCGTGAGAGGTTTGAGGGCGCCGATCAGAGACGCGCGAGGCGTCAGGTGGATGGGATTGATCGTTATGATCACTGGGATCTTCGTGACCGTGATGATCGGTTGGAGCGACGCGGTCAGGACGTGCGATTCGATCGACACGATCGAGAGGATCGACACGACCGTCGCGATCGAGCTGACCGAGCTGAGCGATATGATCGAGGCGATCGGTATGATCGGTACGCCCGAGGGGTTCCGCCTGAGTTTGGTGAGGCGCCTAGACGCCATCGACGTCCGAGGGATCGGGATGATCTGGACGATCGGGATGATTTTGAGGAGGAGCGGAGGCCCCATCACGTCCCGAGGGACCTGGATGACCGTCGGGCCGCTCGTGCGGATGCTCCCACTTTTGACGGGTCCTTGGACCCGAAGGTCTATCTTGATTGGGAGGCCAGCATGAACCGCTACTTCGATTGGATGGGTATGACTGACGCTCGGCGAACTCGGTTCGCCATGATGAAGCTGACAGGCCAGGCACAGACCTATTGGTCGAATGTCGAGGACCTTCTTGAGCAGCGTCGGCATGATCCCATTGAGTCGTGGGAAGACATGAAGGTTAAGCTGAGAGAGAAATACCTTCCCCCGACTTACCGCCACCGCCTCATTGATAGGTGGCAGAGCATCTCGCAGGGGACTCGCACTGTTTCTGAGTACATTGCCGAGTTTGATGAGTACCTGATGAGATGTGGGGCTCGAGAGGAGAGCGCGTTGACTCTTTCCCGCTTTCGAAAGGGTCTACGTCGTGTGTATCAGCAGGAACTGTTCCGTCAGCATGTGACGACCATCGAGCATGCCTATCAGGTCGCGAGAGAGATGGAGCAGTTTGAGCTTGAGGTGGATTCACCCCCACGTACTCGGCCGCCCTACCAGCGTCCCATCGATCAGCGCGCCACCCCGGGGGTGCCACAGAGAGCTCCGGCCTTCAGGCCTGCTGACCCCAGTCGTCAGGACCCCCCCTCTCGCCCTCGTTTTCCCCAGAGAGACCCAGTGCCCGCCTTACCGGCCCCCCCTATCCGTCCCCCTGTGGGAACCCCGCCACCTAGGCGGGAAGATAAGGGGAAGGCCCCGATTAGAGGAGAGTCCTCCCAGGAGGGCGAATCCCGTATTCGGTGTTACAATTGTCAGGGATTTGGGCATTTCAAGTCTCAGTGTCCGACTAGGGCCATGGTTATGGGAGAGGTAGACCCCGAGGAGCACCAGCCCGCATTGCAGCCTGTGAGCTATGAGGTTGGAGATGAGATGGCGGATGATTTTCACTCTGAGGGTGAGATCGTGGGTTGCATCCAGGCTCAGTTTCTGTGGGATGGTGATAATGAGGAGCGTCCTAGTGAGGATAGGATTGGCGTGGTTAGATGCATCCTGACCCAGCCGAGGGTGTGTGATGATTGGCGCCGCACTACTATCTTTCACACCTACTACCGTGTTGATGGCAAGGTGTGCAAGGTGATCATTGATAGTGGTAGTTGCATCAACGCAATCTCCACTAATGCCGTCGCACGCCTTGGGTTGACTGTTGTTGGTCACCCTCGTCCTTACAGAGTTTCTTGGGTGGATTCTACTTCCATTCCCATCCAAACGAGGTGCCTTGTTCCCATTCACTTCCCACCATATGAGGACGAGATCTAGTGTGATATTCTTCCTATGGAGGTCGGGAGTCTTATTCTTGGCAGGCCGTGGTTGTATGATATGGACGCGACCCTGGAGGGCCGGTCCAACACTTGCATATTCCAGTACGGCGACCTGCTCATCACTTTGCAGCCCTCCCGACCTAGGGCGTCCTCTCAGCAGGGTACTTTTCAGGGGAGTTCTTCAGCATCCCCGAGTACCCCTTCACCTCTTTCAGGTGGTGCTACCCCTTCTAGCACCACGCCTGTTAGCTCAGCTACCACTCTCAGCACGGCTCTGGCGAGCACATGTTCCAGTTCCCGTCCGACCAGATCGGACATTACCAGCACTCGCGAGCCTTCCCTCCTTGGCACACCATCTACTGTAGCTTTACAGCTTATCTCTGCCAGGGAGCTTGAGCATGATTTGACTGAGAGTGATCATGTGTTTCTTTTAGCGGTTAGAGAGGTTACTGCCGAGACCCCGAGTGAGCACCCTACCGAGGTCACCTCTCTTCTCCAGGAGTTTCAGGATATCTTTCCTGAGGATCTTCCGGAAGGTCTTCCTCCTATGCGTGACATCCAGCACGCCATCGACCTGATTCCGGGAGCCACCCTACCCAACCTGCCACACTATCGCATGAATCCTAAGGAGCATTCTGAGCTCCAGAGGCAGGTTGAGGAACTCCTGGCGAGGGGCTCCATTCGCGAGAGCATGAGTCCCTGCGCCGTCCCCGCACTTCTTGCTCCAAAGAAAGATGGCACTTGGAGAATGTGCGTGGATAGTCGCGCGATCAACCGCATCACGGTGAGATACCGTTTTCCCATTCCCCGCCTCGACGACATGCTTGATATGATGGCGGGAGCCACTGTATTTTCCAAGATCGATCTGAAGAGTGGCTATCACCAGGTTCGGATTAGAACTGGGGATGAGTGGAAGACAGCTTTCAAGACGAAGGATGGACTTTATGAGTGGTTGGTCATGCCCTTCGGCCTGTCCAACGCCCCTAGTACCTTCATGCGGCTCATGACTCAGGTATTACGACCGTTCATTGGCACATTTTTGGTCGTATACTTTGATGATATACTTATCTATAGCCGTTCTAGGGAGGACCACGTGGAGCACCTTCGGCAAGTGTGCATTACTCTTCGTCGAGAGAGCTTGTATGGGAACCTTAAGAAGTGCGCATTTATGACAGATCGAGTGATCTTCTTAGGGTTCATCGTGTCTTCTGAGGGCGTCTCCGCTGATCCCGAAAAGATTAGAGCGGTGGTAGAATGGCCTGAGCCGCAGTCTATCCATGATGTGCGGAGTTTTCACGGCTTAGCGACGTTCTACCGCCGATTTATTCGCGGATTCAGCTCCATCACGGCTCCGATCACTGATTGCATTCGGAAGGGAGCCTTTCTGTGGACGAAGGTTGCTGCTTCAGCCTTTCGTGACATCAAGGAGCGCATGACCTAAGCACCTGTCCTTCGCTTGCCTGATTTTTTGAGGGTGTTTGAGGTCTCTTGCGACGCTTCTGGTGTCGGCATAGGTGGGGTTTTGAGCCAGGAGGGCCATCCCATAGCATACTTCAGCGAGAAATTGAATGATGCTAAGCTGAAGTACTCCACCTATGACAAGGAGTTCTATGCAGTAGTGCAGGCTTTGAGGTATTGGAGACACTATCTGCTACCGCAGGAGTTCGTATTATACTCTGACCATGAGGCGCTCCGGTTTCTCCATGCCCAGAAGAAGCTAAACCCGAGACACAGTCGATGGGTTGAATTTCTTCAAGCTTATACATTCGTCCTGACTCACAAGGCGGGTGTGGAGAACCGCGTGGCTGACGCACTGAGCAGGCGATCTTCCCTTTTATCAGTTGTCAGTGTAGAAGTCACGGGATTTAAGAGGTTGCGGGACGAGTACCCTACTTGTCCCGACTTTGGTCTGATCCACTCGGCCCTGCAGTCCGGGCCCTCTAGAGAGCACAGTGAGTACGTCCTCCAGGAAGGCTATCTGTTTCGTGGATCCAGGTTGTGCATTCCCCGGACTTCGGTCCGCGATTTCTTGATGTGGGAGGTTCACGCTGGGGGTCTAGCCGGTCACTTTGGCCGGAATAAGACTATTGAGCTTGTTGAGTACAGATTCTTCTGGCCGAGCCTGAAGCGCGACGTTGCTCGCATTGTTGCTCAGTGCCGCACATGCGCTACGGCAAAGCAGAAGAAACAGAATACTGGTCTATACACCCCTCTTCCCGTGCCGGATTGTCCGTGGCAGGACATTAGTATGGATTTTGTCTTGGGCCTGCCTCGAACGATTCGAAAGCACGATTCTATCATGGTCGTCGTCGATCGGTTTTCCAAAATAGCACACTTTATCCCCTGTTCGAAGACATCAGATGCGTCTCGAGTGGCCCAGTTATTCCATGAGAGTGTTGTTCGTCTGCATGGGCTGCCCAAACCATCGTCTCGGATAAGGATGTTCGATTTGTCAGCTATTTTTGGAAGACCTTTTGGCACTTGATGGGCACCAAGCTGAAATTCTCCACCGCCTATCATCCTCAGACCGATGGACAGACCGAGGTCGTCAATCGGAGTCTGGGTGACTTGCTGCGGTGTCTTGTGGGTGAGCGTACGCGAGGGTGGGATCAGATGCTATGGCAGGCTGAGTTTGCATATAATAGTTCGGTCAATAGGTCTACAGGCATGTGTCCATTTGAGATTGTTACCGGTTATAGGCCTAGGGGACCCGTTGACCTTGTTCTTTTACCCATCCAGTCCCGTACGTCCAAGTCTGCACAGTCCCTGGCTGATCATATTAGGAGTATGCATGAGGATATCCGTCGTCACATTGAGATCAGCAATGAGCGTTACAAGCAACTGGCAGATGCACATCGACGACCCCAGGAGTTTCATGAGGGAGATTACGTGATGATCAGGGTTCGACCTGAGCGGTTTCCTTCCGGAACCGTAAGCTGCAAGCTCGGGGAGCCGGCCCCTTCATAGTGATAAAACGGATTGGACCGAACGCATATGTGGTGGATCTACCATCCGACTATGGCATCAGCAACACATTCAATATCTCAGATTTGGTGGCTTATAGGGACCCGGCAGTGATACCCAGTGATCCGTTTGAGCCTTCTACCCCCCTTGCGAGTGACCCCACCCCAGAGTGTCCACTTCCAGCCTCATTACCAGCACGGAGAGAGCAGATTGATCATATACTGGACGAGCAGGTTGTTACTTCTAGGGATGGGGCCTATCAGCGCTATCTGGTCCACTGGAGAGGACGACCGTCTACAGACGACACGTGGATCACACGCGAGGAGCTGCAGCAGATCGACCCGGACCTTCTGGAGCGATATCAGAGTGGGCGAGACCCATACTCGACAGGGTCGAGTTCTTCCCAGCCGGGGAGAATTGGTGAGGACACCCGCGCATGGACCCGGTTCGATCCGACTCGCGTGTACCGTCGGAGGAGGACGACTGCAGCCTACCCAACATCTCTGTGGCTCGACGATGGGTCTCCCTAGTGTTGGCATGTGTTTATTGTATTGAGGAGCAGTTAGGATTGCTGTAAGGCCCATTATGAGGCCCAGTTATCTCCTTTTTATTTATTTAGCATTTTCTGCATTGTGTTAGGGCTAATTACGTCATTTGCTTCATTAGGTGGCTATTAGGGTTTTTTTTATTCTATTTAAGGCACTGTAGCCTCTTTTGGAGGGGCATTGAAGATTTTGAATGAGAATTGGCAGCCGCCCGACGCTTGAAGGTGCGTTTAGGGTCGGTTGCTCTTGTTACCCTTCCCTCCCCCTCGTCTTCTTCCTCCCTCCCTCTCTCTCTGCGTGATTCCCCCACCACGCCAACCTTCCTTCTCTCCCTCGCTGCACTGCCGTCGTCAATCCCTGCGAGGAGCCAACCGAGGAGGCCCCAGGCTTCCACCGCATCCAGCCTCCCCCTGCGGGCCTGACGGAGCCTACCCGAGGCCCTTCCGCCGGCTTCCACCGCTCGCAGGCCCCGGAGGACCATCCCCTGCGGCTCCGCCGTCGCACGCAGGCCACGGAGGCCCCTCTTCCCGACAGCTTCCTCGCGTGCCCTCCCAACCACCGCCGGCCCTGGAGGTCCTTTCCTTCAGGTCCCGCTGAGCACGCGACTCCGGAGGACTCCTCCCCAGGTTCACTTCCTCCTCTGTTCGCCACCCGCAGGTTCCGGACATCCCCCCGTGGGATCTCTCCCTGCCGTACACAGGACCCGACCCAACCTGTCGCCGGCTGCCGCTACCCCAGGCCCGACGGCCCTCCACCGGTGTTCTCCCAACTGCAATAGGCCAACCGGTCCTGTCCGCGTCGAATTAGAGCGCCGGCCACACCAGCCGACCTCCGCCACCCCCACGGGGCCTATTCCCACCCCAGCAGGTCCTCTGGTGAGCCGCCAGTCAGCGACGAGGGTCTGGACTGGTTTCTCCCCCCCCTCCCTCTCGTTGCTGGTTCCGCTGCCCTGCAAAGCCGACGGGCCTGCCCGGAACCTCCACGGCACCCCAGTCTGGTTGCCCCGCGGCTGCCCTTCCGCCGCCCACCGAACCGCAGGTGTCCTCCTACCCCTGGTCTCGCCGCCACAGGCTCGAGTTGGAACTCCCCGGCGTCGCCGAGTCCGTCCGCAGGCTGCGCGGATCCGCCTCCTTCCCTCCCCACGGCACACAGGTCTCGGGCGGGCTCTTCCCGCTCCAATTAATTTCCAGCAGTGGGGCTTCATTCCCGCTGCCTGCCTGTTCCAGCGGGTAAAATTCCCGCGAGCCCTTCCTTCCCCGAGCAATCCCGTGGTTGCGTGGCAGCTTGCAGAACGGCGGGTCTGAAGTTCGTACCCCCACTACACAGTGGGTAGGTTAGTGTTATTGTGCCCATGCCCCTTTTGACTTGCTCGTTTATTATATGAACATGAATGTTCCTGTGCCAGTGAGTTAGGATCCCTAGCTCTATATATTTGATATTTGCTGCCGTTTTGTGAGTGTGAGATCCCTCCCGAGGTCACCATTTGAAAATATTGCATGCGTTGACGTTGCCCTAGTGTTGGTGGTTCCCACTACCATCGATCCTGTTATTTTTACCACTGTGAGCGGACGATACTCGAGTTGCATGCGACTTGCGTTGCGTGGTTATCTTCATGAAGACATGGACTCTCGATGAGTATTTGCCGTACCTGTACACTACATTTGCTGGTTTCGGATCGTGACACTAGATCGGACCTGTTTCGGTAGTCGTCCCGCGTCATAGGGTTTACTTGGCGCAACCAGGGTAATTGTCAAGATTCAATGTAAAAAAGAAAACATGAACATTTAAGTCCAATCACTTAATCATATACGCACATTTAAATCATACCACATATATTTAACATATGGACCAAAATTTTAGCCAGAAGTTCTGCAAATTTCATGTCTCTATGGTTGCAAAATGCACAAAAACTGCAAAATAAAAGAAAAAAAAAATCAAAAGAAGCATCCTTACACTCGTGACTCGGGATCAGTCCGTGGATCATATCCTTTTCTGATCCAAAACCGACCAAATGGTCCGGTGGAGAAGTAATATCCACTTCTTGTTAGAAGCCTGAACCAACAGTCAAGTGTCAAGAGACAATGGTTAAACTTGAAAGAACCAATTTATTTTAGCTCAATATGAATCATGTACCGAAAGAATCGAAATTGCAAGCATTTCCATTTACTGTTAAATGTCAACATAGGATAAAATAAAGAGAACAAAAGAAGGGTGAAATCTATATAGGAATAGACCTTCTCAATTGATTGTAGCTGACTCCTACACCATCATCATGCAAGCGTTCAAGCAGTGACCGCCTTGGCCATATAGGCCGCTCATCGAAAAGCTTAGAAACAGACATCTGAGACTCCCACTCATATGAATCTTTAGGAATATTGTCTTCCCAATTAACCTTTTCGGGAATCTCTATGATTCTTAAGTTCCACAATATAGACAGGTTGCACGCAAAATATTAGTAAAAGAGAAAGAAATTGCACAATTGAACTATGACCTCATTTAATAAACACCACCCAACCACCATTTCGAAATAAAAATCAAATGGAGTAGGCAATGATGTTGCATAACAATCAAATAAGTGAAGAACTTTACAGTGTGCAACAAACAAAAAGGATACTTTCTATCTCAAAAGAAAGTTTGAGGCATGGTGCAATATCCATCTGCACAGAGATGGCCAAAGGAAGCAAAAAAAGAAAAGATTTTAGAACTGGTCCTTGAATAGAGCCTATTCACAGAAGCAGTAAGCCAATAGTTAGGATAAAATTTACTAGCAACTACGTACAAGAATAAAAGAGAATTTTATTGGATATAAAACAATGCACAAACATAACAATGAACAGCAACATTTTATAAATAGATAAAATTTGTTCCTCCAAGTTTAAACTAAAGATGACATAGAGAAAGCTCGACGACATCTAAAGCTCTCTGGGTTTTCCTCAACCATAAAAATAGAAACAGCCAACTATTGGATATTAACTCGCTCATTGCAAGAATGTAAATGCAAGACTGCAAGTATATATATGCACAAAACATGGCTAATGGAGCTTTAAGCCTTCTTCTCTTCTTCACTTTCTTGGTGATTTTCAACAAGCAACATGATTTTATGGTATAACAATCTTCAGTTAAAAGCCTATCACATAGTGAGGTCAGTGTAATCACTATTTCCATACAATTTCACCTTCCCCAACCAGCCTCTTCAGGATAGCTGTTTGCTCACATTTTTACAAGGGGGGACAAGAAAGATGGTCAATAGTAGATTTTAGCTACAGTTCATCAAAGTAGACAAGCTGGCATTCAAGACAGCCCATGTAGTGTTTGGAGACGGGGATCCAGAACTGGGGCCAAGTGCTCTAATTTGTCTTAGCATCCACCTCTAGCATCTCTTACTCCAGTGTGCTTGGGCCATCTACAGGAAGTCTTATGTGTCCATCAATTTACCGTCCTAGCTTAAATATGGTTGCTACTTTGTAGGCTCCTTGTGATCTGTTCAGTTCCACTATTTCCACACTATCAACCTCTAGTGGACTTCTTGCCTCGAAAGATGATTAATGTTATGCCCCTACGGGGCCTAGCTTACTGGGCCCATGTTCTTCTTCTAGATGAAACACCCAGGTCACATCCTTTTTATATCTCCAATTTTTTAAGCCACTGAAACCACATGTTTAGGAATGCAAACAATCATTCTCAAGCAGCAGGCATTAAGGATGTATTTCCAAGTAACATGGAAAATGGTTGGGAGACGGACAGTACCATAGTCCAAGTGATTCTATGGAGAGACATCATGCAATCTTGGAGTGCATGGAGAGCACACCATCCTCTACAGCAAATAGCCTAGGTGTGATGTAGGGGCAAAACTAAGAACGAAAGGTGACTCCATCAATGGTTACTAAGAGCAAGAAAGATGAATGAGACTCAGTCAAAGAGAATAGCTAAAGAGGGCTATCTGCATTGATCCCCCATATGCTGAAATGTATGCCTTACTTGACAATATCCATGATAAACTTCCTAGAAGGATGGAGGCATCTCAACATGGAGCGACTAGTATGAGGAGGAAAAAAAAAAGAGAAAGGGCACAGATTACCAGAAGTTCCAATTGATGGACTAAGAGGCCAGCACCACAAAACAATATGAAGCTTATTTTTACTTAAATGTTTTAAAGGTGGGAGAAGGTAGATTTTCAACCTCTTGTGGGTGGGAAATAAAAGATCCCATTGGGAAGTGCTGAAGAAACAAAAGTGCTATGTATGTGGTCAGGAGCAGGGAAGTCATATACCTTGTGGAAAGCAGGGGATTAAGATTCTTATTTATTACATTGAGCCATGTAGGAGAGCTTGTCACCCAAAGTTTTTTTATTGTTTCTTCCCTTCTTCCAAACAGGTGCCTGGTAGTAGCTACTTTTAAGGGGGGAAAAGCCAAACATCCATACATCCAGATTATCAGGCAGTGATAAAATAAAGAAGTTTGCCTACTTCTGGAATAAAAGTGACCTGATAAAATAAAGAAGTTTGCCTACTTCTGGAATAAAAGTGACCAACAACACCGGGCATATAATCTGATGATGTAATGAGCATTTTTACTTCTAGCGGAACTCAAATTCTAGCATCCAAAAGCTTAAAATAAAGTTCTTTCCTTGAATAGTATACAACATCTCCATGGATACACAAAAGACTCATATTACCTCCCAACTATGCTCTGCAAATACCTGCAGCTCCATTGAAGTTGAGCTCACAGATGGTTTTAACCTAGTGCAAAATGAGCAGCATGAAACGTGAAAAATAAAGAAAAGAACAAAACAAACAAATGCACAATTGCTAATGAAAGTGGTAAACTGAACAAGCACATGATTGCACATAGCAACTAACACATGCAGTCAAATCAGCCCAAAGTGGCATAATTGCAAGTATTTGCAAGCCCATTTATTGAGAACAAAGTAAGCTGGACCAATGTAACTATGCCTACAAAGATAATAGGACTAAACCACCATACACGAGGAACATATAATATTCAGGCAACAATTAATCAACAACAAAGTTTCATCTTACAAGATCTCGTCAGGCATGTCTTTTGGTGAGAAAAGCTTGGGCACCAGCATTATCAACTCGTCTTGCTCTACATCCATAAGGCCGCCCTCCTCTGTGTGAAAAAAAAAAAAACCATGTAAGCTAGCAAACAACTCCAACAGAATATAACAGCATTGAACATCAACATATGATCGATCCCAAGACGCCGAACTTTATACGAACAGATTAGTTGCAAGACTCACCAAAATGTGGATCCACGTCCGCCCAAAGCCTCTTCTTCTGCTTCGACTTAGCTGCATGAACTGGAACTACGAATTGGTAGTCCGCCAAACCTACACCACAATCATGCCCCCACGATTCGCATACCAAATGGACGAAAAAACAGAGGTCCAAAAATTTTGAATTTTTATAACTGTGCAGAGCATAAGAGTCCAGAATCTCTGTTATACCATCAAAGTAATAAGCCTGGTGCACCCTCGCAACTATGCTAGCAGATAACTGCTGGCCCACGTCATCGGAACACGACTGCTGCTGCTGGTTTACCTCCTCTTCCTTCTTGTTCTTCTTCTTCTTCTTCCTCCTCTTGGATATCTTAAGGAGGAGACCTCTGGAGGGGCGGAGGTCGCCGAAGGCGGGATGGCAGTAGGGATCCTCAGGGCGGAACCGGAGCTCCAGGCGGCCCTCGTTGCGGGTCTCCGGGCGGCTCTCGGCGCGGCGGGCAACATAGCTGCGCTTCTGCGACCGGGACAAGAGATCAGTGATGGAGAATGGAGGATGGGCTAAAACACCGCCCAAGGGTTTCTAGGGTTTTGAGGGGTTTTGGGCAGTGGTCTTACCTTGGCAATCTCATCGAGGCCGCCGAGGGTGTCCACGGCGCGGGAGGTGGAGGAAGGGTAGCCGGGGTAGTGCACGGCAAAACACTCGGTCTCCGGCAGGACGCCGGAGACCGTTCCATCCTTGATCACTGCCATCGCCCACAGTTCTTCGTGCTTATGAAGGATTATTTATTTCCCTTTTATTCCTTGTCTTATAAATGTCTTAATTTCCTGTAGATAATAGGGAAATGGGACTCCTATCAGCTTTTTATTTCTTTTTATTCCATGCCTAATTGTTAATTTACCATCCAACATTGCTAGGTACGACCTCCACAAAAACGTCAAAGCATTGAAAGCATTCAAAAGACGTATTTTTTTCTTCAAATCTCTGAAAGCAAAGACAACTAGGCAGAAAAAAAGCCGTTACCCGACTGCCCGAAGAGCACAATAGCAGTTTGCGAGATTTGCTCTGCTCTCTGCGCCATCTACGAAGTTTGCTCTGCGTCTTGAGCCTTCAACGAGATCAACAGGGTCTTACGATGTCCGCGGAGCTCCTCGTCCGGTCGTCTCTGCGCCGTTGGGGGAAGAGAGCCACGCCGCACACGGAGCTCCTCGTTGTCTCCGAAGGAAGCGGGGAATGGGAGGAAGACGCCGCAAGGCCTGCAAGGCGGCACGAAGAGCTCCTCGTTGGCCTGCACACTGCACACTGACGAGAAGGCACGCGGACGAGGAGGTATCGGTTGGGGTTTACGGATTCGCGGGGGCCTTGTTTTGATCCGCACGGTTGTAGGCCTTAACATTTGCTGCATTGATCTCATTGTGACATTACAGTGAGTTAAAAAGTTTATATTTTTTAAAAAAGAAATTCATGTGGACTCAGAGGTATTTTATACATCTGTACAAGTTGATTTCTAATCGGATGACCTCAAAAAACTTGAAAAATCAACTTGGACCAGGCTCATTAAAGACATTATTTATTGTTAATTGTGACACAATTTTTTATTTTTTAAATTGTTTTAAATTGTCTAATCAAAAATTGACTTGTCTGAATGTATAAGACACCTTGGAGACTACTTTTTTTTTTTTTTCCGTTATCTACTGCATGGACCCTCCATGTAGTGCTAGAAGGATTACTCAAGCTATCAAGGTTGTTAGTGGCCTTCTGGGCTCGGCCCTAAAGCTCTCTAAACATGTAGCATCATAAATACGTAGAGAAATACTTGCTGCATTGTCACTAGTGCAGTTCCAATGGCTCGTATCTGATTAAAGATTGGATGCTACATACATTGAACTGAGGTGGTCTCCAGACTGGACAATTTCTTTAAAAAAAAAAAAATTGCTCACTTGCTTAGCTGTTCAACACATGATCAGACAACAGTGCTCTCGACATCACAATCTACGTGGATTTACGATGTTCAAAACATTGCAGCAAATATTTCTCAACAACATAAAATATTAAATTTTAAAAATGCAATGTTTACTTGCGTATTATCCCGTATATGCATATAAAACAACAGGTCTATCGAATATATCATTTCAACGGCGTATATGACATATCTATACATTTCAAATCCGCCATTGCAATGATAATTTAGAATTTTAATATGCAAATAAGTATAACATTGTTTAAATTTAACATATTAAGAGTGATAAATATGTTATATATTTTCTGTTTATTGAATCTAATTTTCTTATATTACTATCTTTTCTGAAAATGACATCAAGTCAGTCACCCGGTACGCAATTTTATTTTTTATTTTTTATCTTTCACCGGAGAGGTAGCGTAAAGTAGTGTTGTCAGCTGTCTCACGATGAAGGCGTAGAGAAGTTGATTTTAATACCACAGTGTGATTTCTTTCGGCGTAGATTTAGACTGAACTCAATTAATACAGAAAAAAAAAAGGAGAAAGTTTTTCATAAAAATCCTTCTTCAGGAATGAAACAAGCATCCTATGAGAATTTTTTTTGAAACCTTTCCCTCAAGTTTGTGCACGTTGCCTCTTCTCCTCGATTTTTCGAGCTACATGCCCAAAGACCATAACTTTAAAAAAAATTATTGAAAATTAAAAAGAATTATTAATCAGCCATTGTGAGAAATACGTTTTTTTCTGGGGTATGGAGGCCCAAGGATTAGAGACAAACTCATTCAGGAGAGGATTCATGGGTTCTTAACTTATGCATAAGTCAATGTGAGTAAAGGGACCAATATGGCCTTGCATTTGTACCCTTTGGAGATAGCTATCTGCATCAGAGGGTTGTACCACGATTGATTTGATTGATAGGTATAATTTGAACTTAATCAGTTTATTTGTCACATATAGTTTAACTTAGTGAACTAATTTAAACAATAACATGTACTTATATTTGTGCACTTGCTAACTTTTAGAAATAAATTGCTTCGTGAACAGATTATACGAGTTATACCGTCAAATACGAACGTGTTTCATTTATGTAAGTTAGGAACAACTTATTCGTCATCCGAACTTACTGTCAACTCTAGTTCATTCCAATGGATAATATTCCATTTTGCCAAGCCCAGCACCCCCTCCATCAGTGAGGATTGCACTATTCCCAACTTAGTCGTATTTGCTTGTTTTCATACATGATCGTAGGAGTGCGATTCTGTAAGTGCAGATGAGGATGGGATTAAGAAAGTGCAAATGAGAAGGAGGGAGTTTTCCAAGAAGATCCTTATGAGGAATGGAAAAAGATGCACGGGAGGGGTTGTTTTGAAAAACTCTCCTCTCGGCGCTTAGGGAGTCCATCTTTACCTGCACTTACAGGAATCTGGATTCTAACCTTAGACATATTTGCCCATTTTCATTCGTGGTCAACTTCGAAAGTTGAAAAAGGTGGAATTTTCATGGTTGTATGGAAAAAAGGAAATAATTAAATTTTAACAGCTAAAAATAATGTATTTACAAATAAGTTCTTATAACATAATTATTTACGAATAAAATCTCACAATTTCCTGTGAATTGGTACAAGGCTCCTGAATGTAACAAAAAAGCCCTCCAAGAGTGACACTAAAAAGGTGCTCAAAAGAGCTTTTTTGGTAGAAAAGTTGAGATTGTGAGGGTTTAGTTGCAAATAGTTGGATTAGGAGGAGTTCCTTGTAATATCAAGTTTCAGAGGGTCAAAAAGATCAAAACGAAACAAAAAAAAAAAAACTTTGAAGCAACTTAAGACAATGCGAATAACTTTATCATAAACGTATTTATCATAAAATTGTTTATCATAAACTTGTCTTTTATAAATTCAAATTTGATTGTTTTGCATAAACTTAAGTGAGTTTATAATAAATCTGAGAGAGAGTCCAATCGTAAATCAACTCTTAATAGGTTTATGAAAAATGTGTTTATAGGACTATTTTGAATTTATGGTAAACTTAAGTAAATTAATGGTAAGTGTGTTTTTTTCCCATCCAAACTAAGGTTAAGAAAATCGGTTTATGATGAATAGAGATCCTCTAAGTACATATTTGGACCAGACTTAGGTAGTGCAGCGTAAAGATTTTTTTCAAATATGAATTTATAAAAGACAAGTTTATGATAAACAATTTTATGATAAATGCATTTATGATAAACTTATTCGCATTGTCTTAAGTTGCATCAAAGCTTTTTTTGTTTTAATTTTTTACCCTCCGAAACTCAATATTACAAGAAATTGGTGAATGGTACTTCCCCAAATCTCTCACTTCAGCTGCAAAATCTGATATCACGAAATGTGTATTCCTTTTCTTTAACATTATGTACGTCCTTGTTACATTAAGCAAGGAAAGAATATGGTACGTAGAACAATATTCTATAATCACCTTAATGTTTATGTTTAAGATTAACTAAGCTCGGGGTGGCATTCTGGCGGAGAGAAGAGATCTTCCCAGTACAACATTAGATAGGAGTCTAGCAGTATTGAGGAAGGGAGGGCTCAAATATTTATAAAAATTTTAGGTCAAGTGAAAGACTGTTTTGTAATATTTAACCTCCCTCCCTCTCTCAGTACTAATATTGTATTGGCCGTCAGGGAAGAGTCCGGATCCCCTCAACACATGGGCTAAAGGGACTCGGCTAGGACATTGTAGGGGGGCGGGAGGCACGCCGAACTTTTCAGCTCGACGAGAAACTTTTTTTAAAAAATCCCTCTCCCCCTCTAATATACTGACCGAGTCTCCTCAGCCCCTGTACTGAGGGGATCCGGTCTTGTTGGGAAAGCGCTTAAGATCTGTGCAATAGTTGTAGATCATAAATTTTCCTTGGATCCCGACAACCATGCACCAGCGGACGTCGAGTTTGTCGTCTGGCGAGCTGCAAGAAGAGGAGTCTGAGGACTACACGTAGGCGTCGGCTGGCTGGTCGGGAAGAGAAGAGATCCTTTCAGTACACGTTTGGATGGAAGTTCAATAGTAATGAGAGGGAGAAGACTTAAGTATTTACTAAATTATGGGATCACATGAGGAAGTTTTCTAAAATGTTTAGTCTTCCTTTCTGAGTATTGTTGGAGTCCGATTCAAACGTGTACCGAAAAAGTCTCCTTTTGGTCGAAAAGGTGTTGCCCCTAGACTCCCCGTTCTTGAACTCCCTCAAAGGACGGCCGCCCACAGAGAAGCTGCAAGAGAAGGCAGTGCAGAACAGTTAACATTACACATGATATGGATAATGGCTACAAGAAGATATAGGGCATCCATGCGATTAGGAACAGTGTTCACAGGATGTGCTGGGGATTAATCCACAGGATGGAGTAGGTGCGGAACTTCTTGGTAGGATTATATAATAAAGAACTTACTTTTTCATTGACGAAAACTCTGATTAAGAACTATTTATTATATGATTTATAATTTTTATTTTAAGTTTTTTAAAAATATTGATACAAATTTTATGGATATCTTGTTGAATCTTTTTTAATATTTTAATTATTTGACTGAATTTTTGACAATCTCATTCAAATTTTAAACCGCATTATATTCGAACGTAATTTTACCGTATAATACCCGTAACGTATTTAACTAATTATGTTCCGTACTACAAATTTTGAAAGAAAAGAAGAAAACCAAATCGGAATTTAGCATCCTTTACCTCGGTTGCTTTTGGGCTGGGACATTCAGACCAGAGGCATGGCAGGCCTAGCCGGGTCTAATTGAACCGGTTAGGCTTTCAGGTGATGAGCCAAAGGTTCAACTGTCGGATCAAACCGTTTAACTCGAATTTTTATATTTTATATAAGATTAAATATTATGTAAATAAAATAAAATAAAAATTTAAATTAATTAAACAAACGTCATATACCTTCATTTTATGAGTTAAAATGGGTGATAATGTCCCCCTTATATGCTGCGTTTGCAGTCGGGACTTGGGAGTGGGAATGGGTGTTGGAGGAGGAGCCTGCACTGGGAAATAAATTTAAATTTTAAATTAATTAAACAAACATCATACGTGTTTATGGGTTAGAAGGGGTAATAATGTCTTCCTTCTATGCTTGTAATATTCAAATCTATTAAAGTTGACGTATAGTAGTTATGGTCAGAACCACTAGATAATGATTGTTTTGATTAGAGAATTTGCAATTAAATATGAAATTTATTGATATATTTTATATCGAGCCGAACGGGGTGAAATTTGAGTTCGGCTTATTTGAAGAAACGTTTCAAGCTCGGGCTTAGCTCATTTTATTGGACGAGTTGAGCCAAGTTGAGCTTTCTTTGAGTTGATCTCGAGCGGTTCGGCTCATTGCCGGTCCTACGCACAATAGTCCAATTTGAAGGTTAACCGGTTGGACCAGATGGTCCTGTCCGCGTTTTTCACCCATGGCCTAGAGCAATAAATAAAGAGTAAAACTTGTTGCATCATGTTTTCATTTAAAAGTTTTCATTTCTCAAATATTTTTAGGAGAGGCCCAATAAGCCCTACATATGCCCATATTATCCGGTCTTCAATCGGACGTCCTAAAAAAAGAAAAAAGTTCAAAAATTGATCCCTAAACTATTCATTGGGATTCAATTTTTGAATTTTCATCCTTTTTACTAACTGTTCATTGGGGCTCTTTTTTATTGTTCATTGGGAGTCAATTTTTTTTAATTTCATCTTTTTTTGGAAAGTCCAGTTGAAAATCGAATTATATGGGCGTATAGGATATATTGTGGTCCTCCTAAATTTTTTTTTATAAAAAATTTAGCTGTACTGCCAGACGGTGCATGGGGGCCCAGCGGTGCAACAAGTCTTTCCTGTAAATAAAATTTAAAAATACTAGTTGCAATATCTCCCTACATATTTTTTGACTTTATTAATTATTTCCCCAGACCGAGTTAAAAGGAGGGGAAATACTTGGCAATACTTTGTTCGAGAGACTGTAATATGTCCACACTAAACTTAAAGCTTATGAGCTTTGATTTTCAATAATTTGGTGTATACAATTTTAAAATCTAACAAATTTTGACACTTTTATAGACCTAGTATTCTATGATGCGTTTCATTTAAAGAAACTTTCATCCCAAACTTGTTATATTCATCTTGTTCCCTTTTATCCCTGTTGGACTTGTGTTGGAAAATTCAACTAGGTGAGGGGAAAAGCAAAGAACACTTTTTCTGTAGGATTTTGAAAAAGGGATTTTTAATTTTAGTCTCTATAATCTATCAATATTCCTCATAAGTTTATGCAATCTTTTTATTTTTTATTAGTCCCTATAATTGTTTAAAACATCCATAAAAAGCCCCTCAACTTTTCCTAAAAAGTCCTTTTGAAGGGATCTTTTAAGGATTATTCATAAATTGTGGGGGATTTCAAGGAAATATCAAGATTACAAGGATTAATAAGGAATAAGTCTTACAACCTCCATACAAAAAGGATTTTACAAAAAAATCGAAACAAAAATGCAAGACTTAACAAAACCCCTCAAAAGACAGGAAAAGGGCTATGTTATTTGTGCAAAATTTGACCGTACACCCAAAATGATGGCCTCCACACCATCCATTTTATTTCATTTGATGATGATGTCTTCTATATAGATGTGCTAAAAAACATTGCATGGTCATGCATGCTAAGGGGTGCTCACATCCAAGATTCCAGGGCGCTGTACGTAGTTGTACTTGAAGGAGTTCATGCCATTGAGATGAGCATATATCTCTGTGGAACGGATTATATCCTCTTCTTCCTTCATCCCAACCTATTAGATGGAGCAAAATATGTATATTTTAGAAGCAAAATCCTTGAATACCCACACTGGATTTATGTTTTCTTTTCAGTGTTACCAGCTGAATTGTGCACTTGTGTTACTGCACAGCTTTTATTTATTCTGATCACCATATAGCAGCTAAGATGTTTTGTTCCTCAGTTTATGACAGGGCAAATTGGGTGAGAGAGTGAGAGAGCTGACCTCTTCCTCATCTTCATCTTCTTGGTTGCCGGAAGCCGGCCTGGTCGGCTCTCCGAACTCATCGTTCTTCGCGAACCGTCCCCTCACACGAGGTCGACTGTCTGCTAGAGTCTTCCTACATGCATACTTACTGATCAAGCCCATTGTGTTAACTATGAAGTTGTTTGGAGGAGACTACTGTGAATGAGGTTAATGAGAGAGAGAGAGAGAGGTGAAAGTGACAGACCTTGATCTTCTCGCTGAAGTTCCTATCACTCCTCTTCTTCTTCATGTATCTATGGATCCTCTCCTTCCCTTCTTCCACAGATAGGCGCCCAACCTTGAAGGGGGACTCCTCCATGGGCGGCACGTCGGACGCCGGCGGCGCCGTCAGGCTGCCGCACCCATTCACTAGATGCTGATGGCCACCACCAAGCGCCTTGGAACACAGACGCAGGAAAAAAAATATAAAGGAATCCGTCAATATAGAGGCTCAAAATAGCATCCTAAACTTACATAATATCAAATAGAGTTTGCCGTACCGGATCGACTCGTACTGACTCGTACCGTATTAAGACGAATCCGAGTCAATACGATTTGACCATGCGACTCGTACGAGTCGACACGAGTTGACCTGACTCGTACTGGATCATAAGAGATCTGAGTAGGTCCGACTCGTCGAGTCGGTGAACCTTGATATTAAGAACAACTCTACGATGATTCATGAGGAGGAAAGAGTGAATCTTTTGCCTCCATAGCAGATCACGATAAGTAATATCGGTCTCACTTCTTGTGACCGTTAGCCAGCCCGGGCCGGTCCAATGCAGTTACCGAGCCAAATCAGATCATGTAATGAACGTAGATGAACCGAAGCGGTCTGATGTACCTGTAGGTCGCCGGGGCCGCCGTAGATCCTTGGATCTGCCGTGTTGTCCAGCCCGTACATTCCGACCCCTCCACTTGCCCTGCCACTGCTCTCCCCCCGGCAATCCAACACAACCTCCGACGCCTGGATCGCCGTCTCCGGCCCCACCGTCATGCCCCCTGGGTAGAACCCCAGCCCCTCCTCGGGTATCGAGACACCGAATATCCCTGCCGGGTAGAAAGCAGTGCGCAGCTGGGTTGGATCCATGAAAGAGCACGATGTGGACGACGGCGAAATCTCCAGACACATGTATCTGGACAATGTGATATGCATTCGTCGTGGAAGATGGTCGGTACGGAAGGAGGGGCCACCGGCGGCTGTCGCGGGGCGGCCGACAGCGGAACGAGCGAGTCTGGTAAAAACAAGTAGTGTCCATCGATTGTTCCCATGTCTGACAACCCCACCTGGCCATCCGGGTGGTCCGGTAGGTTGGAGAGGTTATACGCGGCAATGGGGAATATAGTGGTCGGAGGTGGCGGCGGCTGTGAGGAGGTATAGTTTGCTGCGAGGAGTACGTCAGGCTCCGAGTCCGACGGCAGCTCTGAGTCAAGCAGGCTAGAGAGGGCAGCATCCATGGAAGAATAGGAGGAGAGGTCGGATGGGAAGGAGCCATTATCATAGCCGTAGATGCCCCTGCCTCCGCTTCCGGTACCGGCACCAACACTGCCGCCTGAGATCTCCGAGAAGAAGAGGTCGCCGTCTTCGTAGAAGTCGAGGATCTGGGCCGACATGCTGGGGCTGGAGATGCCCTCCTGACAGTCGAAGAGGAAGATGTTAGGATCAAATTTAATTTTCAGATTTTTTTTAAGTCATTCCATCAAATATTGCATTGTACAGATAATTAAGACATCTCAGAGAGACGACCTAAGAAAACATAAATATTTTTTTTTAAACTGTATGTAGATGGTGAGTCGGTAACCATGATGACTCATTTGACTTTTTGCTGCTTGTGCTCCTTCACCGTCCATTCTAATCATCAGGATTTCCCAAAGTTTTGACATTTGGAGGTCAACCTAGTGGGGGCGGGAGAGGTCATTGTTTGGACCCATTGCTTTGACTAAGGAGTCAACACTCGACTCTCGTGTTGACCTCTCCTTCCTGTTTTCAAAAATCTCTTATTCAAAAAAAAAAAAACCATTAGTTCACAATATTGAATTATATTCTCTCTCTATTAAAGAGACACGGTAAATATTTTTGACCAAAAAATAAATGATAAGATAGAGAAACTTATGTCATCGTCTATAATTGTGGATATGAATAGGCTTAATTTTACTTATCCATTTAGAACCGAGTCACAAGTTCAAAAAAAACATTTAGAATTGAGTCAAGTCTTTGAGTCATATGACTGAACGTCATGTCTCAAATGAAAGAATTTTTAACAAAATGGTTATTATATTGAACCACTACGAAAAAGGTAATTTTGCAAACATGGTTCACTCGATAAGGGTGATGTGACTTTGAGTAGTCTTGACCAAATTTAGGCTATCTAAGAGAGTATACAATCTACATCTATTTTGAAAGAGGTTAATTAATAATTCTAGTGCTTGCATTATAAACTTGAAAAGTACTACCACCACCCTCACAAGCAGTATATAATTCCATAACAATAGTCAATAAGCAGAAATATAAAGAAAGAAAAAAATATCGGATGATTGAAATAATGAAAACTGAAAATATCATATTTCTAAATGATAACATCCAGGTAAAATAGAAATTGGCGAGCAATGCCGAAAATGGTCGCGCAACTCATTTGAGAGCTGTTGTAACTTGGGATCGAGATTCTCTACTCTATTTTCTCTATGGTCTTTATATTTTGCTTTATTTTCTCTACGATGTTTATATTCCATTTAATGTTATTAGTTCCTAAATTTCGAAGAACTAAAATAAGAAAGAAAACAAATTTCTTTATTCTTGAAGAATTTCATCCTAATAAGATCAAACTGGAACAAGAAATAGTATTAAGAAAAGAAAATCCCAAAATCTACATAAAACATAAGTTAATGCTATCATATACTATGGTATTGTTTGAAATGTATTTATTGCAATATAAATTATCTATGATCTTGAATGGATTATATTTAATTAGGATCAAGGGTCGAGTCTACCGTGTTAGAGACTTTGTAACTTTTTTTATACATTAAGATTTAGTTCAAGACCTTTTTTACATGAACGTTATGAAGTTACATTAATAATTCGACTTTGTCCCATAATTTTAGATGATCTACGTCCTAATTATCGAAAATTTTTGGATCATTTTAGTGGATGATTCTTGTGAGAGACACCTGTTGCACATCTCTTCTATAAAGCAGTGCCACATCTGCATTTTTAGGCAACAAATTACTTGGACCAGAGGCAGAGACGGTTGTGAGGGAATGGGATCCTCTGGAGTCTAGACCCTTTCCTTAAAATGACTGATTGGAATTAACAATTTTTGTGGTCCTACTGCATCCATAGTAATCTACAAATTAAATTTCAACCCCTAACTTTTAGGGCCCAGAAAAGGGTTCAGGGAAGGAGTCAAAAGGTTCCCATTCAGGTTGTGGGAAGCCTAATGTGTATATATATAGAGAGAGAGAGCAAGAGGCAATATGCATTATATCTAGTATTATCTCCTTTGGATTCAAATTCTTTACTGTCTTCATAATTTGTACTTCACTTAATTGACTTAGAATCTGTAACAAATAAGAAAAATATGTTTTTCACTGTTCTATTATCATAATGAATTGTTAGAATAGTTTTACATCCGAAAAAATGACAAAATAAAAAAGTGTTTAGTAAATGATATCTACTTTATTCATTGTCTTAAGGTTTTAAATTAGATGACTCAATAACTTCAACATAAGATCTACACACGAAGAGACATGTTAGAATAGTCTTACGTCGAATTAAACTCTAAGGTTTTGAGTTGGATGACTCAATAACTTCAATATGAATGAATTAATTAATTTAAATAGAGTACAATAATACAAGAAAAATGAAACAGAAGATCTCAACCCATCTCCTTCTTTCAGGAAAAAGAATTTAACGAGACGTGAATATCAAAACAAAGAATATGGGAAGATAATGTTAAAATTAGTTAATCGAAAAAGGAAGCAAAAGATACTAGAGGGAATTTAATTACGAATCCTTCAGCGAGACTGCGACCATCCATGTAAAATGCCGAAAACAAAATAAAAATCACAAATCGCAGTCGTATGAATGCTAAAAAAGCATAAAGAAATAAACAATAAAAAACTTATTTTTCAGACACAACATGAAAATTTAAAGGGAATGGATCGGAATTTAATTTAAGGCGAATGGATCATTAGAGGCATTAATTACCATATTGGGGAGCTGCTCCGGCGGATGGATCACATCCTGCAGCATCTCTGCCGCTTTCAGATCCTCCACAAGGCAAACCTCTGGATGATCTCTCTACAACAAGAAGAAAACAGAGGAAACACAGAAACTAAATAAAACCAAATCAACCCCACAAACATTAACAAAGAAAGATGACATTAACACTGCTTAATCCCAGCTATACAAAGCCAGCTAGCTAGCAGACCTCCTAATTGTAGATTAACGTACCTTAATCAAGTTTCTTGCTCCTCTTCTCTGCTCCTCCTCCTAGACAAGGATCCCAGTCGAAAGAGACGAGAGGAACAGAAAAAAAGAAAAAAACTTGTCGGAACTAAGACAACCTACCTTGCCCGATCTAATAACTATTATTAAGCTATCCGTTCGAAGGCGAATCGAAATCTGGCTTCTCCGCAAGTCTCTCGTCGCCTCACCCGCTAACCATGCCCACGTAAGTATACCTCCACAACTGTCGGAATGGACACTAACACTCTCTCTCTCTCTCTCTACATTCTTGTCCTTACCATCTTGTATGTTGTAGGAAAGTTACAAAAAGAATTTAACCATTTATTATACTTTGGAAAATGGGTTGAAACTCCATAACCCATGTCCCCACCTTAACTATTATCAAAGAAAAAAAAGTAACTTTTTATACTGTTAATACTAAGATTTCTAATAATACTAATAAATTGGTTGTTTTCTACTTCCCTCTCTCAATCCAATATGGGTTGAAACGCTATAACCCACATCCCCACCTTAAATATTATCAAACAAAAATTAACCATTTGTTATGCCCACCTTAAATATTATCAAGGAAAAATCAACCATTTGTTATACTATTAACTTCCCCCTCCACCCCCTCTCCTCGTAGACATGTTGTAGGAAATCCAAATGAGATATGGGAATATGTAGATAGCAAATGAAATATCAGACTTAGAACAATTTATTAGATATATTAAATTATTAATTATTTATGAATATCTTAATTGAGACACATGTACATTATTCTTGTTCTTACATAGAATCTTTGAAAGATCATAAAGTGTGACAACAACTGATATGACTATAGTCAAATTTTTGTAACACTTCCTCAACATAATGTACTTGAAAAATTTAAGGTTGTAAATGGATAGGATACGAAAATAGAAACATCAGGTGTTTCTATTTTTCGATTCCTATAACAATAATTTTTTTTATTTTTGATTTTGATAAAATTAAAAATACATTTTCCGTTTCCGATAAGATCGGAAAGTGCATTTTTCGTTTTCGATTTGTTTCCGGTTTCGATATTGGAACCGAATATTATTTTAGATAATTATAAAAAATATTAATTAATTAATTAATTAATTTAAACTTATTAAGGTTCTCCTTTCTTGCAGAAGTCCCTCTCCTCAAGTGTTAGATTAAAAATGATTCAAAGGTTGATATTTATTATTAATAATAAATTTAATAATAATCAAAATAAAAAATAAAAAAACAGATACAAAAATAAGAATACGTTTGTATTATTGCATTTTCTTGTGTTCGCAAAAAGGTCAAATTCTATGTTTACACCCCCCGCAAACAGATGGGCCAGCCGAGTGCAATCCAGGCGGTAGATGATAGAGTTGTGGCTGCGGTCGTGACGATGGTCCCAAAAGTCCCATATGCCGTGATTTAAAATCCCGGACCAAACCACCCGGTTGAACCATTTAGCCCGTAAACTAGATAATTACCCATTTTCCTTGAAAAATCGTTAAGAACTGTACAAAACCGCTCAAACCAGAATAACCCGGTCGACCCGGACCAAAACGTTCCGACAGGCCCGCTAGAACGGACTTGAACGTGGCGTCAGGAACTCTCTTATAGCGGCGTCCATGTAGAACTTTTTTCTGGTTTTACGAGCTAAGACAAATGTTACACGCCCTCCTCAGCAACGGGTAAGTGTGTCCTATCCTTCCACAGCATGTATCCGTCCTCGTGGCCATTAAATGGTTAAGCACAATTGGAAAATGACTAATAAAGTTTTTGCCATTTAAGAAGTCTAGAACGTGGGTTTTAGATTTATGTATTCTTTATGCATGGGCCCCAACAAAAATTTGCGATTTCTACACGCATCTTTAAATTTTACATTTTGTGGTACTCTTAGAAGCATTTGGATTATATATATGCGCTATTTTTAAATGTCATGTATACTCTCAAGAATATTTGCATTATCTTTACATACTAAATAAGTTTAGATATATAATTTTTTTGTGTCTGGGTTTACTCTAGTTCGACCCAACAGTTGAACCTTTAACCCTTAACCCAGTAGATTGAACGGTTCACTAAACGGGTTGATTTTTAAAACAATGTCATATGTTCGGCAATGGTCATCACCATGTCATGCAGTGAGGCGAGAGAGGTAACTGTGGCCTACAAATCAGTCACCTCTTGAGAAAGCTCTTCTTTCGGTCCTCCCTTATCTGAGCAGGTTTTGGGGCTGCGGAGAAGACATGTTCTTGCAGTAAAATTAACCCTGTGACCGGAGGTGCTCCATCGACTGGGCCGAGAGATGTGAGTGGAGTACCACAAGCGAATCTTGATCCAGCAACTCGGATCGCCTCCTTGTTACCAGTTGGTGAGACATGACTGCGTCGTTTTTACATACGGCGCCAAGTGATGTAGCTGAATGTTTTACTAAGACGATTGTTAACGGGTTATTAGCAATCGTGATAGGAAGAGAATTTTGGATGAAGTGGGACTTGGATTCCTGCACAGCAATAACAAGCATCAGATGGGACCCCGGATGGAGATTCGAGACTAGTCCTCCAACGGTCAAGTCAGCAAAAGGAAGTAATTGATACATGATAAAGATAGGGCAAAGGTTTATCAAACTGCATACCATTACTTGATGTAAGTTGTACCCTTAAATAAAGGGTAGTTGGGAATCTTCCTTTGCCGCAACTGATATAGGATTATTCTAAGAAATGCTCTACCTTCGTTTAAACATGTAATTGCTTCCTTCTACAATTTGAGCCGAAGGCCCATTAGTCATTATCCTTAGTTAATAGAATCGGTCTTGTTCTGACCCTATTTCTTGACCCATTTGGACCTAGCTCTTGATTTCCCCCGTCAGAATGGATTTTGGAGGGATGAGTTATTTTAAATTTCTTAGTCTAAACTAAGAGCCATTTTACTTTGACAACATGATGGAAGATCAGACCATCGGTTTAAGGTAGAATGACTTATTTAATTTATTTGTATTCTTAACCAGATCTCCCCTATTAAATCAGAATTTGATTTATTCAATTATTCTGAAAATAAGGAGCCCTTAGAAATTTCCGGTAAATAAGAAACGACTTAGGAGTATTTTCGTAAAATTTCCGCCTCCTCCTCGTCCCTATAAATTGCCGCGGCCGAAGGTTTCGTTAGGGTTTCTGGTGTGCCTTTGCTGCTCACGCCGCCACCAGTGCCGCCGCATTCCCCCCGGGGCGACCGAAGCGAACACCACCGGGTGCCGCTATGGTGAGGAACCTCCCAAAACCCTATGCGGAGATCTCCGCCATGGCGAAACCCTAATCCTAGTTCATCATCTTCGCGCTTTCTTGCAGGGGAAGGGCACGGGGAGCTTTGGGAAGCGGAGGAACAAGACGCACACGCTGTGCGTGAGGTGCGGGCGCCGCAGCTTCCACCTCCAGAAGAGCACCTGCGGTTCCTGCGGTTACCCCGCCGCTCGCATCCGAAAGTGTAAGCGTCATCTGACTTGGTTGCCGCACGCAGATCTACTTTTTTGTTAATTTTTTTATTTTTAAATTTTTTTTTGGCGCATGATTTTGTGGAGACTCGTTCTGATGTGTTTTGGTGAGATGGGAATTGCTGGTTGCGATCGTTTTTTATTGGTGGCTTCGGGATGAAGAGTTGTTCTGTTTGATCTAGAACTTCTGCTTAGTTAACATCAATAGTTTGCATAAGCTCTGGTTCTGTTGTTCATCTTTGTTTCGGCGGTGAATTTTTGTTTTTTTTGTTTTTCCTTTTCCTGGTGAAAGGTGAATTGAGTTGCTTAATTCTGGTGAGGCTTCTGCATGTTAATTTCCACTTTAGGCTTCATGTAGTTGCTCTTGGCATGGGTTCTGTCAAATTATGCATCGTTCCATTTGAGCTTCAAGAAGAAGCTGCAATTAATTGAGCTTCTGCTCGTCGGATAGCTTCAGCTCATACAGAAGCTGGAAATGGCGGAGGGTGGGAGTTTACTTGCTAATGGGATGCTCAGGAGCTGCTGCTACGCAAATGGGGTCATGTACAAGCAGATTGTATTTGTGAACTCATGTTGGTTGGTGTCGGGATTATTGTAAAACCTCAGATGTGTGATTCTAAGTAGATACATTTGATATGTGAAATGATGCCAAAATTGGAGCCTGGGGTACGCAAATCTTCCTTTGGCAGCAATAATGTGCGCATATTATGCACCCATTTCCACCCCTCTATCTGCTTAGGTGTACACATTTGTACATGTAGAGGTGTTCATGCCATGTGCGATGATTTATTCCTATTCAAACTCTACATACCTGAACACATTTGTAAGAATTTCTCAGCAATAGTATATGCATACTATCCTCCTGTCTGTATTACTCATCGCTTTATCCATTTGTCCTCCCATCTGTACATGTGCATATGTGTGTATCAAGTGCAGTGATTTATCAGTATTCTTGCTGTAATCTACTTCAGTTGGCATGTCCTAGTTTGGCTCAAAATTGATAAGTTCCTCCCATGGACACCTTAATGAATCGAAAAGGGCTGGCAATGAGCTGAACTGCTCGTGAGCTGCTCGAGCTCAGCTCGACTTTGGCTTGGCTTGGCTCGGCTCAATTGATCCAAACGAGCCAAGCTCGAGCTCTAGTCAAAGCTCGTGGGAACAAACAAGCCAAGACCGAGCACAAGCAAGCTCGGCTCGACTGGCTGACGAGCTGACTTGAAATAAAATATTTCTGTTAAATTGATTTTAATTTCTCTTTATAACTAAGGAGCATGAAGCAGCAAATCACGAAGTGAACAGAAACAACGAAAGCACAGCTGGTCCCACGCCCAATTCAAGAATTGTTTAACAGCTCTTGACCATTGGCTATTCTGAGGGTGGGAAATCTTTTAAATCTACTGATCTCGGACTAAAAGCTCCATCTGCAACCACAAGGTGAGCCAAGCCGTTGCACAGACTTCCCTGATGAGCAGCGCGTGGGACGTTTTAGTCCCACATTGGATAAAACCAAAAAAGCTGCCCCAGGTTTCTCTTTGAAAAAGCCGTCCCTCACCTTGTTTTGCACTGCCATGCCATTGGAATCGGCCAAAAGCTGGATTGGCTCAGTTCTGTTACTGAGTTGATGAGGCGAGCTTGAGCTGAGTTATTTTCTCTTGAGCCAAGTTCTAGCTCATAAAATGAGTTTGATATAGGCTTGGGCTTGAGCTCGAGTATTTTTTGACTGAGTCGAGCTTGAGCGAGTGAAAACTCGGCTCGGCTTGACTCATTGCCACCCCTAGCACCGAATGCTTTATGTACTGCTGCCAGCTACAAGAGCTTGGGGTGCTCGGTGTGACTTGTACTGACCTGTTCCTTGGTGCTTAACATATAATTACATGTAATCGCCATTATCATCACCATCAGAGCTTATTGATTTATTTGGGGTCACCTACATGAACCACGTATTGCCGTTATATTCTATCGGGTTCCAAGTTCACAGTTAAACAAAAAAAGATGTCTTTCTCCTTAGTGCTTAACATGTAATGATGTCATTTTAACCACCTTCCACTTAGATTTGATCACACCTCCTACCTGGCAGAACTTGGACGACGATGCACATACTAAAGCTGTCTAAAGCCTAATTTCTATCAACTTGATGTCATCAAAGCTATTCCTAAATTCTCACATATGCAATCATTCTGAATCGCACCCTTCTTTGTCTTACCACACATCCATCTCAACATTCTCATCTTTGCTGCATATATTTTCTGTGTGTTCCTTGATTTGTCAATTCCGTATTGTACAACACAATTGGTCTGACAAGTCATAGTAGTTATATAGAACTTCCTTTTAAAAGCTTCAAAGGTACATGACAATCATGGGGACTCTAGATGTGCTTCTCCACTTCATCCAACCTACCTTCATCCCGTGGGTAACATCCTCCATCTGTCCATTCACCTAAATAATAGATGCAAGATACCAAAAATGATTTCAGGATTTTCTTAATGTAGCTCATTTTAGTTCGTGATTTTTTTTTTTTTTTTTTGAGAAAAGGGTGGATCGTACCACCAATTTTATTGAATCAATAAACAGAAGTAATACAATCTGAAGTTAGAAGAGATTTCTAACCTCTAAAGAAAACTACAAGAACATTCCAATGCAGGAAGTTCCTTTCTCCAGGAAACTGAAGAGACACCCAAAATAAATCTACTTCAAGAATAAGTTTAGGAATTAATTGCCATGAACATTCCTGTGGTGATGGGAAAAGTTCCCTGTTTTTCTTACCCACCCTAAGTAAGGAAGCCCATTCAAAGTTTTTTTAGACTTTTTGGATATTGATCCCTATAAATATAAATATAGTGAATTAGAAATAAGTCCTTGTATCTAGCATATTTTGATACCAGTCCTTATAACCTTAATGTGATTTAGTAATAAATCCTTTCGATTAAGAATTGTTTAAAAGAATCAAATATTCTTGGAATATTCTTCATACAAATGTTAAAATGGATAGACATATTTAAAATGACTTTAAAATATCAAAAATTGAGCCCCAATAAACAGTAAAAGTTTCTTTTATTTTTAGAGTTTTTTGGATCGTCCATTCGGAGATCGGGTTGTCCGAACATGTGGGGCATGTTTGGGTGACCTTTTTTTTTTGGCTGCATCGGCAGCCTGGGCAGCACTAGCTGTCGGTGTAGCAAGTAAAACTCAAATTTTAAGTAGGGGTATAAGTCACTTTTCCATAGTTAGTTCAACTTAAACTCATGTTTAACTATGGTAAAGTTAAGAAAAAAATACGGAAGCTAATGGTAGGGACTAAAAACTAAAAAAGTTTAAGTTTATAGGGACTAATATCAAAATATGCAAGATACAGGGATTTATTTTGAATTCACTATATTTACGGAATTCGATATCCAAAAAGCCCTTTTCTTTACAAAGTCACTTGCTACTGCTGCAACAACATTTTGAAGTGTGGACTTCTACAATCCTATTCATCCATGTTACATGGGTAAAAAAAGTGAGGAAGCTTTCCTGTTTTCCTAGTATTATCCAATTGCCATAAGCTATCTAACTTTTTTGCAAAATGCGTATTAATGTCTATGTGGTGATGGTTTCCGCATTATAGGTTTTTTTTTTCGCTCACCACTTTCAAGAAAGGTTTTTCCTCCCCTTTGCGATTCCTACTTCGTTCTTGTTTTCAGTTCCGTCTATGCTTTAACTGAGTAACTGATGTAAATTATTGCCTGCTTTGCTATTCCTTGTGCTAAAGATAACTGGAGCATTAAGGCTATTCGGAGGAAGACAACTGGTACAGGGAGGATGAGGTATCTTCGCCATGTCCCACGAAGGTTCAAGACCAATTTTAGAGAAGGTATTCTGTCTCATTTCATTTAAACATCTATGAGACAATGAGATGATATTCTGCGTATTCCCGTGCCACTTCTCTGGCAGATTGGCACGACACATTATTAGCCTGATCTTTGTAATTCGTTCTGTTTTGCTGACTGTTTTTTCTCCTGCGTTCAGGTACTCAAGCACCTCCAAGGAAAGCTGCTGCTGCATCAGCTTAGTTGGAAGAATGCGTTCTGTTCGAAGCAAAAGTTCCCAGCGTTGCGGTTCATTTGTCTTTCTGCATTTTGTTTTAGGTTTCACAAGCATACGTTTGCATCATTATGGCACCAGGAATTCTCTTAAATGTATTCAAGTACTCTGATATTTGGAGATTTTTCGGAGATGGATGAATGACTTACTGCAGTTTATCATCTAGGTTTTGTCCTCTTTTGTGGTTTGTGAAGCTCTAATAGGGTGAATGCTAGTTGTTTGGGGAGATTTCATTTTAAATGTTGCTTCTATGATCGCGATTGAGATCCTACTGTGGGGTGTTATTTTCTTTGCGAATGACCGCAAGCATGATCCCCACCTTCTTACTTCCACGGTTCCCATGTCTTTGGGGTGAGGATCACCTCGGTGCAAGGTCGGAGAGAACCCTCAGATTTCAATGGGCTTCGGAGAAAGGGGCAGCCATCTCCTCCCTTCACCTGTTTTCTTTTTGCTGAAGTGAAGTTGGCTGCAACTTTCTGAGGATCCGTCTGCGTAGGTGATGTTCCTGGGTTAGCGACTGCTGGGCTCTCGCTAACCCTGTTGAGGTGACCAGCTCTTTGGCAGCAGGGGTGATGCCAAGGTGTCCTCTAATCCTCTTTTGATGAGAAGTAGCTCAGTTGTTGGACTCGCCTTTGACCATTGTATCCCCAGTTTCTAGTTAGAAAAGTTGTTTTTATCACCGTTTGCAGATACTTAAACTTACACAAGGTTTGAAATGAGGAAATTATTGTTTTTTTTTTTTTTTTTGACTAGAATAGGGCACTCCAATCTTAGATGTGATATATTTTTCTCTGTTTGAGTCTGCATTAAATTTAATCTTCATTTTAGTATAATGTTGGGATCACAGTCGTTCTTTCCTGATACAAGGCCTGTCCGAATGGATGCTACCAACTGAGATCGTAGTTACTAACCGTCATGTGTCTTATTTTGACTTGCGATCTTAACCCTACCATGGAGGCTGTGCGAGGTTGGAAGGTTTGCTCAAACTCGACCTGATTACTCTTCTTTGAATTCAGCTAGGCGTTTATCAAGTGTCTTGGACAATGGATTCTGGCACAAAACGATCCGTGCATCACTTCATGGGACTCTAATTATTCTTCTAATCGGCTGACTTTAGTCGGAACATGATCTAAAATGTCAACTTGAGATGTTTTAAAATTTCTAATGTTTAAATGAAAGAACACCCCAAGACTACAAGTGATATTATGGATATTGCTATCTTTACTCCAAAGATATTCTCTCGCCACATGTCCGCATCACGAGATGAGATTTTTTAAATCTCATTTTTTAGACAAGAGTATGTCTCTACTTGCATGAGGTAAGGGTGAATTAATCATTCATCTCTGCTCTATATGAGTGAGATAGTATTTTAAAAGAGAATATCTCGTTGCATCAGCGGTATTACATCGTCTAGCGGTGTTTTTATTTTTAATTTTTTTTTTGAAAAGGCTTAACCTGGCCGACCTGATCGTACAATCTAATCTTAGATCGGACGAGCCAAAAGATGAAATTTTGGTTTTAAGTAGTTTGTCTAAAAATAGGCCGGACGGAATGACTCTCTAATTTGATGACGGGTTCAACTTTGAAAACATTGGAGCGAAGCCATACTTTGAACCAGGGAATAGATCTTATTCACTGGATTAAAATGTGTCTCTACTTACATGTAGTGAGGGTGAGTCAATCATCCACCTTTGATCTACCTGAGTGGAGCCATACTTTGAACTAGGGAATGGAGTCCAAAATCTTATCTCCATCCATATGATACGTAGGGAGTGCCTCATGTGAGTAGCCTGCGGGAGTAGAGATAGCATTTCCTTAAATCCCATTTAAGGTTACATCCCATCAAAACCGACGTAATTAACATGGAGGAGCTTCTACGTACGCACGAATTCGACAAAGGGTTGTTTAACTATGAGACCATTTATTAGAGAACTAAAGAGAAGAGATCCTTTCAATATATGTTTGGACCGGAGTTCAGTAGTACTGAGGAGGGGAGGGTTCAGATATTTGCCAATTTTTGAGATCATATGAGAACTTTTTTTATAAAGTTTGACTCTCTCCTCTCAGTACCGTTGGACTCCGATTCGAATGTGTACTAAGAGAATTTTCTCTCATAACTAAACGGTGCAGATAGCATTTTTTAGTGCCCGTGCTTTCTCGAGCTCAGAAAGTTATTCATCTCAATGGATGGGGCTGATCTCATGTGTTAATATTATGCATATTGGTTGAGGGCGAGTCGCCATCATCGGTGCAAAAGATGTATGCTAAAGAGGCTGCGCCGCCCACGTTCTTCACGGAGCCCGGCCCAAGCAAACTGAGATTCCTATGCTCCTCGATGAGTCATAGGTCATCGAGCACATGATATGTATCCTTTTAGCAAAAGGCCAGCATTGACAGGCCGTAGCAGATTAACTTACAACATTATGGGGTGGAAGGATTTCAGAAAGCACCAAATGGTGATGGCAGTTTTGATAAGAAAGGTACCTTATCCTCCACCACTCCCGCACTTTTGATGCTGAAGGGCACTTTACACTTGGTCGGGATTCCCTCGGTCACCCGACTGAAGGAACCCCTTCAGTCACACATTGCGTGCATGGGACTGAAGATGCCTTCTCCTCGGTCCTCACTCGAAATGCCTTCATTTGACAAAGGTAAGAAGGGATTCCTCCCTACCTCGCTGTCATTCTTGATATGCTTGGTCAATGAAAAATAGTAGAACACTCGGGGGTGTCTGTGTTCTCAACATTTTCTTGGGAAATAAAGAATCTCAAAGAATATTTTTTAAGGAAACAAAATCATGGGAATTAGAATCATGGAATACATTTCTCTATGGAGGAGGTGAGGAAGTAAATCCCAGGAAAAAAAGGAAATATATTGAGAATATGGGGATTATTTCTCCAACTCACTTTTTACTCACATTTGCAAAGTCTGTGAAAGTTAGTTGAACAAATATTTCTCGAGAAAATTTTGGAGAATGCAACCCCCCCTCAAGATGTTGGATCTTGAAATGATATGCTCTATGTTTTGGTACATGTCTATGCTCACATAGCTAACTGATATATATTTGATCATTCATTCACTTATTTTGTCTTAATTAAATGAGTGACAAATGATTAATTGGCAAAGATTAAATAAAATGTTTACAAATGTAATTTGGCAAAGGAGTTTTTTTTTTTTGAGAACTTTTGATATTATCTTTTAGAATCTATGGTGTTTAAGGATTAACCCCTCCAAACTTAATGTTTATTTGTAATCTTTCATAATCCCATACTATTTGATGAATCTCCCAGCAAATTAAGAATAAACCTTTCAGGTTATTAAAGGAAACCACAAAAGATTATAAGTATTATGATTAGAAAACTTAAAATCCTTAAATATAAGAAGTTATAAGAAATAGCATTTAAATATATTTTTTCTTGATAATATTGTTAATTCTTTTGTAGTGAGTCATCTTCTCAACAGTAACACCACCTATAAAGTTCAACTCGTCTAACACCGTAGAAGATTTAAGACAAATATGTTGATGAGAGGAAAGTCCAAATCATCAAAAACAAAGATTATGTGATGGACAAAGATGTGATGTGATAACAGGTCAAATTAAAATGCGTCACGACTGCGTGGGACCGAAAGCTAGGTCAAATAAAAGTTTCCACACAGGGATGAATTGGATCATGTCATGAAAAGGCAACATTACTGGATCAAACCATATGAATAATATTCTTGCCACAAAAGCCTTGGAGGGCTTCTATAAATTAGTTAGTTAACATCCCCCCAGGCACCTCGACCAGGGTGGAGAGAGGCCAGCAGCCAGAGAGAGAGAGAGAGATGCTGATCAGCTTGGGCCTCTGCAGCAGCAAGACGAGGATCCACGCCATGGGGCGGCTCCGGAGGAGCATGCCCGGCGGGGAGACCGCTGCGGTGGCCCTCGTGGGCACCCACTGCCCAGCAACGCGGAGGACGGCGCCCCTCCGGCAGCTGGTGTGGAGGCTGAGGTCCCGGTGGAGGCACGCCACCAGCTCACGCAGGGGGCGAGTCCGGTTCGGCTATGACCTCCAGAGCTACTCTCAGAACTTCGACGACGGCTTCCCACACGACCACTGGCGTTCCTCCTCCGGCACCCCACTCGTCTGATCCCTCCAGTGCGGTGTTCCTGAGAAATAAGTGGATCTAAGCAAAGGCGACGTACTTCTGATCAGTTAGCTGCAGGCAGCAGGTGCATGCATGCATGGCATGGTGAACCTTACCTTTCTCTTTCTTTCTCTGGCACCACGTTCTTCCTTTTTTAACCAGACGTGGTCAGGCCGGGGGGTGGGGGTTGTTCTTGCTGCTGAAGGCTGTTAAGGATGAAACGGCCAGTGAGGGAGAGTTAATTTGGTGGCTACTGTTTGAGTTGTAGCCGTTGTGAGCTCCAGTATGTATAGGATTGAAGATGCTCTATCTATGTATACCAGTTTGCAATATTTTGTGTAAATTACGAAGGTTCTTAATCTCTGATCTTACAAGTCCAGTTCTTTGCAGGGTGCATGCTTGAGGTGTGCTTTGTTTCTCTAGACAGTTTCAAGATTATTTCATTGAAATTTTTGTTCTAAATTTTAAAACTGCTGCATGCTAACATGGCAGCATATATCCCACTTATTTGATTGGGTGCGTGCCACGCTCTTCTTCGTGTTCTGCAATCGTGCTAAGATTTTGTTGATTCGGTTTCTTAAATGCATGCTCATGGAGCATCCACGAAGAATGGTAGAGAAGAAATTCTCTGTACCTCTAAATACTCTATATATAAATATCCATACTCATATAAGTCCCGTCAATTTCTAAGATATGATGAAAAAATATTTTAGGACATAATTAAGATCTCGTCTAGATAATCTTTACTTCCTGTTGCTTGAAGTGAAGTTAAGAGTTGGGGTGTCTGTTGGACTCGAACCTATAATCTCTCACACTTTTGACTTTAATGCCTAACTAGGTTCCTTGTCATAAAAAAAAGAGACGAGATCCTCTCAGTACGGCTTTAAACTAGAGTCTAATAATACTGAAAGAGGGGGAGCCAAGGTATTTACATAATTTTTAAATCATATGAAGGGTTTTTGCAACGTTTAACCTTCTTTTAGTCTCAGTTTAGACTCCAATCTAAAACTATATTGAGAGAATCTCCTACCTAAAAAAAATATCTTTACCACAAACAAGGTGGACGAAGAAGTCGCGGATAATAAGTACTGACACCGTCAGTCAATAAAACTCGTTGACTGAAATACAGATGGGGCGAGCAATAATGCTTGCTTTCTGGGAACGGTACTTCTGAACATGGATTCTAATTTTCCTCCTGGGATAACTAAAGGTATGGTTAACAAGTGAAAATTTCAAAGCATCATCACATTTTCCAACTGCTTCCTCTTTTCTGGGCTTTAGAATTGATACCATGCATGGTAGGCTAAAGATTACATATCTCCAAGCATTTGAGCTTTCCCTTTCATCTCTTTTCTTTAGGATGAGAGAGCAATCCATGGGCCCAAAGTTAAGATTTTCTTTCCAGACGTGCCCACTGGTGTCACATGGACGATGGGCACTTTTGCTCTTCCCCATGGAACGGAAAGTAAGAAAAGGAGAAGAATGATGACTCATGTCAATTGCCTTGAGTCATGGGTTCAGGGGACGTCTGTTAATGTATAACGAATGCGATTCCTCTCAGTATGGATTTGGACCGAACTCAGTTAGTACAGAGAGAGGGTGGAGGGAGATTTTCATAAAAATCCCCCATCGAGAATGAAAAAAGTACCATATAAGAGTTTTTTTTTTAAAATCTTATCCTCTATTTACTGACCAAGTTCGGCGCAAGTCCTGGATGTAGAGGATCTCTATTCATATATAAATCAAAGAATTTGAAGATAAGAAAACAGCATAGTCTCCTCCGATTGTGAAAAAATCAAATTACATGGGATGTGAGTCAGTGAAAAAGCACCACATCAACAACGTGTTAGTTGGCTGCTTCAAAAACTAGAGTCCGGCTCGTCTACGGTCCCTTGCAGACTGTAGTGCCTCAATAAAGAGGGGGGGGGGGATAAAACGCCAAGCTCAAGTCCAAAACTATACGATGACAACAAAATCTTATTTGGTGGTACTAATCTTTGTTCTAATATTTCACTATATATCTCTTTTATAAGGTTTATGATCTCCAAAATGAAATATCTGTAGAACTTGATGTAGTCGAGGCAATCACTGTCGGATTCCGGGGGGGAGGGGGGAGGGGGGAGGGAGAGGAGGGAATCCGAATACCAGCTGGTGACCGAGCACCGAGAGGATCCGAAACCGGAGGGATCTCGGAGACGAAGGGTCTTCGTCCTGTAGAGAAGGAACCGTTAGAAGGGTTCCGGGTCTTGGCCCAGGGGGAACCCTTCGATGATTAAGTCAGCCACAGATGAAAGATTTAATATTATGGGAAGAGAGAAGCTTAATCGCTTCTTTTTCGTACCTTTTCTGTACTGAATAGTGATCTTTTATAGCGGAGGATGAAGGTTCTCTTATTGTGGCGAGCGATGTAGGACTATAAGATTTAATGGAAAAATTCCGAGGGTACCATGAGTTATTGGGCTCAAGGCCTGATCGAAATGAGCCGGACCAGTCTCAGTCCTTATACACCTGGGCCGAACCCAAGCAACTCATCGCTATGCCGAGTGGGCTAGACCTATGTTGGCCCGATAAACGTCCGGGCCGGATCAAAACTAACTATTCTGGGTAACTGGGCTGAAGGTATCCCGGCCCATTACGAACGCGGGCTGTCGATCGCGGCTGAATGGCACTCGGCCCATTCTGGAATTAGAAACCGGGCCGGCGGTACTAGGCCAAGCGGGCTTTCTCCCCATCATAACTGATATAATGGTGCATGCCGAGTACAAGAATAGGTTAACGGCTTTCATTCTCATGAAGAAGACTAGTACATAAATTGCATGATGTAGACTCTTATGGCTGTAGCTGATCAGTTAAACTAATTAGTATCACTTATGATCGATGATAAAGATCTCAAGTTTATAAAAGAACTCTCGACGAGAAAGGTTTTTTTTTTATAAATTATGGTGTTTGCAAATAAACCTTTATATATGCGACTTTCAAATCATTTTATTATTTTAAAATATCCTCACATTCTACAAAAGAATTTCACACATATGCCTTGCTTTTGCCCTTTGGATGTTCAAAATTTTCACATTTTCTGTAGAATCTTGAGTATATTCCCTCTAGATTTATAGATATAACATGTAACTTTTTTCTGTAAAAGTATTTAAAACAATAATGTGGGGATTTCAAAGGTATAGATATAAGTATGTATGACAATTACAAGAATTTAGATCCTTTAAGTGCAGCTGAGGATGGAACTCAGTAAGTGCAGGGTGTGGATGTTTTCAAACTAACCCTTCTTATACACCTCTTTCCACTCCCCATGAAGGATTTCCTTGAAAGACTTCCTTCTCCCCTTTGCTCTAATTACCTAATCTTCTCACCTGCACTTACCGGGTCTTGGACGTCGACGCCACCCTCTTGCATGTCCACCTTGCCCTACTACAAGAACCACAACTGTGGGCAATCGATCTCTCCACCTTGGGAAGAACTTTGGGATCGGAAAATAACACGAGTAAGGATGCAAACGGTCTCAAAGGGCTACATCTGGTTGCAGGGGGGAACAGGTGAACAGGTCTTCCTTAGAGAAGTGGATGCAGAGGGGCAGTACTGCTCCCGCAGTGAAGTACATGAACAGCTTATACGATCACATTAGATGTAATGTTTAGTTCGCTGTTCTCATTATCTTAACGTTTTGAGTCAATTGACTCAATAATCTCAACGTAGTATCATAGTTCACGGTGATTTCTTAGTGCAGCATAATCTTACGTTTATTATTAGAACCACGATCCTCCAAGTGCAAGTTTAGACCAGACTCGCTCGGTACAGAGAAGGAAGTTTTTCATAAAGCTAAGGAACTCCATCGCACCCAGTGAGGAACTTTTTGAAGAACTCTTTCTTTTTGCACCAATCCAAAAGTACACTTAGAGGATCCGAATTCTCAAGATTGTTATACGATAATATCTACGTTAATCCGGACATAAGAAAACATATTAAAATAGTCTCACAAATATTATAATATGAAGTCATCTCTACTCTCTACGTTAACGAAGATTTTGAGTTGAATAGTCTAATAACTTTGACAACTATGACCTACATCTAAATTGTGATGCATCTCTTCATGGGCTAAATGTGACTTATCTAATTTGTACTTGTGGCTTTCATCATGCCCTTCTTCTATAATCTCTGCATGTCTTCCTCGGACAACACAAGCATGCAAACGCTAAACTTAATTTAGGTGTGTTTTTATTTCATATGGCCATATATATGCTTGCGGTTTTAGGGAGCGTATTATTCATTCAAGTCTTATTTTTGAAGGTGGTTAATTAGGAATTAATTACCACTGCTAAATGTAAGCTGGCATTTGAACCATATTAATTTCTACTACATCAAGGCATGGAGGAGAAAGAACCTCTGAATGGTATTTGGTAGTTATGAGTAGGTTTGACAGTTTCCTAAGGGTAATTAAATATATATTTGGATCCTCGGATCAATCAATAATTATTTTAAAAAATGAAGAGTATGTGAAGAACAAGTGTAAGGTTGGATCGAGCAGGTTTCATAATAGACAACATGGGATTTACTCCCTGGGTGACATGGCAGCTCTAAGGATCCGATCGGACCCGAGCCAGTCTCCGGGTCAGATATGTGGATAGCAAGTGTAAGCTTAGATTGTACTAAGGGAGGTAAGCAGGTTTCATAATAAACAACATGGGATTATTCCCTGGGCACCTGGCAGCTCTAAGGACCGACCCGACCCGACCCGACCCAGCCGGGTCAAGATTCAGCCGACGGTGGAGTCCACCTAGATGGACGGTCCAAGATTTGGGCACGGGATCCGAACTCTGTCTAGTCGACGTCACCATTACAGGGTAGGGGGTTAGGGGCGAACCAGGCCCAAGTTTGTTTGCTTGTCTTGTCTTGCTCTGCTCAAAGCCTGGAGTAACACTTGGCCCAATACTGGGTTGTAAATGGAGGGGACACAGTATTTCGTGTCCATCTGTTTATGTTAAATAAATAATCTATATCTTCTTCATTTATAATTCGAATATGGAGTGGATATTAGATTACGGATATTCTCAGAATTTAGAACGGATATCTAGATATTAGGGAAGTTAATTTAAAAAATGATATTTGAGACAAATAATGTATTAAAAAACTTTAAAATATATATTAATATATGAATACTTGAATTAATTATCATAAAATGTTAAAAAATATTTATCTGATGTGAAAATGATTAAATTAAAATACTAACATATAAATAAATATATACATCTTTAATATAATTATTTGATCTTAGATTATATAGATAATTATGACTATTAGGTAAACCTAATCCAGAGCAAATCTTAAATGGAGTGGATATAGGATTTTTATGACCGCTCTATTTAAGAAGTAGATCATAAACAGATATTCCGTTGGATATCTTTTTCAGATAAAAATCCGACTACGCATAGCGGATCCGGATAAAATCCGTATCCGGATAAGGAAAATAATTTTTTTGTTGATATTTTTTATGTGGGCCACAACAAATCTCATGTCTAGAAAAAGATTTAAAAGGAGATATGTTTGAGTTGACCCAATTTTTTTTTTTTTTTTTTTTTTTCTGGATGCAGTTGCACTTAGTGCCAGGGCAACAAGTTTAGCTCTATGGCTGGCCCACTTGCGCCATGACACATTTGGGTCTCATTAACGGTAAACATAATGCTTAAGTTGAAAATAAAATTCAACTAGGGAAGCAACCGATTCGATGCGGATCTACAGTAAATCCATGGCCTTATCTACCGATTAAAAAGGCGATCTGTTAACTGACTTATAAATTAATAGTCGGTCTGATAGTTAGATTCTTAGTGTATCACACACATTTTATTAGAAAAAAATATGTATCTATTATTTGTTATAAGCATCGATTTAGAAGGACTGTCTATTAACTGACATATAAATTAATAATCCAACAAATAATCAAATTACTGATTACCATTTGCATCCCTAAATTAGCAGCTCAGTGAGCAAAGCATGCACACTCAAATGTGAGATGTTGAAATCTGCTTATTTGACTGTATATATATCTAGCGCAATGGCCATTTTTGAGACTAGTACGTTGGACGGATGTGAAGCACGTGTATGGCACATGAAGTATTTTGTAATGGAAAAGAGATCCTCTTAGTATATGTTTGGACTGGAGGCCAGTAGTACTGAGAGGGGAAGGGTTCAGATATTTGTCAAATTTTGAGATCACATGAAGAGTTTTTTACAATATTTGGTCCCCCTCCCCCTCTCGTTACTGTTGGACTCTGGTCCAAAATTGTACTGAGAGGATCTCCTCTCTTTACAATGGGCAACCATCTAATTAGCAACTCAAATTTGTTCTCCGACTATAAGAGAACCATTTTAATAGAATGTGTTACTATTATTGATGAGATTATAAATTTGTAGGCATCAGTACAAAATTCTCTATATCAAGACGAGGACCAATTTTAACTTTCTTTACAACCTCACCTTTTCCACAGTTGGTTCTCAAAAATATCCTCAAAGAAGTCATAGAATGGACCCCCCTTTTTTTGGTTGTAACAGGTAATAATTAAGCTCTGCAGAACCACCCTAAGCAGCTGGTTCTTCTATCTGCCTCCTATTGACATATAAATTCTGCCACCTCCCTAAGAAGGTGCCTACCAAGTGAAACTCTCAGATTTTTTCAGCTCTTACCTCTAATATACATTTTCAAATTGATCTTTTCAGACTCTTACAAGTGGAAAATCAGATGAGAGAGTCTTCTGCCTTGGGGTGGGCATCTAACTATGTCCTGCTGATGGCATGCACATCACCAGGAAAAATTAAGTCAACAAAGTGGGTCATTCATGATCTTAAAGTACATTTTCAAGCATGCATGCTTAGCCATTAATTTCCAAAGATTCTAAAGGGCTCAACATATATGAGACAAGATTCTATGTGTTCCAAACCCTGCATCATAATATCCCTCTGCACACATGCATAAGAGTAATTAGTCATTCATTATGACAAGATAGCAAAGATACTAAATTGAGATTTTTGCAAATAACCTCCTAAACAACACCGTACTTGTAGATAACCCCTTATATTATTCATATTTGCATATAACCTCCTTAACTATGGTATCATTTGCATATAACCCCCTCAACTATATATGTAAGTTTACTTTAAATTTTATTTAAATTAAAATATTATTATTTACATAGAATATGTGAAAGTTATAAAATGAAGATATTAATAATATCTTCAATTAAAATATATACGTCTCACAAGAAAAATCACATAAACATATATTCATAAACTTGTTGTATATACTTAACATAAAAAAAAATATTTTTTTATTTTTACGCGGAGTAAAAATATTTTAACTCGAGTGAAATTAAAAATAAATGACATAATTAAAAAGGTTATATGTAAATACTGCTAAAGTTCAGGAGGCTATACACAAATATGGATCATACGGGAGATTATCTACAAATATGACATCTTTTAGGGGATTATTTGCAGAAACCCTTACTAAATTTAATCTTAGCCACGCATGAGCAAGAGTGTACCGAAGATCTCATCTCAAACATGCCTGTGCAAGGATTTTTGGTGCCTCAACTATGGCCAAGATGGTACAAATTTTAAGAGCTTTGCTCTCATTTGATGCAAACGAATCGATTGATGTCCCATTTAGTGTACATCATGGTAATTTCAGAAATTTATTTGCCAATATAAAGGGACAGGTTCCCAAGTTGAAGGCATCTATATATCACACAGTGAACCTAATCTCCAGGATGTGGAAAGGGAATCACCCCACGAAGGCACCAAGAAGCCACAACGGGTAAAGTGGAAGCACCATTTGGGAACCTGCTCCTTCTAGTGATGAGATTGTTAGGTTAGGTTGTGAGGGGACTGGCAACTAAGGGCTTCCACTAGCAAGGCACAAATGACCTACTTGGGCAGGCTTCTCACATTTCTACTTGTATGGGTATGTCAGCCAACCAGCTTACACACCCACTACTATGTTGTCATTTTTGCAAAGCTCATTAAATATACTTTTTATGTAAAAATGTGTTAAAATTTTTTAATGCTGGCAAAGATAACCCTCTTGTAAGTTAAATTGCAGATTTATCTATTATATTTTTATATTATTTTAAATAATATCATTGCCTTACAATATTTATAAAAATGCCCCTACTATATATTATCGTCCATTAGCACTAAACCTCAGTTAATCTTTAGCTAAAGTTTTAAAAGTCTAAAATATCTCTATTTTTTTCTTCAACTCTCTTTCTCTCTATCTCTTTCCATTTATCGCTCTACCTTTCTTTCTCTCTCTTTAGCACAATCTACCAATGAAAAAAACTCTTTTTATAGGAATATTTTCATCCAAACATTGAAGTTAATAGTTGAAGAAGGATTGTTCGTTATATCTTTAATGGAGGCTAATTGCAGAGGTATTTTTGTATGTATTATAATGCAGTTGTTTATAATAATATAAAGATCTGATAAATAAATTTAAAATTAATTTTTTTTGTAAAAAATTATTTTTACAAAGATAACGAATATATATCTTTAACAATAGATGTTCAATTGTTTACTTGAATAGATGGCTTCCCATAAATGTAATAGTAGAAGATCACAATAAGTATGTTATGGTAATATTCTTTGAAATCAAATTCATACATCGATGTACATTGTTTTTTTGGGGAAGAGTACGTACTTGTTAGAAATCTCAATGATTTAGTTTCACAGTGGGATGCATACATGCGAACAAAGTAGAGTCTACATACTGCAGATTAAAGTTCGATTCAACCAAAGAAATCAACATATATAATGTCACCATGATAATGGTAGTCATGTCAATAACAATAACAAGGTTTTTGATCAGTATACCCCTCAATTCTTCTGTATTAATTCTATGTCCTTAGATTCAATATGTTAGCTTGTACACCTTTGGAATCTACCTCTATTATCTTGTACACTCCCAACATCAATGTTATATAAGATATCTATTTATTTAAAAATTGATTTATTCGGTTCTTCGGTTTCACAACTTTGTGAAATCAAATCAAATCGAACCGAACCGAATCGAATTACTTAGTTCGATTCAGTTTTTTGATTTGAACCGAATTATGCGTAAACCTAAACATGACACTATCCACTGCAAGATTATTGCTTTATCCTCCAGCAAAACTGTAAACTCTGAAGTGGTTGCATAATGGAGTAATAAGTGGATTCTCAAAAAATAATCTTTGTTCTACAAAAAATAAACCAACTGTTAGATAAAAAGTGACTGTATATCATAATTAATGAAAATTTTATAAGGAGAAATTCATGACAGAGAAGCTGAACCTTGGGAAGAAAGAAATGGGAAACTGGGAAAGCCAAATCAGCCAGAAACATGGGAAGAGGGGGATAAGGTGGACAGCAAAAGAATAACAAAATAGAAAAGTAGACTAAAGCTAAACCAAAAAAAAAAAGATCTTGTTTCATAAACCCACCTGGTTCTCAACCATACAAGATTGAACCGGACGACGTACACCGGACGAGTACGGAGAATCAAAATTCATTATATATATATATATATATATATATATATATATATATATATATATATATATATATAGTTTTGATCTCTTTTTTGTATTTAAAAAATAAAAATTATAATAAATTTTTAAAATAGTTATTTTTTTAAAATTAATTTTATCTTTTTTTATTTATATTTTATCACTTTCAATCTGAGTTATTTAATTTTACACTCGTAAATTAGTAATGAATACTAAAATTAAAAACAAGTTTGGGAGCTAATCTAATCATTTTTTTGTTTTTGATTATTTTTTATAATTGTTAAAAATCGAATTCCGCGTGACCTAAATAAATAACCTTCATTTGAAGCCGCGTACTAATTCCGAGTCAGAAAATCGCGTCTACTTAAACACATTACGGACGCACGTGCACAAAAAGCCATTAAAGCTGTAGCGAGCGCGACACTTCTCGCTCTCCTTGGCTTTTTGCTTCTTCTTCTTCTTCTTCCTCTTCCGGAGGAGGAGGAGGACATGGGATTGGGAGGAGGATTTCGCGAGTCCACGCCGCCGGGAATCCTCGCTTCGCGCGCCTCCCTCTTCTCGTCTTCGTCTTGGTCGCCGCCGCCGCCTGCAGCAGCAGCAGAGACAGCTGGCCAAACCTCTCGGGCGGATTCCTCCCTGGCAGAGGAGAACCTCCTGTAAGGGTCTTCTCCCCGCATCGGCTTTATCGTCCTTGGGCTCTGGCTGTCGTATTCGATCCCACCGTACCATCAGATTCTACGTTTCTGTTATCTCGAAGTGGGGACGGGAACTCGCCGCGTGGTCCTGTGGGTTTGTTTGCTTGTTGTCGTTGCTTAATTTCCCTCGGTTTTCTTCTTGGGTGCATGCGCATGCACGGAATCCAGGTGGATTGGAGTGTTTTCTCCCGCGATTTTTACCGTGTCCGTGGTTTTTGGGTCGAGAAATGATAGGGATGGGAAAAAAAGAGGTTTGTTTTTGTTGATGGGATCGGAGTTACACGTAGGGCATTCGTACTGAGAATGTTTGAATTGAGAGCAAGTGATGATGAACCCAGGGCCAGGAGACTCCTGGATGTCTTCTTTTCTTTTCTTCCCCTTTTTGCTGTTGTTCGGTAATTTAACTTTGTTTTTAATTTTGCTCTGATGAGCTTGCTACTAAGAGTACATCTGTGTGCGCTTCCGATCTTAAGCATAGCGTTTCTATTTCTATATTTTATGTATGTTATGCAAGAGTAAATTAAAGAAGCATGCAATCCAGTGAATTCGCTATGAGGGAACATATCTTAGAATGAGCCAGTAGCTTGTTTCTTGGAGTGAAGCACAAAATGGGGATGGTGCCCAAGATATAAGAGTGAATTTATGGGAATTACCTGCGGAGGAGTCATGATGATGTCACTCTACTCTAGCACTCGCTTTAGAAGAAAGTGTTCCCATTACGTTGCTAAAGGGGTTATTGACACGAAGGAGGTATCCCATTACAGTGTTAAAGGGGATCATTGGTACTTGAAACCACTTTTAAGGCTCAAAAAGAAGATTTTCACGTGATCCTGTGTATAAGCCTGTGAACATAGCAAATGTAACAAGAGCTTTGGGAAATGAAGTAAATTTTGTCTTAGGGGTTTGTTAGAGGCTCTGCATCTCTTGAGAGCTTCGATCTTGCTTGCTGCTCGCATGCCTTAAAATGTTTGTGTCTCAGGTGGTGATCCTTACTGTAGAAGGTGGACCTTGAATGAAGAATGAAATGTTTCTCACATGGAAGGTAATTGTTGAATTATTCAGGCTGATGATACATCTTCAAGTTGCTTGATGATGTTAGAGACTCTTCTCACTAAGCATTTAGGTCGGTTATGTGTCATTACCTCTTCAACCCAGAACAAGAATAGAGCCCCAGAAAACCATGCTCCATGAGTAAAAATCTACGTTCATGCTATAAAGAGGGAGGGCCCATGCATCGAAACATCACAGTGAAAATACTTTTGGCTTGCAATGGGCTAGGTTTGTGCCACAATTGAATTTTGTTATTATTCTGGGTTGGTTGATTCTAAATTCCTTTTATCTTGTTTCATTTTTTTATCATCTGAGTGTAGCCATGGAATGCAAAATCGGCCGATCCCGAATTGGATCGGCCGATTTGACTCAGGATCGGCCATGAGTGATCTGATTATTGGGGAGGAACCAGCTGTTCCCCTTCCAGTTCACTGAGAACCGGCCGGAATCCCGGCCGATTTCGGGCCGGTTCTCAGTCATGGTATCCCGGCGGACCCCGATCGATCCGATCCGGATTGGATCGGGTTTGCCGGAGTCTGATCCGGACCCCCGACCCGGTCCGGAATTCCATGATTGTAGCAGATTCTAGCTGATCCAGGGTAAAGATTGGGTATATACTGAATAGGCAGATTGTGATATGAGTTCATCAACCCTGCTTGATACATCTGTCTAAACTTGCAACTTTCTAAAGATGGTTGGAATAGTATTTAGATTTTCGTTCTGGTATTCTCTTTTGTTATGTAAAGAGTATATATGCAGCACTAGTGGATGACTATATCAGAATAAGCACATTTTCTGTTTAAACGGGAAGTGGGTGTATTTCTTTAAGTTTTTTTTTTTTTTTTTTTGGCTTTCTTCTTTTTCATGCAAATTTAATGATTTGCATTTCCTTATGTTTGATTTTGAATCAGAGATTGCAGATCAGGGTATGGGATCAGCTGGACTTGGTCTGATCCAGGTTGGGATTGATTGAGAATCTAGTGAAGTCATGTGGTCGGCTGATTCGATTGAGAAGTTTCTTGTTGATGATGACCTGCCTATCGGAAATTGTCAGATACAGAACACTGCTATTGTGGCTTCTGAAGACTTTTCTGGGGATTGGGTGAACGGTGATAGTCTCGGAGGCAGCTGGAATGACTATCTCCTTCACACAAATGCCATTGCTGATGTGTCAAAGGTATCTAGTTAAAAATTACATGACCAGGACATTTCGAGGTTATATTTTCCTAGAATAATGGTGAGAACATTATTTTTCAAACGAATGTGGAGTGCTTCCTTTTTTTCTTTTTCTTTTTGGGGGGGGGGGTTTCTGTTGCACCATTTCCATTGATTGACATGAAATATATTGTACACTTAGTGGATATTTGATCAACATCATATCACTAATAAAAGTGCACTCTGTTGAGAGTAGTTTTGATCCTGTTGAGAGTAGTTTTGATCAACTTCCCTTGTTAATGCATATACTTTAGGCTTGTAGCCTATGCTTATCTATGTCTTCGTATTTACTTTAGGCTTTGTATGTGGCACCACAACCGCTCACACAAATGACAGTGCACCAGCCACAAACTTACCAGCACATAACATCTACATGTGGGGGTATTTGTGCTCCAATTAGTCACTTGTCATCTGCAAATAGTGCTGCCCCAGTGAAGTCACGAATGCGCTGGACACCTGAACTCCATGAGCGCTTTGTGGAAGCTGTCAATCAGCTTGGTGGCAGTGAAAGTATGTTATCTTACTTTTATGCTTGACAGTGAATATGGAGTCCCGTTTAAATTACCCTCGTGAATTATCTTTACATAGGAGCTACACCCAAAGGTGTTCTGAAGCTCATGAAAGTAGATGGCTTGACCATATACCATGTGAAAAGTCACTTGCAGGTACCCATCTATACCTAGTTTCACCTTGGTTTCCATTTGTAACCATCCCTTTTTTATTTTTCTGCTTTTGATTGTGGTTTCTTTTGATTTGAAGAAATACAGAACGGCTCGATACAGACCAGACTCTACTGAAGGTTAGACAAGAACATTTTCGCTTTTCATGGAATGAAACTAATCTATACAACATAAAACATAAAATTGTTTACTTATTGTTTGATTTCTTCTATTCAGATGAGTGTAGTCCCTCACTACCCAGTCATGAAACTACCATTTTTCTTTTTCTGAACATTTATTTCCATTGTCTAATCCTCAAGAAATTCAAACCACTTTTTGTTGCGAAGTGTTAACTCTCTCCACCTCATTGTCTCTCCATTTGTTTGACTCTTTTCTTTTGTATGTTTCATGATGTTAGGCTTATCCTTTCCATAAAATGGAAGATGCAAACGATTTATATATGCCATTCTTTGCCTTAATGTGTTCTTTTTTTGTGTGCCTTTGTGCAGGCACGTCAGAAAGAAATATCACTCCCCTCGAAGAGATGCCTTCTCTTGACCAAAAGACGTAAGTTGCCTACCATCGATTATGGAAAGTTCCGACATTATGTCCAGCATCTATTATGGAAAGTTTCAACATTATGTGCCACTTCATATTGTTAGGAAGACAGACATAAGCAGATCGCTATATCCTCTTATCAAGATGATGTTGATCCCATGAAGCAGTGCCAAATTGCTAGGGAATGAAAACTTGTGCTGGATATGGGCCTGATACTAGTTTTTTGAATTCTGTTGTTCTTAAGAAGATAGATGTTTAGGAATCCCCAAAAGTTTCCCTGGACTTGGAGAGTATAGACAAAGGAAGTAAGGCAAGAGTGAGATAAGGGGTTTTGCTATTTCTAAAGCATGATGAAGTTAAAAAAAAAAAAAAATCCTTAGAAAAATATAGTTGCACAACATTATGTAATCAAAGTTCAGAAGGTGGTCAGAAAGGGTGCGTGCATGGAGTGTAATTCTTCTTCCTGTATCCATAGCCATTCTCAACACAAAGCTGATATTGGCCAGGGAGGTGAAACTGAAGAATGTTTTGTTGTATATCAAGTTGGCTTTTGCTCTATAAAGGGAAACGAAGAAAGGTTACAGACCAGGTCTTTGTTGTAGACTTAGTTAGAGAGACATTGGATCAAGTAGGAGGAAGAAATAGAAACAGTCAAATGTAATATTCCTTCCTAAAAAAGGGGGAAAAAGGAAAGTAATGAAACAAATGTGGAAGATGGACATGCTTTATAAGACCTAGATAGAAAAAGAAATCTAGCAGAGGAAGGGTGGAGGGTATGTAGAAAGGAACAGATATTAAAGGGTGTAGGGGAAGGGAATGCCATCAATTACTCTTCTTAAATGTCAGTTGTTGTCGCTTACATTTGGTATGTTATCTACCATTAACTTTAACAGGTTAAAAGGAAAACTCTTTCCTCCCAATGAATAGTTGCAAACTAAATGGGAAAAAAAAAAAACAAGAGATATTTCATCAGAGACTTGTTAATACTTGAGGTTACATACTCCCCTTTGCTGATAATATTGCTCATATTTAGTTATACATTTTTCAGGATGTGGAAACGACTTGTAACCTTCTTGATCCTCTGAATTTCTGTGTCTTATTGTCTCTACTTGATTTGAGCAAATCATGTTCAGATCAATGAACAATAGAGTTTGTGCGACCTATCTATCTGTTATTTCAAATGTCCATTATGATTGCATATTCGAAAATGAAGACACACTGACCAAAAGAATGCTTTGGCAGGCTTTTGACATCATCGCATGTGAGCATGTCTTTAACAAAGTCTTGTGAGATTAAATAAGTACAAACAGCAGTGTGGATTATCTGATTTTTTTTTGGTTGATGAGCAGCAGCTCAAGTTAGATATAATGAAGCTTGTCAGATAGTTATTCCGGTGGCAAGCCAATTGGCTGGGACAGATAGCAATAAAGGGCCACTCTGTTCATGTACAACAGAAAGTAATCTAATGAGAATTCAATTTTACTGGCATGGAGTGTGAAGCTTCTTTAGGCTTGGAATCAGAAAATTCAAATTTCTCAGTATCAGCTGTTGCACTGCATTCTGTTCTTGGGTGAATCCATCATGAAACTTCTGTTTTTTTTTTTTCACTTTCAGGGGCCTTGGAATAACTGAAGCTTTGAGGCTACAAATGGAAGTCCAGAAACAGCTTCATGAACAACTTGAGGTACCTGCCCCCCCCCCCCTAAAAAAGAAAAGAAAAAAGAAGTCCTTTAATGATGGTGTTGGGATGCTTAAGTTGGAGTAGGGTTTCAAAGTTAATGCTGGTCCGTTTGTTGATCCCCGGTCCAAGTCCTAGTTTTCCTTGATTATTAGAAACTTCTGATAATTTTGGAAAACTATTGTTTGTTAGTGAAGTGGCACTGCTTGATATCCTGTTGTTGTCTCCATTTGGGTGCTAAATATGGATGCCTATTGAACATCTATAATCCAGTGGTGCAGTAGGATCAAAGTGCATCAAACTGGGAATGAGTTTGAGAAAGGATAATAAAAGTCATTTTATCACATACGTCAGTTCTAGTCAACTCAACTCAACTCAACCAAGTCTTAATCCCAAATTAATTGGGGTCGGCTATATGGATTCTCTTCTCCACTCTAAATGATTTTAGACTACCTCTTCTAAAAGGTTTTAAAGTCTCTAAATCATATTGTACTACCCTCTTCTAAGTTAATCTAGGTCTACCCCGTCCTTTCTTCCCTTCCTCCATCCTAATATGCTCCACTTTTGTAACTGGAGCCTCCCTAGGTCTACGCCTAACATGCCCAAACCATCTCAATCTCCCTTCTCTCAATTTGTCCTCAATTGATATCACTCCTACCTTTTCTCTAATATATTCGTTACAAATTTGAATAAGTACGACTGCATTAAAATCCAAGAAAAAAAACTGCACGAGTGAAAAAGTAAAGATAGACATTGACACCTAATGCAAGATAGTGACTGGGAGCTATGCCTATCTATAAGTAGAGAAATATCAATAGTTTCCACATGCTGAAAAAAGAAACTATTTGCTAACACTTATTGGTCAGATGTAAAAGATTCAATCAGAATTCTTAACCTACAATATAGACCTACAAGAAAAATGATATTTCTACATGCCCAAAAGACTGTATGGAATCCACCAGTCCATCGATTAATGAACAATTCATGAAAGAGCTATACAATGTAATCTAACTATATGCATTATTTGTTTATTCAGCTATACTCAACTCAAGGAAGCTTTAATCCCAAATAATTGGGGTCGGCTATATAGATTCTTTGTCTCCACTCTAAACGATTTTGGGCTATCTCTTCTGAAAGGTTTAAAACTTCAAAATCATATTGTACTATCCTCTTCCAAGTTAATCTAGATCTACCCCTTCCTTTCTTCCCCTTCTCTATCCTAATATGCTCAATTTTTCTAACTGGAGCCTCCCTAGGCCTACGCCTAACATGCTCAAACCATCTCAGTTTCCCTTCTCTCAATTTGTCCTCATTTAGTACCACTCCTACCAAGGGATTCCGGATCGGATCGGGTCCCTGAATCGGGACCCGCCGATCCCGATCCAAATCGGGATCAGATCGGTCGGAATCGGCCTGGATCGGCCAGAATCGGCCGGGATCGGCTGGAATCGGCTGAATCGGGACCTGCCGATCCCGATCCGAATCGGCCGATCCGGATCGGGATCGGCCGATTCTGCATTCCATGACTCCTACTTTTTCTCTAGTATACGTCAGTTCCTTTTTACAAAGTTAATTTGGTAAAGGCAGCTGACTAGAGTTCTAATAAGATTTTGACAGAGAGAAGAATCTCAGATGATTGGTGGAAAAGCATAGTTAGTTCCTTTCTTCAAAATAAAGGAGATCCACATAATTGTAATAATCATCGTCGTGTTAAACTTGAGTCATACAATGAAACATTGGGAGAGAGTAACCGGCAAACATCTTAGGCAACCGACTACTTGTGTCAAAAAAATCAATTTGGCTTCATGCCTAAAGTCAATTTGGTTTCATGACTAACAGATCTATTAAAGAAGTTGTTCTCTTATTGAGGCAATTGATAGGGAGACAGAGAGATGAGCAAAGATCTACATATGGTTTTCATTGGTTTAGAGAAGGCTTATGGCTGAGTACCTAGAGAGGTGATTTGATGGACTTTAGAAAGAAGTCTCGAGAGGATATATTAATATGGTTAAGGATATGTATGAGTGGGCTTTTACTTTTGGGGAGGATATCATTTTAATTGGTGATAATATATAAGGTATAGATGCTAAATTAGAACAGTAAGAGGATCTAGATGTTTAGAATTAGTTGAACTAAGACAGAATATATGAAGTGTAACTTTACTAACTTAAGGATAAATTACGAAGATTTGGTTATGATTGGTGGTCAAATTATTCTTAAGGGTTTCTTGGCATTCAATCCCACATGGAGTGAACTATGAATAATCTATGTATTTGATATATTTAGATTTTTGTCTCATATTTCAACCTTTTTATTTGTTAATCCCCTACTGTCCACTTCTGCTCCATTTTAATAGCCTAATTATAGTTAAGCATGAGTTAGTATTAACTAGGTTAGTAAATGATCTTTATATTTCCCTCCTCTCTGCTACAATCCACTTTCAACAAGCTGTGTTCTTGGACTATGAGTGACGAACTTTCCTGACTACAGCATGGACTAGGCCTTAAAGCCCTCCCCCTTTTATTTCTAAGTATTTGTTATTATAGAGCATAATTAGCCATTTTATGTATTTTCTTATTTTGACATCAATATTCATGAAATAGTTTTACTTCTCAGACAGTTGTTAACCAGAGGCAATTATTATTAGGAAATATTTGGTTTTGAAGGACCAATATGGAAGTATGCCAGATACACAGACACATTCATAATTCACTATATTTGTAGGGACTGAAATCTAAAAAAGCCCATTCTTAAAAGTAATAGCTTTTGATATTTAGTATCTTTTGTTATTTAAAAATATGTTATGCAAGAGAATGGGGAGATCTATGGGAGGATGTTGCACATAGGGTCAAGGCAGGATACCTGAAGTGAAGAAATGCATTTGGAGTTTCTTTGTGATTGGAAAATGCCTTTAAAGCTCAAAGAGAGGTTCTACAGAGCTGCTGGGAGACCTGCTATGTTATATGAGAGACATAGTGTTAGTCTTAGGTGGCCTACAAGCCAATATGACTATGTAAATCTCATTCGTTTATTAATATAATGGCATTATTCATTATGTATAATTCATTATTATCGTCTCATAATAAAGTCCGTGAATATATGTGATAGTGATTATATTATAATGATATCATACTAGTGAGACTGATCACTTAAACACACATATTCTTAATCGTTCTTAGTCGGAAGATATCCGAGAAGGACATCGGATATCTTGATAGACTAGTACAGATAACTCCCGCTCATAAGATGAAGGTGACTGATCTCATAGTCACTTGTGTGGAGACACTAAGACGAATCTATAAGTGCTCATTAAAGAATGAGTTCACTGAATTGATCCGACTGAATCGCTAGATGGTATAGTACCTCACTGTCAACCAACTTGATTCTATTGTCGCAGTTGCGTGGATGGTCTTCGGACCTGAGACACCAAGGACACCTTGTCGGTGGACTTTTGTACTTTGACCTTGGTTTATGAATTTCTAACTACGGGATTCTAAACAGCCAAGGATCGGGTACAACGGAATGTCGTCGAAGGGAATTGAGTGTCAATAAGGAATCATTCGCTCTCGGTACTCAGAGAGAGAATGCTCTAGGAATGATACGCGGAAGTCCCTGGCCAGGGCGGACGATAATATCGAGAAAAGAGTTTTCCGATATTATTCGGTAGCATCCGATCTAAGTGAGTCGACCGGATAGGGTTCGACGGTTTACCATATCATGAGTTGACTCGAGAGCATTGTACGAATGAAGGATTATATCCATGTGGTAACTGTCAGCGGAAAGGTTTCAAGAGTGGGTTACTTAACTCCGATATTTTCCAGGTTCATACGGTGTTGTTTGGCACCCAACGTGATCGAAGGTCCGATCGAATTCGATGTACGACATTAATTCGATTGATTAATTAATTAATATGAGTTATTAATTGATTAATCATGCCAGTGAAGAGTCACTGGGCTTATTGGGCCATTAACTGGACTAGTTATTGGAATATAAACTTGGGGTTTTTATGAAAAATCGTGCGGTTGATATAAAATATAACGAACGGGCTAAGTAGGTCAGCCTGCTGCTAACCCTAGTCGCCCCCTCCTCTCTTCCTCTCTCTCTCTCGTGCCCCAGACGAGTCGGGATCTCCGGATCTATTCCGCCGCTTCTCCGACTCCCGTTCGACGGGAAATCGTCAGCGCGATGCGGCGATCGTTGCGGCGAACGACGGAGGTTTCGTGGGTTGCAAAGAACGAAGAACGTGAGGATATCTACCGCGAGGAGGATCGCGTAGACTCCACTAGAGGCCGGACGCTTGCGCGGCTTGCGGTGTCACACCGACGGAACCGATCGGCCGCGGATTCTAATCCGCGCACAGTAGAATCGATAATCCGATTATCGGTTTTTGGTTTAATCGAAACGGGAAAAATAGATCGCAGATTTAATTTTATTTCCGCTGCGTTTGCGATCCGGAGAAACCGCCGAGAACCCAACAGAGAATATATTGGGCGGTGAAAAAAGAAAGCATATAGAAAGTGTGTGTGGCAGATGAGGATGTTAATATGGATACTTGGGAAGACTAGAAAAGATAAAATTCAGACTTATTAACTCCATGGTGAGGTTAAGCTTAGGAAAATTATGCTTTAGATGGGTTGGACGTGTGCCATTGTCTAAGTTCAACAGCAGTTATAATGTGCGGACAGATTCTGGTGGAGGATGGCTAATGGACTTGGGAAAGGCCTAAATAAGACGGTTCGAGACAGTAAAAAAAGGGTGCAACCTTCTTAGGTTTTGCTACAAATGTGGCTTTAGATGGATCAAAGTGGTGGAACAGGATCCATGTAGACAACCCCAAATGAATGGATAAAGCTCTGATGGTGATGTTGACGTTGTTGTTACATGCATATTAAAATAAACTAAAAACACCAAAGTTTACCTGACCTTATCTTCGGCTTTTTATTGTCTGCAGATTCAGAGAAAATTGCAGTTGCGAATTGAAGAACAGGGAAGATATTTACAGATGGTGTTCGAAAAGCAGTGCAAAATGGGAAATGAAAGGCTCAATTTCTCTTCCACTCGTTCTTTAGATGCAACAGATTCTGCCATAGGAGATCAACCATCTGAGAAAGATCCGGCTGAAGTTGAAAATATGGCTGCTGCAACGAGTATTACTCGAGAAAGTTCGCGGAAAGTGGGTACCAAACACAAGATAGAACTGTCTGATAATAACCCAGGTGCTGTGGGTAAGTCACAAATCTCCGGTTGCCAAGCGCGCCAGAGGAAGCAATATTGATGTATCATCTTCCACACCAGTGCTACAATAACCATCTCTTTCTCAGTGGTCACTGCTGATAAGGTATGTTTGTTGCTTGAAAAAAACTCGGATGAATGAAATCTATCACGGGAGGCAACAAGAAATGTATGGAGCATCTGTATTCTTGCGCGTATGAAAAAAAAAAGGTTGGAATTTCAATGTTGACTGATGGTGGCTGATGCATTCCTATAGGTTGGAATCTCAAGTTGAGTGATGGTGGTGATGCTTTTCCCTTCATATTTTACTAAAAGTCTAAATTCGGACACAGAGCATATGATCTGTTTTGTTCATAGATGTACTCGATAATGAATTATGTCAAATTGCGGTCAAAACTTTCTCGAAGAGCATGTAACACAGCAGATAGAAGCATTTCATATAGTAGGTCTCACCATACTCTACATATCCATATAATCCGATCTTTGATCAGATGATTTAAAAAAATCTAAAAAATAAAAAAATCAAATCCAATGAACGGTAAAAAGATCACTGTTGTTGGGTTCGTTTTTTTATTTTTCAATTTTTTTCAAGTTATCTGATCTAAAATTGACATGTACAAGAAGTGTCGGACTTGATGGAATCGACTTAAAAAAAAAGTTCAAATTTTTTTTTTTACCACTACTGCCCTTGTCCGATCTTACATATCAGATGACTGCTGCAGTGAGGGCGCACCTGTACTGTGCAAGTGGGACTCAATCTTTGCCACGTAGGATAAAGCTGTTGTATTTTTTAGACCGGCAATAATCATTTGAGCGGTACCTAAAGCGTTCGGCAATACTTTTGAAGTAAATTTTAATCATTTAGATTTCATTAAAATTTTCCTTGAGTGAGACTAATTTTCTTCCATTTCTTAAATATCCAAAAGTTTGGTGTTTTTAAAAAAGAAGAGAGATACGAAAAGATAAAAAATGTCTTGCTTTTTTCCTGGAAGTTAAGGAATGTAACTTGACATAGAAATTACATTAAGACTGTTTGGCGCAGCTTTTGGATTTCTATTTAGTTATTTTTTATGAAAACTATTAGATCTTGGAAGTCATTTACGTGATATTTTCTTGTGTTTTGACTTTCAATCAAAAACTACAAGTAGAGAGTTTTCAAAATTAGAGAAAAGTAAAATTGTTATGAAAGAGTTGACTTTTGTAACAAATCAAAATTAATTATAACTTTTCTCCATGAACTCATCCCATGTAAGAACTGAAAGCCAAAAATAACTTTCAAGTATAAATTATGCCAAACATGCCCTAAGATTTCAACAAACAGGAAAAATGACCTTTGTCATGATGGATAAAAGCATGCACGGACTTTTCTGGAAACTAACCTAAAAGATAAGGGTATTTAAATGAATGAGATCACAAATTTGTTCAGTCATATCAGAAACTTGGCCCCCTCTGGGATCTTAACATACCCTCGTAGCACAGATACACTACTTAAACATACAAAAAATTGGCTACGGCCAACCTGCAAACCTTGGTTTAGAACTTAGAAGCCTTTATCTAAGGCTGTGAACCTTTTTGAGACGGGCCAGCCTAAACACCAGAGTCCAGGCTCTATATAACTATCAAAGCCATTACCTGACCAAATGATGAACTTGGCAAGCCACAAAATTGAGCATAGACAATGCATAAAGAGTGTTTATCAAAATTATTTCTTTCCAGAAAAGAATGCCCGAGACAACCCATCTCAATGAGGCAACATTGCCTGCCTCAACGATAATTAACATGCACAGAGGTAACAAGTTTCTAAAGAGCAGATTATTTTCTCTCTCGCAATCACAGACCTAAACTGCGAGCCAGAGTGTCATCAGTTCACAACATCAAGAACCAACTTGCGCGACTTGAGAACAGACCACTTCAAGCGCCTGTAATAAGCAGCTTGGAGAAGGGCCAGCGACAAAACGAAAATCCATTTAAATCCCATCTGAAATTTTGGAAGTGGAGGTCAGTGGAAACATAAAATGACACTGGAAACCTAAGAGAACATAATATCAAATGAAGCTACTTCCAAAGGAGATAACATGATGAAACTGGCATAACATTATCATCTAAAAAAAGTTGGCAATTACCAGTTTCCTCTCTTCCATCTCAGGTTCGGCTGCCCATGAAAGAAAGCTAACGACATCTTTTCCCATCTACAATGTGAGCCAAAGTATCCCAAGCGTTGAAATGTTCTGTAAGTTAGTTTACAACAGAACAGTACACAACCCATTACAACAAACAAAAAGGCAACATACCTGGGACTCCGTTGCGGGGGTGCCATCCTCATACTCAACAGCACCGTCAATAAGCATCTTGGGCATAGCTATCGCACCACCAGGAAAGTAGGGATTATAGTGCAGGCCGTCACGGATCTGCATTTCCATGTAAAAGAAACAAATTTGATATCATGACAAACACTACAGCAAGATTAATCACATGCACATAAGGTTATCACCAAACAAAAAAGAAAGGAAAGGAAAGGTTACCAGATTAGCATTATCCATTAAGCATATATAGGGTGGTGCAAGGATTTAGAAACATGAAAAAGACCAATGTATCCAAATAAGTAGTCTACGGCCATCATGCAATGCAGGCAACAATAAGGCATTAGATAACCAGCATTATGAAGATACTGAAATCGGGAAAACAAAGGGAAACCAGGAGAACTTCAGATGAGATTGAATGTCCTAGGATGCTTGAAGATAGTATAGCTGCATAGAATTGGTTTGGAGATGTCAATGCTAAGAGAAACTCAACTCATTTTCTGTCTTTCATGTAGTTAATCAAGACAAATATTTTGTTTCCCTGCTCAAAAAACGAGTGCATGATGCAGGATGGGAAAGAAAAACTAAAGATCTTCCAATAGTTTTCTGAATTAGGACTTTTGGAGTGGAGAGTATCCAAGTAATTGGACAAGAGTTGAGACTACATTTAATCTGACAGCGGTCAGCTTTTAATCGATCAATGTGGAAAACATGGCTGATCTTGAAGTTAATAGAGATAAGCTGGGGATTGAAAGCATCAAACCACAAAATATGAAAAAAAAAGAAAACTTCAAAATCTTATCTATAGACTGCTAACCATACATCATGTGTCCTTCAATGTGTTTCCTACTCCAATTATAAACCAAATTAAGATCTAATTGGTCATAGGTCTTCTCCCCAGGTGCCAGCCTTTGTAATGTTGACTCAGTGGCCAGGTATTTGTAGTTCTTCCCAAGGGAGAGTGATTGAATCCAAGCTCTCTCAAGAATTTCCCCCCAAGTGGGGTATTTTTTTGCATCAACCAACAGTTCTGCCTAGGGGCGGGAAATCCAGGCCAGGGCCCCTACTGAGGAAAATCCCACGGGGCGGAACCTTTATACATGGAGACACAAGAGCCTAGGAGTTCCCAAACCAGCATCCTCCCCATGGTGGGACATCGGTTATTGGCCATAGATCTACAACCAACTATATAATCTACAATATCCAGGCCAAAAAGGAATGTAGTATTTGATTTCCGGATCTCCTGATTTGTGGTAAGCCACTTGAAGAGCATAGCAAGTGGGATTGAACCCAAATCAACACCATCACAAAACCTGAATTTTAACATCCATAAATGACTCATAATATCGTGGTTTAGTCTGCAATATGGCGCCAAAATAAATACAAAAAAGCTAAAGAAACTAATCCTTCTAACAGAAGATTCCCATTTAGGCTCCATTTGGTAACGATTCTCTCATATTCGGCGGGAATCTGAAAAGTGTAAAAAAAATTTCAAACAAAAAAAAGGTAGATGGATTCTCTAAGAATCTAGATTTTGTTTCATGTTGAGAAAGGGTCTCTTTTAGATTCATGGCGATTTTTTTCAAAAGGGGATAGGAGGGAAATCTGAGGATTCTAAAAAGTAACATCCTCTTCCTTTCCCTTTTTACCCTCCTAAAGTTCCTAAAAGAGAGTAATATGAGGATAAAAGTGTCTTTTGATGTCTCTTCAAATTTGAGTTCTCATGGTCTTTCCAAATGAGATTATATAAAAAGTAAACAATTTCTCCTAAAATTTGAATTCAAGAGATGATGACGCGGCTCTTGTTAAAAGTTGAATTCTTCCAAAATTTAGAGTCCCAAAATTGTTACCAAACGGAGCCTTAAATTCATATCACAAACTAAAGTTTCTCTGTGCGGGAATCATACCTCGCGCTGAGTCAGGTGGCAATTGCTCAAAGCAGGGAATTGATGAAGTGATCACCCTACCAGGGGTCGGTATCCAAGGTGCAAAGTATTTTGTGAACATGGGTGATGTTAAGAAAGCGTTAATGGCATTGTCTTTGGCTGGGCTAGGATTGTGAGGATCAATATGGAGGGCCTGACTGACGCAGACGTATGGCATATGGTGGGCCATGTAAATCATTGACCAATGCTTGAGGGAAAGGAAGTCAAGGCAGATGCCAAAGTCTCACAGGGTCTGAAACAGAGGCAGCTTGGTGCTTTTCAGGGTTTGAAGGGTTGTCTGGTTGATTATCTTTAGCATTGTATGTTGGCATGGGTGATTTTTGATAATGATAACAACTCTTTCGAGACCTCCGAGAGTCTCACGACCAACAAATGACGTCAAACGGAGAATCCAAGTTAATTGACGTGAATGGTAAATGTCTATCCACAGCTTCTTGTTGCAAACACTCCACTGTTTCTTAGTTTTATTGTTGTAACATTCCACCATTTATGGGATGTTATCCTGTGTACTTGTACAGAACATTTTCTTATAAATTGGAATACAAACCAGGATGATGAGGTCGATCTCTCCTTCTGTTCCTTTTCTCTACCACTTTCATGGTATCAGAGCGTTCAGCTTAGCTGCACCTGATCCCTGGGTCCTCCGGCATTTTCTAACCTTTCCAAATCCCTCTTCTTCTCATGGCGGATGTTGTCTCCACACAGTCCGATGGCAATGACAGCTACAACACCTCAAGCACCAGCTCTGGCCATGGCAGCATGACTCCACCGGCTGTGGTAATCTCCAACATCACCAACTTGGTCCCCATTAAACTTGAAGGCACCAATTATTAAGTCTGGAAGGCCCTTTTCGAGCGCATACTTTGTGGCCATCATCTCATGAATCATGTTAGTGGCTCTGTCCTTGTTCCATCCCCAAACTTTCCTGAGTACTTTTGAGTGGTTTGAGAAGGATCAAATGATCATCTCTTGGTTCAGTGCCGCATTCTCTGTCAGCCCTTCCCTACACCATCAACTCCACCACTGCCAAAGACGCCTGGGATACTCTTACGTGGTGCTTCAGTGCCACCTCTCCAGCCCACATCATGAACCATTTAGTTGTTTGGTGCTCCACGAACAGGTTCTGCTTGGTCCTAATCCCATTTCTTGGGAGCAAATGGGCAACCTATCATTTTCTGGGTCTTCTACGGAAGCAGAGGATAATTGTCCTGCTCACACAGTGGCAGAGGTCTACTGGCTATGTAATCTCCCCCCATGAACTTGGTGTGCGTGTCACCACTCCACTCACCATCCGGTACAATAATGTCTCTGCAATTGCCCTCAGTCACAATCCAGTCTTCCATGCACATACAGAACACATTGTGGTTGAATACCACTTTGTCCGGGAGCTCGTTGCCAAAAAGATGCTGGATATTCAGTACGCCTCCTCAGTTGATCAAGTGGCTGACATATTTACCAAAGGTCTTCATCCCAGTCGTGTTCAATTTCTCCAAGCCAAACTGAGCCTTTGGCAGTTCAGTTTGAGGGCGGGTGATAATGATAACAACTCTTCTGAGTCCTCCAAGGCTCTCACCACCAACAGAGCATGTCAAACGGATAGTCCAAGTTAATTGACGCCAACTGCAAATATCTATCCACAATTTCTTGTTGCAACTACTACCCTGTATCTTAGTCTTATTGTTGTAACAATTCCATCATTCATGGGATATTATCCCGTGAACTTGTAAAAGAAGTGAAGAACCTTCTTATATATTGGAATACAAACCAGGATGAAGAGGTTGATCTCTCCTGTTCCTTTTTCTACCACTTACAGTTTCAGGATTGGGGGTTGCAACTTGGAAGGGTATATGTTAGTTTTGTTTTGGCAGTGGGTTTAAATTTGGATGTATTAGCAGTGGAATTTTAGTAACAGGTTTGTATCCACCTGGAGTTGACATTCTTTTTGGGGGTTTCTGGGTTCATTTTACCCTGTAACTCCTTTACCTTTTATCAATTGTGGCATTATCCACTTTCATAGAATTTCTGCCTCAGATGATGCATTTACACATGGCTAGCCTATCTATGAAAAAAGGCACATGCATCAATCAGATACAACAATCATCCAGGTCTCTGCAGCTCTACAAGTTGCTTCTGTGGGGCAAGGTATTCTAGCTCAATGTTGACGAAATTAGCATGTCAAAATAACTGGATGTTATGCTTATGGACTCCAGAGAATAGTAAAAGAAATCATGGAATATCTTTCAACAATGTTCAAAACAAGTAAATAAGTCACTCACTCTAGGCCTAAACCAATTTTGCTAATCTTTCTTGATTTCAGTGTCTGACCATTTTTTTGGGCTAATCTCTCCAAATTCCATCTAAAGAAGTCCTGGATAAAACACAAGGCAGCATAGATTTAGCAGGTGCCATGTAAGTCTGTGGCCAATCATGCCAGGCATGGTTAAGGATAGGGTTAACAGGACAGGGAAATAGGCCCTACATGGATTAAAGTCGGGCTCAGGCCAAATGGGCCAGGCTAGGGCAGTTTTGAAGCCTGAACAAAGATGGTAGACTCAGTGGCTTGGGTTTAAGCTATCAGGTCCTGGCGTTCCCTCACTATGGGCTAAAGAAAGAAAACATATGTGGATCCCAGGCATGGTACACAGAATCGGTTGATTCCAGTCCGGATCAGCCGATTTGGAATTTCGGATCAGAATTGATGGGTGCCGATCCGATTTCATGGGGGAAATCCTATCATCTAAAGAAAATAAAATAATAAAGGCCCGAATCATCTTGGAATCGGGCATAATCGGCCTAGATTGGCCATGAATTGGGCCGATCCAGCTCAGATGGTCCGATACAAGTTCAATCTGGCCGATACGAACTCAAAACCCAGCTTGCACAGAATGATTTATTTTTTTTGAAGTGGATGGTACCACAAAATATATATTAAAAAAGAAGGGATGTACAGCTTGCACAGAATGATGACAGTGAAAATATCCTCAATTGGACGGCTATGATTAACGCGCAGTTCAAGATTAAATCAGCATACAGATGTCTTATGGATGAACTCTCCCCAGCTTCATCCCACTCCTTCCCTATCTGGAAACTTATTTGGAGCCCCAGGATTAATAAACTCATCCCTCCGAGAATTTCTGTGTTTACTTGGAAGGGCATCGGGTGGGCATGCCCAACCAATGGCAGATTGGCCAGAGTTCTGAAATGGGTTGATCCTACCTGCACAGCTTGCCACCTACACTGTGAACCTGTGAAGCAATGTTGTCAGGGCGGCTAAGGCGACCAAGGCAGTGTCCTATAACCTTACTGCTTAGGCGACAAGGTGAGGTGCCTCGGCGAAGCCTAGTTTATATAACCTAGTACGTTTCAAGAGGACAACTATCTATATTTTTTACCATATTAAATTTTATTTTTATCTATATACAAGTGAAGCAAACTAGCAATGGCATTCACAACATTCAACATATCCCTATAATCTAGAAGGAAAAATATAATAAACAGCAAATGTTAAGAAATATTAGCAAATGAATATGAAAAAAACCAGTGAGAATTCAGGAATACCTGTCATTCAAGATGAAAGATATGAAATTTACTAGTTAAATAATCATGACATGTAAAGAAAATATAAGATATATCCAAGATTCCATTCTTTCCCATGACCGTGAGAGAGAGAGAAAACATGTTAGGTAGGCTGTTTCCAAAGCAAGGCGGGCTAGGTAGACCTTAGTTAGGCTGGGCACCCTTAGGTGGCCTAGGCGAGCACCTTAATGGGCTGCTCACCTAGGCGCCAGGTTGCCTTGGGCGACATGGAACCCTTGTTACCTTGGCGACACCTTGAAATTAATGCTGTGAAGCACATTCCTTTTCACTGTCACATTGCTCGAGCAGTCTGACTGGCCTCCCCTTTCAGCTATAGATCTTATTCAGTTCAGCTATCTTTGGAAGATACTACAGATCTGGTTTGATCATATTAGCAGTTATCGATAGAAGAACTCCACCATTTGGCACTCAGGATCATGGTTGTCGTACTAGATCGTGCCGACTCCTATAAGTCGACTCGTATCTGGGCGAGTTCGATCCACTGGCACGCACTAAGTCAGACTGGCTCATGCCGACTCATACATAATGGGTTGTTTTTAAACCGAGTTTTTTCCCATTTGATAAATAAATTTACACTTTTATATCAAATAATATGGTACATTTCTCAAAATGTGGCTTAAACTCATTACTTTTAACAAACTCATTGGCTCGACTCATGTGACTCGTGCGAGTCAGACCAAGTTAGATTAGTATCATACTGTATATGGGAAGATATGATCCAATACAGATCAGTGATACGGCGAACCTTGCTCGGGACTTTCATTCTGTGGCATTTACGGAAGGCTAGATGTTTACTAGTTCTGTAAGGCATCCCTTCCAATCTCATGTTTATTCTCAACAGGAAGATCAGATTCACATATTCTCAACACAGCTACTAAGCCCCACTTTTTTTGCAGAATAAGTTATTACGTGGGGCCCACTGACGGAATGGCTTATACTAGAATAAGGGGTGTTTCGGTTTGATAGTTTTGTGGGGCCCGCTGACGGAACAAGAAGAATAAGTAATTCTTGGGTCTAAGGTGAGATGGCTTATTCTCCTTATTCTCCGAATACGCTATTCTATACCGGTATAAGTCATTCCGCTTGTCAAAGCAAAATTAAGTTTATTCTCCTCTTATTCGCCCTTATTCTTCTCTTATTCTCCAATCAAAGTGACGCTAAGGATTTGCACTCTTGGAACCATTAACAGGAAGATCAGATTCATATCTCCCCACCACAGCCTTCTCATGGCAAACCCCCACCAATTAACACTTTCAAGATTTGTGTGGATGGGGCTTTAAATGATGCACACGGTGGTATTAGCTTAGTTCTCAGATGTGAGCAGGGTATTTCCCATTTCTTGTCATATGGTCATAGGCACCCACTCTCTGCCAGAAGTTTGCGAGGCTTATGCTCTTCTCAAAGGGATGCAACTGGCTGCCCCCATGCAAGGCCCTGTCATCCTGGAAGGCGATGCTCTCAAGATTGTGCAAGCCATTCCAGGCTCCTCTGCAGTGACCTGGAAATGCACTTCTATAATTATAGACAGTTGCTCCATTTTGTCCCAGCATTCCTCCATTTCACTTCGTCATGTTACCGCTCTTCTAACCATGTAGCTCATGAATTGGCTAAGTATGCTCTGCAAACCAAATGCAACATGGCTCAACCATGATGGTCCCCTTTGTATTCAGCAGTCCCTTCGCAGGGACATCAATGACCCTTAAGAAATGCCATCCTTTGTCTTCCCTCCCCTCCCCCCCAAAAAAAAAGAAAGGGAAAAAAAAACTCAAAACCCCTGCCCAAATCTTGAACTTTTATCATTTATCCATCAAATAATGTAGTATGCACTGGAATTCTCATATTGAAGGGATCAATTGACGTTATTCTATTATATGTTGCTGTGCCATTAAAAATTTGATCATTTGTTTAAGTTACATGTTTTCTCCTAGATCCCCAATTACCCACAACCAACCCAAATCAATGTAATTCCATTAGATTTGATTGTTAACATGTCATTTTAACTTTTGTTTTAGTTTCTTTCCGATTTTTATGATTTTTTCCTGATTTTCTTGATTTGTTTTCATTTTTTCAGAATTTTTTCAATTAAAAATTTCATACCCATCCAAGGATTGGCCTTTTCCCCTTGGAGCGGCCTATTCTACCAATCCAATCCTAATCCAGATCGGATCAAGACTGGGCAATTCCCGGTCCGATCCAATTCTATCTTCCTTCATCCCAGGTATAGCACTGACAAGTTGATACATCCTTGCCATGCCTAATGATTCTGACAACCTTCATGCACTTCTCATCATCACTTAAAAAACACTCTTCACCTCACCTGTTATAGTGCTTATCCTAAAAAAGCCTCCACCTCATTTCTTATGGGTCAACCCTTTTCTTTTAACAACTTTCATCTCCTCATGGCATCATGGGCTTTGTCGGTGATCAGACACAACTACTCTTTTCACAAGGTGCCTGGTCCCAAAGAGGAGAAAATTCCATATTGTAGGTCATGGAAGGAAGGATCGGCATGGATCGAATCAGAATGGTTGATCTGAACAGTTATTTGCCAGTTTGATCTGACCTTGATACTCGGTCTGGCCAGATTGGTCAGGATCGGCCAATCCGGGCCAGGATCAACCCCCGGTTCGGCCGACTCGGTTGATCCAAACTGCCCAGTCCAGCAAAATTTTATAGGCCCAGTTAGGCCAGTGCCTACTCAAGAACTTTTAGGTTTTTAGGATACTCAGAGATGTGTACGGCCTGCAGGATCTGCACTGGCCTTGGATAAAACACAAGTCGTCCAATATTTCTTGTTTCTGCGCTTTCTACTTTTGCTTCTTTTGCCATATTCGTTTAAACCACTAATTTAGGCTTCGACCGCCCGTGTAGACTGCATGGCGATTGAGTTGCATAACTCAACCCACTTCCAATCCGCAAAATTTGATTCAATCTGCATGCTTACGGATAGAATAACATCTGGGTTAAAGGAGAATGCACTGGCACTTCTGGTGGACTCGACTATGGATTAACTCATCATTACTGATCCTTGCGCGCCGTCCGTGGGCAACGTAAGATGAGACAGCTGCAGCAGCAACAAAATTGATTTTACTTTTTATTTTTATTTTATTTTTTTAGGTCAGCCTTACCACGACTGACATTTCTTATATGGGCCAATCTCAGATCGGACAATCCAAAAAAAAATGAAAAATAAAAAATGGAGTCTAATGAACAGTGTCTTCATTGGGCTCGATTTTTATTTCTCAAGATTGTCCGATTGGAGATCAGATTATATGGACATGTAGAATATTGTGGAACCCACCATAAAAGAATTTCAAAAATAAAAAATAAAAAATAAAAAATAATTGGCCACACCCTGTGCGGTGCAACATGTCTTACTCTTACGAATTAGATGGGATCTCTAAAGTTTGAATTTTGTATTTTAAAAATAATTATGTTTAAGTTATTTAATATTATTTTAGTATTATATAGCTAACTTTAATATTACTTTAAAGTTACTGACTGATTTTAATTGCGGACAAGTAGATGTGATAACTATTAATCTTTTTTTTCTTTGAATTGTCCCCAAACATTATAAGCACCTTTTTAATTTTTTGACTTTTTTCACATTTTTTTGAATTCTTTTCATGCACTGTTTGAACAAAAAGGGGAGTCAGGCCAGGCCAGCCTGGAATCGATCTGAATCAGATTGGTCTGGGCCAGACCAATCCATGCTCAATTCCCGGCCCTTCCTTCCTTGCTGTACATTGCCTTCGGCAAGAGTGGGATCCATGGATCTCTTGGCCAGAGGGATTGACAGAGAGATGGTAGGAGGCGGCGCATGGACTATGTAAGTTTAGGAAATAGAAGATCATTTATGAGATGCTCGACTCAATGTTTGGCTGAAAGGATTTTGAGGAATAGGTAGGTGGCACTGCATTTATGAGATTTCAAGGTTAAAAGATGGGGCCAGAGGGTGCAAAGGTGCTGAGGGAACCCACAATGCTTTAGGTTTGAGATTTGTGGGCTCCCCCTCCATGGGTGAAGGGAATTGTGATGAGAAAGGCAGAGGATGCAGGACGACGTGAGATTAGGGTGGATGAATTTGGGGTGAGCCTTTCTCCAAAAAAAAAAAAAAGGAGTGAGCAATGCTAGTTGCCGAGGGCTAAAAAATGGGTGGTGGTGGGCAAAATCCAACCGCCTATGAAGATCATGCTGAGGCATTAGAGTTTTTCCTATGAAATCTGGATCAGGGATACTTGACGTTGGAAGGGAAAGAAACACTTGTCCTAGGCAAAAACTGGCTAAAAGAAGGGGAAAGAAGGTTTTCCAGTAAAACTTGTGAGGATCATGCATACACGGAAGGTTTTCCAATAAAATTTGTGAGGATAATGCAAACAATGTGGAACTAATGATTTACAATTTTGCCCAACTAATTAATAAGCACAGCATCCAACATGAATAACATTGTCATGCGAATCTTGGGTCCTCATCTATGCACACATAACAAAAGTTTTATAAAAACAGGAGTTGCATAACATGCATCAAGCAAAAGGCAAGCATGACAAGCGAAATTTAGACATGTAAATGTAACAAAGTTTTATAAAAACAGCAGTTGCACAACATGCGTCAAGCAAAAGGCAAGCATGACAAGTGAAATTTAGACATGTAAATGCAACAAAAGTTCATAAAAACAGGAGTTGCATAGCATGCGTCAAACAAAAGGCAAGCATGCATGACAAGCGAAATTTAGACATAAATCAGTAAATGTGCATAAGATAACCAGCCAGCTCTGCCAGGGAGTTGGACAATGAGGCACAGCATAAAGATAAAATATACCATGTTTTTCAAAGCACTCATAAGATTATGAGTCACTTCCACATCTTTTTTTGTGGATGAGGGTGGATGTATATACGAATATGATAAATTTGCTGACATCAACAGTAACATGAAGCTGTCGATGGCTTTGCAATTAGGCGTGCAAGCGAACCAATACACTCAACAAGTGGCTCAAGCTCAAATCATTTGTTAGTCAAACTTGACTCGTTTGTTAAGTAAACGAGCCGAGTTTGAACAAGATTTTAAACTCGATTTATAAACGGGCCAAATCCGAATGTTAATGTGCTTGGTTCATTTAAGCTCGTGAACAGCCTGATTAGTAATTTAAAAATAATAAATTCATTTTTAAATTGTAAAAGATCTACTTTAATAAAAAATCTAAAAATTTCTTGGAACATTTCAAACCTAACCAGCTGGGTGCATCCGTGATGGCTAGTCAGTTTCCATGTGGGAAGCTGACTCCTACATCGGAAGCTTCAAAGAAGTAGAGCCCAGCGTCTTCTTTAAAGCTTTCCCTCCTCTGCCTCACAATGCTCAAGGGATAAGCATTTAAAATTTGAACTCCTGTCCTGCTGATCTGGCTGGCGGCAGCTATGTGGCTGGCAGCTTTGCTTCAATTGTGGGCTTTGGGCCTTTGGCTATGTGAGCAGTTCATCCAAATGGAAGCCCACATAAAAAAATAAACTTTTAAAGTTTAATTTTGGGTCTTTGTCTTTTAGACAATTGAGTTTGGGTTCGTGAATTTGGCTCGAACTTGGCTCAAGCTCATCGAGTATTTAGACGAACTGAGTTCAAATGGCCATCTCAGATACTTGAACAAGTTCGAGCTGAGTTTGAGCTTAAGTTAAAATAGTTGAGCTGAGTCTGAGAAGGTGAAGGTTGGCTCGAGTCGACTCGTTTACACCCTATCTGCAATGCCACAGGCTATATTACATCCAAGTAGAAATATACCAACAACCATCATTGAAGTAGATATTATGAGAAATAAAACAGAAAAAAAAAATACATAGCATCTATGGCCAAAATGTTCTAAACAAGATTATCAGGAGCATTAGAACATGTGGAATCATTAGATGCATACAATTGCTGCACACATACAATGAATGAGAAGATAAAGTATGCAAGGAAAAGTGGCATGAACAGATATATACAAACTAGTTACAGGTAAAATAGGCAAGACTTATATATGCTGGAGGACTAGTCCAAACCAAAATAAGATACGCAAAGTGCATACAGGTGAAACAAATGCTCAGAATTTCTGGTTAATTCTCTTCATGTCCTTTCTTCCCTCCAAAACAAGGTAGTAAAATTTTCATTCTTTATCCATAGAAGAGAACTTACTGAAACACCAGCAGGAGGGTCACGGTATCCAGTGAGAAGTGCAAACACATAGTTCTGGCCATTATGACGCGCCTGGGAAAAAGACAGTTTAGTGAGCTGAAGATCACTACTAAGGAGATCATGGTCCAAAACTAGTAAGTCACCTTAGTAATAAGGCTGAGATCTGGGGGATATGCCCCTCCATTAGCAAACCTAGCTGCCTGTTCATTTGCATACGGCTGAGGGAAACGATCACTTAATTTACCAGGACGAGTAAACATTTCACCTTCATCATTTGGCCCATCAACCACCTCAATCTCAGCAGCCATAGCCTTCACTTCCTCTTCCGTGTATGCAACACCCACAAGATCACGATATGAAATCAGAGACATTGAGTGGCAAGAAGCACAAACTTGTTGATAAACTTGGTGACCACGACGGATCCTGCTCATATAGCACCATATTTAATATAGGTCTCCTTATGGCTATAAAATAAAACCATAAGCTATGGGAGATAAACATATAAGGCAATATTCTTGATCTTTATTCAGGCCAATGTGGAATGGGCACCTAAAAAACACAAATGAAATAAATATTTCATGCCCACTGTTACACATGGATCTTAGGGATAGATTGGTATTAGCCATAGACAAGATCTGATAAGATGAAGTTGTTTTTGCATCAATTGGAAAAAAAAAAAACAGCAGTACATAATGACACACTAAAGGGACTCACGATGCATGGTCGTAGGAACTGAGGATGCCTTCGTGAGGCCATGGATAGCTCGGGCATGCTAACCCATGTTCAGCTTCATCAGCAGATGTGATTGTTGCAAAGCTTAATATGCCAGAAACACCAGCACCCAAGAGTGCTAATGCTCTAAGAGATTTCACACCCGCTTCATCCTGTTTGAGTGACAGCAGTGGTGGAACCTACATACAGAGCAAGGTGTCACATCACAAAACAACCACAGAAATGAAATAACGACAGAAATTGTCTAGAAGATGCTTGTGCAATGACAAAATGAAACAAGATTTGTGTTACTGGTTACTTAAACTAGACTCCTTGGTCTGCTGATCAACATCAACCTATATAATTCATTTACGTAAGGTGAATATAAGGTCCCACAGAGGATTTAGTGACCTCCACACATCACAGTTTTCCACACTCGTCAGGGAAGGCTGGTTGCTGACTAAGAAAGCTCTCACAGCCCCTCAGCAACACCGATCTGATGGTGCAAACACTATTTACACAAGAAATTAGAACACAGCCAATTTTGACAGAAAATAGCACAAGTCACTGCTTTTAGGATTTGACATCTCACCTGAGTTTATGAAGCCAACTGGTTGCATTATTAGTAAAGCATGACCAGTGAAAGTATCAGTTAAAATGAAAAAAATATCCTATCCACTTTCAGAAAAGGGAAAAATATCCAAAGGATAACAGGATTCCAGAATACAAGCCAAAATGCAACTCACTGAAAGTCACGGTGAAGATAATAGGACAAATTTCTTTAACCAAATTTAACCACGCAGGAAGCAAGAAAACGAGCTCCTTTTTCTTCACATTGGTAATGTCAGTAGTGATAAATTATAATGCACATGATCATGGTAAATCGGTCAACTTTTTCCAATACCTCCTTTTACTCTTCCCCAGTTTAGTGTGTTTATTCGAGAGGATCAGAGAGGTTTGGTGGCACGTGTACACTAGAATAACAATATCAATGAATACCAAGCCCATAGACCCAGAAAAATAGAACAAAAGGCAAATAAAAGGTACTTGAGGATAAGCTCAAATGTATGCATCGTTTTAACTGTTATCATTTCCGTTTGTGTTCTCCAGAATCTAATAGAGAAGTAGTGTCCTTTCTGTTGGGATTTCACGGGTTTCTCCGGATCACTCACGCAGCGGAAAATAGAATATTAAATAGCGATCCGTTTTCCCGTTTCGAAAAACTAAAAACTACGATTATCGGATAATCGATTCTCACCGTGTGCGGATTCGAATCCGCAACCGATCGGTTCCGTCGGTGCGACACCGCAAGCCGCGCAAGTGCCCGACCTCTAGCGAAGTCCACGCGATCCTCCTCGCGACGGATATCCTCGCGTTCATCGTTCTTCGCAGCCCACGAAACCTCCGCCGGTCGCCGCAACGATTGCCGCAGCGCACGGACGATTTCCCGTTGAACGGGATTCGGAGACGCGGCGGAGCAGATCTGGATCTGTCTGGACGCCAGAGAGAGAGAGAAACTGAGGAGGGGCGGCTAGGGTTAGCAGCAGCTTGGCCTGCTCAGCCCGTTCGCTATGTTTTATACTAACCGCGCGATTTTTCATAAAAACCCCCGGTTTATATAAAATTTACTTATTTATCCATCGCCTTGAGAATCATGTGCGTGTGACCCTCTAAGTCCAAGTACCAGTCCAGTTAATGGCCCAACAAGCCCAGTGACTCCTCACTAGCTTTATTAATCAATTAATAACCCTTTATTAATTAATTAATCAATCGAATTGATGTCGCACATCGAATTTGACCGGGCCTCCGATCACATTGGGTGCCAAGCAACACCGCGTGAACCCGGAATGTATTTGGGGTTAAGTAACCCACTCTTGGAACTTTTCCGCCGACAGTTGCCGCGTGGATATAATCCTTCATTCGTACAATGCTCTCGAGTCAACTCAGGGTATGGCGAGATGTCAAACCCTAACCGGTCGACTCACTTGGATTGGATGCCGCTGATGAATATCGGAAAACTCATTTCCCGATATTATCGTCCGCCCTGCCCAGGGACTTTCGCGCATCCTTCCTAGAGCATTCTCTCTCTAAGTACCGAGAGCGAATGATTCCTTATTGACACACAATTCCCTTCGATGGTATTCCGCTGTACCCAATCCTTGGCGTATTAGAATCCCGTGGCTAGAGATTCGTAAACCAAGATCAAAGCACAGAAGTCCACCGACAAGGTGTCCCTGGTGTCTCAGGTCCGAGGACCATCTACGCAACTGCGACAATAGAATCAAGCTGGTTGACAGTGAGGTATAATACCATCCAGCGATTCAGTCGGATCAGTTCAGTGAACTCATTCTCTAATGAGCACCTACAGATTCGCCTTAGTGTCTCCACACAAGTGACTTATTAGATCAGTCACCCTCATCATATGAGCATGAGTAATCTGTACTAGTCTAACCGGATATCCGATGTCCTTCTCGGATATCCTTCGACTAGGAACGATTAAGAATATGTGTGTTTAAGTGATCAATCTCATTAGTATGATCTCATCATAATCTGATCACTATAACACATTCACGGACTTCATTATGAAACGAGAATTAATGCGATTTACACATAATGAATATTATGTCATTTAATTAATAAATGAACGAGATTTACATAGTCAGATTGACTTGTAAGCCACCTAAAACTAACACTTTCTATAGTATAAGCAAATGTTTCCAGAAACTGATGGATTTCTCTCTTCCTAATAACTCCAATTAGATCCTACGAATATAAGTTTCAAGCTCCTTCAGCTGAAACTAAAACATTAGATCTGCAAGACATAAGCAAATTTATCATATTGACCTAGGAGTATGAAATTTTATCTTCAATGTCAAAGGCAAATGTAACATTTTTTCCCCAAAAATTACTAGCAACAATTTTCTGGTTAGTGTACCACAGATCATAGTTAATAAGATGGGAAATGAAAATGGGAAGCAAGCGTCAAGCAAAAGAAATAAACACTTTTTTTAGTAACATTTTAATTTACAAATAAGGTGAGACAAGAAATGAGTGCGAGAGAGGGGAAACAAAGTTTGATATACTTCAAAGTGTAAATGATCTTTCTGGTAACTAAAGCAAGGCACATGCATACTTGGTCAACATGAAAATTGTAAGCTTACAAAGCAACAAGGCACAAACTCACACTTGGAAAAATAACATAAAAGGACAAAACGATCACGGTAAGAGAATGTTTTTATCATCCTGGTGATTATTTCATGTTTTGTCGACTTCGAATCCTTCATGTTAGCGCATGTAACTCTTTCCTGATTAAGTTTCATCCACAGACATGGCAATCAATCAGGTTGTTATCTATTATGAACTCCTCACATCCTATGTATGGTAGTCTCCTGAGGAATTCAAAAAGAGATCCACCTAACTTGCACGAATTTGGACTGAGCCAGGAGGAGCTAGCAATGAATTAGATTTTGAAAGAGTTTCCAGACCGGGTTGCTAATAAGAAGGCAAACCTTGGATTGCTACTATGATTGGCAGCAGCACCATTATAGTTAGCTAATAAGGACAATTTGTCTCCTTAAACATGCAAACTCCATCCCTACTTCAAATGCTAATCTAATATATGAGAAATGGACTATCTTCAACCCCATGAATGTAATAGCGATAGCATTAGGATACCTGTACATCTTGCAGACCTGCGCTACCACTTTTTGTTCAACTTGATTTACCTAACGACCTTGGATATAGATCTATTGGATGTCTCTCTTCCTCATAGTTCTTAGTATTTACCACAAATTGTGGTCAAGGTCACGTCTTTCTACCCGTACACCTCATGGACTTGTGGTTCCACCTTTTTTTTTTATTATTTGATTTACCTAAACATTGTGGATAAAGTTTTAATGATCGCTTTCTCCCTCATACTTCTTAAATATTCCCCAAACCTTGTGGTCCAGGTCGGGCCTTCCTTTCAACTCCCCCTCCCAGGACACGAGTCTCCTCCACATCTCGAGCAAATCGGCATTTCACTAGCAGTGGTCGCAACTTTCATACTCCCTTTTGCACCCTTCCCTTCACGATCCATTGCATCTCCATGTACATCCACATTTCATATGTTTTAAAATCCTGTCTTTTCCCTTCCCCAAGAGGGAGGAGGGAAGAAAACTAGCACTCCATCCACAATTTATATTCTTCATTTTGGGCTTTCATTATCAGGTCCATTCAGCAACTAGTAGTATCTGATTTAAGCTGTGAACTTCCCCTCCCACTTCACACTGCATCAACCTGTCCTCCCTCTAGTTTTTACACCCTTGATCCCATCTACTAGTGTAAGTAGGTTCTCAGTTGTGCGTAACTTTTTCCTCCTAAAGTTTTAAAAACTGGAGCCAATATATGATTGTCCCCATAATTGCATCACATCTCCAAGACTCACTTCCATATATGTGGTCGCTTTAATCAACCCAAGGAATTTATCCTTTAATACCTTTCTCCCAAGTCACAACACATAAGTCAAACCAAAGATGGTCAACACACAAGGACCTACTTCTAGCCCATCTCATCTTTCTAATTCCTCTACCACATTAATTTAGCTGACCAGGTCTGGAAATATCCACCGCCTTTGTTAATCATGAAGTGTCATCTTTTCTATGAACCTGTATTAGTTGGATTCCACTAGTTGTCTACATGTCCCACTGAATCTGTCCCTTTTTCCCTTTAGAGTTCCAATTGCCCATGTTCAAGGAGAACTTGGTGATTAAAATACCTGGTCTTGTTCCTAGCCTCTCCAGCCTACAACACATGTCAAGTTCTTCATATGCCAGCCTCTGGTCCTATCCAAAAATTGGCAGTAATGGGACCAATTATTTTATCACATGTACTTGTACTCCCTAAGGACACATCATGTAGACGTGAGAACCACACACCATGGAGCTGACTACAGTCAGCCATCCCCTAAAGCGAGACTCACTTTCGACCAGTATCACCTGGGTTCCTTATTTCTCTTTTCTATTGATAATTCATGGCGAATTCCCCACAAAGGAACAAATTTTACGGGTCATAACTTGCAAAATTCCAACATCTCGTATCTTGACACAAACTTTAAAACTGATACTTGTCGTTGCCAGTAGAACAGTACAAACAATCATATGCTCAAAATCAAGCCCAAGCTATCAAACTAATGCATAAGAAGTTTTGACACCAATTGCAACCACTTGGAAGCACAATACAGCCCTAAGAAGTTGCAAAGTTCGGATCCATTCACTGTCTAAGTTGTAGAGGACAAACTCATTTGGCTACACCTGAGCTGAAAATCAGGAGCTCTCCAAGTCCTACAAATAATCCCATTAGAAAAATGAACCGTTCAAAGACGTCAACCTAAAGTTGATCGCACCTTTGTTCAAACATCTAAATCAGCCGAACCCGTAAGCCCCCCTTGTTCAAACGCATCCATTACCAACCTAGGGTTTTAATCGGACACACAGAAATGCAGGCACGTCGCCTGAACAAACAAATCGAAATGAGAAGCGGAGGATCCAGCGAGAGGGAGCAAGAGACAAACAGAAATGCTTACGGATGAATTGGATTGGAGCTTCTTCCTGAGGAGCTGGTAAAAGGCCCGCGCTGCAGCCATTGGAACGCGATCCTTCCTCCACCAAGAGGGGAAAAAAAGAGAAAAAATCCTCTGCAGAAATTTGTACAAAATATACGTCAAATCGGAAGATCTGGAGAAGATTTTATGAACGAAGCGGGCAGATTTAATCATAATTTTCCGACCTCCAACGAGGAAATTTGGATCTCCGGCGGCCGAATTGGAGGAATGCGAGCACGCTTTCGCAAAAATGGGTACAAGGGGGCGGCGCGGGGGTGGAGTTGAGGGCAGTTTCGTCTATTGACCTGTGGTTTGGGGGTGTCTAGAGGAGCGGGTGCGTTTGATGCGAATCATACGACGAAGAAGAAGCCATAAATGTTCTTCTTTTTTTTTTTTTGGTCGTTATAAATGTTCTTCTTCAACTTAAACAAATGAACTCGACATAATTAAAATTTAAGTTTTTATTTCGGTCCCTACAAGCATTCAATCTTTTTAGTTATTCCTTACAATCTTATATTGCTTATTAGTGCTTATAATTATTTAAAATGTTCCTTAGAGGCCCCTCAATCCTCTTGAGGGACCTTTTAAAGATGATTTGAAGATTATAGGGGGTTTTAAGGAAATATGAGATTGTAGGTACTAATCAGGAATATTGAACGATTATAGGGACCAAAAAATAAGAAAACTTTTGGATTCAATTAATAAATGAGTCGATTTGAAAGGTAAGTATGTATTCATAAATTGATGATTAAAATTTGATTATATTTTTAATGATATAATCATATTTTAGTCATTAGTTCAAATAAAAATTAATTACATTGTTATAGGAACAATGTAATTAATTTATAGGAACAAGACTCTTTACCCTTTTGCATGGGAACTGGTGACACCTTGTTGCGTGACCCATGTTTCTTGTGTGGCACCACGTTGTTAATGACTACAAGGTTAATTCCCCTCAATGGGCGTATTGAAGTGATCTCAATCCTTTCCTTACATAATAAGTTGGAAATTTTGTCAGATGATGGTATGCCATCGATTGCTCTATATGGGAGATGCTGCAGATGGAAGAGCTATGATCATCCTTGAAGAGACAAGGAATAGGTGAGTGGCCTTAGGGGTGATCTTCAGAAAATATCATCTGAAATAAAATCAGACCCCAAAAGAATTATCCAAGAAACACTCTCTTTCTCTCGAAAGAATAATATTTTCTTACCTTAAACTTGGAGCTGCATTCAAAGAGACTCATGCATGACCTCAAGATTTTATTTATATCTATTTTTCTTCCTATTACTACCCAAATCAAGTTCCTTTCATTGTAGAGTTAGACTCTAACAGACAGAGTCATAATCAATAAGTGAATTCGTTTGCAACTAATAACCCATATTTTCACACATAGTGGATTTCTTTGACTAACCCCCCCCCGGGTTGAATTAGCTAAAAGTCCTTTAGACAAACTTATAATCTTTTATATCCTATTTCCAATTATATTCATTATGTGAATTTTAAAATTTTATGCGAGAAATTATCACATCTCTAATATGCTACTACATACAATTTTCAAAATCCAAAATTTGACTAAATGTTGAAAACCAATTAGTTTTCTAATTGGGTCGCTAATGATCCTATTGGGTCTTACTGGACTTGACTAATGACTTATACATTCTAAATCTATTATTATATTATTAAACAAATATTAAACATGTTTAAATCACTTTAACCCATTAATTGACTTAACTAAACTTATTTAAATTTAATTTAACTTAATTAACTTTAGCCCATTAACAAATTAATGGGTTTCAGATCTAAGGTATAACATGATTAAACTTATACTATATCACCTTAGGATGTCAAACGTCTCCAAAAGGTCATCAAAGTAATTGGAGGTGCACTTAGACTTCACCAGCATGTCGTCGACGTAGACGTCCATGTTGTTGGTAAGTCGCTTCGGCATTCTTCAGCCCGAACAACATTTGGGTACAACAATGGAAACCCATGTCTGTGGCAAAAATGGTATGTTCTTCATCTGTCGGGTTCATTCTTATTTGATGGTATCCCAAGAAAGCATCAAAGAAATTTAACTGTTCATGTCTGGTTGTTGCGTCGATTAGCTAGTCGACGTTGGGTAGAGGAAAACAATTCTTGGACATGATTCGATTAAGATCAATAAAGTCGACATATATGCGCCATTTCCCGAATGCTTTCTTTACAAGGACTACGTTGACGACCTAGGTTCGGTACTGGGCATTCCTAATGACGCCAATCTCTAATAACAAAGTTATCTGCTCCTTGATGGCACCTTGGCACTCCGTCGCAAAACATCGCTTTCGTTACTGAACTAGAGGGAACCTCGGATCCTGGTTAAGTGAATGGGTGGCTATGTGTTCCGGCACTCAGAAAAGAAGAGCTCTCGCCTAGGCGAACACATCTAAATGAGTTGAGAGGAATTTCTTATATTCTTTGCATCACTGCTCAGACAGGAGAGCTTCCACCTTGATTTCCTAATCAGGGGCCGAGCCAACCCGAATAGTAACCAAATCTTCAGAAGGCTCGACTATTTCCTTGTGCTTTACTGCTACTTCATGAACAAGCATGATGGGCCTCTTTAGCTGGGCATTGGTGGCCGCAAGATATGTCTGCCAAGAGATATTTTGGTTCTCGCGTGCATCTTCAATTCCCTTTATGGTCGACAACTTGAGTTTCTGGTGCAAACTTGATGGTATGGCGTCAAACAAACCCATGGACTCTTTTCCTAAGATGGCATTATAAGCCAAGGGGACGTCAACCACCGTAAAGCCGAACTCTCCGGTGGTCGACAAGAGAGGAGTTCTTAGAATCACCACGAGGGTTATCTATCCCTCAACAATTACTCGTTGTCCCCTGAACCCATACATAGGAGTTTAGACTTTCCTCATACTAGATAAATTTGGGTCGATTTGGCGGAAGTAGTTGAAGAAGATAGTGTCTAGCAAGCTCTCGTTATTGACGAAGACTCTTTTGATGTGGTAACCTGCAATGTTAGCTTCTATAATCAGGGCATCATTACGGGGGAATATAATATCTTGTAGGTCTTTGCCAACGAAAGTTATTATGATGGGGGACAGAGGAGGAAGAAGGGAGATTAGAGAGACTACCAGCATTGCACCGGTAGTAGGGAGACCTCCGACGTCGCACCGGTGGCTTGGGCATCACACTCGACCCAGATACAAGGTAGATTCGACCCCGTCGCAGGGTCGTCATTTCCGTTATAGAGAAAAACTTCAGAAAATCACCAAAATTTGTGCAGATAATCATCCATACACAAATATGAAAAATGCTAGGATACAATCAAACATCTGCTGTTAATTGCAGTATCAAAATTACTTGTGACAGATATTTGATGAAACGACCAAATACTAGGTAAAACTGATACAGTGAAAGAAGAAAAAAACACACCTTTGAAGTGTTTTAACTCCAACATGCCAAATTTATAAACACTTGGAATCAAAATTCAGAAACAGTTGGAATCAAATAAAGAATTAATCCGAGCATGAAGCTCAAGGAATTGCTGTTCACATATTTATTAACGGAATTCCATGAAAACGTGAATCTGCACCAAAATAGTAGTGTAGCAATTTCCCCTTAAACTGCAGCAAATCCCAAGTCAACAGTGCATATAGATTTCCCATAGCACTTGTTAACTGCAGGATCATTGATCAAACATGTAAGGTTGTCACTTTTGTTAACTGCTGGATGATTGATCAAATATTTAAGGTAGTCAATTTTCCATTAGGAAAAATCATTTCACCTTGATGGGAATCAATCTGTCGTGTTTCTTCGGATCAGTCCATTTATCCACAACAATTTGAGTGCAAGAATAGGGCGCGCCCTGAAACACAATCAGATAATGCACAAGCTACTTCCAGGATGCCCCACCTACAGAGGCAAGTAGATATACCACAAATTATCTACATTATAGTACAGGCGCATGAATCGGCATAATCATCCTCTTCAGAGTCGCTGCTATCACTGTAATCACCCAAAAAGCAACAGAAACAAAGGCCTTAGAATATTGAATTGGAAGCTAGCATGTAAAAAACCAAGGTCACTGATTAAAACTGGGTGCTGAGATAACTGTGAATATGAGAAAGAAGCTACAAGCCTATGCTAATCATCCAAAATTTATTTTGAGAGATTTTATTGGCTTTTTTCTAAGCTTCTCATACTATATTAAAACATCTTTCAAACCCTGCATACATGCAAGAGACATAAATTTCCCTTCACTAAGCAGAAAGTAGAACCAAAAAGAAAAAAGGAAAAAAACAAAGTCATAAAAAGGAAGATGAAACCACAGGATGGTGCATTTGCCAGACCAGAGTTAGTGACTGAAATATGAATTGAAACGAGAGTTCACCTTATTATGCAACTGCAAGTCTATTCAGAGAAACAGTAAAGGATTTTAACCTGTAAAGGGAAACCAGAAAAATCACAAAAAGAATGCAGCGATTGAGAACAACCATTGAATCCATTCCTACATGCAAAAACAACATCTAATGATATGTTGTATGCATATTCTATGTGATGCTGCATCATTAAACCAAAGTGGTAATTGGCAAACGACCTACATGGTTAAGAATTTGCCATGCTTTCAAAAAATATCATAATAGTAGTAGCATGACTTTTATTCAATGGCCTTCACATCTATACGGACTAGCTGACCTTCACATCACTTCACTTTCAAAGCATTCCTGTTCACCATGGTCTATTTATTCTCGCACAAAGGTTCTCTCTTTCTTCCAGATGGTTGAAAGGACCATTTCCAACAAATGTATTAACATCTCCGCCCTAACTCCACCCCTCAACCGCAAAAAAGAAGAAAAAGATAATTCACATATGCAGTAATCCAAAGGTGTTGGCATCATACTTATAAGCAGATTAAATTACAATAGAAATATCAGGCACATGAGAAGGCGTTAAAGTAATTATAGGAGAAATCAAGTAATACAGTAGAATGCATGAACAATACCCTGAAGCAATAGAAATCCAAAGTTCACATGAATGAGGGACATACTCATGAAGTAAACATAAACAGAAGTTGGTCGCTTTGGAGTTGATAGTGGAGGAAAAAAGAAGACAAGTTTGAGTCAAAATTCTAAACCAGAATCAGATAAAAAGTCAATCCAAACATCCCAGAACTGTAAAAGGCCCTATAGAATTTCAAACATTTCCTTTTACTGGGCAGTTTTGTTAACGAAGGCCTTTTGCATTCTTCCGAACAAGACTTCTTAAGTGGGAGAACGGCATTGAACATTCTCCATAGTAGGGAGGACTGGAAGGATAAGGACAAGCTACAATTTGAAAAGCCATGACCTGGAGAACAAAAGCCCCTTTACCCATCACTGGATGAAACAAGAGGCAAAAAGAAGGAGCTCTTCAGGCACCACAGCAGAAACACCAAATTGTCTCCATCTGGAAAGAAATGCATCTCAGCGGCCGACACAGCTAAATACAAAGAGAGAAAGCATGTACAGAGAATCCCTACTAGGTGGGAACCTGCAATTTATTTAAACAAAGCACAGCTAATGCATGCTACAACAGAACACATCCTACTTCACCATTTGTGGCTCATTTCCAATCCAAGACAATTATTATGGATAAAATGCAGAATGGAAGAAACAAACTGAAAAGGTTAGTCCCTCTCTAAATTAACACATCAATGATCTGATTCATGAATGAGAGGGATTTTGCCATACATTCACCTTATACCATACTTTGAAAAATAAATAAACAGTTAACACTAACACAGTTTGGTGAGCAATATCTGAAGTTGAGCAGCCACAGGAGACAATAAACTGGGAATGCAAGCTGAATTGAAGAAGTCAAATCACTTATAAGCATGAAAAGAAAAGATAAGAAAAATAATCATGGGCTCTCCCAAAAGGATGAATTCAGACCTCAAAAGAGGAATTAAGGCACCCACTGAAGAAGAAAATTCTAGTTAGAAACATGTAACTACAAGCAGTGTCACTAAAAAACTTCCTTTTTTACTTCAAACCCTTGTTTCTATACGAAAACTTCCCAGGCAATTTGCGATCCGGCTAGAAATTGAGTTCACCTGGGTTCGAATTCCAGGACCTCCACGAGCTTGTTGCCGTGCCGGTCATTCCACTGGACCTTCCTGCCTCCGCTCCTCTCTCGCTTGGGCGCCTCGGCTCTCCCGTTCGCACCCAGGAGAGATTTCGACTCCCGTTCTCCCTCTTCCTCCTCTTTCCCCTCTTTGCCAGCGTCCGCCCCATCCACGGCTGGAAAGTTTTGCGCTTTATTGAGCATGCTCCGGGGTTCGTCAGGATCTACATCCATCGGCCTCCAAACGAAAACCTACTGCTCACAGGCTCACTGCCCATCTACGAGCTGAGAATTCGGAACCCGGATAGCAGAGGGAGACGGAATTCAAGATTACCCCATGAAAAAAAGATGGAAACTTTCGGCTCCCCCTCTGCTCCGCTACAAGCTCATCTCGCAGAAACCTCTCCGCGCCAAAGAATTCCGGAAGAAAAAGTGAAGAAAGTAGCAAATAACACCTTTTCCAGTCCAAACAATTAACTCCAATTGGCCCCCAATTCGAGCAATGGAGAAAAATCGGCAAGTGCTGGGGCGACAACAACACCGAAGCCGTCGATTTCAGAGATCGCTCGGTTGGATTTGCCAGGAATCGATCGCTCTGAGTTGCAGAAATGGCAGCGGGCAGGACTATTTTTAGGGTTCGGATACCGGCTGGCAAGTGGCTGAAGGCTCGGTTCGTTAGCCGAATGGAACCGGGATTAAAACCGGTATAAGCCCCCGAACCCGGTTTGGTTGCCGCGACGGCGCCCTGTCCGTACCCACCGCGGTGAAATCTGGGCCGTCAGATGGAGTTGTTGACAAGGAGAACGGTTGCCGATCTTCCCGTGGTGTTTTGCGCTCAAGTCTTCCAATGCATCCACGCAACGGTCCTAACGAGAGTGCGTTATAGGGCCGCAATTCGAGTCCCAATAAGTCGGGTTAAGGTCAATTCTAATTTAACCTATACAAGAAATTCTTCAACCTTAACTTAATTCAACCGTCGACCTAACCTCCTCAATCCTAATTCAACCCATCTAACAATCTTCCAACCCATGTAACTCAACTTTCATCGAATTGGGTCGAATTGAGTCGGATTATTTTTTTAATAGTCCACATTTTTAGTATTTTTTTCTTGCTATCAATATCTATCGTAACAAAGTAATAAAAAATAAAGTACAAACATAATTACATAAATACTATTCGGAAACATCTTTACTCGTATTGTAAACTAAAGTTTTTCAATGGCATAAAGTTAAAATAGAATATATTCTAGTGATCTAAGTTATTATTATATATATTAATATCGGGTTCGAATTAAGTCGAGTTGATTGACCCTCAATCCAATCCAATCCAATTAAATCTGTTCAAAGTCGGATTGAAAACTTCTCAACCTTAATCCAATCCAACCCTAACTTGATCGAGTTGAATCCGACCCAATTGTCGAGTTAACCCACTCAAGTTCGAATTGACCCACCCAAAGTTACAACCCTAATACGTAAGTCGGCGAAGGATTTTTTAGTCCCTTGAATGGCATTAGGTCACTCGTAGATAGGAATGCAAATGATAATTGGTAGTCCTATTATCTGATCGTTCATTAGTTTATAGATCAGTCAGTTAATTGATACTTTTTTCAAGTTAATGTGCATAGTGGATAATGTTAACGTATAACTTTTTTTTCTTACCCAATACATATGATACACTAAACATCAGATTAAGTATCATTAGCTCATAAGATAATTAATAGATAGATCTACCTTAAATCTACACTTATAATCAGATCTGTTTGCATCCCTCCTCATATCCACAGCACGTTCTCTCTCTCTCTGGTGGTGTCAATGATGACTTTAGCAAAGCGTGACCAGTGTTACACACTCTCTCTCTAGCTGAACATTGTTAAATAGCATGTCAAGATTAAGTTAACATAAAATCCCCCGCAACCCCCTTGCAGCTGAACATTAATTGTTAAAGAATATGTTAAGATACTTGACACGTAAGCCTTGTCAATGTTCAATGCCATGTGCACAGATTAAGTTAACATAGAATCCTCCCTCCCTTTGCAGCTGAACATTGTTAAAAGAATATGTTATGATTAAGTTACTTGACACTGACAATGGAATAAGTAGATGGAGTAAGAAGTTGTTGAACCATCTGTGTTAGAATATTGTTTGATAAATAAAGTATTCGGAGAGTCGAATATTCTGTTAAAGGATTAGAAAATTTTGATGATTTCTATTTGAAAACTTTCTTCAAATGGAAAATATATAATCATCTAATTATTAATATCCTCTTTTACCACACAAAAAAGTTAATGAAAGGATAGATTATCCAATTTGTGATGGAATATTAGCCTTGCTCGTATCTATTCCGTTCCTAGACATGCAGGGCTAAAATCTCCTAATTCTAGTTGATAAATAACGTATTTGGCATCATCATATGAAAAATAATCATCAATAAACATGATTTGGAACTCAAAATAAATGTCAAATAATCCAGTCTTGTCGATCCAAACGTTACACGGGTTGAGATCTCTCTCTCTCTCTCAATCATTTTGATGGCGAATGGCATGCAGCGCCATTATGTGAGGGATTGGCTGTCATCCCTTGTCTCTTTCCTCCTCCACCCCCACGGACTCGGTTCGCACCCAAGAATGGATCCCTACAGCTTCAATTCCTTTCTAACTAGCAGCAGAGTGCAGATCATCTACGGTCTTCCGTGGACCGTAGCTGGTCAATAAAGTGTGGGAGGGGGGAGAGGAGATTTTACGGAAATCTTGGATGGGATGCAGTTTTTGGGTTTTCCCTTTCCCCCACGTTACTGACAGGTTACGATCCGCAAAATACCGTAGGCGATCTTAGCAGCATTGGCTGCCGTCGACTGATCAGCAAATCGCCAAAGGCATCTTAATTTAACAGTTTGGTGGGCGTCTTCAGATGTCTGCCTTGTTCTCACAGATCACCGCCCCGAAGAGGAGTAGTGGTGCATATACAAAAGAGGTAGCGGAGTACTTCACGAATCTTTTCTTTCTCTTCCTTGCTGTTGCACATGCATGCATGCATGTGCATGGATTGGCCGCCTGCTCTGCAGGCTTCGTTCTTCCGGTGGTGGCCGTCGCCGTCGATGGCGATAGCTCACGGCATTGTCTTTATACGAAGATGGCGGTAGCTGCGCAAGGTTTGTCGACTCAACGAGTCAGACCGACTTGGATCGCTCATGATCCGGTATGAATCACTGACTCGTGCCGTCTTGTACGAGTCGTAAAGTCAAATCGTATAGATTCGGTCGAACCGTGTCGACTTGGATTCGTCCTGATACGGTAAGAATTGCAGAAGTCGACACGAATCGATCCTATAGAAGTGGCCAGACGCGTGGCTTACGCTGCCATCACGACGATAGGTGTCGCCCTACGTCCACATGCCGCCGATCATTCCGGGCATGTGCGGTCTCTAATTGGCATCTAATTTACTTGCAGACAGGAAGGATCATTAACGTAATTAAGTTGAGTTGGGGCATCTCCCTCGAAGACGTACGAAGCTTAGCCGCCAAAGTATTACTTTGTAGAGCCCGTTCTGTCCATGCTCTCTGCCTGTGGAAGGTTCTTTGATGCTCAAGTTAGCGGAGGATCGAACAAAAAGAGACACTACTGTTGAAGAGTAATGATTGCCAGAGAATGAGTGTCATATATTAAAAGAAAAATTCATATGCATGAAACTTGTCATTTGTTGTAGAATTTGATGTCATTAGTAGGTGGAAGACACAACAATAGGACTACAAATAGGTCACCAAGGGATGGCCTCATCTGTAAAGGGTTCATTGCATCTAACCCAAAGTCCAAATACTACCACAAGTCGAATCAGATTGAGTTAAATATATTTTTATTCTTATTCACAGATGGCTTAAATTGGATTGGGGGCGGCCCCCATTTTTGCACGGATTAAAGTGTGCTGCGGATTCTACTACAAATTATGAATTATAAAATAATCTTATTTTGAATATTAAAATACATCTATAAATATTAATAGAGGTAAAGTAGTATCGTATTGTCATAAAAGTGATATTATCGGAGAATAAAGAGACGGAATGAAGGGTGAGAGGCAACTTGGGGAAGAAACTCAAAAATCTCAGAGTTAAGGCTTCAATATTATATATCCTATTCACATTTTTGGCCTTTAGATCGTGGGATGTCTATCATCGGATTGTAAGTTTCTTGTTCGATTAAGAAGAAATGACAATCAAATGGTTCATATCTATTTTTAAATTACATATGTAATAATATCTAGATAATTTAAATGTAACTTATAAAATACAAAACAGAGTAAATATTCATAGGTATCTATGGATTTATTGATTAGAGATCCAAAATGATATACTACAGATCAGAGCGAATCAGATCGAATTTAATTTTAGACTAATCTGTAATCCAATCCATAAAAAAGTATGTGTTAGGCCTTTTGACCAAAATACTAATCTAATTGATAAATTTAGGGATTAGATGATATTTTTTGGATTGAAGGTGGATTGAATTGTGAGTTAACCTAGTGCACATACAGCCCAAGGCACAATCTGGTTGTGACATTAGGGTTGTTGGACGGACCCTTGCCCAATGTTAGCCTACTTTGAAACCTTGAAGGCCGATTTTTGGGCCTGTTGACCTTTGTGGACCTAATATTGGACCTGTTGGATTGATTTGGCAGGATCCAAACTATATTATACATAGAACTAGTTGCAACCCAGTGCGATGCACGGTGAGTTAACATATTTGAATAAAAAAATATAATTAATATAAGTGAAGTTAATCTTTTATATTTCTTAAATAAATAAATAAAATAATTGTAGAAGAATATATATTTAGAAATACTAATATTTTTTTCTATGAATATTAGGTTAGTTGTTTGGTAAACATTAAAAGTTTAGAACCATTATATCTAATTGAAATATTGATTAAAATAAAAAATAAAAAGTGAACTGAAGGTTATTATTATTATCCCATGAGATTATCCTAATAAATGTTGTATTAAAACATATATTGGAAGAAAAATGAGAGAAAGACTGGTCTCGTTAATAACGAAATTAGTTATTATTATCCCATGAGATTATACCAATAATGATAATAAATATCAAAATTTATTATTATTATTATCCCAAAAGACTTTTCCAATGTTAATAATAGTAATAACAACAACAACAACAATAATAATATCAGTGAGAAAAGAGATAGAAAGACTGATCTCATTAATAACAATAATAATAATAATTTTAAATAATAATAATATCAAATTTAATTATTATTAGCTCATGACATTATCCCAATAATAATAATAACAATAATTATAATGATGATGATGTTGATGATAATGATAATAATGATGATGTCAAAATTAGTTATTATTATCTCAAGAGATTGCAACAATAACAATAACAACAACAACACCAATAATAAAAATAATAATAGTAGGAGATAAAAAAAATAAGTGATAAAAATATTAATAGGGAGAGAGAAAAATGTGAAAGAGAAGAAATAAATAGGCTTTATAGTAGACCCGAACACTCTAGAGTAAAACTTCTCGGCCTGTGGCTGCAGGTTGGGCACTTCCCGAACCAAGTATGGGCATTTCCGAAGGGAAGAAAGGGAAAAGACAAGAAGGCAGTGATTAGCGCTAGTCCGGAATGCCTAATAATAATATCAAAATTAGTTATCATTATCCTATGAGATTACCATTTTGACATTACTTTTTAATAATAATAATATCAAAATTATTTATTATTATCTCATAAAATTATCATAATAATAATAATGATGTTAAATTTAGTTATTGTTATCCCAAGAGATTGCAACAATAATAACAACAACAACAATAATAATAATAATAGGGGACAAAAAAAAAAAAGAGATAAAAATATTAATAGGGAGAGAAAAAAATATGAAAGAGGAGAAAGAGAGATAACAACAACAACAACAACAACAATAATAATAATAATAATAAAACTCAGGCAGAGAGACGAAAGAAAGAGAATTAACGAGAAAGAGAGTGAGGAGAGAGAATTAATGAGAGAGGGAGAGAGAGAGAGATGGTGAGAGAAAGATAATTAATGAGAAAGAGGAGGAGAAAGAGAATAAACAAGAAAGAATTAATAGGAGAGATATATATTAATAGGGAATGAAGAGAGAGAATTTAGGCGAAAAATAGAAAATTCTGATGCTGACAAGTGACATCGAGGAACTCTGTTTTATATATGTAATATAGATTAGTTTCGATTTCTTTTTCCTGGGAGGAACATGGTGACAAGTTTCAAATCCGACATTGGATTACTCACTTATTTAATCTTTATGTATCATCTTTTTAATAATTATAGAAGATGAAAACAAAGATACATAAGAACAACGACAAGCACTAGGGATCCAGGTCCCTAATGGGTGCCCTTGAAAGGTGGCGTCTGAGGCTTGCAGGACAACTAGGTTCCTGACAAGGGTGGTAGCTTGGGTGGGAGTGAAAGCAGTTGAAATTATTAGGCCATCCAACTTAAAATCTTAAGTTGAGTAAATATCATCTATTTAAATGTTGATTGTTTTTGTCTTTTTTTTGATGTGAGATTATTCTAACACGTCTCTCATATGTAGGCCAATTTTAAATTCTATCACGTGGATCACAAAAACGGGATACGTGGCCTGATTCGTAACTGTGGGTTCTGATACTATGTTGAAGTTACTAGGCCATCCAACTCAAAATCATAAGACTTTGAGTGGAATAGTTACTATCTATTTAAGTGTTGATTATTTTTGTTTATTTCTGATGCAGAACTATTCTAACATAAAGGATCCAAATCAACTGGACTTTTCCTCTGTTCAAATTAGGTTCATTTATAAATTAAGGCCTTGTTTGATAACACTTAAAACTAGAATCTGAAATCTACTGTTCACGTGTGCAAAAAAAAAAAAAAAACTAAAGATTATCAAGTGATGCATGTTTGATAAATATATTGAATTAACATTTGAAGTGAATACAAATTGATTTTTTTGTAACATCTAGGGTGCACACAACCTCTCTCTCTCTCATCAGCCCTAGATTTTGGGAACACCACGAGTCCTGAGGATGGAGATCTAGATGCCGTGCAATGCTCTAGTGCTACTGAGGATGGATATTTTATAGGTTTTTTATGCCAAACCAATGACTGATAGCGTTTTTTGAATTGTTTGAACTATTAAGGAAATAAAAAGAAATGTCTTATCCCTTGTAATGATACAAATCATTAAATAAAGTATAAATAAATATTAAGTTACTTACCAAATGAAGATAAAAGAATTATTAAAGAAATACAAATGAGCCAAACATAGTTATGTTCAATCGTGACAGATTTATTAAAAAGTTTTGTTCCTGTTTGACCCATTCATTTAATTGAACAAGTTGAACCAAACCTTTATTGAGCCAATTGAATTGTTCATGCATGAAGGAGATAAAGGGAGGAAGGGAGAAAGAGGCTGGATTTTTTTTTTTCCTAGCTTACAATGGTAATTATTTTCTCAATTTTATGTTCCGCCATGGGGACGAGTTGACCACTTGACCCCATTTATGCATAAATAATAAGTTGAGAACGTTACATGTATCTCTCCATAGTTCGTAATACTTAACCAAATATATGCTCTTATATTCACTCTATTATGACTTATACGAGTAATACATGTTGCACCATATGTCTCTTGCATTACACACTAACATTTGTCGGATAAAATCTCGTACAATTTAAGTTGCTAGATCCTACAAAGAGTATAATTTTACGTTTAATTTTTTTTGTGGTCATTTGGTCACTAAGCAGATGCTAAAGAAGTCAAATTTTGGTAATCTCCAAACTTAACAAGAGCAAAAATTGGGGGGCAGCAAACTGTCCAATCTTTACGACATGAACCTTAACATTGTAATCCATTATAGATATCTTAACATTGTAATCCATTATAGATTGTAATAGAGAAGACATTGCAGTATGAATCACTCATCATGTATATGTTTATAATATATTTCGCCCAACTATCATCAAGGCCTTAACTTTTGAGTGGGTTGAAACCCGCACCTTGGTGCGGTGGTCTCACCCTCCCCGCCCTAGGCGAGGAGGTAGGCGAGGAGGTTGCCGTATGCGGAATTTTCACCCTTTGGACAATCTTCTCGCCCCGTTTGACGGCTTTCTCGCACCTTGTTACGCGGTCTACCTCACTTCGAGTGCGCTTCCTACCTCCTTGAGGTTTAAATCGATTTGGCTTCGAGTCGACTCGAACCCTCTTTCTCTAGAGTTGGGACTTTCACCCAGTACCACTGGACTACTGTTCAAAAAAAGAAAAAACTTTTGAGTGGGTTAAGCGGAAAAAAAAGGTTGCTTCAGAATTCAGAGCTTATCCTCGGAAGAAAAAAAGTTATTTCAGGGTTGTGGGGGCAAGAAGACCATTTTTGAACAAAATAAGGGCACAAATATAAAAAATACCCCACTAAAATATTTTGCTCATCTTTACCCCTGGGAAGATAAATAGATATCTGCTCCTCGCGAGGTGGGCAAAACCCCATCCTTTCCTTCCCAAAACCCTCTTCCCCGCCGCCGTGCATCTTCGTCCACCCCTCTCGACCATGGCCGCCGCGACCCGGGCCATGGCCTCCGCCCGCTTCCCCCTCACTCTCTTCTTCTCCAAGCGCTTCTTCTCCGCCGCCCCCCCTTCCGCGGGCCTCCTCAGGCTCCGCCCCACGCCGCTCCGCCGCGCCGCCAGTGTATCGGTGGCGCTGGGGCCTGCCAGGCTCAACCAGATCCGGTGCAGGGTCCACCGCTCCGGCGACTCGGCCTACTCCCCCGTCGGCTCCGGCTCCGGCTACGGCGACCGGCCGCCGACGGAGATGGCGCCGCTTTTCCCCGGGTGCGACTACGAGCACTGGCTCATCGTCATGGACAAGCCCGGCGGGGAGGGCGCCACCAAGCAGCAGATGATCGACTGCTACATACAGACCCTCGCCAAGGTCGTCGGCAGGTCTGATCAGCACACCATTCCGGTGGGAACTCCAGTTGTTTCTGTGAGAATTGTTAGGGTTTCAAATGGTTGGCGTTTCTATTTGTTGCTGGTGGTTCACCGCTTCATTCCATTTCTTTTATGTTAGATTTGGTAGGGTTTCGCATATTTGTTCTTGTAGCAATGCTTTTGTCTAGCCGTCCAGGCGTTTGTGGGAGTTAATTGTTCCTTTGCTTTGTCTTGTAAATGGTGGAACAGCGAGGAAGAAGCTAAGAAGAAGATCTACAATGTCTCCTGTGAACGTTACTTTGGATTTGGATGCGAGATCGATGAGGAGACCTCGAATAAGCTTGAAGGTTGCTAATTTTACTTCTTAGCACTTTCATTTTGTTCTTAATGGTTTTTATATCTATCGAAATGTGCACATCATGGGCTAGGATTTGAAAGCTTTGGCATTTTTGATGTCTTTATAATAATGCTCTCTTTATCATATTATGTGGCTGTAGCTTTTGTTTATTTATTTCTTTTATTTTTATTATGTTTGCAGTTCATGTGATAAATTTGGATGAATTCTTAATTCTCATATGTTTGGTTGTTTCGGTTTGTTAGGTCTTCCCGGTGTCCTCTTTGTGCTCCCAGATTCTTATGTTGATGCTGAAAACAAGGATTATGGAGGTAAGGGCTTCGACCTAATTAACGGACTGAGGTCTATTATGTTAATTATCCAAGTCGTCATACTTTTATCTCTATGAGTGGGTCTATTTTTCTTGATTTTCGTTTTTCTATATTTATTTGAAATGCCTAGTCTACAATAGTAGACAGAAATTGTCCTCCTTTTGGTCCTTAGGCTTTTTATACACATATTTATTTGAAATGCCTAGTCTACAACAACAAACAGAAATTATCCTTCTTTTGGTCCTTAGGCCTTTTATACACTTAGTTCACATACATGTCAATCAATATATCATCTGTCCATGTTTGCAAGGCAGAAGGGCCTTTCAGTAGCTCTGAATGTTTACATACTCATGATAAAATCTCCTTAGCAGACTTTGATTTCTTGTACATGAGTTGTTTGTCTGTGAAAATGAAGTATTACGTAATGTAAATTACAGTCCATCTTGGCAAGGCGGACGAACAATGAGAATGTCTTGCTTTGAATGCTAATGGACTTAAAACAAAATTCTTCTAGCAGTTCTGCACTTCACATAATGATCTGCAGATCAGTGAAGATGAAACATTCATGAAATAGGTATGTTTGTTTTAGTTAAGAGATGGTATCTCATGTGTATTACATGGCAATGGATGTTACAAAAGAATTATGACAGTATGAGCATATTTTAGACAGGCTGATTCAGGATCTACAATACATAGATTGCAAGGTAGATCCCTCTCACTTCTAATTATTTGTATGGAAATGCTCTAATGAATTGAGGGCACAAAACACTGCTTCCGCATTAAGCACTTTGTTTTTGTGTTAGTGGAAGATGCCTGTTTGATCTGTCAAGTTGTCATGAAACTAAAAACTGCTCGTTGGTAAATAATGTCTGCAAGAGAATCCTTTTTGTACCCATGTCAACTACAGCGCATGATAAGACAGTGGCTTGGTATGAGTTTCTTCCTCGCATGTGGAAGATGGAAGTGGCTGCAGATTCAAAGTCATCTGCATTATCATTGTCATCTTCTTTTTTTTTTTGGATATCCGAGAGAAAATGTCTCTCAGGCTAGCGCCCCCCCCCCCCCCCCCCCGGTTTGAATGCTAAATTTTTTGTTTTTCTTTTCTGTCTTAGTGTCAATTTCTGTTGTGAGAAAACCAATAGTTATGTAATGTGGTAGCACTAAACAGTTCGCTTTGCGATATATGCAGCTGAGCTGTTTGTGAATGGGGAGATAGTTCAGAGATCTCCAGAGAGACAACGGAGGGTTGAGCCGGTGCCACAAAGAGCCCAAGACAGGCCTAGGTACAACGATAGAACCCGGTATGTGAGGCGCAGGGAAAATCAGCGATAGAGACTGCAAGTGATATTTGGCTGCTGTAACCCAGTTTGGTGATCCTGTGAAAGGCAGGGCATCGTTTTTGTACTTGTTTATAGAGGACATGGCTATTCACAATGTGCTGTTGGATTTTACAGTCTGGGTAATGCTTGGCCTTTTAGACCTTGGTGCACACTCCATTGGGCATAAAATTTTCAATAGACTTTCCTGGTTAGTATATTCACGACGTAAGCAGTTCGATCTTTAATGTATGGCATCACAAACTGGCTTTGATGATAGATTTCCCAAATATCAAAGCCAAATTGTGATGTGCATTAAAGACGAATGTGAATACTGCCTTTTATGCGCAGTTTGTGCTCTCATACGATGGCTATGCCATTATATTCCTCGCGCTTCTTCTTTCCTCGTGCCCTCGAGCGTCTTTTATCTCTAAGCTCTTGAGAGTCTTCCCTCATAGAAGTCATTGACGAGACTAACTCATCTCTCTATGAAACAGGGAGTTAGGGGAGAGTAAATGTCTTTTTAAATAAGTGTTACATTCTCTCCTCCAGACAGCTGTGAGTGTATTGCTTCTTTAGCTTTCATTTAAATTTTATGGGCATGCAAGTTGATGTGATATCCTGAGAGGCATAAAGTTAAATTTGGAAGATTACATAGATACATTGGCAAAAACACCTTTATATTAAGGTGTAGAAATGTTCTCATCCAATCTTTACGTAGGCCTGAAATTCGCTTCCGTTAGAACATACCAATCTAGCTCCTTCACATCGGATAAACCGGGATATCAAGACTATGCTCAGCCAATTCAACAACAAATGAAACATACAGTTTGGGAAAAAGTCCTGTCTAATGTCTCATCTCTAATCGATGCGGATCAAAAGTTTGGGGAAAATGCATGTCTAATTGCGTTCATCTCTAGTCGTTCAGGATCAAAAGTTAGGGAAAAATTCATGCCTAATTGCACTCGTCTCCCGTTCGTTCAGGATCAAAAGTTCGAATAACGTGTACATCATATTACTAATTGCCCTACCCCTGTTTGAAAAACTTAGTCGACCCTCGTACATTCAATACTTCACAAGAACCTTACATACCCAAAATGCAAACAGAACCCTTTATTCCATGTCCGATTTCTAGTCTTGCACTTACAAGTTCCTGGTCCTGCATTTGTAAATGGCATTTGCTTCGCTATCTACTTGAGAGGGAAAGGCCCAAGTTCCCCAGTGCGTGTTCCCAGACTCCTGTCACAATAGGCAATATACCTAGCAAAATTAAAAGCTAACAGCAGTTTTCAAAAAAATGTCTCATCTGAAAGAGCAGGAGAACCCAATGCGCATGGTACACAATCCATCTATTGATATCCAAATCTTTTGCTTCTAGAGGCAGTTGCCAAAAGAGCTGGAGGCGACTGCCAAAGGAAGTGCACTTTCTGTATTCCATAGCCTTCTTTCGGCCACGCTTTGGGTAATCCATGTACAGTTCACTGATCATAAATTGCACAGAGAAAGAAAAAAATTATCACTTCCGAAATCAACCACAAACAAGCAGTTTAATGTATTGGCCAAAGGGTTTGCAATTGTCCCCAAATGCACAGAAGCCAGAAGAACGGACATCACACAGCAGGTATGCGGCTACTACCATGAAGAATAGCTGAAATTTCAATGAAGCACTCATGCCAAGTGTTGGCTACCTCTTACAATTCAGACGAAGTATAAAAAAATTAGTCCTCCATTTGCTACCAGAAAATTGGAAACAGGGACTATAGGATTACTGTTTCTTGATTTCAAAACAATAATTAAGTTCCATGTGGCATCTTCTGTCATCATCTTCAAACTGCAATAAGAAATTAGCAAACATTAGATGACCTTGACAGGGAGCATTTACATCAATTCCAGTAAAATAAATATTCAAAATAAAATAAATAAATGCCAGAATTGTCCGCAGTTCTAATTTGAAGAGGCCTGGAGAACGACGTAATTCTGAAGCTGTACCTTAAGCTTTGCTGAGTAAACCCCACGAGCGAGCACACCAGATGGTGTTGTCTCCTCTTCAAGCAGAAAAACATATGGATCCCTCTGAGGAGCAAAAGTTCCCAGCATGCCTCTACTTCTGTCAACTGATCCATTCAAGAAATAGACATTACAAACAGGAAATTTGGTCCCAACAACCGTACATCAAGCAGTGTAAAAGGAAAGTTCAAAGATTGGGCAATACTAGTATCCAAAACTAGATACTTCCCTTCATTTGCTGATCCATCAGAGACCTTATTAGTAACTTAAGCTAAATGATACCCTTTTTGTTTAATGATTTTCCAGCCAATTACAATCAGAAGAGGGGACAGTTTTATCATACACACTTTTGCAGAATCAAGCTTCAATCGGATCAAATCAATCTCCAGGACAGAATATAAACATCTCCATGGAGAGTCCAGACTAAATAAAGAGCAAATAGTGAAAGTCCAATGAAGAACCACAGATGTTGAAAAATGTGAGGCTCCACTTTACCATTGTGTACGTGAGAGAAAAAATCAACAACTCTTTTTGAAAGTGGAAAACTCAAAAGAACTTCAGCCGGCCAACACATTAAAAGTGAAAAATGTTGGACCTTGAAGGAGAGGTGCAAGCAAGGATGTAATAATAAGCTCAGTCACACGGGTTTATATGTTTCTAGAGAATTAGCCAATTAGGTTCGCTAAAGATCCAGAATCAAAATGTTATTGAAACCAGCAAGCTCAACCATCAAATGAACATGTAACAAACAGACAATTTTCAATCTGTCAATTCTGGTTTGATGCCTTCTAGGTAATTACTGAATTGATGTCGCCAAAATGCAAAATTTAAAGGAGATAGCATATGCAGATCCTTGACAGAAAATTTTTGTTACACAAGACATCAATGGCATCAGGGGAAGCACATCATTTATTTGCCAATTGTTTCGTAGAAACACTAATTTTCCCAGAGAAAGCACAATACAAGAGAAATCTGAGATTGGCATCTGAATCTAATAGAAAATTTCTATTCATGTTTGCAAGGAGATATTGACATGAAGCACACAAGAAATAAACAAATTATGGTTCCAAGCCCAGATGAGAAAGGAGGAGGGTGTGCATTAGGTTGACATCCAGCACTTAATAAAGTTTGTCACAACCCAATCATGAATCATGAACCAATATTTTGTGCTAGTGCTTGAGTGTTCCTGGAAACGACACGTTACATCGGCTCCCAGGTGTAATGAGAAGTGAGCAAGGGGTTGCTAGGGCGTTCCCCGGAAGCGACGCATTACATCGGCCCTCGGGTGTAATGAGAAGTAAGCAAAGGGTTGCTAGGGCGTTCTCCAAAAGCGACGCTCCACAATAGCGCCCGATTGCGGTGACAAATAGGCAATGGTTCTCGTGTAGTGGACAAACACGAGTAAAGAAGTTAGTCCATAAGAATAAGAATAAAATTCGTTTAGCTATATGGAACATAGAAACCCTAACCTGTAAAAGTTTAACGTTAGTTAAACTTATGAGAGATAGGGGGATCAACATAACTTGTTTACAAGAAATTAGGTAGAAAGGTTCTAAAGCTAAAGAAATTGAAGATTTCAAACTTTAGTATGCTGGCAAAAGTAATAATAGAAATGGTGTAGCCATTATCATAGATAAAGAGTTAAAAGACAAAATTGTCGAAGTTAGAAGGGAGAGAGGTAGACTCATATTAGTTAAGCTTGTAGTAGGTAAATAAGTTTTAAATATAATTAGTACCTATGCACTTCAAGTAGGATTAGAAGAGAGTGTTAAGAAAGAATTCTAAATTTTTTTTGATAAGATAATTCAAGATATCCCTAATGGTGAAAAGACTTTTACTAGGGGAGACTTAAATGGCCATGTAGGAAAGAATAATAGTGGGTACGAGAGAGTTCATGGAGGCTTTGGTTTTAGTAATAGAAATGACATGTGTGATGCCATTCTTGACTTCGCCATTGCATATGATCTAATAGTTACAAATACTTAATTCAAAAAGAGAGATGAACATTTATAACTTATAGAAGTAGAACGCATAAAAGTCAAATCGATTATTCTCTTATTAAAAAAGTTGATGCATGAAATATAATTTTAGTAATAGAAATATTGATCAAATAGATTTAGTCACTATTGAAAGCCAAGTCATTCATAAAAATAGCAACTTTTGATATTTAAGATCTATTATTCAAGATAATGGAGAGATTCAAGAAGATGTCACTCATAGAGTCAAGACAAGTTGGTTGAAATAGAGAAGTGCATCTAGAGTCTTTTGGGATCGGTGGGTCCCGTTAAAACTCAAAGGTAAGTTTTATAGGACAGCTATGGGACTTACTATATTATATGGTTCCGAGTGTTAGGCTGCGAGAAAGGATCATGTGCAAAAGTTGTGTTGCTGAGATGAGGATGTTAAGGTGGATGTGTGGTAAGACTAAAAAAGATAAAATTAGGAATGAATATATATGTAAGGATTTAGGTGTAGCTCCTATTGACGTTAAGCTTAGGGAGAATAGGTTGCGATGGTTTGGACATGTACATCGTCGTCCAAGTTTAGCACCAGTTAATAAGTGCGATAGAATTAGAGTGGAGGAGGGTAGAAGACATTGAGGAAGACCTAAGATGAGATGGTTAACTGTTGTTAAAAAAAGACATGACATTGTTACATGTTACCTCAAGTTTGGCATTTGATAGATTAAGATGGCGGGACATGATTCACATAGCCGACCCCAAATAGATAGGATAAGGCTTTGATGATGATAATGATGGTTCATATGATGTGATGCTTCTCTGTTGTGAATCTTGTGATCTTCAAAAACTTCCTACAAATAGACAGCAAGTTTCCTATACAGCCAAAAAAGAAAAAAAACTATGTGGTTTATAAGGATCACTTGTTTTCTATTATAAAGTGTTCTTAATTGGATTCTTATCCATATATCTCACTATATATTAAAATGTACATCCAATTAGACGTAATGCACCAAATCCTTTGGCCAATCAAGATATCAAACGGAGCTCATTATATAGGCATACCTTTGAATCCTCCCCTCCACACTGTGTTTGAGTACCTTAATCCAGAAACAATGTTATGTTGAACGTTGAATGTCAACTTGAGACGATAATGGGAACCTTCTTTAAGAGTAAACAGGATGTTGCTATTTTTCTCATTTATTGGTAAAGGTATAGTTGACTCTCTGCTACCCTCAGATACAATTCCAATGGATTGAAATATGACTTCAGGTTCCACTTGCCCTACATAGACAAAGACATCTCGACAATGAGTAAAGAAACATCCAACACTGGAGATAGAAAGTAACCATAAGGCCTACCATTTAGATCTTCATCAATGCAACCAAGCAATTTCTCTTTCCATTTTCTCAGGCTCTCATCATCCTGTGATTTGACGGAAGTTAACAGTGGAAATAAGAGGCTGACTGAATTTGTTATTAAAGCACATAGGGGCCACCAGTAAAGGAAATGAAAAGCCAAACACAAGAAAGTCAATCTGCTACATGACATGGAGAAAATAATGCAAAAGCAGAGAACAGAAATAAAAGAAATCTACAACATCAATCCAACTGCAGCTGCACCGAATAGACTTTACCTCAAAATCAGAACATTGGTACCATTTTATGCATCAGTAAATGCATCTTATGCAACCAATTATGTTAGCAATAACAAATGACTTCCATGAGAAAAATAAACAAAAATGACATAAGAAATCCTGAAAAACCTCATCAGCCACATAATACTCCATTATCAATTCCCAACAACACTAAGCTAGATTCACAAAGTACATAATTGAAAAATGAAAACTGCCGTCAAATGGATCTTCATCTAAACTCGCTAATTTAGGTTCTCCATTCGTATCACCAAGTGGAAGTATGGACTTATGCCTTCCTAATAAACAAATACATTTACAAGTTTCAAGACAGACATGTAAAAATTATATTGTTCAGTACATCTACATGCTCCAAACACATCAACGTCCTGGACTGTATTTACAGGTGCAAGCAACAAACTTTGGCACATAGTCTACTACTTGTAATCCAAGGAGCGCCACCTGATATTGTCTAAACAAAAGAAACCATCTCCACACATGTGGAAGCTTCAGTGAGGAATTTTGACCATCTGAACAACAGGTGGCCATCTTTAAAACCATAAAGAAGGAAAGCTACAAAGGAGGGTGTTAATCATAGTACATGATTTAAATTATCATTTCTTTTCATTATTTTTGACTTAAATTATCATTTCTTTTCATTATTTTTGACTTAAATTATCATTTCTTTTCATTATTTTCAATCTGTTATCAGCCTTCACAGTCCTTGGAAATTAGATGTACAGACTCTCATCAAGGCCACAACTTCATATTTCATAGGTGTAAAAAATCAACTGATCATACAATATACGTTGAATCATTGTTGTTCTTACTTGTCATAAGCTGTTATTGTTCTTCAAAACTTGCTTCAAGATGAGTGATTATTCAAAAAACTTATTTTTCTATTTGTTTTTTTAATCGATTCATTGAAGTTGCAACGAGGTAAATCAACTGATATAATTTTTTGGTGCATTATGATAATCATTCAACAATTATATTGCCATCTAGTCCATTTGAACACTAGAAAGAAAACCATCTAATCATTGCTCAAAGGCCTCTAGTATTATTGTTTGTCATTTGTATACAACTTATATAAATTCCCTTTTACCAGCTAACATTGGTCATGCTCTTTTATCTTTTTTCTTTGGAAAGTGCCTAGACATTGCTATACTCTTGTTTGGTTACTGAAAAGAAACTCTCGAAATAATTCAAATGTGCCATTATGCATATGTTTGTGTCTACATAAGGGGGTGGGGGTCAGGATAGAGAACAAGAAGATACTATAAATCAAACAATAACATTAACCAGGGAAGAGACAAATCAAGCTGTACAATAAAGAATTATAGACATGTTCTTATAAGTTTTTAATGTTTCATATACTGTTGTAATGCAATCTGAATGTCTATTTTACAATTAGTCACTAATTATTTTGCAGCCTTAGATTTCTTTATAGATTAAGTTGGCGGTTAAATCCAAAGGCCATAGATCTGCCTACTGCTGCAATCGTTAACACTTTAAGAGATGAAATTTTCCAATAAAAATAAAAATAAAATTCCATGATAAAGTAAAATAGAAATGAAAGGAGAAAAATGTCTGACTCACTTAATTAGAATTAGGAAGCATCATTTCAAACGTATTACAAGAATCACTGTATATATTTATGATAAAATAAATATTATTTAAATATTTTTATAGATAACACGTTATATGTTGACATATTTGTACATAAACATGTTAAACCAACGCACACGCCAATCATTTTGCATTTACATATGTTCAATCAAGGTTTTCTTTTTTAAGATAATCCAAATGAGACCTCTTAAATTTAATGAAAATCATTCCGTATACGTTGAAATCTTTGTCCCTCTATAGATGTTTAAGGATTAAAAAAAAAAACCATTGGTAAAACTAGAACAATGGCACAGGCTGGAATATGACTGAAATCCTGGTTAGCAATGATGCTTCACCCTGCTGTCCAATGGTCATTCCACACTGGGAATCCTAGAACTATTTGACCATAATTTTACAATAAATATAACTCATCAATTCATTAAAATTTATCTTTTACCTTAAGCAGATTGTATCTCTTAAGAGGTGATGATAAATATTTTCTTCACAGGCTTCAAGAATAATGCCACCACCGTCTTCACTCTTTCATATGCCTTTAGAAGTTGAATGCAATATCTAGACCCTCCACAGTACCCACCAAATAACTTTCCTATGCACCCTATTGTGCGCCTTCTCTAAATCAATAAATACTGTATGCAAGTTCAGCTTCCATCTTTGAATATCTAAGCATGTGCCTGAAAATTCACTCATAGGACCCTCATTGAGATATTCCTGAAGCATCTCTGCCACTTGTCCTGAATCTGTTGATCCTGCCTATCCATAATCTCCTTTAAACCACCAAACTTGATGTATATCACCTGCATCTCTTCATGAGCTCTAGCAATCTTATAAAATGCACCTTTCACCATCTATCAAGTCTAGAATACAATCATACTCATCAAACACCGTCTACCATGTTTGACTCATTGTCCCTAAAGGCTTAAACCAGTTTGCCTTATTTCAACTTATTCAGTAGCTCTATCAATTCACTCAACTGTTGCCTTCTTTTGAAAGAGGTTCCTTTAGACCTAACAGCTACTTGGAGTTTGTCTTCACCACCATGTTTCTCTTTGTACTTCAGGTACCACTTGATTGCCCTTAAGACCTCTTTGGCTACATTCATAATATACTTAATATACTTCAGCATCGGCTCCCCATGTATTGTTAGGTCCGCCATGACAATATTCTGCATGGATATTATCTTTTGACCTAGATTTCACAAGTTGATGCATGGACATACATTACCTATCCTTCTTATCTTGGTACTGTTGATTTTTATATCGAAGAAGTGAACGAGTCTATGCTGAAAATCCAAACTTTCTCTAGAGAAAACCTTGCACTTCTTTCAACATTGTTGCTGTTGTTTATGAAACAAAAAGTAGTCAATTCATGACACATATGGGTCACCAAGTGATTGAGCGATCATCTTTCCTTTTAAAACACTGAAAATTAGGAAGTCAAAAGCACTAGTAGAATTCAAAGGTCTGTCTCCCACGTTGTTTCACGTACCATCATCCAATGCCCAAGTGCATGCATGAAATCTATACTGGCCTATCCTAATGTGAACATTAAGGTGGTATGGGTTGCAATTATCATGGAAAGAGATTCTGAGCGGCATGTGATTGAAGCACAGAAAGCAGCAACGAGGGAGGGGCAGAGGGCTAGATGGGTTACTATGGCTTCACTGTATGACACCAAGGTGGTAAGGATCGCCACTCATGTGGAATGACAAGTGAGCAGCCTCTGATCCATTGTAAACCCATGCGTGCAGATCCAGACTGGTGAGAATCCCAAATGTTGGTTCCTTACCATTCTCAAATGGTGCCTAGGCATGGTGGTCATTACCTGGAATGAGCCTAGCGATCACATCTGCCACATTAGGCAGTGTCTGGGAACCAACTAGAAGACTATAGAAACTCTTGTGATACCACTTCTCCATCTAGGAATACACCTAATGTTTGGCAACTAAAATACAAAACACCTCCTCCTCATCGGAGAACAAAACCCACAGCAAACATCATGGGGAAACATTCTTTTATATGAAGTGGCTCCCTCGTCCTCACGGGAGGATAAATTTTTGTCAGAAGACTTCAAGGCCCCCATCCTCCCACCCACCAACCCCAACTTTGCTATAGCCTGCACTAGCACTGGACAAATTTCCCACTCTCCCCCATCTGCCTCGCTTCTACCGAGCTGTGCCAACCTTTAGAACCGACCGTCGACAACCCCCCACCTGGCCACCTGACTATCTTCCCCTCTTCTTCTTCGTCTCCCTACTCTCCATTCCCCATCTGGCTTCCCTCTGGCCTATGCCAACACTTGAACAGCGAAACCCCCTCCACCTTTCATGACCAGCCCGCACCGGAACCCGATGATGACCCCCCTCCCCCCACCACCCAAAATCTCAACTTTCTCTTCTTCCTCCTCTTCTTCAGGACCCTGCATTGGCACTCAAACAACTTCCCATTCCTCGGGCCGAATTCCCTGCTGGCAGGAAGGACTTCACCTTCCACCTCAAAAAAACTTCACACTGAAGCACTTCTCGAAAAGATTCCCCAGACCCAGCCCTGTCATGTGACCTTCCACAGCAAAAAGAGAGAGCTTTTCGCCGCAGAGGCCATGGAAAGGCACAAGCCCGGAACAGGGAAACAAGGAAGGGAGGGAAGAATCGAAGACCCACCAAAAGATCTCAAACAACAGCGAAGAATCAGAACTAAATTCAAAGAAAAGAAGAAAAAAAACGCCAAAACCAGTTCCAAAACCCATAAGCACACCGACACCCACACAAACACAAACCTTGTCCTTCTCCAGCTGCTCCTTGAGAGGGACCAGGGGCCCGGGCACGAACCCCGTGGCTGCATCGGCCTCCTCGTCGTCGTCCCCCTCCGCCTCCTCCCCCTCGTCGCCCTTCTTCTTGCTCTCCTCGGCCGCCGGGTCGCCTCGCTCCTCGGCGGCGGGCGCCGCGGCGATCGCGCCTCCGGAGACGCAGCAGGGAGCGGAGGAGGTCCCGACGGCGTCCGCATTCTCGCCGCCTTCCATCATCGCCGACGCAGCCTTGAGCGCTGCCTTCTCTCTCCCCCGATCTCGTGCAGAGCGCGTGTTGGGTGTTGGCGGGGGAGAAGAACAAGCCGGTGAACACGGAGGCGTACAATAAAAAGAGAGACCGATGAGAGAGAGAGAGAGAGGGAGGGAAAGTGAGAACTGACAAGAAAGAGAAAGACTTTGATGAGAGAGAAAGAGGGAAAGTGAGAGTTGATGAGAGAGAGAAGACTAATGAGAGAGAGGGAAGTGGGGTGCAGAGGAGTACATGTGTGTAGAGAGAGAGAGTGGGGAGAAAAACTAATGAGAGAGTGTGGGGTGCAGTGGAGCATGTGTGTAGTCACGTAGAGAGAGAGAGGTGTAGAGAGAGAAGCAGAGGAGTGTGGGTTTTCCAAGCAAAGGGATGGTCTTCCGGATCTTCCCTTGAAATAGAGTTAATAAAGAGAGAGGATTGTTTCAAACATTCTCTCATATACTTTTTTCATTTTTAAAGAGGAATTTTGGTAAAAGATTTCCTTTTCTTTTCTCTGTACTAATTGAGTTCAATTTAAACTCGTACCGAGAGAACCGCACTCTTTCCCTTGATGTATTGTATATTCCACTGCTACTAGTACTGTTACTAGTTTGACCGTTGCCTTTTTCGAGAGGAAACATATATCCTACAGATTTTAAATGAAAGCCATCAATTGTTAGGGTTTCTTTTGGCTGGCTATGCCTAAAATCTGTTACTTTTTTTTTTTTTTTGGCAGGGTCCAAAGGCCGGGTCTGTACAACTATTTATAAGCGACCGGGGTTCAATCAAAATTCGAGATTTTCCTCCATAGTTGGAGATAATTCTGGCCGGGTCTAGAGATCCGCCTAATTAGGCGATAATTCCAAGTTCGCCTGATTTCTAAGGAAGTAATCCCACAGACCAGAGGATAAATATCCAAATATCCCAACAGTACCGTAGCCATGTGGCTGGAGGTTTTTTAGGCCCAACCAAGATCGAACCTGCAACCTCCCTTTTGTAAGAGAGGTGGGTGAACCAACTGCACTAGGCAGCTGGTTCACCTAAAATCTGTTACTTGATATGCTATGCTTGAAAGTTATTATATTTATCACTGTACCCCTAAAATGGGCCTTGGTTTTTGCCTTCGTATGCTTAGGGTCCATGTCCACCTGTTCAGCTCAAATGCAGTTGACTTGGAGGGGGAGAGAGAGAGATTCTTATTTTAGCATTTTGAAAGAGTAAAGTCATAACTTCTTGTCTCTGTTAGTGGTTCACTGAGAAAGAGTATGCCTAAGTTTCATTTAAATTTCAGGAATATAGCACCCAATATGATGTTTTTAGGGACAGAACATGACATTGAACATACAAGACAAGATAGTTCAGATTGCAGTGAATGTGACACTAAGGAATGCATCCTACTCTCTTGGACGAAAGGCCTCCTAAATTGTACCCATTGAACTCGAGACTACGTCTTAGATTGTTTCACACCCACAAGTTCTCAGCGCCACTTTGATTGGAGAATAAGAGAAAAATAAGATCTCTTATTCTTAGAATAAGGTTAATTCTAGTTTGATGGAAAATAACTTATACGGCGTTAGAATTGCTTATACTAGAACAAAGAAAATAAGCAATTCGACCATAGACCTAAGAATTATTTATCCTTTCTATTCCGTCAGTGGATCCCACAAAACTATGAAAATTAAACACCCTTATTCTAGTATACACTATTCCGGATAAATAATTCCACATAACTTATTCTGCTTGACAGAGATTGTTAATTGTTCAAGGACCTGAGGTGGATATCCTGTTGTGAAGTGGCTTAGAATCCCACTGGGATTCGGATGGCCATTAGTTGAGTCCGGTGGGGACTCGGGTGTTCGATGGGGGATCAAACAGGATGAAGGAGTCAAAATCGGGTTTTAGAACAGGAATCCAGGTGAGACTCAGATTAGAGGGGTTGCTCGGGGTTCCTCCCCCTTTATAAATGTGTAAGTGGTGTTGGGTGTGCGGGAGAGCCGCTGGAGAGAAAGATGTAAAATTTTGTTCTTGATAATAAAATCCGATTTCTCCAATCACATCTACTCTCTCTAGTGGGTGTGTTTTTCGTATCCAGGGATCCTAGTTTCATCAATATCCTACATGCTTTGATCACTCATGTCTTGTGAAAACAAGCGAAGCCAAGAGTTGATCATGTGAGGGTCTTTATTGTATCCTACATTTGGCTAAAGTTTATGAAAACATAAATTTTATTCAGTGGAGTCACTCGAACATTAGGTTATAAATGATTGGATTAGTGAGGTCTTCGACTAAGTCATATGGTGTGCTGGGTTAGGCCAGTGTAGTATTAAGTTGGATAAGTGGGTCTTAAGTTAGACTGCTTTGAATAAAACTAATAGGTTTGACAAAATCCAATGAGATCTCAGAATCCCACTGGATGAATGCTGGATCCGTCACTGTCCATATGTATTCTCTAGAGGCAACTCACACCTTTGTACTTACGATTTTAGCGTTTTCTACTTGTGAAATATTCCATCTAGCTAGATTATTGAAAGTTTACATCCATGTTGATCATTTTTATATGATTCACAGATTTAGAGTAAGTAATACTCTTCTTCTTCTTTAACAAATTAGCATGAGAAGTGCTCGCTGTGATGTCCTTTTACTGTCTAATTGGCGTATTGAATGGCCCAATTAAACATAGCCCACTCTGCCATCCAAGCTAACCCAACCGGCCTGCTATTGCTCAAGGTAACCATTACTATTATCCTTCATAAATTTTCTTCTGTACAATACGGTAGTTCTTCCTTTTGATCGCCAATGTGGCATCTTCATGTGAAAGATCCATTCCCTTATAACAATAGTGGATGGCATCTTTCAAAAAGCTATCTAAAAGAGAAAGCAAGGTTCTAAGATCCAGAACTGGGCTTAGCCAAATTGGTATCTCATGGTCCCTCCAAATGAAAAGGTCACAAGTTTAATTCTCCCTAGGTACTCGCACCCCACATTACACATATTTGGATGTGACCTGTAAAATTACTTCTTTTGATCGTAGAATTGACTTAGAATTGTTGCCTAATTAATTGAAACATTCGCGTAGGTCTGATGCAGAGTTATCGCACAAGGGAGTCTCTTGGCTCATGAGATTCGAACTTTTTCCATTGAAAGGCACTGTAAACACTTATCCATTGAGCTACTTGTCGGAAAAAAAATAAAAAATAAATCCAGAACTAAGGCATTCTAAACTTGAAATATGATCCATCCAAGCCCCTGCATTAAATATTTGGTTCTTCAACGGTTAGGGCGGAAAGCAGTAGTGAGAGACATTATTAAACCATGGGATACTCCAAAACCCATCAAATTAATTTATGCCTCGGCTTCAACCAATGGACTTCTGCTCGTGATCCACTTGCAACTCCAACCATTTCAAGACATTTATGATTTCTTCTTTACACATGAACCTACTAATCTTTAGCACAACAACTCAACTTAACTCAACGAAGTCTTAATTCTAAATAATTAGGTCGACTAATATAGATTCTCTGTTTCCACTTTAGATGATTTTGAGCTACCTCTTCTGAAAAATTTAAAACTTTCAAATCATATTGTACTACCCTCTTTCAAATTAATCTAACATCTAGATTTAAAGCACAACAGAAGAAAAGAAACATAAAACACAATTTAACATCTAGATTGGTCACAGAACGAAGGAAATAAAAAAACCCCACTACCACAAATTATGACGTCCACTCTCCCACTTGGGGAGATGGTAGACAGGCGCCCCCACCAAGTGCAATGTGGGCCGCCAACCTAGGCCATAGGCCTTCCTGATCACCCAAAAGCCCCGTCCAGGTAAGTATGGTTCAACGGTACGACAGGTTCTTCTCTTATACCCAGTGGAGGAACGTGTTTGTCAGATATTTCCGATGTGGTACTATGATGATCCAGTTCCCAAACCCATGATGTTTCCACCACGCATGGACGGTGCAGATGAGACACCCGAGAGCTAGTGGACGGCTGTTGATGCAGAACCGGACACTTCTTCCCCTTTGTTGTTCCCCACAACCGGACCAAAGTAAGTACAGTACTGGAAGAGGCAGACGCCAAGAGGTGTTCTTCCGGTTTGTAATCTATAGTGGTCCAAAGTAACACTGGTAGAGGCAGACAAAGAAGAGGGGTTCTTCCAGTTTGTAATCTGTAGTTTCAGAAATGATAACGAGATTACTGTAACATAGAGACTGTGCCAACATTCTTATCACGTACGTATTTGCATGGTGTCATTCTCTCAGGTATGGTTTATATACCATACCGGCCTTCTCTCCGGTTTTTCTTTTAGGAGTGATCTAGTGTGCCGTAAAATACTGTAAAACGTCGTGAACAGTCATAAGATAGTATTTTTCTTATGTTTCGATGACCGTAAATCGTTTCACATTACGTTTACATTTGATTTAGAGTAATCATAAATTGTCATATTTTAAAATCAGTTGACACATGAAATTTTCCTTTTAGTTGATTTCAGTTCTCAGTTCAAAATCACCATAAGCTGAAATTGATGATTTCGAAATTGATGATTCTAATATCAGAAATTTTATTTTCACTGGTTTTAAAATGATGAATTAAAACAAAAAAATTACGACATTTTACGGCTCATCAATTGGTGGATAGGTAGCTGACGTCAAGTAGATATTACTGCACTCAACAGTCGTATATACAAGTGGAACTAGAGAAATTAACACCAAACTTCGGCTGGATGACAAAAGCTGACTTCTCGAGTGGTGCTTGTTTAACTTGCATTGGAGCTCGAATACCCTGAAGACGTAAGAGAGAGCAACGCTTCAGACGTTTGATAAGAACACTTGTGTCAGACCTCAGAAGCATATTTCTTGAATTTTTATTAAGTAATAAGCTCTAAGCGTGCAGCTTGACTCATTTTCAAGGGTTTTTCTAAATGTTTGTCTAAATCATTTTCTTGGGTAACGTACCCTTTTCAAATACTGACATTCCATAAGTTTGTACTATATTATCATTACTCATTTCTTTACTACAATATAGTGTTACTCATTTTCTCTATCATAATACTGTATTAACCACCAAAATTGCTATGAACATTGACAACAGCTTGACGGCCAGCCTTCATGAACCCAACAAATAAAGAAGCAAGAAAAGAACAACTCCCACTAGCAATGCCAACATCACATTCCCCCTGCCATGGCGTTGTTAGTATCCGCTCACTGATAGTAACACAGAAGATACGGCACCAACTATGGTACTGGTGTGTGCAAACAACATAGCAAGTGTATGTGACACAAGATAACTTAGGAATTGATAGAGCAATACATGCAACATGCCATAGAGCAATGTCAGATCCTGAAATTCTGAGCCCGTGTGAAGAGAGATTCAAATTAGCAATCACAGGAACAATATGGCTGAGTGAGCATGCAAAAATATTTCATCCACAGTATCATTACATGCCTACAAGCCTTCAAGGACACCGAACAGAGAAAAAGAACAAATAATAAAGCTGTAGCAGAAAGGCCAAAAGGGACCCACAGTTCTTGCACCAACCGGTTGCGATTCTAATGGAAATATTGTGGTCTCAAACATCATTTATCCAGGTAACAAGTCAGCCACGCACCAAGAGGGAAAGAAACATGGCTGGCACCGCCATCATCCCAGACCTACACCAGAATAGAAAGTAAAAGATTTTAGGTGAGTTTCAAAATTAGAAACATATAAATTACTTGAATTTATCAAGTCCCGATCAAAATTGATTACCGAAAGGCCAACACTTAAGTTCTAGGCCTCTAAGAATCCTTTCAAACAACATCTAGGGCGTGTTTGCCGCAGCTTCTTAAGTTCTAGGCCTCTGCAAATCCTTTCAAACAACATCTAGGGCGTGTGTTGCCGCAGCTTCCATTTGGAAGCACTTTTACACTTCCATTTTTTTTTTTTTTTAGGAAGCCGTTGGATCTTGGAAGCCATTTATATAGCATTTTTTTTCTTGTGTTTTGGCTTCCAACCAAAAGCTACAAGGTAGAACTTCCAAGATTGGGAAAAAAGTGAGATGGTTATGAAAGAGTTGACTTTTGTAACAAACCAAAATTAGTTATAACCTCTCTCCCTCAACTCATTCTGTGTAAGAAGCGGAAGCCAAAAGTGGCTTTTAAAATATAAGTTTTGCCAAACATGCCCCTAGAGTTGTCAAAAGGTCATGTGTCATGATCAAAGTGGGTTGCCATAATGCCATGGGGCCAGCACTTGAGCACTGGGCCTCTGCAAGAAAGGTATCAAATAATGTATAGATTTCTCAACAGCATCAGCCATCACTCTATTCTGATGGAAGTGGTTTGATTCCAAGCATGTGTTAATACCGTGATTTGAAGCACAGATCTCGCCAAGCGCTTTCAAAGGAACTCATTAAGCTGAATAGAAACAGGGGAGATGTCTAATAGCATAAAAGTAATCCTTCTGACTGTATACCTTTATCACATCCCAATTCCAAAGCAGACCTATTCTAGTCTCATCATAGGCACACCGCAAAATCATTCTTCCTTCAACATGCTCATGGATCACATTGCATAGCAATGGAGTTGGCACGTAACTTCATCTCACAATTCTTGCAAAGGTCGATTTTTTTTTTTATGAAAGCCTGCATGTATCCTTCATCTGCATAATTTTATCACAGCTCGACTCTGTGGCAGGTTACTATAGCCCCACTTCAGGTACGCTACAAATTCATTCTGCTTCCTTTTATAGTCATTTCCGCGAACCCTGTCACATAGCAATCAAGCTTGCATGAATCTTGCAATCCTTGCAGAGAACAATTTTTCAAAACAGTTGCATCCTCTATATGAGAACTTCACTTAAAAAACTGTGAAAAATGTAGTAAATCTAACAGCCGAGAAACAAGGCAAGCCAATATACATGTCAAAAGTCAGGTATAAAGCACAATATTCATCAGCAGGTAACCAAGTCAATTTTCTTTTCTGGTGAATCTTCAATGAAGTTATCATTAAAGTGATCTGTTACAGGATTGAAGTTATCATTAAGGTCGTCTGTTACAGGCATTGTAGGCACAACTTCTAGAGTCTAAATCATTAAAAAGATAGGAAAGAACAGCTAACATAAATGTAAGTTAAATTGTAAACAGGATGAATGTAGTGTTTTAGGCCTCCCCTTAGTTACATCTGTTTGATACTGAAGCAACCCCGCCCCCCCAAATAAAAAAGGGGATAATTAGTTCAGGCCCCCTGGCAGGGGGTGAGACTTATTTTCCACCTCCTGTCGAATTGTCCTTTACCCAGCCACACCCCACCCCCCCCTTGCTTTTTCAGAACCTTACCTGAAGCCGCCTCCAGTCAACTCTTAAGAAGAACTCCATTTCCAAGTTTTCATAACCTTCCCAACTTTCCCTTTAACTTTTAACACATTGCACACAGTTATCTCGTCTTCTGCTAAGAAACTGTCGCATACTCTTGTACACTATTCATCGTATTTATTTATTTATTACCTTAATTAATATTTTATAATTTTTATACATAATTCACATTTAAAAATCTTAAATTATTTAAAATTATCTTATTAAAATATAAAAATGTCATGCAAACTCCCTATCTTTTGTCCTTTTCTCTTGAGAAATCGCCACATACCCCCTCGTGCACTATTCATCGATAATTTTATTTTATTTTTATTTTATTAATATTTTATAAAATTTTATAAAATATTTGATACATAATTAGTAATGAATAATATAAAATATTATGCAAACTCCCTATATTTTGTCTTCTCCTGAGAAATCATCCCCCATGCACTATTCATCATAATTTTTCTTCTTTTTATTTTGTTAATAATTTATAATTTTTTAAAAATATATTTAATACATTATTAATATTTAATAATCTTAAATTATTTAGTCATTTTATTAAAATATAATTTATGCACACACTCATCATCTTTTGTCGTCATCTCTCGAGAAACCGCTACATATCCCTAATCACTATATATTGTGAAAACTTTTTCTTTGTTTTATTTTAATTAGTCCTTTTAAAATTTTAAAAATATTTAACATATAATTAGTATCTAATAATTTAAAATTATCTTATTAAAATATAATACATGCACACACTCCTCGTCTTTAACAGTATTGTATATTAACAATATAATATGAAGAAGTAAAATTTTAACACTAAGACATTTCAAAGTGAATATTGTAACACCTTCACACTACAACACTTTAACAAGTGTTAGTATTAAAGTGCCTTATTATTCACTTTAAATTATCTTGGTGTTAAAATTTTAAGGTGTTAAAGTATTATTATCTTCTCGTATAGTGTTAAAATATCATATTATTAGAATATTATAGTATTGGGGAGATAAGTATATATGAATACTATAAGACTCTAACACTGAGGCACTGAGACACTAACACCTATTAAAGTACTATTGGGGGCTCCCGGTAAAGTTCATAAGAAGCAAAAGGGCTGAATGACAAGGGCAAAAACTAAGTCTTAGCCCCTACCAGGGGCCTCAATCAATTATCCCTACTTTAAATATTAATAATATATTAAATAAAGTTTAAATTTTATAAAATATTAAGTAAAATAAAAACAAAAAATTACAATGAGCAGTGCACGGGAATATGTGGCGAATTATTAAGAGAATAAAACAAATGATAGGGAGTTTATGTAACATTTCTTATTTTAAGGTTTGCTCAACATATTATATTTTAGTAAGATAATATTTTAATAGTACTTAAAGGTATGTGGTGGTTTCTCAAAAGAAGGCAACAAAAACAGGGAGTTTGCACAACATATTATATTTTAGTAACAAAAGTTAAAAAATAATTTAAAATTATTAAATACTAATAATATATTAAATATTTTTTTAAAATCTTACAAAATATTAATCAAAATAAAAAGAAGAAAAAAGTACGATGAACCGTGAATAGGGGGCATGCGGCAGTTTGTCAAAAGAAGAAGACAAAAGATAGAGTGTGTACAATACTACAATGTGTTTAAATTTTAATAAGATAATTAAAAAATAATTTAAAATTATAAAATATTAATTATATATTAAATATTTTTTAAAAACTTTATAAACAATATTGATCAAAATAAAAAGAAAAAAGTACGATAAATAGTGTACGGGGGTGTGGCAGTTTCCTAAAAGAAGAAGACAAAAGATAAAAATGTGTGCAATTTTATTTAAGATTATTAAATATCAATTAATGTATTAAATAGATTTTAAAATTTTATAAAATATGAATTAACATAAAAAGAACAAAATATAATGAATAGTGCACGGAGGTGCGAACGTGTTGAGGAAACAAAAAGAAAAGTTTGAGGGACATTTTGAAAAAGGTCAGTGTTTGCACCCTCAATTTCCCCTTCAAAATTATGATATAAGGCTAGGTTTAATTATCAAAACTATCATGACAACAGGGACATTATCTTATTAAACCCTAGTATGATTCCTAGATCAGGGAATCAATTTTGGCAAAGACATGATGAGATTTTCTAATCTGAGTAAGTCAAATGATTATGAGTTAAAACAAGAAAACCTTCTAACCAGGGATTTAGAAGAAGTGTTGATGTGAATCCAATGTATATCACTGCCTATATGATTTCAATCATTGATATTTAAAAAAAGAAGGTGACAAGGACTAAAAGACAAAGGAATCTTGATACTCTTTAACTCGTAACAGCAGGAGTAACATATGAAGAAAGGTGTAACTTGCCATGAGATATCAAAGTTTACCTCACAGGCAGAAGACAAAGTCCCCTTGACAACCAGAGAAAATCTGAGTGCAAATAATTGCTCCTCCAAGGAAGTCGAGACGTGTCTTGCCTGGTTTAAGAAAGAGGGTGACGTGGAGATCTTTTGGGAACTATCCACGCCAGAAAATCAATACAAAAAGAGAGCAGAAAATATATTAACAGCAGTCAAAGCTGCAAGATTTGAAAAGAAAGAGGCTTGTGCCCTGTTTTTTATGACAAAAAATTGAAGACGACGACCAAGGTCATAAGCAGGGGTACCTTGGGAAGCAAGAACACCAACTGCAGTCTATTGGCACTTGGAGAAGCAGCTGCACCAGGCACCAGGGCACCAAGGAGTAGCAGCAGCAAGCATCAACAGCATCAAAAGCACCAGTGGCAAGCACCACCACCAATGGTGCTAGCTTCCAAAACAGTAACAAGAAACAAAAGCATCCCCAACAGCATCAGGTGGCAGCAACAGAGCCAAAAAGAGGGCTGGCCCACCCTTATATGCCCCAAAAAATAAGGAAGAAGAAAAAAAGGACAAGGGAGAAACTGGAATCCAACCCCACCTTGATGGAGTTGGAATCCCACTCGGAGTGAGATTACTCACCTCCACCGTGTGGAGGAGACCCACCCGGTGGAGGTGAGCCTCTCCCAACCAAGGAAGGAAGGATCGGAGATCGGGCAGGGATCGGCCCGATCCAGACCGATTGAATTGGCCAATCCAATCTGATCCCGGACCGATCCGGTCCGATCCCCACGTCTCCCTCATGTAATTTTTAAGCAATAAAAAAAATAAAAAAACACCTAAAATTTTTAAAATATAGAAAAATCAGAATATCATATTTTACCTTGATTTATAACTTGTTGTCTAAGTCAAATTCTATCTATCTTGTTTCTTTAGTAAGTGGTCTCTTAACACGCACGCTCTCTCTATCTTTTATCTCTAAAATTATATCCTCCTTACTCTTTCTTTTTTTTTCCCTCTTAAATATATTAGTATTATTGGTTTCCAATAGTAAATAAAATAAAAAAGTTCACCATGTCGCAATTTAAAATAAAATTAAAAAATATACACTGCACTTTTAATTGTTTGCTAACGATTATTTGATTATGCATACAAATGACAATAGGGGTCCTTCGACCATTTTCATTTATTGACAATTTTTGTCAATGACAGAAGTCTATACCCTCTTTAGAGTAACATCATATTCTTATAGTAATATGATGTTAGTGCCAAAGGGGGTATGAACTGTCATTGACTAAAAATATTCAATAAATATATACGATTAAATGATCTCTATTATCGCTTGTATCTAGAACCAAATAATCATTAGTAAAAAAATAAAAGAGTGATGTACATTTCTTACTTTTATTCTAAATCGCAACATGGTTAACATATTCATTTTATTTACTCTTGAGGACTGTTAATACTAATTTATCGAAGAGAAAAAAAAAAAAAGAGTAAGAAAGGAAAATTTCTAAAGAGATAAAGATGTTAGAGAGAGAGAGAGTGTGTGTGTGTTAGAAAGACAACTTACTAAACAAAGCACCTTGAAGAACCTATTGATCATTGTAAAGTAGAGTGTCACTTCACATTTCACAAGGCCAACTTAGAGAGCTTAGAAAGAGGGAAGAGAGTTTGAGGTTTAAACTATAAGGAGAAAAAACTTATGGGGAAGGGGGGGGGGTGAGAGAGAGAGCTAATGAGAGTGATAAAATCATAAAAAGTCGAAAACTTACTAAAATTGAATTTAAAAAATGAGAATAGAAAGAAGAAAATTTTAGAGTGAGAGTTAGAACTTAGAAATAAAAATAAAGAGGGAGAATTTATAAGAATAGAGTAACACTTATCTACAATCACATTTAACCAAAGGCCAGACTGTGTTGTACCAAGCTTTCATAACCATTTGGATCGAAGGGCGAAATCAAAGTCACGAATGTCCTTGACCCCTTGGCCTCCATTTTCTCTGCTTTTACAAACTCTGGCCCAACAGAGCTCATGCCCTCCTCTTCCGTGAACCTCTACACTCCCTTCCCACAAGAATGTGCTCCAAATAGCTTCAAGTTGTTTAGCCACAGACTTTGGATTCTGAATATGAAAAGGAAGTAAATAGGAAGGCTATATCCAGCAATGAATTCTAGGGCTTTTAGTCTCCAAGTCCTTCCAAAGTGAAATATGAGGTTAAACATCATAGACTAATTAAAAAGAAAGAAAGTCCAACATTTCACAGATACCCCTCTAAAAATAAATTTTGATGCATATACATCTAGGTGCAATTTCATTTTTACCTTCACATACACAACGTGGATACTTGCCCTCATTGAAACTTACTTTCCTCAAACAAACCACGGTTAAATTGAGTCTTGACCACGGTTAAAAATGACAAAACCCTATCTGGGCAACATATCTCCTCATAATAAAGATGACAGTTTTATAAAACGAGGAAGTCATTGATTGTTATAACAAGAGTGTTTTGGACATTTGAAGCAATTCAGTCACTTGGTTCTTTTTTGTTCATACATTATCACAAGGATTGAATATTTTTGCAATGTTTTGGAGTACAATACACAACCATATAGTTATACATGAAGACATGTACCTACAGAGGGAATATATAAAATTGCATCTCTTCAAAATTGAACTCTAATCCTAAGAGGGGCATCTATGCAATTAAGCCATGCATAAATATTCTCCCAAAGTGGTCCACAATGAGACTACTTCAAATTGATCCAGATTTGGCACAAAAAAATAATATTATAGACATAATGCATTTGATGACAGACTATGGAAATGCAGAAAAAGACCTCAGTTGTATACAAGATCTATATGGGACAAAGATGAGACTTATGTCTACGACTCTACGTAAGAAAACAAACACTCACCAAGCATAACCAGGTAGATGTAAAGTGCTAAGATATCTTCCTGTATAACGTCTTTTGAATGTGTGACTCCCTTGAGGACAGATCATATAGATCTGAAATAACCACCAGCAGAGAAGCAACATCCGATTTAGAAGAAATGCGTCAAACAAGATATAGCAAATGCAGCCTGATGCGGTAGGTAGCTTTTGAGATATCACTGCCAAAACAAGAAAAGGATTGCTTCAAAATTCTAGATTAATCCCTCTTTTCTCCACTCAATCATTCATCCAGTCTTCATTGGCCTTGGAGACATAACCAGTGTTTAGATCAAATCAACCATGCAGAATTACAGCATTTGTGTGTGTGTGTGTGTGTTTCCTTCTTCTTCTTTTTTTTTTGGGGGGGGGGGGGGGAGGGAGGGTTGGAGTTTAAAGCCTGACTTGTACGATAACTGGAACTGCCGTCCATTCCATCGAGTAGAAACAATTACAGTTGGGATATCAGAAACACGTTCCCCACAGCAGATCAATTGAATGTCCGATGCTTGAAGTCTCCTAAACAGAATATTGTCATGTCTGCATGTCTGCCATCCCTAGTTTACTGTAGGTCCTCTTTCTTAGTGCCACAATTTCATTAGCAAACCCTAACAAATTGAGAATTAGTTTCCATCGGGTGAAATTTCAAATTATTTAATTGAGAAGACTAGAATAGTGAGAAGATTAGAATAATGATAATTAACTTTTTGACTTAGCATGATAAACCTTAATTTAGATGGTGGTACCATCCACATTAAAAAAAAAACAAAACTTAGATGGCCAAAGAATATAAAAAATCATACTATAAAGGCATCTCTTTCTTGAATATTTTTGTTACCAATAAACATACAACCTGGTTAAAGTAAAGTGCCCTGAGTAAGCCAAAAGTACAACTTGCGAAAAGCACTCTCAGAAGGAAACCAGAAGATTCATATAGATGTACAATTGCTTACATACTTAACAGGCATGTCAGTGGTATCATGATTTATCTGAAGTTTTCAACTGGCGCAGATTCTTCAAGAAGAGCAGCAGCCTGAAAACACTCCGCTGCTTCAACTGATCTGCCGCCCTCAGATTTATACAGTACGCCCAGATTGAACCAAGCAGCATAATTGGTTCTGTCTAACTGAAGCGCACCAGTGAGATAGCTTCTCACAGTGTCCGCTGAGTGATCACCAAGTTGTCTCAGAACTGTGGCTGTAGATACCAAGCTTGGAACATGAGCAGGTTCAATTTCCAATGCATTCTGATACGCACCCAAAGCATCTCTTTGGAGACCCTTAGCCTCGTATAGTAGTCCTGAGAAGATAAACAGTCGTCAGAAAACTGCATGGAAACTCTTCAGGCACGTTATGAAGTTTTCACCAACAATGTAGACATTATCTTACATCCGCTTGCATCATAAAACTCTAAACAAGATAAGTATGAATGTTTACTGTTGTATGCTCTTTTTGAATCAAGATCTATACCTTAATGAGTTATTATAGAGGGCTTTTACCTGTAAAAGACTTAGATTATGTGTGCTCTCCAATATGTCATACTAACCCCCAAAAATGCTGAAAATATGTACGAACACAACTACAAATACTTTGTCCCTTAAAACAGGGTTAAGGCATAAGTGATAAGTGATAGTAAGATCACTCATCTATGGTTTTCAGCAATCGAATGTGATAGTCACATTACTCTAAATTACCCCCATCCGTCGACATCTTGAGATTTTTAACTTGGAAGTTTAGGTTCAGCTCAGACACATGCAACAGTCGAGCTACTATGAGTGGAAACACTGATGAATTCTCAGAAAGAAGGCATGTACTGAAGCCAACACAAGACAAGTGGAAGATTTCCCCAAGGAAAGCTTGTTGGACCCATTATAAAGAAAAGGGGGAGGAGAAGCCCCCCCCCCCAACCGGTGGGGGGTCCAAGGCTGGTGGCTCCCCCCACCGGTTGGAACCGGTGGGGGTGCCCACCCCCCCCCCTCCCCCTTCTCTCTAACCTCTCTCTCCTCTCACCCTTATTAAATAAATAAAAAAAGAAAATGAGAAGAGAGAGAAGCAAAACGGTGGGTACCCCCCACCTCAAGATCCTCCGGTGGGTACCCCCACCGGTTGAGGCCCCCATGGCCTATAAATACCCCCCAAGGGGTAAGAAGAACTCCATGCTCATTTGGCCCAAAATTTCTTAGGGAAAACTCTGCCCATTTGAAGACTAAATCCGGTGCTCTTGCATGGGTTTGCTGCGTTTGGAGGATATTTTTCGTCCCGGAAGACTCTCTTCTTAAGGTTTATTCCTAAGGGGAAGCTCTGCCGAATTTATATTGTAAAATCACCGTTCTATAAGACGAGATTATACCGAAATGATGAATGAAATACTAATATTGTTCTTTGAGCATATATGTGTGCATGTGTGTTCATGAATCTATTACTTAAATAACACTATGTTATTATATTTTCATATACATAATTAATTAGTTTAATAACTAATTAAAATGCATAAGTACAAAATTAAATGTTCTTGGCCTCACTTCATACATAATTAAACCTAGATTCATAATCAAAACTCAATAATGAAACATTGAGACATAAAACAATATACTTAAGTTAAAAAATGACTTAAATACCCCCCATGCTTAATTAATTAATAAAATTTGTGAAAATTATTTAAAATCAGTAAAATGAATATAAAAATCAGAAAAATTCTGTAAAAACCAGTAATACTCAGTAAAAATCAGAAAACCAAATCTGGAAATTACATAAACCCAAAAACATGACTTAAATATCCTTCATATATCCAATTAATTAATAAAAATCAGTAAAATTAATAAAAAAAATCAGTAAAATTCAGTAAAAAATAGAGAACCAAATTTGAAAACATATAAAATTTCCGAAATGACCAAAATGCCCCCTACAACTTAATGAAATTACAAAAATACCCTCATCCATAATAAAAATATGTAAAAATCACATAAAATTCTTTAAAAATATCAAAACTTCTCCAATGCCCAAAATACCCTCCAAACCTTAATAAGATGGGTAAAATTACCAAAATACCCTCAATATGATAAAAATAAATAAAAATCTCATAAAAATATAAAAATAGACTCTAAGTCTAATAAACCCGATTTAAGGTAAAATTACCAAAATACCCTTATAACTTAAATATGTCTAAAATGATCCTAAAATACATCCTAAGGGTTTTCAAGTTTCCCTAAAATACTAAAAAACTGAAAGTGACCATAATATCCCTATACCCTCCAACTTGGCATAATTACAAAAATACCCTTATGGGTCTAAAATACTTGGAATCTATCCAGATAACTCGGAGTCAATCCAAAACTTCTTAAAAAGTCCCCCAATCAATTATAAACCCATTCTAAACTTAGGTGAGGCCAAGAGCTTAACCTAAAATATATCTTCATATGCATGTGCTGCCTGTAGTAGTAGTGTTGCATGTTATAAGGACATCAACGGATGGTTAATCAAGGGTTGTCGAGCAGTTGCTTGACGTAATTAACACTGACTGAGGTCAGTGGAGAGAAGTCATATACTCGGATCTTCGCCTGATTCGAAGTCCCGGACTCCCTGAGGGCTAATCCTAAGCTCTCATAGTCCAATAAATAAAATAAATAAAATCGACCTATATTTCTCCAGATAAAAACAAAAAGACCTAAAACGACAAGGATTTTTTTTAAATAATCCGATAGGAGAGACGGTTAGGTTAGGTCCCAAACAAAGCTATACATATTTCACACATTAACATGCATATATATATATATATATATATATATATATATAGATCCCACCCGATGCATACTCTTCCCTAGTGTTTTTGCTCACCAAACACTGCCCCTTACCATGTCCCAAACCCAACACCCCCACCAAATTATAATGGGGAAGACACGTGACACCAGACCCCATATCCCAAACCACATATATTATTAGTACCCAACAAGATGACCAAATTAAAAAAATAACCCCAACATACCTAGTAAAATAAACTAAACCCCCACTCTCCACTACCCTTTACGCTCGTAATAACAAAAGAAGACAAAACAATTAGTAGCTAAAACCTTTGTCTCTAAAGTAGTAGAGCAAACTAAAAGTTGTCTTCTTCTTCTTCTTCTTCTGCTGCTGCTGCTTCTTGCCCACCCTTCCAGCTCAAAGCTTAGAGCTTTTTTTTGCTCAGACTCTGAGCTCAGGGCCGCCAGCATAACGACCATGTTCTGTTACAAGCGACAGTGGGCGAAGAAGATGAAGATCGGGCCAACTATCGAGACCTGAACGAAGCGCCGGATCAGGTAAGTCGCGGGCCAGATCCTAGGCTCAGGTCTAGCGGGACCTACCAGCCAATTCCGGGATGGTCGAGCTGCCCGGTTCAGCAGCGGGTTGTCCGTTCTCCCCATCGATCCAGGCGGACCATTTGAAATTCAAATGGTTCGCCGAGAAGGCACCACAACCCCCTTCTGATGGCAGTCATCTTCTATCTCGCACCGGGGCTCATGAAACCCTAGTGCCGACTAATGCAGTGGCGACGACACCCCGAGAATCTGGACAGAAATGGGGAAAAGCCTACCCCTGACGGGAAGGAGTCCTTCCGGTATCTCTGACTTGTTGCAAACATGAAGAACCCCTTCCACACAAAGCACCCCAAACCTGTACCGGATGGACAAACTACCGACTTCCCAAGGCCTATATCCCACAGGGCCGTCTTGATGCCGGAATCATCGCAAAGGATGATGGAACCCCCCCCCCCCTCAAGTCGAATCCTCACCCTTGTCAACCTCGGGTCAAGGTACATGCCGTGACTAAGGGCCTATGGCAACACTTAAATAGCGCTAACTTCCCCCGCAATGACAGACATATCCACATTAGTGCTAGCTTCGCTCTCCAAAGGAGCAACCCCCATGAGACAGTTACCAAGATACATTACTTCCCACTCCGTTGCACTGTGCCCTCCTCTCTGGAGCAGGTCCTTCACTTGAGGAGTAGTCAGCTGGCCCACAAGCTTGCGAACCTGGATGCACCTGAGCAAACGACGCTTTCGCAGGGCTAGAAATTCCGACAGAGGGGTTGAGAGATATAGGAGTGTCGGAGAGCTTGCATGCTTGCCCTCAGGACTGCTCCTCACATCCCCGGCAACAACCTCCCCAAAGGACCTACAGGTCCTACACCCCCTTCTGCAGAATCTCCGGACATGGCCGATCCCTCCACACGACAGGCATCTCACCGGGGATTCACAGCCTCTGGCGAAATGACCTGGCAGGAGACACCGAAAACAGACCCGTTCCCTAAAACTCGAGGCAACCCCCGGCCATCAACAGGAAGCGGTTAGCCTACCAGATCCAAGAGGCACCGTATTTGCCCTAGAGGGGTGTCGGCATGGCGGAATCCACCCTGGTCGAGTTCTGGTTTTGCCCTGCATGTTGGGCGACGTGCAGCGGTTCCCTTCAACAAGTTAGTCAGCAATGAATATTCACACACTTTCAGCAAGAATATATGACCTTGCTTACCATAAGAGCATGCCGTTCCCCCAGTGGAACCATAGCAGCAAAACCATGCTTTTTTTTTTAGAAGGTGACAAAAGTCACAATTCCATTGAAATATATGAGAAAGGTACAAGAAGGCCCAAGAAAGCACACCACCTGGATAGGACACTCCCCTATCCAAGCCCCAAAAGGTTTAAAAGAACCTAACATAAACTGTTTTATCAAGAAGATAAAACAGGGTTACAAAAGAAGATATCATCAAGAGATCAGCTTCCTCCACAATCTGACTTTGTCAAAGATAATAGAGCTACCATCATTCAGAATACCAGCAGCTCGTCCCCACTCTTCCACCCATCTGAATGTCTTCTTCAATAGTTCATTAGCACTGCTGAATTGGTCACTAAATTTTCTTCTGTTTCTCTCACACCATATAGTCCACAACATGGCCGGGCATATGAGAAACCATACATGTTTAAGGTCATTTGACGGAGAAACAGTAGTCCACCATTTCAGCTGGTTCAACACAGAGGAATGCTCCACCCAATCAAATCCAAATAATCTACACATACTCTTCCATTGGATGGAAATAATACCACACTTACAAAATAAATGAAGTTGGTCTTCCTCAAAGTGTGCACAGAAAATACATAAGGAACTCCCGGGGAGTTGAAGACTCTACGCCCTCATTCCCGTAAGACTTCTATTCCAAGCAAGCTTCCATAGAAACACCCTTATTTTATTAGGAAGGTGGTTAGACCAAATTAGGTCCTTCCACCAAACCCTAGTACCACCATCATTCAATAACTGAACCAAGGATTTAACCGAAAAAAGCCCATTATTAGTCAATCTCCAAACCCTCTTATCTTGCACCTCACTGCAGATCCTAACACCATTGATTAGGTTAAGCAAGGCTATCAGTTCCCCAGTTTCCAAATCAGTAGGATTTCTCCTCAGCAATAGATTAAACTGACTTGTATCACTATGAGATAGAACCTCTTCAACCGAAGCATCCTGGTTATGGGCAATGCTAAAAAGATTGCTGAAATACACTGACAAGTCCAGGTTGGAGCACCATTTGTCTTTCCAAAATCGTATGTCACTGCCATTACCCACATGGACTTCACAAGAGGTGACCATAAAATCAGCACATTTAAGAATGTTCCTCCATATGGGAGATAAGTTGTATCTGGATGAATGAGAGAAACTCCATTTACTCTCACCATGAAAGTACAAGTCCTTGACAATTACAGCCCAAAGAGCATCCGGATACTCTCCTCTTCTCCACAACCATTTAGCTAACAAAGCTTTGTTAAAGATGGCAACCCCACTAAGACCAATGCCACCTTGCTCCTTACTCTTGCACACATTCTTCCAAGCAATCAAATGCATTCCTTTCTTTTCCCTTTTCCCTCCTGCCCAAAAAAAGGAGCTCCTAGCTGATTCAATGATCTTTTCCACGGTTCTAGGGATCTTCATAACAGAAGCATAGTATAAAGCCAATGAAGAAAGAACCGACTTGGACATGATCAATCTTCCTCTTCCTAACAGAAAGCTACTCTTCCATCCTTCCAGTCTATTCTCAAATTTCTTTATGAGACCATCCCAATCCCTGATCCTAGTGACACCATTCGATAGGGGCAGCCCCAAATATTTGATAGGGAAGTTGCTGACTCTGCACTTTAAGGAATTTGAAATATCCTGTAACCTTTGCTGAGGCATATTCAGCCCAACAATTTCAGATTTCTCATAATTGATTCTCAAACCCGTAATGACGTCCACCAAAATTAGCAAACTTTTGATATTCTGAATGTCCTCAATACTTCCAGGTGTAAACAGGAGAGTGTCATCTGCAAACTGGAGGTGAGATAAATGGATATGGCTTCTACCAATCCTGAACCCTTCCACCAAACCCTGTTGAGCTGCACTATCCCAAAGGGTGCTCAAAATCTGTCCAATAAGCAGAAAAAGAAAGGGAGACAGAGGATCTCCCTGTCTTAATCCTCTTGAGCTGTTAAAAAATCCACATGGCTCTCTATTAATCAGCACCGAGAATCTGGAGGAGGAAATACAACACCTTACCCATCTTGTCCATTTAGCATTGAATCCCATGATCTCCATTGATTTGAGAAGACAATTCCAATTGATTGTGTCGTAGGCCTTCTCAAAATCAAGCTTTAACAACACACCTTGCTTGTGCCTAATTTTGTAGTGGTGAATGGCTTCATAAGCAGCCATATAATTGTCCAGGATGAATCTTCCTTGCAAAAAGGCTGACTGGTTAATCCCCACTAGCTTATGGATGACCCTCTTTAACAGCAAAACCATGCTTGTCTTGCCGTTCCCATAAAGTTCATGTTTTTAGTCACATGAAACATAATTCTTTCTTCCTTTTATGCCATTCTTTCTACCCCATCAAACAGAGAACATTGGTCCTAGAAAGAACTTCTTTTTCCTGATTTAGGATCTAAAATTTCACATTTGCCCCCACCTTATGCCATACCTATGATGTGCTGTTCAAAGTCCCTAGCATCAGGACAGGAATTGGATCATAATCCGCATCAGATTCCTCATGATATCAGATCAGCTAATGATGAACCACCTTTCTTAGGGAACAGTCAGCCCATCACCCCCCATTCTGATTGGTGGGCACAATCTAGATACAAACTTGATAATTCCCAACACCTTCATTTAACATCTGTTCTCCAAATTTTAGATGAAATATAGCTTTTTATTCTACCAGACCACCTTTCCCATGGCAGATAAAAGGGTGACAGTTCCGGCATTGAAGCAAGGAGTCTACTGACTTCATTCAGATGGACAGAGACAAGCTGTGAATGGCCTACATTCTGTAGATTGGACTTGATGATATTTATGGATACACATTTTTTTTTTGGAAGGTGATTTTTTTTAGGGGGGAAGGTGACGGTTATGCATACGAGTCGCAAAGGCTTCATCAAGTTCTGTCTATAGCTCATTCAAACCACTCAGACTTAACAAATAACAAGGAAGTCAGAGTAGACTTGATGGGAACTTATTAGATGGGCTCTGTGTAGACGATGATGTTCAAGTACAGCCTACGAAACAGACTTTGAGTTCTGTTGATATAGCAATGAAAGAACGAAAACCATTTGTATATTTATGTACACAGACACACAATATTTTATAATTACAGACACATACAGAAAGAGTGCCCCCCCCCCCCCCCCCCCCCCCCCCCAAACACACACACAGAGAAAGACATCTAACATCTCTCATTATCTCTTATATCAATGTCAAGAGATGGATGCAACACAAACTTCCTCCCACATATGCTCTAAAGTATTTTGTTAGTTCATAGAAAGCAACCATCCCAGAAACTTAGAAAGAGAGCCCGAAACACAATCAATTTTTGTTGTTCACAAACTTGACTCGTGCCATTCAGATTTCCAAATACAGCTAGTGCCTCTTGCCTTATGGACTTTTATACGTGAATGTGACATCTGAAGACACATTCATCATACTCATGTTCCTGCTCCACGCAATTAAACACTGATGATAAAGAAAAACCCTCGAGACTTGAGAGTGAAAACAATAAATTCGACTTTCATTACAATCCATTTCTAGCACAGCTACTTTTAGTTCTCTGATATTTCCACGTTCATGTAACAACACTTTATAAAGCAACCTAAGATTTACCATGCAATAACCATGCAGCCTATACAAGTAGTGCCAATGAACTGCAATCATGAACAAAAAAACTGAATTTTACATCTAAAATTTTCACTTTAAGGTTCTAGATCCTCCATTAAGAAGGCTGTCTTGAAACAATTCCACCAACTTCTTTGTCATTATGCTCAACAGCATGGAATGATAGCACATATTGCTCTTTGGAAACATTGAAAAGAGACAGTTCACTAATTTAATGTCTCAACAACCTAAACAATATGCAGCTGGATTTCTGTAAAGACTGATTGTGGAAGGAAAATTGATCTGGCTTTTCAACTTTCCAGCTAGAATCGTATTCTTCAAAACTACATGGTAGTAAGATTGATATACAATGGAAAAGCGTATCCCCGAAAAAGAAATTTTTTTTCTATGTAAACCATTCAGAGGTCCTTAAAATCGCTCAAGGTTAATACAGGGTCTGTATGCATATATACCCTTGTTATAGAGTAAATTGTGAAAAGATCAGTCAACATATTTGCTTATATACCATTTATGTATGAAAAAGTCTTCGAAATTGCAATTCTGAATTACGTGTTTTTTTGCTTTCATTAGAATACTCTGTGTACTTTGTTCATATGCTAAACTGCTAGTTAACTTTTAAATTGCCGAGCTACCTCCTAAGAGAGAGAGAGAGAGAAGGGAACATGAGAAGACTAACAAATAAACCCATTTATGTCATTTAAAACTGCGGTTAAAAGTTAACCCAAGAATGATTAAGCTAAGAAGACATTCTATTACAGCAAGGATAAATTTGAAGCTATTTTCATGCAGTATAAGGCAAATAAGCAAATGCAATTACGAGTGTGACATGTATGTAATGTTTTATAATAGAGCTATATATGCAAAAAAAAAAAAAATCTATAAAAATATGCAAAAAAAAAACCTTTCAGAAAAGCATAGGCAAACTGCAAGCAATAACAGTTGAAACTAGCAGATAGAACTCACAAGAGAACAATGAAGAAAATTCAATCAGAGAAGTGGATTCTTAAACAGAACCTGCAGCATGCCAATATAAAGCAGAGAAAGGTCTGATGGCTTTTAATTTGGAAAGGCAAACTTCAGCATCACTCCACTGGGACACTCTTGTATAAACATTAGTGAGATCATGCCATGTCTCTAGCTCCAAATTCCTATCATTCTCTCCACCCTGTCATGAATGTAATATACAAAAGTAATGCAGACAAGAGGTAAACTCAAAATAAGACATCTGCTTCAAAACAAAACTTTAAGACAGATATAAGATTGTGCACTTGAAGGTGAATGTACAAAATAAAGTACATCTATACCTTCAAAAAGCAGGCAAATGTCACTTAATCACCTTCAAATGTATTTCCACGAATTTAACAGTAAGTATTTCAAGCCAAGACAAATCGACATTTACCTTAAGAAACCTCACTCCAGACTCAATGCTTTTATTCCTAAGCTGAAGAATGGCAAGAAGTTGACTATACGTTTCAATCGCATTCTTCAATTGTCCCTGTGCAACCTGGACTCTAGCTTTAGTTCGTAACAATTCTCCCTGGCTCCACTTTCCAGTCTGATCAAGTGCAGCATTAATGATAATCTCAGCATCAACAAACCTCTTTTGAGCAGACAATATCCTAGACAACAAAATCCAACTTTTGACATTTGATCCAGTTTCACGCCTCACCAACATCTTTGCATAATGAAGTGCTACATCCAGCTTTCTCTGGTCCGCATTTTCTAAACTGAGAGCATATATAACTCTATAATCATTGTCTTGTGTTATCTCCTTGGCTTTCTCAAGAACCTCAAGAGCCTCACATTGCCTCACGATCCTTTCTGAATCTGAGACAGATGATCTAGCCTGTGTAGAAAGAGAAATACCCAGTAATAAATTGGCAACACTTCCTATTAGATCGCATCCATGATCCAAATTAGCAAGAGCTCTGCGAGCAAAGGATGCACCCTCATTTGCATGAACACTACTTTCTCCGCAAATTTTGGAAGCTAGTAACAAAGCTTTTAAACAATTTGGATCCTCTCCAGCACTAAGAATCTTTTTCAGAAGATTCAAAGCAACCAAGTCATCTCCTTCACCCAGGTAACAAAGTGCAAGAGCATAGTATCTTTCTTTTCTCTCTATAACCCCAGGAAGCAGTGCTTCAACTTGCTTGGCTAAGGCATTTAATTCCCCAGAAATAGAGAGGGCAAATGTTAGATGATCTATAATCGATGGGTCCCATTCAATCTTCTTGAAAGCAGACATCCTCAAGAGAATTATCAAAAGAAGAACAGCCTCTTCAATATTGTTTCCGGGTACAAAGAAACTGTACATTTGAGAACGGAGGTTCGGAGGATTTGCATCGCAACCTCCATAGAGAAGAAAAATGGCGAATTCCTTTTGTATTTTTGCAGTTGTCTCTGCACCAAGGTTCCAGCAAGTTAGAAGGGATCGTCGGTATGATAAGATTGCTTCCTGGGAAAAACCAGCCAATTTCCATAACTCAGGAAGCAGCTCAACCGCCTTGCTTAGTGTCTCCTGAAATTTACAATCACTACCAAATCCCTCAGGCAAGCCTCCAGGAAGTGCAGATTCAACGATGTCCAAAATAATGTTACATGATTGAGCAGCTTCTGTAAATATCAATATCAAATAAAAGTTAGCAAGGCAAGAAGGTAGATTGTCCAGTGCACCATTTTTGTAATCATTTTTTAGCAGAAGTTGGCAAGATTGACAGATGTCAAAGATATGATTTCTGTAGGGCAAGAAACATCTTTACTAGGGAATTTTTTCTTGAAATTTTATCTTTTTCAGGCAACCCTTTCCAGTACTATAAGAGGGAGAAAAATAAAACCCCAAAAAAGTGAGATCAAAAAATAAAGTCAGACGCCAATATGAGAAAGAATCAGTTTGTACCTTTAAATCTACCAAGATGCGCCAATGATTTTGCTTTAAGAAAAATTGCTTCAAAGAGTAAACTGACGGCGTGCATTGACATGGGTGGAACCAAATCACTACGTGACCAACGCTTCCGGCTCTCAGCCCTTCTAGCAATGGAGAGTTTCATTTTGGGAATTATGGCAGCAGTATCTATTCCCTCAAAAACACGAAGGGCAGCTTCAATATTCCCACGGTTGTACTCCATCTTCCCTAACAATGCCCTTGCTTCCTAGAAAAATATTTATTTCTTTCTTTTTCAGAATCGCAGAATGCATTTTAGTATAGAAGTGTTTGTAGGTCATGAGTAAACTAATTGCATGTGCGTCTCCACATAAGCCATACAGTTGAACAAATATATGCTTAATATACAAGGAGGTAGTGTTGAAGAATAAATAAAACCCACAAAAAAAGAAGAGAACAAAAACAATAAGAAGAGGGGTAGGGATTACCTGTCAAAGCAGTAACACCACCAAGCAACAAAAGTAGCAACATCAGAAGCAGAAGCAAGAGCAGCAGCATGCACCAGCAACAGCACCACCAACAAGAGCAGCAGCATGTGCCAGCAACAGCAATACCAACAAGAGCAGAGTCACCCCAAGAAAACCCTAGCTAGGGTTGGCTGAAGACAAAAAGGGGGAAAAAGCAGAGCAAGACAAAGAAGAGGGGAGAAGAATCAGAAAAAAGAAACCAGAAAAGAAGTAGAGAAAGAGGAGGAAAGTGGTGCGGCTGGAGAGAGAAGAGCCCCCCATCGGGGGTTCTCTGGCTGTGCTAGCCAAGAGAGGAAGTGGGAGAGAGAAAGAGTCCATTTGAACTCTACCTTGCACACAGAGAGAAAGATAGAGATAAAGAAAGAGGGAGAGAAATAGAAAGAGATAAAGAGGGAGGAGTCCAGGTTGGGAAGGAAATCCAGAGGGAAAAAGAAACACAACTTCCACTGGAAGATTCCCTCTTGCCCAAGTAGGAGGAAGAGATTCTCTCTCTCTCTCTCTCTCTCTCTCTCTCTCTCTCGTATGCACGCCCCTTACCAGACCAAAAAAAACTAGAAATAGATGAAGGAAATCAAAACAAATGCATCCAGTAAGACCCCCACAGGACCAAAAGACAAGAAATAGAAAGAAACGGAAGTGGGAAAAAGAGAAAGAACAAGAACTTGATCCCCACCCCCCGCCAGACCAAAAGACAAGAAATAGAAAGAGGAGGCAGGAAGACAGTTGACCCCATTCTCCCACTATAAATACCCTCAAAGAACTCTTGAATTTTGTTTGGGTACTCTTGTGAAGACTCTCTTGGGATTAAGAGTATATTTGTTACAGACTTATAGTCTGTGTGAGGGGCTGGAAGGTTTAGTCCTACACCAGGAGATAGACTAGGGTTAAGGGCCTAATAGTAGGGAGAATAGGCCTCTTAAGTGGCCCATTTTGGGATGGAACCGGCTCCCTATCAATCAGCGTTTGAGCTCATTCTCCCCATATTTCTAAGAAAACACGCATAAACATCTGGGAAGAGCGACCTAGGGGGCCTTAAGGGTGCCTAAACATCCCGGAGTCAACACCAAAGGTGGTGCCTTAGAAGCGAGGGGAATTTGTTACAGCCTATGTGAGGGGTTGGAAGGTTTAGTCCTATACCGAGAGCTAGACTGGGGTTGAGGACCTAATAGTAGGGAGAATAGGCCTCCTAAGTGGCTACCCATTTGGGAGATGCCGGCTCCTCAGCTCTCCCCAAGAGAGAAAGTTGTTCTTTTCTCTTCAAGATTTCAAGATCTTGAAGGCTCATGTTGTAAGATTATTGAGTTTGATCCACTTGTGATATGGATTATATGTAATTTTGTGTTTGTGGATTCATATTGCACCCTTATCGGATCCATTTAAATCTACTAACAATTTTTTATCCTTAATGGACTTTAATTGGGTATACCCAAACCTATTAGCTTGTGGATCCTAAATGGACCTTTTAATGGATTCTTAGTGGATTTTGGGTGAATCCTACTCAACTCTGTTAAAAGATATTGGTTTAAGGACTCTTAATGGACCATTAAGGATCCATTAGTTTCGTTAACCTTTAATTCTTATCGTTTGTCCTTTAAGGCATATCCTCTAGTGGATTTAATTAGATCCATCTAATGTCCATCAAAAGGATTTAATCATAATGGATCTACAATATGTCTACGACCTCTTTGTATCAATACGTGTATGACCTCTTTATATCGTTAATCAACATTTGTTAAGGTTATCCTTTAGTGAACTTGCACAAATTTGACCAACTCTACAATATTTAATTCATGTGAATACAATTTAGTTAAAGCCCAATAAGTTGTCCATTGTCCTGGACTTTGTTTGATTGCTGTCCAAATGACCAAATTGCCCTTCACCTTCGTCACCTAAGCCAATTTAAGTCCTAAAGTACCCATAAGCTGACATATGCTACAAAGTAACCATATATAATGTCTCTAATACCTATGACACATACAATAACATGATACCCATAAAGGATAAAAATACCTTTATAACCCTCAAATACCCACTCCCTTGAATCACCTCAAAATGACCAAAATGTCCCTCCAAATATAAAATTCTGTAAAAATCAAAGAATCTTTTTAAAAAAATATAAAAACACCGAACATATCCTAAATATCCTCAAAGCCATTAAAATGGTCAAAAATACCAAAATACCCACAATGCACCAAAAATCATTAAAAATCATGGAAAATCATGAAAATATAAAATCACCTAAAACATACTAGTATCCTTAAAACCTAAAACTTTCCAAAAATGACTAAAATACTCTCTAATCCCAAATATACCTAAAATGGCCTAGAAACACATCTACAGTTTTAAAACCTCCCCAATCAGTTAAAAACTTAAAACACATTTCACACACAAAAATGACCATCATACCCCTATACTCTTCAACCTTGCAGAATTATGAGAATACCATTTTGGGTTTAAAACATCTAGAATCAATCTAAAACCCTTAAAATACTTAGAGACTATCCAGAACCCATCCTGGACCAGAGTACAATTGTTGGGCTCAATACAGATCATACTTTCATCAACATACTTGCATATTTTATGGTAGGTCTTAGTTAGGGCATCGCTTTAGATAGTTAATCAAGGTTTTTTGCTCATTAGAACGATGTAATTAGCATCAAACGCAGTCGATGGGGATGGTTCAACTTTTCAAAACTTAATTTAAACCCAATTTTTAAAATTCAACACAAATCAACAAAAACAAAAAGAGGTCGAGAGTTCTCTCAAAAATCCCTCCAACAGGTAGATAAACAGCCTAAAACAAATAGTTCCACAGTTTCATGCATACAAATTTCATCCATCCATGTAGGCAAAGTTTTGTATACGTGCTAATATTTCTAGGTCTGAGGTAGTAAGAAAGAACATAACCATTCTAGATCTTGGATAGATTAAAGTAGTAGGGCAGAATTCATGCAGCTGGCCCAAATGAATGGAATAAGGCTCTGGTGATGATGACGACAACCACAACTAGCCGAATGGGACTTTTGACCGAGTCACTCTTTTCTGAGACGAGATAGTACTTGCAGAAAACCTCAGCAGTGGCTGAGGGCAGCTCGTGCAAGACACCCAAGAATACCGATAAACCGGCAGAGGCTGGGGGTAACTACCAGGCCAAACACCCAAGTATACCGGGTAAACTACATAGCATGTGTGTGTGTGTGTTGGGGAGAGAGGGGTTGGGGGACAACGTGCTAGGTAACCACTCTTCTCCAAAGAAATTTTGGACAACCATTGCGCACCACTAGAAGAGGATTGACGGTAAGCAGTGAGTTGGAAAAGCTTTGCAAATACTTGGAATTTGCATTAAATTTAGCCAAACCCAGATTGACAGGATAAGGCCCGTAATGATGATGACAGATAGCAAGCAAAAAAGCAGGCCACGGTTGGTAGGAAAATCCTAGCAGTTATTCTTCACATTTATAACAAGCTGTCGACAATGCATTGTTTCTAATTGTCCAAAAAGTTTGGCATGCAGAAGATTCAAAAAGTTGCTCTTTGATTTAAAGACGAGATCATATTTCAAGCTGCGAGAAATTACAGACAAAATAAATGGCCATTGGGAAATATGAGAACTAGTTAAGATATTGCTTATATTGCTGTTCTTGTAGAGGACGACAATATTGAACTCAGGTAATCATTGTCAGTAATATGAAATCCCAAACAGTGACGGAATTTGTCCCTAAGAGTCCCTGGGTGCATTGAGGAAACATAAAAATAGAATAGCTTTATCAGAACAAAACAAGCATAGAAATGATCCATCAAGCAATAGGATCATCCACTGAATTAAAATAATGACCTAAAGGACCCGTTATGAAACTTTGTAACTGCATGAAGCAAAAAACAAATTGAAAAGAAGAAAATGAACACAATATAGACCCACTTACCTCAAAATTCAGGCACCCACCCTCATGAAGTGGATACTCGGCTTCTTCAACGTCAATGCTTTGTTCAACCACACCAGTACGAGAAGAATAGTCCCCAGCTGAGAAATCTCTGGTTGCCAGGGACTCGGGAGATCGGACTTTGTCATCTGCTTTTAACCGTTCTCCCAAGCATAAGCACTCCATTACACCCTGTAGACCTAAGCTATCGTAGATCCTCTTCTTTTTCATCCCTTTCCTATTCTCCATTCTGCTTCGCCATCTAGTGCCAAAAATCCACCATGAAACTTCTTTGAAGGGGGCAAGAGCAAGTAACTAGAACAAAGTTCGTGAGAAGGAAATACAAGAACGAACAATCCAAAACCCAACACAGCTGGGCATTAAAGAGGTCAGGCATTAATTTCTAAAAAAGCCTGAAGAAACGGATAGCATCACAGTGCTATAACCAGCATTACTTCTGTAGATTCAGAAAGATCAAACAGTCCAAACACTAAAGCGGAAAAACACATCTTTATCAGAGACGCAAAAAAAAAAAAGCAGCACACAATTCACTTCCCCGCGAGAGAAACGCCAAGGCCCAGAGCTGTCGATATGTTGACCCACCTCAACAATTTAACAGTCGATCAAATTTGTCAAGTTCCAGTCCCAAGACGACCAAAACCGCCACGTTAAACCCATCCAAAACCCCAAACGCTTCAAATGCCGAAGAAGAACCGAGAACAACAAGACGAAGCAACAGAGACCGCATGAAGCGAAAAACCCAGCAATCAAACAGAAGCAGCCATTGCGACTCCTCAAAATCCACTAAATACCCAGATGAAAAGGAAAGCGGGGGATTCCAACCCCCACCTCCCCGAATCCCCTTTCGTGTCAACGGCAATGGACCCAGCAGACGGAATGATTACAAAACCCAAGCTTTGGAAAGCAAAAGGGCGAATCCGCCAAAGCAAAAGCGCGAATCGGGAAAAAAACTCCCATCAAAGCGAGAAGCCAGGTGGGATTTTGTTACCTTTCCCATTCGTACGACACCGCCGATTCCCCCGCCAGCCCCTGTTCTTCCTCCTCTTCCAATTCATCGCCCCGACCGCCCCCATCTGATAGATGCTCTCCAACACGTTCCAGCTGCCTCGGGGATTAAGAATTCCTCCGAAATCCTCGCAAAATCGGGCCCCAGGAAGAGGACTCTCGAGAATTCCCTGGTGTGTGTGGATGGCGAATCTCGCGGCGCAAAAAATCTGCTTTTGGATTATTCCGGCTTTTGGTAGAACGGGCGAATCCAACTACGAGCTTCCGAAGCTTCGCAGGTGATCGGACTCTTTTCCTGACAAGGACAACGGGAATATCCGTAGAACGAAATAATAATAAACAAACTAGTTAATATGACGCGAGTATGTTCTTAAAATATATTGTATTTAAAAAATAATTTATAATTTATTTTATACTGATTTTTAAATACAAATTTAAATTAAATTTAAGTTAAGAAAATGAAATGACAGAATATTTAGTTTATTGCTTATGTATGAGGGGAGTGTATTAATTATACATACATATAAATCTAATTCACTTTAATTTGATAAAAGTGTATGGTTGAATATTTTTCACTAAGGGGGTTGTTTCAGTGTAAAGTTCTGTAATTTACTGGCTTCAAAATCACCAGCTTTAAAATAAGTGAAACTTTATAAATTAAAATCAGAAGACATTTACTTGGTTACTTATAAATAAAATAGGAGAATGTTCAAATCTTCTTACTTTGGTTTGCAGTGTTATATTACCTTACATTTACTTGGTTACTTATAAATAAAATATGAGAATGTTGATTTGCTCTCTCAGATGAGATTTTAGCAGTTCACTTTAGAGGTTACATGTCTTGATCCCTTAAAGAAGTAAAAGTTGGATTTTCTTTGTTCACCTTGTCTCCATAAAAAAGTAAAATTATGGTCGTAACACTCTGCAGTGTTACATCAAAGGCATCTATCGTGCAGGTGTTAGTGCACTTCGCTCTTTATTAGTCTAGCATAAAATGCACCCTAAAAAAGAAGAGGATACAAAGAGATTTAGAGAGAGAGAGATGAGGAAAGGAAAAGATGCAGAGAACAGTGAGAGTGGAAATGAAGGACTAGAGAGGGAGTGGTGATGATCTCTCTCTCCACCGCATCTATACTATAATATTAAAACAGAGTTCTTGTTTTTCTGTCAAAATTAAAATTATTACACGTGGCAGTAGAAGAATATCTCTTTCTCTCTCTATTTATGTAGAATTACTAAAACAAAGTTCCCATACTTCCACCAAAATTAAAACATGTTGATTCAAATTTGATATTTTCACGGTCCATCGCATTGGCATAGAGTTTGAATAAAAAAGAGATGAAAGGTGGAGAAGGAAAGGGAAAGAAAGAAAAGAATACAATAGACATAATAGGAAGGAATGTAAGCAACATAGACGGGGGCGATGGCAGAAAGAAAGAGGAGAAAGGAAAATAAGAAAGAGCATATTGTAACGAGTTGAGCAAAGTCAAGTCAAGTTTCTTCCCGTTGAAGTTTGACTTATTTATTATCATTGACAAAAAAAATAGTTTATTTACTATTAATTTGGGTTTTCAATAAATACAAATTGTTACTTAAAAGGGTTAAAGTTGTATAGTCCGTCTGTCCAGGCCCAATCGGCCCATTTAGGTCAAGTGGCCAAACGCATGGTATTGCATCCCACTCTCGGCAGGGTGCCCCACCTTCTCGACAGTGAGACATGAAGTTAGAATTGAGGATCCTAGTAGGGCCCCTTTGTTTCGAGAGATATGAACTTGATCCTTTAAATGTTCTTATGGGGTAACATCAGAACACAGAGTTTAACAAGAAGAAAATATAAGCTAACATACGGGAGAGAAAAATGAAGGGAATAAATGAACCCATTTGTATAGTGGGAGGGAAACAAGGTGTGGTGAGTATGCTGAATCGTCCATACTTTGTCTTGAAGTATGTTTTAGTTTAGGGGTTTGTTTGATATCAATCCCTATAAATATAGTGAATTCGAAATAAATCTTATGCATTTTGACGTTAATCTGTATAAACTTGATATAATTTAGTAGTTCTTCTTAGTTAAGAATTGTTTGAAAGAAGCAAATATTTATAAGATATTTTCAAGTTAATATTAAAATAGACAAAAAGTATTTGAAATAACTCTAAAAAATAAAACCGTACTTCAATGAGTAGTCAAAATGCCCTTAGTAGGTTGAACCTAATATTAATTTTTTATTTTTAGATTTTTTTGGATCATCCAATGATAAATCAAGTTATAACGACATGTAAGACATATTTGGGGTGACCTAAAAGAATTCAATTTTTTTTTTTTGATTGCACTACCTACTGGTGTAACATTAATTTTAGATGCTACAAGTAAGACTCAACATTTTAATAGGAATATAAGAAACTTTTTCAAAGTGACTTAAACTTAAACTCATATATAAATATAATAGAGTTAAGAAAAACTGATGAAAGCAAACGGTAGAAATTAAAATAAAATTGATGGAAGCAAACCGTAGGAATTAAAAATTAAAAAAAATTAAAATAAATAAAGTCTAATAAAAGTATGCAAGAACCTAATTTTGAATTCATTATGCTTATTAAAGATAGATATCGAAAAACCCTTTTGTTTAATAGTCACAGGTTGTTCTTTTTACAAGCATTTGACATATTAATAAATGCACCATGATTAAATTTATCAACGGTTCATTGACAACTAAGAATGTTTAGCAACATTGATTAAAAATTAGAGATCAAAACACGATCCTAGTATAGATAGTTAGCACGTAGGACTACTTATGCAGGTGGGGGACCTGTATTAAGCTACCATTTGGTTTGACGTACTGTAAAGTGCTGTAAAACACCCAACCAAAATAGAACCTTTTAACTGCATTTCTGCAGTTATTTTATGCCGAACCAAATGACTCCTACAATCCAAATAGACACTATCAGCAGTAACCCTATAAAGGCACATGGATACCAGCAAATCCACACATACTGTCATATTGAGGATAGAAAGCGATTTGAAGTTTTACACGAATTGCGTTTGCCCATTTGAGTTTAGATCAACAACAAGAGTAAGTAAGAATTGAGATGGACATATAGCCTTGAGATGGGTGCAATATGACACAATATTCACTATCTTGCTCCAGAAAGTACAGGTTCAACCATTTCCATGATGCTTTACACACCAAAATGTAATGGTAACACTAGACGACTAAGAATGGAAAGATGTCTGCCACAAAGCTTGGAAGTAAAAGCTTATACCAGCAAATATATAATGAGAGAAATGAATAAATCAGAAGACCAAATGGAGGATTCACTATTTTCCAAAGAGTTCTTCAGTTCACCATCAGACTGTATGGACATGAAAGCAAAATCAGACACCACCTAAAAGACAAAGGACTACTATATACCCAGATCTGCTACCCCTAAGATGGATAGAAAGTTGGAACTTCTAACCCTCAAATGATCTGTAAGGACTGTATTTTGGTTTATGTCTGTTTCTAAATGTAATCCACAGCTCCCTATGGTACAGACCATAAAACTACATAATTTACTTAAGAGACTTCCTCTCTTTGTACAAAGAAATAGCAGCAATCTCTACTGCCACCAGACCCTGCCCTCCTTTGAAAATGCTGGGCAGAGATCAATGGAGGAGCTGCAGGAAGAACAAATGCCCAGAGAAGAGAGGCAGCTAGCAGTCCAATCTGACCCACTCGTACCGGCCGGGGAGCGGGCAATCGTTCACAGGATCAAAGTTGTATCTGCAACAGGTGCCAGCAAATAAACAAAAAGAGTCACAAGAGATCCAAGAAAGATTAGTCCGCACATTCAAGAATCTATCAAAATAAATGCCCACAAAACGATAGACAAAAGATTTTTGTCATTCTTGAGGGCAAATATGCATAAAACAGGGCCACTAAATTGTACAAATGCCACACAAAGTCCAAACACAATAAGGGAGATAAAGAGCAAAAGTATGTACTTCTCAGTAAACATCCTCTGTTGCAGCTGCTCTGCACCAGCAAAAAATCCTTCCACCTCCTCTGCGGTCGGTATGTCACATTGTTTTGTGCTCCGTGCTCTCCTGTTTGACGCAGTCCTAGGCCTTGTGGTAGACCCAGGGGTTTCTGTGATCTCTGAGTCTCTCATCAAACTGCAAGGTGTAGTCTCCCTGACACTCCTGCAACAAGGTCACATGAACCACTCTCATGATCTATCTCCCCAGAGTCATGTTGACCAATCAAAAATCAGACACATTTAATAACCACAAACCTATAAGAAAAATCGCTAAAAGAGGTTCACGTACAGCACAGTCTCATAAATGTTTAGTGCAGATCAAAACAACAAAAAGACATATTTCTGACCATGGTCAGACAACATTTGTTCCAAAGAGAAACAAAACCAGAAAAATCACTTACATGCTAACTCATAACCGAATTAGCATGCAAAGAGGCAAGCCAAACTACCTATATAATGTGAAAGGAAATTTATTGAGAGAGAGGCATGAAACAATTGAAACACTATGTTTTATTTTAAGTGCAGTCAGAAATTTCAAGTGCAACAAAAAAAAAGGTATCTGCATAAAAAAAAAAGGCAGATGCATAATTTAAGTGGAATTACCAAGCCAAGAATAGTTAACATCAAACTCTGCCCTTAAAATCATACATCCACAATTCACAGGGAGGTGATTTTAATAAATGCATATCTTTATAGCTGATCATTAGCAAATGACATCTAATTACCATGGATTGCATCAAACACTTCCACAGAACAGTACATTAAGCTTGAGACATTATGACTATTCCAACAGCTATAATCAGTAACATTACATGGAATCTGTGAATCAAAGCAGCCCTAACATGGTAAGACCTAAACCAGAAAACGGTTGCCCACAAAAGGGCCATTCAGTTTCGTTACTTTTTTGCTTGTTGCTTGCCAAAAAACTAGAGAGTGAAATGTGCGAATAATCCAACCAGATTTGACTCCTGCAACATCATCAGATTCACCTCTTAACAAGACTAGGAGATAACAGTACATATTGAACATAAAATAAAAGAAACACATAAAAAAATTATTATCTACGAAACATGACATTCTGTTTAAGCTAAACCAAGCACAAACCAACACCGTATCTTAGAGATGTATGGGAATAAATATGACAGGCTAGCTAAACGATAACAACCGTGCATACTGTGCACAGATGCTCATTTCACCATGTGTCTAACATTTCCGGAAGGAAGACTTCTAAACTTTTTTTTTTCCTGAATGCATAATGCTAAAACTTTCATCATCTAGGCATGACAAGAAGAAACTCTACAATTTCTCAATGGTATACTTTGAACAATAATTATATTTCGAAGCAGAACAACCTCTTTAGTAAACATTTAGGTCGGTTCAAAATCACTTGTTTAAGAACATGGATAATGCTTGTTATTGCGGGAAGGGGATGCAACAACAAGCATCAGGAAACAACTAACATGGGACTATCCGGAACCCCCACGCCGGCGGCTTCTTCCTGCAACAACAAGCATCCCAGAGTATTTGTTCACAGAACATTTGATAAACTATACTCATTGTAAAAGCCTGATTGTTACAGCCAACTTAGCTTCGAGAAGAAGAGACTTGCCTGATTAAAACAAACGGCGCTATGAAGTGCAAGAGCTGATAACTCGCAAGAAATACTAAATCATGTGCATCTCTAACACATGATTAGAGAACTATCGTCTCTGCCCATTAGCATGAGCTAGTTAACTTGCTGATTAATAACCCAAAACACTTGCAAAATCACTCATCGGTCCCTCAACAAACACGAGGGGAGTGTCCTAAACTCGAGCTCATGGAAGGAAGACCCACTTCACAAATAAACGAACAGCACCAAAATATGGCGCCCCCCAGAGCCCCATGCCACAGAAGCAGAACAAGACATCCCCACATCATAATAAGCATGGAAGGAAGCAGATAACCTATTTAAACAGAACTGGGGCCCTAAGAAATCAGTACCTGCAGGGCATCCATGTTCTGGAAGCCAGAGAAGAGAATCTATGGGGAGGCAGAAAGATGCCAAAAGAAAGGGAACAAGAAAGAAGAAAGGGCAAGAGTTTGAAGGGCAGGTGTGTGAGATACCAAGTGACATGAACATATATAGAAATTATTACAAAGCATAGAACTTTTAGAAGGAGCAAAGATTTTGAAAGAAAAATAGGCAACCATACAAGTGCACATGAACAGAAAAACTAGAAAGAAGAGCAAAAGCATGGATTTAGCAGAAATTTTTATCCAAAATCCCACAACCTAGTAAAGAGCAGCTTTAAAAAAAAATTCTTTTTTCCAAACATATGAGTGAAAAAGGTTGGAAAACAAGAGAAACCCACCTATCATCTCTTGCTTCGAGTTCCGGGATGTTTTCTCCGAAGGAAGCCTCAGCGCGCTCGCTGCCCAGAAAGGCCTCCGAGGGCGGTTCCCGCTTCCCCCTCCCGCCCTTCTTCGACCCGCTCTTCGCGGCGGGCCCGGAATTCGCAGAGCCTGCCGCCGCCCTGGGCTTAGGGTTCTTCGCCTCCCTGCTTGCGCCTGGCTTGTGGCCGTCCTTGGCGCCATCCCTGGGCCGGGAGGCGGCGGCGGGGGGCTTCTCCAGCCTCCGGCTGCGGAGCTGGAGGTATGAGCCGGCGGCGGAGTCGTCGGCCGGGGCAGGGGCGCGGGTGGGGGAGGCGGGCCTCTGGAGGAGCTGAAGGGCTAGGGTCCGGGCCCTGGTGCGGACGCCGAGGGCGGGCTGGTGGGTGATCTCCATGACGGCGATCTCCCCCGTCAGCCTCGTCTTCCTCATGTACTTACCCATACGAACAGCGCGCGCACAGGGAGAGATAGAGAGAGAGAGAAGTGGAGGTAGATAGAGCGAGAGAGAAGTGGAAAGTGGTGGGGGAGAAAGATGATAAAAGGGGGGAACCCTGGTGGGGAAACAGAGTGGGGAAGGGGATAAGAAGGGGAACAGGGGAAAGGGAAGGAGCAGCCCAAGTGCCAAAGTCTATAAAGAGAGAGAGCCACAGAATGGAGAAGAACCCAACTACCAAGTAAGCCACAGAATGGAGAAGAACCCAACTACCAAGTAGAGAGAGAGAGAGAGAGAGAGAGAGAGAGAGAGAGAGAAATAAACCCTGCACAGGGAAGAGGGCAAGGAAGGCTCAGAGAGGTGGAGAGGCCAACATTGGAGGGAGGGAAGAGGGTGGAGGGAAGTTAGTGTTTTGAGGTTGTTGGCTGCTGCTGCTGCTGCTGTTACAGAGAGAGAGAGAGAGAGAGAGAGGTTACACACACACACAGCTGCTGTTACAGAGAGAGAGAGAGAGAGGTGCCGGGGAGAGTGGTGGGGTTGGAGGTGAGGAAATTGAGGGGGGAGGGGGTTTGTATATGTAGGGGGGAAGGTGAGGGCTTGGAAGGTTAGAGAGAGAGAGGGAGAGAGAGGAAGGTTAGAGAGAGAGAGGGAGAGAGAGGAAGGTTAGAGAGAGAGAGAATGGAGGGAAAACCCCTCCGCACGGTAATGAAGGGCTGCAGTTTCAATGCTGACGGTGGTATTTTGGAGAGAAATTGAAAAGAGCCGCTCAGTGGGATGGGAGGAGAAGAGGATGTGGGGAGGCCATTCATACATAGGATTTTGCATAGGATTGTGAAGTTTGGAAGAGAATCCAAGTTAGATCCGTACTAGTTGGGTCTAGAACTTTAGATGTGCTTTAATTCGAAAAAATAGATTTTTTTGAAAAAAATAATGTTTCGGTCAGGTTGGGTTGCCCATAGTCGGGTTAGTGCTCGAGTTGAGATAATTTTTCATTAAAAGATTTTTATAATAAGTTGAGTTAAAATTTGTGTTTTAACTTGGGCCAAGTAAACTTAAGTTGTAGTTCTATTCTTTCATACAAATAATTTATAAACAAATATACTTGATACAAAAAAATAAATGCACTCCATGAGTAGTATAAAAGTGTATAAACTAGTATAGATTGTGTGAAGAGACAAAGTGTGTGCAAGTCTTCTAAAAAAAAAGTGCATGTAAGTCTTCTAAAAATGGTGAAAGATGAAATGGAATGGTGGAAATCAAGAAATTGTAAAATTTCTTGTGGCGTTGCTTGCTTGGACCAAACATGTGTAACCTGATGATGCCATGATCTCTAATAAGATCCCATAACTTGGACCTAGAATGAAAAATTCCATGTGTGATGAGAGATAAGAGCCTATTATTTGTCAGGAAAGCTTAGCAAAATTATATGATCTAATGGTACTCTGATTTGAAACAAAATTTATGTAATTAGATGTAAGATACACAATTCCACTCGAGATGAATAAATAAGAAATAAAATGTACAATTCATAAAACCAGATAATTTTAAAAATTAAATAAGTAACTTGTAAAATTTGATAATTTGGTGGGGATTTGGATCAAATTATGTGTTTAATCGACTTTGGGAGAACAGAATTTAGGTTTAATACTCTCCACCATCCAATATTTCAATTGATCTATGGGCTCAAACTGTGTTGCTCGCCAACCCCTTATATACCATTTATAGTATATTTTGTTACACAATCAAATATATGTTATCACGATAGACTACATATCAATGATTAGTTACCACATTTATACTTTCATTTTGAATTAATATATCACAACGATATTATTTTGATTAATGTTAAGTATTGCTTCTAATACTTTCACAATGTACTTGGCAAAAATTTTGGTTGGAAAAAATATTTTTAATTCCACTTATAACATAAAAGTTGTTAAATGAGAATGAATCTAACTTCAGTTGTAAGTACAAAAAAATACATAAGTGCTTCCAAAATCTAATACCCTCTCCTAGAGTAACATGTTTATGAGTCCGCAAAGTTTTAATTACTTCTAGTAAAATTCATGTCAAGCATGTCCTTATTCCTTTGATCTCTCACTCCACATAAGATACATAAAGCAAATTGATTTATATGCAAATGAATAATGATTTAAGTACATTCTAATTAACAAATTATCAATTGAGATTTTTTTTGTAATTTTAATGTAGAATGAGACATCCAACCAGGTAGAAACAACTTTATTCAAAATCAATGGCATAAATATATGCATTCATGCAATTAAAGTCCTAACCTACAAATAAGCATTTAAGGATATAATCATTAATTTTTATGTCTTTCTTATCTATTTATTGCATTTCAAATTGAAATGATTCCCTAATGACACATTTGATTGATGATTTCTACTTACTTAATCTATGCACTTATTATTTTTTCCTCCTTTTGTAGTTATGATCACATCTAGTTATATTTGTCTAAAGTGTTATCATTTATATATGTTAAACTATTTATTGAAGTGGGAGAGATATATATTGATTTAAGGATTAAATAATATACTTCTGATTAATTTTTATACTTGTTCATCTAAGAAGACTCCAATTTATATGTTGAAAATTGAATAGCATACATGTAATTAAACATCATATAAAAATATAATAAACATGCAATAAAATGCAAATTGAATGAATATGTTATCTAAATTGTGAAGTCATGATCTAGAAATAAATTAGATTCATATATGCACATCGTAGAAAAATCATGTTAGTTGAAATGCATGTCAATTGAATTCTTTTAGTAGAAGATTTCAGTCTCAAAATACCAATGCTTAAGGAAACAACAATCTCCTCAGAAATAAGAATCTCTATGATTGCCCAGCTACATTCCAAGAATAATTGATCTTTGAACACAATCTCTTTCATGCCATGCTCTCAAATAAAAGTTAGGTGAGCTAGAGTTAAGTGATTTATGTGATTCTAAAATATAATATTTAGTCATGAGTGATTTCATACTCATTAATCAATATATCCATTAGACACAGGTAATTTAAAATTGTGATTTTGAAATACATCGTTAGTTGAAATCACATGTGTTTGATTTGAGAAACGTACTTAGAGTCCTATTAAGATTAAAATCAAAGAGAATATTGTATTTTTGAGATCCACCTTATATAGTTCTGATTTCCAAATCCCTTGAGGCAACACCCCTCTATCTAATTTGTCTTATTTCTTAATTCTTACTATATTCTTATTGTTTATTTTGCTTACAATATTCATTGTATTATTTTAAAAAAATTATAATGTGAATTTAATTATAAATATATATAAATATACATTGTAACGATTTGATCAATATACAAATAGATTTAGTAAACATATATTACATAATAAATACGTGATAATATGTGTGAATATTCCTTATATAGAGATACTGCACATATAAAATTTTCTTATAGTAATGGATGTTGTAGTAGAGAATCCATAAATTATGATATAATAAAATGAATATTCCTTTGTCAAATATTTATATATTCTAATAGATATTATTGATATAAAAAAATGTACCTTAATTTTTCTCTAATGTATAAAAAATAATGTACTTAAAAATCAGCCATGTATATTTAAATGCAACTAATAGTTAAAGTCACTTAGATTTTGTCCAAATTCTAAATTGTAGATAATTTTATAATTTGATTATAAGATCACTAATTACTCTCCTCTCCTCCATATTCTTTCAAATTTATTGTATCTAATGTATATATTAGTGTTTTTATGCATACAGAGATAGGACGAGTACAAAATTCTATAAAGTCTACAGAAATGATAGTTAGACATTTCAAGTCAAGAGATGTCCTTATTAATTCGTTTTATGATAAGATCCTTTATTAGTCCCTTCTATGATTACTTATGGAAGTGTAAAAAATGCTTATAACTTGATATGTTTTATTATAACATTATATCCATTATTAGTTTTCAACATCTAAGAACTATTCAAAAGAATTTGATCAAACCATTGCACTTTGTGTAAATAAAATCTCCCCTAGTTAAATGTCGAACATTAGATTCTAAGAGAGTGAAATGACAATAATAAATAAACCTGATATTAATTTGCCATATTATCCCACTTTTATCACAAAATTTGTTGAAAAATATAAGGAGCATCTAGACTAATACCCACTTTTAATCTCATTGTACATATTCAATAAGAACAATCTTTATCCTCTTCAATAATTCCATTACTTTAATATATTGATTGTCTTTGCAACAAAGAGCTAAAAATAACTCATTAGTGCTATATAAAGGGAATGGAAACTATAGTAAGAATAATATAGTGTTTCTTATTTGTAAGTCCAACATGCCTTCCCTCGTGCACCTATCTTTCATGAAATTGACTTATGATTTGATCAAAAGAACTAATGTCGTCAAAAAGATTCTATGTGAATAACAATAAATTGGTTACAACGTAAAATAATGCCATCAAAATGATTCTACATCTTTATAAAAGTTTCTTGTTATGCACATAAATTAAAAACTCAATAAGATTAGACATATATACATTTCAAAAGATCTAAATATGGATGAAGATTGCAGTTATACGAAGGATAACTAAGAAATATTAAGATAGAAGCAAAACTAGCAAGTTTTCTTTTACAAAAACTATTTTTTTTATGTTCATCTTGAAAGATAGAAAATCAACCTTCTAATAAATTTTCTATGAAAAAATATCCCTTCAGATGTTTTCTATTGGAAAAAGAAGCAAACCAAAAAATTTCTAACAAAATGCTCAGCATGATCAACCTAGAGATATTTTATAAAATACACTGCCTTTGACATGGGTGGAGTGTTAATTTAGGTGGCCTACAAGCCAATCTAACAATGTAAATCTCGTTCATTATTAATAAAATGGCATAATATTCATTATGTGTAAATTGTGTTAATTATCGTTTCATAATGAAGTCCGTGAATATGTGCTATGGTGATCAGATTATGATGAGATCATACTAATGAGACTGATCACTTAAACACACATATTCTTAATCGTTCTTAGTCGGAGGATATCCGAGAAGGACATCGGATATCCGGTTAGACTAGTACAGATTACTCCTGCTCATATGATGAGGGTGACTGGTCTCATAAGTCACTTGTGTGGAGACATTAAGGCGAATATGTAGGTGCTCATTGGAGAATGAGTTCACTGAACTGATCCGACTGAATCGCTGGATGGTATTGTACCTCACTGTCAACCAGCTTGATTCTATTGTCGCAGTTGCGTGGATGGTCCTCGGACCTGAGACACCAAGGACACCTTGGCGGTGGACTTCTGTACTTTGACCTTGGTCAACGAATCTCTAGCCACGGGATTCTAATACGCCAAGGATTGGGTGCAGCGGAATACCGTCGAAGGAAATTGTGTGTCAATAAGGAATCATTCGCTCTCGGTACATAGAGAGAGAATGCTCTGGGAAAAGATGCGCGGAAGTCCCTGGCCAGGGCGGACGATAATATCGGGAAATGAGTTTTTCGATATTCATCAGCGGCATCCAATCCAAGTGAGTCGACCGGTTAGGGTTTGACAGCTCGCCATACCCTGAGTTGACTCGAGAGCATTGTACGAATGAAGGATTATATCCACGCGGTAACTGTCGGCGGAAAGGTTCCAAGAGTGGGTTACTTAACCCCAAATACCTTCCGGGTTCACGCGGTGTTGCTTGGCACCCAACGTGATCGGAGGCCCGGTCGAATTCGATATGCGACATCAATTCGATTGATTAATTGATTAATAAAGGGTTATTAATTAATTAATAAATCCAGTGAGGAGTCACTGGGCTTACTGGGCCATTAACTGGACTGGTACTTGGGCCTAGAGGGTCACACGCAAATGATTCTCAAGGCGATGGATAAATAAGTGGGTTTTATACAAACCGGGGTTTTTTGTGAAAAACCGTGCGGTTAGTATAAAACATAGCGAACGGGCTGAGCAGGCCAAGCTGCTGCTAACCCTGGCCGCCCCTCCTCAGTTTCTGTCTCCCTCTGGCATCCAGGCAGATCTAGATCTGTCCCGCCGCTTCTCCGAATCCCGTTCGACGGGAAATCGTCCGCGCACTACGGCGACCAGCGGAGGCTTCGCGGGCTGCGAAGAACGACGAACTCGAGGATATCCGTCGCTGGGAGGATCGCGTGGACTTCGCTAGAGGCCGGGCGCTTGCGCGGCTTGCGGTGTCACACCGACGGAACCGAACGGCTGCGGATTCGAATCCGCACACGGTGAGAATTTCGATAATTAGATTATCGTATTTTAGTCTCCGAAACAGGAACGGATCGCTGTAAATAATTTTATTTTTTCGCTGCGTGAGCGATCCGGAGAAACCGAGAAAACCCAACATGGAGGAGGCATATAAGGTGTTTTATAACAAATAATTAGAGATGTTGTGTAAGAGCGACAGTGCTTGGTAAGAATCCACATGAGAGGATGATGTTGTAGACATACCTGTACAAGAAGATTTCTTTGGAGACGATGGCTATAATAACATGACATTGAAAATGAGAACTTGCATAAGCAGATGTTGTTGAAAATGTTAATAATTAAAATATGTAAGATAACTGCAGCCGATCGAATGAGACCTCATATGTATCGGTGGAGGAGAAGGAGATGGGAGGAAGAGGGGGAAAAGGAAGATGGAATGGGAAGTACCTCCTCTTTAAAGAGGATGAAGCCAAAGCTAAGTAATGTGCTCTCGATTAGAACGTGAAGGGTTTCTCAAAAGGGAAACTGCAGAGAAATCTTTTGGTTTAAAAATTTAAAGTAAAATGTAAAGAATGCAATTATGGAATGCCTTGAATGAAAAAAAATAAAAATAAAAATTCAAACACCTTGCTGAAGTTATAAATGGCGAAGAAAATTGCAGTGAATAATGCCTAGGTTGATCTACGCCAATGCCTCAACTAGATTATTTATGCTAAATAATAGTCCACTCATCAATATATTAAAATGAATGTTGTCAAAATTCTCAAATATACTAGTGGCCCTAATATATAAATTGTTGCAACTACATTATATATGTTAAAAAGATGTTGGTATATCACATTTTTCTTGGAATGAGAGTTATGAGGTTATACCTTCTTTTAGTGTCACCATTTCTTTAACTAAAATAAAGTTGATGCTACTCTAATAATAATATTACTACTTATTATTTATATTCTTGACTTTTATAATAACAACAATGCTATATGTGGATAAGATTACCATATTAAATGAATTCACTTAAAAGTGAGAATATCTCTCCATCCCTTATCGTCTCTCTTACAAGCTTAACTATCCACGATATGTTGACCAAAATATCGTTTCATCACAACTTTCACTAGGGTATGAAAAGGAGAATAGAGTTTCTCGGCTCTAGCTTAGCGTGCCCTCGAATTAAGTTGTAAGGCTCCTTTTTCCTAAGTGAAGCCAATGAGCTTAATTGGTGACATAGATAGTGATGTATCTTAGTGGCTAATACATTATTTTGTAAGGGTACAATATGGACATAGTGACATATATTATTTTTACTTTTTTCGAATATAATCATTCTATATTTTATTTGCATATTTATTAACTTAATAAATATATATGCACATATATTATTCTTGCAAGGAATATCTCTAAAGTTGTTGTCATTTTCACTTTTAACTCATTCTCTATTTTAACTAATCTTTAACTAATGGATATCCATTTCTCTCCATGTAGCAAGAGGAAGGAAGAAAGAGTAGATAACTTTATTGTACTGGCACTTAAAAGGATTTTCATTAATAATCAATTTTTTTATTTTCTTGAAGGTGCACCAACTAATATATAATTAAACAATGATTGATACTATTCATTGAAATGATTGATTTGTATATCAAAAATATACATATCAATGATATACATAAGGGGGCCAGGGGGGCCTAACCTCCCTTAAATTTTTGAGATTGATAGAAGTGGTTTACTAGTTTCCTCCTTACAATAAATCCCGATGAATTCAACCCCCTATAACATTTGGTAACTATGCTTTTAGGCAGTTCATGTAGTCTCCTTTCCACGAAGTTTGACCTCCACTCCCCATATAAATATTTGAAGTAAATAACAAAAGGTAGTAGGTTATTGAAATATTTCTTATACTGAAAAGGTGGTATGATTATTTTAGAAATTATTAAAGTGCTTAGATAAGATGGTGAAAAACTAGAGTCCGATATTGATTCGCGTAAGTTGGCATGTCCATTTACTCTTATTTATGTTTTCTTTTTATGCCATATAGAGAAATAGTATAAGTTTGAAAATTTTCTACTCATTAGGTCTTTGTAACCTAATTATCCATTCAGTCTTCTAGTAAGGAAGATATTTTTCTGGTTTGTTTGGTTAGAATATTAGTTCTAGTATAGGATTTATTTTAATATTAAAATTTTTAAGTGTAGAATGTTAATATTGTAATTGATACATAAGAATCAGGGAAGTTGACAACTAAATGAGAAGCAAAGAGTTTGAGCAGTGGAAGGAGAGGAGAGCAAGTCACTAAATTGCCAGATTATGAGTCATAATAATGTATCTATGAATATCAAAATTAACAAAATATATCTAAACAACTATTGTTAACATTAGTATCAAAATTACTATTGATATAGACTAGTGATATTACAACCAGACATGTTCTAAGATGCTCCATCTCTACAAGCTAGTCTTGATCCATCTAACCTTCCATCTAACTTTAGGAGTAGAGGGTTAATAATATGCTTAATTTGTTATGTTAACATTCTTTTGATAAAATATTTTTTATTTTTAATAAAATTATTTAAAAATCAGCTCGTCCTTGTTCATAATTTCCTTGCGAATATTGACTTTATAGTTCTCTTTCAAAAAAAAAAGAGAGAGGGGAAAAGTATTGTAAAATATTAATTTTTCTTGCAACTAAGAAGAGGCTACACAACTAGATCTAGCAACTGAAAATTTTCATTTTGTTCTTTAATGAAAACTTCATGATATTTAATTTCCTCTAAAAATAATAGCTTCATATTATCAAGATTATCTTTTGCTTTATAATGAATTACTGATATGTATTTGATTACTATAAAAGGATAAAAATATATTATATATTAAGGGATATTTTCATATTAACGACTCTTATATGTCAAATTCTAAGGATACCATATTTATTTACATATTATCGTACATACCCCTACAAAATATATATAACATTGCTATCAAATATACCATTTCAATGGCATATATGAAGCATTTATAGATATTCGATAGCCCATCGAAGAGACAAACTTGAAATATTATGTATCTTAAGATGGTACATAAGATAATATGTAAATACTCACAGCCCTGGACACTTGCAAAAATGCCTGCTAATTAGGTTTGGCCTGTGAAGTCCGGGTACAGACTTCAAGAGGATCCGAATCCCGTGGCGCCCGCATGCTGCGGAATCTCCTCCCCGCCCGAAGCGGCAGCCGCATCAACTTCTCGCGACACGATAAGAAGCCGGGGAACGAGAGGTTGTCGGGACGAGAAGTTGTCCGCGACACGACCGCGGCCGCCTTGGATACCCTCCCGAAACGGACAGGTGGCGAGGAGTTACCACCAATATTTTATTGTCTTTTTATTTTTTCTGTCTCCTCGTCAAAGAAAAAAAAAAACTTGTTCTTGTGCTCTCAACGCCCCTTTTTTTTTTCTCTCTCCTCCCCTATTTTCTCTCTCTACCCTCTCACTAATTTGCATTGATAAGAGCGAGGGGAGAAAAAAAACTAGCGTTGCAAGAGTATTCTCTGGTCGCTAATCCCCTCTCTCTCTCTCTACAATCGAAGTTCTTGGCGGGAAATCATAATAAATTCTTAGGCTTATGATTTAAGTTGCAGAAGATATCATCTTGCATTTAGAAAATAAATGAGAAGAAAAGATAATATGTCATCTAGTGGTTGATGTCATAATAACTTGTTCCGTTAAAGTTTTAACATATAAGAAGAGAGGAGATCCTCTGCGCCCGGACTTTTGCGCCGGATGATCTTACTTACATAAGATGAGAGACGTATCGAATTTACCTTTGATCTCATATGACTAAGAACACGCAGAGGTGTATGATCGGAGGCGTAGAGGATCTAGTCTCGAATCTAGAAAATTAATGAGAAGATACGTGTTGATGATACTAAAAGCTATTGTCATCTAGTTATTGAAGTCATCATAAGTTGTTACGTTAAGATTTACTCAAACTTAATGACAACGAGTTAGTAACAACTAGGAACACCCTAACAGCTTTTGTCACCTAGCTAGCTAGTTCTTAATACCATCATAACTGACGCTATTAATTATGGTAAGTTAGTAGCAGCTAGGAAGTCCTGGTCACTGCTGTCCGTTACGGGCATCCAGTTCTAGCTTGACATCATCACGACCGTTACATTAAGCTAATTATTAATAACGTGCTATTAACTAAAACAAGTTAGAAACAGCTGGGAAAGGAGTAAAGGAAGACTTGGTCAGTACTGCTAAAGGTTAATTAGTACATTTAGTTCTCTTTGTGGACATAATTGTTATATTTAGCTTGAGCTATATATATAGATTGATGGAAATAATTAGTTAATGAGGACTACATATACAGAGGCTGAGGGACCTGTTCACCATTGCAGTTATTGTCATGTGGTTCTTTGATGCCATCATAGTTATTGCAGCGTCCACCGTGCGGTTTGATGTACATCTTCCCTCCCTCTATTCAAATTTTACTTGAGAAAACGTTGCTGCACCGCCTACCTCTTAAAAATATATTCTTTGAATTTGTTTTAATAGGCCTCAATCTCATTACGTGTCCGTACAATTTGATCTCTGATTAGATAATTTTAAAATAAATAATAAAAATAAAAAATTGAACTACAACAGTAAAAAAATAGGAATTTGATTTTTTTTTCTTTTTAGTGGTTTAATTATCTCAGATCAGATCGATTGTACATATATGCAGGTTGCATTAGGATCTACCTAAAAAAATTAAGTTTTTTTAATAAAAATACCGTCAGGCGGTGCAACAAGTTGTTCTCGCTTTACTCTGCTAACATTTTATGATCCCTATGTATCGAAACTTAGAAGAATTGCTTAGAACCAGCTGCCTTTACCTCTTGCCTCTCAATTAGGAGGTCTCAGGTTCTATTCTTGGTTGGAGTCCAAAAACTCCTCAGGGATACTTATCATTGGTCTATGAGATTACTTCCTCGGATGATCAAGTGGACTTAGGTCTCTAGCCTAATTAAGAGGAATTATCGACCAATTCGAAATTATCTACAACCCTGAAGGATCTCATATGCATCGCCCATGGTCACCTGTAAATATATATATCCGTTCCAAAAAAAAAAAAAAAATTGCTTCATGTAGAGCCGTTTATTAATTTGTTAGCGGTACTTTAATAGTTCATTTGTTTATGTGTTGTATATATATGTAATTAACTCTCAAACATGGTTAAGCAATTCAGCAAAGAACAAGGCAATTGATCGGTTGGAAAAAGAATTCGTCCAATTCTCTACGGTTTCAGTTACTGAAAATCAAAAGTTTATGTCATACCTTATAGTCTATTTGGTTACACATGAACTATGATAAGATGAAAATGTTATTTTAAGAAAATATGTTTACAAGAAAAATGAAATTTTTTTTCGTCATTTGGTCTTTTAGAAAAGGGACATTTGGTCTTATTCCATAGATGTCAAAATCAAGAAAAAGAGGAGTCAACGAATTAAATTTTTCATTGACTTGAGTTTTACAGATTACCAAATAAGTGATTGTGATATATTTATTGATTTTTTTTTCTTCCTATGACTTATTTTATGCGAAAACAGACGGACCCTTAATTGGAGCATTAATTTCGATATAGTCCTGATTATGATACTTTTGAGGTACAAGGGCAGCTGAAGAGAAAAAGAGAACAAGAGATGGAAAAGGGAGAGGAAAGGTAAGTTTTGAGACTCTCAAAGACTAATTCTAATAATTTGTAACACATAATGAAACATTTATTATGTCTGTAATGGTAATATGCTTTGCTAATGTGTCATTGATTGATTATAACTAAATACTTATTAATAATAGGAATGTCAAAAGTAGTGCTGATAGAGCTATCTAATATGCAGCCAAATACACCATTATATAACATAAGTGAGGGTGAATCCCAGATACATGTGCTCCCCAGATGACTTCTTTACCCTCACAAAAGAAAAAGTATGGATTATACAGTCATCTAATGGGCAACATGTGTGCTTAGAAAACATATAATTGAGCTCTCCCTTAATTACTAATTTATAGATATTTAGTGCAAAATATTATAATTATTTTGGTAAAATATGACTTTCTTTGATTGTTATTTTATCAAAATTAACACCTTACAACTAACATGTTTTACAAATTGACCAAAATGTCCCTAAAGATGCATTCCTTCTGAATTATTGTATAATCTTTCTCCACGTATATACATGTACTATCACAAATTTTCTTATGTCACAAATATCTTTTACCTCCAAAGGCTTTCTGGGCATTCACTTATATGTTAGTAAATTTAGGAGGCTAATTACGTGAGATGGAACTCATTTGAATTGACCCCATATTATATTATAGCCTATTATTCCCTAACAGTTAGGGGAATAATAAGTATACGAGTCAAATTTGAACAAAATTTTAAATATGTTGAATTAATAAATGGGCTGAATTTGAATGTAACTATGTTTGGTTTATTATGTTTGTTAATTAACAAGTACAATTAAGACACATAATATGTGTCTTTAGTAACATGCCCACATGTATTTAACAACTCACTTGAATTCATCTACACCTTATTCATAATTCAACTGACATGCAAATATAAACAACACGTGCTTCTTTTCTTTTATTTAGTAGTTCAATAAGAGGTTGAGAAATATTAAATAAGTTAAATAATTAGAGTTTTAAATAGGCTTGATAATTACTAAACTAACTGAGCTTGAATATACTAGACCTCGATGCATTTAATATTCAAACAACTAAAGCTCAATAAAAGTTCAGCATGGCAATAAAAGAATCAAACTTGAAAATAGCGTCGTTTGACTTGATTTTCGAACTCGTTTGTAATTTTGATAAATAATTTTATTATCTTATTAAAAAATCTAAAAGAGTATATGTCCAATAAGTCTACAATTTGTGTACAACTTAGCTACTGTCAAGAAAACGAGTGTTTTTACCTAACTCTTATGTTCTTCGATAAAAACAAGTTTTTTTGATAATAATTTGTTAAATTGGCATATAATTTGAACAATTACAAAGAGATTTAAATAACATAGTAAATTATCCTAGTATCTGAGTCTTTCAATATATATTACTAGTGATACTGATATTGATACTGCTACATCTTGATTTTAATTTTTAAATAATTTTACTATTACTCTAGGACCTTGCTACTTTTGCTTATTCTAATTGATGGTCCATCAGTGATAATGTGATAATGTCACTGTGGGAGGTTGATAATGATACACAAAACTTCACAAGTTTGATAAACTACTGATATAGAGGGAGCCAAGTTCTCTTCCATTAAACTTATCGAGTTAAGTGAACTTTATGTTCAGAGGTAGACTTTATGTTCCGACTGAGGAGGACGTGCGCAGATGTGTTCTTGATGAGGCGCACCGTTCGAGATATGCAGTGCATCCTGGAACGACTAAGATGTATCATTGTTTGAGGAGGCACTTCTGGTGGCCCGGTATGAAGAAAGATGTGGCTGAATATGTGGCTAGATGTATGACTTGTTAGCAGGTTAAAGCCGAGCATCAGAGACCTGGTGGATTGCTACAGCCCTTGCCGATTCCAGAGTGGAAATGGGAGCATGTGACGATGGACTTCGTGATGGGATTGCCTACATCCCCTAGCAGGAGAAATGCCATCTGGGTCATCGTTGATCGGCTGACCAAGTCGGCACACTTTCTAGCTATTAGGAAGGACTGGTCAGTCGGCAAGCTGGCCAAGTTGTTTGTAGACCGGATCATCTCTCTGCACGGGGTATCGTTGTCCATTGTATCAGATCGAGATCTAAGGTTTACTTCCAGATTCTGGAAGAGCTTTCAGCAGGCGTTAGGCACTCAGTTGGCTTTCAGCTCAGCCTACTATCCCGAGACTGACGGGCAGTCGGAGAGGACTATTCAGACCTTGGAGGATATGCTCAGAGCTTGTTGCCTAGACTGGGGAGGTTCTTGGGAGCAGTATTTGTCCACAGTGGAATTTGCCTATAACAACAGTTACCATTCCAGTATCGGCATGGCGTCTTACGAGGCTTTGTATGGACGACCGTGCCGATCTCCAGTATGTTGGTCCGAGATCGGTGAAAGGCAAATAGCGGGACCCGAGTTAGTACAGCAGTGTGCAGAGGTTGCCAGGACAGTTCGGCAGAGGTTGACTGCAGCTCAGAGTAGGCAGAAGAGTTATGCTGACATCCGACGGAGACCACTTGAGTTTGAAGTTGGGGACCACGTGTTTCTCCGAGTCTCACCCTCCAAAGGTGTGATGAGATTCGGGAAGCGAGGCAAACTAAGTCCGCGATATATTGGGCCTTTTCCCATCCTTGTTCGGATTGGGGAAACCGCGTATCAGCTGGCCTTGCCGCCCAGTCTTGCAGGGGTGCACGATGTGTTCAATGTTTCCTTACTGAGAAAGTATGTTCAGGATCCGTCCCATGTCCTGGATTTTTCAGAATTGGAGGTCGCTGAGGACCTGTCCTTTCCAGAATATCCTGTTCGTATTGAGGATCGTAGAGAACAGGTCCTGCGGAACAAGATTGTACCGTTGGTCAAGGTGATTTGGCAGTACCGCTCCAGAGGTGAGGCAACCTGGGAGCGAGATGATGAGATGCGGGAGCAGTTCCCTTACCTCTTTTCGTAAGTTTCCTTGTGAACTTGTATCCCTGTTTTGACCTTGTTAATTCTAAGCAGTCAATTTCAGAGACGAAATTCTTTTAAGGGGGGGAGATTGTAAGGATCGTGACCTTCGGATCCGGTTTTCGGGGTCGGACCTTGTAGTTCTAACCTTTGTGAGGGCGGAGGTTCTGTGTTGATTCGCGTCAGGACATCGAGACGCGTTTTGAACGGCGTCCACCGTCGCAGACGCATTTCAAGTTCTGCCACGTGGGTGCCACGTGGGCTGGCTTCGGGCCGCGTGGGTACGGCCCTGACATGTCGTCTGAACGGCGTCTACCTTAAACGACGCGTTTCAGAGTCTTGTCAGAGCAGCCGTCACATCAACTGATAGGCGTCCGTGGACGTCGACGCGTTTTAGCCAACCTCTGGTTAACCCCGCGAGCCCTCCTTCTTTCCCTCATTTTCTCCTCTCTTCCTCTCTTTCCCTTCCGACGAACTCGGCGGCGATCCCTCCTCCTCCCTCTTTTCCTCCCACCGTTTCATCTCTTCCTCCACTCCATCCTCTACCTAGCTCTTACCACTACCACCTCCACCTCCACTGCGGCGTTTTACTCTCCGGACGGCGGCCGACGTCACGGTGGAGTAAGGACGACCACGGCGGTACTGGCGGCGGCGTGGGGCGAGACGGGTGGACGGCTTGAAGCTCGGAGGCGTTCAAGTATCCGGTAGGGTGACGGTTCCCTTAGTATTGTGTTCAAACCATGTTTTTCCCCGTTTAAGCTTGTTTGGATCTTTGGTTTCGAGGGGTAGAATGAGCATGTTTACGTGTTCTTTTGATGATATGGGGGTTTTGCTATGAATGTGATTTCCTATGAATTGTATTGCCCCTCTTTCTCCTCCGTTTTTGGGTGATTTTGGGGTTATTTGGGTTAAAAAGGGAGCCCTCGGGCTCATGGAAACTCTGGTTCCTGGGGTTAAAAGACGTCGTGTATGGACGACGCCTTTTTGAAGGGCGTCGGGCCATCGCGACGCCTTTTAGACAGGAATCGCCTGACTGAGGAGTTGCCAGTTCGGGATTCTGGGGTTAAAAGACGTCATGGGACGGCGACGCGTTTTGAATGGCGTCGGGAGGCCATGACGCCTTTTAAGGCAGAAATCCCCTGGGTGGTTTCTTTGGAATTATGGATTTCTGTGCTGAATGGCGTCTGAGGATGTCGACGCCTTTTAAAAGGCGACCACTGGTGTCGACGCCTTTTAGGGCCTGATTCTGAAGACTGTTTTACATGAACCTGTACATGGAGCTTGAATGGCGTCGACCTTGGGAGACGCGATTCAAGACAGAACCTCACTAATTCATACCAGTAAAATGTGTTCATACTGTTAGACGAATGATTAGTGCATGTTTTAGTGTACCCGGTAGAGATAGATTCTTCATGACCGGACGATGTTACATGTATGTTATGCGATCGTGGACTTTTCACGTGACCGGATCGTACTTGTTGGGTTTTGTGTTACTGTGGACCTGGAGTGACATTGTAGCGCTTTATCACCCTGTGCTGGTGGGGGCGTGAGTACAGCGCCGGTGGGGGCGTGGGCGGGGTGACGCCTAGTGAGAGAGGGTCACCTGGTGAACCCCGGAGTCAGCTAGTACCGGTGTCGGAGTGGTACATTCGGAGAGTCACTCATGCTGAGGGAAGGAGTAGCCACCTGAGCCGGTTGGGCAGGAGTAGCTAGTGTGCTATCCGAGGGGTTACTGTTTGGTCTCAACGGGTCTAGGTTTTTCCACCGTTGTTGTGTGGTTAGCGAGTTCTATCGAGACGACAGTTGTGGGTTTCCTAGCCGGCTGGTTTAATATATGCATGTTTATTATATTACGATTGCATGTGATTTCACGTTAAGAATTAGGAATTGTACCTCTTGTGCTTATCACTTTACCGTTAGCTGTACCTTGCACTTGTGGGTGTGTGCATGGGCAGTGGGGATCGAAGGATCTCTACTGAGTCTTGTCTTTGAGACTCACCCCCCTGCGGTTTTCAGGTGAGGACTCTCAGCAGACCTAGCGAGGAGAGTGCGGCCGTGAGTTGAGCACCGTCGGCAGTTGTTCCGGGGTATGTCCCGACGTAGTTGTTATTTTATTTCTGGCCTGTAAGTTTAATCATTTCCTTTCTGTTGGAATATGTAATTATTTGCTGTATCGAGTCGCATTGTAATAATTTTTAATTCCTACACTTTTCTTTCAGTTCAATGCGATGTGAATGTTTAGCTTAGTTTATTATTTATCTCCCAGACTCGATTAGATCCTGGTTTGGTTCCAAATTAATGATTCGGTACCCATTTAGTAATCGGATCCCCGATTATAGGGTGGCGGGTCGTTACAGGGGGGGCAACCAGTAATGAAAGATCCTAGAGCTTGGCCCAGAGTTTCTCAACAGGACGTATATATATATATATATATATTAAGTCAGCGCGACTTTTCATAAAAATTTTCGAGTTAATATAAATCTCACTTAAGTACCACCGTCTAAGAATCATTTTGTGTGTGACCCTCTAGGCCTATTAACTACTCTGATTTTCAGCCTGTTAAATCCAATAATATTTTATTGACTTACTGTAGTTAATTAATATATGATATTTAATTAATTACTTAATCGAATTAACATCTCATGTAAATCTAACCGGACTTCCGATCAAGTTGGGTGCCAAGCAACACCGCATAATCCCAGAAGGTAATGGGGTTCAGCAACCCACTCATGGAACCTGTCCGTCCATAGTTACCGCGTGGTTATAATCTTTCGTTCGTACAATGTTTTCGAGTTAACCTAGGGTATGGTCAACTGTCAAATCCTAGATGGTCAACTTACTTGAATCAGACTCCGCTGTATAATATCCAAAAATATTTTTTCTGATATTGTGTCTGCTTTGGCCAGAGACTCTTGTGGATATATTCTAGTGCATTCTCTCTCCAGTTAGTTGAGAGTGAACGATCTTATATTGAACACACAATCACCTTCGAAGGTCTTCCGCTGGACTCGATCTTTGACTATTAAAGATTCCGTGGATATGGATTCGTAAGCCAATGTCAAAGTCCAGAAGTCCACCGACAAGGTGTCTTTGGTGTCTCAAGTTCAAGGACCAACCACGCCACTGTGATGATGAATCAAGTCGGTTGACAGTCAGGTAAATTACCATTTGACGATTCATGTTAGATCAGTTTAGTGAACTCATTTCCCAATGAACACCTACAGGTTCACCATTGTGTCTTCACACAAGTGACTAACGAGATCAGTCACCCTCATCATATTAGTTGAAATAACCTATACTGGTCTTTCCGGATGTTTGATGTCATTCTCAAACATCTTACGACTATGAACAATTAAGAATAAGTGTTTATAAGTCATCGGTCTTATTATTATGATCTCATCATAATCCGATAACTATTGCACACATTCAAAGACTTCATTATATGTACTTATAAATACACTAATATGCATAATGAAATAAATGTTATTTATTAATGAACAAGATTGAAATAAGTGTCTTATGATGAGCTGTGAGGACACCTATATCCATCACCAATGATCCTTACAGAGACAGTGCTAAGTTGCCGAAGACATTGATGGGAGTGCTGGCCAAGGTGGAGGAGCCGTCGGCCCTTGTTGGTTGATGACTTCATCTTAAGGAGGCTGCGGTGGCTCATCGTGTTTCCTGCAGCCACACAGAGAGAGAGAGAGAGAGAGAGAGGGTAAAAGTAAGGGTATTATTATCTTTTTATGTAAACAAAAGTTAAGGTTTAACCATAATTAGCTATCTTAGTTGGACTTAGTTACATGATGTGACGGTAGGGACATTGTTGGTATAATTATTATTTAAGAAGATTATTAATAATATTCAAAAAATTGAAAGGCAAAATTGTAATTAGTGATTTAACAGAGTTGTTGGTGGACCTAGTTATAGGACGTGACGGTAGGCACATTCTTGACATAATTTTCATTTAAGAGGGTCATTAATAACACTTGAAAAGTTGAAAGGCAAAATTGTAATTAGCAACGTACTGTAGCAACGTGCAACCGGTTGCAAGCATCATTTTTGACCTCTTTCTCATATTAAAAAATAAAATAGAATTTATCATAATTTTTTAATTATTTAATAACCTCCCTTAGAGTTGTTTGCATCCTGTGAGGTTTTTATTTTCAACGTCCAGTCGTGGTTCAATCTTAAAATTTAATTTTAGTCCTCTGTTGGGTATATACAAATTTTGATTTTTAAAAATTATAAAAAAGATAGTTAAAAAATGAAAAATTGGTCAGATTGTCTTTATGATTGTTCCCGTCCTCTGAGATTATAATATTCATCATCAACTAACTCGCACAAAATTAGACGACTACAATCGGATATGATCGAACGGTGAAATTTAAACTCTAAGGGGTGAAAATTATCTTATATGAGTAATTGAATATTTAAAATATGAAGGTGATTTTTTTCGACACGAGCAAAATGTATTGCACAACTAAGTTGCATAGACAAAAAAGCATGCATGGAGAACATGAGCGGAGGCCTCTTCTTCTTCTCTCTTTACCTTCTCTGGTACACTCCCACCCTCTCCCTAGAATATGGGCACGACAGACATCCAATAGAAAACCTCAATTTCTTTAGCCTCACTTTGGTAACATAAGTAGTTATTCTAAGTTACTTATGCTATAATAAAAAATATTTGTATTTGATAATAAAAAGAATACGACAAAATATTATATTTTTGGATGAAGGAGAATAACTTATTCAACTTATTCTAAAATAAACAATTCACTTATCAAATCAAAATCTGATTTATTCTGCGAATAACTCTTCTCTATTCAACTAAATTGTGTTATCAAACTGAAACTTAATACTTTTGGTGCCGTTGGACTAAGATTCCACAATTCCAAATTTGCATGCTACTAGATCTCATCAACTAATCCCATTGCACACTAAAACTAGTTTTATATATATATTGATGGGTTTTAGCTCCTATATTACTATTTGATTGGAATGAAATAAGAAGTCGCATGTGTTCTACACCTTTGGTGGCTCAAATTTATGAAGAAGTTAAGGGTGATAGTCGAGGATGGAGGTACATATTCATTTTTTTTTAAAAAAATACTTGTAGGCTGTTGGATCTAAATCTGATGGCTAATGCCACTTAGGGATGTAAAAGGATACATATCAGATTGAATAGTATTTTTATTCTTATATTTATCCTTTAAGTAACATCTATATTCTTATCTATATCCTCTTGTATCCTTATCTCTTAAAATTATCGAAAATTATTGGAAATAGATACTTAAAGATTAGATTATCGGACAATATTATGTGTGAACATAAACTTAACTTTTTGTCGCTTTCATAGGGAACGAAGGAATTCTACATTCAAACTATACATATGTATAAGTCTTTCTAATTAATTCTTATAAATTTAATTATAGATCACGTGACATTTGTCAGAATAAATTTTGCAAACTAGTGAATGAGGAAGATAAATAGTTAAAAGAATAGCGTCGACAATAAGATATGTAATTATGTAAATACATAATTGGAGTTTTTTTTGTCAGCCCCTTTTTTTTCTTCCGAATCCACTTGGGGACATTGGTTATAATTAATAGACCCATCGCTTGGGGATAACCACTTCAATAATCAAATCCATTAAAGAAAACATGGTTAGTTTGGATAGTCTTGGGATTACGAGGATAATGAAAGGAGTAATATTAGCTACAACGCCTTCCCCTGCGGACTATAATGGGGCATTGTGGTGGGTAAATAAATTTTTTTTTTTTTCAAGTGGGCTTAGAGATGCCCTAACCGTCCTACAGTGCAATGTCAATGAGACAATCCAAAAAAGGTTAAAAAATAAAAAATCAAACTTCATAAACAATAAATAAATATAATTTTGTTATTTATTAAAAATATTTTTTTAATTTTTAAATTTATTTAGATCGTCTGATCAGACATTATACTATATTGACGATTAGAGCACTTGGGCCTAACTTGATATATATATATATATATTTATTTATCCGGTACAATACAGCAAGTATTGTTCTAATGTGAGTATTGGTTGGGATTACAAGCAGATCCATTCCGGCGTTTAAGGGTTTCGTACATCCAGGTTGCCTTGCCTCGCAGGAGGCTAGGGTTTTTATTACCTCACCGTAAACCAAAAAAAGGGTTTTTAATTACCGGATGGTAAAACAAGCGCGTAATGAGCCACTCTTCCCAAAATGTTGACCTTTTTTGCTCTTCCTTCTCACACAGCCACCAAGTCAGAACGTACCGGATATTATAATTACGCATACATGAGAGGGAAATAGAACACTAAAATCCTATAAAACCCTAACCTATGGAAGATTCACCCTCTCTCTCCCCCCCCACTGAAGATAAACCCTAACCTTTTTTTCGGGGTAATACTTGCTGCAATGTCTTTACGTGCTGCACGTAGGAATATTGCAGTGGATAAATATTTTTTTTTTTAATTTTTTTTTAGGTCAACTCTAAGGTGTTTTAATCGTCCGTACAACGTAATGCCTGATCGGACAACTAAAAAAAATCTGAAAAATATAAAATCGAAGATTTTTTAGATCATCCAATCGAATATTGCACTGTACAGGAGATTAGGTCACCTTAGGGCCGACCTAGAAAAAAAAATATTTTTCTAATTTACCCACTGCAATGCCCCTATATACTTACTTTAAACAGAGACATTACAGCAAGTATTATTCTTTTTTCTGGTTAATTCTCTCTCTACTCCCTCTCAAAAGTAAGATAAACCCTAACCTTTTTCCCGGTTAAGTCTCTCCCTTCCCCCTCTCAAAAGCACATGAGAGAGAGAGCGCGCCATAACCCTAACCTAACCTGGATAACCGCGCACATGCGCCGCCCTGGGGAGGCCGTACTGGGCCCAACATGAGAGCCCAACCAATCATAACCCTGCCCAAACTCCCATTGATTCCTCTCTCGTCCCATCTCTTGTCACGTAATAGTAATACTAATATTTTGGGTTTTTTACATATGTACTCCTCAAAATAGCGTATTTGCACTTATACCCTCAATTCTCATATATTATCATCAATATCCCTGCAATATTCAAAATATTATATTTATATCTCTCAATCTAATAGTTTAACATAGATATCTTTAAATTCACTAATATTTTGCATATATACTCCTCAATATATTAAAATCTTGCATTTTGTACTCTCGATACTTCCACTGATGTCATAATTTATATAATATTTTTGACATATTTCGTTGAAATTAACCTAAATTTGACGAGAGAGACATAAATATAACATTTTAAAAATTGCAGGAATATTGACGATAATATATGAGAAATGGGGGTATGCACGTAATTACGATATTTCTGAGAGGTATATATACAAAAAACCCTTAATATTTTCACTACACTACTCTACTGCTACTACGACCACTATTATATCACTGTACGTACCCTTTTATCATCCCTCTCTTTCTTTCTCTCTCTCAGATCACATCCATACTGGTATGGCGGGCGCCCCCACCTCCCTCCCCCCCCCCCCCCCATCAGAGCTGCAACTGCAAGCCCTACCCTCCTCAGACAAACCTGAGAAAGAAGAGGCACCCCCAGCTCCCCAAGGCCTCTGCTACACCCCTACTCAGGGATCACCACCCTCTGGACTGGGGTGGTCCTTGGGGGATGACCAGCCTCTGTGCCGTAGGAACAACCCTCACTGGCCCTGGCACCGGAGGACGATGATGGGATGGCCGTCTGATCTCTGATCTTACGTTGGGGTTGCTGCTAATCGGGGCCCCACTTCTCCCCCCTCCTCTCTCTGCCTGTGATGCCAAGGAGGGGTTGTACCGGTATAGGACGAGAGGTGGCAGACTCGATCACGTCTCTCTTGAATCCTCCTCACTCGTGAACAGAGAGTTCCCTCCAGTGATGGCGCCTTGTCTAGGGTTTTCTTGTTGGGTAGCTCTCCCTGGAGGGTGACAGTGAAGGTCTTGTTGTGGGGGTGCCTTGATGGGGCTTCTACAAACCTGTGATGAAATTAATGAAGAGGGGTTGACCCTTGTCTCCTAGTAAATTTTGGTTGGGACTTGGGAGGATGGATATATATATATATATATGGCTGCAGTGGTCCAACCCAGATGTCAAATGAGCTTATATTATGTAATCCAATCCATGATCCATCACTTTATTAATTACTAGTAGAGGTCTCATTAATTATATGATTCATCACTTTTACCACTAGAACTGTTCCAACTCGATGCTTTCATTGGTTGACAATTTCTTCTCTAGTTTATGGCACAGTTTGGTAATACTTAAGGGCATAGTAGAATATGAAAAATTTCATAATCCTCATCTTTTTTAAAAGTACAAATCTTAGTTACGAGAGTCTCATAATTTTACTTGAATATTTGTAGATTATAACTTTTGGAGTTGTATTTATCGTTATAGCCTTCGCCTTTTCTAGAAAGGAAGAAGAAAGAGTATTTTTATTATCTTTTCTTCATTTTCTCTTTGAAATCCGTGTAAAAGTTATAGGACTTTTGGAGATTATCACCTTTGAGTCTTTCTTTCTGTTCTTTTCCAAAATCTCACAAGCACATAAGGCGAGACACAATAGTTCATTTGGTAAGAATTATCTTATCTATAGATTCTAATCATTAAAAAGTCTAATAATCCATAATCTATCGCAATTCCACCTCTCCTTTTAATCTAGTGTCTCCAGCCATGAATGGGAGGGAGGCTTTGTATTCTTTGGCTCCAACTTGTTCAGTCTCATCTTGACTAATCTCGACCCGGATTAGAATTCAAAGTCACATTAATTAGTCAGGCGTGAAGTGAAGTCAAGTTACTTTAAGATAAAATAAATTTATCTAGTTTTTATTGATGACTCTGATACCTCTAACTTTAATCTACATGCTCTAATAATATATTAAAATTAGCCATGCGTGGATACTGTTTTTTTTCTCTAGACCTCAAACTTTTTAAAATCAATCCGAACTTGAAAAGATTGCGTCGATTTGATTAAATCATCTGATGTAGACTGGATCTATCACGACCGGATTCCGAAGCTGGAATCCGAAGAAATGGATCCGGAGCTGGGTCGGATCGGTGTAAGAGGTCTGACGGGGATCCGGAAGGCGGAGGATGCAGAGACGAAGCCGAAGGTCCGAAGGCCGAGGGGTCCTCGGTCGGTGGCTGGCTCGCTCCGGGAAGTCGGGGCCGAGGCTCCTTCGGCGGACGAAGGGGCGGCGCGAGGCCGAGTCTCCTCTGTCGCGGGGCAGCCGGCGCACGGCGTCGAGACCAGAGAGAGGAGTCCGAGGTCGGCGGCCGAGACCGACTCGGGAAGGTCGGCGATGATTCGAACCGAGCTCATGCGGGAGGGAAAGAAGAAGAAAACCGGTCAGCAGGAGTCCCCGGGTTCGGCCCTGAGGAACCCCCTCCGACGGTCAAGTCAGCTCCTGAAGAAGATTCGATTCAGAAGGCAAAGAGAGTAGCTTTAATGCTTTTCGGACTGTAGTCCTTAGGGGTCTCGGAGGCTTGGGGAAGCATCCTTTGGGCAATAAATAGCGGTGTATTTATAGCAAAGGATAGCGGACGGTTAACGGTGGTAGCCGATATAAGACTAAATGCGGACTTACTGGTAAACCGCCATAGTGCCTGATCCGCCACCGGAGTGGGCCGGATTCGGCTACCGGACCGAAGGGGGTTGGGCCGCTGATGGGCCGAAGCCTGTTAGGCTATGGGCTGCCGCGCTGTTCCCGGGCCGTAGGCTGGTGGGCCGCTGATGGGCTGAATCCTGTTGGGCCGGGAGCGACGATGCCGCTAACGGGCCGAAGGCTGCTGGGCCGCTGCTGGGCCGAAGGCTCCCGGAGGGCCTGCTACTGCTGCTGCTGGGCTGAAAGGGGATCTGGGCTTGCTTTAATGGGCCGAATCGGATTCTGCCTCATCATCATCCATGAATGGAAGGATCATCTACAAGGACCTCGCATCTGTTGTGGATGAAAGATCTACATGCTATGTATATATATACAATGTCATATACTCAGTGGCGGATTCAGCGTTTATTTAGTATAATCTTGGATCCCATTGAATTTTGCTAAATTCATGGTCCAATTTAAAACAGTTTAGTATGAGACTCCACTGATTCAACTTAAGACCCCACTAGTCTAATCTAGAATCTCACATGACCTAGTCCAAGATCCTACTAACCCAGTCATACTTATGACCTAATGTCTAAGTGATTCCATTAGACAAAAAATTCCTGTATCTGTCACTTGTCACTGCATATACCCCTACTTTATGCTAACTTTGACATATAAATCTCACATACTGTACATAAACTACCATACGATTAAATTCGTGGGGACCACGTAGACTTCTTGGAGTGGTATATATAAGATAGACAGGGATTGGAGCTGGACGTCATCCAATCTAACAAACCTAACAAGGGCAGTAAAGTAATGATGGGAAAGAAAAAAAAGGAAATAGACAGAGACAAGTGTGGAGAGGATCCGAGGATTTGGAGACCTCCTGATATAAAATTGCATGCTACTACACATAGAGAAGCCATGAAGGAACCATGCTACATGAATAGAAAAAAGAAAACTTTCATGACCTGGGGTGGTGTTGGTCACTTGGGGACCCGTGAGAAATGTGTCAGTTTCAGGAGGTCACAAGGGGGCATTGTGTAAAGGGCTATGGCAGCCTTTTTCCTCCCTTCTCTATCACATACTATAATAATAACTTGGTAGCACTTGTTCACCTTTCCCTGCAGGAGGCTTCCACGTTTCCCTCTTGCTAGCATGTAAGGGAATGCACACTCGTGGGCTTCCCATGGTGGCTCTTCAAACACCACCTTTCACCAATCCCACACGTACGTCTCTCTCTCTCTCTCTCTCTCCATTATATCTATCTAAAAAGTGACATAGCATCCTATGGTGATTTTTTTTTTCTTCCCATTTCTTTTTTGATAAGACTTGATACTTTGTCACTTCTTCATTTGAAAAGATTTAAGGTGTTTTAGAACACTTTTTTTTTTGGTTTATTTTGTAGTTAAAATCATGTGATTAAAAGATATAGGGGTTTTTACATATATATTCTTCAAATATATTATATTTGCATATATACCCACAACTCTCACATATTATTTTTAGTATCCGTGAAATCTCCGATATGTTGCTGTTATACTCCTCTTTCAAAATGCTGTTAAATCAAATTTAAAGATCTTACATACATATCTCTAAATTCACTGATATTTTGCATGTATACCCTTAAATTCACTAGAGTTTGTCTACGTATCTTTGATGTTATCAAGATTTACAAAATCCTTTTAACATATTTAGTTAGAATTCATATGCATATGTACCCTATGATGGGTTTCCCTTCCCCATCTCAGGGTTGAGTAATGCTTATTACAATACCTTTACGGGTATTGTAGTATAATGGCCGTTGGATCGACAAATTAAACGATGTGCCAATTTAAGGCCTTGCAGGGAATGCAGCAATCACACACTTGCTAATTCACTCAATCAGATGATGATTCTACTCCGATGCTCTCAAGTTCCAACCCCATACTTTTCCCTCCGAGTTATGTTTGCTGTACTGACCTTCAGTGTTGTACTGAGGATCAGTGTTAGTGGGTTTTAAAAAAATGTATTCTTAATATTTTTTCCAGATAGACCCCAAGATGTCCTATCATCCATATAAGCTAATTTCCGATCGGATGATCTAAAAAAAATCTGAAAAATAAAAAATGAGCTCTGGTGAACAGTAAACAAAATGCCGTAAATGGGTCTAGTCCAATAACAGCTTTTGATATTTCAAATTTTTTAGATCTTACTTGAAAAGAATATTAACATTGAAGATCAGTGCAGCAAGCATAACTCTTTCCCTTTCATTGCTCAGAAAGAGCATGGGAGCCCATGTGGGGGCCCAAAGGAATAGTTAAGATTTGGAAGCTACTAGCGGGCGAAGACAGATAGGGCTTTGGATTCGGTCAAATGGGCTGGCTCCTGTTCAAACTTAATCATATTCTTATTCTTGGGTGGTACAAAAGAAAACCTCTCTCGGGAGTACCAATGAATAGATCGACTTGTACGGTGATGCTCACCTGTGAGAAAAAAAAAAAAAAAGTGGGGATTCTTTTCTCCAATTGATCGCACTTTATGCTGTGGATATTGAGTGCCCGTGTTGCACAGTAAAAATCCAATTTCAATTGTACATGGTGTTCTCAGAAAGATACGTGGAAATCAAATCTTTAGAATAGTGGCATTTTGAATTCAAATATTTTATCCCATCCTGCCACTTGTCGCGCCCCAAGCAACAGAAAAATTTGTGAAAGATGAGATCCTCTAAACTTTTTTCTTTAAACAAGTCCGTTTGCTAGTGTTATTGGCATTTGGATTATGTAGAAAAGCTAATAGATTCCCTTGAAAACTTTCAGATACAAGGTATAAGAGGACACAGGTGAATGCCAAGTATCTCTTGTAGATTTTAAGAAGGTTTCAAAAAAGATACGACGACGACTTCGAGATCTCATTTGTTTACACTACTGTTGTTATTCTACTTTTATCTCAAAATCTAAAATCTCAACACGTCTCTACTCACACAGGGTCACGATAAAATTTGATACTCCACTTTATTTAAATAAATGACCTATTTGTTTTTGATCCTATATAAATAGAGATACACCAAGAAAAAAGCCTTTAAACTTTTATGGTCTCGAATTATCCCAAAGTTTTACACTTTATGCCCGTCCACAGTAGAACGCCAGAGTCTCTAATGCATGCAACACAATTTCTTTTAATTTTTAAAAAGTTCTTGCAAAGTTTAGCTTTGGACAGCTCACTTTACTACAGTATTGGATATGAAAGGCCTCCTCATTTGCTTTTCCACAAAACACTCGGTGCCTGCGGTCATCCTCTACTCAAAGTTCCATCTCATGCGTGGATCGAACTTGTTGCTCCCTCGGGGCCCCAACAATTAGTATTGTTTTGGATCTTGGGAGCATTCCAATCAAGAAAGAAGAGGAAAATTTTCTAATCTGTATGCAATTAATGATGTGGAATGTTGCCATCATCTCTCTCTCTCTCTTACAAAAATTTTAAGACTTTTGGCTCGGTATACAGATGATGTCTGCTTCACTCAATGTTTTAAGATTTTTTTTTGAATTAAATGATGTATTCGAATAATCTCATATCGGAAAAGGAACAAAATCAACAATACTCTAATAAATCTCTATGCATAGATGTGGAATGTTGCCATCGTCTCTCCCTCTCTCATTCATAAACCTTTGTTTCCTCCTAGGGAGCAGATCACATTGATGTGGAATGTTGCCATCATCATTCAATAGTTATAATGTTGGATCCATATAAAGGTCATTCAAATCAGATGGAAAAAAAATTCAAATGTTGTTTATCGTTTTAGGGGGGCATTAATTTTAGATATAATCTCAAACCCTTGAGAGACAAATCGGACATAAATTGCTATCTAATCGCATTTTCCTCCATCTGATATCAGTTTGGCCTACCTTGCTCTCAACTACACACGTTCCCCAATTAGTCATGCATGACAGCCCTTTTAGCACCAACGAACAAAAATATAGGGAACCTCCCTCTTGTACAGGTCTTCCTTGGACTTTAGATATCTATTTAATATATACTCTTTTCAAAAGTCTTACATATCTGTTATGTGTTAAATTTATATACATAATCTTTATATTTGAGGTTCTTACCTCCGATTTGTTTGCAGGTTATTTAAAATTATTTATCTAGAATAATATATATTAGAATAAGGGACGTTTAAGTTTGATCGTTATGTAGAACTCACCGGTAGAATAAGAAGAATAAATAATTCTTAAGTTTAGAGTGAAATTACTTATTTTATTGATTCTGGTATAAATAACTCTGGCACGATATAACTTATTCTGCCTATCAAATTAAAATTAGTCTTATTCTAAAAAAAAAGATCTTTTATTTTTGATGTTCTTATTCTCTTTAGTCCCACTTTATTTGCAGAATAAGTTATTACGTGGGGTCCGTTGATGGAATGTTGTATATCAGAATAAAAGATGTTTTGGTTTGATAGTTTTGTGGGATCCGCTGACGGAATAAGAAGAATAGATAAATCTTGGGTGTAAGGTGAGATGCCTTATTCTCCTTATTCCCCGAATACGCTATTCAGCACTAATATAAGTCATTTCGCTTGTCAAAATAAAATTAAGTGTATCCCCTCTTTATTCTTCTCCTATTCTCCGATCAAAGTGACGCTAATGTTTCAATAGTCTAATACAGATAAAAACCTCATTTATCGGTCACGTGATTTACCACCTAGTGTTATGAGAAGCACACGTCTCTATGACTGTTTGTACTGGAGATGGTGAAGAATGCACGTGATAAAGCTTGGTGCAGGCTGTGTTGTTTTCTTTTCGAGTCCCATTGCATATAATTGAAGAGAGACTGACGTCTGTCTGGCCCTGGAAGTAGCTCTTTTTGTACCCTGCTAATTGATGAGTAGACAGATGAAGGCCAATCTTGAGCATCTCGCTATCAAAACCCTAATTTCTATTAAATGGGGTTGCTTGATTTGATGTAAACTACTGTACAATGTGGGTTTTGAAATGACTGATTTTACAGCCGACAAGAAGACAATCTCTGATTTGTTTTAATAGTTTAGTTTTAAGATTGAAAGAAGAAACTGGATTAAGGAAAAATGATATTAGTCAACACAATTTTAGAACTAAGATTTATGACTCTTCAATAGCATATAAATTAAAGATAGTAAAATAGTGGGATTTTTGCATATATATATATATATATATATATATTTTGGAATCTCAAAATATTATGGTTATATCCCTCCGTCAAGATAATTTTGACAACAACAAGAATACATATGCAAAATTTTAGTGAATTCAAGAATATATATAGGAATATTCGTGAATTTAAGAGTATGTATGTAAAATCTTCAGGTTTGATTTAACGTTATTTAAACATAGGGGCATAGCTGCAACTTTTTTGAGATTTTAAGAATATTGAAAATAATATGTGAAAGTCAGAGGTATAAATGCAAATATGATATTTTTTGAAAGTATATAAATACAAAAAATGTTCAAATAATTTACGGCGCTCCAAATATAAAGTTAGTTGGCGCTCCTAGATTGAATATGGGGTTGTTTGAATTGATGTAAAATGTTCTGAATTTTCTGGCTTTCCAACGTATGAAGTTATGTGAAATATATTTATTAAATCATAACCCAAAGTTAATGCAGCAGTCAAAACTAGGAGTTTAAATATCGCTCCTTACTATTTAATTTACCGTAATCTAAGTGACTATGCTAAACATCGAATGACCATACTAAACTAATGACTTCTTTGGCTTAAACAAATGAAGATCACAAGTTTGGTAGCAGTTTTGTTCAAGTTAATGCTAGCTGGTGGATACAAGTGATGGGCATATTCAATCCTTTTGTAATGGAAATAGAAGGAAAAATTAACAAGGGTATTATATGCAAAGTGAGTCAAGGCAGTCTATACTCTTATGATCTATGAGGGAAACACATGTGATTGTCAATTAGCGAATAGAATAAATTTTTAAAAATAAGAAATATAAAAAATTAAGTCAAATGATATTTTAGATGACAAATTAAAAGGAAACAGTAGAATTAAAGGAAAGATAAATAGTACAATCCGTTAACAGTCTAGCATCAAATAAGTAGTCCAACAAAGTCAAAGGTATAGCTGCGGGCATACTCCAAATCACCACAACTGCTGGCAAGCATGGCTGCCAAGACACCTCCCACTCTTATAGACGGTTGAAGCCCTCATGTGAAACGCAAGAGAGTGAGTCACAACTAGGAGAACTTAGTAGGGATCTCATGATCCCTACCTCCCCCCACACACCTACAAGCTAGCAAGAATATAGTGAGGTGAAATAGTAAAGTAGATCGGTAAACTATTGAAGCAGTAAAGAGACTAGTAGTCATACGACGTTAGGTGCATGGAAACTATAGACCCTTTGAAACAGGTCGGGAGTCCTTCAGACAACCTAAATTGCTCCAACCAACACACAATCACAAGTGGTCTCACTCCTGCCCAGTCACAAAAGTGACAAGGACACACAACCATAGGTAGTGCCTTCGATGAGTTCCTCGGCCACCAACGCATTGCCAACCCCTCTAACTCATTGCTGCCTCGCACCACTGACCGGCCACCCCTTGCCGCTGCATTGGCCTCCACAAGACAGAAAAGGGAAGATGGGGTGGTGGGAGAAGGTGGAGATAGAGAGAGAGAGAGAGCTTTAAGGAGAAGAGGATGGACGAGAAGGAAGAAGAGAAGCGGGAGAGAGTGGGAGAGGAAGAGGACGGAGGGAGGAATGAGAGAATGGTGAAGAGAGAGAGAAAAGAAGGGAGAAATGGGTTACAATGTCTCCTTTGGCACCTCTATCGTGTGGTGATGCACTATATGCGTGCAGAGGCATGCAATGTAGAGCAAAAATGCCATATAGAGACGGGTGAATCACGTCACGTTGAGTTGGTGCCTTTCATAAAATACTTTCCGACCTAGCGACGTGGATTAGAAGACCTACTGGGGTTTAGCCACGCAACGCTCATACATGCACATTGAATCGCATCTGCTTAGTTCGACACTTATCACTGATCTACGTTGCCAATCAAATATGTACTAGCTATCCTAAAAGACCAACTAAAGTACATCCGAAACCTGGTATGCTAGAACAAAAAATTTGGACTATTACAATATAATACTATGTTTCTACGTTGCCGTGTACAGATAGAGCCATTACTTGGCCCACTAGTCTTTTACATAGCTAGGCCCAATGAAAAGACACATAATTTCTTGATCTAGGAAAGCAACTAACCCATCCATATTTCACCCATTAGACCGAGTACATTTGACGTATCTGTTAGTTAAAAGTTGATTTTGGCTTCCTCTTACAACGTAAAAAATTTAAAAAATCCAAAAAAATATCATATATATTTTTTCCTCTTACAAAATTGTTTTGTACAGACGATTAGGACATCTCAGGACCTACCTAAAAAAATTCAAAAAAAAAATTATTTTTTTTGTCTACGCACTGCAATGCCTCCATTACAGTAGGGGAGACAATACAACAAGTATTACTCATTTGACATAATATTGTTATCCTTTGAAATCCTAGTAAACTTGCAACAGTCGAATAAAATGTATTTAGTTTTCAAGGTGATATTTGCCACACATCTCTTGCTTTCCCCCAATTTGAGGTTTTACAAAGGCCCAGCATGATGGTTATGCGAGGGCCTCAAATTTCTTTTTGCATTATGGATGTTGTGCTCTATTTCCATATATCCTGTTAAATATAGATCACCATAGTATAATGCTTTCAGACCACATATATTTTACCCTCCCACTCTAGATTAAACTATAATGCTTTTCCATTTCTATCCATATTTTAAGCTTGCTAAATAGGAAATTAAGAGAAGAACCAAAAGAGGATTGAAAGAAACATTTCGGAATGGGATAGCCACTAGTGAATATGGAATGGAGAATGGGAACATTAGCTGCTGCATGATATGGTGAACTATTCTATTTGGGATGTGATCTAATCAATCATGTTGCACTTGGATAGAATGTACTTGCTACTTGCATGAATAATTTATAAGGGGAAGTTAAGCAAAGTTACTTGAGGATTTGAAAAAAAAGAAAACTTTATACAATCAAAGTAGAATTCCTTTGGGTTCTCATTTTGGTGTGACGAAATATAATTTATATGTTACCCTTCCCCCAATGGCTGGATATTGGGATTAATAAGATCCCTGGTATTACTTATACGCTATCCTACTAATGGTGCACCAGTTCCCTGTAGAAGAACAAGGTTGTAAATGGGGTGGCTTGGATTGAGTTTAACTTGAGCCAAGCTGTATTCAACTAACCCTAATCTGATTACGGAATGAGGAGGAAGATGATAATTTATTTATTAATGCACTTTGTTTATCATGCTCTATTTTTTTATTTGTTCTACTTAATTTGAATGACTTATTTCGGGCAAAGGTAGAATAGAATTATGAAATTAAAACGAGCCTTGTTCCCATGCAAGCAATCCTAGACTGCTTAGCCTAAAACAAGCAATATGATTATCAAACTGGATAGGGTAATATTTGTTGCAATGCTCAAAGGCATTGCCATCGATCTAGATGGATCGGACAGCCGCCAGCTTCCTGCTCAGTAGGGAGCGGGCTGGTCTTTTATTTTTTTTATTTTGCTCTCAAATTTTTAAATTTTTAGCAGTGTCCGATCAAAAATTGGACGGTACAAACAGTAAATTCGGGTCCGATTGCGTGGATAGCTGAGTCCGATTTAAGACCCCACTCTCTACTGTGTGGATAGCTGAGTCCGATTTATTTGGATCTGACAGCAATGCCTTGGACATTGCAATCCATGTAAATTGCAATGCCTTAAACATTGCAGCAGGTATCGCTCCACCGGACATAGTGAGTTATTCTAGTAAGCCCAGATCTAATTTAAGAAAATATAACGTAGATTCAACTAATTTTTATTTTTATTTTTACTGCGGCCAGTTTTCTTAATTAGTTTGTTGAAAGAAACCCAAATTTATTACTATAAATCATAATGCTAATCGACAAATAACTGGTCATAGGAACAAGATATATGGATTTAGCCAGAACATTACCCTAATTTGAGTGAGGTTCATTTGCATAAGGGGGTCAGACAGAAGTGAACCCAGATCATTCAGAAAACAAAAGTTCAATCCAACCCTACTTTTAGTTAAATAAATCAAATTAAACTTGATAAGAGCCAGCCCCCAAAAATTTCTAACCCTAATGGCAGAGTCATGTCTAGTTTTATCAGGTTCTCTAATTAAACAGAAAAACCTCTGCATTGAGTTGGAAAGATCAGTTCTATACTTGACAAGTCTCCAGATTCCAAGTTTTCTTGGCAAGAGCGAGAGAGAGAGAGAAAGAGCGATTCACATCTGGAGCCACCGGAGCAGCTGCGTCGGGTTGACGACCCCGGGGACGCCGCCCCCATCCGCCTTCAGCAGGTACGCCACCTCCGTGTACGCCGCCGCAGCCGTCGGGCCCTTCTCCTCCTCCGCCCCCCGCAGCAGCGTCTGCTTCCACTCCTCCTGCCCCTCCGGCCTCTCGACGGCGGCAGCGGCGGGGTCCCAACGGCGGCCGAAGAGGGTCCCCTTGGTGAGGAACTCGTGGGCGAGGTACCCGGCCAGAAGCTTCTCACCTCGGGAGCCTCCGGTCGCCGGGATCTGCTGCGGCGGCGCCGCTGACGGGGGAGCCGGATCCGCTTTCGCGACGCTTATCGGGCCTGGATCCGAATGGGCGGCGACCGCAATGACGTCTCTGTCCTTGCGCTTCCTTAGCTGTCTCGTCGCCATCTGCGCCCTCCAAAACCCGCCACGTCAGCAAAGCGGAAACGGAAGATAAGAAGCGCGAAATGAGTGGAGAGAGGGGAAGGTTAGAACCGGAAATACGAAATAGGCTAGGCTAACCCTACTATTAGGGGTACAAGCACAAAATAGTTGGGCATATGTAAGAGATTATAGACTAGGTGGGGGATCCCGTGAATGGGGAGGTTGGTCAGGGGGTAAAAGTAAATAGGAAGCGGAAAGAGAGAGAATGGATCGTGGCCGGCTATTGGACGGCTCTCGAATACGTGACGTCACGTACGGACAGATTGGGGGGGGGGAGGAGGAAGGGCGGGGGGGTCTCTCGGACGGGAGCCCGGAAGAGCTGGCTCTCTCTGGGGTGAAGGAGGCAGAGGGTTTCGATCGTGATGAGAGGGAGAGAGGAATTTTTAGAATAGAGGTTTCCAGAGAGTTTTAGAGAGAGAGAGTTCTCTAGAGAGAGAGAGAGAGAGGGGGAAAGGGGATCTGAGGAAGAGAGATTTTGTGGGGAGGGGAGGAGAAAGGGGGAGTGATGTCTAATATTGGCTGATTTGTTGTTGTTTCCCCCCCCCCCCCCCCAAGGAAATTAGTATTGCTTAGTTGCCCTTTTGCCCTTGGGACATGAGGGGCTTCCTGGGCCTACGAAGATCGGACGGCCGGAAATTCATTTCACATCTGAGAGGACTTGTGTTAGGAATTTCAGTCAAAAGTTAATTAGTCCGAGTTAAAAGTGAAGAAGAGTGGAAAAGGATAGGGTGAGAATGAAATTATATTTTTCATGTATTTGAGGGATTGAAAAAAGTAAAAGTTATATGTTGACTTGGGGATGATGTGAGATCTATATATTTTTCAAAAACTCCCAAAAAAATTTCTTGGTGGGCTTTTTCTCTCTTTATGTTTCTTCTCTTCTTCTTCTTATCTCTCTTTATATCAAAGGGAAAAAAATATACTTTGGTTTTAGAAAGAAAAGGTATTTAATATTTTACTTTTTTTGTCCCATTTGTCTGCCCCGTATTCCTCCCCATCATTGGAACCCAACTTGAAGCCTTGTTTTCAAACGAGGCCTATGTTAGGAGGGTGGGATGGGGTTACCTAATAATATTTTTTAAATTTAATGGAGCCAGTAAAAAGTTTGGGCAAACTATGTTGATTGTTGATCATATCCGTAATCTAAAGATAGGATGCGATTCTTAATTCTGTTCATAACATGATTACGTAAGATGTTTTAGAACGCATGGAAATTTATTAGTACAAATTAAAACAATAAATAGGTTATATCCGATACAAATAAATAGCTTACTCACATCCTACCTACTAGGATGCAAAAGATAATCAGTATCTCGATTATTAGTTTATAGGTCAATTATTAGATAGTTTTTTTTAAGATTAATACGCATATATAGTAAATAAGATAACATATACTATTTTCGTATGATCAAATACATATGGTATATCATGAATATGATTATTCGACCAATTATTAGTTTATAAGTCAGGTAGTCTTTTGAACTAATAACATAATGGATATAGTAATATATCTATTTTAAATCTATATCAAATCTTACCTGTTTGCATCCCTATAACTGTAATGTGCCTGAGCGTCTGTTGGTTGGATTGTACGGTGGTGCAATTTCTTTTCTTTTTAAATTTTTTCTAACCATCCGATTAGAAGTTTGACGATTTGATTAGATGGTACACACACCTAGTCGTTGCCGTCTGATCATTTTGGTCTTCACTTATTGTGTTGGGGTGTCATTAGGTGGTGAATAGTCTCGCATCAAAAAAGAGATAAAATCAAAATATGTTTGATAAATGATGGCTATTTCACTTAATGCCTTGACATTTAAGTTGGATGATCCGAAAACTTTAATATGGTAACTCAAGATTCCGAATTGAGCCATGCATCCCGTCATGGTGATTTACGTGACATAACTTAAAATCGACCCATGAAAAGACGTGTTAGAATAGTTCTAAAACAAAAAAGTGACAAAACAAACAACGTTTAAATAAATGGTGCTTATTTCACTTTGTGCGTAAGTTTTGAGTTGGATGACTCAATAACTTTAATAGCAACAAATATTATTCTATTGAATATTAAAAGCTTGATGTAGATACTAGTACTATTAGTTGAGATCATATCCTTTAAACATATAATTTACTTATCTCGTATGATATGGATAAGATCAAATTAATATCCACGCCTCTTACGTATCATTCTTATACAGAGTGAAGAGACTGTGAATTGGATCATGTTGTACAGTGATTTAAAGTTCTAAGATAACTATCAGACTGATATGGAATCAAATATGGCAACCAAACATTTTTTGAGATATTAGAAGCTCCTTATAGATGGGGTCCTATATTATGGCAGAGGATTAGGGAAAGTTATCATGGATCTCTGATGTATCCTTAACGAGGGATAGACTCCTTCCTTACAGTCTGCCAACCTTGAAGAATGCCAGAAGCGGTCAGATGTCTTGGGCTGACCCACAGATAAAAGGGAAGGGGTTTGCTCCCCCATTTGGTTGAGGATATTGATGCCATTCTTACTCCCTTCAAAATATATGTATATTATCTTTAACTTGATTAATACTATGTCCCTTCCTCCCTCAATCTTAATAGGGGTATTGTAGTGGGTAAAAGAAGAAAAAAAAAATTGATTTTTTTTTTTAAGTCGGTCTCGAGGTGTCCTACTCGGCCGTACAGTGCAATGTCCGATCGGACGACAAAAAAAAAAACGAAAAAATCAAAAACCAACCTGATGAACAGTGAAAAATGTCTCTCAATAGGCCGAACCCCAATAGCATGTTTGGATTTTTCAGATTTTTTTAGGTCGTCCGATCAGACATTATACGTTACGGACGGTTATGACACCTTGAGGCCAACCTAGAAAAAAGTATTTTTAGCCGACGTATTATCTTTATCTTTATCCTTTAAATGACATCCTTTTATAACTTTTAAATTCTGAAAACCGACCAATAAACAGATTTTCGGACACCTTTTGCATCCCTACTTGGCACCTATCTCCATATCCCGCATATCGTGGGTAGGGATAAAGTGGCTCTCCACTGTTGACTACACCCTGACCCCCCAAATACACGCTTGAATCGATGGTGGCAAGCAATTGCTTTTGCTGTGACCCTTTCAAGTTTTGATATCATTTCATGAGAAGCTAAATATGGTTAACAAGAGTAGACAGCATCATTTGAGCCTAGCTCAATTAATATTTCATGACATCTTTATTTAGAAAAGTTACGGATTTAACTCACACTAGGTACCTGTTTTTTTTTTTGGATCTGGAACACTAGCTAGGAGTACCCCAGGCTGCCCCTTAGATATTGACATTAAGCGCACAAAACAACATTACACGGAGGGGACTAGAATGTTAGGGATTTTCGGAATACCTGGAGCGGAAGCCATCCCTAACGCAGAGGAAGACGATGCCGGAGTCGATCCCCACGCGCAGCGGACCTCGAACAAGAACGCACGAACTCCGGGTAGGAAGACGGTGTAAACCCACGCACTGTCTTCACTGGTTTCCTCTCTCTATTCGTCTTAATGCGTATGACCTAATGGGGAGTCACATGCTTCTTTTATAGAGAGGAGAGACCAGTCTCGTTCTTACTTCTAACAGGATCCTACCCATTACAGGATCCTTATTGGGCGCCTAATGGGTTAAGCCCAATCATATTCCATTAATTGGATGCCTAATGGTGTGCAAGTGTGCAGCTCAGTAAACACAAGTGGACCACTAATTAGATTAAAACCCAACATAGAAACCTTACCCCAAAAGAGTACAAGAAAAGATCCCCCTAAAATAAACCCAAGATCATGATGAAAGTGAAGAGATCATAAGAATGATCTCAGTGGACAAAATAAACTAGCCGATCATTCGCTTTTTCTGCGTCCGTGTGAGAATTCCATTCTGATGAAGTACAATAGGGAGAGGTGATGCAGGAGGAGAAAGCTCCATGCTAACTTCCTCATTTTGGGCCTTGTGAATGAAAGATTGTTGAAATTGAAGTACCTGCAAATATACTGAACTTTCAAATTGGACTCCAGAAGGAAAGGTAAACCAGGTTGAACATCCATAGAAGCACCAATGGAGCTAAGGGGTTCAGAGGCATGGCAACCGGCGTCGGGGGGCAAAGCTTGCAATCCACATATTTGAGTGAGATCGTAGAATTGCTTTTTTAGAGGGTGGGTTGATCTAGAATTATTATTACATTACATAAATTTTTTGCTTTCGGTGCGAAATTATCCCAATATGGAGATTTCCAGAGATTCAAACTTCTCGATTGGAGGCACTCGTCCAAGAGAGAGAGCAGTAACGTACGTCCACTAAAATATTTGTTTGGATACGTGTCATAAGATGAGCTGGGATTCTTCACCCTTCTTTCCTACACTAATTGCACTTGCATTCCACCTGTAGTCGTACGTTACATATCCTTTTCCTATCAGAAAAAAAATTATTTGTTGGGCACGGTTACTTTGAAGAGCAATGCTAAGTTGACAGAAAATCTTTCCTAACCCACTCGAAGCAAAAGTAGGGTTTTGGATCCGTTTTACAATTTTACTAAAGAGTAATTAATGCATATCAAACGCAGCCATGTCAGCAGGATAAAGAAAACGGACAAATGTTCCCTTCTAGGTAGCATTTTCCCACTTTGAATAGGACTTGATGTCATTTATCCATGATGATTCAGTGACTGCATGTTATTACTTAAGGAGACTCTAGGAAATTAAGTAAATTTGATTGATTCAGTGAAGCCACCTTTAATGGAAGAGTCTGGATCTTCTTGTTACCATTTTGGATATTCGTACAGTAATTTTAACTTGTATCCTTTTCCTATCAGAAAAAAAATTATTTCTTGGTTGGAACTATATATATATATATATCCCACTCCTAGCTAGTAATGTTCTTGCAAACCCAGGAGCCAAAGAGGTACTCCAGGGATTGAAATGGCAAGCGGAACCTTGTTGTCGATTATGATGAAGCTTTTTGCTGCGATTGTGCTGCTCGCCTTCTTCCTATCTACTGGTACATGTCTTGTTTCTCCTGCCTCACCTTTCATGTCTTCTTCCCTTCTTCCCGTGTGTTCTTGTTTAATTACCAGCTTTTGTATAGCAAGAGCAGCAGTGGATTTTTCTTACTCTTTTGGGTCACACCATTTATGAGGATCTAGTTTTCTGAGGGCTTTTTTTTTTTTTTTCTGAATAAGCCTTGCCTTTACGGCACTAATGGATGTAAATATTTTATCTAGTGGGGTTACTCAGACAATTTATCTATCACGTCATATGCGATTCCGAGTGTCATGAGGACATCTCCTGGTTAGGCAATTAAAATTATATCTGCTTATAATTTGTATTAAGTCAGGTAGATGATCAAAAAATAAAATTAAAGAGTGACTTAGTTGTTTGGTCATTTCATTTTCTACGTAGAGGACACAAGTTTGATACCTATAAGCAACATTTATTTTAAGTTATTTTAGATTTTTTCATAGCAGGGGGAAGGGCTGCGTTAAATTGGAAATTGGGCCAATGAGGTCACGAGCCTGAACCAGTGGGATCATACGTGAGTAAAATCTGTACTGGACCTAAGCCCTATAAAAAACTTTTGCAAGTCCAGTGGGGTCACCTAAGCCCTATAAAGAACTTTTGCAAATCCAGTGGAGTCATAGGACCCCACTGGACAAGTGCCACTGGCTTTGAGTTATTTATGTCTCTTTTTCTCTAATAAGACAAGTTTTGTATAATCGAAGTTTGTGAATCGTAAGGTTCTTGTGAATCTATTGGGACCATTAACCACTTGCTATTATACTAACAATGAGTTAAATCACTTAATGCAGGACAAGCAGCATACTTTTGCGAGGGATTTTGTAGAGACATCCCTGATTGCAACCAATTTTGCCTGAGGTTTTACCCTGGAGGTGGAAGCTGCATGCCTCCCCTTTATCAGTACTGCTGCTGCAGGCGTTAGAAATGTTTGGATGGTCTCCAGATCTTGTGTGTGTGTGTGTGTTTTAGGCGTTAGCAGCATTCCATGACAAACTTCTCTTGTGATGCTTATACATATGTGGAGGATAATTTGTGTGTGCTCTTTAAATCATGTTCTAATTCGATGTCCACGTCAAAATAAGGTTTGAATAAGAGAATATGATGCTCAACTGTCTTAATATTACTGCTAACCTATTTATTACATATTATCGAATGCGTAATTTGATTTTTATTAATAATTAGGACCTCCATATTAAGGTTTAATTCTCACTTGGATACCGACTCCTAGACAAAGTATTATAGACGTAACTTACGAAGTTAGTGTGTTTCCTCTTAGGATGGCCAGCTAGCTAGGCTAACTGTTGTAGTGGCTCTAGATTGGGTTGCAAATGAATCAATATGCTCGATGAACAACTTGCGAGACTTTTCAATAGTAACCTTACTCGACTCACTTAATAAGTTACATAAATTAGTTTGATGAGCCAAGTTCAAATATAGGCAAGCTTCACTTGATTATGTGTTTGTGAACAAGCTCATTCAAGTACTCAGTAAGGGCTTGTTTTAGGATTGTTAATGACCCATTGACACAATCATTAAGAGCTCATTTAAGTACTCGTTAAGATCTCTTTTAAGTATTCATGTGATTATTCTATTCATGAGTAACTTTAATTAATAAGATACTTAATGTATTATAGAATTTTCTATCAAATAGTTAGGGATGCAAACGAATTGATACTCACCTTAATTTGGTCTAAGTTTATAGATTTAAATTTGAAATATCTTAGACTAAATCTGTCATGTATTCAATGGACTCGTGAGCTATTCGATATTTCGGCTCGAGTTCATTTGATATCTAGATAAAACAAACTTGAACAACTATTATAGATATTTAGCATAAACTGAAAATTGATTAAAATTAGTTAAACTAAGTTTAAACATGATGAAACTCGGCTCAACTTGCTCATTTGCTTCCTAAAGTGCAATTGAAAGGGTGATATGGACACATCATTAACCTTAATTGAATGGGGTGGTTACGAGCCGAAGAGAGGGACAATTTAGTGCTAAATTCATCATTTTGACACAAATCTAATCGTACATTTGTATATATTTAACTTAATGCTTGTCAAATGTAACCACCAAATAGTTGGATATTGCAGTTGTTAATGTTAGTTTAGGTGGCCTACAAGCCAATCTGACTATGTAAATCTCGTTCATTTATTAATATAATGGCATAATATTCATTATGTGTAAATCGCATTAATTATCGTTTCATAATGAAGTCCGTGAATATGTGCTATGGTGATCATATTATGATGAGATCATATTAATGAGACTGATCACTTAAACATATATTCTTAATCGTTCCTAGTCGGAGGATATTCGAGAAGGACATCAGATATTCGGTTAGACTAGTACAGATTACTCATGCTCATATGATGAGGGTGACTGATCTCATAAGTCACTTGTGTGGAGACACTAAGGCGAATCTGTAGGTGCTCATTGGAGAATGAGTTCACTGAACTGATCGGACTGAATCGCTGGATGGTATTGTACCTCACTGTCAACCAGCTTGATTCTATTGTCACAGTTGCGTGGATGGTCCTCGGACCTGAGACACCAAGGACACCTTGGCGGTGGACTTCTGTGCTTTGACCTTGATTTACGAATCTCTAGTCACGGGATTCTAATACGCCAAGGATTGGGTACAACGGAATACCGTCGAAGGGAATTGTATGTCAATAAGGAATCATTCGCTCTCGGTACTTAGAGAGAGAATGCTCTAGGAAGGATGCGCGAAAGTCCCTAGCCAGGGCGGACGATATGTAACGACCCGCCATCCTATGACTGGAGACCCGATCACTAAATGGATGTCGGCCCATTAACCGCGGGTTCACACCCGGATCTCTCACAACACATCTGGAGGAGTAAGTGCTAAACAAGGCTAAATATGACAATCACACGGACTACAAAGGTAAACGAGTGCGCAGGAAGGAAAATAACAATGTCCGTATACAGTCCAACAATAATTACATGTCCAACGAATTAAATAAGTACAGGCAGAAGGAAAGTACAACAACATCGGGGCATACCCCGGAACTAAGATAGCTGCTGGTCCGCACACCGAGAAGACACCACGCTTCCGCTCGCCACGAGGTCCACACCTGAAACCGCAGGGAGTGAGCCACACCAATCCAAGTGAGTCGACCGGTTAGGGTTTGACAGCTCGCCATACCCTGAGTTGACTCGAGAGCATTGTACGAATGAAGGATTATATCCACGCGGTAACTGTCGGCGGAAAGGTTCCAAGAGTGGGTTACTTAACCCCAAATACCTTCCGGGTTCACGCGGTGTTGCTTGGCACCCAACGTGATCGGAGGCCCGGTCGAATTCGATGTGCGACATCAATTCGAATGATTAATTAATTAATAAAGGGTTATTAATTAATTAATAAAGCCAGTGATGAGTCACTGGGCTTGTTGGACCATTAACTTGACTGGTACTTGGGCCTAGAGGGTCATACGCAAATGATTCTCAAGGCGATGGATAAATAAGTGGGTTTTATACAAACCGGGGTTTTTTATGAAAAACCGTGCGGTTAGTATAAAACATAGCGAACGGGCAAAGCAGGCCAAGCTGCTGCTAACCCTAGCCGCCCCTCCTCAGTTTCTGTCTTTCTCTGGCGTCCAGGCAGATCCAAATCTGCTCCGCCACTTCTCCGAATCCCGTTCGACGGGAAATCGTCCGCGCGTTGCGGCGATCATTGCGGCGACCGGCGGAGGCTTCGTGGGCTGTGAAGAACGAGGAACGTGAGAATATCCATCGCGGGGAGGATTGCGTGGACTTCGCTAGAGACCGGGCGCTTGCGCGGCTTGCGGTGTCACACCGACGGAGCCGAACGGCTGCGGATTCGAATCCGCACACGTTGAGAACTTCGATAATCCGATTATCGTACTTTAGATTTCGAAATGGGAACGGATCGCTGTAAATATTTTATTTTCCGCTGCGTGAGCGATCTAGAGAAACCGAGAAATTCCAACAGTGGTATCAGAGCCAGGTTCCACTGTTTCTCGTCCCGTTTCGGTTTCCGAAATTAATTTTTCTTAAGTTATTCCATGCGTTTAATCCGATTAAAATGACGGAATAGTGTTCATAAGATGAACACAAATAATTTGATTATTTTTCTGTGATTTTTCGGATTTTATTTGGAGTTTTTCGGAGTTCTTCGTGGGACGATGAACGGGGTGTTTTTGCGGCTTCGTAAGCGATTCCCAAGCGTTGGGATGGCGGCCCAGATGCCCGGATCTCTAGGTGATAGTCACCACAGCACATCCGGTATTTTGCCTGCGCCGGAGTGGCCTTGAAGAGCTACAAAAATCGAGCCCAAAGATGGTTTCATACCCTGCAAAAATCAGATTTTGAGGGTCTTTGGGGCTCGGCCGGCTGTTGCATTGGCCACCGCCGGCGGCCCTGCCGGCGCCGGGGCCACCGCCGGCGGGGCCGGCGCCGCCGGGGGGGGGGGGCCGCCGCCGCCGGGGGGGGGGGGGGGGGGGGGCGCCGCCAGGAGTCGCCGCCGTCGGGCAGCACCTGCAACCTTGGGCGTTTAGGGTTTGTAGGTTGATGGGGGGCGGCTGGGTTGAGGGAGGCCCAGGGCCGGTCCCGAGCCGGTCCGACCGGCTGGGCCGGGCCGGGCTGGCTGTGACCTAGCCCTGTGCCAGGGCTCGAGCTAGTTTCCCCCCTGGTTCGAACCCTGGCCGAGCCAGGGCTAGGGCCCTTTGGCTGAGCCTGTTTGGGCCTCCCCTTATTTCAATTTAATTTCAAATTAAACCCCAAATTGCCCAATTAAATAATAATTGGATTTTAATTTTTGAAATTCAAAAGATGTTTTGAAACTAAAATTATTTTTCAATTTTATTTAATCAGGGCATAATGATTATTGAATCATTATGGATTAACTTTTAGTTGTTAATTTATTAATGTTAATTGAAAGTTTAATTGTTAAACTAATAATTAATATTAATTAAACTAATTTAAGGGTTAAATTAGTTATTAATAATTATTAATCTAACAGTTAGATTATTAATTATTATTTCAACTAATTGTTAATTAAAATCTATGTTAATTGTTAAATTAAGAGTTAAATTAATAATTAACTTAGATAACTAATTTAAGTGTTAAATTAGAAGTCTTTAATGATTAAATGTTAGTTATTAATTTAAGGGTTAAATTAATGATTAACATTAATCTTCTAATCTAATTGTTAGATAATAGTTATTAATTAATTAGTGTTAATTAATAATTTAAGTGTTAAATTACTAATTAACATTAATTAACTAATCTAAGAGTTAGATTAGTAGTTAATTAATAATTAGAGTTAATTAATAATTTAATTGTTAAATTATTAATTAACTTAGATGGATTAATCTAAGAGTTAGATTAGTCCTTAAATAGTCTAATTGTTAGATTATTAATGGAGTTTAATCTAAGTGTTAGATTATTAGAATTGTTCTAACTTGCATGGAATAATCTGGAATTATTAATTTGGAGTGTGTGCGCATGTGATGTGTATTTAATGCTTTTAAATTTTGATTTAATTCCATGTTAAGTTAATAAAATGAGTTTTCGAAATTCAAATGCCAATTTTGATTGGATCCTAGCTTTTTGAAAGCCAAAATTATTTATTTTGAAAAACTCATTTTTTTTAGCCATGTGATGCGCTGAATCATGTGTGGGATGTTTAAAACACACCGTGGTCATGGATATGCACTTAATTTATTATTCATGTGATGAATGGATTATGTGGATCGTAGATGTATGATTGTTTATTAATTGTTAATAAATAGAGGTCTGCGCACCTCTCTCTCTCATACTCCGATGTATTTCTACCTCCCTCTCTCTCTTGTACTCGCCATAAGGCCCTCTTCTAATTACATGAAATTTTAGAATTAATGTAATCTGATCGAGGCAAACGAGGAAGGAGCGAGGACGATCCACAGCTGCAACCAGGAAGGCGAAAAGATGGAGATCTGTTGCCTATGTGTTTGCAGGTTATCTAATGTAAATGTTATGTTAGATTGTGTGTGCGTTTGACTGTTGGCTCCAGTCAAACCCACTCGAAGCAAAAGTAGAGTTTTGGATCCGTTTTACAATTTTACTAAAGAGTAATTAATGCATATCAAACGCAGCCATGTCAGCAGGATAAAGAAAACGGACAAGTGTTCCCTTCTAGGTAGCATTTTCCTACTTTGAATAGGACTTGATGTCATTTATCCATGATGATTCAGTGAATGCATGTTATTACTTAAGGAGACTAGGAAATTAAGTAAATTTGATTGATTAAGTGAAGCCACCTTTAATGGAAGAGTCATGATCTTCTCATTACCATTTTGGATATTCGTACAGTAATTTTAACTTGTATCCACGTGCACATTAAGGGTGTATTTTAAATTATGGTTGTAATTTTTTATTTTTGGTGATATTTTAATGCTCTGCGTAATATTGAGAACCTGTTGAATCGGGAAATAAAAAAAAGTTGCCTATTTCGGTGGGATGCATCTTGAATGACGAATCTACTTCACACATGGCGTCTTAGGACTGGTTACTACTAGAGTCTAGTCCAAAATAATCATGAGAGGATCCGGACACTTAATGGAAAGGCAGATTACAGAGCTATTTCGTATCCTGTTGGAAGCTAATTATGGTGAGATGATGCCATAGAATCGACTGAAACGATCCAAATGATACGTTTCCATTCTGGAATTAGCTAGGTTTCCCCAGAACGGTGGCTCCTGGTGCTCTATAAATACCATACTATAACATCTGTAGCTAGCATTAATCTTGCAAACCCACAAGCCAAAGAGGTATCCAGAGACGTTGAAATGGCGAGCAAAAGCCGGACTTTGTCGACCCTGGTGAAGCTTTTGACTGCAACATTCGTGCTCGTCGTCTTCTTCATATCTTCTGGTATATATCTCCTTATTGTGATCTCCAGCTTTTCTACGTAAATAGCAAGAGTGGTAATACCAACTTTTCTACGTAAATAGCAAGAGTGGTAATACCAGCTTTTCTATGCAATACTAGTTCATGTTTTGCTGTTCTAAGTCTACCCATCATTTTGCTCCATAAGAAGGCTTTTGTGAATCTATATATCGAGGTCTCTTCCACTCCATTTTTCCTCTAATCTTTTACTGCTTGCTCTTATATCCATTCATGCAGGACAAGCACGTTTGGAATGCCATGGCACGTGTCAGGACGACAACTACCGTGCATGCGACAGGTTCTGCCAGACCATACACCCTGGAGGCAGTGGTGGGAGCTGCCTCCCTCCTTCTTATAACTGTTGCTGCAGAATTTAGGTGCTATTTGATTTTGACATGAAGTACCATAGAATGTTAACATTTTATGGTATTTCACATCAAATCAAACGAGGTTTTGATGGGCTCTACCACCCTTGGGTTATGACTTAATTATGACCTCCTTGGATGGAACTACCAAGTATGATGATGTCTTGTTTTGTTGCAATAAAGCTCATGAAGTGTTTGCTGTTTCGTTTTCCTTAGGCGAAGAGAAATATTTGAACATTCCATGATGCATGGACTTGTATGCTGATGCTTATGAATTATACATGATATGGCCTTTTTCTTTACATTGAGTACTATAAATCAAGCTTTTGTTTAACTCTAGCTCTCCCTCATGGCTATGTCGAAATAAGGTCCCAGGAAAGAATACATCATACATGCTGCTTATGGGTCTTAATATGCGACTGTAGACCTGCTTATTAATTAAACATATCGCATGCTGTTACTTGGTTTTTTGAGACCATAAAACTTGCCCCTTCGAAACTGAAAGATATAATAGGGTGTTTGATTGTACAATAACTTTTTAAACGGTTTTAAGATAAAAAGATATAATAAAAGAAATTTTTGTTATAATTTTTTAGTATCATTTTTAAAAATTATAATAAGATAACGTGTAACGACCCGTCCCTTCTGCCTTTGCACTCGAGGAATGATTCCGTCCGGCCCGAGGAAATCTTTGCATTCACCTTATAATCGGAGATCCGATTACTAAATAGGTACCGAATCATTAAAATTAGGAACCAAACTAGGATCTCAAATAAGTCTCGAAAATAAATGATAAACTAAGCTAAACAATCCACACAACATCGAATTGTAAAGAAGGTGCATGAATTAAAAATTAATTACAATTCGACTCGGCTCAGTAAATAATTACATAATCCAACTGAAAAGAAAATAATTATACGTACATACTTGAAAAGAAAAGTACAATTACGACAAAATATACTCCGGAACAGTGGCTGCTAGCGCGTAACCTGAGACGAAACCCTACAACGCTACGTCTATCGAGAACCCTCACCTGAAAATCGCAGGGATGAGTCACAACAGAATAGACTCAGTAGGGATCTTTCGATCCCCACGTCCCACACACGTATCTACAATCACAACATCACAAGGATATAGACAACATAAGCGTAAGTAAAACAGTAAGTGAATCACTCGTCTACCGAAAATGAACACACCAGAAACTACCAAGCCAATCGAAAAAATACCGACCCGTTAGGACAGAACAACAACTCTTCGGATAGCGTCCTGACTACTCCGACTTGTCTAGCTCTAGGTGGTTCTGCCTCCTCTTAGCCACGAGTGACACGCCTAAGTGTACTACTCCCACACCGGTACTAGCTATTACCCCACGGTACACCAAGTGACCATCGCCTACTGGGCGTCACCTTGTCACTCCCACACCGACACTACGTCACTCCCACACCGATATAGGGTGTCAAGGGCTAACAACTATCACTCTAGATCCACGATCGCATAAACACAACACAATACAATTTCGATCACATGAAAATATACGTCCTCAATGTATGATTTCAAGCATGCACTTAACAGGGTTGTCCAACAATAAACAAGAATCTAATTGACATTTTGTATAATAGTCATACATGCTAAATGCAGGAAATTAAGGGTTCTGACTTGAATCGCGTCGCCCATGGTCTGCGTCATTCAATACTCTAAAACTGGTTCCCACAGAAACTAGCTCTGAGACATGAGGGATCTCGTCTAAATCGCGTCGCCTATGATCGACATCATTTAAATGGTGTTACCTGATCTCGACGCCATTCGAAGTCGAACTGATTCCCACAAAGCTTGGCCTCGGAACATATCTAGGCCTAAATTGCGTCGCCTATGGCCGACATGATTTGCAAATCGCGTCGCCCTGGCCCGAAGCCATTTAGCGTCCGAAATAGAATTTTCTTTCGGCCTCCCCCGAGCCACAACACGAAAAAATCACAATCCCAAATAAGCAAAAATAACACAAAGGAGATAGAAAAAACCATAAATCGCATTAACCATGTTAAACCCATTTCCAAAATACTCTACCGGTTACTTGAACTCCTCCTAACTTCTTGCCGTCGATCCGCTACACCGCAAGCCGTCGCCGGTACCACCGTGGATGCCGTCACCCCACTGAGACGTCAGCCACCGTCCGGAGAGTGAAGAGCCGCGGAAGAGATGGTGGTGGTAGTGGTGAGAGGTAGGGGGGTGTTAGAGTGGTGGAAGAGGAAGAAGAGGAAGAGGAAGGGAAGGAGAGAGTCGGAGAGAGGGAAGAGAGAAAGTGAGGAGGACAGAACGAGAGGAAGGAGGGAGGACTCGATCGTTTGCCCTCGCCTCCCAGGCATTCACTGAAGGCTGTAATGGAGTAGTACGAGAATGTATGAGTGCGTGGGGATGGCGGTGGAAGAAATTAATAGATGGAACTGCCGTTAGCAAGTCCGACCAGCTTGAATCTCATCGTCTCCAGACGACAGGGTTTATGCGACAGGACATGGGTCGTACATTGACAGTTGTCTGAATCGCGTCGTCCATGCAAGATGCCATTCCGATGACGAGACCGGAGCCGTACACATGCGCCCCAATACCCCCCCTCCTCCGTGGCACACCTGCAAGGGCTTCTAAATGGCGTCCCCCTAGGTTGACGTCATTTAAAATCGAGTCGAGCAAACTCGACGCGATTAAGAGGCCATGCACTAGGCCCACAAGGATCCAAACTAAAGGATCTGTCACCGAAACCAACCCGATAACTGGATCCGAAACCTCAAACCTTACATAATGTCATCTGAACTCCGGGGCCAAGGCGAATACAACGCGTTGACGTTTCGCTTTCCACACCCACCCCGCACCCCATGGCAAATTCCATGGGAGTTCTTGTTTTAAAAGGTCGTCGCTATGCGAGGACCAGGAAGCGCAAGAGTGTTGGGATCGTTGTGTCGGGATCCGATCCTAAAACGCAGCGGAATATAACTTTCGGGATCGGATTTGTCCCGTTTCGGTCGTTAAAATTAAACCGGTGTAAATCGAATTTACCTTGCACGGATTCGAATCCGCGTCCGTTTTCCGATTCCGTTGGAGCGATGCCGCATGTCGCGCAGATGCCCGACCTCTAGCGGTATCCACGCGGTTCTCCTCGCGATGGATCGTCCTTGCTTCCTCGCTCGCTGCGGCGTTCGAAGATCCTATCTGACTGCGCGTATTCCGCCGCGACATGCGGATTCGGAATCCCCGTCGAACGGAAGGTGGAGCAGTTGGGAAGCGCACGCCCAGAAGAGAGAAAAGTGGGGAAGAACGAATGACGGCTAGGTCAGGGTTGCTGGGCCCGGCCGTAGAATCCGTTCTTTTATAAGAAGTCTGTTTTCGGTTTTTCATAAAAACCCAGACTTATCCGAAATCCTGTCGGATTATCCATCGACTTGAAAACCATTTGCGTGTGACCCTCTAGGCCCAAATACCAGTGCAGTTAATAGCCCATTAAGTCCAGTAACCCTTTACTGACCCAATGAATCAATTAATATCCTTATATTCAATTAATCAGCCGAATTTAATGTCCTACAACAAATTCGGACGGACTGCCGATCACGTTGGATGCCAAGCAACATCGCGTGATCCTAGATGGCATTGGGGTTATCGTAACCCTCTATTGGAACCTTTCTGTCATCGGTTAGCGTGCGGATATAATCCTTCATCCGTGCAATGTTCTCGAATCGACTTAGGGCATAGTTTACTGTTAAACCCTATTTGGTCGATTCACTTGAATCAGATGTCGCTAATCTTAATCTGATAACTCCTTATCGATTACAGAGTCCGCCCTGGCCAGGGACTTTAAGCGCATCATTCTTAGAACATTTTCTCTCAAACAACCAAGAGCGGATGATCTCGTATTGAACACACAATTACCTTCGAGGGCATTTCCCTGAATCCGATCGCTTGACTTATTGATAACCCATGGTTAGGGATTCGTTTGTCAAAGTCAAAGCTCAGAAACCTACCAACAAGATATCTTTGGAGTCTCAGGTCCAAGGATCATCCACGCAACCGTGACAAATGAATCGAGCTGGTTAATAGTGAGGTGATTACCATCCAGCGATTCATAGTCGGATCAGTTCAGTGAACTCATTCACCAATGAGCACCTATAGGTTCCGCATAGTGTCTCCACACAAGTGACTTATGGGATCAGTCACCCTCATCATATGAGCTGAAGTAACCTATACTAGTCTATCTGGATGTTCGATGTCCTATCTCAAACATCTTATGACTAGGAACAATTAAGAACATGTGTTTATAAGTCTTCGGTCCAGTAATTATGATCTCATCATAATCCGAAGGCTATTGTACATGTTCATGGACTTCATCGTGATACGATAAACACAGATCGAATTAATTACATACAATGAATTATTGCCATTTATTAATAATCTGAATAAGTACACAGTATCGGATTGGCTTTGAGACCATCTAATACTAACAAAGAGGACGTACGTTGATGAGCTTAATGCGGGCGATCCCGATGAAGTCATCAACGGCGAGGTTCTTGAGTAGCGGGTTGGAGGAGTTGGTGGCATGGCGGCGGACCCTGAGCCGACGACGAAACCTGGACCGTCGGGATGGCTGGTCGGCGGCGGCATGGTCATCGGAGCCATTCGATCTGGAGCTACCATGGCCCATGGCTTCAGAGCTGCTTCTTGGTTTGCACAATGTTGACGACCTCTTATGTAATGTCATTTGAACTTTGCCCACCACCTCTTTTGACGTGTTGCGCGTTTCACGCGGAGGGCAAGGGTGAGATGTTGGCAGATCTAGCAATGGTAGCACGAAGGGGACAAGGTGGTGGTGGTAGGGAAGGAGGAGGAGGAAGAGGGAAGGCAACAGTGGCCGGTGGGGGGGGGGGGGGGGGGGGTGAGGTGAGGCAATAATGGCATTGGAGGAGGAGTCGCTCTCGAAGGAGGAGAGGGTGGCCGGCGAGTCAACAAAGAGGAGGAAATGGATGGAGGTGATGCGCTAGTTGGGGGGAGGAAGGGAGGTTTGCGTGATAGAAAAAAAAAAACAGGATTCCCCCTCTTTTGTTTATTATCATGTTTAATGAAGTATACATTTTTCAAAATATAGTTTAATCTTGTGATCAAGCACATTCTTTTATACAATTTTAATATAAAAATATACTTTTGCAAAGAAAACACTGTTTATAACGCAAACAAACACCTTATAAGGATGTACTCCCATGCATGGTAATTTTGATTAGCAATGATGAAGGTCGAGGAAGAGGGGTACACAACTTTTCTAATTTTCCATACTTGGAGCTAAGGACGTGTTAGGATGTTATTACAATTTTGAGGTTTTTATGTTTAGTTTGATATTACAATCTTTTAGGATTTTATGGATTCAATGCTTTCAACTACACCATTAAATTAATTACATTCAAATAATATTCAAATTAATTAGTTGTTCATTTCTTTAATGCTCTCTATCTCATGTTGTAGGTACCCTGCTTTCCTTTTAACACCTCAAATATGCAACAACCTCTATCTCGAACATATGCAATGAATTCACATGCTATTAATCCTGCATTAATCAACCCGGATATTAATCTTCTAATAAAACATTAAACACAATAGCCAAAACTGAAATATTTTTAATAGATGCGATCGTTGATGGCATATTGGAGTCACTTTTTGTACAGGATGACGTGTTAGGCATATATGTAAGTGAACTCGATAATTGTTAGTGTATTAAAAAATATCTAAATTTGATTAATACATCAGACCATCCAATATTAATAATATTATCAGACATGGGCTATGATTTTAGTAGTACCGGTCGGGCTATGAACACCACACTACAAGTGGTAGATCAGACGGCTGCAATGGCAAGGCAATCTTGTCAAATTGTTTTCACAGAGTTTTACTTGCTGCATCACTATACGACAAGTGGTAGATCAAGGGCTTTAGCGGCAAGATGACATTTATTGTTATTATTATTGTAAATTTAGGAGGTGGGGACACCATTTGATCTAAGCAAATAAGACGGCGGCCCGTACTGCACCGCAAACAGTGTAACAAGTAAAACTCTTTCATGAATCCTTAATTTTCTTCTATTTCTTTATCGATATGTAGATTCTCTTTAGAGTACACGGCTCTAGACGCGAATTATGCAAAGGTACTTTAAGGGGCTTGGTGCTCTAGGAGCAATGATTTTAGAAGGATACTTCTTATTTCTTTACTTTCTTATTCTTTTATTTCCATCAGGGATGTTTGAAGCATTCTTATGCTGCACACGTTAAAGACATCTCGGTTCATGCTCCTCTAGAAATGCTCAGGGTGTCTACACTGTAGTTCGTTTCTATTTTAATTTTAGGTTTTTTACTTTTCGGTCTTTACAATCATTCAATAGTCTCTATTAATTCGTGATCTTTATATTCTTTATTAGTTCATATAGTTATTAAAAATGTCCCTTAAGGGCCCATTAAACCTCGCTAAAATCCCATCTGGAGGAACTTTTTAAGAAGGGTTGAAGGAACTTTTTAAGAAGGGTTGAACGACTGTTAAAAAATTTAAAGAAATATATAGATTGTAAGGATTAATAAAAATATTTAATAATAATAAGAATGGAAAAGTGAAAAACGCGTTTATTTTTCATAAAAATATGAGTCTATCTTTACCTTTTGGTCTATTTTATTCTACTCAACGATTTGATCTTGAGTACTTGACCTTATAAAATAGAGGTTGGTTGCTACCTTATGTGGGTTGGAAGGGCAACTAATTAGGATCAATTTGATATCCTTTGTCTCTCCTGATTTAGATTCTGAAATCAACTTCTGTTGTCCTCTTTCTCCTCCCCTGCTAAAATGCTTGGTTTCTTTCTAAACTACACTTGCATATGTGGATAAATGTTGGCACCACTACTTGGACATATCTGTCTAAAGATGTAATTATTTTCGTTTGAAGACATGCTAGCCTCTGTGTTTATTGTGTTCTTATAGACAAAAACAAAAGTGCACAAACATTTATACTACAGTGGCTAATGTTAATCCCATCGGATTGTTAATTGCATTAGAATATTACAATGTACGTTTTCTTCTTGAGCCGAAGGCATCTACTACGATGATATAATTTTAGCCTTAAATTTTTGTTTGGTATGAGTTAAGAAACGTTGCCCTTTGCTTTCGACAAAAGTTATACATTCTTGTGCTGTGAGGAACATGGCTTAATTATCTGATATTTATGTTAGAGTTAAACCTCTATCTAATAATCTTTGGACGAAAAAGGAGCTTTCAAGGTCCTTATCGCTCAACATAGGGAAGGGCGACTCGACACTATCTTTGTCGAGTCCAGATCACTGTACTGATCAGACTCAATCCGACAGTATATGGAGGGGATCTCGACTCATCCTTGTCGGGTCCTTTTAAAAAATAGCCGCTAATAATTGGAGGCACCGTTCATAATTAAAAAAGAAGAAACCAGGAAGTGTCACCTGTCTCACATTTTTTTTTTTTAGACTTAAAACAGCAAATAGGAGAGTTTTGGTGCTTCAAAGCAAATCTAGCCAAGAATGTGCTTCCTGGTTGGAGGAGAGTGGGGAGTACTGAATGGAGATTTCCTTCTCCTGCAGGAGCTGTTGATGCTTCTTTCCCTTGTCTCTTTTTTGCCACACATTTTTTACTCTTGTTATGGTTTAAAATTGATTTTTTTCTTCTTCTTATGCAAGTCGCACACTTCCACAATATGATGTGGGATAATTTTATATTAATCACCATTGTATGTTAAATTTTAAGAATGCCATTCTTGCATATTAAACTTACAAACCATCTTAATGTATATGACATTTCAAAATTACTACAGTTATGACATATTTGATATTTATGAATGTTTCATGATTGTATCAAACAAAATGACCTCATATTCGGTGCATTTGGGTACAGGGATGTAATTTGGATGGGCTAGGCTGGGTTACGTGATAATTTTGATTTGACTCAAATTCAAAATAGTCTAGCTCAATTTTAGCTTAGCCCAAATTTAAATCAAATTTAACTGAAATTTAGCCCCAATTCAATAGTGAGTGGATTGGATTGTGTTGGATTGGGTTGAACCTATTTATAAATAGTTTGTTATAAGTGTTTTACTTTTTGTATGAATTATTGTAAAAGTCAATAGATTAAACTAGGTCAACCTGTTTTCAGCTCAACCCAACTCAAATTTAACTAATGTCAATCCAAATTTAACTCAACCTAATTTATATGATTTGGGTCAATCTAATTTACTTTAATAGGGGTTGTGTTGGACTGGGCCATAGACTGGCCCCCAGATTGACATCCTTTTGGGTACTTTTCATCCCACTGAATGATGCAAACTTTTGTACAAGAGAAGACCAAAGACGCACAATAGCCATGAAAAAAAAAACACGCAAAAACCTAAGATTTCAATCCCTCTCTGGTGCCTCGTCTTCCAGCCCCATGTTTTTCTAAATGGACGACACAATCCTAATGATGAAAATGTTCAACAAGTTTCTCTCCAACTACATGAAATAAGTATTATTGTTAATTAAGGTTGTAAGTTGATCGGGTTGATCTGCAATCTAATCCATTCCAATCCACAAAATCCTGTCTGATGTAGCCGAAACTATCACGATCGGATTCCGAGGCTAGAATCCGAAGTTTGGGGACCCAGAGCTGGGTCGGATCGGTGAAGAGGCCGGACGGGGATCCGGATGGCGATGGAGGCGGAAACATGGTCGAAGATCCGAAACCGAGGGTTGCTCGTCCGGATGTGGGCTAGCCTTCGGAAGGCGCGACCGAAGTCCCTCCGGTCGAAGGGCAACCGATGCGGAGCCGAAGCGCCTTCGGGCGAGGAGGATCAGCCGGCGAACGACGTCGAGACCGGAGGGAGAAGTCCGAGGTCGGCGGCCGAGACCGATTCGGAGAGGTCGGCGAAGATTCAAACCGAGCCCCTGCGGGAGGGAAAGAAGAAGAAACCGGTCAGTAAGAGTCCCGGGCTTCGGCCCTTAGGAACCCCCTCCGACGGTTAAGTTAGCTTCTGAAGATGATTCGATTCAGAAGTCAAAGAGATGGGAGAAGTAGCTTTAATGCTTTTTGGACTATAGTCCTTGAGGGTCACGGAGACATACCTTTGGCAATAAATAGCGGTGTATTTATAGCAGAGGATAAAGGATGCTTAACGGTGGTAGCCGATATAGGACTATGTTCTGGGTTTATTGGTAAACCGCCATAGTGCCTAGTCCTCCCACCGGAGTGGGCCGGACACGGCTTATTGGGCTGAAGGGGGTTGGGCCGCTGATGGACCGAAGCCTACTAGGCCGAGGGCTGCTGAGCCGCTAACAGGCCGAAGGCTATTGGGCCGCTGATGGGCCGAAGAGTACTGGACTGCTTACTGGGCCGAGGGCCGCCGGGGCGCTAACGGGCCGAAGGCTCCCAGGGGGCCTTTTACTGCCGCTGCTGGGCTGATCTGTGTTGGGCTTGTTTTAATGGGTCGAATCGAATTCTGCCTCATCACATAGCCCCCCACTCTTGTCTTCCTCATATTTGAGATGGCGAGAGTATAATCCGAAGCCTCCTCTGGGGAACAACGTGGCAGGTGTTATCCGAGGCTTTCTGTTTTGTTAAGAAGAAATGATGCCCTCGGTCGGCCGAGGGTTAGTAGCCATTAACCGCCTTTGTTTGGGACATAGTGACGAAATGCCCTCACTATTGAAAGCGAAGAGACGAGGCCGCTGGCTATGTCAGGCTCAATAAATGGACTCCCGACTTTTCCGTCAGAACGGTCGGGTCGGGCCGGGTCGGGTCGGGCCGGGCTGGCTGGGACCTAGCCCTGTGCCAGGGCTCGAGCTAGTTTCCCTCCTGGTTCGAACCCTGGCCGAGCCAGGGCTAGGGCCCTTTGGCTTAGCCTGTTTGGGCCTCCCCTTATTTCAATTTAATTTCAAATTAAACCCCAAATTGCCCAATTAAATAATAATTGGATTTTAATTTTTGAAATTCAAAATATATTTTGAAACTAAAATTATTTTTCAATTTTATTTAATCAGGGCATAATGATTATTGAATCATTATGGATTAACTTTTAGTTGTTAATTTATTAATGTTAATTGAAAGTTTAATTGTTAAACTAATAATTAATATTAATTAAACTAATTTAAGGGTTAAATTAGTTATTAATAATTATTAATCTAACAGTTAGATTATTAATTATTATTTCAACTAATTGTTAATTAAAATCTATGTTAATTGTTAATTTAAGAGTTAAATTAATAAATAACTTAGATAACTAATTTAAGTGTTAAATTAGTAGTCTTTAATGATTAAATGTTAGTTATTAATTTAAGGGTTAAATTAATGATTAACATTAATCTTCTAATCTAATTGTTAGATAATAGTTATTAATTAATTAGTGTTAATTAATAATTTAAGTGTTAAATTACTAATTAACATTAATTAACTAATCTAAGAGTTAGATTAGTAGTTAATTAATAATTAGAGTTAATTAATAATTTAATTTTTAAATTATTAATTAACTTAGATGGATTAATCTAAGAGTTAGATTAGTCCTTAAATAGTCTAATTGTTAGATTATTAATGGAGTTTAATCTAAGTGTTAGATTATTAGAATTGTTCTAATTTGCATGGAATAATCTGGAATTATTAATTTGGAGTGTGTGCGCATGTGATGTATATTTAATGCTTTTAAATTTTGATTTAATTGCATGTTAAGTTAATAAAATGAGTTTTCGAAATTCAAATGCCAATTTTGATTAGATCCTAGCTTTTTGAAAGCCAAAATTATTTATTTTGAAAAACTCATTTGTTTTAGCCATGTGATGCGCTGAATCATGTGTGGGATGTTTAAAACACACCGTGGTCATGGATATGCACTTAATTTATTATTCATGTGATGAATGGATTGTGTGGATCGTGGATGTATGATTGTTTATTAATTGTTAATAAATAGAGGTCTGCGCACCTCTCTCTCTCATACTCCGATGTATTTCTACCTCCCTCTCTCTCTTGTACTCGCCATAAGGCCTTCTTCTAATTACATGTAATTTTAGAATTAATGTAATTTGATCAAGGCAACCGAGGAAGGAGCGAGGACGATCCACAGCTGCAACCAAGAAGGCTAAAAGATGGAGATCTGTTGCCTATGTGTTTGCAGGTTATCTAATGTAAATGTTATGTTAGATTGTGTGTGCGTTTGACTGTTGGCTCCAGTCAAACCCACTCGAAGCAAAAGTAGAGTTTTGGATCCGTTTTACAATTTTACTAAAGAGTAATTAATGCATATCAAATGCAGCCATGTCAGCAGGATAAAGAAAACGGACAAGTGTTCCCTTCTAGGTAGCATTTTCCTACTTTGAATAGGACTTGATGTCATTTATCCATGATGATTCAGTGACTGCATGTTATTACTTAAGGAGACTAGGAAATTAAGTAAATTTGATTGATTCAGTGAAGCCACCTTTAATGGAAGAGTCTGGATCTTCTCATTACCATTTTGGATATTCGTACAGTAATTTTAACTTGTATCCACGTGCACATTAAGGGTGTATTTTAAATTATGGTTGTAATTTTTTATTTTTGGGGATATTTTAATGCTCTGCGTAATATTGAGAACCTGTTGAATCGGGAAATCAAAAAAAGTTGCCTATTTCGGTGGGATGCATCTTGAATGACGAATCTACTTCACACATGGCGTCTTAGGACTGGTTACTACTGGAGTCTAGTCCAAAATAATCTTGAGAGGATCCGGACACTTAATGGAAAGGCATATTACAGAGCTATTTTGGATCATGTTGGAAGCTAATTATGGTGAGATGATGCCATAGAATCGACTGAAACGATCCAAATGATACGTTTCCATTCTGGAATTAGCTAGCTTTCCCCAGAACGGTGGTTCCTGGTGCTCTATAAATACCATACTATAACATCCGTAGCTAGCATTAATCTTGCAAACCCACAAGCCAAAGAGGTATCCAGACGTTGAAATGGCGAGCAAAAGCCGGACTTTGTCGACCCTGGTGAAGCTTTTGACTGCAACATTTGTGCTCGTCGTCTTCTTCATATCTTCTGGTATATATCTCCTTATTGTGATCTCCAGCTTTTCTACGTAAATAGCAAGAGTGGTAATACCAACTTTTCTACGTAAATAGCAAGAGTGGTAATACCAGCTTTTCTATGCAATACTAGTTCATGTTTTGCTGTTCTAAGTCTACCCATCATTTTGCTCCATAAGAAGGCCTTTGTGAATCTATATATCGAGGTCTCTTCCACTCCATTTTTCCTCTAATCTTTTACTGCTTGCTCTTATATCCATTCATGCAGGACAAGCACGTTTGGAATGCCATGGCAAGTGTCAGGACGACAACTACCGTGCATGCGACAGGTTCTGCCAGACCATACACCCTGGAGGCAGTGGTGGGAGCTGCCTCCCTCCTTCTTATAACTGTTGCTGCAGAATTTAGGTGCTGTTTGATTTTGACATGAAGTACCGTAGAATGTTAACATTTTATGGTATTTCACATCAAATCAAACGAGGTTTTGATGGGCTCTACCACCCTTGGGTTATGACTTAATTATGACCTCCTTGGATGGAACTACCAAGTATGATGATGTCTTGTTTTGTTGCAATAAAGCTCATGAAGTGTTTGCTGTTTCGTTTTCCTTAGGCGAAGAGAAATATTTGAACATTCCATGATGCATGGACTTGTATGCTGATGCTTATGAATTATACATGATATGGCCTTTTTCTTTACATTGAGTACTATAAATCAAGCTTTTGTTTAACTCTAGCTCTCCCTCATGGCTATGTCGAAATAAGGTCCCAGGAAAGAATACATCATACATGCTGCTTATGGGTCTTAATATGCGACTGTAGACCTGCTTATTAATTAAACATATCGCATGCTGTTACTTGGTTTTTTGAGACCATAAAACTTGCCCCTTCGAAACTGAAAGATATAATAGGGTGTTTGATTGTACAATAACTTTTTAAACGGTTTTAAGATAAAAAGATATAATAAAAGAAATTTTTGTTATAATTTTTTAGTATCATTTTTAAAAATTATAATAAGATAACGTGTAACGACCCGTCCCTTCTGCCTTTGCACTCGAGGAATGATTCCGTCCGGCCCGAGGAAATCTTTGCATTCACCTTATAATCGGAGATCCGATTACTAAATAGGTACCGAATCATTAAAATTAGGAACCAAACTAGGATCTCAAATAAGTCTCAAAAATAAATGATAAACTAAGCTAAACAATCCACACAACATCGAATTGTAAAGAAGGTGCATGAATTAAAAATTAATTACAATTCGACTCGGCTCAGTAAATAATTACATAATCCAACTGAAAAGAAAATAATTATACGTACATACTTGAAAATAAAAGTACAATTACGACAAAGTATACTCCGGAACAGTGGCTGCTAGCGCGTAACCTGAGACGAAATCCTACAACGCTACGTCTATCGAGAACCCTCACCTGAAAATCGCAGGGATGAGTCACAGCAGAATAGACTCAGTAGGGATCTTTCGATCCCCACCTCCCACACACGTATCTACAATCGCAACATCACAAGGATATAGACAACATAAGCGTAAGTAAAACAGTAAGTGAATCACTCGTCTACCGAAAATGAACACACCAGAAACTACCAAGCCAACCGAAAAAATACCGACCCGTTAGGACAGAACAACAACTCTTCGGATAGCGTCCTGACTACTCCGACTTGTCTAGCTCTAGGTGGTTCTGCCTCCTCTTAGCCACGAGTGACACGCCTAAGTGTACTACTCCCACACCGGTACTAGCTATTATCCCACGGTACACCAGGTGACCCTCGCCTACTAGGCGTCACCTTGTCACTCCCACACCGACACTACGTCACTCCCACACCGATATAGGGTGTCAAGGGCTAACAACTATCACTCTAGATCCACGATCGCATAAACACAACACAATACAATTTCGATCACATGAAAATATACGTCCTCAATGTATGATTTCAAGCATGCACTTAACAGGGTTGTCCAACAATAAACAAGAATCTAATTGACATTTTGTATAATAGTCATACATGCTAAATGCAGGAAATTAAGGGGTTCTGACTTGAATCGCGTCGCCCATGGTCTGCGTCATTCAATACTCTAAAACTGGTTCCCACAGAAACTAGCTCTGAGACATGAGGGATCTCGTCTAAATTGCGTCGCCTATGATCGACATCATTTAAATGGTGTTACCTGATCTCGACGCCATTCAAAGTCGAACTGATTCCCACAAAGCTTGGCCTCGGAACATATCTAGGCCTAAATTGCGTCGCCTATGGCCGACATGATTTGCAAATCGCGTCGCCCTGGCCCGACGCCATTTAGCGTCCGAAATAGAATTTTCTTTCGGCCTCCCCCGAGCCACAACATGAAAAAATCACAATCCCAAATAAGCAAAAATAACACAAAGGAGATAGAAAAAACCATAAATCGCATTAACCATGTTAAACCCATTTCCAAAATACTCTACCGGTTACTTGAACTCCTCCTAACTTCTTGCCGTCGATCCACTACACCGCAAGCCGTCGCCGGTACCACCGTGGATGCCGTCACCCCACTGAGATGTCAGCCACCGTCCGGAGAGTGAAGAGCCGCAGAAGAGATGGTGGTGGTAGTGGTGAGACGTAGGGGGGTGTTAGAGTGGTGGAAGAGGAAGAAGAGGAAGAGGAAGGGAAGGAGAGAGTCGGAGAGAGGGAAGAGAGAAAGTGAGTAGGACAGAACGAGAGGAAGGAGGGAGGACTCGATCGTTTGCCCTCGCCTCCCAGGCATTCACTGAAGGCTGTAATGGAGTAGTACGAGAATGTATGAGTGCGTGGGGATGGCGGTGGAAGAAATTAATAGATGGAACTGCCGTTAGCAAGTCCGACCAGCTTGAATCTCGTCGTCTCCAGACGACAGGGTTTATGCGACAGGACATGGGTCGTACATTGACAGTTGTCTGAATCGCGTCGTCCATGCAAGATGCCATTCCGATGACGAGACCGGAGCCGTACACATGCGCCCCAATACCCCCCCCCTCCGTGGCACACCTGCAAGGGCTTCTAAATGGCGTCCCCCTAGGTTGACGTCATTTAAAATCGAGTCGAGCAAACTCGACGCGATTAAGAGGCCATGCACTAGGCCCACAAGGATCCAAACTAAAGGATCTGTCACCGAAACCAACCCGATAACTGGATCCGAAACCTCAAACCTTACATAATGTCATCTGAACTCCGGGGCCAAGGCGAATACAACGCGTTGACATTTCGCTTTCCACACCCACCCCGCACCCCATAGCAAATTCCATGGGAGTTCTTGTTTTAAAAGGTCGTCGCTATGCGAGGACCAGGAAGCGCAAGAGTGTTGGGATCGCTGTGTCGGGATCCGATCCTAAAACGCAGCGGAATATAACTTTCGGGATCGGATCTGTCCCGTTTCGGTCGTTAAAATTAAACCGGTGTAAATCGAATTTACCTTGCACGGATTCGAATCCGCGTCCGTTTTCCGATTCCGTTGGAGCGATGCCGCATGTCGCGCAGATGCCCGACCTCTAGCGGTATCCACGCGGTTCTCCTCGCGATGGATCGTCCTTGCTTCCTCGCTCTGTAGGTGCTGAAAATTTGCTCATGTGATTAATGTGATAAACTATGTTGTTTAGGGTAAATTAACCTATTAAAAAAAATGCAACTAATGTGCTGTGATCGCCAGAAACTTTTAACTAAAAAGCTTCAAAAAGAGGTTTGATCGCTTACCTGTTTAAACGCGGAAGATTGAATCCTTGGTTCCCCTCCTTCAGCCGGCTGAAGAAAGAGAGCCTCTTCTTGTTCTTTTGTTCTTGCTGTTGAATGTTGAGGATCGTCCAGAAGTTCTCCTGGCTTCGTGCTTGATTTCCCTCTTGTTGATTTCTTGTTGTTGTTGTTGAATGCAGCAGACAGAGAGACAGAAAAATAAAGAAGAAACAGTGATGAGGATCTAAATAGAAATATCAAAGCTAATCATGATTAGAAATATGTTTAAACAGCAACTCACTTGTTTTAAATGGCTTTGAAACCCCTTTAGAACAGATGGGTTTTGGAAAATTAATGATGTGGTGTGTGTTGCATGCAGTGAGTATGAGAGAATAAAACTAAAGAATAAAAATGAAATTCAAATATGAAAAACTTATGCCCAGTCCAGTTGAAGAAGCCTTGAAGGATGAAGATCTTGAATAAGGATGCCGACTTCTGGAAATGGCAGCGCTCCGGCGTGGTTGCTTCGATCTTCAAATCGCTATAACGCTGTGGCTCAATAATTCTCTCTCTTCTCTTTCTTTAACTCCTTGAGATGCAAGGTATTTATAGGCATTTTCTGCGTTCGCGATTAACATAGAAAAATCTCGGATTTATCTACCTTAATCGACAGATAATTACTGATTAATTCATCTTTATCTGTAATTATCTAAAACGCGTCCACCTTGGCTGACGCCTTTAAGATTAATTAAGATAAGGATAAATATCCGGGAAAACTTATCTTTATCTTTATTAGCTAAAACGCGTCCACGTATGTAGACGTCTTTTACCCTAATTAAGATAAGGATAAACATCCGGAAGAGAAGTTAAATCAGCTTAGGAAACCTAAAACGCGTCGACTTTTACAGACGCCTTTTAGTCAATAAATCAATTAATTAAAATTCAAATTTAAACGCTAAAATAGGAATAAACTCTAAAACGCGTCCACATGGATCGACGCCTTTTAGGATTCTTCATATTTTAACTGAAATTTGAGTTAAAATCAATTCAATTGATTAACTTAAACTCAAAAATATCAATAAAAATTAATTAATGATTAAATATCAGACCATTATGAGGCATTATTATATGATATGAAATTTACTCAAAATGACGTCAAAATTAGCGTGTCTACACGCTCGTTGCGGCGTTCGAAGATCCTGTCTGACTGCGCGTAATCCGCCGCGACATGCGGATTCGGAATCCCCGTCGAACGGAAGGTGGAGCAGTTGGGAAGCGCACGCCCAGAAGAGAGAGAAAGTGGGGAAGAACGAATGACGGCTAGGTCAGGGTTGCTGGCCCCGGCCATAGAATCCGTTCTTTTATAAGAAGTTTGTTTACGGTTTTTCATAAAAACGCAGACTTATCCGAAATCCTGTCGGATTATCCATCGACTTGAAAACCATTTGCGTGTGACCCTCTAGGCCCAAATACCAGTGCAGTTAATAGCCCATTAAGTCCAGTAACCCTTTACTGACCCACTGAATCAATTAATATCCTTATATTCAATCAATCAGCCGAATTTAATGTCCTACAACAAATTCGGACGGACTGCCGATCACGTTGGATGCCAAGCAACATCGCGTGATCCTGGATGGCATTGGGGTTATCATAACCCTCTATTGGAACCTTTCTGTCATCGGTTAGCGCGCGGATATAATCCTTCATCCGTGCAATGTTCCCGAATCGACTTAGGGCATAGTTTACTGTTAAACCCTATTTGGTCGATTCACTTGAATCAGATGTCGCTAATCTTAATCTGATAACTCCTTATCGATTACAGAGTCCGCCCTGGCCAGGGACTTTAAGCGCATCATTCTCAGAACATTTTCTCTCAAACAACCGAGAGCGGATGATCTCGTATTGAACACACAATTACCTTCGAGGGCATTTCCCTGAATCCGATCGCTTGACTTATTGATAACCCATGGTTAGGGATTCGTTTGTCAAAGTCAAAGCTCAGAAACCTACCAACAAGATATCTTTGGAGTCTCAGGTCCAAGGATCATCCACGCAACCGTGACAAATGAATCGAGCTGGTTAATAGTGAGGTGATTACCATCCAGCGATTCATAGTCGGATCAGTTCAGTGAACTCATTCACCAATGAGCACCTATAGGTTCAGCATAGTGTCTCCACACAAGTGACTTATGGGATCAGTCACCCTCATCATATGAGCTGAAGTAACCTATACTAGTCTATCTGGATGTTCGATGTCCTATCTCAAACATCTTATGACTAGGAACAATTAAGAACATGTGTTTATAAGTCTTCGGTCCCGTAATTATGATCTCATCATAATCCGAAGGCTATTGTACATGTTCATGGACTTCATCGTGATACGATAAACACAGATCGAATTAATTACATATAATGAATTATTGTCATTTATTAATAATCTGAATAAGTACACAGTATTGGATTGGCTTTGAGACCATCTAATACTAACAAAGAGGACGTACGTTGATGAGCTTAATGCGGGCGATCCCGACAAAGTCATCAACGACGAGGTTCTTGAGTAGCGGGTTGGAGGAGTTGGTGGCATGGTGGCGGACCCTGAGCCGACGACGAAACCTGGACAGTCGGGATGGCTGGTCGGCGGCGGCATGGTCATCGGAGCCATTCGATTTGGAGCTACCATGGCCCATGGCTTCAGAGCTGCTTCTTGGTTTGCACAATGTTGACGACCTCTTATGTAATGTCATTTGAACTTTGCCCACCACCTCTTTGACGTGTTGCACGTTTCACGCGGAGGGCAAGGGTGAGATGTTGGCAGATCTAGCAATGGTAGCACGAAGGGGACAAGGTGGTGGTGGTAGGGAAGGAGGAGGAGGAAGAGGGAAGGCAACAGTGGCCGGAGGGGGGGGGGGGGGGTGAGGTGAGGCAATAATGGCATTGGAGGAGGAGTCGCTCTCGAAGGAGGAGAGGGTGGCCGGCGAGTCAACAAAGAGGAGGAAATGGATGGAGGTGATGCGCTAGTTGGGGGGAGGAAGGGAGGTTTGCGTGATAGAAAAAAAAAAAAAAGGATTCCCCCTCTTTTGTTTATTATCATGTTTAATGAAGTATACATTTTTCAAAATATAGTTTAATCATGTGATCAAGCACATTCTTTTATACAATTTTAATATAAAAATATACTTTTGCAAAGAAAACACTGTTTATAACGCAAACAAACACCTTATAAGGATGTACTCCCATGCATGGTAATTTTGATTAGCAATGATGAAGGTCGAGGAAGAGGGGTACACAACTTTTCTAATTTTCCATACTTGGAGCTAAGGACGTGTTAGGATGTTATTACAATTTTGAGGTTTTTATGTTTAGTTTGATATTACAATCTTTTAGGATTTTATGGATTCAATGCTTTCAACTACACCATTAAATTAATTACATTCAAATAATATTCAAATTAATTAGTTGTTCATTTCTTTAATGCTCTCTATCTCATGTTGTAGGTACCCTGCTTTCCTTTTAACACCTCAAATATGCAACAACCTCTATCTCGAACATATGCAATGAATTCACATGCTATTAATCCTGCATTAATCAACCCGGATATTAATCTTCTAATAAAACATTAAACACAATAGCCAAAACTGAAATATTTTTAATAGATGCGATCGTTGATGGCATATTGGAGTCACTTTTTGTACATGATGACGTGTTAGGCATATATGTAAGTGAACTCGATAATTGTTAGTGTATTAAAAAATATCTAAATTTGATTAATACATCAGACCATCCAATATTAATAATATTATCAGACATGGGCTATGATTTTAGTAGTACCGGTCGGGCTATGAACACCACACTACAAGTGGTAGATCAGACGGCTGCAATGGCAAGGCAATCTTGTCAAATTGTTTTCACAGAGTTTTACTTGCTGCATCACTATACGACAAGTGGTAGATCAAGGGCTTTAGCGGCAAGATGACATTTATTGTTATTATTATTGTAAATTTAGGAGGTGGGGACACCATTTGATCTAAGCAAATAAGACGGCGGCCCGTACTGCACCGCAAACAGTGTAACAAGTAAAACTCTTTCATGAATCCTTAATTTTCTTCTATTTCTTTATCGATATGTAGATTCTCTTTAGAGTACACGGCTCTAGACGCGAATTATGCAAAGGTACTTTAAGGGGCTTGGTGCTCTAGGAGCAATGATTTTAGAAGGATACTTCTTATTTCTTTACTTTCTTATTCTTTTATTTCCATCAGGGATGTTTGAAGCATTCTTATGCTGCACATGTTAAAGACATCTCGGTTCATGCTCCTCTAGAAATGCTCAGGGTGTCTACACTGTAGTTTGTTTCTATTTTAATTTTAGGTTTTTTACTTTTCGGTCTTTACAATCATTCAATAGTCTCTATTAATTCGTGATCTTTATATTCTTTATTAGTTCATATAGTTATTAAAAATGTCCCTTAAGGGCCCATTAAACCTCGCTAAAATCCCATCTGGAGGAACTTTTTAAGAAGGGTTGAAGGAACTTTTTAAGAAGGGTTGAACGACTGTTAAAAAATTTAAAGAAATATATAGATTGTAAGGATTAATAAAAATATTTAATAATAATAAGAATGGAAAAGTGAAAAACGCGTTTATTTTTCATAAAAATATGAGTCTATCTTTACCTTTTGGTCTATTTTATTCTACTCAACGATTTGATCTTGAGTACTTGACCTTATAAAATAGAGGTTGGTTGCTACCTTATGTGGGTTGGAAGGGCAACTAATTAGGATCAATTTGATATCCTTTGTCTCTCCTGATTTAGATTCTGAAATCAACTTCTGTTGTCCTCTTTCTCCTCCCCTGCTAAAATGCTTGGTTTCTTTCTAAACTACACTTGCATATGTGGATAAATGTTGGCACCACTACTTGGACATATCTGTCTAAAGATGTAATTATTTTCGTTTGAAGACATGCTAGCCTCTGTGTTTATTGTGTTCTTATAGACAAAAACAAAAGTGCACAAACATTTATACTACAGTGGCTAATGTTAATCCCATCGGATTGTTAATTGCATTAGAATATTACAATGTACGTTTTCTTCTTGAGCCGAAGGCATCTACTACGATGATATAATTTTAGCCTTAAATTTTTGTTTGGCATGAGTTAAGAAACGTTGCCCTTTGCTTTCGACAAAAGTTATACATTCTTGTGCTGTGAGGAACATGGCTTAATTATCTGATATTTATGTTAGAGTTAAACCTCTATCTAATAATCTTTGGACGAAAAAGGAGCTTTCAAGGTCCTTATCGCTCAACATAGGGAAGGGCGACTCGACACTATCTTTGTCGAGTCCAGATCACTGTACTGATCAGACTCAATCCGACAGTATATGGAGGGGATCTCGACTCATCCTTGTCGGGTCCTTTTAAAAAATAGCCGCTAATAATTGGAGGTACCGTTCATAATTAAGAAGAAGAAACCAGGAAGTGTCACCTGTCTCACATTTTTTTTTTTTTTAGACTTAAAACAGCAAATATGAGAGTTTTGGTGCTTCAAAGCAAATCTAGCCAAGAATGTGCTTCCTGGTTGGAGGAGAGTGGGGAGTACTGAATGGAGATTTCCTTCTCCTGCAGGAGCTGTTGATGCTTCTTTCCCTTGTCTCTTTTTTGCCACACATTTTTTACTCTTGTTATGGTTTAAAATTGATTTTCTTCTTCTTCTTATGCAAGTCGCACACTTCCACAATATGATGTGGGATAATTTTATATTAATCACCATTGTATGTTAAATTTTAAGAATGCCATTCTTGCATATTAAACTTACAAACCATCTTAATGTATATAACATTTCAAAATTACTACAGTTATGACATATTTGATATTTATGAATGTTTCATGATTGTATCAAACAAAATGACCTCATATTCGGTGCATTTGGGTACAGGGATGTAATTTGGATGGGCTAGGCTGGGTTACGTGATAATTTTGATTTGACTCAAATTCAAAATAGTCTAGCTCAATTTTAGCTTAGCCCAAATTTAAATCAAATTTAAGTCAAATTTAGCCCCAATTCAATAGTGAGTGGATTGGATTGTGTTGGATTGGGTTGAACCTATTTATAAATCGTTTGTTATAAGTGTTTTACTTTTTGTATGAATTATTGTAAAAGCCAATAGATTAAACTAGGTCAACCTGTTTTCAACTCAACCCAGCTCAAATTTAACTAATGTCAATCCAAATTTAACCCAACCTAATTTATATGATTTAGGTCAATCCAATTTACTTTAATAGGGGTTGCGTTGGACTGGGCCATAGACTGGCCCCCCGTATTGACATCCTTTTGGGTACTTTTCATCCCACTGAATGATGCAAACTTTTGTACAAGAGAAGACCAAAGACGCACAATAGCCATGCAAAAAAACACACGCAAAAACCTAAGATTTCAATCCCTCTCTGATGCCTCGTCTTCCAGCCCCATGTTTTTCTAAATGGACGACACAATCCTAATGATGAAAATGTTCAACAAGTTTCTCTCCAACTACATGAAATAAGTATTATTGTTAATTAAGGTTGTAAGTTGATCGGGTTGATCTGCAATCTAATCCATTCCAATCCACAAAATCTTGTCTGATGTAGCCGAAACTATCACGATCGGATTCCGAGGCTGGAATCCGAAGTTTGGGGACCCAGAGCTGGGTCGGATCGGTGAAGAGGCCGGACGGGGATCCGGATGGCGATGGAGGCGGAAACATGGTCGAAGTTCCGAAACCGAGGGTTGCTCGTCCGGATGTGGGCTAGCCTTCGGAAGGCGCGACCGAAGTCCCTCCGGTCGAAGGGCAACCGATGCGGAGCCGAAGCGCCTTCTGGCGAGGAGGATCAGCCGGCGAACGGCGTCGAGACCGGAGGGAGAAGTCCGAGGTCGGCGGCCGAGACCGATTCGGAGAGGTCGGCGAAGATTCAAACCGAGCCCCTGTGGGAGGGAAAGAAGAAGAAACCGGTCAGTAAGAGTCCCGGGCTTCGGCCCTTAGGAACCCCCTCCGACGGTTAAGTTAGCTTCTGAAGATGATTCGATTCAGAAGTCAAAGAGATGGGAGAAGTAGCTTTAATGCTTTTTGGACTATAGTCCTTGAGGGTCACGGAGACATACCTTTGGCAATAAATAGCGGTGTATTTATAGCAGAGGATAAAGGATGCTTAACGGTGGTAGCCGATATAGGACTATGTTCTGGGTTTATTGGTAAACCGCCATAGTGCCTAGTCCTCCCACCGGAGTGGGCCGGACACGGCTTATTGGGCTGAAGGGGGTTGGGCCGCTGATGGACCGAAGCCTACTAGGCCGAGGGCTGCTGAGCCGCTAACAGGCCGAAGGCTATTGGGCCGCTGATGGGCCGAAGAGTACTGGACTGCTTACTGGGCCGAGGGCCGCCGGGGCGCTAACGGGCCGAAGGCTCCCAGGGGGCCTTTTACTGCCGCTGCTGGGCTGATCTGTGTTGGGCTTGTTTTAATGGGCCGAATCGAATTATGCCTCATCACATAGCCCCCCACTCTTGTCTTCCTCATATTTGAGATGGCGAGAGTATAATCCGAAGCCTCCTCTGGGGAACAGCGTGGCAGGTGTTATCCGAGGCTTTCTGTTTTGTTAAGAAGAAATGATGCCCTCGGTCGGCCGAGGGTTAGTAGCCATTAACCGCCTTTGTTTGGGACATAGTGACGGAATGCCCTCACTTTTGAAAGCGAAGAGACGAGGCCGCTGGCTATGTCAGGCTCAATAAATGGACGGGACGGACGTCGACTTTTCCGTCAGAACGGTCAGGTCGGGCCGGGTCGGGCCGGGCAGGGCTGGCTGGGACCTAGCCCTGTGCCATGGCTCGAGCTAGTTTCCCTCCTGGTTCGAACCCTGGCCGAGCCAGGGCTAGGGCCCTTTGGCTTAGCCTGTTTGGGCCTCCCCTTATTTCAATTTAATTTCAAATTAAACCCCAAATTGCCCAATTAAATAATAATTGGATTTTAATTTTTGAAATTCAAAATATATTTTGAAACTAAAATTATTTTTCAATTTTATTTAATCAGGACATAATGATTATTGAATCATTATGGATTAACTTTTAGTTGTTAATTTATTAATGTTAATTGAAAGTTTAATTGTTAAACTAATAATTAATATTAATTAAACTAATTTAAGGGTTAAATTAGTTATTAATAATTATTAATCTAACAGTTAGATTATTAATTATTATTTCAACTAATTGTTAATTAAAATCTATGTTAATTGTTAATTTAAGAGTTAAATTAATAAATAACTTAGATAACTACTTTAAGTGTTAAATTAGTAGTCTTTAATGATTAAATGTTAGTTATTAATTTAAGGGTTAAATTAATGATTAACATTAATCTTCTAATCTAATTGTTAGATAATAGTTATTAATTAATTAGTGTTAATTAATAATTTAAGTGTTAAATTACTAATTAACATTAATTAACTAATCTAAGAGTTAGATTAGTAGTTAATTAATAATTAGAGTTAATTAATAATTTAATTGTTAAATTATTAATTAACTTAGATGGATTAATCTAAGAGTTAGATTAGTCCTTAAATAGTCTAATTGTTAGATTATTAATGGAGTTTAATCAAAGTGTTAGATTATTAGAATTGTTCTAATTTGCATTGAATAATCTAGAATTATTAATTTGGAGTGTGTGCGCATGTGATGTATATTTAATGCTTTTAAATTTTGATTTAATTGCATGTTAAGTTAATAAAATGAGTTTTCGAAATTCAAATGCCAATTTTGATTGGATCCTAGCTTTTTGAAAGCCAAAATTATTTATTTTGAAAAACTCATTTGTTTTAGCCATGTGATGCGCTGAATCATGTGTGCGATGTTTAAAACACACCGTGGTCATGGATATGCATTTAATTTATTATTCATGTGATGAATGGATTGTGTGGATCGTGGATGTATGATTGTTTATTAATTGTTAATAAATAGAGGTCTGCGCACCTCTCTCTCTCATACTCCGATGTATTTCTACCTCCCTCTCTCTCTTGTACTCGCCATAAGGCCCTCTTCTAATTACATGTAATTTTAGAATTAATGTAATCTGATCAAGGCAACCGAGGAAGGAGCGAGGACGATCTACAGCTGCAACCAAGAAGGCGAAAAGATGGAGATCTGTTGCCTATGTGTTTGCAGGTTATCTAATGTAAATGTTATGTTAGATTGTGTGTGCGTTTGACTGTTGGCTCCAGTCAAACCCACTCGAAGCAAAAGTAGAGTTTTGGATCCGTTTTACAATTTTACTAAAGAGTAATTAATGCATATCAAACGCAGCCATGTCAGCAGGATAAAGAAAACGGACAAGTGTTCCCTTCTAGGTAGCATTTTCCTACTTTGAATAGGACTTGATGTCATTTATCCATGATGATTCAGTGATTGCATGTTATTACTTAAGGAGACTAGGAAATTAAGTAAATTTGATTGATTCAGTGAAGCCACCTTTAATGGAAGAGTCTGGATCTTCTCATTACCATTTTGGATATTCGTACAGTAATTTTAACTTGTATCCACGTGCACATTAAGGGTGTATTTTAAATTATGGTTGTAATTTTTTATTTTTGGGGATATTTTAATGCTCTGCGTAATATTGAGAACCTGTTGAATCGGGAAATCAAAAAAAGTTGCCTATTTTGGTGGGATGCATCTTGAATGACGAATCTACTTCACACATGGCGTCTTATGACTGGTTACTACTGGAGTCTAGTCCAAAATAATCTTGAGAGGATCCGGACACTTAATGGAAAGGCAGATTACAGAGCTATTTTGGATCATGTTGGAAGCTAATTATGGTGAGATGATGCCATAGAATCGACTGAAACGATCCAAATGATACGTTTCCATTCTGGAATTAGCTAGCTTTCCCCAGAACGGTGGTTCCTGGTGCTCTATAAATACCATACTATAACATCCGTAGCTAGCATTAATCTTGCAAACCCACAAGCCAAAGAGGTATCCAGACGTTGAAATGGCGAGCAAAAGCCGGACTTTGTCGACCCTGGTGAAGCTTTTGATTGCAACATTTGTGCTCGTCGTCTTCTTCATATCTTCTGGTATATATCTCCTTATTGTGATCTCCAGCTTTTCTACTTAAATAGCCAGAGTGGTAATACCAACTTTTCTACGTAAATAGCAAGAGTGGTAATACCAGCTTTTCTATGCAATACTAGTTCATGTTTTGCTGTTCTAAGTCTACCCATCATTTTGCTCCATAAGAAGGCTTTTGTAAATCTATATATCGAGGTCTCTTCCACTCTATTTTTCCTCTAATCTTTTACTGCTTGCTCTTATATCCATTCATGCAGGACAAGCACGTTTGGAATGCCATGGCAAGTGTCAGGACGACAACTACCGTGCATGCGACAGGTTCTGCCAGACCATACACCCTGGAGGCAGTGGTGGGAGCTGCCTCCCTCCTTCTTATAACTGTTGCTGCAGAATTTAGGTGCTGTTTGATTTTGACATGAAGTACCGTAGAATGTTAACATTTTATGGTATTTCACATCAAATCAAACGAGGTTTTGATGGGCTCTACCACCCTTGGGTTATGACTTAATTATGACCTCCTTGGATGGAACTACCAAGTATGATGATGTCTTGTTTTGTTGCAATAAAGCTCATGAAGTGTTTGCTGTTTCGTTTTCCTTAGGCGAAGGGAAATATTTGAACATTCCATGATGCATGGACTTGTATGCTGATGCTTATGAATTATACATGATATGGCCTTTTTCTTTACATTGAGTACTATAAATCAAGCTTTTGTTTAACTCTAGCTCTCCCTCATGGCTATGTCGAAATAAGGTCCCAGGAAAGAATACATCATACATGCTGCTTATGGGTCTTAATATGCGACTGTAGACCTGCTTATTAATTAAACATATCGCATGCTGTTACTTGGTTTTTTGAGACCATAAAACTTGCCCCTTCGAAACTGAAAGATATAATAGGGTGTTTGATTGTACAATAACTTTTTAAACGGTTTTAAGATAAAAAGATATAATAAAAGAAATTTTTGTTATAATTTTTTAGTATCATTTTTAAAAATTATAATAAGATAACGTGTAACGACCCGTCCCTTCTGCCTTTGCACTCGAGGAATGATTCCGTCCGGCCCGAGGAAATCTTTGCATTCACCTTATAATCGGAGATCCGATTACTAAATAGGTACCGAATCATTAAAATTAGGAACCAAACTAGGATCTCAAATAAGTCTCGAAAATAAATGATAAACTAAGCTAAACAATCCACACAACATCGAATTGTAAAGAAGGTGCATGAATTAAAAATTAATTACAATTCGACTCGGCTCAGTAAATAATTACATAATCCAACTGAAAAGAAAATAATTATACGTACATACTTGAAAAGAAAAGTACAATTACGACAAAGTATACTCCGGAACAGTGGCTGCTAGCGCGTAACCTGAGACGAAATCCTACAACGCTACGTCTATCGAGAACCCTCACCTGAAAATCACAGGGATGAGTCACAGCAGAATAGACTCAGTAGGGATCTTTCGATCCCCACCTCCCACACACGTATCTACAATCGCAACATCACAAGGATATAGACAACATAAGCGTAAGTAAAATAGTAAGTGAATCACTCGTCTACCGAAAATGAACACACCAGAAACTACCAAGCCAACCGAAAAAATATCGACCCGTTAGGACAGAACAACAACTCTTCGGATAGCGTCCTGACTACTCCGACTTGTCTAGCTCTAGGTGGTTCTGCCTCCTCTTAGCCACGAGTGACACGCCTAAGTGTACTACTCCCACACTGGTACTAGCTATTACCCCACGGTACACCAGGTGACCCTCGCCTACTAGGCGTCACCTTGTCACTCCCACACCGATATAGGGTGTCAAGGGCTAACAACTATCACTCTAGATCCACGATCGCATAAACACAACACAATACAATTTCGATCACATGAAAATATACGTCCTCAATGTATGATTTCAAGCATGCACTTAACAGGGTTGTCCAACAATAAACAAGAATCTAATTGACATTTTGTATAATAGTCATACATGCTAAATGCAGGAAATTAAGGGGTTCTGATTTGAATCGCGTCGCCCATGGTCTGCGTCATTCAATACTCTAAAACTGGTTCCCACAGAAACTAGCTCTGAGACATGAGGGATCTCGTCTAAATCGCGTCGCCTATGATCGACATCATTTAAATGGTGTTACCTGATCTCGACGCCATTCAAAGTCGAACTGATTCCCACAAAGCTTGGCCTCAGAACATATCTAGGCCTAAATTGCGTCGCCTATGGCCGACATGATTTGCAAATCGCGTCGCCCTAGCCCGACGCCATTTAGCGTCCGAAATAGAATTTTCTTTCGGCCTCCCCTGAGCCACAACACGAAAAAATCACAATCCCAAATAAGCAAAAATAACACAAAGGAGATAGAAAAAACCATAAATCGCATTAACCATGTTAAACCCATTTCCAAAATACTCTACCGGTTACTTGAACTCCTCATAACTTCTTGTGGTCGATCCGCTACACCGCAAGCCGTCGCCGGTACCACCGTGGATGCCGTCACCCCACAGAGGCGTCAGCCACGGTCCGGAGAGTGAAGAGCCGGGGAAGAAATGGTGGTGGTAGTGGTGAGAGGTAGGGGGGTGTTAGAGTGGTGGAAGAGGAAGAAGAGGAAGAGGAAGGGAAGGAGGGAGTCGGAGAGAGGGAAGAGAGAAAGTGAGGAGGACAGAACGAGAGGAAGGAGGGAGGACTCGATCGTTTGCCCTCGCCTCCCAGGCATTCACTGAAGGCTGTAATGGAGTATTACGAGAATGTATGAGTGCGTGGGGATGGCGGTGGAAGAAATTAATAGATGGAACTGCCGTTAGCAAGTCCGACCAGCTTGAATCTCGTCGTCTCCAGACGACAGGGTTTATGCGATAGGACATGGGTCGTACATTGACAGTTGTCTGAATCGCGTCGTCCATGCAAGATGCCATTCCGATGACGAGACCGGAGCCGTACACATGCGCCCCAATACCCCCCCCCCTCCGTGGCACACCTGCAAGGGCTTCTAAATGGCGTCCCCCTAGGTTGACGTCATTTAAAATCGAGTCGAGCAAACTCGACGCGATTAAGAGGCCATGCACTAGGCCCACAAGGATCCAAACTAAAGGATCTGTCACCGAAACCAACCCGATAACTGGATCCGAAACCTCAAACCTTACATAATGTCATCTGAACTCCGGGGCCAAGGCGAATACAACGCGTTGACGTTTCGCTTTCCACACCCACCCCGCACCCCATGGCAAATTCCATGGGAGTTCTTGTTTTAAAAGGTCGTCGCTATGCGAGGACCAGGAAGCGCAAGAGTGTTGGGATCGCTGTGTCGGGATCCGATCCTAAAACGCAGCGGAATATAACTTTCGGGATCGGATCTGTCCTGTTTCGGTCGTTAAAATTAAACCGGTGTAAATCGAATTTACCTTGCACGGATTCGAATCCGCGTCCGTTTTCCGATTCCGCTGGAGCGATGCCGCATGTCGCGCAGATGTCCGACCTCTAGCGGTATCCACTCGGTTCTCCTCGCGATGGATCGTCCTTGCTTCCTCGCTCGCTGCGGCGTTCGAAGATCCCGTCTGACTGCGCGTAATCCGCCGCGACATGCGGATTCGGAATCCCCGTCGAACGGAAGGTGGAGCAGTTGGGAAGCGCACGCCCAGAAGAGAGAGAAAGTGGGGAAGAACGAATGACGGCTAGGTCAGGGTTGCTGGCCCCGGCCGTAGAATCTGTTCTTTTATAAGAAGTCTGTTTGCGGTTTTTCATAAAAACGCAGACTTATCCGAAATCCTGTCAGATTATCCATCGACTTGAAAACCATTTGCATGTGACCCTCTAGGCCCAAATACCAGTGCAGTTAATAGCCCATTAAGTCCAGTAACCCTTTACTGACCCACTGAATCAATTAATATCCTTATATTCAATTAATCAGCCGAATTTAATGTCCCACAACAAATTCGGACGGACTACCGATCACGTTGGATGCCAAGCAACATCGCGTGATCCTGGATGGCATTGGGGTTATCGCAACCCTCTATTGGAACCTTTCTGTCATCGGTTAGCACGCGGATATAATCCTTCATCCGTGCAATGTTCCCGAATCGACCTAGGGCATAGTTTACTGTTAAACCCTATTTGGTCGATTCACTTGAATCAGATGTCGCTAATCTGAATCTAATAACTCTTTATCGATTACAGAGTCCGCCCTGGCCAGGGACTTTAAGCGCATCATTCTCAGAACATTTTCTCTCAAACAACCGAGAGCGGATGATCTCGTATTGAACACACAATTACCTTCGAGGGCATTTCCCTGAATCCGATCGCTTGACTTATTGATAACCCATGGTTAGGGATTCGTTCGTCAAAGTCAAAGCTCAGAAACCTACCAACAAGATATCTTTGGAGTCTCAGGTCCAAGAATCATCCACGCAACCGTGACAAATGAATCGAGCTGGTTAATAGTGAGGTGATTACCATCCAGCGATTCATAGTCGGATCAGTTCAGTGAACTCATTCACCAATGAGCACCTATAGGTTCAGCATAGTATCTCCACACAAGTGACTTATGGGATCAGTCACCCTCATCATATGAGCTGAAGTAACCTATACTAGTCTATCTGGATGTTCGATGTCCTATCTCAAACATCTTATGACTAGGAACAATTAAGAACATGTGTTTATAAGTCTTCGGTCCCGTAATTATGATCTCATCATAATCCGAAGGCTATTGTACATGTTCATGGACTTCATCGTGATACGATAAACACAGATCGAATTAATTACATACAATGAATTATTGCCATTTATTAATAATCTGAATAAGTACACAGTATCGGATTGGCTTTGAGACTATCTAATACTAACAAAGAGGACGTACGTTGATGAGCTTAATGCGGGCGATCCCGACGAAGTCATCAACGGCGAGGTTCTTCAGTAGCGGGTTGGAGGAGTTGGTGGCATGGTGGCGGACCCTGAGCCGACGACGAAACCTGGACAGTCGGGATGGCTGGTCGGCGGCGGCATGGTCATTGGAGCCATTCGATTTGGAGCTACCATGGCCCATGGCTTCAGAGTTGCTTCTTGGTTTGCACAATGTTGACGACCTCTTATGTAATGTCATTTGAACTTTGCCCACCACCTCTTTGACGTGTTGCGCGTTTCACGCGGAGGGCAAGGGTGAGATGTTGGCAGATCTAGCAATGGTAGCACGAAGGGGACAAGGTGGTGGTGGTAGGGAAGGAGGAGGAGGAAGAGGGAAGGCAACAGTGGCCGGAGGGGGGGGGGGTTGAGGTGTGGCAATAATGGCATTGGAGGAGGAGTCGCTCTCGAAGGAGGAGAGGGTGGCCGGCGAGTCAACAAAGAGGAGGAAATGGATGGAGGTGATGCGCTAGTTGGGGGGAGGAAGGGAGGTTTGCGTGATAGAAAAAAAAAAAAAAGGATTCCCCCTCTTTTGTTTATTATCATGTTTAATGAAGTATACATTTTTCAAAATATAGTTTAATCATGTGATCAAGCACATTCTTTTATACAATTTTAATATAAAAATATACTTTTGCAAAGAAAACACTGTTTATAACGCAAACAAACACCTTATAAGGATGTACTCCCATGCATGGTAATTTTGATTAGCAATGATGAAGGTCGAGGAAGAGGGGTACACAACTTTTCTAATTTTCCATACTTGGAGCTAAGGACGTGTTAGGATGTTATTACAATTTTGAGGTTTTTATGTTTAGTTTGATATTACAATCTTTTAGGATTTTATGGATTCAATGCTTTCAACTACACCATTAAATTAATTACATTCAAATAATATTCAAATTAATTAGTTGTTCATTTCTTTAATGCTCTCTATCTCATGTTGTAGGTACCCTGCTTTCCTTTTAACACTTCAAATATGCAACAACCTCTATCTAGAACATATGCAATGAATTCACATGCTATTAATCCTGCATTAATCAACCCGGATATTAATCTTCTAATAAAACATTAAACACAATAGCCAAAACTGAAATATTTTTAATAGATGCGATCGTTGATGGCATATTGGAGTCACTTTTTGTACAGGATGACGTGTTAGGCATATATGTAAGTGAACTCGATAATTGTTAGTGTATTAAAAAATATCTAAATTTGATTAATACATCAGACCATCCAATATTAATAATATTATCAGACATGGGCTATGATTTTAGTAGTACCGGTCGGGCTATGAACACCACACTACAAGTGGTAGATCAGACGGCTGCAATGGCAAGGCAATCTTGTCAAATTGTTTTCACAGAGTTTTACTTGCTGCATCACTATACGACAAGTGGTAGATCAAGGGCTTTAGCGGCAAGATGACATTTATTGTTATTATTATTGTAAATTTAGGAGGTGGGGACACCATTTGATCTAAGCAAATAAGACGGCGGCCCGTACTGCACCGCAAACAGTGTAACAAGTAAAACTCTTTCATGAATCCTTAATTTTCTTCTATTTCTTTATCGATATGTAGATTCTCTTTAGAGTACACGGCTCTAGACGCGAATTATGCAAAGGTACTTTAAGGGGCTTGGTGCTCTAGGAGCAATGATTTTAGAAGGATACTTCTTATTTCTTTACTTTCTTATTCTTTTATTTCCATCAGGGATGTTTGAAGCATTCTTATGCTGCACACGTTAAAGACATCTCGGTTCATGCTCCTCTAGAAATGCTCAGGGTGTCTACACTGTAGTTCGTTTCTATTTTAATTTTAGGTTTTTTACTTTTCGGTCTTTACAATCATTCAATAGTCTCTATTAATTCGTGATCTTTATATTCTTTATTAGTTCATATAGTTATTAAAAATGTCCCTTAAGGGCCCATTAAACCTCGCTAAAATCCCATCTGGAGGAACTTTTTAAGAAGGGTTGAAGGAACTTTTTAAGAAGGGTTGAACGACTGTTAAAAAATTTAAAGAAATATATAGATTGTAAGGATTAATAAAAATATTTAATAATAATAAGAATGGAAAAGTGAAAAACGCGTTTATTTTTCATAAAAATATGAGTCTATCTTTACCTTTTGGTCTATTTTATTCTACTCAACGATTTGATCTTGAGTACTTGACCTTATAAAATAGAGGTTGGTTGCTACCTTATGTGGGTTGGAAGGGCAACTAATTAGGATCAATTTGATATCCTTTGTCTCTCCTGATTTAGATTCTGAAATCAACTTCTGTTGTCCTCTTTCTCCTCCCCTGCTAAAATGCTTGGTTTCTTTCTAAACTACACTTGCATATGTGGATAAATGTTGGCACCACTACTTGGACATATCTGTCTAAAGATGTAATTATTTTCGTTTGAAGACATGCTAGCCTCTGTGTTTATTGTGTTCTTATAGACAAAAACAAAAGTGCACAAACATTTATACTACAGTGGCTAATGTTAATCCCATCGGATTGTTAATTGCATTAGAATATTACAATGTACGTTTTCTTCTTGAGCCGAAGGCATCTACTACGATGATATAATTTTAGCCTTAAATTTTTGTTTGGTATGAGTTAAGAAACGTTGCCCTTTGCTTTCGACAAAAGTTATACATTCTTGTGCTGTGAGGAACATGGCTTAATTATCTGATATTTATGTTAGAGTTAAACCTCTATCTAATAATCTTTGGACGAAAAAGGAGCTTTCAAGGTCCTTATCGCTCAACATAGGGAAGGGCGACTCGACACTATCTTTGTCGAGTCCAGATCACTGTACTGATCAGACTCAATCCGACAGTATATGGAGGGGATCTCGACTCATCCTTGTCGGGTCCTTTTAAAAAATAGCCGCTAATAATTGGAGGCACCGTTCATAATTAAGAAGAAGAAACCAGGAAGTGTCACCTGTCTCACATTTTTTTTTTTTAGACTTAAAACAGCAAATAGGAGAGTTTTGGTGCTTCAAAGCAAATCTAGCCAAGAATGTGCTTCCTGGTTGGAGGAGAGTGGGGAGTACTGAATGGAGATTTCCTTCTCCTGCAGGAGCTGTTGATGCTTCTTTCCCTTGTCTCTTTTTTGCCACATTTTTTACTCTTGTTATGGTTTAAAATTGATTTTTTTCTTCTTCTTATGCAAGTCGCACACTTCCACAATATGATGTGGGATAATTTTATATTAATCACCATTGTATGTTAAATTTTAAGAATGCCATTCTTGCATATTAAACTTACAAACCATCTTAATGTATATGACATTTCAAAATTACTACAGTTATGACATATTTGATATTTATGAATGTTTCATGATTGTATCAAACAAAATGACCTCATATTCGGTGCATTTGGGTACAGGGATGTAATTTGGATGGGCTAGGCTGGGTTACGTGATAATTTTGATTTGACTCAAATTCAAAATAGTCTAGCTCAATTTTAGCTTAGCCCAAATTTAAATCAAATTTAACTCAAATTTAGCCCCAATTCAATAGTGAGTGGATTGGATTGTGTTGGATTGGGTTGAACCTATTTATAAATAGTTTGTTATAAGTGTTTTACTTTTTGTATGAATTATTGTAAAAGTCAATAGATTAAACTAGGTCAACCTGTTTTCAGCTCAACCCAGCTCAAATTTAACTAATGTCAATCCAAATTTAACTCAACCTAATTTATATGATTTGGGTCAATCTAATTTACTTTAATAGGGGTTGTGTTGGACTGGGCCATAGACTGGCCCCAGATTGACATCCTTTTGGGTACTTTTCATCCCACTGAATGATGCAAACTTTTGTACAAGAGAAGACCAAAGACGCACAATAGCCATGAAAAAAAACACACGCAAAAACCTAAGATTTCAATCCCTCTCTGATGCCTCGTCTTCCAGCCCCATGTTTTTCTAAATGGACGACACAATCCTAATGATGAAAATGTTCAACAAGTTTCTCTCCAACTACATGAAATAAGTATTATTGTTAATTAAGGTTGTAAGTTGATCGGGTTGATCTGCAATCTAATCCATTCCAATCCACAAAATCCTATCTAATCCACAAACTTATAGATTGAACTAGTACGTTGATTAAAGGTCTTTACCTACATACTTTGTAGATCGGATTATGGACTGATCTCAAAATAAATCTATTTCGATCCGCTCCGATTCGTAACTTCTTATGGATTGAAATGAATATTCAAATTATAAAACTACATATATTCACAAATATTTGCTCCAATCCATAGTTCTTAATAAAACTAGATTTAAATTATTCAATCCTATGTTTGATATATGAGGACCATTTGATCTATGATCCTTTGACTTATCCAATGGTCTAATTTTCCTTAAGATTTCTCTTTATAAGTTCCTAACTATTTCGAGACCCCTAATTCAAGCGGCACACTGAATGCATGGATTCTTCTTTTCTTCTTCCCTCTTCTTCCTTCGTTCTTAACAACTTTGATTTTGGTCTTAACAATTTGAATGCACTTGCAGTCTAAGTTTATCTTAAATGTGGACAGATTTTTGGATGTTACATTGTGGGATGGATGGAGAACTATTGCAAATTATTGATGACTTCTAATAATTGTAGATAAGTGATGAGGCAGAATCCGATTCGGCCCATTAAAGCAAGCCCAAACCCCTTTCAGCCCAACAGCAGCAGTAGCAGGCCCTCCGGGAGCCTTCGGCCCATCAGCGGTCCAACCCCCTTCGGCCCGGTAGCCGAATCCGGCCCACTCCGGTGGCGGATCAGGCACTATGGCGGTTTATCAGTAAGCCCTCATTTAGTCCTATATCGGCTGCCACCGTTAACCATCCGCTATCCTTTGCTATAAATACACCGCTATTTATTGCCCAAAGGATGCTTCCTCAAGCCTCCGAGACCCTTAAGGACTACAGTCCGAAAAGCATTAAAGCTACTCTCTTTGCCTTCTGAATCGAATCTTCTTCAGGAGCTAACTTGACCGTCGGAGGGGGTTCCCCAGGGCTGAAGCCCGGGACTCCTGCTGACTGGTTTTCTTCTTCTTTCTCTCCTGCAGGAGCTCGGTTCGAATCATCGCCGACCTTCCCGAGTCGGTCTCGGCCGCCGACCTCGGACTCCTCTCCCTGGTCTCGACGCCGTGCGCCGGCTGCCCTTGCAACAGGGGATCCTCGGCCTCGTGCCGCCCCTTCGTCCGCCGAAGAAGATGTTGGGTTTTCTCGGTTTCTCCGGATCGCTCAGGCAGCGGAAACAAAAAAAAAAAAATACAGCGATCCGTTCCCGTTTCGGAGATTAAAATACTAGATAATCGGATTATCTTTTCTCACCGTGTGCGGATTCGAATCCGCAGCCGTTCGGTTCCCTCGGTGTGACACCGCAAGCCGCGCAAGCGCCCGGCCTCTAGCGAAGTCCACGCGATCCTCCCCGCGACGGATGTCCTCGAGTTCGTCGTTCTTCGCAGCCCGCGAAGCCTCCGTTGGTCGCCGCAATGTTCGCCGCAGTGCGCGAACGATTTCCCGTCGAACGGGATTTGGAGAAGCGGCGGGGCAGATCTGGATCTGCCTGGACTCCAGAGGAAGACAGAAAACGAGGAGGGGCGGCCAGGGTTAGCAGCAGCTTGGCCTGCTCATCCCGTTCGCTATGTTTTATACTAACCGCGCGCTTTTTCACAAAAACCGCCGGTTTGTATAAAACCCACTTATTTATCCATCGCCTTGAGAATCATGTGCGTGTGACCCTCTAGGCCCAAGTACCAGTCCAGTTAATGGCCCAACAAGCCCAGTGACTCCTCACTGCCTTTATTAATTAATTAATAACCCTTTATTAATCAATTAATCAATCGAATTGATGTCGCACATCGAATTCGATCGGGCCTCCGATCACGTTGGGTGCCAAGCAACACCGCGTGAACCCGGAAGGTATTTGGGGTTAAGTAACCCACTCTTGGAACCTTTCCGCCGACAGTTACCGCGTGGATATAATCCTTCATTCGTACAATGCTCTCGAGTCAACTCAGGGTATGGTGAGCTGTCAAACCCTAACCGGTCGACTCACTTGGATTGGATGCCGCTGATGAATATCGGAAAACTCCTTTCCCGATATTATCGTCCGCCCTGGCCAGGGACTTTCGCGCATCCTTCCTAGAGCATTCTCTCTCTAAGTACCGAGAGCGAATGATTCCTTATTGACACACAATTCCCTTCGACGGTATTCCGCTGCACCCAATCCTTGGCGTATTAGAATCCCATGGCTAGAGATTCGTAAACCAAGGTCAAAGCACAGAAGTCCACCGCCAAGGTGTCCTTGGTGTCTCAGGTCCGAGGACCATCCACGCAACTGCGACAATAGAATCAAGCTGGTTGACAGTGAGGTACAATACCATCCAGCGATTCAGTCGGATCAGTTCAGTGAACTCATTCTCCAATGAGCATCTACAGATTCGCCTTAGTGTCTCCACACAAGTGACTTATGAGACCAGTCACCCTCATCAAATGAGCAGGAGTAATCTGTACTAGTCTAACCGGATATCCGATGTCCTTCTCGGATATCCTCCGACTAGGAACGATTAAGAATATGTGTGTTTAAGTGATCAGTCTCATTAGTATGATCTCATCATAATCTGATCACCATAGCACATATTCACGGACTTCATTATGAAACGATAATTAGCGCGATTTACACATAATGAATGTTATGCCATTTTATTAATAATGAACGAGATTTACATTGTTAGATTGGCTTGTAGGCCACCTAAACTAACAATCTCCCACTTGGACTAAAGCCAATCACCTTTATACAATAAGCCCATAGACTCTAGGTGACGCTCAAACACAATTTGAGCCAACGGCTTTGTCAGTGGATCTGCTACATTGTCGACAGATGGAACTCTTTCCACTACTACATCTCCTCTGGATATGATCTCTCTGATAAGGTGAAAGCGCCTCAGAATATGCTTTGATTTCTGATGAGACCGTGGCTCTTTCGCTTGCGCAATCGCTCCATTGTTGTCGCACAACAGTGGAACAGGCTCAGAGATGCTGGGAACTACGCCGAGGTCGGTGATGAATTTCTTCAACCACACTGCTTCCTTGGCGGCTTCAGCTGCAGCGATGTACTCAGCTTCAGTCGTCGAATCTGCAGTGGTTACCTGCATGGAACTCTTCCAGCACACTGCCCCTCCGTTCAATGTAAACACGAATCCAGATGTTGACTTGCTATCATCTGGATCCGACTGGAAACTCGAGTCAGTAAAGCCTCGCAGTTTCAAGTCACCTCCTCCATAGACAAGAAACATATCCTTAGTTCTTCTCAAGTACTTAAGGATGCATTTCACTGCCTTCCAGTGCTCTTCGCCTGGATCAGCCTGAAATCTGCTCGTAACACTTAGAGCAAATGCAACGTCAGGTCGTGTACATAGCATGGCATATATGATAGATCCTATGGCAGAGGCATAGGGTATTCTATCCATGAATGCCCTCTCATCAGGAGTCTTAGGAGACTGTTCTTTTGAGAGATTAATTCCATATCTCATCGGTATGAAACCTCTCTTGGAATTTTCCATGCCAAACCTTTTGACTATGGTATCTATGTACAAGGATTGGGTCATTCCAAGCATCCTCTTTGATCTATCTCTATAGATCCGTATTCCCAATACGTAGGATGCTTCTCCCAAATCCTTCATGGAGAAGTTTTTCGACAGCCAGACCTTTACTGATGACATCATAGCTACATCATTCCCAATGAGTAGTATGTCATCTACGTAAAGAACTAGAAAAGTGACTGCACTCCCACTGGTCTTCTTGTACACACAAGGCTCATCTTCATTCTTAATGAAGTTATAAGACTTGACAGCCTCGTCAAATCTTATGTTCCAGCTCCGGGAAGCTTGCTTCAGTCCATAAATAGACCTCTGAAGCTTGCACACTTTATCTGGAGATTCTTTGGATGTGAAACCTTCTGGTTGTATCATATACACCTCCTCCTCAAGATTACCATTGAGGAAGGCAGTCTTCACATCCATCTGCCAGATTTCATAATCAAAATGTGCAGCAATGGCGAGCAGAACTCTGATCGACTTTATCATGGCAACTGGTGAGAAAGTCTCGTCATAGTCAATTCCTTGCCTTTGACGATATCCCTTTGCCACCAACCTTGCCTTATAAGTGTCGATCCGTCCATCAGCACCGATCTTTCTTTTAAAGATCCACTTGCAACCGATGGGTACAATACCCTCGGGCAAGTCCTCCAAGTTCCAAACTTGGTTGGTGTACATGGACTGGATTTCTGAGTTCATGGCTTCTCGCCATTTCCCGGCTTCTGGGCCTTCTATAGCCTCCTGGTAGGTTTTAGGATCGTCATCCTCATTATATTGTACCTTAGACTCACCTTCAGCGATATGTCCCACATATCGTTCGGGTAGTCTAGGTACTCTACCAGATCTACGAGGCTCATCTGTGTGTACCTGAACAGATTCAGGAACTGATATATCATCTGATAATAATGCAGCTGTTTGGGGATCTGGAACCTCTTCCAGTACTATTTTACTCCCACTGTCCTCCTGGAGAAGGTATTCCTCTTCCAGGAAGACAGCTTTCCTGGCGACAAACACCTTTTGTTCATCAGGATGGTAAAAATAGTATCCAAAGGTTTCCTTTGGATATCCCACAAACCTACATTTATCAGTTCGTGATTCTAGCTTGTCTGGATCATGCCTCTTTACATGAGCAGGACAACCCCAGACTTTAACATGTTTAAATTCTGGTTTTCTGCCTTTCCATATCTCATATGGAGTAGAGGCCACAGACTTGCTGGGTACTCTGTTCAGTAGGTATGTTGCTGACTCTAGAGCATACCCCCAGAGGGACACTGGTAATCTTGAAAAGCTCATCATGGATCGCACCATGTCCAACAAGGTGCGATTCCTCCTTTCTGATACACCATTCATCTGTGGTGTATATGGAGGGGTTAGCTGAGAAAGGATACCATTATCCTTTAAGAATTGTGTGAAATTAGTACTCAAGTATTCTCCTCCTCGATCTGATCGAAGAGCTTTAATACTCTTTCCTAACTGCTTCTCTACTTCATTCTTGAACTCCTTGAACTTCTCAAACGCTTCCGACTTGTACTTCATTAAGTACACATAGCCGAATCTTGAGAAGTCATCGGTGAACGTGATGAAGTAAGAAAAAGCCACATTTGGCTTGGGTAGACATGGGACCACATACATCCGAATGTATCAGTTCCAGAATGTCCTTGGCACGTTCTCCATGTCCACTAAATGGAGATTTTGCCATCTTTCCCATAAGGCAGGATTCACATGTTGCAAACGATTCATAATCGAATGCTGTTAAGTAACCATGCTTGTGCAACTTTTGCAACCTGCTTTCGCCAATGTGCCCAAGTCTACAATGCCACATGTAGGCCTGGTTCACACAATTCTTACTCTTCTTAAGAGCATTATCAATTTGAAGATTGTAATAAGAAACATCTAATAGATATAGACCGTTGACTAAAGATGCAGAAACTATTGATTTATTACCATAATAAATCGTACAACTTCTATTCTCAATTGTCAACCTATATCCTATCTTGTCCAAACAAGATATTGATATGATGTTCTTTATTATGCTAGGAACATAATAACAATCTTCCAATAATAAGGTGTCTCCCGATAGAAGCCTGAGGTTTGCTGTCCCAACAGCAATCGCCACAACTTTTGCGCCGTTTCCTAGCCTCAATTCCACCTCACCTTGTCTCAGCTTGCGCTTACTTGTCAGCAACTGCACATCATGGCATATATGAGAAGCACATCCGGTATCTAATACCCAAGATGTGGAATCTCTAACTGACAAGTTGATATCTATCATATAGATATCTGAAGCTTCAGACAGCTTCACTCTTCCATGAGCTTTATCGTTAAGGAACTCCTTGCAGTTCCTCTTCCAGTGATCATACTGCTTATAATAGAAGCAGTCACCCTTCACTACTCCTTTTCTTTTGTCCTTCGATCCATTATCGTTAGCTATCATCTCTATTTCAGGGGCATCCAATGCCGATTCAGCAGGAGGATCAGCTCCAAGGACAAAGTCAATGCGCTCAGATCTGAAGACATTCTTCAGGCTTCTGAACCAATCTGAGTAGATCATGTAAGTCAAAACGGCATCAAGTATGCCACGGAATGGGTTATTCGACGACATAGTTCCTACAGGAGATAAGTAAAATTTATTTAGCAGATGTTCAATTATTAAAGTTCAAAACAAGACATGGTCTTTTGTTCAAGTTTAACTCCCACTAATTTTCGACGGACTGTATAACCCTCAGTTATCCGATGTCCTTCCTTCCTAGAGCATCCTTCCTAACCGGTCGACTCACTTATGAGACCAGTCACCCTCATCAAATGAGCAGGAGTAATCTGTACTAGTCTAACCGGATATCCGATGTCCTTCTCGGATATCCTCCGACTAGGAACGATTAAGAATATGTGTGTTTAAGTGATCAGTCTCATTAGTATGATCTCATCATAATCTGATCACCATAGCACATATTCACGGACTTCATTATGAAACGATAATTAACGCGATTTACACATAATGAATGTTATGCCATTTTATTAATAATGAACGAGATTTACATTGTTAGATTGGCTTGTAGGCCACCTAAACTAACAGAAGCTTCGGCCCCGACTTCCCGGAGCGAGCCGGCCTTCGGACCTCTCGGCTCCGCCTCTGCGTCCTTCGTCTTCTGGATCCCCGTCAGGCCCCTGAACACCGATCCGACCCAGCACCGGATCCATCTCTTCGGATTCCGGCTTCGGAATCCGGTCGTGATAGCTTCGGCTACATCACGTGGCGCCGTCTGTGGGAAACCAACAAAACAAGTCATGTCTCAGCGACCTGTGACCCGACGGTCCGGACAAAGCGAAGCAGAAGCGCGGGAGGCCTCGGCGCAGATGCTGCCTTCCGAAGGTGCGCCTTCTGCCCCGCCGAGCCTGCCTCTGCCAACCATACCGGAGTCTCTCGCCTCGGAAGACCGAGTGGGGGTGCTCCAGCAACAAGTGGCAACGCTGGCCGCTGCCGTCACGTCCCTAGCGCCTCTTCAGGAGATGGTGTCCGCCATCGCCCAACGCATGGGACTGATGGGACAGCTTCCTCAGCAGGCGCCGCTCCCCCCACTCTACCCAGTACAAGATGCCCGGTTCCGGCCGGCGCCTGCACCGGTTTCTCCCAACGAAACCGCGGCGACGCGCAGCGAGCCCTCGGCGCTACCTGACCGAGCTCCTCGCGCTGATCGTCTGACGGAGCAAGATTATGCTTCGTCGGAGTACCGTCCGGCCCGGACCGGAGGACAATCCGTCGCCACCTCGACTGCCCCGGACCTGGACCGGCGGCTGAAGGCGATGCGCAAAGAGATGCAGCAGATGGTGTCTCGGTCTCACGGGGCGCCTCTCGCCAGCAGCATCCTGGAGCAGACCCCGTTCACGGCGGAGCTCCTGGCCACCGAGGTGCCCCCCAACTTCAAGCTGTCGAAGGGCCCTCTCTACGACGGAATGACAGATCCGGTCTGTCATTTCCAGAGATTCAACGCCTACCTCCGGGTCCGAGGGATCTCCGAGGCAGTCCGCTGCCGTCTTTTCCCCCTCACCCTTGAAAAAATCGCCCTCACCTGGTTCGAGACACTGGCCCCCAACTCCATCCACTCCCTAGTCCAGTTGGGCCAGTTGTTCATCGACCAGTTCTATGATGCCACCCGGCAGTGCAAAACTTCCGCCAGCCTGCTGGCCATCCGGCAAGGCCCCACCGAAACTCTCCAGGAGTACTTCACCAAATTCCGGACCGAGGCCGCCCAAATCCCAAACCTCGACAGCTCGATCGCGGTCTCGGCCGTGATCAGCGGGTGCCGGGACGGGGGGCTCCTCGGCTCCATTGGGAAGCGTCATCCCCCTACCTTCCAGGACCTCGTGGCCCGGGCCCATAAATACATCAACCGGGAGGCCCTGATGCTGTCCAGGGGTAAAGGCCCAGCCGAAGCCACCTCGGCACCTGCTCCCTAGGTGGTCCGACCTCGGCCTGAAGACCAAGAGCCCTCCCGAAAGCGATATCGCCGGGAGGACTGGGACAGGGAGAGGCGACGGGACCCGCAGCCGCGGTACCTACCCTTACCTGCTCCCCCTTCCCGGATGCTCATGGAGGTGAAGGGTATGCTCCGCCGGCCTGATCGCATCAAGACCGATCCTCGCCGAAGGGACCCCGGCAGATACTGTGAATATCACCGGGAGATCGGTCACACGACGGATGAGTGCCGGCAGCTCCGGGAGGAGATCGACCGCATCATCCGGGAGGGGAGATTGCCGCAGTACCGACGGGAGCAGCCGCCGCAACAGAACCGGGACGTCCCTGCAGCGCCCAGGCAACAACAACCCCCAGCAATAGAAGCCGCTCCACCACCGAAGGTCACCTCGGCCCCGGTAGAGTCATCCCATCAAAGACCCAGTTCTGGGTCTATCATGATGATATCCGGAGGGCCGGGGGAAGGATCAAGGCCACAGCAGCGCAGCACCGTAGCGGCGGTTGACGGCGAACCGAAGCGGCCTCGTCTGGAAGACATCACCTTCGGCGCCGAGGACCTGACTGATGTTCAGGTCCCTTATGATGACGCCCTCGTCGTCAATGCTGTAATAAATAGCTATGATGTACATAGAATATTTGTGGATAATGGAAGTGCCCCAAACATCTTATTTTATGACTGCTTTGAAAAAATGGGATTGAGTGAGGCTAATATGAAGCCTCATCGGGGCCCCCTCTTCGGTTTTAACAGCTCACCCTGCCGAGTAGAGGGCATTGTCCGACTCCCTGTAACTCTAGGCACCGCCCCCCGGCAATTAACCGTTGAAACGGACTTTGCCGTTGTAAAAATCGATTCAGCCTACAACGCCATATTCGGCCGAAGGCTCATCGGCGGGGTCGGAGCCGTGCCTTCGTCCTTCCATCAGAAGCTGAAATTTCATACCAGCCATGGAATAGGCGAGGCCAAAGGGAACCAAGAAGCAGCCCGGCAGTGCTACATGATTTCGGTCAAGGGGAAGACCGCAGCCGAAACCCTAACGATCGAATCATCGGCCGAGGCATCTCCGGGAGAAGCACTCCTCGCCGTCCCTGTTCCGGGAGGCGAGGGACGAATCCTGATGATAGGCTCCGGCATAGAAAAGATTGAAGCAGAGAAGCTTACCGAGTTCTTGAAGAAGAATCTCGACGTCTTCGTCTGGTCTCCGGCGGACATGCCCGGGGTTGACCCGGAGGTAGCAGAGCACCGACTCCATACCGATCCCGACCAGCCCCCGGTAAAGCAGAAGCGGCGCACCTTCAATCAGGAAAGGAGGGCCGCCATCCAAGCCGAAGTGCAGAAGGGGCTGGACGCCGGACACCTCCGAGAGGTGCACCATCCGGACTGGATCGCCAACGTGGTCATGGTGCCGAAGAAAGATGGCAAATGGCGTATGTGCGTGGACTTCACCAACCTCAACAAGGCATGTCCGATGGATAGCTTTCCGCTGCCTCGGATAGACCAGGTGGTGGACGCGACTTCCGGCCATGAGCTTTTAAGCTTCCTCGACGCCTATTCAGGCTACCACCAGATCCGGATGCATCCGGATGATGAGAGTAAGACCAGCTTCACGACCGATTTGGGCCTGTACTGCTATACCCGAATGCCCTTCGGTCTGAAGAACGCCGGCGCAACATATCAGCGTCTGGTCAACAAAGTGTTCGCCCCGCAGCTTAGCCGAAACATAGAGGTCTATATAGACGACATGTTGGTAAAGAGCCGCGTTGCTGCAGAGCATTTGGCCGACCTGGCCGAGACTTTCTCCGCCCTTAGGCGGTACAAGATGAAGCTGAACCCGGCCAAGTGCGCCTTCGGGGTAGCCTCCGGGAAGTTCATCGGCTACATGGTCACTCACCGAGGGGTGGAGGCCAATCCCGAGCAGGTTTCGGCCATCATGCAGATGCGCCCCCCGGCGAACCTCCGAGAGGTACAGAAGCTGAACGGGAGGATCGCAGCCCTCAGCCGCTTCATGTCAAGAGCGGCAGACTATTGTTTCCCCTTCTTCAAGCTGCTGAAGAAGGCTAACAACTTCGACTGGACGGAGGAGTGCCAGGCAGCCTTCAATCAGCTGAAGGCCTACCTCTCCAAAGTCTCCATCTTGTCCAAGCTGGTTCCCGGGGAACCCCTGAGCTTGTACCTTGCAGTCTCCGAGACGGCTCTCAGCGCCGTCCTCGTCCGAGAGCAGGATGGCGTTCAGAAGCCGGTTTACTACACCAGCCGAGCCCTTCAAGGGGCAGAACTCCGATATCTTGCCCTGGAGAAGTTGGCTCTGGCCCTCGTCTCGTCCGCGAGGAGGCTCCGGCCTTACTTTCTGGCCCATTCCGTGAAAGTTCTCACCGACCAGCCCCTAAGGCAAATTCTCTCCCGGCCGGAGGTGTCCGGCAGGCTGGCGAAATGGGCGATCGAGCTAGGAGAGTTCGACATCTCCTACGCCCCTCGGATAGCAATAAAAGCACAGGCGTTGGCAGATTTCATCGCCGAACTTACCCCCGGTGCCTCCTTGGCACCTCAGCCGGCACCTGACGTGCTCGAAGCCGAGGCTACTTCGGCTTCTGCGCCGGCAGACGAATGGCGACTCTTCGTGGACGGCTCCGCGTGCTCCACGGGCAGCGGCGCCGGATGGATCCTGGTATCGCCCGAAGGGGTCGTCACGGAGTACGCCCTGCGCTTCTCCTTCTCAGCAACTAACAATGCCGCCGAGTACGAAGCTCTCATCTCCGGCCTCCGGGCCGCGAAGAAGCTCGGTGCCCGGAACCTGAAAGCCTTCAGCGATTCCCAGCTGATCGCCAGCCACATCTCCGTAGAGTACGAGGTTCGGGACACAATAATGGCGTCTTATCTCTAGGTGACTCGCAAAATCCTCGCCCAATTCGACTCTTATGAAATCGTGAGGATCCCGAGAGCCGAGAATACCCGAGCCGATGCACTTTCCCGGCTGGCATCAACACAAGACGGGGGATGAGGCCGAATGATCCTCGTCGAGGAGCTCGCCGAACCAAGCCTCGGCGAAGCCGAAGCCATGCTAGTCACTGAGGTCGAGGCCGAGACATGGATGACTCCCCTCGTCGCCTTCCTTCTCCGAGGAGAAGTCCCGCCAGATCCGAGGGAGGCGAAGCACATTCGGCAGCGCTCATCCCACTTCCTCCTCCGGGACGGGGTGCTGTACAAAAAATCCTTCGGCCGACCACTGCTGCGGTGCCTCGGCCCGGCTGAAGCCGACTACGCCACGAAAGAAGTCCATGAAGGGGTGTGCGGGGCGCATGCGGGAGGAAGGGCCTTGGCTCACAAGCTCTTGAGGCAAGGCTACTGGTGGCCAACACTCCGAGACGACGCTTTAGCCCTCGTGCGGCGCTGCGACCAGTGCCAGAGGTTCAGCTCCCTCATTCACCAGGCGGCCACCCTTCTGACCCCCTTGTCCGATCCCTGGCCTTTCGCCCAATGGGGAATCGACCTCCTGGGACCTTTTCCCATCGCCACCGGCCAAAGAAAATTCCTCATCGTGGCGGTAGATTATTTCACTAAGTGGGTCGAAGCCGAACCCCTCGCGTCAATAACCGATAGCAATGCTTGGAACTTCGTGTGGAAGTCCATCATTTGCCGGTTCGTCATCCCTCGGGCCATCATTTCTGACAATGGAAAGCAGTTCGACAGCCGACGATTCAGCGACAACTGCGCCAGCTTCGGCATACTTCACAAATTCACATCGGTGGCGCATCCTCGAGCAAACGGCCAAGTCGAAGTCACCAACCGAAGCTTGCTGCAGGGATTGAAAACCCGCCTCGGCGAAGCTAAAGGCCGATGGGTAGAGGAGCTGCCAAGTGTTCTGTGGGCCTACCGGACGACTAGCCGAACCCCCACCGGCGAAACTCCCTTTCGCATGGCCTACGGGATAGAGGCCGTTATTCCGGTCGAAATCGGCCTTCCCTCTCCCAGGGTCGTTGCTTACAGTCCAGAGGCCAACGAAGAAGGTTTGAAAGACCACCTGGACCTCATTGAAGAGACCCGAGACAAGGCTCGTATCTGGCTGGCAGCTTATCAGCAGCGCATGGCCAAGTACCACAACACTCGAGTAAAGCCCCGAAGCTTTGAAGTAGGGAGCCTCGTGTTGAGGAATGCTCATGCTTCCAAACCAGCCGAAGCCTCAGGGAAGCTTGCCCCCAACTGGGAGGGGCCCTATCGGGTCAGGGAGGTGATCAGGCGTGGAGCTTACCGGTTGGAGACCCTTTCGGGCCAACCTCTTCCTCGCACCTGGAATGTAGAGCGCCTTCGGCGTTATTATATGTAAGTCACCTTTCCCCAGGCTTTCAGCCGGAGGGTATGAATAAAGATTTCTTTTTCAGGAAACCTGTTGTTATTCTCTAAGTCCGTGTAAACCGTACCGGGAGTGGCTTCGGCCATGCAAACCGTATCGGGAGCGGCATGGTATTCTTAAAGTCCGCGAGTCCTTCGATCCGACGAATGGCTTCGGCCATGTAATCCGGATCAGGACGCGGCATGGTTTTCTCTAAGTCCGTGTAAACCGTACCGGGAGTGGCTTCGGCCATGCAAACCGTATCGGGAGCGGCATGGTATTCTTAAAGTCTGCGAGTCCTTCGATCCGACGAATGGCTTCGGCCATGTAATCCGGATCAGGACGCGGCATGGTTTTCTCTAAGTCCGTGTAAACCGTACCGGGAGTGGCTTCGGCCATGCAAACCGTATCGGGAGCGGCATGGTATTCTTAAAGTCCGCGAGTCCTTCGATCCGACGAATGGCTTCGGCCATGTAATCCGGATCAGGACGCGGCATGGTTTTCTCTAAGTCCGTATAAACCGTACCGGAAGTGGCTTTGGCCATGCAAACCGTATCGGGAGCGGCATGGTATTCTCTCAAAGTCTGCGAGTCCTTCGATCCGACGAATGGCTTCGGCCATGTAATCCGGATCAGGACGCGGCATGTTATTCTCTGTCTGCATAAGACGAAGCGGGAGTGGCTTCGGCCACACGAACCACATCTAGAACGGCGGGATACCCCTTCAAATGCTATGAACCACATTAGCGAAGGCCCCCGGCCGTATCTACTGGCGATATTCTATCAACGCCCTATCCGAACCAACATCGGGTCTCGACTTCGCAAACTATAGCGAACGACGGCAGGATCTCGGACTTCCGAAAGGCCAGATTCGGTCAAATCATGCAGAAAACAATGAGGTAAGATTCAGAAACACTTCCTGTATTCACAGAAGGGGAAGTACAAAATCGGCCATCTGCCTGGCCGAAGGCTTACAAAAGTGGAAAAACAAAAACCGAGGGGAGCCCTCGTATCAGCCCTCGACAACGCTTTCCTCCTCCGCTTCGACGGCGTCTCGGCCAGGAGAGGGAGAGGGAGAGTCAACGATCTGCACAGCTTCGGGCGGGGCAGCCTCCTCAGGGGCCTCCTCGGCAGGCACGGCTTCGTCGTCTAGAGCTGGGGGCGAGGCCCTCTCGGCCATAAGATCCTTCCACCAGGATAGGAGCTCCCTGGCCTCCTCGCCCATCGGTAGGGCGACCCCGGTCAAATCGACGCTCGGGCAGGCCCTCTGGGCGACAGCCAGCCCGAGGTCGAAGACCGAAGAAGACGCCAGTAGCTGGGCTTGGAGGATCTCTTCGGCGTAGTCCAGGCCGGCCTTGTAATCCGCTACGGCCGAGTCCGCCGCCTCCTCCAACTCCTGCTTCAGTGCCGATACCTCCTCGGCATGGCGGCACTTCTCCGAAGCCCGCCGGGAGTCCTTGTCCTGGATTTGGGCCTTGAGGGCCCGGATCTCAGTCTGGGCCGCAGCGAGCTCACGCTCGGCCTTCTCCTTCTCCCACTCGGCCTTTTCCTTGGCCTCGGCGGAAGCACGGGCCTCTGCTGCCCTCTCCTCCAGCTGCGCCCGCGTCCGGGCGCTCGCGGTTGCGAGCCCATCGATCAGGGGCTCGATACGGGACACCACCGAAGGTCCCTCACCCGAACCGGCCGACTCCCCCTCGGCCTCCAGGAGCTTGAGTCGGAGCAGCTCCTGATGGTGCATCAGGACGCTACCCGTCACCGCAGCCTGCGGACCGAAAGCAGACAAGGATCAGAGAAGATAAATCAAAAGACAGCTGAGGAGAGCTAAGTTGAAGCACCCTCAAGCTTCTTACCTGGACCGCCAACCGAGCGCTCATCGCCGCCAGGTCGGTGACCGAGTGGTCCCTCAGTTCTTCGAAAGCCGAGGGGAGAGTGAGGCTGCGGAGCAGGCGGAGGCACGTCTGAGAGTCCTCCATGCTCTAGTCCTTGTAAATCCCCGGCTCGGGGTGCCACCACTCGCGCTGCGCCCGGGGCGCCTGCGACCCGGCGCCTTTGTCATCGACCCCTGCCGATACGGCCGAAGGGGAGTCGCCCCTCGGCGCCTCGGGAGATGCCAGCCTTGGGGCCCTTCGGGCCCCGGCGCTTCTCCTGATCAGCGGAGCCGGCTCCGCCTCTTCGACCTCTTCCGCCCGGGGGCGCTTCGACGGTCGGCCGCCCCTTCGAGCGGCGAACTTTGTCTTTTGCTCCCTCTCGAGAGCGGCGGCGGCAGCACGGCCCTCGGCGGAGGCCACAGTCCTTGGGACCCCGCCTCGGGTCCTCGAAGCTCCGGCGCCTCGGCCGGACCCGCCTGCCGCCTGCGGGGCCGGTGCCCGGCCTGGACCGCGCCGGTCAGATATCCGGGCAAGGAGGGCGTCGAGCTCGGCCATTGCTGCAAGCAAGAAGAACATGTTAGAAACAAAACAGCGACCAAGTACAAATTCAAAGCCGACTTACCCTCGGCCGAAACTTCATCAGCCTTCTCAGCCGGAGGAGCTTCGGCCGGAGGAGCGGCAGCCCTTCCTCCGCGGCCCCGCGGAGTCTCCCCGGGAGGAAGGTAGGGGAAGGCTCGCTCCGGATCGGACCGGGGGTCCGGCCATACCCCGGCGTTCACTAGCCGCTCTGACGCGCTGAGGAGCCCCCAGATATCGTACGGGGCCATGACCTGGATATGGCCCACGAGAGTGCTCTGTACGGGGGTCAGAGCGGGAGGGTCCGAGAGGCCTGCGGCCAGCGGCGCCCATTCAGTAGGAAAGGGCCACACGCCCTTCTCGTTCTCCGGCAGAGAGATGAAGATGAACTTCCTCTTCCAGCCGTGGATGGACGAGGGCTTCCCGGAGAATATGCTTCGGCCGACCCGAGGGACGAAACAGTACCACTCGAATTTCCCCTGCCTTTGGAATTTAAAGAGGTAGCAGAAGACGTTGATAGAAGGGTTGATCCGTATACGGGCGAAAACGCTCAAGAAACCGTATACGGTGCGCCAAGAGTTGGGAAAGAACTGAGACGGGGCCAGCCCGTAGAAGCTGAGAAGGTTGATGACAAAGGTGGGAAGAGGAAGACGAAAGCCCGCTTGGAGGCTATCAACATAAATAGAGAAGGAACCCGGGCGGAGAGTGTTGGCCCTGGTGGCGGAGCCAGGCCGATGAAGGGTCGTCCAGGAAGGAAGCTGGAAGTAAGAAACAAGGTTCCTCACCTCTGCGTCCGAGAGAGCGCATGATGCTTCCGAGGCGATGTCGGGACGACGACGTCCCGAGGTAGAAGCCCGGCCTGGGTTCCGGACCTCCTCGGTAGCCTCGGCCCCGGAAGCCTCGGCCCCGGAAGCCTCGGCCTCGGAAGCCTCGGCCCAGAGACCTCGACCTCGGAAGCCTCGGACCCCTCAGACCCAGAAACCTCAGGCTCTTCAGACATCGCAGAAGCGAGGGAATCCAAGGTGAGGGGATCTGACAGAGAAGATTTCGGAGAGTGGGAAGGAGTATACACCTCGTTCGAAGGAGTAATCTCACTAGAAGGACTCCGGACCATAAGGCTGCGAAGGGGAGGAAGAAGGCCAAGGCTTACTCGCAGGAAGGGGGAGGAAATCTCTCCTGAACCGAGCACAGCTTCTCAAGCCACCCAGCTCCACCAACGATGCGCTCTGAGGAATGGAGATCCTTCCACGATGGCTGGCGAGCTCGGACGAAGCCTTCAGGGAGATATCCTTTCGCTGGAGAGGAGGGAGAGCTGGGGGATCGCAGGGGAAACGTAAGCGCAGCAGCAGGAAGGAGAACAGTGCCCTGTTGAGGGCTTGTATTTATAAGCCCCATCCGAAGCCAACGGCCGAGATCATCCCTCTCGTCCCCTCGCTCCTCTCGGATGCCCGCCACGTGCCCCGTCCTTCGGCAATGATGACGGGCCGGCTCCGGGACTTGAAGCAGAGCGATCAACGGCCAAGGGCGCTCCGACCCTTCGGCTGATCACCCGGATGCCCGCCACGTGTCCCGATCCGCGTGCCGAAGAAGGGAGCGGCGGCAATCCGAGTGGTGCCTCGGGCAGAGAGCCGAGGCGATCCGCGACCCGCGGGCGGTCAGGATCCTTTTGTGTTTTTGACGAAGCGGCCGGATGCGCGACGCGTGTCCCGTGCTTCCTCGCGAGGCGACGCCCATCCCGTCCATTTAATGAAGCCTGACGCGAGTCAGAGGGCTCGACCCTTCGGCTTCGGAACTTTGAGCCTTCGTCGCCACTCCGAGCGAAGACGAAGCAACCGCATAGCCCTCGGCCGACCGAGGGCACCCTCTTCTCAAAGAAAAAGAACAGAGCTTCGGGCTATACTCTCGCCATCTCAGAACTGAGGAAGACAAGAGTGGGGGGCTGTGTGATGAGGCAGAATCCGATTCGGCCCATTAAAGCAAGCCCAAACCCCTTTCAGCCCAACAGTAGCAGTAGCAGGCCCTCCGGGAGCCTTCGGCCCATCAGCGGCCCAACCCCCTTCGGCCCGGTAGCCGAATCCGGCCCACTCCGGTGGCGGATCAGGCACTATGGCGGTTTATCAGTAAGCCCTCATTTAGTCCTATATCGGCTGCCACCGTTAACCATCCGCTATCCTTTGCTATAAATACACCGCTATTTATTGCCCAAAGGATGCTTCCTCAAGCCTCCGAGACCCTTAAGGACTACAGTCCGAAAAGCATTAAAGCTACTCTCTTTACCTTCTGAATCGAATCTTCTTCAGGAGCTAACTTGACCGTCGGAGGGGGTTCCCCAGGGCTGAAGCCCGGGACTCCTGCTGACTGGTTTTCTTCTTCTTTCCCTCCTGCAGGAGTTCGGTTCGAATCATCGCCGACCTTCCCGAGTCGGTCTCGGCCGCCGACCTCGGACTCCTCTCCCTGGTCTCGACGCCGTGCGCCGGCTGCCCTTGCAACAGGGGATCCTCGTCCTCGTGCCGCCCCTTCGTCCGCCGAAGAAGCCTCGGCCCCGACTTCTCGGAGCGAGCCGGCCTTCGGACCTCTCGGCTCCGCCTCTGCATCCTTCGTCTTCCAGATCCCCGTCGGGCCCCTGAACACCGATCCGACCCAGCACTGGATCCATCTCTTCGGATTCCGGCTTCGGAATCCGGTCGTGATAGCTTCGGCTACATCAATAAGTATCAAATTAGAGAATGAATATGGACAGGATGTGAAATGAATGTGAACGGGTAGGGAGCTGTGTTTTGACCAAAAAAAAAGTAGTGAGCTGTGGATCATAGGACATGTTTTAAGATATTGATTTTCAACGCTATGACCCGCGGTAGAACCTACTCTAAATCTAATCTACACTAGCTCTGATATGAAATAGTTGGGATTAGGACGTCTCCTGATCCAATCTGCAGCATCTACGGATGAGAAAAAAATAACTATGGTCTGATCTAATCCGTAAAAAGATTTAGATCAAAAGTTCTCCCGTCCTGATCCACAACGAGGCGCATGTGGATGAGGGTATCTCTCTACTTGCTTCGACCCATTTGCAGTGTTACCATTTATATTTTTATTTAAAAATTGATATTAAAGAATGTATTTTTTTTATTTTTTTAGAATCATTATAGCACAGTTTATTGAGAGCCCAAGAACAGTAGATGATCTCCATGCTTCGATTGGCGTTTCCAATTTATCTTGTCTCCCTCCCAATAGATATATGTGGCTATCACTTTATATAAGAATATGTATTCTTTTACTATCACTTTATATAAAATGAAAAAATGGGTAAAATTAACTTCTTTCCCAATTAGGGTAAGCAACTTGAACTTTTTATCGAATTTCTTATTCTAATTTATTTTGAAATTACTCATTTTCACTCGAGTAAGATATCTGAATAACTAAAGCAAATAAATCAAGATAACTTGAAACTAGTCATCCTAATACACGCTTATTCAATTCTTAAAGTTACCAGAGGCCACCAGAAGTCAAGTTGGGTCAAGTTAATATTAAGACAAGAGAGCAGAATGTGGCCAGAATAATTAGACTTAAATCCCAGCTTGAGTTTGTCTCAAGATTTGAGGTCAAAATGAATTAAGATGAGTTAAGACAAAGGGCATACAAATCAAAACTACATTTGAGTGGACTAGAATAGAGTTTAGTCAAGTCGAACTAGTTAAGATGCACAGTACGAAGTTAACAATTTTGAGCCTACTGCAGTGTAGGACACGTCTCCTGTACTATGGCACATAGTGCAGCAGGGAGCGAGTTATTATGATTTTTTTTATTATTTTATTAGATTTTTAAATTTAATTAAAATGTCCAATCAATAAAACCAAGAAATCTGGTTGATTTCGAGTCAACTGTATATTTTTTTTTAAAAAAATTACTTTTAGCACCCACCTTAATTTATGTACAAAGAAAACAATAATTTTGATCTACATTATAAAATAAAGAAATGGATTCGTGTTGGGCGGATTCATCTACATGCCATAATCCAGTGAAAAGTCTCAATCAAAACTGTACCACTCAAATTTTGAATCTAAATTTTACGTAATTAATTACTTTTATGAATTTAATAAATAGGCGAAATTAAGATTTGCCGGATCTAACGGCAGACGGTGGCGTGGAGCCTCGTCCCCTTCTACACGTCAGCAGCTGCACACGTTTCCGGGAGACGGCGGCAGCGGAACCATGGGTGGCCCCCCGCCCCGAACCCAGTGCCCGAATCCGGTGGCCGCGCGACCCTGGACGCGTTCCCGTCCAGGTTCGCTCTCATCGTCCGCCAACGGATAAAAAAGCCTTCTTCTTCGTCCTTCCCTCAGAAAAGTCCATTCGTCACCTGCCCAGCTCTCTCTCTCTCTTCTCTTCTCTTCTAGAGAGAGAAAGAACGGGTTTAGAGACAGAAAGAGGGAGTTTAGAGAGCGTGGTGGTGGAGGGAGGAGGGGATTGGGGAGATGGCGGCAGCGGCGGGTGGAGGGGCGAGGAAGGGCGCGCCGGTGCCGGAGAAGAAGGACCTGTTCCACGTCATCCACAAGGTCCCCGCCGGCGACAGCCCCTACGTCCGGGCCAAGCACCTCCAGGTACGGACCGCACCACCCTCTGTATCGGTTTCCTCTCGAGGTTTTTGAGATCTCTGATGGTGTTGTTTGGCCGGGGGGACCTACCCAACCCAACCGCCTCCCCACCTTTGCCTCCCTCTGTGCTCTGTTTCGGGTCGGGGGAGGGACGAAATGTGGTCAGCATCCACAAAGATTGCTCCTTTTTCTCTTAATTTGGCGTTTTAGGATGCTGTTGTTGCTTCCTCGAGGTGACGGGATGTGTTGGGGCCTGCGTAGCCCTCTGCTCCAATCTTCTTCTGGGTCTGGGTGTAATAAACCCTTTTCTCTTCCTCTGATCTGACGAAGGAAGAAACTGATATTTTTCTTGTAATTCTAGGAAATTTTAGCGATCCCCTGTTCCTGTTCTTCGATTTCCATTGGGGCATAACTGGCCTTTGGTCTAACATCTGTATTTCCATCTTCCCTCCAAGCGGGTCTTTTTCTGTTCTTTCTTCTTGCCATGTTCGCTAATTTCGAACGGATTTAAGATTATTTTACTCGGCAATCCGAGAATTCCTTCCTTCTGCAGTTCTGTGATGCTCCCCTGCCCTTCCTCTCTCTCTCTCTTGGAAATTTCTAAAACGAATCTGAAGAAAACAACCAAAAAATTAATTAAGCCCAAGTTTCTTGTTTACCACGTTTATGGATTGGGATTTAGAACGTGTAACACGCAAAATCTAGCCGAAATAGGCGAACGGAATCGGACGTTTAGCTGTTGTGCGTGTTCCTCCGCGAAATTTCTGTGTGGAACCCTGCGTGGTAACCATTCGGGGAGGTGCCCTCACCTGCGAAGGTTCGTAACCGACGGAGACTATTCGGGACCTGTGCCTTTCCAAGATTGGTTGCTCGCATAAATGCCACCATTCCAATGGAGGAGAAGACGAAATGGAGATTTCTGTCCTGTTCTTGATTGATTTGTGTGGGTTTACACTTCCTTTAGATAGAAGTGGCAGCTAGTGGATTCGTTGTCACTTGGTCGGCTCTTCCTCTTATGAGATTAAGCTTGTAATGAAATTACTGGAACAGAGCTCTCAAACTGTCTTTTTTTTTTTTAAAGAAAAAGGGTTTCTTTGGGTTAATTGCAGCTGGTGGAGAAGGACGCGGAGGGGTCGATAGCGTGGTTCTGGAAGGCTATAAACGCGGGGGACAGGGTGGACAGCGCGCTCAAGGACATGGCGGTGGTGATGAAGCAGCGGGACCGGGCGGAGGAGGCCGTCGAGGCCATCGGGTCCTTCCGCCACCTCTGCTCCAAGCAGGCGCAGGAGTCCCTCGATAACGTCCTCATCGACCTCTACAAGGTACTTACCATGCATGCACACTACTGCATGATCATGCTGCCAATAACCAACGGCAGTGCAGTAAGAACTGAGATATGTAATATTCTTCTTGCCCTGTCCTGTCCACAATGATGGAGAGAGCTTGCTAGCTAGATTCGGGGTGTACGTTGAAGCCCTCTTATCAAGCTTTTTGTACAGAAATGTGGGAGAATCGAAGAGCAGATCGAGCTGCTGAAGCAGAAGCTGAGGTCGATATACATGGGCGAGGCTTTCAATGGGAAGGCAACCAAGACGGCTCGTTCCCACGGCAAGAAGTTCCAGGTCTCCATCAAGCAAGAGACCTCCCGGATCCTGGTAATTATGATCATGATCAATTAATTAACCAGGAGCTAATATTCAACCATTTCCCTCAAATAATTATTTGTCCACGTCAAGATCTGAGAGCAACGTACGTCCTTGATTTCTTTGGCAATGCGCATGCAGGGCAATCTAGGCTGGGCATACATGCAGCAGGCCAACTACGTGGCGGCGGAGGCGGTGTACCGGAAGGCGCAGGAGATCGATCCCGACGCCAACAAGACCTGCAACCTCAGCCTCTGCCTCTTGAGGCAGCACCGGCACGGCGAGGCCCGGCGCGTGCTCGAGGACGTCCTGCGGCGGCGTCTCCCCGGTGCCGACGAGCCCAAGACGCTGAACCGCGCGGAGGAGCTGCGGCAGGAGTTGGAACCGCTGTCGTCGCGGATCTTGTCCTCGCTCCCCGCGGCGGAGCAAGAGCTGGAGGAGGACATGGTGGGGCGTCTGGACCTGGTGACGAAGGCGTGGACGCCGTTCGGGTCCGGGAGGAGGCTGCCCATCTTCGAGGAGATATCCACCTACAGGGATCAAATGGCTTGCTAGGGTTTGCATGCATGCGTCCAGGATGCAGATTTGTTGTGTGTACAATAGTGGGGGTGTTGGCTGTAGATGGGAGAGAGTAATATTAGTAAATTAGTGATGCATATGGCCCTTTGTGTGGATCCTGAATCCTGCCTGATTAGGGCGTTGCGGTTTTGCAGGAACAAGAAGACGTATACGGGAAATTGAATGAGCTGCGTATGTTAGAGGAGTTGTGTATGGTGCTTTTGATGTAAAATCTCACTTCTTCTGAGAGTAATAATAATAATTCTCCGGTTCCATGATCTATGAGATATGCCTGCCTAAAGAAAAGGAAAGTTCTACTTTCTTAAAGTGTTCTTTTTATGACACTTTGTGAAAAGTAGCCCATCTTATCTCATCAACAAGATAAAAAGGTCACAGAGATAAGATTGGTAATTGATTCCCATGGCGTATGTTTGGTGATCCCAAAAGAAGTGAGAATATGAGGATAAATTCATTCGTTTTGAGGTTACAAGTAGGGGTGAGTCGTTTATAATCCTCAACATGCGTTTGCCTTTTTAAAGATTTTTTTAGTTTTTAATCTCTCTGAAGTATTGAATTAAGAAAAAACCAGAAAACCTTCAATATGTAGACTTAGTCTTGGATTTATTAAATTTAAGTATAATAAGTTTGTAATTATTATTATTATTATTATCTAAAACTATTCATTTCTATGAAAGAACAAGTTTTTTTAGAGGCAACACTAAATACCCAAGTCAGATATATATATGAAGAATAAGGACTAAAAACAAAAAGGAAACTTTTTAAGTGTATCAAATACGTATTAAAATAAAATTGTGCTTATTATTGATAGGAAGTGTGTTTATCTCCACATATCAAACATAGATTTGATACCAAGAATATCACTATCCAAAAGAAATAAAAATAGACCATGGCTTCTAAGATTTTTGCAAAAATAACTCTCTTAAAATTTTAACCATAGATTTGTCTATCTTTCCCGTATTAGTATAGATAATCTTATTGCATAACAGTATTTACAAAATGCCCATGTAGTTAAGCTCTTTGAAGGACGCAATCTTAAACAGTTAGATTTAACATTTGAACAAAAATACTCCTATAAAAAGAAAAAAATTGTTGGCATATTATCCTAAAGAGAGAGAAGAAAGAGTTGAGAAAAGGATAAAGGTGCATTATATTTAAAAAAAAAAATTGGTTAGAGGTTAATCGGAGTTAGATATGAGATTTTTAACAATGCACTTGGTAGAGCATTTTGCTAGCATTTTGATGCACGGAGGTGATTTATGGTAGGGTTTTTAGTCACCATAGAAATAAACCCGTGTAACTTGCTTATTTTGGTTTGCCACTAAAGTTTAAGCCTCCATTTAAGTCTTTGATAGAACCCTAGTTAAAGCATGCCATGGTTAAGTTAAAGTTGGAAAAGATGGCATTATTCTTCTCTCCTCCTCTTTCTCATTAGTTTTCTATGCAAGCTACCTTTCCTCTACGATGACAGCAAAGGCAGCCCAATGGAGGAGGCTGCACGTCCCTCATGCCTCCCCAGCTGTCCAAGCATGTCTAGCTATAATTTGGTGGACATTTCTATTTATCTTAGAGAGTCGTGTCGGACACTCGGACACGATACGACAGTCGGACCTATGTCCAACTCTTTACTTTAAAATTTTAAAATAAATACTATAGATTTCTTAGAATACTTAGCATATTTTCTCAGAATATTTGTCTATATGATAAAATTTGATATATTTGAGTTATATCTTTTATATTTTAGATATATTTTAATAATTTTATTTTATTCTATACATGTGTAATTACATATTCATGTATATATATATTCGTATGTTATTCGTATCATATTTTTAAGATATTGCCGTATCCGATGCACGCTTGTGCCGACATTTGACATTCGTGTCCGTGTCTCACGTATCATAGATGCCTAGAGTACGCCCTCTCCTACGCAGCATCCTCTCAGACCCCTTGGCCTTCTTTACTATCGACATCTCCTCCTAATTTTGCTCTTTTTTTTTGAATGTGGCCCAGCGGCCAAGTATGTACAACTATTTACAAGCGACCGAAGTTCTAATCCGAAATCCGAGATTTTCCTCTAGAATTGGAGATAATTCCGGTCAAATCGATGTATCCACCTAATTAAGCGACAATTCCAGGTCCGTCTAATTTATGGGGAACCATTTGAAAGGGAGGCAGTGAACCAACTGTCCTAGGCAGCTGGTTTCTAATTTTGCTCTTGCTGTAATGAGATTAAAGACTTGAAAATTATAAAGGACAGCATAAAAATATAAATTTATTCATCAAATAAAATAATTTAATTCAAAACAACTCATTATATACGTATGATTTCACTCGATACCCCGTCGGTGAATCGGGCTCGTCCAGATACGGGTAGACTCGTACCAGTCGAAAAATCCGACCCCCGCCAGCTACTCCTTCAGGTGGTGGAGGCTCCCGGAGGAACGCCGATGGCGGCAGAAGCGAGCGCGGCCTTCGCGCTCATCCGCGACAAGAACGAGATGAGGTCCTGGTCGAGGTCCCGCAGGGCAGCGGGGGAGACTCTTGCCCTGGTGCCCACCATGGGCTACCTCCACCAGGGCCACCTCTCCCTCGTAGAGGAGGCCAAGCGCCGCGCCAAGCTCGTAATCGTCTCCATCTACGTCAACCCGGGCCAGTTCGCCCCCACGGAGGATCTCGCCACCTACCCCTCCGACCTCCAGGGCGACCTGCGCAAGCTGGCCGAGTTGGGGGTCGACGCCGTCTTCTGCCCCACCAACCTCTACGACTACGGCGGCGGGGAGAGCAGACATGGGTCGCGCCCAGTTTTGAATGGCGAGGGAGGAGGAGATGGAAAGGTGGGATCTTGTGGCGCTGCTGGTGGCGGCGGCGTCGGGAGAGAGGCCAAGGCGGTGTCTTGTATTGAGGAGGGAGCTGGGGATAAGGGGGCGGGGCATGAGACGTGGATCAGAGTGGAGAGGTTGGAGAAGGGGCTGTGCGGTAAGAGCAGGCCCGTTTTCTTCAGAGGTGTGGCCACTGTGGTGGCGAAGCTGTTCAACATAGTGGAGCCCGATTTCGCTGTGTTTGGGAAGAAGGATTACCAGCAGTGGCGCCTCATCCGCCGGATGGTAAAAAACTTCAACTGTGCCTTCTGTTATGTTTTTCCTTTTTAATCTTCTTTGCGTCCACTATCGACCATTACTTTGATGGATTTTTACATCCTTGAGTTTATCGTTCGGAGTTGAATAGAAGCGTGTCTCCATTGTTTCATGTTAAGCAAATGATTAAACCCTGCATTTCGTAGGTGAAATTATGTGTAGGGCTAGCACCTTGGATGTCTGATAGGCCTTGTGAGGTTTGTCTTTTTATTTTTGTTGTGGATATACACTCGAGTAGCCATCCGTGTTATTTCTGGAAAATGCTGTTAGCTGCAGGGGTCTACAGAAGTAGCTCCAGGATTCTTGTCTTAATCTAGGAATTGGTTATTCAGTGATTTTACAATCACATGCGATTCTAAAATCTCCTGTGAGTTGGATGGAACCCCAGAAATCTTAGAATGCGCAATTGTGTTTGAAAATGGACTTGAAATTGATTTTTAAGTACACTGTTGTATTTTAAAATCACCCTTATATTTTAAAAATTCCAATGATTTTAGAATGCACGATTGCGATATGTAGTTGGATTTCATTTTGAAATAAACTCTCATATTTAAAAAATCTAAGAGATTTGTGCACAATTGCATTTAAAGATGTACTTGGATTTGGTTTTGAAACACACTCTTGCATTTTAAAGTCACTTGGATTTCAAAGTGCGATGTTGGTCACCCAACAGCATAAGAGCCTCCCACAAGGAAAGGTGAAGCTTATTAAGTATCTTTTAAAATGAGTACTTTTAAGATTCACAGCACTAGAGCCTCCTACGGTGAAAGGTTATCTGCAGTTATTCTGTCCCATGGTTTGAAATATTGCCTCCCTGATAAATTTGCTCCAAAATGAGAGAACTTTTCCCAGTTCCACTTGTGTTTGACTTTTGTGTGCAACACTTCAATACACGAATTATTAATTCTGTCACTTCCTCTCACATTAGTCAGTGCATTTCTAGGCCCTTCTATTTTTCCGCTTGGCTTTGGTATTACTTGGACCAGTTACTTGGGCCTTGAGGGTGTTGTGCACCATATCAGCAGTATGGTAGTTTCAAAACGAGAGTATTTCTCTAATGTCAGTGTTTGTCTATTCTTGCTAAAGAAGATTCTGGTATTGAGTGAGGACAAAGGGGTGAACGGATGATATTGACTGAGAATCAGTGTTCCGATGGGCTTCACCTTGTCATGTTATGGGAGATCAATGACATAAGAAGTAACATAATAGATGTACATCCTCCAATCTGTCGTCTCAATTTTTGGTTCTTCTTTGTTATACTCATGTCTAGGGAAATAAATTGAATGAACATGTATGAAAGTTTCCTTTGTTTCTAGAGAAAAATGTAAACTGAAAGAAAAAGGAGGGGGGGGGGGTTGATTTGATTATCAATAATAAAGTCATCTAAATGGTGCAAGCATAGGTTAATTTATCTTATATGTTTTATTTCCTCTCTTCCTGGGAAGCCTTTTGTGCCATTTCAATTGCTGGGCATAGTGATTAATTTGGTCATAATTTCCTGTGGTCAGATTTTATTTTAACCCCTCTCCCCACCTGTTGTGCTGTTTATAGCTAATGTTAATTTTGACCATATTGATTCAAATATTTATCTCAGGTTCGTGATCTTGACTTTGATGTGAATGTCATTGGTTCCGAAATTGTGCGTGATGCTGATGGTCTCGCTATGAGCTCACGCAATGTGCATCTTTCACCTGCAGAGCGTGAAAAGGTTTGTTTGATACACTTTTCAAACTCAATCTTTAATGTTCTTAGTTTTGACCCTGTAGTTGCTGATCGGTCATCTATGCTCAGCTATATATCCAACTGGAAATTTATCTTCCTCATTGCGTTCATCTTGTAAAATCTTTTGGATCTATCAAGATGTTTGTTGACCCATATAAATGGGAGAATCTCCCCCTAATTTCTGATTCATCTGGGACTAAGAGCCAGAGTCGGAAGCTGAAGTTTCCAATTCCAATACAAAAGTGTTCTGTTGCTGTATTGGACAGCTCTACCAATAGAAATTATGGTATTGCTGCTAACAGTGGATGTTTGGTTATGCTCTGTCAATTATGCTATTTATGCATTACTAGAATGTATTACAATGACAAGTTTAATACAGTTCACCTTAGAGTTTGGTTCATGAGAGTCAAGAATCCATTCCTCTCCCTTTCCCACACCTGACTCTCTCCTTCCCCTTCGGCTACCCTTCTCTGCATTAATCCAATGTCAATTTCAATATTAACATTGTAGATCTAAAAAATATTGTTTTAAAAAGTGTACTGTATCAAAGCTAATATTCCAATCAAACTGGGCATAAGGCTTTACCATTTCCAATTCCATTTCCAAAATGAAACAGATGCAACAGATTTTTTTTTTTTTTTGGTTATTTCCACCTAGGAGTTCTTGGAAACAGAAATAGTTTTTGGACTTATTTTACATCTAATGGTTGTGTGAGAAGTGTCTTCTATCCAGTTTTGTTAAAATAATTAAATTTTGGGACAATTTTATCTGCGAATTAATAAGTGGAAAATTCCATGTGTGATTCCGATACCTTGTTGGAATATCTTTTATGATTTTGTTAAGCTATTGGAGACAATTTGAACTCATTTGTCTGACTTTAAAGTCAGAAACTGATCAGAAAATCCCCTTATTTTTCTTTATAAATTGATGCATCAAGGTTAGGTGAAGACCTAGGCTTTGTAAAGATAATGACCCACAGAGGAAGACATGATGGCAATATCTGAAAGATTGGCTTTCTTGGTAATTCCGGGTTCTCAAGTGCTTGATTTGACACTGAGTTTCACTGATACTGAGGATGAAATAATTCAAAGTTCTTTAGAGGTGTGTACAAAGGTCTGCATTTCTTGGTTTCTTATGTGTGGAGTTCTGTTTTTCTGGTTTTTGTCCCATGTTGCTGCGGTAGTAAAATGTAGAAATTTTCAGATGAGTTTAAAGCCATGTTTTATGTTAGAGAGAGATGTACATATTGTATATACTATCCTATTCCTACTTAGGGTAGCATTACTCTGTATCCTGTTCCTACTTAGAGGCACTACTCCATCATTATTCTATTTGTATTAGCCTTTAAAGCATCAAGTTCATCTGTTGCTTCAGCCTTGTCACCATCACCCTCTTCTGTGCTCCAATTCCACGCACCCTGTAGCTCTTACTTTCACCTTCCATCTTCGACGCCATCATCATTCACTGCAGCTGTGTTTGCTGACAGTCACCACACCTTCGCAGTATTCATGTCACTGCATTGCTAGGGTTCTTGTTGAACAATCTGGGTCTGAGAAGAATATAGTGGGTTCATGGATCATCAATATTGGGCGCACGCACGGTACAACCACATGCGTGACCTGTTTTTTTCAAAATTTGCCATTAGATCAATGATCAGATGACCTAGAAAAAAAAATGGTAGGCTTCGCCCCTAGGGTTTTGCCCTTCCCTAGGGCTTTATTATTTCACATTTTTATTTTTAAATTTTTTTCAGTCTATCATAAAAACAAAACGGATGGTACGTACGGGTAGACCCCATTGGGGGTTGCCTCCACCCAAAATATTTTCTCAAAATAAGAAGTTTTCATATGAAAAAAAATGAAACATTTTTTTTTCTTGTCAAAGAATGCCGCCCGATTCAGGTCGGGCGGCTGTGTTACAGTGTGCAGCCAGCACACGCGTGTGGCAGCGCACTGTAACCGGTCCCTATATATATATATATATATATATAATCCCTTTCCTGTAAGTGTTGGTTCACTAGGGTCTAATGGAGATCCCCAAGGATTTGACAGCAATGATGGCTTGCCTTCAACCTGGTATTATGTTGTAGCTTTTGCCAATACCTACATTTTTATCACATACAATTGCATATTTGTCATAGTTTTATTATATAGGTCAGTATATGCTCAGTGAAGTTATCCCCACATGTGAACACCCTTTCGTAGTTACTTTTTTGTGCTTTTATCCTTTGTCTTTATGGAATACACATATTTTGTGATGTACATGTGCTGCTTGTACAGGCCTTATCCATCAACAGGTCACTCTCAAAAGCTAAAGTTGCTGCTCATAATGGGGAAATTTCTTGCAAGGAGTTGAGGGGTTTGGTTGTTCAATCAATAACTGAAGTTGGTGGTCAAGTTGATTATGCAGAGGTAAATTATTCTTTGTTTATCCTCTCATATTTTTCAAATCCATGCATTTGTGATGTTGACAACGTAATGGTGGGCTTTGGTGGTTACAGATGCAGTGAAAATATTGTTTCTTTCACTAAAAAAAGAAAGGATCCAAATCTTTTAAGCCACTAAATTATGTACGTCATATGGTCTAATGTAGGATTAAGAAACGAAATGAGGTAAGGAGAGCTGATAGATTGGTTATGGTGAAGAATTGTGCAGCTTTTGATATCGCTATGTGGGGGGAAGATGTTCTCAAAAAATTAGAAGACCAAACTATCCTTGGTCTTATAAAGAAAGCAAAGGATATAAGGGGTCTTTTTGCCCCAAATTTCTGAGAAAATACAGGAGAAAGGCCCAGAAAATAAAAAAATAAAATATAAATTTTCTGGGCATGAAAATAACAGAAAACAAAAGAATTTGGACGTCAGGCCCCCAACCTGCTGCACATGAGCCGCAGACCCTTGGAAGGCTGCCGCCCATAGTGGGCAGCAACTCCCAAGGGGCAACCACTCACTATGGGTGGCAGCACCTAAATGGGGCTGTGCCCCCCTTTTCTGCGTTGCCTTATCCCCATGACATGCCCTTGCCATCTTGGCCAATTTCCCTGCAAAAAGTTAAATGGTTCTAAAAAAAATTGAGATATAACGTATCCATTACAATTCTAATTCACTTCCAATAATGACTTTTTTGTTTTATTCATGAAGACTATCTATCGTAGTAATTAGATAGAATGGTTTGTACTTTTTCAACTGATAATTAAATAACCAAATCAGGATAAAGACCAATCGCTATTACGAGTATAAAGATACAGATCGAAACAAATAATTCTCGTGGTCGAGAATCTACAAAAAAAGAGTTTGAAAGATTGAATAACTTATATCCATACAACATCTGGCGTAACTGATGCGGGACGGGAATGGGGAAGCTTGGATGAATGGCTCGGAGGCCAGGGAAGAAGAAGAAGAAAGGGGTAGCAGCAAGGCTGAACAGGGGAGTAAGAAGGGTGGGGATGGAGAAGAAGAACAGGGGCTTCACACCCCAAAACTCACACACAGGCCCATCATGGGTCTCCTACGCACACACAGGCGGCAGCACCTTCTTCTTCTCATCATTAGCATTCAATGCCCTCCTTTTTGTGAGAGGCCACAATATATAGAGTCCTCTTAGGGTAGCCCTAGGTACAATAAAACCCAAAATACCCCTTGTCCAAAATAAAGAGACTTAAAACAGACCTACATCTAAAAGACACTAAATGGGCCTCTAATGGGCCAAACAAAATAAATATTGGGCCCTGAACTTTGTTTCAGTAGTCCCTGGATTCCCATCAGTAACATAGATAATGAATAAATAGGAGTTAATATTATTCCAATGGCCATTACAAAAGTAATTAGTATTTTTGGTATTGCACTTCAAGATCGCGAAATGCGGTTGTTGGTTCATTGACCCACCTGCAATAGAGATTTGCCACAAACTGTGCCACACCATGGGATCCGTGTACCAACAAATGCTCGTCAACAAAATATGAACCAATCTTGTGTAATTACTTCAATTTGACAGGCGATATGCCCATTTTGTAAACACTCAACTCACTCGCCTATATGGCAGTGGTGTGTCGAGTCTGGCATACCGTCCGTCCCTAGACAGCAGATACCCTCATGGGACCTTGAAAGACATGCCAATGGCTGACACACCTCAAACTACAATAGTCAACAGCTGCACCCCTAATAGTGCCTTGAGTTGTGCATCACCTAGATGAATAGTACCTCGAGATGCGAGCTATATTCAATTCGGGTGAACAAATAATGTGTATTGGCAAGGCGCAACCCCTAATCGGGCTTGATGAAGCCGAATGGCACATGAATAGTACGCCTCAATAAGCGTGCTGCACCTCTTTCTTCAAATAAATGAATCAAATCATGTCTAAACATGATCGAACTCTCTAGGAGAGATCCGACCAGGGCGAAGGCCTACATATGGCACGTGAATACTGCTAATGAATAGTGTTCAGGAATAGTACTTGTAAATAGTGCTATGCATAGTCCCCCTATAATTCTGAAGACTCGTGAGGCCCACAAAGCGCACCACGTTGTGCTTTCGCATATGAAGCATCCTTGTAGTGCAGTGTTAATTTAACATCAATTTGACATGTTTGAAAGGCCGAAGGCCAAAATCTCGATGTGAATGCAATAAAGTGAAGAATGAGCAAGAACTTGGTGCTGCATAGCAACAACAAGGTGTAGAACATTGCTTAAAGAAATCAAAGGATTTTTCTGTCACAGCAGAATGCCGATCTATAGACCAATGGAAAGAGTCCGACTTTAAAGAATCCCACTAACCTTTCTATTGGGCAAGTCAACATACAATGATCAAATGCTTCCATGTTTCGTGGTGCCAACTCTCCATCGAATTCCAAAACAAAATTTCCAAATAAATGCAATACCCAACAAGTGGCGGGAGATCATAATTCCCGCAAAACAAATAAAAGGAAAGGAAACCAAATCAAATCAAACAAACGAGTCATGCCAAGACCCAAAAATGACTTGCAACATGCTAACATTGGTGGATTTCACAAACTTGATTGGTGCTGCTGGACTCAAATTAAAGCCACCTTGGTGATCTTGTGAGTATCAGGGATTCAGGGTATTATGGGTGTGAAAGCAAAGATTGTCCCTTCTTCTAGTAGAGGGTGGGGATTGTAATACCAGCTAAAAGCATGCACTGTTAGTCACATACCTGAAGCAAGGGTTGTAGACATTAAAATCATTCTCTAAAAGGGTTGTGTACATGGCGTAGCGAGCTTTATTGGATGATTGTTCTCTAAAAGAAAACCAAAAAAAACTTTCAACAATATCACTGCTGTACAATTGTATAAAACCTATTCTCTGAAAGAAGAAAACATCAGTTGAAAGATTTCTTTATTAGTTGGTAACTGGCAAGCTCCTGGATAATGAGTGAAAAATAGATTACACATTTTGTCTATTAGCTTTCACATATTCCTCACTTTCAAAAGAAACCTTTCACATATTCCTCTCTCCTCCTTTCTCTTTAATTATAATCATCTTCTAACTTTGATTCTTTTCCGATACAGATATGTATATGATCTAATGTGTGTGAGAGAGTGATTCTTTTTACTATTTATTTGAACTCATTCTTTGCTTGAACCTTTGGGTTCATGGTACACAGAATCAGTCAATCCGGATCGGAATCGACACCTGGTGATCTGAGGGGGAAATCCGATCCCCCATGGGAAGGGTAGAAAACAAAAAATAAAAAAGAAACAAGACTGAATTGGCTCAGAATTGTCTCGAAATCAGCTGTATCGACCTGGATCGGCCAATCCAGCTTGATCCAGGCCAATGTGGCCTGTGTAAGCCTGATCCAGGCCAATGTAGCCCGTGTGGGTCTGGTCCAGGTTAACGTGCCCTGCAAGCTAGGGTTTTTGACTCATTGTTAACTCATTGTTACTCCTATTAATTTTATTGTTGCTGTATGATATTCTTCTTTTCTTATTCTTTCCTTTTTTTTCCTTCTTATTTTTTAGATAAAATCCAATCCGATCCAATGATTGGCCTTTTTCCTTTCGGTCAGCTGATCTGGATGATCCAATCCAGATCGGGATTGGATTGTGGCCTGCCAATCCCGGGTCCCAATCAGATTCTACCTTCCTTGATTGAATTTCACCCTCTATTATTTTCTAACTCTTCATTTTTCCCTTCTTATCCTTGCTGTCAGTCCCGATCTAATTGTCAACCTGAGAAACCTCTTGCGTGTTGTTGTCATGATAAATTATGATTACAACAATAGTCATATAATAAATTATTTATGTCCAGTTATGTTCATACAGACATCCCTCTTGTTTTCAAGTAAAACACATTGTCTACAGATGTAAGGCAGTCCTTTTTTTTTGGGTTCCCTGATAGTGCTGTTGGGCTAGCAGTCTGATATTATTGTAAATCAATTAATTATACTGATCTTAATAATCTTACATTATCTAACTTGATCTGTGTGGCAGCATATGCATTTGTCTCAGTGATTTTGTTGTTGTATGTTTAGTCTAGCGTACATTAGTTTTATCCATTTTGCTGTTGAACAGTTTGCCAGGTTATTTTCATTGATAGATCTATATACTAAGTGAGGATGTGTATGATTAGTTGATGTTTCTCATGCATTGGCCACCTGTTTAATGGAAACTTTTCCTTTTACACTTCGTCAAATACTAAAAGAATTATGTTTTCACCTCGTGCAGCTTGTAGACCAGGAAAGTCTCGAAGTGGTGGAAGTGATCAAGTCCCCTGTTGTATTATGTGTAGCTGCTTGGTTTGGAAAGGTTAGACTGATCGATAATATAGAAATCAGCCTATGAAGATGTGTAGATGTTGATCAGGTATCATATTTGATCTGATGATTTAAGATGTGTCATCTAGTTACAGATTCATGTTACTCCAACATCAGAATGTATCTTTCACAGGCGTTCATTTGTAATGATTTGAACGAGCCATACCCTTTTGGATGGGTGGCCATTTTCAGGAAAATAAATTATGTTGTTACATAATTTGGACATCAGCGAGCTGCTGCTGTTGTCATTCAGGTGTAGAATAAGCCTGTTGTACTCTTGGATTGACTAATATTTTTTGCAATTCAATCATAATAACAGTTATTGCCATGTAATTCCTTTGGTGTATGTCTGTGAAAAGCTTATTAGTTTCTTTAAACTGATAATCATGTTACAGGGAAGGATGAAGTGAACTTAATTTCTTTGTAATCTAAGCATCCTCATGTATTCATGGGGCGAGTTTACTGTCTTAACCACCTTGCAGTCTATTAATGATGCATTATTAGCAATTTTGGAAGATTTTTTTTTTCCTGTCTTTGACTATAGGTGGGTAGAGATTGTCAATGGCATTCTTTTATTTTAATGCTCTTATTTTTTTGTTCTTGAAAGTTTTGATTGGAAGGAACTGGTTGATGTTTTCATTTTATGGACTCATCCATGTAGTAGTTTGCCAACATCAAAATGAAAGAAGAATGTCTTCATCGGTCAATGATTGAAATAACTAATTGATGATTTCATTGAATCATCTCTGTAGTTTTTTTTGTCAATATTGAAGTGTAATTAGTATGTTCCATCAGTTAAGATTGTAATTCTTGTGAAGTTTTCAAATACTGTTCATCAAAATCTCATGGAAACAAGGAATTTATGAATTCATCTCAACATGATTTTTCTTTTTCTATGGGATCATCTGTGTAGTTGTTTGCCACAGTGATTACAATCAATGTAACAAGAATGTTCTCATCAATTAATGATTGAAATACTTGCTGAAGTTTTTAAGTATTGTTCATCAAAATCTTTTGTTTCCATGTTTTCCTCACTGGAGAAGTCCTTCGGAATATGGACTTTTTAAGCAGGAATTAATCTTATGGAATATGTCAGTTTCTTCTCTCTTATGGAACGTGTCAGTTTCTTCTCTCTTAAACCATATTTAAGGTGTTGCGCATATATGAATTGAAATCTTGGTTCTCCCGAGGTGCCTGATGTTTTTTAATCATCCAAGACTATAGGAATCTACATTGTTTACTTGTCTTTAGGAATAAATGCTTGTCATTCTTTGGTTTCTTAGAATAAGATGTATTACTCTAATAGAAAGGGGGATGAGTTGATGGAACCCTCTTATTTTCACTGGGCATCTGAAATATAAAATATGACACAATAAGTGGAAGTTCTACTTGGACAAATTCTGTCATAATTGTGTTGTTATTCTAGAAAACCTTCCATTAGATGGTTTCCAAGAATGAGCACAAAATACTGCCTAAGTTACCTTAAAGTGGGACCACCCACACCCTACTCTATCTCAATGGAAAAATGCTGAAAGCAACCTTGTGTTCTTGGACCATGGATGTAGTACAGGAGTCCTTTTTTCCATTTAATCTGTCCTTTTCTTCTTTTTTGAATTGACGAAGTGTACGGCTGGATGCTTTTCCTTGCATGTGGGTGTGTCTCACCATCAAATGTATCTTCAGCATCTTGAAGAATTTTAAACGTGATTGCTTGTCTCAGCTTCATATAGAAATTCTTTTACATCTCTTTTTACAAGATGAAGTGCTGAAAAAATCAACCTTGGGAAAGACATTCAATTGCCAAATAACTTTTTACTTGGCTGATCATGGGTGGGATATGAGATATTTCATCTTTTATGAATATATATTCGTCAAAAACTAGTTTTGAGGTTTTTGACATTGTAAGTTTGGAGATGGTCAATTTTTCGTAGTTTTACAAAGAGATTGAAGTTTATAAATTTGAACCCTTCAGGACACAGATGAGGCAGCCTTGCTATAGCACCAAAAACTTTTCCATCATATCTAATTTTTATTGATCCTTTTTCCCGGTGTAGCCTGAATTTTAACACCATTTTTGAGTTTTGACACTATCTATGGCATTTGTTATTGGAAGTTTCTTCTCATTTCTCAATGTAAGAATTAAAAGCACATTCATCATTCTCCATTTTTAGAATGAAAATATCATTTGTTTATCATCCTTGGAAAGTCTTTTTAAGAGAAAGCCTTCTGAATGTGAGAATGAGACTTTTGGGATACATTATCATTCTATCTGGATTGACTTCTTTATTCTTGGAATGTTTTCCTAGAAGGATTACCAAGGGGATTTAAGCAGCCTTACTCCTCATTCTTAGTGAGAATGACTTTGTGGGAATGGATGCCAAAGATGCCCATAATTATATTGGTTGGCTGCTTCCTAGAAACAAACAACGTCAGATGAATGCTAATCTTAAGCTAAGGGAGATGAACCTCTTATCCACGATGTTTCCCTCTAAGTAGAATGTTATGCACTTTTATGTAATGAACTTGGGATAGCCTTGCTATGAACACGGTGGAGTGTAATGGGATAGCCTTCATAAGAATACAGTGCAGTTCTATTCCTTAATTTATCTTTGTGTGTATGTACATATGTGTATATATTAGGGGTTTTTGCAAATAACTTCTTAAAAAATTCATATTTGTAAACAGCTGCTTGCATAATTCATATTTCTTATCACCCCTTTAATTATGACCATATTTGTGTATAATCCCTTTAACTATATGATTTGTTTTGAATTTTACTTGAGTTAAAATATTTTTACTCTACATAAAAATAGAAATATTTTTTATATGCATAATTCATATTTGCATATAATTCCTCTAACTATCGCATTATTTGCGTATGACCCCTAAAAATCACATAAACATCCAACCGCAACCTTCTCGTACAGATTTAGCATAAAAAAATTATTTATATTATTATGTAGATTAAGAATATTTTAACTCAAGTGAAATTCAAAACAAATTGTATAATTGAGGGGGTTATATGCAAATATGACCATAGTTAAGGAGGGTTATATGCAAATATGAATTTACACGTTATTCTTGATGAATCCCTTAAAATTTTAATTTTGACTGCTACATCCCAAAGTCAATAATCGAAAGATAAATATTATGGTAGCCAGTAGTATCTCTGGTGTGGTGAGCTTTCTCCATGGAGTTCCTATTCTACGTGCCATTAATGTCTCCTATATATACACTTTCCCCTTCTTTAACTATAGGAAAGAAACTCTAAAGGGTTTTGTGTGTGCACCAACTGCCAACCTCTGAGATCATATGGAAGTTTTTGTTTTACAGGTGAAAACTTTGTTCACACTTACAAATTTTCCTTTTTTTTCTTTTCTTTCAGTAAAATCTTTGTGAATTTCATGGGGAAGAAAGTGTTTGGAGTACGCCCTATAGAATATTTGTCATACTTGAAAAATATTTATCACACTTATTAATCTATATACACACATGAGTAGGGATGACAAATACTTTTTAGGCGTGACAAATATTAGTCGTCATACCTATAAATTATTTGCCATGTCTATAAAATATCTGTCACACTAAAAAATATATACACAAATAGATAGAGATGACAAATATTTTTAAGCATGACATGCTTCGTGTCACGCTCACAAAATACATGTCATACGTACATACATCTGTCATGTCTATAATCTTGCCATCACATTTAATACTTGTCTAGTCCATCTGTGAAAAAACTGTCCAATCTATGTAACTCTTACCTAGATAGACCAATGACATCTTATTGTACTAACCTTCAGTGCAACTAGTATTACTCCAGAAACACAATATGTGGCCCCATGGTCCAGTGATCTCTTTCTTTTCATTAGTCCTAAAAAAAACTCTTTAGACCTTAAGGTTGATAGATCTGCTCTCATAAATGTTTAGTAACATTAGTTAGTTTAGTCATTCTAAGACATAATATTGTTATATATATTATATTAATGACCATATCTTAATAATAAGGAATTTATGCATTATACATTTAAGTATAAGGATTCTATATGACATTAAAAGGTTAATGATATTATAAGTAGACTTACATATTTGTCTTATAGTTATCATTTTAAAAATGTTAACATATATATTTAGGGTTATTACTAACCATATTTATATTATTACTAACTACATATTTGGATTTTTATTTTAAAGTTATAATAAAAATCTTTAAAAGAACGGAAAATGTAAATAATATTTGATTTATACAACTATGTGATATAATACCCAATATTAACATTATTATCATCACACTTTACATAACACTAAGCTAGTAATCTGTTAATATTAACAACACGTGCATAAAATTTTATATTAAATTTATAATATTATCGATCTGTCTTTTTTTTTTCAGTAGTTTATCGATCTGCTGTCGGCAGCATCTTCGTACTCCCTAAATTTTATACTAGGGACGTTCAGTGTATGAATTTTGGATTAAGTATATTGAAGTTAACATAACTAAAGCGTTAGTGGGGATAGCTGAGTTGGGATAGCGGTTGTTCGATCCAGGGTTACCGCTCACTCCTTTTTAAATTTTTTTCCTAACTCGTCGTCACTTGTTCTTGTTATTACGGGGTCTTTTTATAGGTTGAACTTTGTCCGTCATCGCAATTTGGGTGACCCGATTTCTTGATCACAGTAAGCAATTATATTATAATCATGGATCACAACATCCGAGAGCAGCATAACCAGGGTCCATCTCTCCTTATCCAATCCCTGACCCACTGTGGTTCATGAACCGGAAGATAACACTTGAAAAATATTTGTCACACTTATAAATTTATATATGCACATGCTTAAAAGATGACAAATATTTTTTAGACGTGACAAATATTATTTATCATACTTATAAACTATTTGCCATGTCTATAAATATTTGTTATACCAAAAAATATGTACACAAATGTATAGAGATGACAAATATTTTAGTTGTAACAAATTGTTTCGTGTCATGCCCACAAATATATGTCATACTTACATACATTTGTCATGTTTATAATCTTGCATCCGCATTTAACACTTATCTAGTGTACTTGTGAAAAAGTTGTCCAATCCATATACCCTACTTAAATAGACTAGTGACATCTTATTGCACTGACCCCAGTGTAGCTAGTATTACTCCAGAAGCACAATACGTGGTCCAATGGTCCAGCGATCTCTTTCTTTTCATTAGTCCTAAAAAAAAGATCTTTAGACCTTAAGGTTGATATATCCGATGTCATAATTTAAGACATTTTAAAGATTTTTTACTTTTCAGTCTCTATAATCTTTCAACATTTTGTATTAGTCCCTACCAACTACATTTTTATTCTATATCTCATACAATCTTTGGACCCTCTCTAAAAAGTCCCTTTAGTCAACAATCATCTCAAAAAATAATATTCACGAATATTCCTCCCATATTTCATATTTCTATTAAAACGTCCCTTTGTTTAACAATCATCTAAAAAAATAATATTCACGAAATATTCTTTCCATATATCATTTCCTACCAAAACATATTAGAAGTATTGTGTGAATATTTCTTGTATATTGCTTTTTTTAACGGTTGCTAAGTGGAGGGACCTTTAAGGAATGTTCAAAGATTGTGGGGGCTTTAAAATAAATATGAAGATTACAAGAACCAGTAGGCACATAATACTAAAAGATTGTAGGGATCAAGAAGTAAAATACTTCAGATAAGATAAGTAAAAGTAATTAATCATAAGATAGAAAATGATTAAAAACATTCTTAAGTTGTGAGAAAAGACATTAAAGGGTCCATTAAAATTGAAGTATCGAAGATCTAATTTTTATGTACAAATGTATTTCAAAATTGTAATAATATCAAATTTAGCCTCATATTTAAACTTTAAGATGCCGCAACCCTCCCTTTTGGAGATGGGCATTTAAGGGCATATGTAATGTCACCTTGCCAACAAAATCTTCCATTAGTTGTGGGCTTACGGAGGTCACTGTAAGGAAAACAAGTATTTGCCATGTGCACAGAAAGTCTTCATACTTGAGTGGGGAGTTTTTTTTTTTTTTTTTATAATATTAAATTTAATTTTTAAGATAAAAATATTATATTAATTTAAATAATTTCATCTTAATAAAAAATTTTAAAATCTATGTTAATCTAGGCATGATACTTTAATTCCATTGCTATGTCATATTAGTATTTTTGATCACCTCAACGAAACTACTAACCTAAAAGCCATTGTTCAGTAAAATTTTTAATTTGATATAATTCAACTATAAATACAATTTTTTTAAGACCATTCATATCCACAAAATTAAATATCAACATTAAATATTATTTAATAACATATATAATTTTAATATATAATAAAATTTGAGAGAAAGTTTGAAAACTAAAATATAAATAATATCTTAAAAATATATGAACATGAAATATATTGTATTTAATAGATAGTACTAGAAAGAGACAAAGAGAAACGACTATAGCAAATTAGCAATGCAAATAGGAAAGGAAACCACGTCAAATTAAACTATGAACTATATAAGAGACCATACAACATTCACTAATGCAGGAGTGATACTTAGAATGGCATTTTTGAAAGTATTTAAAAAATATTTTTAGAAAATACATTTACTAACGTAGGAATCATACTTAAAATGCCACACCAAATTATGTAAAATTATTATTTTTTGAAAATACATAAATATATATTCTAATTGTTAGGATATTGAAATATTACGAAACTATACATTGAAGTCTGGATAACGCCCAGACGTCACATTGAGAGTGAAGCTTATTATGAAATTTGAGAGAAAGTTTTGAAAACTAAAATATAAATAATATTTTAAAATATATGAACATAAACATATTATATTTAATGAGTAGCATCTGTAAGATAATCAGCGATATGTTAATGAGTATTACATGAAAATTATTTATGCAAAAATTTCTATAACCCCTGATCTTACATGCCAGAACATTCAAAGCTCTTGTAAATAGCATGAACCATTGCTAGCGTTGGTAATACCAAGACACATAGAGAGAAATAGATGGGGAAAATATATATTTTATAAAAGATATATTATTTAATAAAAATACATATACAATTTTAATATATTGTAAAATTTGAGAAAAAGTTTTGAAAACTAAAATGTAAATAATATTTTAAAATATATGAACTGAAAACATATTATATTTAATGGGTAGTACCTGCAAGAAAATCAAGGATACTTTAATAGGTACTATAGGAAAATTATTTATGCAAAAACTTTTGTAACTTTTGATCTTACATGTCAGAATATTCATAAAAATTCTTCTAAATAAAATGAAGCAATTGGCACCGTAATACCAAGACACACACACACATAGATAGAGAGAGAGAGAGAGAGAGAGAGAGAGAGAGAGGTTGCATTTAGTGGTGCAACATGCTAAAGAGAGAGAGAGAGTTATGGCGGATCTAGAGTATTCTTAGTGAGGTCCTGTGACCCCACTGGAATTTATAAAATTCAAGAAGGCTCACTATTCTCGGCTTATTACAATGATTGGTCCACTAATCTTAGTCCATTAGAGTGACCCTATCGGTCATTGATTTTGGCCGAATAAAGTGACAACACTAACCCACTAAGTGATCCCACTGAACAAAAAATTTTGAGTTTGTCACTGCATATTAGGGTCCATTTTTTAAAGCAAAAAATAAAAGAAAATCTAAACATGACATAGAAATAATTTGTAGTTGTGAAAATGTTTAAACAGAAATATGAGACATGCTAAAAAAAGAGAGAGAGTTATGATCATTAATGAATCGATGGGCCCGTTTTGAAACGGGCGGGGGTGAGAAGTGGAAGAAATGGCCACAATAGAGTTATGGCCATTAATAACCCAGATAAAAATAGTTTGTAGAGAGAGAGAAAAAAAAAATTAAACAAAAATATGAAGGGGAAGGGGTTGCATTTAATGGCACATCATGAGAGAGAGAGAGAGAGAGAGAGTTACGATCATTAATGAGTCAGTTGCCGTGTTAATGATCATGTTAAAACCGATTAACCACATTCTTCTCCTAAGAATTGTTTAATAATTTTTTTTGACGAGAAAGAATATCAGAGTATCATATATGTTATGCTAAAAATTCTATTTTATTTGTATAATATAGATAAGATAATAAATTTATTATTTTGTAAATGGGCATATGAACTCATTTTGACAGGCAAACGGCCCAATTTGAGACCGTGGGAAGGACATGATATAAATAAGCACATTTGATATAGTCAGAACACCACATCAGATTTGAGAATACTAAAATTACACAATCTTCCTTTCAGTTGCCCCACTTTATGGGCTCTTCTTTAACTCTAATTATATTCACACTAATCTAACTTTGAAAGAATAGAGTAAACGAAACAATAAACCACTGTTACCATAAAACAATTTTTGGTTAAAACTGATTAATCATATTCTTCTCTTAAGAATTGTTTAATATTTTTTTTTGGCGAGAAAGAATATCAGAATGTCATATCAGTTAGGTTAGAAACTCTATTTTATTAGTATAGTATAAATAAGATAATAAATTTATTATTTTGTAAATGGGCATATGAACCCATTTTGACATGTAGACGGCTCAATTGAGATGGTGGGAAGGATAGGATAAAATAAGCATCTTTGCTATAGTTAAAACACCATATGAGATTTGAGAATAATAAGATTACACAATCTTCCTTTCATTTGCCCCACTTTCCGGGCTCTTCCTTAACGCTAATCATATTCACACTAATCTAACTTTGGAAGAATAGAGTAAGTAAAGGAAACAATAAACCCCTGTTAACAAGAAACAAATCAAAGAATCTTAAAATTAATTAAGAATATGTATAAGTAGGCAATCTGAACTCTTTTTTGGTTGGACTTATGAACTACAGGAACTAATCCACCTTAGCCGCCCTCCGTGCCTCCTCCTCCTCCCCTCCCTGCTTGTACCGGCCTGTTGGGCTCTCGGGTTTCTCCGGATCTCACGCACAGCGGAAAATAAAAATAAAACTGAGATCCGTTCCCGTTTCGAAAAATCTAAAAACACGATAATCGGATTATCGGTTCTCACCGTGTGCAGATTCGAATCTGCAACTGTTCAGTTCCGTCGGTGCGACACCGCAAGCCGCGCAAGCACCCGGCCTCTAGCGAAGTCTACGCGATCCTCCTCGTGACGGATATCATCACGTTCCTCATTCTTTGCAGCCCACGAAACCTCTGCCGGTCGCCGCAACGCGCGGACGATTTCTCGTCGAACGGGAGTCGGAGAAGCGGCGGAGCAGATCTAGATCTGTCTGGGACGCCAGAGAGAGAGAGAAACAGAGGAGGGGCGGCTAGGGTTAGCAGCAGCTTGGCCTAGTCAGCCCGTTCGCTATATTTTATACTAACCGCGCGATTTTTCACAAAAACCGCCGGTTTGTATAAAACCCACTTATTTATCCATCGCCTTGAGAATCATTTGCGTGTGACCCTCTAGGCCCAATTACCAGTCCGATTAATAGCCCAATAAGCCCAGTGACTCCTCACTGGCTTTATTAATCAATTAATAACCCTTTATTAATTAATTAATCAATCGAATCGATGTCGCACATCAAATTCGATCGGGTCTCCGATCACGTTGGGTGCTAAGCAACACCGCGTGAACCCGGAAGGTATCGGGGTTAAGTAACCCACTCTTGGAACCTTTCCGCCGACAGTTACCGCGTGGATATAATCCTTCATTCGTACAATGCTCTCGAGTCAACTCAGGGTATGGCGTGTTGTCAAATCCTAACCGGTCAACTCACTTGGATTGGATGCCGTTGATAAATATCGGAAAACTCATTTCCCGATATTATCGTCCGCTCTAGCCAGGGACTTCCGCGCATCCTTTCTAGAGCATTATCTCTCTAAGTACCGAGAGCGAATGATTCCTTATTGACACACAATTCCCTTCGACGGTATTCCGCTGTACCCAATCCTTGGCATTTTAGAATCCCGTGGCTAGAGATTCGTAAACCAAGGTCAAAGTACAGAAGTCCACCAACAATGTGTCCTTGGTGTTTCAGGTCCGAGGACTATCTACGCAACTGCGACAATAGAATCAAGCTGGTTGACAGTGAGGTACAATACCATCCAGCGATTCAGTCGGATCAATTCAGTGAACTCATTCTCCATTGAGCACCTACAGATTCGCCTTAGTGTCTCCACACAAGTGACTTATGAGATCAGTCATCCTCATCATATGAGCATGAGTAATATGTACTAGTCTAACCGGATATCCGATGTCCTTCTCGAATATCCTCCGACTAGAAACGATTAAGAATATGCGTGTTTAAGTGATCAGTCTCATTAGTATAATCTCATCATAATCTGATCACCATAGCACATATTCACGGACTTCATTATGAAACTATAATTAACGCGATTTATACATAATGAATATTATGCCATTATATTAATAAATGAACGAGATTTACATAGTCAGATTGGCTTGTAGGCCACCTAAAACTAACATCAAAGCTGTCCACCAGTTGCTTCCACCTCCCCGGTTGGCATTGCTTGCCGGCTTGCATTAATATCCCAGTTAAAAGTAGTTTTTAGAGAGTGGAGAGCATTTAAACAAAAACATGAAGGGGAGGGGTTGCATTGGTGAAAGAGAGAGAGAGAAAGAAAGAGAAAGAGAGAATTATGATCAGTATTAATTATCAAGTTAAACTTAATTAATAGCTTATTTTAAAAAATTGTTTACTAATTAAAGGAATCTATATGACATTAAAAGGATAATAATATAATAAAGTACACTGACACACTTGTCTTATAGTTATCAATTTAAAAATGTTAACATATACATATTTATATATTAACCTAAATACTTTTATTATCTTCAAATTGCAAGTATACACATATATATCGTTGGCAACTATAAATAAAATTGAAACGGATTATAGTTGGTTTTATAATTCATGCAAAAATTGTCGAAAAAAAGTTAAAGCAGAAATGAAAATTTTTGGTGTGCTGTATGTAATGAATCCCCAACAGCAGTCATTCCAAGGTACTTTCTTCTTGACTATGTTATGATAATGATAATATTATAAATTATTTTTTATATAATAAAAAATTATAATTTCATTTAATGTATTAAATAGGTACAAAATATAAGTTCGAATCATTGATCATTCTGCTTGCGTATCTTTAATGATGTTTGATCGGAAAGTTATTCAAGTGTTGCACAAATATGCAACTGATTTGAGAGACATACTAATCAAGGTATTTGACTTTAAATTATATTCATATATATTTTTAATTAAATTTTATTAAATAATTTTACTAATATATTGCATGATAAAAATAGGATGGAGAGGAAGATGCTTTTCCTGAAGAATTAGATGTCTTACTTAAAAAAAAAAATGTTATGCAAAATTCAAGTTTCAGAATTTAACTTAAAACAAAATTTGCCTATTTTTACTATCTTACGAATGACAGATGCGGAGGACATTATTTCTTTCTTTATGGTAAGTTCTAAAATCTACAAGGTAACATTATAAAAATAAACAAAATTTGTCATGAATAAATAATCATTATGTTCATAATTAACATTCTTTTTTTTTTTCTTAGTAGGAGGAGAACTATGTAGAATCTCATGAACCGCACACTACTTATGAGAGTGTAAAATTTTTTATTATATGATTCAATATGATTGTTTATTATTTAGATTGGTGAAAGTTTTTTAACTTTAACTAATTTTGATATAATTTTGATTTCTATGTAGGACTCTTTGTCAATAATTGGTGATAATATTTCTGATTTTACTACATTGAATATTATAACACTATTAAAAAGATCTTCGTCAATAATTGGTGATAATATTTCTGATTTTACTACATTGAATATTATAACACTATTAAAAAGATCTTCAAAGGATGAAAATGAGAAACTTAATTCGGAAGATATTATTACTCCTCAAGAATCGTGTACCAAGAAGAAGAAGATTGTTAAAATAGAGGAAGACAATAGTGCTTGAAGTCAATTAAGAAATAAATGGAATTGTCTATTTCTTTTGTCTTAAATTTTATGGATATGGTCTTCAACAAATTGTATTTTGTGGTTCAACTATATTACTTTGAATGTTTTACTTAACAGTGTGCTTATTTACATTTTATATTAGAAGATAAATGTTATGCATAAATTAATAGATATTTTAATATAATTTTTTTAGCATATCTAAATTAAATTCATTCTCATTTTTTACACTTAAAAAATTATTCCAAATGAGAATGATTTCAATAATTTCACATAAATATACTTATTTTAAACAATATGCTTATCTTAAACAAACTACCATGCATCGTACAGGTTTGGAACTAGTAATATTCTAAAATACACGGACACATTTGTCTTATAGTTATCATTTTAAAAATGTTAACATATAAGGTCGCAGGTTCGATCCACGCTCAGCCGCAAATCCCACCTCTTATTTTTTACTTTTTCGGTTTTTCCTAAGTCGTCGTCACTTGTTCCATTTGCTTGTTCTTATTATTACGGGGTCTTTTTATTTTGCCCTTCCATTTTCTAACAAGTGGAACGGGATATATGCCTAGACGAGGTTGAACTTTGTCCGTCATCCCAATTTGGGTGAGCCGATTTCTTGATGACAGTAAGCAATTATATTATAAGCATGGATCAGAACATCCGTGAGCAGCATAACCAGGGTCCATCTCTCCTTGTCCAATCTCTGACCCACTGTGATCCATGAACTGGAAGATAACATTGCTAGCTAGAAGAACCATATGCATGCACTGCACATAAATATTGTGAAAGCACGGCCACCACTCCAATCCAAACTTTGCTGGTAAATGAAAAAGGATCATACTATATGTGCACTATACATATATCAAGAAGCTAAAAGCAAGAAATATATAGCTTACATGTATATATATACCCTTAACATAAGAGGCCATGCAAGATCCCACATGCATGACCTCGACGTCTTTACTGGTTTCCTCTAGATCCTTTCCTTTTCTCTTCTTTTACGTACTTCATCCGAGAGAACTAAACAGATTTTTAAACAGGGTAATATAGCGAGAAAGAAGACAGAAAAATGGAAGACCAAAATTTATAGTTTCTTGCTATGCCGATGCGGTATGCGTGGTTCAGAGCAGGTGAACTTTGATGCTGGCGCTCTTCAGGGACCCGCAGAGGGGGCACGCCGCGGTGGCTTGGTCGCACTCGCCGCACAGGCAGAGGTGCCTGCAGGGGAGCACCAGCGTCGACACCTCCACCCTCCTGCACACCCTGCACCGCCGGCTCCCCCACTCTCCCTCTCGTTCTTCCTCCTCTTGGCGCCCCTCGCAGCACGAGACCGAGTCCCCCACCTCCCCGCCGCCACCGCCACCCGCGTCCCACCGCTCCCCTCCTTCACCTCGGCCGGCCACCGCCTGCTGCGCCAGCAGGATGTCCCGGCGCAGCGCCACGGCGGCCGCCTCGTTGGTCCGCGCCAGGGCCCTCCACATCTGCCCCTCCACGGCGAGCGCGCCGACCCGCTCCTCCAGCGCCGAGTTGCGCCGCGCCACCGACGCGATCTGCTCGTCCTTGGCCCGCACGGCCCGCTGCAGTGCGTCCTCCACGGCGCGGGCCATGCAGGCCCACTGCCGCCTCCGCTTCTGCTCCATCTCCGCTCTCACCATCTCCATCTGTGGACAGGTAGGTATGCACATTTGTCTCCGTCAGCACGAAAAGGGAAGGCAAAGACAAAAGCTGCACAAGGCGGGGGCCGCGGCTGCATGGATCGATCCTCCGATCGCCCCATGGCATGAGACGGACGTTCGTACACCACATGCCAGCGCCAGCAAGCGTACAAACTTCTCCATCGCGTCCCACTCACCCATCCCTGTCGTCCAGCCTGCAGTGCTGGAGAGTTTTTTGAATGTGGCCCAATGGCCAGGTGTGTACAACTATTTACGAGAGAGGGAGGTTTCAATCTAGAACCCGAAATTTTCTTCTAGAATTGGAGATAATTTCGGTCAAGTCGATGGGTCCGTCTAATTAGACGACAATTTCAGGTCCGTCTGATTTCTGAAAAAGTAATCCCACAGATCAATAGATAAAGATTCTATCAGCACTAAGACTATATGACTAGAGAGTTTTTAGACTCCAACCAGATTCGAACCTAGGACCTCCCTATTGAAAGGGAGATAGTGAACTAACTACCCTAGGCAGCTGGTGAGTTACTTATTCCCACATAGGAACGGATGAATTAATCCCTTGTACTAGCTAGAAAGACACATACGGATCTTCTTGGTAGTCTTTATTAGTGGTTCTCAATCATGTATCGACGTAAATTATGCCAGTATTAAGATAATTTATAGAAAGATTGTAATATTGAATTGATCAATTAATGTATGGAAATCCTTTTGTAAAAGTATCCCTGCATGCAAAAACATATCAACTCATCTCTACATGGTGAAAGACTATGGTCTACATATATAATTGATCTTGTGGAGTATTTGGTTGCCGTATCTATCGACATCAATTTTGATGTTCATGTATTAGTAAAATATATTTTTGTAACTAAAAAAATTGATATAACTTAAATCTTTTGCCATCCTGTCTTTGCTCTTCATCCATTCCACTGCATGTGATGTTATTAGTGACAAAAGCTTCACAGATCTAGAGCCATAGACGGGATGCTGTTGTGGAGCAGGGGACATAGATCGCTGGCTAGCTTAATCCCTCAACCACGTGGATTAGTTTAATTCACATAGAGGCGTTCAACCCGTGCTTCAGATTAACATATAACAACCGGGATAAAGGCTAACCCTACCAATTAGAGAACAAGAGAAGTACTTCTTCTGGCTATTTTGTGCTGCAACATTTGAAGAAGAAATTAAAGTGGATAATTACCTGCGCGGAGATGAAGAGGTCCAGCTCGAGCAGGTCTCGTTGTATCCTCAAAGAGAGATCCGAATCGAGGTAGTCGGGAAGGTACAATAAGCTGTGGGAGGGAGAGATGCCGGCTCCGGTCGGTGTGATGTTCGGAGCCGATAAGACTTGTTGATGGTTGTGATCCGTGAGGATGTTCGAGTGGACAGATGCGCTCGGGACCATCTCTTCTTCTTCAGCTGCTGCCGCTGCTGCTCCTTCTTCGTCTCTGCTACGTTTTCTCACATTCGAGAAATCTCGGGTGTTCTGATCTCCACCCCCTACTTGCTTTTGTCTAGCATTAATCACGCCTTGAAGAGAGAATAAGAGCAGGACGTTTAAATAAGAATGGATGTAGTAATTAAACCAATGAAGAGGAGTAGACTAACATGCAGAGGGAAATAACAGGAAGATTAAGAGAATATATATGTATCCAGGTTATTTGGAATACGTTAATTAATTAAGCACAGTATAATGCATATGTACACGTAAATTTGAGATCTAATGACGCAAACGAGGTGAGAAACTGCGGCTTTATGACTTGAAGTGTTTGTAATATCATCTGAAGAACTGGGAATATGTTCTTTGTTAAACTTTCTGAATTGAAATAATTAATATCAGAAAGGCCTGAATTAATGGAAGAAAGGAAATAAAACCAGATGTTCATCTTCTCTCCAGTTTTATGTTCACAGAAATGGAAGAAAGGAAATAATCCAGGAGAAGGGGAGAAGGAACCAAAATGTTAGATGGATCGAGATTACTGAGATGAAGAATTACATGGATTTCCACGCACCAGATTTATGGGGTGGAACGAAGTTTCCGATCAAGTTCGGACTAGCTTGTAGTGAGTTGATGCCGAACATCGACAGGGTTGAGAAGTCTGCCATGGTTTCCGCGCGCCAAGGACTGAGCAATGGATCCTTTCTCCTGCTGCAGCTGTTGGTATTGTTGTGCATGTGGGAACATGGAAGCTAGAAGAAGAAGATCCCGAGGGACAAAGCAGGAAGCTTGGGGTGGCTTTTATCTCTTCCTCTTGTTTTGGAGGAGGGTGGTTGGAGTTTAGGCGCAGTGAGAGTTCATGGAAGAGGAGCACTTGCCATCCACCACGTTTCTAGCTTGTTGGAAGCGTTTGAACAAACTCCCTCAGAAGAATCAGAAGAAGGAAATGGTTAGTAGATAGGTATAGATTTGTAATGTATATTGTCTCTGTCTCTTTTTGGAGGAGACTCGGTCGGTAAAGAGGAGGGAAGGGGGACAGATTTTGCAATCACGGGGAGCATGAGTAGAATAAGTTTTCATATTGTTCCGCCCTCCTCCCCCCTGCACCGACCATGTCTCCTTCACAGGGAGACATAGACGATCTACATTCATAGATTTGGGAGAAGAGAGAGAGAGAGAGAATTCGAACGTGCCCACACACATACATGCACTATTATATCAGCAGTTCAAATTGAGTAGAAGAAGAAAAAGATAAAATATGTGCTTGATATAGGAGACTATTTGATCACTCGTTGTCATCAACTAAAATCCACAGAGTAGGTCTGTTTCAGGTATGTGGTTGCATGGTCTAGAGTTTAACATATTTATGACATAAACATGTCTGTAGGAATATTTAGACTGGAAGCAAAATAATAGGAACATGACTTATACTTTTACATTGTAAAAGCAGCGCCAAGGTATTGAAAATATTGACGAAGAAAACTTGATAATTAGTCCAAATTAAGGACTAAAATTTGGATATTGTAGAACCTTGTGCAGCTGCTGAACTGTCCTTTTATTGATTGCTGGCAGGTCCTTGTCTGGAAGACTTGCAAGTTATATATGTTCACTCACGGAAAAAGAAGGTGAAAAAAAATTCAGCAGCAGTACATTAATCGTACTATAACCAACAACGTTGTAAGGACTACGTCTTTGGTGCTACATGGATAATTGAGACAATTTTTTTTAAAAAAAAGGCTGAGAAGGTAGCTGGGCATTGCTCAGATAAATTAAATCAACTTGACTTCTCAGCTGAGCAAGGTGGCTCGTCGAAACAAGTTAATTAGCTAATAAGGTAATCAGATTAATTTTGATGGGTGTACCACTGTCACAACCTTCTCTATATATGGATATAGAACTCTTTCAGCTGCTTGAAGGTTTCAATTGGTTTCAATTAATTAAGTAGCATGGTCTAACAATTCAAACCATGTGTATGAGCTTTTCTGCTGAGATTAAGTAGAAACAAAAATATATGGCAACCGACATGTTTTGCATCTTTCATAGCAGGAGCATTAAGGTGTTGAGGGATTGAAGAGAAAGTACGTGGTAATTACTTCAAAGGATTCAAATGTGGATATATTGCAGTGCACCCCTGAACAGTCCTTTTAGTGATTGTTGGTAGGTCGTTGTCTTCCAGGCTAAGATACGGAACGGTAACTTGCAATATGTACGTATATCATTCACACAGAGGAAGGTGTGAAAATAAATAAATAAACACCTTGCAGTACGTTTGTAAACATGGTTGGCACTTATTAAGCAGAATGCTGCGAGGATATATAATTGAGGAATGAAAGGGTGAGGCCTGAGGGAGGTAGCTGGACATTGTTGAGACATTGTAAATTAGTGTGCTTCCTCTTGGTACGGGTTTAGACTGAACTCAGTCAGTATAGAGAGAGAAGGAGGAAGTTTTTCATAAAAACTCTTCATTGAAAATGAGAAAAACATTATATGAGGTTTTCTTTTTGGAAACCTTCTTCTCTCTTTATTGTCTGTGTTCTCCATTCATGTAAATTAGCTCGCCTTCATTAAATTTTTTTTCTATACTAAGAATGGTTGAGATAATTTAAATTAGTCTTCCATTGTTTTATGCCTGTGGTTATAACATGTTGAAAAAGTAAACCCTTTTGATCCCTCTTGGAGCTTTCTTTCTGCACCTTCCTTTTGCGGTGGGAGGAGCCGGCAGACAACACAATAAAGCTATAGGTACTCAGTTCTTAAAGGGGACTACCACTCTCTCTCTCTCTCTCTCTCAATTAAAGGATTCACTCAACTAACTAGGTATAGTTGTTGATTGCCTTGGTAGATGGAAAGATCACTTTTAGGTCTCCTATTAATTAGTAGCCCTAACAAAAAAGCATAACCAGACCTCTCTCTCCATTTATATATCTATTTATCTATACCTCAGCTAAGATTTCAGACTGCAAATCTCTTAAGTGCATTTACTAGCCAAAATTAGTAGGTATTGAAGGAGACATTTACCCAAAAAAAGTGCTTCATACTGAATTTTTTTTTATTCTACATATATAGTAGAAGATCTTTTTTTAAAATATTTGTACTTCTCTCTCTCTCTGTACTTATTGACTCTAGTCGACAATTACTTATTCGAATCAATAAGTACACTTAAGAAATTTACACTTAATTTTAACAATTAACTTATTAGTTTCCTTTGCTTTATAATATTATTCGTGCACGGACAGTTGGACCTTAAAAGACAGATATCACGGAGCCTCTTCGGAAGTATATATATAATATACATATTCATGTAAACATGCGAAATTTCTCTCTCCCTTCTCATTGACCATCCTGTTTGAATTTTCCAGGGATGCACCATTTTCACTACTCCTTTCAGTGAACAGTTTTTACCTGAGAGAGTGTGCATGATGCAGGTGCTTGCTTAGACATTACATAAGAGCCCGGTTCGTATAAGTGCAGGTGAGGAGAGAATAGGATAAGTGCAAAGGTGGAGAGGGAGTTTTTAAAGAAATCCCACAGGGGGATTGAAAAAAATTTCATGTGAGAGTCTTATTTAAAATTATCCTCTTTCTGTATTTACTAAGTCTCATTCTCACCAGCACTTAGAGGATCCAGATTCTTACATAAGAGTCCGATTCTTGTAAGTGCAAGAGAGGAGGAAATATGATAAGCGCAAAGGTGGGGAAAGAGTTTTTCAAGAAAATCTTCCATGGCGATTGAGAAAAGTTACATGTGTGGGTCTTATTTAAAAATCTCCTCTCTTTGCACTTAGTGAGTTCTATCCTCATCTGCACTTACAGGATCCGGATTCTCACATAAGAGTCTGGTGAGGAGGAAATGGGATAAGTGCAAAGATAGAGAGAGTTTTTCAAGAAAATCCTTCATAGGGATTGAGAAAGTCTCATGTGAGGGTCCTACTTAAAAATCTCCTCTCTGACACTTACTGAGTCCCATCCTCACCTGCACTTAGAAGATCAGAATTCTCACATAGACAACAACTATATGTCAGCTCGCTTTCATCTTGGCCTTGGGTCACCTTCCTGCCAGGAGAGAGCCCTTCTCTGACACAAATAATTTATTCCTTACTGGATTCGACAGACCATCGCAGGGACAGGGACTCCTCCATGTGCTCTTCTCCCAGGTCTTTGATATATCATTCCCCCACACCCTGTTGTTATCCTTTTCTGTCGCATGCATAGTCTAAACATCACCACTCTTACCTTAATTTGCTCAAGAATGCAGCAAGTAGGAGCAATTTTATCGCATCTCATATTTATTTCCACTTCCATTCTTTTGTTTTCCTCCTCCTTGGGGAATCCTTGCAACTTCATCCTAACCCATGCGTGATCCATGTGTAAAGTTCTTCCAGCAAGCTAGACTTGTAATATGCAATTATATATTACGTCCCTAACTTTGCATGTTCCTGGTTTTTCATACAAGTATTTGATCCAGGCTTTAAGGAAAACATATGCAAGACACCAGACCACCACACACACGTCGATGACGGTGCCTATAGAAGCAAACCTTCATGATTAATATCAAATTAATTAGTGAGGTACCGATTGTGCTAATTTCCCTTTTGTTAGGAACCTAATTTATCATAATGTGAAGTTCTTTTTGTTTTTTCCTGTTAGAATAGTCCCACATCAGAAAAACGACAAAACAAATAGCATTTAAATAGATGGTGCTTATTTTACTCAATATCTTAAGGTTTTTAGTTGAACGGCCTAGTAACTTCAATATGGTATTAGAATCCATGATTACAAATTGGATATGTATTTGTGGTCCACATGTTAGGAGCCTATTATCGGACTGCACATTAGAGAGCATATTAGAATAATCTCACATAAAAAAAAAGACAAAACAAACAATACTTAAATAGATGATACTTACTCTACTTAATGCCTTAAAATTTTGAATTGAACTGCCTAACATCTTTAATATTCCTAAGCCTCTGATGGAGTAACCCTGAAGAAAGGGTTCATGCCAAGGCAAATACTTGTGTCCATACAAAAAAGTCAGGATCATCAACTTGCCTGACACTATGGGCCAATGTGTGTGTTGCATATGGCGTTTGTGCTCAGACAGCTAACTCAAGTCTAAAATTTCTACTGTCAACTCTCATGGGAGCCAAACATGATGAGAGTATGCAAATAATAATTACACCTTAAAGGGCAAATCATTGTAGCTTGGTACTTCCTCCCAGAAGAAGATAGTGATCTACTTACACGTTGATCAGTAATTCAGTATAGAAATGAGTGAAGGGAATCCTCATTGTGGGGATAATTTGTTGGCACGCATGTTTGGTTCCTTTAATTATAAACTCTTCATGGAAATATTTGGATTCCAAACCAGTAAGTTGCATAGTTAATCGTTGTTCTATTTGTCATAAATACAGATGACTATACGCTTTTTTGTGATGTATGTTCATATGTTCGTCTTTTCTTACCCAAGTTAATTCCTTCTTTCTTTATTTTTTCTAACGTAGCCTGAACGGTTAGGAGAATATTGGGGAGGGAAACACTCACGGAGGCACCAAGGTTCGGAACACGGCGAAACACGTCGAAATGAGAGCAGAGAGGAACACAGTCACAAGCGAGGAGCAGTGTCCACCGCCCTACGCATGCGGGGACAAGCTAATTGCCTTCCGAGTTGTCAACCTCTGACTGCAATTATATATAATTATATCCATTTACCTACGCCCATGCTGATCAATCTTTCCCTTGAAGCTTGTCATTTCATCGTTATGTCGACATTTTCATGCAACATGAGGCCCCATGAATTAATATGACAGGCCATGTTCTGGTCTGTGATTGCCTGCACACCTTATTGAACCAGGCATGCCTGAATGAAGAAGGCCCCAGTAGCGTTTAATGTCAGATCTCTCTCTGGGGGTGGGGTGGTGTAGTTGGATGTGTGTTTAGTAAAGAACTTGTTAAAGAATCTTGTGTATGTACAAAAAGAAAAACCTACATTATATATGTTTATTAAAAATTACTTAAATTTTCTTCTTATTCTAAACTAGATCTTAGTTTGTCATTGATGTGAGTGATGTCAGACTTGACGGTCGGGAGTTTTCTATAGGGGGCTTCTCAGCTTTCATATATGTGCATTTTACGGAAGATTTTCTACATATATAATTAAAATTCCTTGAGAGGGTTTGCCAAAAACTCTTTTTTGCTTACATGGATAAGTAGGTAGAAAACTTGTTACATACATCACCTAGCTCATCTGGGCATGTACCTCTTGGAATTGTCTTCCCTGCACATTGCCTCCAGCTCAGGTGGTGCAGCAGCTGTCCACGGTATGGAGCAACCTGCTTGCCTGGCTTGCACTGCCAAACAATTCGCTGCTATGTCGCCATTGCCTTTGATGTGGGTGCATTTCCATCCCTGCCCTAATTCTAGATGTTTGAAGGCTGCCTTCAGCTTCTCACTGATTTCTATAAGAGCTTGCTAATTCTCGGTTATCATATTTATAGCATTCAAATTGTTCCCCCTCCACCCAAAAACCAGCATCCTCAACTACCTGCAAATGCCGAATCATGTTCAGTCCCTTTCCGATTAGAGCTCTTGCATCTGCACTAATGGCAGTGGGAAGTGCCCCCGAGTCTGGATCAACGTCCGTCCAGGAGGTCCCGAGTGTGCGATCACCACTGCCCCTGGCCGGATACAGAGATCAATATTGTATGGGGTTAACCAGTGGACCGCTGGGTTGATTAGTCCTGTATCGGGAATGTACGTAAAACGCCGCTCCTCCACTGGCTATAAAGGATTAACCGGTCATACCGTTGAACCATACTTACCTGGACGGGGCTTTTGGGTGATCAAGAAGGCCTATGGCCTAGGTTGGCGGCCCACATTGCACTTGGTGGGAGCGCCCGCCTACCATCTCCCCAAGTGGGAGAGTGGACGTCATAATTTGTGGTAGTGGGGGCCTGCGTTCGCGCGGCCCCCGTCCAATTCACAATTAAATGCTTCTTTACAATGTAAAAAAATTCAATTTAAAATTCAATTCTTTTTTACAATTTATAAAAATTCTTATTAGTAAACTCTAACGGAGGATGTGAGTCGTAATTTAGTATCAACAGAGTTGTAACTCTTCCACGCAGGCTACCAGGGTTAGGGTGTCCAGAGCATCGATAAATGAGTCAGGTTCAGTGTAGGATCTATGACATTTATGTTATACTATCGGTTGGATAAGTGGAATATTAATGTGCTATAAGTATTTGGTAAAAAAGAATTGTATTTGTTATCTATTATGGATATCGATTTTAAAAGATTATTTATTAACGGAGTTATAAATTAATAATCTATTGTGAAATCAAATAATCGGTAACTATTTGCCCTACCATGCACCTCTATTTCTCCCTTTTTTCTTTTAATACTTTCCTATTCATTCATCTCAACCCATCTCTATCTGGATGCCCAAGGCATTAAACATGAGAAATCTATTGGGCATTGCTAGTGAAAATAAAATAAGGTATCAGCCCTTTATTACTGTATATTTGATTTATGTTTTCCTTTAAATCATTGAAAAACATTCGCATAAGGTGGTGTGATTATCACATTACTATAAATGATCGTTCAACTTCCCTCACTGATAATTACTTTTAAAAGGGGAATAAAAAAATTTGTTGCAAATAATCGTGTCTTTCAATTTCTATGATTAGTTATTCTTAGGCAAGTTAATTATATGCCCTCCCTTGTCAAAATTCGACCTTTTTTTTTTTTACCCCGTCAGTGAAAAATTGATGGTTAGCCTGTTATTTTTTAACGAAACCATATTTTCCACTCCTTCCGTAATTAGTTGTTAACGTATTGATGTCTTAACATGTTAAGGTGTAATTAAAGTGATGGGTTAACACTTTAAAAAAATACATCAAGAAGGGTTAACACTTTAACACCTTAGTAGATAAATACATCAAGGTATCAACACCTTATTATTATAAGACACATAATGTCTTAACACATGCACCAACATCTTAACACGTTGCCATGTTAAGATGTTAAAATATTAATATCTTACTATGTGGGGATGTTAAGGTATTCAATGTTAAATATCATAACATACTCATATGTCCATATACTAGTACGTTAATACATTAAAACGTTGTTGTGTTAATGTGTTAACATGTTAACACCTTAATCAAAATACTTTGAACATTTAATACATTAGCATATAGGTAAATATATCAACATGCTACAGTTACAAGAATAAAATAAAATTAGCTCCTATAAACTTTTGACATTACAAATAAGTTCTCCTAATCTAACTATTTACAGATAAACCCCCAAAATCACACATTTCTTATAAATAAGCCCTTTCTAGGGGTTTATATGTAAAAACTCTCAAGAACTTATTTATAATTTTAGGATCTTTTCTCCAATTCACGGTAGACTGTGAGAGCTTATTTGTAAATAGTTGGATTAGAAAGACTTATTTATAAATGCACAATACTTTTAGGATTAAAATATAAAATTATCAAAATTAAAATGTAAAAAAAATAATGGTCATTTATTGTGGGGATGGAAAATAAAATCTTCAATGACGTAAGATCATGACAGTCAACAAAATACTAATTGGTGGAGAAAAATAAGGCAAGTTCACATGAGACTGCAATTATTTTTTTCTTATTTTTTAACAGCACCATTTTGTGCAGTTGATAAGCCATGAAATAGCAAGCAAGATCACCACTCATTATTAGAAAAACTATGAGTGAATATAGATGGAGTATTCAGTCTCTTATATTTTCACCTGTAATAGTATCTGATAAGCCAGGTTACTAAAGAGTAAAGACCAGTAATCATACAATTCGGGACTGCTAATTTGATGTAAAACATCGCAAAATATTAAAATTGTCTTTTCTCCTGGTTTTGTTTTTAGCCTCTTCTATTTGGGACTCGAGTAATACTTGCCGCACCCCATGGTGTAGCCCAAAATAATAATATTTTTATGAAAATTGTTAAGATCAGGTCCACCATGTTCAACATGTCCATACAATCGATCTTTGATTAGACAGTATAAAATATTTTAAAAAATCAAAAATTAGACTCCCACCAAACAGTAAATAAACACTCTCAATGGTCCAAGCCCAATAAAATGGTGCGCCATTTTTTAATTTTCTGAATTTTTGAGTCATCCGATCATACAAATATGTCGGACATGGTGGCTCCAATCTTAAAAGAAAAAAATAATTCTTTCTCGGGTTGCACCCCCATGCGATGCAACAAGCATTACTCTTTGGACTTACATAAGAAAACAAAATTTAAAATCAAGATCAATTAAACAATCCCCACTTATGATTTTCATAAAAAATCTGTAAACTAAAATTAAATAATTTTAGCTTTGACCGATTTTAGAATCCATGGTTAAAATAAGAATCCAAGATTCCAAATAATCCAGGCCAGGATGAGAATTTCCTGGATACAACAGAATTGGATTCTTCTCGTAGCGATTTGAACTGCCAGATTGTACGAGGCTGTATTTTTTTCGGATAGTCTGAACATCAAATCCAGATGATCTCCAAACGTGATTATTTTGTGTAATAAATATGTTTTGTATACATATAATAATACAAGTAGCATGCCCCAGAAAGCAATCATCCACTCTCTAACCCATTCCCCCACCTCCAATTTCATGTTATCATCCTTGCCGCTATTTTAACTACCCACTTCCATTCTCACCTCTGAAGTTTATAACTTTTTGAGTAAATAAATGTAAATAAGGTAACGCAGATTGAACCCCCCAATGTTCTTCTGTCAGTTGGAGAGTCCACATGGGGGCTGTCCCCCTCCCCCCTCTTTCCTTTCCCATTAAGATTAAGAGGTTGTTTGTTTTGTTGTAAAACAATGTAATCCTCCGGTTTTAAAATCAGGGATTTTTATGATTTCAAAACCGGAAGATATTTTGTTTGGACGTACGTAAAACAAGCGAAAACAAAATAAGAAATTTTGTTTGGTTTTGTTAAAATTCTAGATCATCTTACCTACGGTTTTGAGAGGTGAAATTACCTCCTATTTTCACATTTGCGTGTGCCTACGTGAAATGGGTTGCAATCTAGGAAGGGTTTAAAACTTGCATACTGCCGTTGCGGCTGAAGTAGACGTTGCAAGCTCCCTGACAAAAAACTATAATGTTTGGATATTATATTATTTATTAAATATTAAAGTCACTTTAATAATAACACATGATTTTCCTTTTATTAAGAATACATTTGAAAGTGATACGACAGTTTACTTCGGACAGAATTATTCCAACAATTGGGGAAAAAAATTATAATTTTTTTATTTTTCATCTTGTTTGGATCATCCGATTTTGGATCAAATTGTACGGCCACGTAGGTCGAGTAAAAGCCTTTAATTTTTTTTATAAAAAAATATCTTTTTTTTTTTATCATCTGATCTTAGATCAAATTGTACAGTCATGTAGGTCTAGGGGCCCTTAAAAATAGATTTAAAAAAATAATTTAAAAACACTGACAGTCTGCCCTATGTAGCAAGTTATTTTGAAAATATATTAAGGTTGACATGAGTTGATAAGGATTGACCTCAATCCAACTCCACCTGTACATACTCTTGAACAATGTTCATAATCACTTGGAAAACACAAAGGCAAGTAGGCATGTCAATTGAGCGGGCTAGACTGGGTTAGGGTTCAAATTGAAAAACTAATATTAATTAAGTAGTATTCATTCCTTAAAGTGAAACTAATACGTATTCATTGTGAATTGATGAACCGTACGTGTTTATTAATCTCAATTTTTTTTACATGCACAAAACAAAAGCTTAAAGTGAAACTAATATTAAATCTAATTGTGCATACCAATCCATAATTTAAGAAAGACAACATCAAATGCATCAAGTTTCATCTTTGTTAATCACAAACTCTGCAAAATATTTCAGTCACTACAACTTGGCTCAATAGTGCCACATGAAACAACTATGCAATTACAAACAACTATGTACGCATCACTAAAGAATAAAAAAATATTGCAAAAAATTAAATCATCATTCATAGTTGGAAAAAAAAAAATTGCCATATAAAGTTTATCTGACAACAAAGAACACCAAAGGTGGCATTTAGAGCCATTATATCAAGATCTTCCCGTCGAAGAGAGAACATTCACCATGAGGTTGAATGACCTGTATAGTGAAACAAGAGACATTGATATTATAGGGTAACAACAATTCATGAAGCATTTACTAATTTTCTGCTTAATACAGTGATGACAGCAATTCACAACAAATATTAGTGATCAAATTTCCCCACAACAAACCAAGTTAAATAGGGACGAAACTTTCATATGTTGAGAGGGATGAATATTTGATGAACATTGTTATGTTTTGACAAAAAGAAAAGTAAACTGTTGGGCGGCATTTAAGTAGGTGGAGAACACACTGGGATATTAAGGGAGGAAGAGAGAACCACACCAGTCACCAGGTATCTCATACTGAGCTCTTCCGCATTTACCTTTCCAAGTCCATAGGTTCAAAGCACTTCCCCACACATTGGTAAGCCAACAAAACTTATGATGAAGTTCCCGAAGCATAAGAAGTTGAGACCCTCCTGCATTGAGTGGTTAGTCAGGGTGTTTGCATATTGTCCTTATTGCTATCAAATGCCAATATTTCTTTTTCTACATAATATACATAGATTGTAAAGTATATCAACAAATCGGAACAAAAAGAGTATAAAAATAGCTCTTACTCTTCAATTTGTGTGACAGCTTCCTGGATGGGACCTGGGTGAATCCTAAGATCGATATTCTTCTTGCAATGGATGTGCTGCATTCTTTATTGACCTTTCTTGGTTTCCTGGTATATCTGAGTTTGAAGTACATGTAGATATATACCCTTGCTAACGTTCTGAGGTTGTTAATGAACTTGGTTGACGAAAAACTAACTGAGGCTACATTAATATAATCTACAAGCATTATAGACATATGAGGTAGATTCATCCTTAGAAACACGATAGTATAATCTACAAACACAGGAATAGTATCAACCTCAAAAAATATTACCAATGTCGAACTAGAATTATTATTTGAATATGACAAAAGCAAATACCAAACTCCTTCAAGATCACAAGAAAGCTCAAGCATTACCATCAGTGCAGCTGAACAATGCCCAAATGCAATTTAGGAAGTGAGCGGAGACACATCCATCACCTTTGAGAAGGATTATATTCCTCAAGCTTCTTCCAACCTAGTCGCTCACAGTCCTCATCTTTTCCATCATTACATGTACTTGAAATATAGTACATCTTCAAATCATTGGAATGGCAGCAGTGCCGTCAAAAAAGATTAGATGCCATTAAAATACTGCTAGATAATGGAGAGATATACAGGTGATAGTTTATCTCTTAAACATTGTTGTTGGCATGTTATCAAAGGGGAATCATCAATGTCACTTACCTTGATGCATAAATTATTTTCCTTCTTCAAGAGTCGAGTCTAGACTTGAAAGGATGATCACTTGCCTTGATCTTCTACTTGAAGCAGACATAATTCTATTTTCACTATGGGACATTAATTTGTAGAGCGCAACTATGAGTTAGTAGGCATAAACAACATCAATTACAAGAGAGAGGACTCTTACTAGAAGAAAATGTATCATCATTTAATTACATTCTTCATCTTAAAAACAACACCACAAAGCAAATGAGGATACTCCTACTAGAAGAAAAGGTTGCGTAAAGCCATGATAGTTCTTAATATCATAGAGAAACTTCAAAAGAACCAACTATATATTAAAAACTAATCCCTAGGAAGGTGTCTTATAAAATATTGGCGTAACCAACTAACACGATAGTTCTCACTGCCATGCATAAATACGTGAGCAACTGTCTCATTGTCAAGAAGATAGCCATAAGCATCAAGAAATAAGTCTTCGGTGTATCCTTCACTACTCAACCTTGGCTCACAACTCATTATCACTTGATAGAGCTTATCTGAGTACTCTTGCTTTAATACAATTCTATGTGAGGTCGAACAAACTAATAACCCAATTCTATTTTCAGCTAGAGAAGTGATTCAATAAGCTCATGGAGTTGCCAATGCAGCGACTCCTTCTTCCATACATAAATCTTCTATCATGGAGGAAGCGACAATATTTCACAACCAATATTTTCTACATCACGTCTCTCCAGAACAACACATTTTATACATCAAGAAAGGAGCTTCAATACAAATTTCCTCTGATTTCGCCATTGTTGTCTAAAGAGAATGAGCTTACTGATGCTTCAAAAATCTCACATCTATAATCTCTCTTAGGTCTTGTTTTGAAATTATTCATTCGTAATTCCTATTTACTTTCAGATCATCAACATCTATATATAAGCTATTATGTCTTGTTTTTTGTACACCCTGTGCAAGCATTTCCGAAGATCCCATTGATGTAAAAGATAATACATTGCTTATAAGGAGTAGAACTATATATCCAAGTGAGATTATCCTTCCAATGGAAGATATGCATGGAGAGTAATTGCGTGAAATTTCGACAGGAAAGAAAGAGGGATAAAGGGCCAAGAACAACCTGAAACCTGAATCATAACAGTTGGAGCCTAGCGTGCAGTAGCTTAAAATGAAAATAAAAGGAAAACCCACTTTCAACAATAGCCAACTAATATTGATCAGAATACGACCTCTAGTAACTAGAATCATCAAAAATGGATATCTTCTCATTGACCTCACAGGAAAAATTGATGAATCTCAGGAACCAAGGAGCTAGATGTCATGCTTCTTTTGCAATTGGTAATTAATGTGCAGCAGCACAGAAAGAAAAACAAATTATGCTTCATGCCCAAATTCTTTTTGCTGTAGATACAAGCCTTAAATACTTTGTAACATTAATTTAGATCGCCAGAATCATATGGCAGGTAAAATTGGAAAAATGTTGTCGTATTGTCAAACAAGGACAATCCATGGTCCTCAAATTCATGGGTCCTCTCATTGAAAAAAAGGGAAAAGGTATATGGCGATAGAATTCTCAAGATGAACTAATCTGAGAACAACACACTGCACTCCACGCACTGCAACAGAACAAATGCCCCAATCGGAAAAACATCACAGATCGCCCCCCCCCAATGCAACTCCAACCAGAAACCCTGCATCTGGGCCTAGAACAAACCCCACAATCCCCATCCTAAACAATCCTAATAAAAGGAAGAAGGCGATTGAGACCTTTGACCATCTCCCCCTCCAACATTGTTGGTTTCTACTCCCTACAACCAAATAAAAGGGAAAAAATATGCCCATGGAGACATACCTCGAGACTGGGACGACTTGGCAATAAAATAGAGTGCTCTGGAAAAGGGGAAAGCGTGCACGACAGCAGGGGCGTCGGCAACGAAGGGCGTGCTGTAGTAGGGTGCACTGGTGGCGGGGAGAGGGGTATGGCAGTGGTGGCGGTGGTAAGAAAGATGTGCTGCAGGTAAAGGAAATAGAATGAACACGGAGAGATTAGAAAGGGGAGAATGCAAACACCAGTCGAGATCAGGCCTGCACAGAGAGGGAAGAACGTGCTCACCTGATCAGACAGATGGATCTATGAAGGGAAGCCTCCAACAACTCGGCGGCAGAAGCGAGAATGAGCGATGCAGAGATGAGATCTCCTTCCTCCTTACTCTCCTTTGTTCTCTTCTTCGATCGCCATAGATGGGTTCATCTTTCTCTGCTTCCTTCCTCTATCAGATCTGCAGCCGCCTAGAACGTTGGGGGGAAGGATGCCGCCTGGAATGTTGGGGGAAGGATGGGAAACCTTAGCCGCCTGGAACGTTGGGGGGAAGGATGGAAACCCTAGTCACATGCTGGTGACGGGAACGAAACGGGCGTCAACCAAAAGCCCTTGTTTTGGTTTCCGGTCGGTGGAGCCCGTAAAATAAAACCAGAAAAAATCCTGCCACATGGGCCGACAAGTTTCCGACAATAATTTCATTTACATTGTTTTCCAAACGTCTAGAAAATATTGTAATTGAAAACAACTACATCATTTTACACTGTTTTACAGTAAAACAAATAACCCCTAAATGTCTATCATCGTCATCGCACGTTAGTGCACATGGGAGTATCAGATTAAAAAAAAATACTCATCAAACTATTTTTTCGAGAACATGGTTGTACTTTCGAGAGCATAATCACACTTTCGAGAGCATGATGTTTTGAAAATTTCTCCAGAGCATCATGCTCTCGAGACCATGATGTACTCTTGAAAGCATCCCCACACTCTCAAGAGTATGATGCTCTGAAGAGCATTTAGATGCTTTGGAATGTTCTTGAAACTGTGAGGACTCTTGAAAGTGTAAAGATGCTCTCGAGAGTCTCAGGATGTTCTTGAGACATTGAAGATGCTCTCAAAAAAAAAGTTTGGCAAGTAAATTTTCCTTTAAAATATATATATATATATATGACGCTCCATGTACGTTGACGTGTGGATGATGTCGAAGGGCATTTAATCGGGAGACAACTCCTATGTGGGTTCTTCAAGTGATAGAAGGACATTGGAAGACTTACACCAACAGTGGTGCAAGGGCAACAAACATTACTCAATTTTTTTTCACCATATGACAGCTCCTTTTGTAGTTGTTGATGCGACATTTTAAGAAAAGATATGATCACTTATATAATAATAATAGATTATAAATATAGATGGAAGAGAAGATACCACCTCCTCTATAATGTCTACTTTGAAAGGGTCCGTACTTTGGCTATCTTTAGCATCAATTCTTAAAACTTCTTTTCCCATTTTTCATTATGGTAAGTGAAAAGGTATTGTCTATTCTTCACTCTTAGAATGAAAATATTATTTGACTATTATTTTTAACTTGTATAAGAATGCCTTTTTTTAAATAATGTTAATTTTAAACGAAGTAATGTATTTTGAAGAAAGGCATTTTAGATATGAGAAGAAGGTTTTAAAGTCATTCTCGTTCTAAGATTTCTTCTTTCTTAAAAGGTTTTCCTCGAAAACTAGCAAAGAAATTTTAAGTGTCTCCTTTAAGTGAGAATGGAGTTGCCAAAAATAAATACCAAAGGCTACCTTTGATTCGGATTTTCCTATAAGGATTCCCAAGCAAAGGAGCTTTTAAGACTCGATTTGAGAGCTACTTCACTTTCTGCTTTTCTTCGTCGGCACCCCATTTTGGTGTTGGCGCAAAGGGCGCGGGCTTTCGTGGGGAGAGGGGGAGAACGAGAGGAGAAGGAAGAGGAGTGGAACGATGGAAGGGGCCCTGGCCTTCTCTCCGCAATCCTCGTGCTTCGTTTTGAGCACCGGAAGCCGTCGGCCGCCTCCTGCTCGCCCTCCTTCCCCGACAGTGCAGCCTGTTCTTCCCTCAAATCTCGGGTTCCAAAGCTCCCGGGGGTTCCAGCAAGGGTCGAGGGTGCGGTGCCGCAGCACTGGCAGCAGCGGCACTCCTGGGCCTGGCTCGTCAGGTATGTGAACTGGTCGTACTGCTCCTGGTTATGTATTAACCGATGGGTCGCCACTGGTGCGACTCGTTCTCGTTTGCCCTTAAGTGTTCGCCCACGGGCTCTTTAAGTTCGTGGGAATTCTTGGTATTTGTGTGCTTAGCGGAATTGAAATGTATTTGGAAATGTAAAAAGCTTGCATCTTTGATGGGAAAACTAGGTCTTTGCTATCCTGGCTCTCAATTTCTTTCTTTTGAAATTGCTGCTACCTGGGCTTTCTCTTTCTCTGGCCGAAATTATTGGGTATTCTGTTTTTTTCCCTCTATCTTTGTTTATGATTGGACATTGTTGCATGCCTCTTATGCAACGAAACGGCGAAATGAGTTTTATTTCTCCCTTTTTTCTTTTCTTATTTCAAAAGATGGCCTTGTATCATTTGATCCGCTTGTTGTTAAACTTAGTTAAATATGGCCGTTAGCCACCTGACATGCAGATATTTTAAGTTATAGGGCCATTCAACATACTTGCCACGATGGTTAGGTGCAATACTGAAGTTTTTGGGATGAATTGAAGAGTGTATGAACCAGTCTTAACTTCCTTTTCTGCCGCATCTCCAAGGAAAAGAAATTAGAATCATATGATGGACTATCTCTTTCCAACTTTCTGTTGTAAGTTTGTTCAAGAGTGCTCAAATCCCTACCCCGTGTGCTTTTGCATCACCCATCATCTGAAAAAAGTACATCAATAGCTTATTTTGATACCATTGATGGTGCTTTCCCCTATAATTTCAATTGATTGAATTTCTCTAGCAATTTGTCATCAGGAACTACGTGCCATAGTGGTTCTCTGATCAAATATATAAGGGGAGGGCATTATCCCGTTCGAACCTGTGGAGGTGTTTTCTGATTTCTACTTATCAACCGTATTTCAGATTTTCTGTGTGTGCGCGTGCATGTATGTTATGTACTTCACCTTTGCAATGGTCACATGGAGACTTCTTTTTACTGGATTGCATTACAAACTAGTTTGTTTGATGACTGCGGTTAGTTGATGGGGTTTCAGTTGTAAATTTACAATTAGCAGATCCACTGCCAAAGAAAACTCGGTCTACACCAATTTCAAACTCTATTAGTTCTGCAATACATGCAACATATGAAGTCCTCTTATAAGAGTCATTTGTTCATTTTCCTATAAGAGTCATTCATTCAATATTTTTCTTCTAAAATGCCGCAACTAAATGATTTGTACTGGCCAACCAAGTTAAAGAAATGTGAAAATAAGAAATCAACATGCAGTTACATGTTCAAGTTTGAATTTCACATTCCATGGATTAGAGACAAAATACTTTTTCTCAAAAATGATTTAAATTGGTGCACTTACATTTTCATGATGTGTTGTATAAGACAACTTAGTTACACTTGCTAAAAACTTGTCAGTGATGAAGGATTTAAGCATGCACAAAAGGCTATAGGAATTTGTAAGAGGATCTTTGGTGTATCTCCGAACATATGCAACCAAGGTAGGCCAACTCGGTCCAGGTCGGATCGGATCGCCCGGTCCGCTCGGAAACCGGACGGTCCGATCCGACCCCGAGCTCCGACCCAGCAATCCCGCCCTAGGATTGCTGGGATTGGGTGGGGTCGGCCGGATCGGGCGACCTGGGCCCGGGTCGGACCGGTCCGGCCGACCCCAACCCCCAACGGCTAGTTCCGAACTAGCCGTTGGGGTAACCGTTGGGAACCCATTCAAATGGGTTCCCTACGGCTAGAAGGGGCTTTTAAGCTCCTTCAAGTCCCTATAAAACCCCTCCATACCCTTCTCTCCCTCATTCACACAAATTCTCATTTCTCTCTCTCTCTCTAAGCTATCATACTCTCTCAAAGACTCAAACTCAAAGCTCTCTTGCTCTCCAAAACTCTCTAAAAGACGGACGGACGGACGGACTACATCAAATTTTTTTCATCATTTTATGATTTTTATCTCTTTAATATTTTTGTTTTTTTATGTTTTTCTTATTTTCTCTCTCTCTCTCTCTAACTTTTTAATCTCTTTTTAACATATATCTCTCTTTACTTTTTGTCTCTCTATTTTTTTTCCCCTCTAACATATATCTCTTTCTCAGACTGTTTCATATCTAAATTTCTCTTTTTTTTTCTCTCTCTAATTTTCTTTCTCTCTAACCATTTTTTTTTGTATCTATTTATTTTTATCGCATTTTAGTTTTTCTCTCTAACTTTTTTTTGTCTTTGACTCTCTGTAGCTTTCTTTCTCATTGTCTCTCACTCCCTCGAGGTATGATATGAAATCTCACTCTCTTTTTTTATGTTTTTTCTTATTTATCACCATTTCTCTTTCTGTAATTCTCTCTTTCCCTATTAATATTATTTTTCTTTTTAAAGATGTCGACTTCTGAGCATAATGAGGCCACATCTGTCACCTCTCGTGGTGACCCGGGATGGAACCACTGCATTGTCGTGGACATAGTTTCACGCAAAGTCAAATGCAACTATTGCAGTTGGATTATTTCGGGTGGAGTTTTTCGTCTAAAGCAACATATTGAGGGTGTTAAAGGAGAAGTGAAGGCTTGTACTGTTGCATCACTAGAGGTTAAAACATCAATTCAAAAATTACCTACGACAAAGAGAGATGAAAAAAGGAGCAGCATCAACGATGAGAGGCCAAATTATGGAGGAAATGACACGGCCTTCAGGTCAAGGTATTCATATTCACCCTCCGGGAGATAGATCTCGGGAGGGAGACATAGACCCTACCAGAAGGAGATCTACTGCATTTGAAGACTTTTCTCGAAGTATTCTTTGATTTAAAATTTTTAATTAGTTATTTACATTTTATCTTAGTTAAATTAGTCTCAAATCACCTATTTTAATTTTACGATGATATACGTCGAGCCATGGACGAAAGTAGAAGATCTTTTGCTAACGAGGATGTGTATAGACGCACCGGTCGACACGTTGGGCAAGAGAGTGGATCCGGACATGGATCCAATGAGGAGAAAATTCATGACTTGACTAGGGACAATGACCCTAGAGTGGGTCTTATAGATGCTTTCCTAATAAGACGGAGAGATAGACAACCATCAATCAGAGCTGCTATGAAGAATCTGAAGGTATGCAAGGAGAAGATTGGCCATGCTGTTTCGAGATGGTTTGTTTGTAATAGTGTACCTGCCAATGCTGCAAAGGGTCCTTACTGGGAGGACATGATTGAGACTATTGGAGATGTGGGTAAGGGTATTCCTAGACCAACCCCCAAGGAGATATACAACACTTACCTTCCTCAAGAGGTATGTGATCTCCAAGAGTATATCAAGTCGTTCAAGCGAATTTGGGATGAAAGAGGCTGCATAATAATGACATTTGTTGACTCAAAATGTAATTCGGCATTTGTTACATGATGAGGATCGAGCTATCATAGCATGCAACAAAATGTATCACTATAGGCTCCGGACATTACATTTTGGTACTCATCGTACTCAACGGGCAGTCATGTTGTTTTCACCAGATATTTAGAATTTTACACAGAACTATTACTTTTACGGAATTGTTATCATGCCTAGGCTTTACTAATTGTTAGTTGGATCATCATGGAATTACAGCTGACTGGTGGATGGATCATGGGAAGGCTCCAGGTTATGAAGATCTTGCTTATGTTGTCATCCGTGTATTGAGCCAAACCACCTTCTCTTCTGACTGTGAGAGGAACTGGTTTACATTTAGCTTGATATACACCAAGCAAAGGAACCGATTAAGCTCAGCGAGATTGGAGCAATTGGTCTTTTGCCACTACAACATGCGCTTGAAATTAAAGAATCTTCAAAAAATTCAAGAGAACCAAAGAGAAGAAGAACAATGGAGAGATGAAGTTGCTGGAAGACCGGTGCAAGCAGAACAATAAGTTGAGGAACCAATCAATCTGGACGAGATATTTGAGGAGCAGAACCCACTGAATGAATGGGTGGATGCAAGAAATGTTTTGGGTCCATCAGAATTTGATCCAAACGATCGGTCATGGGCAGAAGGACAATTAGATGGTGCCCTTGTCCGTTGAGTTTCAACTTCCACCTCCTTCAAAACGGCAAAAGAAATCCACCCCACAAAGTTCAAGTAAGGGTAAAGGTAAAAGAGTAACTACTCATGTTAATATTGCAAATTTAGAAACTGTACAAGAAGATGAGTCAGACGAGACATCGGAGCCGAGCGACAAAGTCGTTTACCAAACTTCAGACGACTCTACTTCGGCAACGAGTACCCCTGACGATAACGATGACGATGTTGATCCACATGGAAGTCAAGGTAGATCCTTGCAACAACGGTCATCTCGAGGACGTGGATCAAGTCAACATGGTGAAGCTCCTCCAATAATTCTCACAAGGGAGCAACAATTTACACATGCTACGTAGGATGATGACCACTCCAGTAGGTTGGTTAAGAACACATCAGTAACAGATAAAGGCAAAGGAAAACAACAAGAAGAGTTCCTAAAGAGAGTAAGAGAAACATCCTCTCAAGAGCATTCGTCTGATGCATCCTCTCAAGTTCCATTAGAGGGTTATAGTCCTTATGGATATTCAGGTACATATTATCAACATCCACCACCCTATGATGCATCGAGTTACTTAGGAGGATATCCCACTTATCCTCCAACTTCAGATGTTTCCTCTTATCAATCCTCAACTTCAGAAGGATCTTATCATGAGCCAAAGACACAAGGATGGATATCGGTGACAATAATCTATCCATTCACAGATGAGTATAACCGGTTTGTACAGGAATATGAACAATGTTACCAAGTTTATATGTCTTGGACCGATTATGTGCAACATTTGTATAGTACCTACAATGTAAGGCTAGAATAAATGTATGTCTACTTGTTTTGTCACTTTGTGTGTGTGTTTTTTTTTTTTTACTATCATGTAATATTTAGGGGTAAGGATTTATGTCCCCCCCATGTATTGTATTCAAGTTTTTTTCAAAGTCAATAAAATTTCAAGGGCTTACCTGAGGTCCTAGATAAGTTTCGGATAAATATATTTTTTCTGATTTTTTGGATTTTTTTCTATTTTTTAGACCTATTTTTCTTCTTTTCCCTATTTTTCTTCTTTTTTTTTTCTTTTTTTAAAATTGAATTGGCCAAACCGGTCCGGCTCGGTCGGACCGGTCCAAGATCGGATCGGATCGGCCGATCTACTTGGTCAGGATCGGACCGATCCGAGTCTGATCCCCGAGTTAGCCTACCTTGTATGCAACAACCATTTCTTGGCTTTCACCTGTGGAGGTTATATCATACTGTACCATTCATCTGTGGTAGGCTTGTTTTGTTGAGCAAGAAATCAACATCTTATGATAGATACTCTCGATGGCATGGTAGTGCTGTATCTTTTATTTTGCTTTTCTACTGCAGTTTGATGCATCGTTCGTGATCATCATTGTGCACTCTTGTTCCATCAGTGGGGCATTGACTTGAGGAACATCATTGTGCTGTCAGGTTAGAATTGTGGCAAATTTCCTTAGTAGTTCTCAACAATCAATCTGCATCCCACATCGGCTGTGTTGTAGACCTGGATTATGCCAGTTGGCCTCTAGTGGAAGAATATCCTTGAGGCTTTAGGATTAATGAAGTTAATTCTCATCATGATCAATTTTGTACTTCATTATTCATGTGTAATATTAGTTTAACTACATTTGCCCCCATCTTTACCCGGTAAGAGGGAGAGTCTAAATACCTATCAAGAGGGTTCTTCATCTTCTGTATGTCTAAAATCGTTACATGTTATCTTTTTTGGGGGGTTTTGCAAATAACCCCTAAAAGATTTCATATTTGCAATAGCTAACCCCTTATTTGACTTATGTATTTGGAAATAGCCCCCTAAAGGATTCCACATTTGCAATTAACCCCCTGTATGATATGTGTATGTATAAAACACCCTATTTGATTTATGCACTTGGAAACAGCCCCCTAAAAATTCCATATATGCAAGCAAACCCCTATGTGTTACATTTATGCATAAAATCCCCTTAACTACTGTGTATTCTAAATTTCACAAGAGAGAGGGGGTGTCAACAAGGTGGAATGCCACCAGCAGAAAGGAGACAGGGTGAGAGGTGGATCTTATAGGTGGACATCTGGCATGAGGGGTAGACGTCAAGTGTGGGGTAGGTGTCTCACGTAAGGGTGAACGTCCGGTGACTAGGGCTGTGAGATCTGCAATAGTCGATGGCCAGTTGACACGTAGTATGCGGGTGGATGCCGGGCACGAATGGTAGAGATCTGACACGAAGGGCAGACATCCGGCACTGGATCCTCTTCTTGTTGACTGGGGCTGCAAGCTGGTGGATGTTCGGCATGAGAGGTTGCAATGCCTTTGTTCCGATGAGGGGCCGGCGGCTAGGGCATGGAGGGATCTGCAAGAGCCGACCCACAGGAGAGGGAAGGAATTGGCAACGGGGAGAAAGAGGTGGGCCATTGGGCAGGATTTGGGTATTTTTGCCCTTTTAGACCCACGGTAAGCTGTAACAGGATACTGGTTAATAATTAACCATGATTCAGTCCAAAAATATCTTCAACCTTCTGAGTTCTAAAGTGGCGCTAACACATGTGAAGCCTTCTTTTGGCAGGAGACAAGTGGGTTGATGGCAGGGGGCTATTTCCAAATACATAAAACAAATAGGGGGTTTTATGCATATATGTATCATACAACGGGTTATTTGCAAATATGGAATCTTTCGGATGTTCATACTTTTTTAACACAAAAGCCCTGTCATTTTCGGTGTGTAAGTTGATCAGACAGGCCAAGCTCAAGTCATACTGGCTGATTCCTGTATGAACTAGCAGGAGCCGACAACAGATTCATTTCTGCTTTATTTATAAATTTTCAGGTGAAAATGACAGCAAAGCTGTTTTGGATGCCTTTTTCTTGGGCAAAGTTTTTGCTGAGGCACTGAATGAACGAATAGGATCTACTGTGGGTGAGGTTTTGAGCATCATTGGTCAATGGCAGGCTGAGCAACAAAAACAAGTGCTAGATTTTCAGGTGAATGTGCAGTTAGGAATTTTGGCATTCATACTTTCTGATGTCTGAATTCAAAGGAATCATCAGTTTCTATGTATTTTTACATTATTTTGTGTCAAAGGTTCTAAAATACCTTCTTATTCATTTATTTATTTGTTTTCATACTTGAAGTATGTTTGAAGGAAAAATGTGTGTGGCGACCAATTTAAAATTCCTTGTTAGCAAAATGATTTCATAATTAATTTGTTTTTTCCTTTTCTTTATAATGTCTTTGCTATTTTTAGTATATTCTGGTTACAATGAAGAAGAAACATGGAAGGCCTGTGGAATAGAATACATCTTCATTTGTCTACGTTATGTCTGATTGTTGGCATTAACAAATACGATAAAGATGATCCCTATTTTGAGTTCCATAAAACAAATATTTAGTGAGATATGTTGTTTGGCTTTGAAGATGCAAGAATAAATTACTAGTGGGTACGACGATGGCAAATTCAAGGGGACAAGGAATATTTATTGCGATTAGCACATTTGTACATTTCTTTCATACTTCGGTACCATGTTTCTCACTTCTTGGATGGGCATCTGCTTTTATTATCTATGAAGTCCCATTTCCTTTTTTGGAAGGTGACAAGGTCACATTTCATTAAATAAGGTAAAAACACATAGAAGGCCAAAGGCCAAATAGAAAAAAGGCAAAGATGCCAACTCAAGAAAACAGATCCTATACTTCTATTTTATTCAGAAAATAAAATAGAAGTACACATTAATTACAATTAGAACAAAAATAAATCCAGGAATTTCATGTTAGAAATCCTTCCAGCTGCTGGCTCTGAATAAAAGGTCTCCCTGTATGTTGCTAAGTACGTCGGCTGCTTTCCCCCAGTCCTTCACCCAGCAGATGGACCTTCTGAGAATGATCTCTGGGTTATTAAACTCTTGCTTGAATTTTCTGTTGTTCCTTTCCAGTCATATTCCCCAAATCATAGCTGGCAGAAACAATGACCCCATCTCCCTTTCTGCATATACTGGACAAAAATCAGATCAGCCCTGCATCAAATGTGGAACATCTGTTGGTTCCTTCCATTGCACTTGCAAAGCTTTACATAAGATCTTCCATTGAATGTTGATTATACCACAATGACAAAATGGTTGATCCTGATTTTCTTCATAAATTCCACAAACAATACAATTGGATTGTTGGGTCTTGAAGATCTTGTTCACTCTTATTGCTGTCGGAAGTCTTCTCAATGCCACTTTCCAGAGGAATTGTCTGATTTTATTTGGAAGATAATTGGACCAGACTAAAGATTTCCACCACACTCTTATACCTCCATCTTGGAGTATTCTAGTTAGATCCCTTGCGGTAAAAATGCCTTTGGAATTCCAGACCCACAATCTTGTGTCCTCCTTCCCCCTGATCAATTGAACTCCCTGAATGACTTAAAATCACTAGAAATTCCTCCATTTCTGTATCGGTGAGATTCCTTATAAAAATAAAGTTCCATTGCAAAGTGTTATCATGAGAGAGAACATGCGCTACTGAAACCTTGCTTTCTTGTACAGTTGTACTAACTGGTACAAATTAGGAGCCTGTACAGCAAGTGGAGCATCTGAAGACCATCTATCCTCCCAAAATCTGACCAATTCCCCACTTCCAATTAGGAATCTCACTGCAGGTGACACTAGATCCTGTAGCCTTGCAATATTTTTCCATATCTGTGACACATTTGCCGTCCTAGAGGGTAACAAACACCATCTAGAAGTCTACTATTTCTCTCTCTCTCCCTCTCTCTCTCTCTCTCACACACACACACACTCAATTCTTGCCCAAAGAGATCCACTTGTTCCCCTAATCTCCATAACCACTTAGCCAGCATTGCCTTGTTGAAAGTTTCAATTTCACCAACCCTACCCCTCATACTCTTTTCTTTTGCAAACTTGATCTTGTTTTGTTTATCCAAGAAAAGCATGATCCACAAGCGGTGCTGTTCACCTTGAAAGTTATTGCATTGTGAATTCAATATGCTATAGTGGCATGTGAATTATGTTATATTTTCCAACTTTTGTGATTCTTAATTATTAGTAGCAAGCTATTGGTTGGCTCCATAAATTTTAGGGATAATTGCATATATGACCCTGTTAAAAATGTAATTTCACTTTTTTCTATCATATTTTGCATTGTTATTAATGACCCCACTGCATCTAAATTGTTACAAAAATGCCCTTGAGGATACTTGCCGTTTCACGTCATAAGAATATATCCAAAATGGCACGTTAATAGTTGTCCTTAGTGAAAATAATATTAATATACCTACAATCCTATAATACCTTTATACTAAGAGACTCACACATACACACACAGAGAGAGAGAGAGAGACCAAGACCCCGTGATTGCTGTCGTTACCGTTGCCAATGCTGTCGTCATCATCCCTTCCCAACTTCCCAAGGACAAGATAGAGCAAAGACTTGGGAGGGAAGAAGGGGGAAAAGCATAGAAGGCAACATAATGTGGGAACACTGGAACAGTGGAAAGTAAAAAGGGGTCTTGGGGGAGGTGAAGAAGGCTTTGGATGGATCTTTACGCATGACATGATTTGGTCTGATTTATTTAGGAAGTGCATTTTTGTAAAAGACAGAGACTCGTAACTTTCCAAAATTTCTTCTCAAAGGAGATTCAAGAAGCCCGCTGAAATCCGAATTGTGGTAGTGGTAACGTGGCAAAGCTCTCTATATAGATTCTCTAAGAATTTGTACACAGGAACGTTTCCATAAATGCCACCATAAGAAAGGTCTGGATTGTTTACACTGGGAATTGGCATCTTGTAGGATTTCTATATATGGAAATCAATTGAAGTCAAATCTGCAGCATTGCAACTTAGGCTACTTTATTTGTTAGTCTCCAAATGGCAATTGAAAGCAAATCACAAACATGAAACATTGTCTGTCATACATTTTTCTGATTCTTGCCTCTAGAATATCTGGAGACTTCAAAATTGCATCATTTGACTTAACTAATTCATGGGGACCCTCATGCATCAGCAGATGAAAAGTGTACCATTTTTGTTTAGGGGAAAAGAGTCAGGGTTTGCATGAGCTATACCATGAGGGCAATGAAGATCCTCTAAACAATGTATATACACATAATCAACTTGATATAGAAGGGTTTCTTCTTTCAATGACATTTTGTGGGCATGATGATACATCCGAAACCAACAAAAGAGGAGTTACGAAATTAGCCACTCACAATGGTTAGCTTGATAGCAGTAAAATATAATCTTGTTGGTCATGTGGCTGGGTAATTGGGGGATACTCTCGAGGAAATTGACTAAATAAGTTTCACGAAGAGTGCTGATTGTGTGATTTCTTTTACTAGTTTAAAAACCATCTTTAAAACATACATTCTCTCTGAGACATTTTTCCTCCATTGACCTTTTTTTTTTCTTGTTCTGCGATGTCAAGCACCATCTTTTGTCACCTATTCTGAAAGTGTCACCAGTAATACTATTTTTGCTACATTGTCTGAGAGGGTGGGGCCTAGGTTCGCAACCTGCAGCCCAGCCCAGTTTTCTGGCCCTAGAATGATTTATTTGGTTGGGCTAAATATGAGCTAACCTGGTACAAGTTGGGCTGGGCTGAAATCACGCTGGCCTGAATTCAACCAGACCAACTTTAACTAACGAGGAAGTCATTGCATCCAGGCCAGGGTTGGGTTGGGTCCCTATTGGAGTTGTAGGAAGCCAACAGTGGATTAGGATGCCAATCGTGACTGGTGCCAGAAATGGTGATGAGCAAGTCACTTTTTTGGGGGGGTGTGGAGGTTGGAAGGGGCATGAGGAGCGATGAGTTTGGACTCTGCATCCTCAGAGAAGGTGAAGGGCAAGACTGCCTACTTTGTTCTTGTTGAGGATATGAGCACATGTTACGTAGACTTGTTTCCTTCTTGAACCTGTCCACGACTATTTTGGTTGGCTCATTACTGTTGCATCATACAGGTGAGTCTCCAAAAAAAACAAACAAACGTACAAAAAGTTGTTCCAGGCAGGCATCCAGTAATTCAGTTTTGTTGAGCTACTGCAGAATGCAGGCCATCCTTCTAGTTCTGTTCCTTCTCTAGATCGGAAATTCACACGCCTTTGTGATTTTGTTCCGTCCATAGATGCAATTGGAACTGCTTTATATCTTATGGTGATTGTGGAAGTTTTTCCTGGTTCAATTAAAAAAGGACGAATATATCTGCAGGAAGAAGTAATGCAGAGGGCCAAAGTGGCAAAGGAGAAAGCCGCGCTGGAGGCATTAGGAGGCCAGGCTGCTCGCTCGAAACCCTCCACAACATCATCAGCCCCTCTAGTTCCCACGGTCACGCCCCCACCATCTGGACCCGACAAAGATGATCCTCTTGAAGAAATGTTGAAGGGCTAATCTGGCTTAAGGGGCACTAGTGATACTTGTTCTTTTGGCTAATAATGCCTGTTGTATCTATAACAGTTGCCGAAGGATTGAGGATCAAATTTTAGGTGCTAAAGATGTAACATTCTTTTGCTGCGTGACACTTGAAAAGTTGATATTGATACCTTAGCTGAGACAACCATATGATATTACTTGAGAAATAGGAAAATGTAGTTTGATGGCTGTTATCAGATAACAGGCGACTCCTATGTATCCACTGTTATTTCGTGTGATTGTGTGTTTAAGTTGGGAGTTAACATGCTCTTTGAGAATCCCAGCCCGGTGCCTGCTGGGTACTGCTAGTGAAAAATTAGGATCTGTGGAAGGTGGAAAGTTATGCACCATTGACTTGAGACGAGTGGTGCACGAAATTTGTGACTAAATTTGGAGTTATGAGAAGACTTAAAAGAAGACGACTAGGATGATAACGGACATTTGATAGTTTTACTGAATTGCATTAATTTTCATAGAGAAATGAAATACATGTTATTATGACATTACAATATTCTGACCCACAGAATAAAGTCTAGAAGATCTCTTCTCTACATCATCTAATAACAAATTTAAGCATGCCCTAGCGAATAAGCCTTCTCACCGAATTCGCCGGTTTGTATTTATGTATGCCTTCCGCGGCCACAACTCCGCGTACAAGTCTATGAAACACAAGTGTCAACTCTTTCCTCGCACGCGGCTCTGCGCCAAGATTTGCGACTTCCCCTGCACTCTGGTGTTAAAAATTAGGGCTGTTCATTGATTCTATATTTTCTCAAAGATTCGGATGATCCAGGAATATAATATTAAAGTTGTCGAATTATTCAACTCAAAATTTTAAGACACTAAGTGCGGCAAATGTCATCATTTAAAATATCTTTTGTTTTATTTATTTTTTTAATATGAGACTGTTCCGATGCATCTCCTCTCTTTTTTAAGTTATCGGACCATCGAATTCAATAATTTTAAGACATTGAGTAGAGTAACCACCATTATTTTAAATATTTGCACACAAATTTATGACCCCATTTTGGAAAGGATGTGATGAGATCTACATATAGATTTTGCCATTATCATCACGAGTGGCGAACACAAAAATTTTGTTCAATAAGATCACTTGGACAGTGGAGTCACTCTATTGATATAGATCTGAACACACAAGTCACTGCGCTTTTGAGATGAGATCTTTCTCAACTTATTCTTTAAATTAGAATGTGTACTCACTCGTACTAAGATGAATGTAGACCTTATGCTCGTTTTTTCTAATAAAATAACCGATTTACTTTTTGTTTCGTGCGATCGAGTGAACGCATACCTAATAATAAGAGAATGAGATTTGAAAGATGTTGTTTGTGCACCATCCAACAATAGATTCACTAACGTTGAAATCCGTGGGCTGTCCAATTCAACAATGATATGTCAAGTATGCCAACTGGTGCGGCTGCCTAGAGCAAGTCAAAGTTTTGCCTCCGGCCTTCCCCTTCACGTCTTGATCCAAGTCAACTCTTGCCTCGGGCTGGTCCACGCGGCCGGCGCCAAGATGTACGACTTTCTTTGCACTCGGTGCATGTTTAAAACTCTATAAACTTTTCTTAATGATTGGTTCGGCAGATCCACTTATATAATTTTTAAGAGATAAATATTAAATATATAAATTAACTAACTAAATGGATCTAAGAGATGGGACGATTCTGTAATCGGATGACCAAGTTTTAATTAGAGCTATCGCTGTACTTGCATTGCTCTGCGGCGGCATCTCGTTTGACCAGAATTCTGAGAGGGATCGGGCTAATGAGAACTTACGTACGTTTAAGACATGCAAGAGCACCTTCAAACATATGAACAAATTCCTTCTTCTTTCCCATCCATTTACTTTACATATCATGCATATGTGCTGCGAGGATGGAAGGCCGAGAAGAAGCAGACGAGTACTGCCGCGGCCCGGCAGAAGATGACAACAGCGGCGCCCCCACATCGCGCAGGCTCTCCTCTAGATCGTCTGCTCATGACTCGCCATCTTTTGATTCCTCTGCGTCCTCGTCTTCCTTCACTACTTCCCGGCAGGAGTCCTTGGGCTTCGCCCCGCACTGCGAGTGCGAGGAGATCCCCTCCCGGCGGTGGCTGACAAGTGTAGGGAGGGTTTGGTCATAGAGGGCATCGATGTGAGGCCCAAGTACGGCCATGCAAACGGTGGGAACGTGGTTGCACCATGCAAGTTCTCAAGGAGGGACCCTCCTGCACGGGCTGGTTCCGGGGAGGCGATTTCCCCCACTTCATGAGTCTCCTCCACGCGAGATCGGATCTTCCGAGTGTACTGACTGATTAAGTGATCGAATTCGGTCAGCAACATACCTACGAAGAAGACTCTTGGTTTCTTTCTCTATATAAATTTAGCTTTGTTTGGCTTATTTTCATATTCCAATGGCATCACTGTGAGAGTAGTGAGAAGGAAACTCGTTTTAGTCCCCAAACTCACCTATGCAAATGAATAGCTAGTTCTCCCTCCCCTTTCACGCACCTGACTAGTCAAGTACTTAAGTGGTGTCAGCCATATGATCCGGGGGTCAATCATTTTTTTATCTTTTTTCAAAAAATTACTAATCTAGAAAATCAGCCTTACATAACATTTAAACAAAAAAAAGACGGAGAAAAAAGAGGAAAACCAATTATCCTCTTTGTCCCACAGCTCAAACTAGTAGTGGCACTCAGGAAATGGGGACTACAAGAGTCCCCTCCTCCCATCATGCCCAATCTCTTACGTTTCCTACGCTTACTTGGAATCTAATTTAGTCTCTATATATATTATTTTTCCTGGTCACCAAACATCCTTAGGCCACGTCAACTATTTAGGGGTTGCTTGGTTAGAAGTAAAATGATGTAAAATATTAGTTTTCTAATTATTGAATATAAATCCAATAAAATCTTTAATTTTAAAATCCCCAATTTTTTTTTTTGATGGTTTTAAGCTAAAAATCAAAATCAAAAGAAGAAATTACCATATGAGCCAACTGATTTTAAAAGACAATAATTTTCGGTATCCCAAACATATAGAGAATATCATAAAATAATTTATGGCACTTGAAATATAAGAAAAACTCTATTCTAAAATATTTCATAATATTTACAGGACACCAAACAACTCCTTGACCAGCTTATTCAATTGGAGCAGACAGAAAAGTTTAGTGACTACATCTCGGTCACATACTTAGGAGTATGACAAAACTATGTCATTCCACGCAACTGAACTGAATATTGATGGGACTGTAAATGAATCAATACATTCGATGAATAGCTCCCAAGATTGCTCAATAGTAATTCGACCCAACTCGTTTATTAAGTTAATAAATAAATTTGAATAAACATTTGAGCTCAATTTATTAAACGAGTCAAGTTCGAAGACAAGCGAGTTCGGCTCAATTATGTTCATGAAAGAGCCCATTTAAATACTCTAAACAAATAGTAAGAAAATCATAGGAGAATCAAGAGCTAATCTTTCTTCAAAAGGTGAGTAGCTAATTCTAAACATAATCCATTTCATATTAAAAATTGTATTATTTTTAAAAGATTTCAAAAGTTAATTAACTAGTAAGAAGTTTGATTTACGTGTCTACTTCATGATCATCAAGTTTTATATTTTTATGATCTTTTTATTATTTATTCTATTATTATTTTCATAGCATATGCAATATGTCTATTCAATCTGTTTTATTTTCAACTATAATCACATGAGTTATAAGTATTTGTTATCCTTTATCTGATGTCCAATGGAGTTGAAACTTTGACAAAAATATATTTTACATATTATAATTATATCTAATAAATTTTATAATTTTTGAGTTTTGTTGATATTTATTCCGTAATATTCTTTTCAGACTATATAATCTGTCGTAATAGTTTTGAAATCTCAATTTGTGAATCTTATATCTTATTTGATTCATGTTCAAATCATAATAAATTTTGTGGAGACTTTTATTATATTATCCTTAACTTCTCTATAAAGTTTGAGAATTTTATGACTTTGTTTTTTTATTCTTTTTGCCCTCTAGTTTGGCTGAAATTCTATTTAAGACAGATGTTCGAAATTGAAGTGGTAGTCTAAAAGTATATCAAACTAATCCATAAATTAATGAAATTTTGTAAATGTTAGTATTTGCCTATATTTGGATATTTTAGATTGATTGATGGCTATGACATTTATTTAAATCACCTTGTGGTTATTTAGTTCTCATATATGTTTATTATGGTGGAATTTGTTTCGATATTACACAATCGGACTCCGAGTTGAAAAAAAAAAGAATGAATCGGATCGGAGATGTAACAGTGTTAAAGTGTCAACCCTTCTTGATGTATTTTTTTTAAAGTGTTAACCCGTCACTTTAATTACACCTTAACATCTTAAGACATTAATACGTTAACAACTAATTACAGAAGGAGTGGAAAATAAGGTTACGTTAAAAAATTATAGGCTAACCATCAATTTTTCACTGACATGGGGTTAAAAAAATAAGATTGAATTTTGACAAGGGAGGGTAGATAATTAATTTGCCCTAAAAATAACTAATCATAGAAATTGAAAGACAAGTTATTATCAATGAGGGAAGTTGAACTAAAATTTGTTCAAGTATGATAATCACAACCTCATATGAATGTTTTTCAATGATTTAAAGGAAAACATAAATCAAATATACAATAATAAGGGGCTGATACCTCATTCTATTTTCACTAGCAATGCACAATAGATTTCTCATGTTTAATGCCCTGGGCATCCAGATAGGGATGGGTTGAGATGATAGAAGAGGTAAGTATTAAAAGAAAAAAGGGAAAAATACATATGCATGGTAGGGCAAATACAGATCGGACGGCTGCTGTCCCATGCATTGCAATCCACGTAGATTGCAATGCATGAGCATTGCATCAAGTATTACTCTATAGCAAATTAAATTGATAGTAAAAGTCATCTAAACAACCTCTTGTATCACTTTTGATATTGTTATTACTTCAACCAAACATCAAAATATTGTATCATATCAATTTTAATATTTATACTCATTATCATAAGAATATCAATATCAAAATTGATGCTATAATAAATTTGATACTCCAACCAAATAGGGTGTAAGATAACAAATACAATTTTTTTGACCAAATACATATTGCACCTTAATATTCCAATTATCCAACTGATTGTTAACGTGCAGTACTATAAATGGTCATAGATCCACTTTAGTTCCACACTGAATCTAACTCATTTACCAGGTCCACATGGGCCTAGATGGGCGGATGAGAGGATCCTAATCATGCTTGGGTTTGCTCCGTCGCCATTGTTTGCTTAATCATGGTCAAGAAGTCGTAACACAGTGCTATGAGCTGCCAGTCCGTTCAAATGTGGCAGCAGATTGTGTCACTCTGCACCTGCAATATCATGATTTCTTCCTAGGATTAATAACAGGAGATAAGAAAGAACCCTAATCATGATCTATAGCCTAGTATTGAACATAATATGCGGGAAGAATCCGCGTTCTTGGATACGTATGTTCTTCCTTTGGACCCCAAAGACAACACATAAAGAAGAATGTTCAATTATTTCCATCTACATTGTTCACTTTAGTAGTAGATAGGATCGGGAATAACCGGTATGAAGACTTAAACTCGAGTCAATTGCGAGGATGTCTAATTTTTTCCAATTCTATTTGGAATGTTTAATTCTCTTTAAATTTTTTAATTTCACCCTTTATTTCGCTCCTTACCAAATCACTTAGAATAATTCACACTTAGTAATTTTTCAAGAATAATTAGACTCCCTGACGCTGGTAGCCTGCATGGAAGAATGACGACTCTATTGATAGCAAATTACAAATTGTAAAGAAGAATTTAATTTTGAATTGGATGGGGGCCGCGCGGACGCAGGCCCCCACTACCACAAATTATGACGTCCACTCTCCCACTTGGGGAGATGGTAGGCGGGCGCCCCCACTAAGTGCAATGTGGGCCGCCAACCTAGGCCATGGGCCTTCCTGATCACCCAAAAGCCCCGTCCAGGTAAGTATAGTTCATCGGTACGACAGGTTCATCTCTTATAGCCAGTGGAGGAGAGGCGTTTTGCGTACATTCCCGATACAGGACTAATCAACCCAACAGTCCAATGGTTAGCCCCATACAATATTGATCTCTCTATCCGGCCAGGGGCAGTGGTGATCGCACACGCTTGGGACCTCCTGGACGTCGTTGATCCAGACCCCGTCACTTCCCACTGGCCTGTGTGTTCCTGTTCCTCAAAGATGGACCAAAGTACACTGAAGAATAACTCCAGACACGAAGATGGGTTTGTAGTTTGGAGTTCTAGTTCAGGACTGTAAAGGAAATTACCTTTAGAACCAGAACCTGCCAATGTTCTGATCACATATTTGCGTGGAATTAATTCTCTTATCATAGGCCATACATATAGAATATGATGTTGGCTAACTAAGGGTGCGTATGCAGTAAAGGAAGCAACATGTGAAACTTTATCATGTAAATAGAGATGTTACAAGCTAGCCCTTACCCTCACAAGTAGGTTAAAGAAAATATTGGATAGAGCTTAACCATCCATCTGGTTAGTTTTTCCTAGTGATGTTGCATTAAAGAAGCCAAGTCGATCGAAGAATAAATATTCTTGTCTCCTCTTGAACTGTTACAGACTTTTTACCAATTGAGAGTAGCCAACTAAATTATAGTTTACACCATGTTCCACTACTTTTTTTGACCAAACTAAACACCGTTCAGTCCATATGAGTTGCAAAAGTGATTGCATCTCTTATGATAAAGGATCGTTTGGTGTGTCGTAAAATATTAGAAAATCTCAATTTTGAAAGCAACATGTAAAATTGCTGAAAATGAAATTTCTCTGATTTTAGTTTACGGTGATTTTGAGCTGAAAATTAAAATTAATTAAAAGGAAGATTTTAGAAGTTAGTCGGCCATAGAATATGACAATTTACGACACTCGAGACACATCATAAAATAATTCACAGCAATCAGAAAACACGTAAGGAGCAAAATGCTTTACAATTACTTACAGTGTTTTACAGCATTTTACAACATAAGGACCTCTAAATCTAAATCACACCGAAAGTTCTTCGTGCTTGAATTCATGGGATCGATAACACAATTGACAGACAGGTGATTGTTACGAAGAGGCTTATAGCAATACTTTTTTTTTTTTGGACTGTGGCTTATAACAATCTAACAGTGTGACCATTAGAATGTTGTGATATACATAACACTGAAACTCATAGTGCAACACTTACTTTAATACACTTCATCTCTTTTTCAAGTGTAATATTTTAGCACTTCAAAATGCATCATTATATGGATGCACCAACCCATCACCTTAAATTCTATTGTTATAGAGTAACGTTTGATGCAATGTCCCCTCCTGCTGCAATTGGAGCATGGCAGTAGACTCTAAAAAATGAATTTTTTTTTAGGTTGGCCTCTACATGCTCTGCAGGACTGTACAACTTGATCACCCATCCAATGAGTTAAAAAAAAAAATCTGAAAAGTAAAAAAAGAGCCCCGGTGAACAGTAAAAAATTACCTAATGCATGGGTCGACCTTAATAATAACTTTAACTTTTTTAAAAAAAATAGATCATCAAATTTGAGATCAGATTGTACGACTATATAGAACATGGCATACCTAAAAGAATTCAAAAAAAAAAAATTACCAACTGCAATGCCCCTCATTGTCACAAAGGGGAGCACTGCGGCAAGTATTACTCGTTGGCAAGTATTACTCGTTGGTGTAAGGATGTTAAGGTGTAACAACCTCATTCGGAAAAAAGAGAAGTAGGCTATTGTCCAACTAAAGTGATATAAATATATGATACGAATACTTGATCAAATCTGAGGTTGTGAGATTAAGACAGAGTTAGGGACCGGGATCAGATGCATATCAGCAATTAATTGCTGACCATTCCCTCCAACGAGATCGTTTTTTGGACCCAATTTTTTTCAGTCCTCTATGCTCACTACATTTGATTAGTTTTTTTTCTCTAAAACAGATAACATTTAATCAGTTCGATTTGTTTTGGTCATTTAATTAGTTCGATTGTGCTTCAAATCACGTCAATTGTTAAATGCAGCTGCGGATTTACGTAAAATTAAGCATATCCATGGAGCTGGATGGTAATCTTTTCTTTATTCCTATCCTTTGCAGAAAGAGTATTTGCTTATCCTTATTCTTATTTTTATTTATATAAAGGTTAAATTCTCCAATTACGCTATTTGTGAGTGTAAGCTCCCTATTACGTACATTGCTTCTAGAAGGGAAAACTTTGTGTATAAGTTATTTCAAACTATGTAGTCCATAAGATCTCTACCTATCAAACATATGACATGCACGGCAATGAGCTCTGAAAACAAGTGAAGGGATGACGAGGCTCAAGAGAGTGATATGGATAAAAGCACATGCGATAAGATAGGTATATATGCTTCTGGAACTTTATTTATGAATAGGTGAGAAATAAAAGTACTGTATAAGATAAGATCAACAATTAAGTTGAGGGTCGGATAATCGGATTCAAAAATAGATATATTCTTATTTTTGTTCAATTTTTTACGTATATGGATATATCCTTATCCTTTATCTTGTAGGCCCAAAAAATAAGTAAAAAGTATTTTATAACAATTCTAAACCTTCGATAAGCAAGCGCCTGTAGCTCAGTGGATAGAGCGTCTGTTTCCTAAGCAGAAGGCCGTAGGTTCGACCCCTACCTGGCGCGTTTCTTTGTTTTTTTTTTTTTTTTTTTCCTTCTTCGAACACAAATTTATGTAGTTTGTGACTACATAGGAACCCAGTTCAGAAGACTGAAGACGCCATGTCATGATTTGTGCTCAATTCTTGTTCATTGTTTCTATTCTTCTTAGGTTCCCATGTTGCATCATGTGTTCTTTTTTCACAGTTCTTGTTTATTGTACCTCTTAACGTTCCTCATATATCATTTCCTTATACAAACATTCAATTAATTCCTATATATTTTCACTTTAATGTTATATATGTTCAATCTATGTTCTGAAACTTGCCCCCGTACCATGTGGGAGGATTCCAAAAACAACCTAGAAAAAGGGACAGAAGGAATTAGAGAGTATGCAGAAGTACTCGAGGACTGTTGACGACAATCAACAGTTTCGTGAATCAATCTGTTCAGTGGCCACTACGCACTCTCAACAATGCTTTAGAGTTTGGCATCACTGCTTTTAATCTCGACATCAGATGAAAATCCAACAAACTAAGGACTGTGCACATCTGAAATGAATTGAGATACGTAGTTACGGACCGGACTCAATCAATGCTGAGAGGAGAATTTTTGGAAAAAAAAACTCTCTCACGTGAAGCTTTTCCCATTTTTGATGAGGAATGTTTTTAGAATTCTTTCCCTCTCTCTGTACTGACCGAGTTCAATGAGTAGCTAACAAACACAACTCATCTGGAATGTATAGCCCGTCCTCGTGAAGGTTCTAATAAGAGGTCAAAGGTCCCCTGCGAAAACCCTTGCTCTCCCATCATAACCATGCACTGTGGATGAGCTTCGCATATGCGATCCTTCATGAGAAGTTTCTCGACGTACAACGACCTTGTCTATTCCCTCTTGACTTATTAGTTAGAGGAAGCCGGAGGCACTTTAAATCTTTTGATCTAAAAGAAAAAGAGACTTGACTTAGTTGTTCAATTCTATTGACTTGTTTTGTGTCATCTCGTGTGTCGTAAAGCATTGACCATGGGGCGCTTCCTTCTTGTCCCCGGCGGCATAGCCGAATGGTGGGACACCCCCTACGCCTTGCGACGTGCGGCGCGAGTTCGATCTCGCTGGCCGCGTTTTCCTTTCTTCGTGGATTCCGTCCCTTTGGACGTAGAATTGGAGGGAGTTGGGGTGGGTGGGGAGGGCTGAATTTCATTCCCAGCTCCTCAAGGTTGTTAGTTAGGGTCCTTTGCCACTGTGCTACGGTTCAAGAAAAAAAAAAATGGGGCTCTTCCTTCCTTCTAGATCACCACCCCAATTGCCACTTCAATTACTACCCGGATAGCCAAGGGTATGTGAAGAACATGACATGTAAGGAGCCAATCTTCCCATTCACCGTCCATGATACTTCAATGCATTAAGGAAGAACATGGAATCAAGGGAGGATTGCACGTATGTTCACAACTCTTCTTCCCATTAAAAGAACATACATTGAGCTTTTGAAAACGCCTAAAACAAGTGACTCACAAGAGATTAGTGAATCTGATCTGCTGATTCAAAAAATATACCAAATCAGAGAAGAATGGTGACTTCTCATAAACTACAAAGCAACTTCTAGACTGAAAGCCGTGTCAAACGCTTGCTACTCTGTATAACAAACTTTCTGCTGCAACTATCGTTTAGTAACCCATTCACTGCAAAGCTGCCTGAGTTTCCCGAACAAATTCATATGACCAACGTGCTAATTGCATGAGAGGATTCACGGGACAAAGTATAATGAATGTTATTAATTTTCATCCTGATAATTCCAGTAATTTAGTAAATTATTCAGTCAACTTGCTGCGGCAAAAGGCGGTTAAGAATGTGTACATGCATGAGAAGATTTATCTCAAGTGGTGCAGTCCACATAATTACCGCTTGCACTCGCCCAACTGTGACAGCTCCTGTGATCTCAAGTCGAGTCTGTTATTCCACTTTCTTCTCGGGTTTGCCTTCACTACTACTAGAATCCGTTGCCATCTTTGATTCGTCATACTCCAACAACTACAAACATAGAATTACACCCAAGACCACATCTTGAAAATGAGACGATGAAAATTTGAAACAACTTGCATAAAGAGTAGAGATCAAACAACGAGCATAATTCTGCAAGAAGAAAGGAAACCCACAGCAGATTCCTCTTATGACGCAAGACAATGCAGGGTGAGGCACAAAAAAGTGAAAACTAGCACACATTATCTCCACTAAATAATAAGTTCTACATAATTATGAATTGTTCATATCTTCATGCATGCAAAAGTAGGATTTGCATGACAAGAAAGTGCCAACATAGACAATTTGAAATTTGTATATTCTTACGCATGCTAAATGGGTTGTGCCCCATTGATATACTTTCACGAGTCCTGCCTTTGACATTGAAATTAATGATACACGTCCATGAATAAACACAAGTGCTTCAGAGTTCACACCCATCAGACCGGAAGCAATTACAAACAATGACCACAAGGAATGTATGCACCACGTTCAAGAAATGAAGACTGATCAAAGAGTCTAACGCCTGAATGGTTATATTACTTTTAACTCATTTAAGAGCAACAAAGAGATCTATTGTAAGATCTATCTTATTGAATTGAAGAGGGGGGCAAAACAGGCTGTATCTCACCATCAGAGGTTAGATCTCGGTAGAACTGTTTCACTTTCATCTTTGTAAACAAGCCCTAACTCACGGCCTAAACTACGAAAAAACAGGCTGTTTATTTCATCAATGATGGCTATGGAATTTTTTCAGTTGTCTTTTTTTCTAATAACTGAAAATGAAGGGTATTTAAACATCATAACAAGCTGCAACTGGGGGCTACGTAGCAAATTCATGATGCAAAATATCTACACCTGAATACTAAACCAATGGATAATGTCACCATCCTGTGTGAAATTGTGCCTACTAGTTATCCAACGAGAATGCCAACTTCATGTAGGAAATTGTGCCCATTAACTAGTCCTCCAGGTAGTTAAGAACTTTAATGGATTACTTTATTCTACAAGAAATCTTATGAAATCCTAAAGTTGGAAACCTTCCCCATGTCCATAAATAAATCATTACAAGCATTGTCCATTCTTTAGATGAATGCACTTAAGTCAGTCGGTCAAACATTTATTTTCAACGTCCTATAAAAGATTATATCAACTACTCATGTAATCTGTTTTAAAGTCCATGCAAACCATGAAAAGATTTTAGTGCATTATTAATTGGACTACTATACATCTTAGTATTTCTTTGTTCAATATTTGTTCATAATGTATACATTACTTTGTAAAAATACTAAATATCTTAATAACTAACCTGTGCCGAAATAACAAAGAGTTTAAAAATGTGAATAAACGCTTTTCCATAACTAGCAAATGCACAAAACAGGTGGGAAAAAAGCATTTATAAAAACATCCTTAGCCGGTGGGGGGTTGAGGGGGAATTTGACCTGAACAAAAGAAATATGCACAGAACAATTGCCTAGATCTATTTGAGGCTAAACTTCTTAGATGTACATTCGTGCATACAACAGCAACCTCAAGCACTCAAAATCATGAACTCAGAAAGCTTTAACAGAATAAAGATGTCAAAAAATAAGGAGTTTCTGAGGTAAGAAGTAATAACATACCGGTTTCACTTCCCCATTCCAGAAGCAGTGAACAGCAACAAATCCAACAACGCCAGGCACAATGTATAAAAGTGCAGGCTACAATGCAAAATGAAAACATAATTAAAGAACTGTTTAAGGTAGACAACAATAACACCAGCCTCTTTGGTTCATACCTGTGCAGCTTGAAACCAATTCATCACAATAATTGTAAGAATCAAACCCACTGTATACCCAAGAAATGCACTATTGAAATAACGATTCGCCTTTCCTCTGGAGACATCAAAGCGCAATGCCAATGCAACAAAAATACCTGTGCACAAAATGTCACAATGAGTCAAGGAAGCAAAATTTAGTCGTAGGTTAACGCCTGCACCTTTATATTTTCTCCATAGGAGACGACCAAAAGACTTAGAGATAGCTAACGCTAATGGAAGCAACGATGCCGTATCAGCAAATATACAAGACACTGACATAATAGATAATCATATGTTTGCTTGAAAGTATCATCATTAACAATGTTAAAGGATTGCAGTCCATCTGGGACGTCATATTAACAAGAGGGAACAAGTTCAAGACAGTTTTACCTGGAGCATTAAATCATTCATGAACAACAAAAAAAGGCCCAATTTTATTTCTTCCCACAATTCTACCTGAAACATCCTTCTCTTCCAAGTTTTCTATACAAATACCTAACCATTTCCTGGGCTATTGTCAATCAGTTTCAATGAAAAGTGAAAACACATAGGTGGATATTCATATAGCATCGTACATGCCCAAAAATGTGACTGCTTAACTAGACACTTTGCTGCCAGTGGTGAATCGTAAAAATAGCACTGGTCACATTTTTGTTGTCACTACAGCAGTTTGTAGTGTAGTCCTCGTCATTGATGCAGGATCCTTTTTCAAAGGGTGGAAAGGGGGAAATGACAAACGATGAAAGGTGCACACTTATACAACTCTAACAAGCTAAAAGAGATCAAAGCTCCTGACACCTTCAACAAATTCACTTTCTTTCCCTTTTTTGTGCATGTGAAATGTGAATAGTACCATGTATTCATCAAGGAAAAAAGAGACGTATACAAGTAAGAGAAAAGGAAAAAGTAACAGCCCCACAAAGAATATCCACCATCTACATCTTCCATGTACAAAAAGTCCCCAAAATCAACCCCCTGTAGGAAACCATCCCCCCATGGAAATACAAACCACAGCACAATGGTGTCTCTAGATTCGTGACCCAAGAAACCAAAGCTATCAAGACTAGACATAGCCCGCTCCACCAGCTGCCGCCATCCACCCCATCAGCCGATCACAAATGAAAGTAACGAGCTACTCTGGAGATGTGGACTTCCTTGCAAGATCCAACAATTCCTTTCCCTAGAATTGCCCAAATGGTAACATGTAGCACCCACCATCCACCAGATCCTTTTATCAAGCAGCCACCTACAACTAGGACTGCAAATCGGGTCAGCTAGACCCGAATTCGATCTGACCATAATTATTATCGTCAGATGCAGTTCTCTCCATATCTGACACAGAAAATCTGGACGCTAGTTATGCCCGTCTTCTTATTCGTGGACCTCCAGCGGACCTATGTTCCCTTTTCCCTTCTAAATCATAAGATGCAGCAACATCGCGTTTCCGAAAAAAGCAGAACTCCGAAAGGGTCCGCCCACACCCGACGACCTCGTCGAGCTTCTCCCGATCCAACCTCACTGGGACCGATGGGAGGAGGAAGGAGCAGAGCAGGCAGCGGGAGAGTGTCGGCGACAAGGATGGCAGTACCGGTACCGGTAACGGTACCGGCCGGTACCGGCCCGGTACCGGTCGGTACCCACGGTACCGGTGCCGGCCGATACCGGTACGTACCGGCCGGTACGTACCGGTATCGGCCGGTACTGCCATCCATGGTCGGCGATGGATCCATGGAAGTTCATGGAGCAGACGAGCCGATTGGATGGCAGCCTTGAGGACGTGGAGGCCATTGGTACCAATTACCAAAGAAGCCAAGGAGCTCGCGTGCCACGGGCGCCTGCACGAGAACTACAGGAAACCCCCCAAGGAGAGTGCACCACCGGCACCAGCTCTTCCATCGTCCTCCAGGCCAGGAAGAGTGAGATGGAGTCCTCGAAGTCAAAGCCGCTACTACGCACGCCATCGACGCTGCTCCTCCCCCCAGCTGCCGCCATGGCCGCCGCCTTCCAACCCCGAGCTCTTCTCCTTCATCGCCAAGCCCGCCAGATCTGTCTCCAACGCCACACTGGAGGAGGACATCGCCTACTGCCTCTTGATGCTCTCACATGGTGCCTGGACGCCACCAAGAGGAGGAAGACCCACCACCGCACTGGGGGTTGGACAGGAGGAGGGGGTCTCCGTGCTCTATGTTCCTCCGCCAGTTCTCCAGCAAAGATCCCCCCTTCCTCTGTTCCTCTATGCCTCAAACCCAGTTCAAATCTGAAAAGCATCGGGTGAGTTGGGTCTATCCGGATTCGTAGCATGATGCTTGTTTCTATCTAGACTCAGGTAGGTGCGTTGTAAGACCGGATCCGGGTCTTGATGGATGCGGAGTCAGATCCTCCTGGGTCCGCCCGTTTTGCAGTCCCACCTACAATGCCAGTTCCAAAACCTGAAGACCTCAGTTACATATAGAGGTATCTAAAACAATCCCAGCTTCTGGGGGAAAAAGTGATCCACAGAAAAATGGTACTGCAAAAAGGATGGACTACGTCTTCAAAGATGGTCTAACCCACCCACCCCCCAACCCAATCACATAACAAACAAGCAGTTCTAATGTTCACCATGAAGAGAGCAAGACTGTAAAAGGCTGAAGGCGTCCATAAGCCACTTTCCACATAAGAAACTTGACATTCAAGGGCTTCATGGGCACCAAACATGATGCAAAAGAGGAATCCTCAACCCACCATCAGCAACCCTCTTGTATGCTCATGTTAGATATTCAATGTGATTCTACTTTGTAACGTACACTCCTCGAGACCCATTTTATATATAAAACAAAAAAAAATGTTGTATTTACTTACATTGATTATCATCATCAGCGCCTTTTCTCACTTGTGGGCAGTTGGCTGCAGTGCATGAATCTTGTCCCACCATTTCATGCATCATCTTGCTTAACCTTTATTATGTATGTTACAATACCTAGAATTACAGATGATCTCAAAAAAAAATCATAATTCTGGTGAAAGCCTCTTAGTCCATAATGAGAATTTACAAGCCAGCCATGCCTCTGTTAGTTCCAGGGTTCGCCACTCGCAAAATCAAGTTTTGGGTTGGTAGTTCAGCTCAGAAACATGATACAAGAACTGGTTTGTTTGTTGGATTTTCCCCATTTGGCCTTGCGGCTCAACAGCACTACTTGTTATGACTCTACCCTGGTTTGTAAGGAGACAGAGGGAGTTGGTGAAACCCATTCATACTGGATGGGGATTCATAGGCAACTCCGTGCCTACATTAGTTTCTACCCACCACTACAAGTTTTTGGGTCGATGGTTCTTCAGTAACACAAAACAAGACATTTATTAGAGATTGCAAAACTCTAACAATGCGAAATTTGCTAGCTACAGCCCAAGTTTTTGGGTCAATTGTTTAAGTTTTTTTTTTTTTTTTTTTTTTTTTTTGGGGGGGGGGGGGGGGGGGGGGGGGGGGGAGACTTATGTGGGCATGTAGGAAAGAATAATAGTGGCTATGAGAGGGTTCACGGAGGGTTTGATTGTGGTGATAGAAATGACATGAGTGATGCCATTCTTGACTTCGCCATTGCACATAATCTAATAGTTGCAAATACTTATTTCAAAAAGAGAAATGAACATTTAATTACTTATAAAAATAGAACGTGTAAAAGTCAAATCGACTATTTTCTTATTAAAAAGGTTGATCGATCGTTATGTAAAAATTATAAAGTCATACCTTAGGCTAAGGAGAGTCTATCCCCTCAACATAGGATCTTAGTCATAGATGTTTATATTCAAAAGTGGAAGAGAAAAGATATAGTGAATAGTTGTCCTAAAATTAAATTGTGGAACTTCAAAAAAAAAAGAATGTAGATGCCTTTAAAAGGTACCTATGAAAAGAAAATATATGAGATTCTGATAGAGAATGATATAAAAAGAGTAGCTAAAGGAATCTTAAGTGAATCTAAAGGTAAGAGAGTCCTAAAAAAGAGACATGATGGTAGAATACTGAAATTCAAAAGTCCATTAACAATAAGCGAGAATGCTTTAAAGGATAGCAAAAGAGTAAAAATGATCAAACATTAAAAGATTACAAAATTGCAAAAACAAACACTAAGAAAATAGTTAGTCAAACTAAGTTTAAGACTTTTGAGAAACTATATCATAAGTTGAGAACTCGAGAATGTGAAAAAGATATATTTAGACTTACAAAACTAAGAGACAAAATGAGTAAAGATCTTAATCATATTAGATGTATTAAGAACAAGGATAGTAGGGTTCTAGTAAAGGATTGTGAGATTAAGGAGAGATGGAGTGCTTATTTTGAGAAGTTGTTAAATAAAGATCAATTTAGAGACTACCCTTGTGTAGAAACCAATGACTCCAGTGGGCAAATTAATTATTATTACATTCAATAGATTAGATCTTCAAAAGTTGAAGATGTTCTTAAAAGAATGAGAATAGGTAAAGTCCTTGAACCAGATGGGATACCTATCGAAGTTTAAAAAAGTGTAGGTAATATAGGTATTAAGTAGCTAACTGGACTTTTCAATAAGATTTTAAAAGAAAGAAGAATGTCGGATGATTAGAAAAAAAGTATTATGGTTCCTTTTTTTAAAAGTAAAAGGGATATTTAAAATTACAATAATTATCGTAGAATTAAACTTATGAACCACACTATAAAACTTTGGAAGAGAGTAGAGAAGCGTCTCAGGAGTCTTACTAGTATTTTAGAAAATCAATTTGGGTTGATGTCCAGTTGAGACAATTGATGGAGAAATATAAAGAAATAAGGAAAGATTTATATATGGTTTTCATTAATTTAGAGAAAGCTTATGATCGTATACCTAGGGAGCTAATTTGGTAGACTTTAGAGAAGAAGGGACTATCGAAATATTATATCCATGTGATTAAAGATATGTATGAGAGAGCTTATACTAGCGTAAAGTCTATTGCCAGAGAGATGTCTGAGTTCCCTATTACTATTGGACTACATCAAGGGTTAGTTTTAAGTTCTTATCTCTTTACTTTAGTTATGGATAAAGTTGCTAAACACTTATATGATGGCGTCCCTTAGTGTATATTATTTGCAGATGATATTATTCTTATTGATGAGGATATTAAGAATGCGAATGATAAATTAGAATAATATAGGTCTCCTTTGGAATCCAAAGGCTTAGGATTAGTCGAGTTAAGATAAAATACATGAAAAGTAATTTCAGTAATAGAAATGTTAATCAAATAGATTTAATCACTATCAAAGATCAAGTTATTCCTAAAAGTAGCAACTTTCGATATTTAAGATCTATTATTCAAGATAATAGAGAGATTCAAGAAGATGTCACTCATAGAGTCAAGGCAGGTTGGTTGAAGTAGAGAAGTATATCTGTAGTCCTTTGTGATCGGTGGGTCTACTTAAAACCCAAGGGTAAGTTTTATAGGACAGTTGTGAGACCTACTATATTATATAGCTCCGAGTGTTGGGCTACGAGATAGGATTATATGCAAAAGTTATGTGTTGCTGAGATGAGGATGTTAAGGTAGATGTGTGGTAAGACTAGAAAAGATAAAATTAGAAACAAATATATACGTAAGGATTTAGGTGTAGCTCCTATTGACATTAAGCTTAGGGAGAATAGGTTGCGGTGGTTTGGTCACGTACATTGTCATCCAAATTTAGTACCAGCTAAGAGGTGTGATAGAATTAGAGTGGAGGAGGATAGAAGACATCGAGGAAGACCTAAAATGAGATAATTAGATGTTGTTAAAAATGACATGACATTGCTACATGTTACCTCAAGTTTGATATTTGATAGATTAAGATGGCGGGGCATGATTCATGTAGCCGACCCCAAACATATGGGATAAGACTTTGATGATGATGATGGTTTGGAGTTTTTTCTAACACATGACAAGATGTTTATTAGAGCAAAACTGTGAAAATGCAAAAGCTTCTAGCCACTACCTCAACTTATTGGATGGTTCGGTTCAATCAAGGTTTGCCGTATCGTACCGGATCGGGCCGACTCGTACGAGCGGACTCATATCTGGACAATCCCGAGTCACTGGCACGGGTGGATCGTACGAGTCGGACTGGGACGCTTTCGAATCGAGCCGTCTCGCATCGTATCGGACTAACTCATACCGGATCGCACGATACGAACACGAGTCGTTGTGATCCGATGCGAGCCAATCACGGGTCGGCTCGAGTCGATGCGATCCGACTCGATAAAGTGTGATCCACTCTCTTTAGTCTAGGTGTACCACTTTGTTTTGTTAATTGAGATTTGACGTTTCTAACTTTCCATGATATGTGGTATACCACTTTCTTTTGCAAATTGAGATCCCTAGACTAAATTCCTCTCAATTAGTATCCTAGACTAATTTTTTTATAATTTAAATCCATAAATTAAAGTATTTTTCTTAAATGTGACTTATAATCATTCACGGTAATGATGGACGTGAAGTATGATGTTTATAATTAGGTAACTATTCCAAAAAAAAGAGAGATTTGTTAAAAAAAAAACTAGTCTACATTGGCTTGAATCAGACTGACTCGTGTGAGTCGGCCCGAGTCGGTCCGAGTCAGATCGGATCCGACTCGTATCTGACCAAACCCAATCCAATCCGGATCCACGAGTCGGTGAACCTTGGGTTCAATAACACTGGAAACATTTTTATTAAGATTTCCTGTAAAAATGCAAAATTCCCTAGCAAAACACAGGAAACGTTGTAAAACTGTAATAAGAATTTATCTTTGTCATGAAAAGAAGAAATGACTGAAATTATTGTGATCCAATTTGCTGAATCGCAAGCTTGAAAGACCTATGAATCAGAGACATCACCAGGTATTACAATATCACCAAGGCCAAGCATAGAGAATGGACGTGCAGCATCTGAAGTTGGAAACAAAAGCTGCAGGAAACAATGAAGTGCATTTGTGAAATAAGGAACCATATGCCACTAAATGAAAAACAAAATTGAGATAGCAAGGGGTCGTTTGGTTTGACATAAAGTACTGTAAAGTATCGGCTTTGAAATCGCCGGTTCTAAAACTGGTGAAATAAAATCCCTGGAAAACTGAAACCAGCTAAAAAGATTATACACGGGCTATCCAATTTTGAAATGCAGCACTTTACAACACTCCAAATGCTTTGGAAAACACTAGAAAACAATGTATAGCACCCCAAACATAAGGAGATGCCATTGTACCTTGTTTCATGACATTTTACAGCATTTTACAGCAAATCAAACAACCCGTAAGTGAATGCAAAAGGTAAAAACAGGTAGAGTACATATAGAACACTGACCTTTATAGGGGCATCAAAAGATTTTGCAACACTAACCATCACTGGAGTGAAAAATACCCAGAAAATATCATAGAAAAAAAGCCCTCCCTACAATCATCAGATATCAAAAAGTATTAGGTATGTGCCTTATGAGTACCATAAAGAGTATATGCACTGGGCACATACTTGTGAGGGCAAACTATTAAGTTAAGCAATGCCGATAAAAATAGTGAGCAATTAAAGAATAGCTGCACTGGCATATACTTATGGGGCAAACTACAATTTAGGCAATGCTCATAAAATACGTACGAGTAATTAAAGAAAATTTTCACTTGGGAACGTATGTGTGGGAGCACAATGTAATAAGCAATGAAGATAAAACATGATAAACTTATATCTCTCTTCTCTTTTATTTCATAAAGCCCTCACAACAATCATGGATCCAATGTGCCTGTCCACAATGAAACCAGCAATTTTAAGTGTGATATTCTATGATTAATCCCAAACCCAACTTCATGTCGAAGATCCTCATCAAAGGTTAGCTGGCACTCTATAGGTAAAGAAACCATTCAGACCATATTCATAAATAAATCACTACAGGACGAAATAGGAAGGAAAGAGAATTTACTCAAACCAGCCATCACTAGGGATCAAGGACAGCCCAAATTATGATACTCAGCAAAGGTGCTAAGAATAATGTTCTATCAATTGATATGCATATGTATCAACAACAATATAGACATTATGTTACAGAGATAAATACAAGTTAACTCCACATTCTTACCAGGAGGATAGCACCGGTCTTGAATGATCCAAGTGAGAGCATTTCTATTCCCTACAAAGACAGATACGCTTCTTAAGAGTGTTCTATTTTTGGCATGCTTGTTAAAGAGTGCTAAAAAAAATCATCAAACACAATATTTGAATGTGATTTACATTGCAACATGCAGAAGAAATAGTCCCTTGACATTCCTTTTTATGCAATCCAGAAGATTCTCTAGAGAAACTAGTGTGTGAGACAAGTTAATTTCATCAGCAGCACAAAATCGACACATGATGTTCACCTTATTAGATGATAATGGAGAATTAAATAGTACTTGTCCATTTAATTCCAAATTGCAGCCATGGAACAAAATTAATGCCATGGAAGATGATGTTCAACCATAGGATGCCCAGTAAGGCTACAAGTTATTTACTTATCACATACAATATTTACAACCTTATAAATATCATGCATTTGTTTAATTAATTATAAACCCAAAGAAAACAACCGATTTCCAAGCTTATGATAGAAACCCATGCAGTTAACACCCATATACTGGAGAAGGTGTCGATTGGCAAAGTGATTCACAAGCAAACTAGGACAAAGCCCATGCGGTTATTAGCGTTGATGATAGCCATATGGGCAAAGCAATCAGCCAGAAAAGCAGCCAATTGGAATAGATCTATAAGAAAATTCAGGGTTGCAGCCATTTCATGTATATCTGAAGACTACTCTTTGCCTTCTTTTTTCCCCCTTTCGGCCAAGAAGTTGAAACAGAATTTATGCGTTGAAATAAAGTAACACATGTTCATGTCTTTGCTGATATGATGCGTCTACATTTCTGTCAATCCAATACCTGAATGACATAACCCTTTCTTAGAAATGTTTTTCCAGATTTAGTGAAAGTGTTACTACTGGAGGCTAGGGTCAGATGCACCCCTCAATGGCCGCTGTCTCATACACCTCATGGAGTTCAGAAAATCCACTTAACTGGGTCTTGAGAGCTCCCCTAGACTTTAAGGGACCTCACTAAAAAGAATTCCTATGCGTAACAAAGAAAGCATCAATAGTCAGGTGCTATCATACTACAGTCAAAATTCCAAGTGTAGAGCCCAACACATGCTTCAACAAGGGTACGGAAGACAGTTTTCATGAAGACATCAATGATACATATAGCATGGAATATTGCAAAGCCAGAATACCAAGTTTTAGAAAAATTAAGCCACCTTACCATTCAGGAAGTATACAACAAATGTATGCATTGCTCAAGGGATGCATCACATTTACAAACTAAAGAAATCACAATACAGATAAATGCAAATGAAATGATAAAGAATCCCAGCAGCAGCCCAACAATATAAACATAGACAAAACTCATTCAGTGAAATATGGACAATTTTCAGTACATGAGAGGGGAAAAAGAACCTGAATGCAGAATGCGATCCCCAAAATATTGTTTGCCAACCAATGCTTCTTTGAAGCATACCAGGCACAAAAAATTGTTCCTGGAATTGAAGCGACAATCTGAGATTTTGTGAACTCCACTGATACCGCTGAAAAGAGAAGTAAACAGACATTCCTTAAATGGATTATAGGATAATGGCTTCAATAATGGTCAATGGAACAGGAAATCAGATGGTTACTCAGCGAATTTCAAGAGGAGTCTGAAAATTCAAAAAAGAATCGAGAAGATAATAAAATGTAAAAATCCAATCCACTTCTTAGAGTAGAAAAAATCCACATATCTTATGGCCACACTTATTTAAGACATATCTCAAGAAGAATCGAGAAGATAACAAATGCAAAAATCTAATCCATTTCTTAGAGTAAAAAAGGCCCGCATATCTTATGGCCACACTCATTCAAGAACATATAAGCACAAATAACCTGTTTTCACAATGCAATGTAGACAAAAAGAAATTCACCAAAACAACTTGAACTACCAACGATATTCATTATCCTTTGTAAATTTTTCATGTGTGTTGTTGTTCACCGATCATCCAAGGTTTGCATAACTGGGACCGGAAATGGAACAAGTCAAGGCCGGTTCCGGTTCAAACCGGGATGGAACCGGCCAAAACTGGCCAATTAAAACCAGATTGGGAATCGCCACTTTCCAATCTGGTTCTGCCGCTTCCGGTTTGAATTAGCTGGTTCTGCAGACTATGCTACCATCTTCATTCTTTAATGGTTATGCAATTTACCCTATTTCTGTTCTACAAAAAACCCACATATACACATGATTGGTCATTCTGGCTTCAGCATAGAGTTCTCATCCCTGTATGCATTAGAATATCTGGCCGCAGATAGGAACAGGTGACATGCAAAATGGCTTTGAGAAACTATACTATCATCCCCTTTCGTGCTTCAAGGATGAACATGATAGAAGCTTTCAAAATGAAAAATAAAGAGAAAAATAGGAGTATGTAACTCACCTTCGGTTAAGCTACTTAACATGTCTTATCAGCCAAACTAAGCTAAAGACTGCAATTAGGTAGTTAAGGTCATATGATTTAATAACCCAAAGTTAAGTGAATCATCTCCTATGAATCTCTAGCTTAACCTTCCATTGAATCTCTTAAACACCAACAAATAAAGTGATCATCAATCAACTTCATTGGACCTCCAACGAATTAGAACCCAAGAACACATGAGGTGATGGTTCTGGCCCCCTAGCGATGATCTGAAGCATGATGGTGGCAGCAAGATGCAACCAACCTTTGAACATGAACATCAGAAGGAAATCAAAAGCACAAAATGTCCCAAACATGTGAAGTTAACCCACATGTCCTCCAGACCTTTTTTATTCCAATTCATGGCCTAAAGATGCAGCATACCACATAAAGTTTTCTAACCTACGGAGCACCAGTTCACTCAGAAAAATAATAGAACTCAATCACAAAGAGTAGCCATTTGTAAGGATCAAAGAAACACAACATTCTAAATTTCAGAATAGCACACGGCAATGACCTCTGGGTAAGCAGCTCTATGTAAGACTGTAAACAAACTCGTTATTTGTTGTATTGACTGCATATACATATGCTCAGAAGTTACACAAATAAGAAGGAATAACCGGAATCCCGTAGAATACAAAAAGTCTGAAAATAAGCAGATCCCATCACATGTAAAAGCATGTTCAATTCAGTGCAGGGGGAAAAAACATGTAGGATGCAGAATGACCATAAACCAGAGATGGAAAGAAATGAATTTTTACAAATATATCCTCCTCAGAAATTGATTTGCAGAATTCCCAGTCCTAGTCTCATAATAATTTCAATAGCCTTCTTAAATTGAAAGTGTCCAAAATACCCTTGCGGCTATCCTCCATTGAATATGCTGTGATTCCTCAACTGTCAAATTGATATTTGGACGAAAACTTTTAACCCCCCCCCCCCAACCCCCACCGCCGGTGTGTTTAGGAAGGAATAGGGGTATTCAGGACTTTTTAAAATTTTCGTTAAAATTAACCAGGGTTAAATAAGATATTTAATGGAATTGGTAACAGATGGTGATGGCAGGAAATTTTTGAAAGTATTGGAATGCAGTGAAGTTATCAAAAACCAATATGAAAATAAGACTAACAATCCGACAAATCAACTCCTAAATAGGGTATATTTGCAAAAGTCCCAAGAAAATCAAGATGATCACTACAAAAAAGGAAGATCAAACAGATCAGGTAAGCCAGATTACAAGAATAAAGTTTCTTCTTAAATACCATCCTAAGCTATGATGGAAGTCGAATATAAAGCAGAAATAGCACACGTACAGTGAAAATATGGAAGACGCCAAACAATAAGGTCTTCATTCCAGCGTTTTGGAAGAAAACGTTTAATGGCAGGTAACAATGTTGCACTGCAAAATTCAGTGAATAATAAGACTGAAGAAAGCAATTGTGCAATAAGCTAAGCTTACAAAAGATATAATCTCAGACACAATAAGAATGAAACATACGAGAGTGCCATGATCCCCAGTATAAAGAAGTAGAATGTTAATACTGCATTAACCAGGTCTTTTGAGAGAAACTTGAAGAGTAAAAATAGTGACAACAACATTGCACTCCCGACCAACGGAAAGCGCATTGCATGTTCACTTGACATTGTTTCCTGCACGAAAATGACAGAAATCAAGAACACATAAAAATAACCACAAATCTGTTGCCTATATAAGAAATGGAAATTAATCATAGTTTGATGAGAATCAGTCAACTTACTGAAGGGGGTGTTGGCTTGACAGAACGGTAGCATCCTACGTAAACAGTCAGACATGCCGTTAAAATTACATTCAAATTAGGATCTATCTTCACAATGAGTGGAGCCAAAGTTAGACCTGAAAGTGCACATAGCAAACATTTCAAATGAAAGGAATATAATAACATATAGGAAATAACTTTAAGATTCTAAGCATTTTGCCAATTTTATAATAACATACAAGAAATAACTTTAAGATGCTAAGCATTTTGCCAATTTCTTTGTGGGCCAAGATTTTCACCAGTTCTCAGTTGGTAAACTATACTTGAGGGACCATTCTTTTGGGACGATGAAGATGAATTGACTGTCAAGATACATGCTTTTGACATACAAATTGCTTTCTAAATAATAAGAACATATGACTTTCCGAAATAAAGTTCTAACTATTGACTGGCCTTGACATTATAAGTAGATTTTACGTTTTTTGTGATCAAGAAGGGTGTTCAAGACTTTGAGCTTGAAGTAGAATTTTATAATATAGACCTAAATTGAAGTACCATTTGCGGTCCAACTACAAACATGATTCTGCTCGAATAAATTTCTAAATTTGATTTCAGAATACAACCTACAAAAGGGTAAAGTTCATAGACCAGGATCTATAAGGAAAAAGCTACATGTCTTTTACAATGGGACAGTACCTGCGGGGAACACGAGCAGGGGCTGGGGCCAGCTTTCGGGCCAGACATCCAAGTATACCTGACAAACCAGCAGAGGCTGAGGGTGGGAGCAGCTCCCAGGCGAGATGCCAGAGTAAACCCAGTAAACCACCCAATCCACCGCAGAAAAAGGTACATTATGGTCAGCCAATAGGTTACCTGCTCCTATATTTTCAATCTTGCTACTATAAGGAAATGAGGTCATAGGAAGTCCATATGGGCACATAAGTTACACATCAGTACTGAAGTTAATAATTTAATATGGTTCTAGTTTTCTTTGTATGTTTGTTTACACTACTTCCAGCCTCTAACACCTTAAGTGTTATGTGAGAGAGCCATCATTTCTTCCTTTTTCAACAATGAAGCAAGTGGTTCCTGTAGACTAATGCAACCCTGATTAGCATCTCCATATTAAGCAAGGCTTTTGTGTTATATCACCCAAAAAAAAGAGATGATGATAATAAGGCATGACCATGTGAATAAACGGTGTAAACAACTGTGTTGTGGAACAAATGACGGAAAAAGAGAAATGCTGAAGAGGATGATTGAGTACCTCCTGCCGAAGCTGTAAAATTTAGCCAATGTATTACAGTGAAGGTTCAAAGGGTGGATCATTGGAAACCACCACTCATGTAGGATCGAGGGATTATTTGATTATGAAAGCACTGACCTCCTGAAGCTCTGTTTGTAGAGGAAGGTCTACAATTTGATTATCTATTTTTCATCAAGCTGCATTCTTGTTGAAAATTTCAGCATTCTAAGAAGTTTCTTCATAGATGTTTGGCTTGGTTCCCCTTTTATTTTATGATTTTTTAAAAAATTTCTGATTATGATTGCTTCTACGCCCCAATTCAGCCAATTTAGCCATCCAATCTGGACCAAGATAGGCCCTAGCCAATTCAACACTAATATGATTCAGAGATGCATGGAATAAGTTGGATGAACTAGAAAATATAGTGTGCTTAATGAACCACACGTGCAGTTGAATTTAAAATTATAGGACATCCATGGATGGCAATAGGATTGGTGATCTTATGTGGGACAGGGTGCTTGTCAATAAAGAAGGCACATGTGAACAAGCTTCATTTAGTAGCCCAATCACAAGCTAGACAAGAGGAGAGGGATTTTTTTTTTTTTAATGTGGATGGTACCACTTGCATTATATAGGAAAAGGGAGATATTTACAAGTAAGAGGAGAGGCGCAAAATTCTCCCGCCAACTGAAACGCCAAGATGGTGCAGCCCGAAAGACCAAAAAGCCCCCCATCCATGGATGGCAATAGGATTGGTGATATTATGTGGGACAAAGTGTAAATCAATAACGAAGGCACAGGTGAACAAGCTTCATTTAGTAGCCCAATCACAAGCTAGACAAGAGGAGAGGGATACCCGACGTAAGGGTAAATGTGCCAATGGGAAGTCGCCACAATGTGGAGCTACCACTGTGTATGGGGGTTGGGGCAAAAATGACCCGGATTAGTCCCATATCAGAAAATGAAAAAAAAAATATTGAATTATATATGTAAGGCTTAGATCTATAGCTTGTGAGGTGTTTTTTAGGACAAAACCATGTGGACTTATGGTGGCCCAAAGTGGACAACATCACACTACCCCACAAGAATCTGATCAGAGCATGACATTATGCCATCAAAGCTGAACCCTTGCAATACGTTATGGACCTAGTTCAAGGACAGACAAGGCAGAAAATTATGGGCCAATAATAGCCCAGTCACAAGTCAGGCAGGAGAAGGGGGATATCCATAAGAAAGGGCTAGCCAACCAAAATGGTAGAATGTGCTAATGTGAAGTTGTCACAAAGTGGAGTTGCAACTGTGTCTGGAGGTTGGGACAAGGATGAGCTAAATTAGTTCCATATGAAAAGAAAAGGAAAAAGCCTATTGGGTTATATATGCAAGGGAGAGGGGTTTGAATGTGAAGGTTAATCCCATCCAGCAATGGACATGTGATCCTCTAGTCTGGTACCCCCCCCCCCTTTTCCCTTGCATGACAAGAGAGAGAGAGGGAGATGGCCCTTGTTCTCATTCATGTTTAACAGAGTGAGATGAATATATATATAAAGGGGGGGAGAGAGAGACGGAGATAGAGAGAGAGAGAGATCACAAAGAGAGGGATACAATTCCATGGCTGACAAGGGCCTCGATGTAATGGACTCAGTGATGTCAGGTCTTGATGACATGACAAAGATCCCAACGTTTGGCAGAGGGGGATTGATTGTTACTATGAAACACTAAGGCATGTCACAAGTGCGATGAACCACTACCCCGCCTCGCCTTCCCACCCTACCATCACCACCAAGCACCCCTTCAGTGTACTCTATTTTGCTAGAGTTGATCATCTTTCTTGCTCCCACTGATACCATGGGCATGCTGGAGCAAGTTGTTGCTTCTTTTGTTTGTTTTGCATGTGTGCGCACAAGCGTGTGTGTGTGTGTGTGTGTGTGTGAGAGAGAGAGAGAGAGACTTTAGCGACCTACGTTTGTGCTGCCAGCACCCCCGTTTCCTTTGCGCTTTTCATTTTTTTCTTTTTTTTGGGGGGTGGGGGGTCCCTCCATTAGAGAATGTAAAGCAGAAAGCAGAAAGAGGGTTCCCTGCCCCCTCCCGTCTCTTTCAGCTTTCTGCTTTACCTCTTAGAGAGAGATGGAGAATGTAAAGAATCAGTGCACCATCCGAAGTTAATCTTGTTTTTTTATGTCTGATATTAGATGCATATAAGAGCAAGATCTAAAACGTAGATACCAAAAGGTGTACCACCTGTATGGGGCTAAGCAATGAAACAGATGTACAAACAAGCAACTGGTCCAATTATGGTCCATGGTAAAAAGTATTCCACCAATCCTAAGTAGTTGGTCAGTATCACTTGTTTTGTAAGTGTTCGTGGAAAATAAACCAATTTCATTCAAGTAACAAGGAAACCAAGCACCAAGGAATAAAGGAAGAAAATGACAACCACATTCACTAGTTGATGTTAGGAAGCATGAACAATATTTTTATAAGTCTAAACAACATTTAATGATCCTTGACAGGAATATTCAAAGCATACAAAAATTGACCTGCAAGAGCTATATTTGCAGCACGCTCATGGGTCTTCATTGTCAAAAGCTGAAGTCCAATAACTACAACTGTAGATCCCCGAGTATGTATGGTGCTCGATAGCACTGATTCAACAAGAACACTTGAGCAAGGGACGATCAGAGTACGCCGCTGAAGGGATGAGATGAACCCTCTAATGGAACGAATCCAACACTCAGAATTCTGAAAATTTCCCTTGCAAGGTCTCTGTAACAGATAAAGGTCAACAACAAACAAAATTTAGATAAACATTTAAGAAAAATAGCGAAAGCAAAGATAAAGATGAGTGGTTACAAAAAACACACCACACACAAACTTTGACGACCTTAGGTGTTGGAGGGGGGGGGTTGTTGGGATGAGGGAGGGAGGGGAGAGGAATCGGACTAAAAAGCTTTTGTCGAGCAACAGCAGGAAATCGCACAATATAAAGGTAATGTGCGTTGCTTATTACGGAAGGAAGCCGAAGCTGCTAGAAAAAGACAGTTTCTTTTTTCAATTACGTGAAGAAAAGTCCAATTCAATATGCATGCCTTCCTGCCAGAAGGCAGAGAATTGAACACATAAAGACAAATCCTTCCATCAAAGGGAATCAAAGATTCCAGCCAACAAAACAGAGCACAGAGGTGGAGCCAGTGCCCGCCACCCAACCAAGCCATCCCCTTCCCTCCCGCCACTGCGACCAGCAACCACCATAAACCGACGAGTACCAGACGGTGCACGCGCGCCCAATCAACGCATTCACAAGGGATAGGAAAACAAATCCAGTTGCCCCAATCTGGAAACCCGTTGGAAGCCTTGGAACCCCAGCCCAAACCCTGTACTTTCCCCTTTTCCCTCCTGTACAGAATCGAAGAGACGGATGAGAAAATCTACCTTGGAGAGTGGAAGATCCGAGCTTTGACCTCGGAAACGGGTTCCTCCTCCTCCCCCCCTGGATCGATCGATCGAACGGGAGGAAAGAAGAAGAATCCTCGACGAGGAGGCGGACCCAGGTGTCGAATTCGCAGGGTTGTTTTGATACCGGGGAGAGGAAGACTTGGGATCGCGACGAGGAAAGGGATTAGCCGCGTGGTCACGCTCTCCAGGCGAGGAATAGACGACTGTTGACGGGGGAACGACGGCGGTCCACAGCGCCAGATTTGATTGTTTTAGCCGATCCCAGCACGTGTTAAGCGTGTGCTACGCGATTTCGGGATTATTTACCTGCGTGTTTCACGATTTGATTTGTTTGACCGTTGACCATGCCCATTTTGGCAATGTCAGGGATTAGAGGGAGGCTAGTTATTATTTTCTTTCCTGATCGAACCCTCCACGACAAAATATTTCTTGATTCTTCATTCGGGATAGTTTTTTATTCAAAAATATCATTTAAATAAGTTTGAATGTTTTATTATGTGGAATTATTTTTTAAAGAGTAAAGTGTTAACATTGTACGACTTGAAGTCTTTTCACTTTAAGAAATAAGAACAACTTAAAAATGTTTGATCAACTAGGTCATCTAAATAAAAAAATTATATATTCTGATTTTAAGGTGTATGAATGGATTATTATGCTTAGAACAGGTCTGGCTAACTTTGACTTTAAATAACTATTGTGACTTTGAGCATTGCACTAAAGTATTTTCTCTTTCTTACCAATAGAAGTGGGTCATTTAAATTGGTCCCTAGATGAGTGTCAGATAAACAGCGTTTGGCATGGATTTTTTTTTTCCTTTTGAAGATTTCATGGATTTTTTTTTCCTTTTGAAGATTTTAGAAAATATGATTGTTGAGTTCTATGTCAGACCTGACAGATTTGAAATAATTATGTCTCTTGCGAAATGTACGACACATCCTTGAGTTCATCTCTCTCTTCTGATGGAGAAGCTGATTGTTAGACTCTCCAGGCCTCTTGTATTCATTTGAGAACCAAGATAATGTTGTTAGGTGATTGTCTGACTCCCTAGGCCTCCCTTGCCCATTTCCAAATGAAGCCTTTAAGTGAGTCCCACAACAGATGATGTAAATGATGTCAGAAAGTCCATTGTTGATCTCACTTCTGAAGCAAATATATATTCTCATTTTAAGATACATTATGAATGGCTTATTATATTCTTAGAATCAGTGTAACTGCCTCCATGTTCATAGGATGAATCTATATATTTTCTATAAACCCATAAGGCCACAACATCCCTAAAATGTACCTTTAACTCAACCTAACTACAACTTAATAGAATAATGTCCTCGGTTTAATCATACCAATATTTTATCTTTTTTCAAAGGGTGTATAGATTGTAACATCAATGCTGACTATGTGAGAGTGGTGATAATCTTTTGAGATTTTGAAGTAATAGGGTGTTTGGGAACACGTTATCTTTTGATATTATCTTGTACTTAATATTGGGGTCATTAAAAGTTTTATCTGGAGAGAGAGAGAAATGTAGAAGGGGAAGAGAGAGGGAAATGTGGTGCAAGGAGAGAAGGAAACATGAAATAGAGAGAGAGCACTTTTTCAAAATCAAAACAACTCTCGAGTTGTTTTTTAAAAGAAAGATTAATGAAAGATTGCATGCCTTCATAAAAATTAGGTTGCCAAATAAGTTCTCTTTTACATTTTATCCTAAATTTTAAATTTAAAAGAGAAAATAAGTAAGTAAAAAAAAACTATAAAAACACCCTATAAAAGAATTAGTGCATAGAAGGCAATGATATAGCCTTTAATGTTTCTTACATTAGAAGCTTAGCTTCACAAAGCCAAAGATTTGTCCTTAGGGATAATTCAAGATGTTTAGGGAGTCTTCACTTAGCATTGAGACTAAAAAGGTGCTTCATCAATCACCAATCTTCTTATTGTTGGTTTTCATAGTGAGACAACTATTTGAACTTGTTTGACTATACTTGCATAAAAGTTTGCCGAACTTTTTCTATTCTCCAATCATCGGACTTCCTTTCCATGTACATATAGGAGACTTCTTAATGCCTAACACCCAATGTGTCATATCTTAGATCTTAAACTCAATTCATTTAGTTAATGGATCTTGAATTATTAAGCTCAACTTAGTTAATTAAGTAGAATTCAGTTAATTAAATCCAATGAAATTAATTAATAGGACAATAATTTAAGTCTAGCTGTGGTCCATTATTTAGGTTAATAATGAATTTGGAATAAGGAAGTTATTAGTTAAGTCAAACTAGGCTCATTAGACCCGTTAGTGTTATGAGTAGGAAACTAGATGGTTTAACAAAGCCAAATTTCTAGATTCGCAGGATGTATGATAGTAGCCTAGTAAAATGGTAATAAATTTGCACTTGATTAATGAAATATTCTGATTTTGGTATTGTTGAAAAAAAAAAAAAAATAGGATCTACGACTTTGTCAAAAGGAGTTTTTGCTAATTCTAACAATTCAAAAGTCAAATCTGATGATCTTCATATTAGAAAATAAAAGGCTGCAAAAATTGAGTTCTAGTTACACTACGATGACTCTTTAACTTGATCATTAAGTCTTCCCTTATTAGAGTTCGACTTCAGTACAATGAGGGCTTAATTTGGATAATACTAAGAAGGAAAAGGGTTATAAATAAACCCTTAAGGACAAGCATGAATCTTCTTGCTTGCAACTCTCTTCTAAGGGAAAGTTCATATATCATTATTGAAGAACATAGAGAGTATTCTTGATTAATTCTTTTACGATTTGTTTGCATAATAAGTTATTCAGAATTACATATCTGAATAGCGTATACTAGAATAAGGGGTGTTTAGGTTTGATAGTTTTATGAGATCCACTGGCGGAATATGAAGAATAAACAATTCTTGGGTCTAAGGTGGAATTGCATATTCTCCTTATTCTAGGATAAATAATTCTGACATGGTATAAACTATTCTACCTATCAAATTAGAATTAGCCTTATTCTATGAATAATAGTCTTTATTCTACTCTTATTCTTCTATCGAACCGACGCTAAAGATTAGTTATAATCCATAAATTATATTCTTAGAGGTTTAGAAGATGTAGGAAAAGTTTTGGATGACGATGGAACTAGAGTTTGAGTGCTATAGAAGCATTGGAAGAGTTGATTTGTTCATCCTCTAAAGGTAGATTATGATAACCTATTAAATATTTTATTTTGTATTATATAGAAAACAAAGGTTTTGACTTTCAAAAGTGATCAATTTGAATTTCTAAACATGTTCTATCAATTACGACCTTTGATTTTCATTAAATCCTTAGATTCTATTTTGAATCTTTGATATTCTAAACTTTAAACTATTAAGTATGAAACACGTTACTCATAAACTTTTAGCTGTATTTTTACACTATAAAAGATATCACCCTTTAGTGACGTTTTTCACAAAATGTCACTAATAGGTGACATGATTCAGATTTTTCTGATTTATGTTAGATTTCTTTTTAGACTGAATTTTGATTGGCAATAACTCATTCGTTTCTTAGATAATTGATCTAAAATTTTGATCAAACCTTGATTTTAACATGCTCTACCTGTTGGTAAACTTTCATAATTTTTTGATTTAATTTATTTATTATTTTTTTATTTATTCGATTGGCTCAATTTAACTCAAACTATTCATATGCTATTTGATGTTCAAACTCATTTATATGATACCCAAATTCAATGAAACTTTTTCCACATATTTCATTTGACTAATTTGTTATGTTCGTCAAGCTGGCTATTTTTCGAATATGTTTGTTATTTTTAGACTTATTTATTAAATTTTCAACTTGAAAAAATAGGTTTAATGTCTGAAAAATCTAATTATTGATCCAGAAATTCTGAGAATATTCTTGAGACATATTCTTCTGTACGAAAATCTGTTGGCATCAATTTTGATAGTGAGCCGAGTTAGACCTTAAATGAAGGAAAATGCTAGATCACGCAGATGCAGCAAGAAACAGTTAGCTCATGTTCTATACAATTCGAGCTGCCGGGTTGTATGCAAATTTCTGCTGGTCCTTGAGCTTAATATATATACGTTTGATTATTTGCCTAACCCTGCACACCCTGCTGTCCTTTTTCAAAGCTTCCAAAGATGGCTTGGCCTGACAATTTTAAATGTTAAACAAGGCTAGGCTCGAAGTTTGAATTGCCCATCGAGTGCAGTGCAGGGCTGATTGGGGTTGGCCCAATCTAGGGTGACCCATTAAGTTAAGAATAATACTTGTTGCAGTGGTTTTTCGTGTTGCAATGGGGGTATTGTAGTTTTTTTTTTTAAAAAAAAAAATTTAGGTTGGGCCTGGCCTGCCCTTCCAATCCGTAGAGCCTGATCTTCGATAGGACGACCTAAAAATTTGAAACATCAAAGCCATTAATGGGACCAGCCCATTAAGGATATTTTTTCACTCTTCATTGGGGTTCAGTTTTTTATTTTCAGATATTATTATTTTTGGATCGTCCGATAGGAGATTGAGATGTAAGTATGGGTAGAACAGATAAGCCCGACCTAAAAAAAACTATTTTTTTAAACTTTCTGCAATGACCCCGCTGCAGCGGGCCATTGCAGCAAATATTACTCATTAAATAAATGTCAAACAGGTCTAGGCTCAAAGTTTAAAAAAGAGTAATACTTACGTACATCAATTTTTTTTAGATCGGACCCTACATACTTATTCAGTCTGATCTCCAATTGAGCGATCCAAAAAATTTCAAAGATAAAAAATATTATTAGATTGAGTCTATTAAAGATATTTTTTATTGTTATGTGGAGTTCAATTTTATTTTATTTTTAATTTTCTGAGTCATCCCATTGAAAGTCAGACTAATACGAATATATAAAATATGCGAGACTCGACCTAAAAAAAAATTTCAATCTTTTTTTTAATTTTTTTTTATATACGTATACCATATCGTGTAATATAGTACTGCACGGCAGCAAGTATTACTCTTTGAAAAATGGCCACATGATCCAAGGCTCATTAAGGTTGGCCCAGTGTGGGGTGATCTATTGAGTCTTACTTTTTTTGTGGATGTAATTGCAGTACGGTATGACTTTGAACAGTACATTGATGGCCTAACAGACGAAACGAGACATTTTTTTGTAAGGTTGGTTTGAATTATCTAACGCAGCATCCACTCATTTTGCAGGCAAATTAAGATGGATCTCATTTGGCACTGGATGACTAAGAGATGGAGCAGAACACTGGACAAACGGATTAGGAAGATCGGACAAATGGATGCTAAAATTTAAGGGAGACAGAAAAACAGAGATTTTTACATATATATACCTTATCCTAAATGAAATTGTAGAGTTATCACTCTTTCAAGCACATTTCTTTATATACTTCAAAATTATCTTTGCTGTAACCTAACATCTTCTTAGTTTAAGCTTACAATGTTTTGCAAGATTTTACAAGACACCGAACAACTTCCTGATCACTAGAGTTAGGGGTTGTTTTTTCAATGTAAAGTAGTACAATCGAAAAAAATCATTTCACTTTGTAATACTTTCAGATATTTAGTTTAACATAAAATAATGTAAAATAAATCCTGCCATACTTCAGCCTGCCCCTTGGAGGCCCATTCCCTTGTTTTGACTTCTAGAGAAGGGCCACAGTAAAGAGGATTTGTGCATTCTTTCATTTTACTTTTATGTATTACAAGCATCTAAATAGAACACTTTCTAATTTTTAAAATTATGAAAACTCACTAACTTTTAAATTGAAGACCTTTAAAACTGATCAATTGCAAAGTTTTATGATGAAATAAAATAGCATACAATAAAATCCTGCCAGACTTGAGCCTGCCTCCTTGGAGGCCCATTCCCTTGTTTCGACTTCTAGAGAAGGGCCACAGTAAGTCACAACCAAAGGATTTGTGCATTCTTTAATTTTATTTTCATGTATATATTACAAGTATCTAAATAAAACACTTTCTAATTTTTAAAACTATAAAACTTACTAATTTTGAAATTGATGATTTTAAAACAGATGACAAATAACAAAACAGAGCACACACACACATCAATCTACGCATAAAGCTATTATTTATTTATTATTAGCCAACTTGAAGTATATATGGACCCTACTTTGTGAAGGGGCATGGAGGGGATGAGGAAAAAGAACAGGCATGCAGCGAGTTGGATCCCTGGCCAATGATATATCGGCACGTGTGATGTCCCCCTGGTTGCCTACACCCGAACAGCCGCGAAAGCGATGCCTCTTCAGCCGCCCTCGAGTCCCTTCATGCCTGGATGAAACCTCGTCAGAGAGAGGGTCATGCCACGTGTCCGAGATTAGATTCCCAGGCCACACCTCCTGGGGAGGCAAGGCATCCTATGCTTGATGTGGTCCGACAGTGACGGTGGCCAAATTATGCCCGCTCCCCCACTGAGGGTGAGGCCAGTAAATTTACACTCGGACATGACAAAACATTCCAACATCCGTGTCCAACTCTCTGTTTTAAAATTTTAAAATAAATATTAGATATTTTTTAGAATATTTAACATATCTTCTCATAATATTTGTCTACGATAAAATTTGATACATTTGAGATATATCTTTTATATTTTATATAAAATTTAATAATTATATTTTATTATATACATGTGTAACTACGCATTCATATATATATATTCTCTGTGTCATCGTGTCCTATTTTTAAGATATTGTTATATCTAACGCACGTGTTTGTATCGACACTTGACACTTGTGTCCATATCCCACCACTTACACAGCTGCAAACCAAATCATCAACACAGAACTACATCGCCTAGATGTGTACGTCTCAATCGCCCAACATCTTTAGATACATGAAATCGAGCAATATGAAAGTACATGAGTCATTTATTTTTGAAATGAATACGGTTCGATTTCATGTGTATGAGGGGTATTGAACGGTCCAGACGATTTCGTTCCTACCAACACCACCTTTTTTAAGTTCCAATTTATTAGTTCTCTTCACATACATATATGTACGAGTGAGTCTACATGCATAGGCACCCTCTCACTCTCCTATTCTATGTCCAGATACCAGATCAGTTACATGCTTGCCCGGCGACCCAAATGTGAAATGCTTCTGAGCATGCAGGCAGTGAGGAAAATTAGGGTTCGGTCTCGTTCGCAACTCACAGAAAGGATGGGTCTTTTTACCTGGCTGTGAACATAAATTTTGCTGCAAAGTGCATTAGGTCTTGTGTTTATGTAGTGGAAGGCAGCAGCCATGGGTTGGGAATATATGCTGCCTTCAGTGGATGGACGTGGGTCCGTCGTGTAGCTCTGCAGGTTCGCTTCCTTCATGGTGGGATATTGTGATGGACAAGTGACAAAACCTCTTCTAAAACCCCTCCGGCAGCTCCGAGGATCAGCACTGTTCGTGGATCACAAGGCACAGTGGTTCGACAAGAAGATGCTTGCAGCAACACTTCACGCCTCTCCCCCACCAAAGCTTTTAAATTTGGAAGAGTGCTAGCTAGCTATTGGTATCTTTTTAATTTAACAATATTATTTAAAAAATTATTTAATAATATAGCTTACTTAAAAAGCTAATCAATAAACTAGCACCATTTGACCGTCAACTTCTTTTTTATTTTATTTTTTAAATTAGAGACCGCAATAAACTGTCACGGTGTTTGGGCACCACATGAAACCGTGGCAGCCCATTGCGGTTTCACCATTGGGCCTTGAAACAATTTTTTGTTTATTCGTTTAGGTACTTTTGTTATTATTTCGGCCAAATCTTTTCTTACTTCAGCCAAACTTTTCCTTGTTATTTTTTATAGGATTTTCTTTAGAACTTTCTTGTTTCCGATAAATAAATTGGAACAAAAGCATGTCAATTTTAAGTTAGAAACAAACGGAAACGGAAAGATTTTGGGAATCAAAAACTTCCACACTACACTTCCGATTTCCATTTATTAGCGTTTCCAATATTGAGGTTTAAAACAAAATGAAAACAAAAATTCTATTATCCGATTATTCTAGTATCGGGATCATAGTTAATTAAATACTTTATTGTATGCATATAATTCACATATTCTTGAATTTCCAAAGAAAATTCTCGTATGCCGCACTGAATTGAAAGATAGGTAAAAATATTCATTTTTTTGACGTCAACTATTTTATTCACGTATAATACAAAAATGTTTAATATTTTTGTTTGATACTATATTATTAAATTAAAATAAGACTTTTACCGCTTAAATATCATAGAGCATGAGATTATGTGATAAAAAAACTCACTTTTTCATTGACAAAATTCATAATTTGATTAATAACTATTTATTATATCATTATAGTTGTTATTTTAACTTTCTAAAAATCTTGATAAAAAATTATAGATATCTCTCCGATTTTTTTAATCTTTTAATTATTTGACTGAATTTTTGGCCATCCTATTCAAATTTTAAACCGAATCATATATGAACATATTTATAATAACCGTACCATATTTAACTAATTATGATCGGGTTCAAAAATTGCTGATAGGTTATTGGAATTGGAAATGAGAAATGTTATTTTCATACCACACTTTTGAATTTTGATTCTTTTAACTAATCTTATTTTTATATCAAATTTGAAAATAAAACAAAAATAGAAACACTACTCCCCAAACATGTCGGTTATGAAATAGGAATCGAAATGCCTTTTCTCTGCTTCTAATCTTGATTCCTTTAATTATTTTATTTTTGAAAAAATATAATTATCTTTCTCTAATTATGTCATTTTTAGAAACAAAACAAAAAATGAAAAAAATTGAGACCAAGAAAAAACCTAGCCCGGTTGTAGAGCAGGGGTCTGCAACCGGGATTAGGCATCCCGGTTTTATGATTATTCCCTTATTTTCTTGTTTTAAATATTGTGGGAAACCTATTAAACCGAGATAGGCTATCATGGTTTCTCTTAGAAAAAAAAAAGAATAATGTGGGACCAGTTGATTAGTCAAATGGTGCTATTTTATTAATTAACTTTTTAAGTATGTTACATTGTCAAATAAATTTTTAAATAATGTTAAATTAAAAAAATTACCGCTAGGTATTGTATAATCTTCCCTTCTGCTCACGTGGGTATCCACTGATGGAGCTCCTGGTTCTGCATCTTGCACGGAGACGCTGATCTCCACCGGCGGCAAGAAGCCATGGCGATCCCGTGAGGCAGATCTGGGCACCATCCATGCCGTCAGAGCTAGCGAGCTGCCCTTCGCCGCCGGTTCTCCGTGGCTGGGGACGGCCACGTGCAGCTGGTCCCCGGAGTCTGAGACCATGACCCAACGGTACCCTTCCGGTCAGGCCTCGCAGGCGCTACCTTATAAGAAAAACCTGCCTTTACAGCCACTAAACTCCATGTCTTCCACAAACACTGAAACAAAAGGTAACAGCAGGTCTGTGCTTGTCGCTGATGAGAAAGAGGCGCAGATGGTTAATGGTAATGAGTTGGCGTTGTTTCCACCGGTGCTGGACTTGCTGAGTTTTACTGATCTCCTCCCCTGAGATATATAAGAAAGGTGGTAGGTCTGCCAACGGGCCGGAGACAGGAATCGGAAATGGCACATTCAGTTTTCGTTTCTTATAAGATTTATGAGAGATGAAAACGGATTACAAAGTGAGTGTTTTCTTTTTCGGCATCAATTTTTACTTTTAAATAAAAAATCGACAACGAAAATAGAAGCAAACGAAAGTTTCCACTATCATCATCGTTGTACTAAGAAGTTATTTAAAATTAATGTCGCATTATATTTTCGATAAACTTTCTTCTAGTAATTAAAAAATTTAAACATACAAAATTTTAATATATGTGAAAATTAATAACCTATGAATTTTAAAATTTAAAATATATTTTATCTATCAATCTAAATGTACAGATGAATATACCCAAACATATGTCATAAAATCATATTAAATTTGTAAACAGTTTCCAACTTTTTACTGTGACCTTACTTTTATCAATATGTCAAGAGATATTCTCAGTGTTGGATATGAGAGATATCTATCTAATGAGTTCAATTTTTATCTTATGTACAGATATATAAGATACATAATAATTCGAAAACGGAAACGGGTTAATGGATGCGGAAATGAGCGTTTCCGTCTCCGACTCCTATAATTATCAGAGATCTATTTTCGTTTTGTATAATTTAACGGTGATCTTTAACGAATTTTCGTATCTATTAATAAAAACAAAAACTAAACGAATAATTGAAACTCCGATATCCATTCATAGTCCTAAAAGGTGGTGGTAATTGTCCACGGATAGCTTTGGTTTGGGGGCCTGGTTCTGGGGTGAAGTTAGAGAGGGCCTGCCATGTGAGCAGACAGAAAAGGGTGGTTTGCCATGGATGGAATGCACATGAGAGTTGAGCCTTGCTGGCAGCACTTCCACTTCCATGAAACTGCCCTTTGGGACCAAGCTCAAAGCCTAGCCACGGACTAAAGAAGAGGGAACAAAAGAGGCTTGTCGAGTGAAACTATATATGAAAGCAAAAGCAGAAGCAATGCACTGTACAGTTGGCTCTGCAAAAGATGGTCACTGCTTGGTGGCTGTCATAATGGCAGTTTGTGAGGAAGATGAGAGAGTCCTTAAAGTTTAAAGCAATTCAGCCTTGAAAGATAAGTTTGCCCTTGCATGCATGCACTAACCATTGCCCAAGGAACTAGATAGCGATTAGTGCAGGAAACAATGTTTGTATCGTATGTACCTATATATATATATAGAGAGAGAGAGAGAGTTGAGATCTTTTAAGTCCAATTTTGGACTGGACTCAATCAGTAAAGAGAGAAAGAGGGGGGTTAAAATTTTGAGATCACAGGAGTGTGGGTGAAGTGAGTTTTAACACTGTTTGACTCTCTTTCTCCTCTCTTTACGACTGAGTCCAGTTCAAACTTTGACGTAGAAGATCTCAGTTCATACATATATCCTTGGTTTAACTGCAACCCTGCTCCAAGAAAATATAACCCCTTGGTTTGCAGGTTTTGCGTTGATTATTATAGCTTAATTCACATTTCTGCAGAGACCCACCTTGGTTTAGCCATCAAATCGGCGTGAAAATATTCATGGCGAGAGTAGCTTAATTCTCAACTTCAAGTGAAGCAGTGGTCTCTGTTCTTGCAGTTAGCTCTTGCATGTGATTATGTGAATGATTGGCTCACTGGCTTAAGTCCAGAAAAATATAAATGGTGAAATATATAACTGATGACGTTGTCCAAATTAATGAACGGTTCACCTGTTACCAAATGTCTCCCATGCAAAGCACTGAAACAGGAAGAAGTTCCATACGTATAGCTCAACTTTAAATCGATGACACTGTGTTTAGAGAAGAGATCTTCTCAGTATATGTTTTGACCGGAGTCCAACAATACTGAAAAGAAGAGGGCTCAAGTGTTTGCTAAATTTTGAGATCACATGAATTTTTTTTTACAATATTTAGTCTCCTCTCTCTCTCAATATTACTGGACTCCGGTCCAAACATGTGCTGAGAGGATCTCCTTGCCGACGATTATAGTACCAGTTCTGACAGTGCCAACTATGCATGCTGCCCATACCTCTGCGCTGACTCAAGCCGTATAGTGCCATGCTAGGATACCGATCAAATGGCAGCTTGCAAAGAAATGACACTGCACATGAGATCCAAGATTCTTTCAGCCTTGGAAGACAAGTCGCCCACCTTACATCACCAAGCACTGCCCGAGGACAGTGAATAGGTGCAGGGAATTATGACTTCACAGTGTGTCCCTACTCTTGGTTTAACTATTGAAATCCTATTCCAAGCAAATATAATCACTTAATTGCAAGTTTTGGGTGATCGATGATGACAGCTTAATTTGCATGATGCGAGAGACCCATCCTCACCAGATAAACATAATATTGGTGCGTATGATCATGGATTTTAGCAAGCATGCAGGTCCATCGGTGAAATCATTCAATGGAGAGATCTAGTTGGGTTCTCAACTTTCCTTGGTTTATATTTGCAGTCAGACTCCTGCATGCATTGTGATAATAATTGGAGTGCTAGCTAGCTAGCACTACAACATTTAGATGGTTAATTGACTAAGAAGTGACGTACGACCATGTCCAAATGGGCATCTTACCTGTAATTAAATTTCTCCCTTGCAAACTTTAAATTGTTAATCTGACTATATATTATGGTACAGTGCTGCCACAGCCCGTACCACAGTGCCAACTATCCTTGTTGCCCATATCTCTGTGCCGCCCCCAACCGGGGAGTGCCATGCTAGGATAGCTCATGCACAGAAGTCTGACAGCCGGGCCATTCAGAAATCGAGGACATAAGAGAGAGAAAGAAGAATTGACAGTGAGTTTTATTTTCAGAATCGTATATGTTTGAAGGTTTTTTGTAATTAGAGTGAGCAATCCATCTTTCTAATAACATTTTAAAGGCTTGATTGAGTCGGATAAGATAACGCTCATACGATACTCTAAACGAAAACGTGTTGTCTGATAGATCCTCATTTTTTAAAGTCTCACATATTTCATGAAGATGAGTTGCCAACATAGCAGATGAACATAGATTTTGTCTCCCTCTCATTTTAGACGCACTTATTACCTCAGAGTCCTCAAGAGAGTAGCACTGCCAGAACCCCTCAGAGCCCACATTAAAAGTTCTTCTGAGCTGATCTCCTCCTTCCTTTTCTTGTCCTTCTGTTAGTTTTTTCTCAGGAACTGATCTTACTAGACACTAAAGCATCCAATATGATAATGCAAAACGGCTATCCATCCTTTATTGGTGAATACTACTAAAAAGTATACACATTCTTGATGACTATATTATGAGAAGGACCATAGGATCATTCTCTCACAAGGCTCATGTAGAACCGTTGACTTTAAGGAGTGGCTGTTAAGGGGGTTTCGTCGAACGCAATCTCTCACCTAAAATGGTGTCCTTTATGCCTTCAAGGAGTGTAGGAAACTCACAAGGACTAACCACACATGCCTCTACATGGGAGGAATTCGAGGCTCCACTACCTCTTGTTAAAAGACATTTGGGCTTATTATATCAAACTCACCCATTTGAAAATGAGATTTATATATTTCTATAAGAGACTCCTTAATAAGTAATCCTAACATTAAAATTGCTAGACCACTCCTTCCTTAAGCCTCTCTAGAGGGAAACAATCGAAAGACTCTTAACTCTCTTTAAAACTTTTAACAAGATGTTGTTTGAACATTGAAATCTCTATGTGACGTCGACATTACAATACTTAAAGCACATCAAAAGAAGGGGTAAGGCTTCTGGCTTATAAACAGGGAAGGGTGCGTAGACTCAAACTGTGCACAGTTAATAACACAAAAAGGTTAAAACTGAAGACTGTGAGCTATAAAATAGCATAAAAATTAAGTTAGAATTTAGGGAAACACTGGTAATATGACTTTAGTATAAAGTCCTCATATTAATTGAATCCAATCCATATTGAGTAATTAGGCTCGGTTTAATCCCAAAACAGAGTGCAGATTTAAAGACTCCAATGAAACAACCTCCCTTAAATGACAAGTGTTGGGGGATTTATGCCCTTGGAAGCCCAACTCCAACAAGTGGGGGGTCTCCCTTAGGTACCCTCATGGCCGGAGCCATCACTTGAGACAACAGATGACAAGAAGAAGAGTGAAATGAAAAATGGAGCTACAACAAAGCATGATTGAAACTTACTAGAATGTTGAATAAGCATGCAAAAGAACCTCAAAGAGGCTTGCAACCTCAATAGGATCATCACCCATATAATAGACACTCCCCTAGGCAAGCTTAAGAGGGCAAAATGGTTCAAGAGAACCCCAAAAAATATGCATTCAAGCTCAAATTTAGAAAACCAAATTTTCAGACATAGAGAGATATTTGGCCTCATAAGGGTGCATGTAGGGAGCTTTGAATCATAAGAGGCCTCCTTTTATAGTGTGAAGGGCCTCCTTAGACCTTCCCAACAAGAAAATACTATCATTATGAATGATCAAACATGCAAAATAAAGAAAAGTTCAGACATAAACCAAAATAAGGACTTGGAAAGATGGACTTTCTTCATTACTTGTAAGAACAAATTTAGACAAAATGGGAGATACAATAGAGAGGGAAATAGAACATGCTATATATAATAAAATTTTGGAGAGAAATACAGAGAAAATACACTCAAATCTCTCTCATATTCCTCTAACCTTCTTATTATATAGAAAACCGGTTCAACCGTCCCTCCTCTTGCTCTCGACTCTTCTCTCTCTTTTTCTTGTTCTCTTCTCCGACTTCTTAGCTTGCAGACTAGAAGAGGGGGAGGGGCTTGGTGAGCTTCTTCTTCTTCTTTTCTTTCTTTTTCTCTCTTTTCTTTCTCTTCTTCTTCCTCTAGATTTTCCCGCCGTCTCCAAGGCTCCATTAGGGTAACAACCCTTTCCTTTATATCTATGACTTGGGCTTCCTTTTAGGGGCAATTTGGGTATAGGTTTTCATGAGATAACAAGGAATATGCCCCAATCATGGGGCAGCCAATGAAACAACAACATATGCCTCCCTCCCACTAGCCTTTTTTGCTTTTCACGTACCCAAACTTTTAGAAATCTTTTTTTCTTTTGCCTTTTGTCTCTTTGATAGGTCCTTTTGGTATAAATGAAAAATTTCCACCTTTTTCTTCTTACATTTCTTTTCTTGTATAGCAAATATGGGAGTAGACATATGGTGCATGGGCAGCCCAATTGGAGGGTCTGTGGGCCTGGTTACTTTTTTTGTAGAGCCCCATTTAAGTGGGCCGGCCCACTATCTTTAGTACTTTGAAGACAACATATTAAGGCTCATTTTTCAAATGAGAGCATGGCTTACTACAGTCCATTGTGAGTTTCTTTGCCCAACCCCTATCTTAAACTTCTACAAGTCAGTCCACTGATTTCCTTGGGCTCAGACTTACTTGAATTTCAGTGCCGACATTTTCCCTTGCCTTACCTTCATTCGGCACATTGAATCCTTTGTGACCGTTGTAACAATGCTCCTCTAGAACTAATCTCCTCCTTTCCTTCCTTGTCCTTCTGTTAGTTTTCTCTTCCCTCACCTTCATTCGCCACTTTGAATCCTTTGTGATTGTTGTATCAGTGCTCCTCTAGAATTGATCTCCTCCTTTCTTTCCTTGTCGCTCTATTAGTTTTCCCTTCTCTTACCTTCATTCGCCATTTTGAATCCTTTATGACTGTTGTAACAGTGCCCTCCACTATTTCTGAAATAGAGCGTTCGATTTTTGTTCTTCTACCCATCCTAATTTCCCCTCCCATCGCCCTCAAAACCTTCCAACCCTCCCCTACTCAGTCCTTCACCCCGTGCCTTTACACCCACCTTAAATCTTATCCCTAATCCATTCCTAGTCCCTCAGATTTCAGCCAATGGAGTTAGGTGAAGAAGAAGATACACCTTTGAATTCGCAGGAGGAAGAGTCCACAGTAGCCAAAGAAAATAGAGACATCGTCTCAATTTTGGGACCAGTTGAAGCAAATGACAGTCATGCCGTGATTGTCAGAGTTCAACTCCGACGTCAATATTTGCCCTTCAGGTTTAAAGGAATAGATGTAGAAAATGTGGAATCCATGCAGATAATGGAGTATGCTCGACTATCCGCCTAATAAATACCTAGCTAAATTTGAGGAGCTTCAAGGCATCGACAAGGTATGTAGAAGACTACCCTTGTTTTATAATAATGACATGGTACTAGTCTAGTTGAACCCATGTCTGTCTCTTTTAGAATGTGAACTGAACCATCGTGTTATGTGGATAAAGATTTACGATTTACCAGAAAAATTCTTTACTATCCGTGCAGTTTGGTCTCTTCAAGAACAGATAGGTACTCCCTTCACTCCCCTCCAAGAAAATGTTAAAGGTTGGAATAACCATGCCATGATCAAAATTATGATCAATGTTAACTCTCCTCTGAAACAATACGTTTTGCCCATCCTCCCCGGAGGTAGAAAGAAAACGTTTCCAGTTGCCTATGAAAGGCTCCCTAGATACTACAAATATTGTGGCTTTCTTGGGCATGAAACAGATAATTGCTCGGAGTTATATGATGTTTGGTTGTATTATAATATTTTATATAGTTTTGTTATAAAAAATTACATTAAAATAAAAATTATAAGAATTGTTAGGTTACAAATATATAATTGTTATGTTTAGTCAAAATATGATAATTTTTGAAATAATATGAAACACTCGATCAAAAATCAGGAATAACATCTTTTGGCCTCTCCTTCTTTCACGCAGGGGAGGAAGACGATTACAGCGACGCCTATAGGTTCCTTGCCTGCAAGGCCACAAGTCTAGTGCTTCTCCTCCACCACCTATAGATTTCCTACAATTTCTCTCCTCAAGGCCTGCGAGTACCTACTGCCACCTCCTCCATTTGTTGCTTCACAAGACAATCACAAAGTGGCAGCACCAGTAGCAGTTGCTGCCCTGTTTTGGATCCTCTTCCATCAAAGCCTTCGATGACCGGGGGGGGCTCTTGCTTCACACAACAAATAAACTATAACCAGCATAGATCGTCCTCCTCCCCCGCCCCCCAACACCATCCAAAAAATCTCTAATATCAAAGTACCCTGCTTCCGTTCCTATTATGAAACCACATATATAAAATGTGAAAGGATGTTACTATGGTGGACTTGGTGTCGTATGAGAATTAATTTGTCCTATGCTGTACCATAAATTAGCCATGATTGGTGACCCACAAAAATTGTACTTCACGTGATATTATTTCGTTCTTTTTCTAGTCATTGGTTCCATATATATATCACTGATGGCAAAGGGAGGGGAATATCTGGGAACTACGATCCAATGCTGAGCTATATATATTTCTTTATCCGCGAATTTGACAACAGGGAGAATAATTCAGAGAACCGTGATTCCTATGGTGAACTTTATTCCTTCAGCTTGGGCTGCGAATAGGACATTACTCTTTGTTGTTCTAGTTGGTGTTTCCATGTAACCTGTTTGGTGAAATTAGCAGGGGAAAAGTTATAGAAACCGTGTTCCTATGATGAACTTTTATTTATTCAACGTGGGTTGTCATCATATCTCCACCAAACGAGTAATACTTGCTGCAATGACAGCATCAGTGGGATAATTATTATTTTTTTCTAGGTTGCCTCGGAGGTGTCTTAATTATTCGTACTTTTTTTTGCCTCGAAGTGTCTTAACCATTCGTATTTTTCAGATTTTTTTAATTTATCCGATCGAGTATTACACTGTACGGACAGTTAAGACACCTTAAGGACGACTTAGAAAAATACTTTTTTTCTTTTTTAACCCACTGCATTGACGATGTGTGTAGCAGCAAATATTACTCCCATCAAAGTACTAGGAAACTTCTTCGAGTTCTGTTCCTACTAATTTAATCTATATGTCCACAGCCCCAGCTCTCCTGGAAGTTCATCAAGACACGTTTGGCTAACTATTTTAGCTAGAAAAGAAAATCAAAATGAAAAATATAGTCTAGACAAACAATTCCTTATAATAAATTCATGTGAGGAAGGGTACAAATCAAGACTATACATTCATTGCTTACCATGCATGCACTAAATGCTTTCCACATACTGTTGTAGATAACGTAGGGTGAAGATCTTGTATGACCCGAGGAACCCGATTCCCCTTGTAGAGGAGTAGTTGATGGGACTAAAGAAAAAGGATTTAGATGTCAATTTCTCTAATCTACTATATTGTTATCCTCGTGATCTTAATATTTATTTTAATCTCCCATAATTACACATTTATTTGATTGACAATACTCTTTTATAGAAGGTTGTTTCAAAACCCAAAGAGGTTATTTCTAATTCTTTTGGAAACCTTATTAAATTAGTTTGAAACTATAAGAGGTTATGAATAAATTCCAAAATTGGAAGAATTAATTCGTAAATATGATAAGTTGCAAAGGGCATTATATGTATAATAGAAAATAATTTGTTGCACCGCACGTGGCTGAGCTAGAGCGGGCCGTCCGGTCCTACTCCCATCACTTGCACAATCGCACATGGCTCCACATCCTATATTAATTGCGTCCTGACGTCGGAAAAAAAAAAAAAATTTCTTACGCTCTCAAGATACTAGGATGCTTTCAAGAGCATCCAACTACTCAGGATGCTCTCAAGAGCTATCCTAATGCTCTTGAGAGTATCTGAATATTCGGATGCTCTCGAGAGCATTATGAATTTTTTGAGAGTTTCCTCGTGCTCTCGAGAACATAAATAAAATTTTAAAAATTTGGAACTATTTTTGCTTGCTTACATCAAGACGCAATTAATATAAGACGTGGTCCATGTGTGGTTGTGCACGTAATGTGCGGTGCAACAAGTCACTCTCTATGCAATAACTCCACACAAAGAAAACAAGGGAAAAGTTATAGCTGCAAATTTGCTAATTTAAATCATATTAAGAATTAAAGATTTTGGATAAAATACTACTCTTTTTTTTTTACTTAGAAAATACTAGGTGAAATGAAGAGGGGACGGAAAAATTCAGTGGGCATGCGGCCGCAGCTTCCGCTTGGAATTATTCTCAAACTTTTATTATTTTGTGGAGAGCATAATTTGTAGTGTTCAATTTTTAATAAAAAATTCAAATTAAAATTTCGAAACAAAATAAAACTATTGGAGAAATGACGACCATTTCTGCCTAAATGAATTAGAATCATTCTCTTAACAGGAGAATGACGGTATTCCAAAAAAAAGTGTCTGCCTAGTATGAATTAGAATCATTTTCATCTAATAACCTTTTATATTAAAACTAAAAACAAGATCTAACTAAAATTTTTGTCAAAAAATAGACTAAAGCACAAGGTAACAGAGAATGCCCATGCATTATGCCGGCTTGACCGTGTGAGCGGGGCCTCCAATGGAACATCATAATTTTGGCACTTCATTAGAGAAAGAAAAGACGATAATTAATCATCACCACTTAATCTCTGCCCGGTAAATAGGGATTATAAACATTAAATTATTTGATTTCCTTTTTCTTTTCTTCCATAAAAAGCTTGCTTTGATTATTCTAGTAAGAATTTTTTACATATATATCCTTCAAAAATAATATATTTGCATTTATACCCTTAATTCTCACATATTACATCAATATCCCTGCAGTCTTCAAAATGTTGCATTTATGTCTCTCAATCTAATGATTTGGTATTTATACCATTAAATTCACTAATATTTTGCATATATACCGCTCAATATACTAAATTCTTGCATTTTGTACCCCCAATGTCTCCAGCGATGTCATGATTTTTGCAATATTTTTGACATACTTCGTTAAAATTAACTTAAATTTGATGGGAGGGGCATAAATAGAATATTTTGAAGATTACAAAAGTATTGGTGATGATACGTGAGAATTGGGGGTATACGTGTAATTATCGTATTGTTAGGAGGATATATACAAAAAAACCCTTGTATTACTACTGCCTGGATGCCAACCGACGCGTCCGCGTTCCGACAGCACCTTAACGTCAATAACTGCCCCCGGCCAGCCTAACCACCGTCGAAACTGACAGTGGCAGAAGCGTAATTTTGTGAGGCATTAAGGGGCTCTTTTGTAGTAGAGGGGCAGTGGAGCGCGCCCGGGCCCCACCGGCGGTGCGGAAAAGGACAATGGCTCGAGTGTAATTTAGAGGACGTCCAAGGGCAATAAGTTTCTCTCTCTCACACTCCCTCTGCGGACGAACTGGCCCAGGAGGGGAGAGGAGACGGCCTTCTTTCTCTATCTCTCTCTCTCCGGTGTCTGCTCGCGTTAATGGCGGAGGGAGCGAGGAGAGGTCGAGGGGCGCCGATCTGAACTCGGAGCAGCCGGCGACGGGTCGCTCGATCCGATCTGTAGCCGACGGGGCATCGCGTCCGGTGAGGTCGCCGGCGACGGAGGGGGTGGCGGAGGGCGGGGAGCTCCGTGCTGGTCCGCCTCGCTTGGCCTGGCGCTGCTCCCCTCCAATCCGGAGTCGCCCTCTTCAGGTGGTTCTTAACCTTCGTCCGCCGGTGGCTCCCAAGTTCCTGGTGAATTAGAGCTTTTGAGCTGATAGGGACGGGGATGGAGGGGGATGGGATAGGTGAGGGGGTGGTCGGCCTCGGAGCTTTGTAAGTGCTGACGGTGTGGTAGTGGCGGTGGTTCTTTAGCGAGTTGGTGGAGGACGCTGTTTCTGGATTATTTTTTCAGTGTGTTGCTTCCGGGAGGGTTTCCATTCTTTTTCCAGATCTGGAATGTGGGGAAAGAGGCAAAGCTAGGGCTCCGATCTGAGTCGTCGCACGGAAGAGGAAGCTTCCGTACAACTGTTCAAAGCGTGTCGGGAGAAGATTTTTAGGGCGGCTGTGGAGAAATAGTCTTCATCTGCCTTATACTTTTCATGCTGAGCTGATCTGGGTTCCTCTGGTTGCTTCTGGATTTCTATAGTGAGTTCAGCTTCCGGTCTCTCATTCGAATTTTTTTTCCGTAACATTAGGTGCAAAATCCTGAAGACTTGCTTCATAGGCTTTCTCTCTCATATCCTGATATTACTTTGACATAGATTTGTAAATCCAGGAGTGTATACCCGTCTAGGGATTCATCTCCTGTTACATTACCTTTTATGACCCAGGAAAGGAGAAGTCTTTGAGCTGTAGCTCTGAGAATGGAGGATCTGTCAAAATATGCTCACAGCCCTGCGCACGTGGCGGTGGCCTGCAGAGACCATGTCGCCCTCCGGCGAATCGTGGGTGCTCTCCCGCGCCTCCCAAAGGCGGGGGAGGTCACCACAGAGGAGGAATCCATTGCTGCTGAGCGCACAGCTGACATCGTTTCTGCCACCATCGACCGGCGTGATGTCCCTAACCGGGAGACGCCTCTCCACCTTGCAGTCCGGCTGAGGGACCCCATCTCCGCCGAGATCCTCATGTCCGCTGGCTCAGACTGGTCCCTCCAGAATGAGCAGGGGTGGTCTGCCCTTCAAGAGGCTGTGTGCACCCGTGAGGACACCATAGCAATGATCATTGCCAGACACTACCAGCCCCTTGCATGGGCTAAGTGGTGTCGGCGGCTCCCTCAGATTGTTTCTTCCATCTCTCGGATTCGAGATTTTTATATGGAGATCACATTCCATTTTGAGAGCTCAGTTATCCCATTCATTGGGAGGATCGCTCCATCAGACACATACCGGATATGGAAACGGGGTCCAAACATCCGGGCAGATATGACCCTTGCTGGCTTTGATGGATTCCGCATCCAACGATCCGACCAAACCTTCTTGTTTCTTGGGGAGGGCCTGTCATCAGATGATGGGAACCTTTCTTTGGGTCCTGGCTCCTTAATTGTGCTTGCTCATAAGGAGAAAGAGATAACAAATGCTTTGGAAGGTGCCGGAGCTCGCCCAACGGAGGCTGAGGTAGCTCATGAAGTTGCTCTGATGTCCCAGACTAATATGTACCGGCCTGGGATTGATGTCACGCAGGCTGAGCTGATTCCCCACCTGAACTGGCGGCGCCAGGAGCGCACTGAGATGGTTGGGCACTGGAAATCGAAGGTGTATGATATGCTTCATGTGATGGTCAGTGTGAAGTCCAGGCGAGTTCCTGGTGCAATGACCGATGAGGAGTTATTTGCAGTGGAGAACGACGAGAGGATGGTGAATGGTGGTGCCCATGATGAGTTGGATGATGTCTTGACAGCAGAGGAGAGGAAACAGTTGGATTCTGCACTCCAGATGGAAAATTCAGAAGGCTTTGATGATGAGGAGGAGCATGGGATTGAGAATTCAGATAATTGTGAATCTAATGGTGGCCCTAAGGAGAGGAAGAGTTGGTTTAATTGGAATAACAAAAAAGCATCAAGAAACAGAGGTGAGGAAGTTGAAAATCCAGCAGCAGTCAAGAGATCCTCAAAGTCAGTTCTGGAAAATGGGGGTCAAAAGTCTGAATCAGTGGAGGAGACCACAGATGCAAGAAAGGGTAAAGAGAAAGGCAGTACAAAGAAGAAGAAGAATGGAGTCACAAATGACTCTGCTAAGTATGGGAGTGAATACAAGAAGGGGTTAAGACCAGTCTTGTGGCTGACACCAGACTTCCCCCTTCAAACAGAGGAACTTTTGCCATTGCTTGATGTACTAGCAAACAAGGTTAAAGCTGTAAGGAGACTGAGGGAGCTTCTGACTACCAAATTCCCGCAAGGCACGTTTCCTGTAAAGGTACTTCCAAAAATCCACTGGAGATTACCTTATGTTGATTCCAGTCTTATGTTTCCTTTTTGTAGTATTCATCATCATCATCCAAATTCCTTTTTGTACACGAAACATGTCTGCCATCTTAATATTTTTTCTCGTTAGTATAGTTCTTAGATATTGTGTATTGCATTTGCCTTCTGTTTTTAAGGGGACAGAATCTTGCCTCATAAACTTATATCGATGGCTTCCTGTCGATCTTCTTTAGCCACAAGCGGTCACTTAAGTTTTACAATTTCTTCCTGCTATTTGTCTTCAGAAGTTTTTCATCTGGTTGTTGTTTTCGCTCATCCTATGGGCCTATTTAGATCTCTGGGCCTATTAGATCTCTGGCACTGATATTAAATCATGAGAGACAAACTAACTCTTCTTTAAATGCAAGAGAGCTCCAGACAAACTAGCTCTTCTTTAAATGCAAGAGAGCAACTAGCATGTAGAAACTGCTTTATTAATCAAACATTCAACTCCTTTCTTCAATTTTTCTCAAGCTAGTTGATTAAAAAAGATAGTGTCTTTGCATGGAATAGTGGCACTCATTCATGTACTTGCATTCCCCAATAAAATTCTCTGATTATCTTGCAACTCATTATGTTTGTCTTCATGTAATCAAATAATGCAAACTTGATGCATGTTCTATTTCTTTATCTTTGCATTTCAGAGCCTCATGTTGTGCATTTGTTATTTCATTCCCTAATGTTCTGTCATTATTTGCTTCTGTATAATCTGATGGTGGTTCAGTTTTATCTTTTGACTATTTCTATTTTTGTAATCATCAAACTCATGAGCAAGCCATTTTGTGGTGCTTGGTTTATGATTTTATCTAGAGTCCTTTGCAATTCCTTTCTGTATGATGTTATTTGTCATATTTGATCATCTTCCATTGTTACTTGTATCTCAAATTCTGCATGTTCTGCAAGATTTAATAAATTGGAATTTCTACTAGAGCTGTAAACAGAGCGGATACGCCATTTCCACGTCCGTCCATTTATAATAAACAGATAATCCGTATCCGCTCTGTTTATGAATCGGATACGGACCGGATATGTTTGGCAGATAACTTTCGGATCTAGAGCGGATGCATATAATATCCGGATATCTAGATTGGGAGTCTTTGTAGAATGTAATATTTGTTTAAAAAATTCATAAATTATAAAAATGTGAAAAAATAGTAGAAATTTGATTAAAAAAAGATTTTAAGCAAAAATAAGAAATAAAGTTTGAAAGGAATTCATTGCAAAAATATAATAGCTCACTATATATGACATGAATAATCGATAAACAGGGAATATTTCGATCTATCCTAAACCACCATCAAAGAAATAACTGGGAATATTTGGATCTATCTTGAACCACCATCAATCTAGCATTTTTCTGTTATTTTCCCTTGAGGAAGGGCAACATGGTAGGACCTCCACAAAATAATACGGACGTTGATCCTTGACAAGTCCCTCAAAGCAAAGTCACTGCATGTGTGTCCTACCATCCTCGAACACCAAAGACATGAATATCACTAACTCTACCACAAAGGAAATTCTTGTCAGACTCTGACTTCAGAGAGCGAATGAATCTCCTATATGATGATTATTCATATGGTATATCTTTAACAACATTACATCCCTCTCAGTATGTGCATTTTGCAATTTAATTTTGCAAAAGTTAAGGTTAGAGAGCCTACGGATATAAATTTTATAAGAACTCAAATCATGTAGGAGATGTGCATATGATGTAATAAAATTATTCTCGCTGATGAAAAATTAAAATCTAAGGAAGGCATATTTTCCAAAAAATTATAATCGCTTCCCTATTATTCTTATAACTCACAATATCTCATTTAATTTATTAATTAGATCTTAAAATATAATAAAATTTACATTAAGTGTTAAGTTAAAGAGAGAGAATTGACATAAATTTAACATTCATACCAAAATAGTCATATTCAAAGGAAAAATAATTGTTGACTGATATTGTGAATGAACGACAAGAAAATACGATAATAAGTTAGACAGATATAAGAAAAATAAATTCATATATATAAATATAATAAGGGAGTATTCTCTCTTGATTTCATCTATTAAAATAAAATATATTTTTATAAGGTGGTTAAAAGATTATATTTTTGGTAAAAATAAAATATAAAGATAATACAAAATGAAGAATAAGAGAAAAGTGTAAGAGTTCTGCTAAGATGGAAGAAAAGAATCCAACATATAGCCTAAACTTAAAGAGGACGGGAAAAAAAAGAAAAAAAAAAGAAAAAAGAAAAAAAAGGAGACTCCAACATCTCATTACAAAATAAAAGATATCTAAGAATATTCCTTGTTTAAAATAAAGAGTCAAGAAGTCTTTTTTCGGTCTGTGAAAATATCATTCATGAATGAATTTGTTATTGTCCTTTATGATGACCATCGATTAATTGTACTTATTGATTATAATATTTATTTAAAATTAAAAACATATCAAAATAGTTAACAATTCTTAAGAGTCATAGTTAATAATTTTTTTTTAAAAAAAAAGTTATAAAAGTAATGACAAAGAGGTGGAGAAGAAAGTGGGACATGTGGCGAAAAATGATGAAGTGTTGTAATCTACATCACTCTCTCTACACTGCATGGGGTTTAATAAGTTATATTCATTGTCTTATTGTATTTGTATAGATGAATTTTAATTTTATGTGTATCTAACTTATTGTTGTATTTTTATGTCATTCCTTTACAGTTCCAGTCGGCTGTTGTCTTCCTCTTCTATATGAGTATTTTTGTATTAATGTCAAATTTATGTATATTCTATCTTTTTTATTTATGATTTAATTTAAATTTTATTGTATTTCAAGATCTAATTAATGATCTGAATGAGATATCATGGGTTATAAGAGTGGTGGGGAAACAGTTAGGATGTTTTGGAAAACATCCCCTTCTTTAAGCTGGATTTTTTATGGGCGAGAATAATTTTATTATGTCGTGTCCACATCGACTACATGATTTGAGGTCTTACATAATTTATGTTTGTAGGATATTTGATCTTAACTTCGCAAAGTTAAGTTGTAAAATGCACATGTTGGGTAGGATGCAATATGTTAAAAGTAGACCCTATGAATAATCATCAGATATGAGAGTTTGTTAGTGATGAGATTGTATAGATTGGAGAAATATTTTTTAATGTTGTGAATCTAAAGGATTATGTGAAGTCAATGCTATTCGATTTTGTAACTTACCCATGTGTTGATGATACAAAGATACTGGATAGTAGTCTTACGTGCGAGCGTTTGAATCAGATATCCTTGAAATGACACATAATTATCAGACTATAGAAAATTTTAAATATTCCGAAGAAATTAATACTTGAAATTTTTTTGACCCATTGATGCCTATCATTCAATGCACTGATTTTTCTGCTGATTCCGATTATTCTAGATGGGTCGTTTGTAATGCTGAAGGTAAGATTATGGGAATGTTATTTATGATTAATGAGGACTTTGCAGTTTGTTTTCATGTAAGTTTATTAAAGTATTATTTCGACAAGGTATTAATAGAAAAAAAGTAATATTTTAGTAAAATGTGGAAAAATAAAACGCGAACATATTACTTTCAACTAATCATATGTAAGGTGTAAAGTAGATAACTAAACTTCAACGTACACCTCCTTCAACAGTAAAAATGAAAAAAAACATCTAAAATGTTCTTAATAATAGAAGAGCTCATGTTGTGTATCATTGGCTTGTCTTCTTGCGCTTTCTCAAAATCTTATGCACGCAAAATAGGATTGTCTTGTCCATATAAACATGAGTATCAACCTCCCTCCCTTTCAAGAAAGGTCTTAATGTGACATTTCTCCTACTTCGTGTGTCTAAAGAGTCTACGAACTAGCTGTAGGCAACAATTGTTGAATCTTTGGCTCATTCTAATAGTATTCTTATGACATGAAAGATTTAGCTGCAAGACTATTCCTCTTTGACAGTAACGATTCTTTCATTTCATCTTATTCATCCATTGCTGAACTGTTTTACGTATAAAATTGAAATAATCACCTGTTTATATTTAAGTTCAAACAACTAACCATCTAAAAAATTAAGAACTATAGTAAGTATCAATCTTTAACATTTTACATATTATTGAGAACTATAGTGAGTATCACTTATTTAACATTTTAAATATTTCTTTATTTATACTGATGAAGGAGGTGTACCTTAAAATTTAGTTATCTAGTTAAAACTTTACATATAATTAGTTGAAAGTAAAATGTTCGCAGTTTTATTTTTCCGCATTCTACAAGAAGAAGATAACAGCCGACTGGGACTATAAATGAACGACATAAAAATGCAATATATAAGTTAGGCACATATAAAACTAAAATTCATCTATACAAGCACAATAAGAGAATGAGTATTGCTTATTACACCGCATGCGGTGTAAAAAGGGTGACGTAGATTGCAACACTTCACCACTTCTCGTCACCTGTCCCACTTTCTTCTCCATATCTTTGTCAATACTTTATAATTTTTATTTAAAAAGATTATTCTATGACTCTTAAAAATTGTTAATTATTTTGATATATTTTTAATTTTAATAAATATTATAATCGATGAGTACAATCAATTGATAGCCATCATCAAAGATAACAATAAATTCATTCATTAATAGTATTTTTACAGACCAAAAGAAGATTTTTTAACCATTTATTTTAAACAAGGAGTATTATTAGACGTCCTTTATTTTATGATGGGATGTTAAAGTTTTTTTTTTTTGTGTCTTATTTAAGTTTTGATTGTATGTTAGATTCTTTTCTTCCATCTTAGTAGAATTTTTACATTTTTTTCTTATTTTTCACTTTGTATATCTTTATCTTTTATTTTTGTAAAAAAATTGATCTTTTAACTACCTTATAAAAACATATTTTCTTTTAATAGATGAAATCATGAGGGAGTACTCTCTTATTGTGTTTATGTGTATGAATTTATATATATATATATATATATATATATATATATATATATATATATATATATATATATATATGCCTAACTTATTATTATATTTTCTTGTCGTTCATCTATAATCTCAATCGGCAATTATTTTCCTTTTGAATATGACTATTATGGTATGAATATCAAATTTATGTCTATTTTCTCTATTTAACTTAAAATTTAATGTAAATTTTATTACATTTCAGAATCTATTTAGTAAATTAAATGAGATGTCGTGAGTTATAAGAATGATCAGATAGCGATTAGGATTTTCTGAAAAACATGTATTCTTTATATTTTAATTTTTTATCGGCGAGAATGATTTTATTATGTCATATACACATCTACTACATGATTTGGGTTCTTATAAAATTTATGTTCGTAAGCTCTCTATTCTTAACTTTCGCAAAACTAAATTGTGAAATGTACATATTGTGAGGGATGTAATGTTGTTAAAGGTAGACCATATGAGTAATCATCAAATATGAGATTTTGATAGTAATGAGATTTTACAGATTAGATAAAGATTTTTCTATGTTGGGAATCCAAAAAGATATGTAGGATCAGTGCTATCCGATTTTGTAACTTAATCATGTGTTGAAAATATGAAAATAGTCGATAGTGGTATTATATGCGAGTATTTTGAATCAGATATCTTTGAAAAGACATCTAATTATCGAATTCTAAAAAAAAAAAAATCTTCCGAAGAAGATGATCCTTAAAAAAATTGACTTATTGATGTCTATCATTCAGTATACTGATTTTTCTACTGATTCTGGCTGTTCTGGAGTGGCTACTTGTAATGCTGATTTTTCTAAGATTTTGGATGTTCTACATTCCGACTTCGTCGTTTATTCTCATGTAAGTATGTTGAATCATTATTTCGATAATGTATTAACAAAAAAAAATAACATTCTAATTGATGGGAATTCAGAGGCTGCTGAACGGACTTTGGGGCCCATTTTATATTTTGTTTGGCCCATTAAAGGCCCAATTAATGTATTTTATTTTATTGTTATTTTTCTGTACGAATTTCAGCTATTTTTGTAGTAGGAGGGTCAGTTTAGTCATTTATTTTATTAGGGCTTCACTAGGATTGTGTTTCTCTATTTAAAGGAATGTAAATCTCCTTTGGGGGAGATTGAAGAAGATTTGAAATGAAAGAGCCTCCGCTGCATTTTTCTCCCGAGACGGGACAGGAACCCGTGTGAGCCCTAGCTTCTTCCCCAACCCCCTCTCTTCTTCCTTCTTCGGCTTCCCCCCCCTGCTGTCCCGCATCAAATTGGTATCAGAGCCCAACTTCGGTCCCCACACTGTGTCACCCCCGCTGCCTCCCTCTCCCACCCAAACCGTGCAAACCACCTCCCCGCCACTGTCGCCATCGTCCCCCATCGTGCCGTCGCTCTGCGACTGCCTTCTCTTCTCTCCCGTACCTTGCTACATATCTCCATTGTTGTCCCTTCTCTCAGGCGTCTCCCTCTCTCCCGCTCAGTTCCCTCTCTGTCGGTTTCTTTGGACAGAACAAGAAGGGGAAGAAGAGGAAGAGGAAGAGGAAGGGGAGAGCTCGAGCCCCGCCAGCATAGCCGATACCTCTGCGCGCCGACGTCGCTGTCGCCGCCGTCATCTGCCGCCAGAGCCAGCGCCGCCGTAGTTCGCCTCTACCATTGCGCTGCCCCGCCGGTGCCCCGCTGCCGCTGTCAACGCCAGCCAGAGTCGTCTTCCGCCACAACCGCTGCTGCCGTCACCGCTTACCACCAACTCTGCCAGTGCCGGCTTCGCCAGCTGCCGGCCCTGTTGTCGCTGCCGCCGCCCTAGCCGCCCTTCGGATCCGCCGCTCTAGCCGCCGTCAGAGCCACCCGTGCCTTCCACCACCGCCGAAGCCGCTGTCGCCCGACAGCCCCGAAGCTGCCTCCGTCGATCCTCGCTGCCGTCAGTGACGGCCGTTGTCGTGGCCGACCGCCGTCACCACCTACCCCACGGCCGCAGTTGTCTGCTGCCCCCTCCTCTAGCTCGGTTAGGTTGAAGAAGAAAAGGGACAAACCCGATCCCTTTCAACTCCAGTCCGGTCAAACCCGGTTGGATCGTCCCAAGCCAAACCGGCCCGAGCCAGTTGGTGGCCATGGTCCAAGCCGGCTAGGGTCCCATTGGGGTCCATCTTCAAGCCTAGTTCAAGCCTATCGCAGCCCAGCTCGAGACCTGATCCGAACCAAGTCTCCATTTGGTCCGAGTCCACTGCGCCCAGGCTTGGTCCAGCACAGTGCACCCGGCAATGCAACCGGTGTTTTATCGCACCACCAGCATCACGATCTCAACTGTGCTCTGATTCGCATGCTGATCGCACCGTTGGGATCGTATCAGTGAGGCCGACCTCGTTGTACGTTCCGCCCGACAACATTGTCTTGTTTTGCATGCTACACTTGCACACTTTACGAGGACACTTGGGCTCGCCATTCGAGGTTGTTCCGGACTCCAATTCGCGTGTCGTCAGTGTTGTTGGATTCGTCTTAACGAGGCCAACTCAGATCCAGTGCGCTGTATCTCAGATTCGTCTCGTTTTGCGTGCCACTTTTGCACGCATACCGAGGATCAGATCGTGCATCTCGAGGCCTACGTCAGCCGCCTCGATTTGCGTGCTAACATCCCAGCGCACCGATTTCGCAGCAGCTAGTGCCAGCTTTACCTCATTTTGCGTGTCACTTTTGCACGCATACCGAGGTTGGTGATTTGAGCTCTGTTTCTTGTGCCGATCGTACCGTTGCCATCCTTGCAGCCAGGCGGACCTCGTCCATCTTTTCTTTAGCCAATGATACGTTTTCTCACCATGGATTTTAGTTTTTAGGTGGAGCTACCCAATTATGTGCAAACTAGAGTGTATCTTGAGGCAATTTCGTTCGGCAATGTTATTTCATAATCTATTGTGGATTCTATCTCCCAAACGGACTACGTAATTGTCTCTGGAGACCGAGTCTATGTGTCATTTTTCCATCTCTTAAAGAGCAAAAGTGCTTCCCGATCCGTCATGTATTATGATGATGCATGGTGCAAGATTATGCCACATGGTTCATATATCAGTTTGGGTAGAGAATGGATAGACGAGCGGCAAGTTGTGATTGATCCTACTGGGCGAGATTGTCTTATACTACCCGAGAGATACCAGGCATCTTTTCGTATTCTCAATGCCACTTATCAGGATCGAGAGAAGTTTCAACAGTTGTATTTAGCTTGTTTCCCTAAAGCGACACTATCACCTGTTACTGGTTGGGATCACGACTTATTCATGACATCGGGACTACATATGATCGTTGATACAGTGTTCGAGGTTGATGTCATATATATGGTTGACAGTTGGGATCATGCTTTGTTTAAACGGTCAGGATTGAATCGTATCTCTGAAGATGTGTTTAGCTATGGTCTATTTGATACCGCAGTAGTTCACATTGTCTCATGGGATCAGGAATTATTTGTTGAGGCAGACTTATATCTTATTGCTGAGGATGTTTTTGCTTACTCAAAGTCTCGTCCAATACTTACTAAGAGTGTGATGATAGCTGTCCTACATGATGGCCCGTATGATTTGCTACAGTCTCTAGTGGACATGATATGGCAGGCCTTTTATGATTCACATGCAGCATATCAGTTTGTGATTCTTGAGATGATCCTCTACTTGAAGACTCCTACTAATGATCTAGTCGTCCACATACTTATTCTAACTCACTTTAAAATTCGAGGACGAATTTTTTCGAACCAGGGGAGAATGATGGGAATTCAGAGGCTGCTGAACGGACTTCGGGGTCCATTTTATATTTTGTTTGGCCCATTAAAGGCCCAATTAATGTATTTTATTTTATTGTTATTTTTATGCACGAATTTCAGCTATTTTTGTTGTAGGAGGGTCAGTTTAGTCATTTATTTTATTAGGGCTTCACTAGGGTTGTGTTTCTCTATTTAAAGGAATGTAAACCTCTTTTGGGGGAGATTGAAGAAGATTTGAAATGAAAGATCCCCCGCTGCGTTTTTCTCCCGAGACGGGACAGGAACCCGTGTGAGCCCTAGCTTCTTCCCCAACCCCCTCTCTTCTTCCTTCTTCGGCTTCCCCCCCTTGCTGTCCTGCATCACTAATATAATGCAGAAAAACAAATAGCGAACATGTTACTTTCAACTAATTGTATGCAAGGTTTTAAGATAACTAAACTTCAAGGTACACCTCCTTCATCAATATAATTGAAGAAACATCTAAAATGTTAAATGGTTGATACTTACCATAGTTCTCAATAATATGTAAAATGTTAAATATTGATGCTCACTATAGTTGTCAATTTTTCAGATGGTCATGGTTGTTTGAACTTAAATATGAACATGTGATTATCTCAATTTTACAAGTAAAACGGTTTCAAGAATGGATAAATCAGATGAAATGAAAGAGTTATTACTGTCCAGGAGGAATGGTCTTTTAGCTAGATCTTTCATATAATAAGAATACTGTTGGAATGAGCCAAAGATTCAACAATATGTTGTCTACACTTGGTTTATAGGTTTTCAGGTACATGTCCTCTAAGTTTTGTTAATGCGCCAATGATTTAACTAATCTCCATGTTTGTCCTATGAATAAGTTTTCATCCTATCTATTGGCTGTCCGAAGGAGGTGAAATGACTGTGGTTTCTGGAGATTTTTGAACAGGTTAGTGAGATGTATTCTGGGACATTCTAGTTGGTGGCTTTTCTATGTTGGGAAGGTTGTATTGAGACTTTTGTTGAGAGGTTAATAGTTCATCTTTACATGGGCTAGGTAATCCTATTTTGTGTGCATAAGATTTTGAGGAAGCGCAAGAAGAGCTATGCTGTGTATCATTGTAGGTTTCACTCATTTTAATGTGTAGTATAAACTACTCGGAGAAGCAAGATATTTTTTTATATTGTGTAGGGCAAACCCACCTCAGCATCCCACCAACTCGACCTCCACTCTCAATCGCAACTGTTTGTGGTCCGAGTTAGTGGAGTGCCGAGCGGAGCTCAAGGTCAAACACACCTAGGTGGTGAATTTGGGGGGGGGGGGGGGGGGGGGGGGGGGGGGGGGCAATGTAGCCCGGAACACTAGTCAGTGTGTTTCACCTGAAGCCCAGTGGGTGGCGAGTGGCAGGATTTTAACCCAAGACCTCGCGGTCGTTGAGTTTGCTCCTAACCAACTCTCCTAACCCCCACCCCCTAGAAGCAAGATATTTAGCTCTAGATTACTCAGATAACAACACTTTAGGCCCTTTGCCATCAGCCAAGCTGGGTAAAAGTTTTGACTGACATTACATGAGTGATGGCGCATACAGTGATCTACAAGATACATTTTACATATGTGAATCCTACAAGGAACTTTGCACATAAACACGATTCTTTAAGGGTACATGTAAAAGCCCTAATAATTTGTGAATCTTCTTGTTCTCTTAAACAGGCCTGCAAAACCTATTTTAGGAAACTCCAACTCGCCATTGATCCCTTGGTACACATAGGTATAGTGTTTTTAGTCCATATGCTTGGATGTTAAGCCTTAAACAAATTGCTCCCGTATATGCATTAAACACCTTTTCCTGTTAGCCAATGTGACTTTATGAACCATTCTACCACATTCGTTTCTCTCTAGTACTACAAGCATGATATATTATTCCCATGTCGTATCTCGTCAGTCTAAACTGTTGACGTGTGTCTAGAAAATTATAGCGTGATGGATCTATGATGGAATCTCTGTATTGAATATAAGCCTCCTGAGATAAGCCGATGGAGGCCGTTCTGACTCCTGAAACATGTTGGAAATGACCTTAAGTTTCTCTTTCGTGAGGGCAAAAAGGATGAACCATACATGTGTGATGTCTGTTTCTTTATTATGGCCTGTTGTTATTCCAGCCATCCATGTGGACTTTATGATGGGTGTGATTTCTATCATGTCCCTCTAGATATCATCAGATGGACAACGGGTAAATAATCAACCAAATATTGTGGTAGACACACGCACTTATATCTGTTTCTTTATGTATGGCATCTTATTATTCACGCCATCTATGTGGCCTTTAGACAAACGTGATTTCTATCATGTTTCTCTAGATATCATTGGATGGATAAAGGGTACATAGTCAACCAAAAAGTGTGATAGACACACACACAGAACATTGCCTGTGGATGATTGATTTACCATTTGAACAAATGTTAGACAGCTTAATGCAGATTTTTAGGTACTAGATAATCTCTTTCCTGAAGAATGCATCATCTTTTAGAGTTTCAAATAATGGGCAGCCTATAAGTAGAGCCATATAGTATATCCCTCTGATTCAAGTCCCTGTCTGAACAGGCATGATTTATGTGTTTGTTGAGGTTCTTTCCAAAAAACGTTCATCACTTCATATCATAAAGTAGAAGGAAAGAATGACTTTGATAATAATGTTCCTATGACTTCCCCAAAACACAGTCCCAAAGGACCCACCTCAAGAGGATGATCCATCAACTTTCCCCAATGTAACATGATCCTGAGCACAAAGATTCCATGACATACAAAGAGACAGAAGAGAATGCTAGAATGCTTTCCACACTGTTACAAGTTACGATAATGGTTTCTTGGCAGCCACCACATTGCAATGATGGTTTTTACCCAATTCAATATTTATCTAGTTACAAAAAGAGGATAAGAGTTCATTTAACAAATGGGTTGGGATGGAATTGCTCACATTTCCAATTATGATTCTGGAAGTATTCAACCGGTGTTAGTCATGTGTTATATGTGTATGACATAAGTACAAGGATACACGTTATGTATCCATTATATAATGTGTGTGTACATATAAAAATACAAGAATGGTTAATACGAAATTATCCCATAAAAATATCACAAATAAAAGGGGCAGTGCAGTGCTATGAAACTCCTTTCATTGTGGGATCTGGGGAGAGTCAATTGTATGCCCCCCTGTCCTTTCTTTTTGCGAAGAGGCTTTTTTATTGTTTTGAACCCATGATCTTCAGGTCACGATGGAATAACCATAACTTAGCACCAAGGCTCCCACACTTACAAAGGTATCACAATCCTGGATTAAAATATAATGCTGGATATCCAGGACCATGTGTCCATTTTGACAATCAGTCAACCAACTTCCTAGTGTATGTGCATACATGTACTGATATACAGTAATAGAGTGCTGCCACGCGGTGGTGTGCTGAAACACTCTGTATCAAGATCGGGGGCCAACTAAAATAAAATAAAATCAAAGTGGCAGAGATGGCACCCTGACTGCAGTGTGCCTCCATCACCTTCCAGGTCATCAGACTGTAGCCCCCTTCCGATATGTATTCTGCACTCAGAGAGAGAGAGAGAGAGAGAGAGAGAGGGTGCAGAATACATTTGTGTACAATACACTCATATATGTAATAAACTCATCATCTCACCATCACAGTTGCAGTGATTGCTTCCCAATGGCATTGTGTCTCCTTTTTGGTTGTTTCTACTCCAGCTGTTGTTGCTACTGTTTTTTTTTTTTTTTTTTTTTGAAAGGGGTTGCTACTGTTAGTGTCAAAAAAGTTGCACCCATTGAAAAATGCTGCCCACTGCTTCTCTACCTTGTAAGGCAGAAGTGATAAAAGTCACTGATCTAATACTTTGCAGTGATATTGCCCACTCCCACTCGAGGCCCTCTCAATCCTAAACTACTCCATTGTCACACTTCCTGCCTCTGGCTACTGCAAAATGTCATTCCATGATTTGGGTGGTTGTAGAACTTAGATGGAACAGATGCAGATGTGCATGCACTGCTCTTGCAGGTCTGGATTGCAAAGCTCCATCTGGCCTTGATCATAATTGTGTGTTACTTTTAGGCTGGCTTTATCAATAAAAGACTGGACATGTAAAAATTGATTCTTCTTGACCAGAGGAGCTATTTTATTAAGGACAAGAATATGGTATTCAACTTGGAGATAATGCTGTTTATGGCAGCTATTTCTATGGAACGTTCTTACACTGCTTATGGTTTAAGGCTTGTGCCCCGGGTTGAAGATAATATTAGTGAAACATTATGATCGGGCTTTCTTTCCTGTTGATTTTATTTTCTTGGGATTTTCTTGGACGTGCTTTACATTTTGTCTCTAATTTGCCTATTCAGATTGCAAGTTTTACAGGTTGTTACCATTAACAGCTAATCAAATCAAATGTTGGTCTGATGTTTTCTTACTTTCCAATCTATCTGCTGTGTGATCCAGGTTGCTATCCCAATTGTTCCCACTATTCGGGTCCTAATCACCTTCACGAAATTCGAAGAACTCCAATCCTCTGACGAATTTGCAACCCCTCTTTCAAGTCCCACAAATTTCCCAGAGAGCAAAATCAGAGAAGTAGAAAGTACCAGTTCATGGTATTCTTGGATGAGAGGAACCCGTGGTGGACAGTCTAGTGATGACAGTGAAGGGCAAAGCTGGAAAGATGAGATTGACCCTTTCCATATACCATCAGACTACACTTGGGTTGATGCCAATGAAAAGAAGCGTAGGATGAAGGCCAAGAAGGCCAAAAGCAAGAAGACCACTAAGAAACAGGCAACCAAAAATGTAGAAAGTCAACAGTCATTGGATGGTTTTGAGGAGTAGCAGAAGTATTAAGTTTGTTCCATACTTAAATTCGGAAGGAAGCTAGAAGAGTTCCAGTAATCTGAAGTTGGAGAGCTCTCTGCTGATTTTGATATCTTGGTAAAAGAGCATTTCAGACTTAGTTCAATGCATTTGATTTTGGGTCGATTCCCCCGTACGAGGTCAGGGTGTGAAATACCATTTGTTGCTGTGTTTGATTTATTTAAGGCCTCTTTCTCCCCCTACGGTCGTAATGTTCGATCTGGAGAGCAGAATCTCCCCTTCTTGTGATGTTCTCATATCTAACATGTTTGCAGCTTCATGTATTCTACTAGGTCGCTCATTTGTTATCTGGGCTTCTCGTAAGTTCCTTTTGACCACTTGAATTCCCAAAAGAACATTTCAGCAAGCAGCTAGGTTGGGGACAGATTTCAGCCAACTTTGCCAAAAATCTGAATATCATTTCAGTGGTGATATTTCCATGCTATTTCCTTGTCAGAGATTGAAAAGATGTGTTTGTTTTCCCGCTTCCTCTTAACTGATTTGGCTTTCTTGCAATGAGTTTGATGATCTTAACGCTCCCAAATCTTTCTCCATTACATGATTCTACTTGTAGTTCCGAACTTTTGACAAAAGAAGTCAGATTGCTAACACCTGCAGTATGTTCATTTGGGCACGAAGGAAGCAATGTCACGTCTTTACAGAATCACATACTCCCATGTTAGTTTTTCTGTAGCTTGTTTTCAGGTTTCCTCGACTGAATGGATTGGCATCATTTTAAACTTCATTTTTCTCAGAGTAATATTTGCTTCACTTGAGGGTTAGTGCATCACCCCAGCAGCACTGCCCGATCTAGACAGATTTAATGGTTATGTCAAGGGTGTAATTTTTTTATTTTTTTTTTAAAAAACTTTGTTGGGGGGGGGGGGGGGGGGGGCGGAGTCCAAGGGATCCATTCGTACTGTCCAACCAAAAATGATTTTTTAAAACAAATGGGAACATACTTCCATGCAATCTGATGGCTTGGATCGCATAGGACATTATCTGACGACACTGCAGCACAGTGCAGCATGTATTACTCCTTTTCTTGTATCATTTGTATTTCACTTCTTCCTGTTGGTCATCTTTTATGATAGGAAAAAGTGAGAAAAATAAATAAATTTTTTTTTTTTTTTAAGGATTTCTTAGCCAATGAGATGGACTGGAATACTATTGCTATAAACGTTTGGCCATGCGTCGGCCAACTTAGACGTTTGCCCTTTCTTTGACTGTCAAAAGAATAAAATTGCCACTACTGTTTTAATTATGTCACTGCCTCTCCAGACTTTATCACAACAGAAAAATCTGGTGATTACACAGAAATGCTAATCACGTGCGTAGATGCATCCAGGGATCACCAAAGGATCTGTTGCCAACCAGGCGGAAATCTGAGGAAGGGAATTGGAAAAAAAGAAAAAAACTTGCTTGATGAGAGTCTTAGTCACGAGGTGGGCAATCAACAAAAACTAACCCTAGAGGGTTAGGGGTTCTAGATTGGAGTTTATTCCTGTTGTGGAGCGATCCATTTTTCTATTTCTTTTGGTGTTACATCATTGATGTGACACCCCTCTAACAAGTTTTACGTTCAAAGTGAAACTTTGTAAAAGTTTATCCAAACATGCGTATGTGATCCTTACATGCAAATGCATCAACGGTAACTTCTAAGAAATCGCAACGAACAGCAGTATTTCTAACAAAGGCACGTGATACGAACGAAATACGACACCGGTTATGGAGGATCTCGTCTTTTCCCGTATAATATTCAGTAGATTGACAAAACAATAAATAAATAGACAAAAAAAATTGAAAAAACGAGATCAAGTGTCCAATCTGATAAACATCCGCACCGAAAAATCTTGGTATATACCAAGTATAATATATGAACTGATGCCATTAGTGTTTGGTTCAGCAGTTTTGGTAATGTTTCTATAATATTATGTTAAAAATCTCTTATGAATCGGCGGAAGTATTTACCTGAAACGTCCATGGCCAAAAACGGCGACCCGATAACAACGACGGAGCCGACGAAGAATGTCCTATGCGAGGACGATTGCCGACGGACTTCTCTCTCTACACCTTCTCCTTTAATCTCTTTTGGTGATGGAACCTTGAGAGTACTACGTGAGAGAGAGGGACTGTGACACTACTCCTATTTATAGACCCTTCCATCAAGAGTCTTACTCCAAAAATGTAACACTTCCATCAAGGTATAGCAAGAAACGGTTCTATTAAACCTGGAAGTTATTAACAGTAACTTCACCAAGGGAAAACGGAAGGCCATTATCACGGAAACTCCAACATTCTCCCACTTGGCCTGACTTTAAAATAATAATTCATTAATATAAAAAATATTATTTCCTTGGAATATCATTTTGAAAAGGAAACCAAATGAGTGCACTCTTTTGTAAAACATTCCCAGTTAAAATGTCTCTATGCTAACTTTCGTACTTTAATTAAGAAAATTCATCACATAGATCATGGCAGTTATATGTACTATATGGCATATTTCCTTCTATGCATCATAATGTCAATGAAATTCTCTCAATTAAGCCTCAAATGATGGAGATAACTTTGATGCCAACACATGTGGTCTCACTTTAATGTCATAAAGACAATTCTTCTATTTCAAACATTCAATCATAATTGTTAACAAGTATACATTTATGAAATAGAAGAGAATAATCATCCATTAAAAGATCTCAAAATGTCTATTACATCATTTATCCCACGAAATAAGACCCATTTTTCTTACATGTCCTGTGAAAACTTTAGGAGCCGAAGTCTTAGTCATGGGATCAGCTATCATATGAGAACTACTAAAAAAATCAATAGACACTTGATGATTATTAATTCTTTCTTGTACTGAAAGGTACTTAATGTCTATGTGCTTATTAGCACCAGTAGACTTGTTATTATTTGAGAAGGAAATAGCGGCAAGATTGTCGCAATAAAGTCTTAGAGGTCTGACAATAGAATCTACCACCTTAAGCTCTAAGATAAATTTCTTCAGCCACAACGCATATGAAGAAGCCTCATGACAACCAATAAATTCAGCTTCCATGGTAGAGGTAGCCACAATATGTTGCTTGGCACTCTTCCATGAAACTGCTCCACCAGCTAATAAGAAAATGAATCATGATGTAGATTTTCTGCTATCTAGGCATCTAGCAAAATCTGCATCTATATAGCCAACCACTCAACCACTTCCAAGTGATCAATCCTACAGTATGTGAGCATATAATCTTTGGTTCCTTGAAGGTACCGCATCACCTTCTTTGCTGTCTTCCAATGCTCCATACCAGGGTTGCTTTGATACCTTCCAAGTATATCCATGGCAAAGCTGATATCAGGACGAGTGCAAACTTGAGCATACATCATGCTCCCAACAATAGTAGCATACAGTATAAACTTCATTTCATTCTTTTCAATCTCATTCTTAGGACATTGATGCAAACTGAATTTATGACATTTAAATATTGACACTTCACATGATGAACAACTAGACATTTTAAACCGTTCTAGGATTTTAGAGATGCAGCCTTTTTGAGACAAACCAAGCATCCTCTTAGACCTATCACGATAGACTTCAATTCCTATTACACATGATGCATTACCCATATCTTTCGTATCAAAATTTTCCGATAGGAATTTCTTCGTTTCATGCAAGAGACCTAAGTCACTACTAGCAAGCAATATATCATCCACATACAAAATCAAGAATATAAACTTGCTCCCACTGACCTTCAGATAAATACATTGATCACCAATGTTTTCCGTGAATCCGAAAGAAGTGACAACCTGGTTGAACTTTAAGTACCATCGTCGGGAAACTTGTTTAAGTCCATATATAGATCTCTTTAATTTGCAAGCTAGTGTTTCTTTTCCTTGTACCTCAAATCTCATGTATACCTCTTCTTCTAGAATCCCATTTAGAAACGCAGTTTTAACATTCATCTGATGTAGTTCTAAATCAAGGTAAGCCACTAATGCCATAATGATTCTAAAAGAATCTTTCCTGGAAACAGGTGCAAATGTTTCCTTATAATCTATACCTTCTTTTTGAGTGAATCATTTAGTCACAAGTCTGGTCTTATACCTTTCCACATTACCCTTAGGATCTCGTTTGGTTTTGAATATCCATTTACAAGCAACTGGCTTGAATCCCTTAGGTAATGTAACAAAGTCCCATACATTATTCTTATGCATAGATTCAATCTCTTCTTTCATGGCATTAAACCATAAGTTAGAATCTTCGCATTTCATGGCTTCATTATATGAGAGTGGATCATCTTTAATGTCAGTATCAAAATCACACTCCTGCAAATATATAATGTAATCATCTGGTATAGCAGGTCTCCTTACTCTTTGAGACCTTCTCAATTCACCAGTCTGGACAACATCATTCTTATTTTGAGTGTCATTTTGAATTAGAGCAAGTTCAACAGCAACCTCTTCAATGGGTAATGCAACATCATTTGCCTGATCTATGATTCCTTGATCAGCAGGCTCATAAATGCCTTGATTAATAGGCTCATGCAATGTGTTAGTTGGGGTAGTTCTTGGGAATGGATCCCAGATTTCCTCAACCTGCACATTTCGGAGTTCTGTGCTCCCACTATTGTTGTCATCCTCAATGAATCTAGCAGTTCCAGTCTCAATAATTTTTATGGTGTGGGATAAACAATAAAATCTATAACCCTTGGACCATTCAGGATATCCAATGAATGAACAACTAATTGTTCTTGGGTCCAATTTCTTTTCATGTGGATTATACACTCTAGCCTCTGCATGACATCCCCATACATGCATATGTCTTAAACTAGGTTTTCTTCTTGTCCATAACTCAAAAGGAGTCTTAGGAACAGTCTTACTGGGAACCCTATTAAGAATATACATAGCAGTCTTAAGGGCTTCACTCCATAAAATCAAGGGTAAAGAAGAATTGCTAATCATACTCCTTACCATATCCATGAGAGTACGATTCCATCTTTCAGCCACACCATTCTGTTGAGGTGTCCCTGGCATTGTGTATTGTGGTGTAATGCCATTCTCTTCTAAGAATCTAGCAAATGGATCGGGAAGGCGACCTAACTGATCATATCTCCCATAAAATTCTCCACCTCTATCAGATCTCACAACTTTATTTTTTCTATTTAATTTATTTTTTACTTGATCCTTAAAAACTTTGAAAACATTCAAAGATTCAGCTTTTTCATTCAATAGGAAAACAAAACCGTAACGTGAGAAGTCATCAATGAATGTGATAAAATACATTTCACCTCCTATACAAGGAGAAAGAGGACCACATATATCGGTATGAATCAATTGTAAGAGTCCTTCACTTCTCATGACAGACTTTTTATGGGTTCTGGTCAATTTACCTTTGATACAATCGATACATGTGCTAAAATCAGTGAAGTCTAGGATGGGTAAGACCCCATCCTTCACCAACCTTAGTAACCTTTCTTTCGATATGTGACCCAATCTTTTATGCCATAACATGGAAGAATTCTCATCTATCATACCACGTTTAGTACCAACATTCACATTCAAAGTGGAGAAATTGGGAGGAGATGAAGTGTCTAGATATAATTTATATAAACCATCACAAAGAATCCCATGACCAACTAACAAGGAATCTTTAAATAAATTAAACTTTGAATTTTCAAAAGTGAATGTATATTCTTGATTATCAAGTTTGGAAAGAGAAATTAAATTTCTAGACACTGAAGGAACATAAAAGACATCATTAAGAACTAGATAATGCCCAGTCTGAAGGTGAAGCTTGCATGTCCCTACCGCCTTGACCTTGGACTTTGTTAGATTTCCCATGAAGATTGATAACTCATTCTGATTAGGCTTTCGGCTTGAAAGGAATACCTGTGATGAGTTCACAATATGGGTTGTGGCTCCAGAGTCAATCCACCAAGTTTTAGAGGAAACTAAAATAAAGTTGGTTTGAAGACAAACATTTAATTGATGTTTACCTTTCTTTTCAAACCAATCTTTGCGTTTCTGACAATCAGCCTTGAAGTGTCCTTTCTTATGACAGAAGTGACATTTGTCATCTTTCTTTGTCACGTTGTCCCCTTGTCCTTTCTTTGGTGGAAATTTCTTTCATTTCCCTTTCCATTTTCTGGGCTTTTGCCTTTTTGTTGCTGACACATAATTGATGACTTGTGCACCTTCCTGCTTCAATCTCTCTTCTTCTTGCACACACATGGATATGAGTTCATTCATAGTCCATGATTCCTTATGTGTGTTATAAGAAATTTTGAATTGAGAGAACTGTGATGAAAGAGAATTGAGCACAAACATGACTAGGAAAGAGTCAGAGATTGTCATCCCTAATCCTTTCAGCTTTCCAGCTATGTCACACATCTCCATAATGTGCTTACGCACTCCACCAATGCCATCATACTTTATAGAGGTCAATTTATTAGTGAGCATTCCTGCCATAGCTTTATCAGACCCACTAAATTGTTTTTCGATGGAATCTAAATATTGCTTGGCACTTTCATTATCTGCGACAGATCCCCTGATAGTTTTTGCGATTGTGCTCTTAACAATCATGAGCGACAATCTATTGGAACGCTCCCACTTTTCAAATTGAGTCTTTTGTTCAGCATTGCTAGCTTCAGTCAGTGGATCCGGTTTCTCAACTCGAAGGGCTAGGTCCAAATCTAAGCATCCTAATGTAATGAGTAGTTGTTCGTGCCAATCATTAAAGTTTGAACCGTTCAATGTCGGAATGAGAGATAGATGTGAATGAAGTGAGGCCGGAGTCATTACTATAACAAACACAATAAAGCTCACATTACTTTCATGATGCAATAAATAATTCTAATAAAACTTAAATAGTTGACTAAGAATGCATAAAGGCGAAGATATTTTCACCTTCGGGTGTAGAATTCCTCGTGTTTAAGCAGTTTTAGCCAATTTCCAATTATTAACCTTTACGTTTCCATTAAATTATAGCCACCTTCGGGTAAGCTATAACCCAGTAGACTTTAATGCAATTCACATTAATGATGGTGTTACCATAATACTCTCTTAAGTTCGTTAAGTTAAAATTTTGAATATATATTTCGGACCACCCTTCGGAGCAACACGAAATAAACAAATAAATCTTAACTTAGTGAATTTTGAATTGCAAAATAATGCCTCATAGGAATCTAAATTGCAAAATCAACATTTAGATCAAACAATAAAGATATAAATATAATTTGGAAACTATTATTTAGAACAATGATTTAAACAGAGAAACTCGTAAATTCTGTTCAAGGTTCTAAACCAAATATGCATGCAAAGTAACTAGTTTATTGACGAGTACTGTCAAAGCGTAAGACAATAATTATTGAAATTTTCCCAAGGACGTTAATGGGTTCAGAGATTTCAATAGACGAAATAAACCAACAAAATCATAGATGCAAGTGTATAGGCCTAAACAAATATTTTCTAATATCCAGAACTTTAATAGACATCAAAATTTTCAAATTATCATACTATTCAAAATATGAACGATTATGAGAATATAATTCTAATTCTAAAATTATAATGCCAAAATGCTATTATGTAATATAAAATTACTTAACAATGCATGCTAATCAATTACATGCTCTAAAGTATAATTATACGTTCATGATTTCCAATAGAAAGGACATAAATAACATTATGTAAACTAAAGGCCTAAATATTAAAACTAAACAAATCATAAAATCCTTCCACATGAGCACATACGGTCAAAGCCCATATGTTATAAAAAGGATATAGAGGCAAATTAAAACTTCACAGCTTTTATCATAAATGTCCCATACTTTTAGGAGTTTCCACGTGAAACTCGTTTCAACAAGTTACGGGACTCTATTTTGATTTTGTTGAATAAATAGAAGGGGTGCATGGGTACAGACGATGGCGGCAGGTCAGTGACCGGGGCAGACGGGTCGCCGGTACATATAATTATATTTATTGGGTTGCCGGCACCGCCGACAACAGGGACGAGGCTGCCACAGCAGCCGTGGCCGATCTATGCATGGTCAAGATCCCCCGTTCTATGTGCATGCAACGTCGCCGCTGCGGCAGCACACGATGGCTGCCTGCCATCGCACCTCCTCGTCGAGTAGACCATTTCGAGGGAGCCGTAACTTGGCTCTGATACCATGTTAAAAATCTTTTATGAATCGGCGGAAACATTTACCTGAAACGTCCATGGCCAAAAACGGCGACCCGATAACAACGACGGAGCCGACGAAGAATGTCCTACACGAGGACGATTGCCGGCAGAGAGAGAGGGACCGTGACACTGCTCCTATTTATAGACCCTTCCATCAAAAATCTTACTCCAAAAATGTAACACCTCCATCAAGGTATAACAAGAAACGGTTCTATTAAAACTGGAAGTTATTAACAATAACTTCACCAAGGAAAAACGGAAGGCCATTATCACGGAAACTCCAACATATTATGCTCGTATTTACTCTTACTGCTCTCCAAACATTTGCATCCTCAAGAACAGAATGAGATCCTCTGGATCCAATTATATACATCTTCTCCCCCTACTTTTCCAATTGTATACATCTTCTGTATAGAGGGGTACAGACATCTGTATCCCAAGGATCTCATTCTGTCAAGAACACGTTTGAAGTATAAGCTATATAAACGTTATCAAAACTTCATGTCATGTGGTATTTCCTAGTGGAAGCCCCTCAAGAACAGTGTAAGAATATGAACTGATTTGGAATTTATACCTCATTTTCACACGACTATAGCTTTAATTACAGAACGAATAGCAAGCACTATCCCAAGAGCCCTATGCTATTTGATTATTTGACCACTATGTATACCCGGTGTATATACAGGAAATATAGGGCCCAAGAAGAATTCATACACCTCTGTACAGCACAAGGGAGGGGGTCACCAAAACGTGTAAGCATCACGAACCCACTCGGCAAATTTCACCAAAAAATTTACCAGAACCGATCCTTGTTGACACTGAGGTAGCCGGACATCACTTTTCCTCCTGTGTTCCTCATGCCGTCGATGAGAAAGCACCATGTTGAACCCAGAGCGCCTATGAAGAAGTCGGCTTCGGAGGCCATTAGGAAGTTAACAAGGGGGTAGTTGGTGCTGGTTTCCCTGCCAAGAATCGCCTCATACGAGGCCATTGTCGTATTCCCCACTTGGCGGGTGACGTTTGTGTAGTAGAATTTCCAGTTTGGGTACAAACTTGTTTTGTCAATGACATCCTGCAAGCAGTTCGGACAAGCTAGAGATAAGGATTCAAGTTGGGATGTGCAGAAATGATTGAGGTGCTGTTTGGTATGACATAGAACTCTGCAAAATGCTGTAGAACACTGCATTTTATGCGATTATAACTCACAGAGACAGGACATTTTATAGTGTTGCATGGTACTTTACGATAAATCAAATGACCTGTAAGCAAATTGTAGAAGACGTGAACCTGCATTTCAGTGGAAAGCCAGATGTTATGAAGGTGTGGGAATTTCTCTCTGATGCGTTCCGCTAGGTGCATGTATTGGTCAAATCCGACCACCTTCATCTCACACGCTTTATCTCCCATACGTACATGCATGCTCAACAGAGGCCTCGGTGTCCATGCTTTATGACTAGACCACACAAGTTGCTCTATATCAGCTCTAGATCTGTTTGGGACAACCTGCAGAGAAAAGGAAAAAAGGGTATCAGCATTCTAATGATGATGAGAAGAGTAACGCTGAAGACTACACAGGGAACTTCAGAATCCTTAATCACAGTCCGATCCGACTCGTATCTGGGAATGCCTAGATAATTACATAATAACTAGGGGTGTTCGCGGTTTGATTTGATTTGATTTGAAGATAAAATTTTAGAAATCAAACCAAACTGAAATGAAGAGCCAAACCAAACCAAATCAAACCACAAATGTTTGAAATCGAACCAAACCAAACTGAAATAATTCAGTTTGGTTCGGTTCGGTTTGTGGTTTGGACCTTAGGATACCATGGTTTAACTGGACTGAATCAAGCAGAACTGGGCAGATCAAAACCAGAGGAGGTAAAAGAGCAGGTCAATAGGTTACGACCAAGGGGAGGCTTTTTTTTTGGCAACTTTTGAATAACTCTTGTATCCTATTTTATTAGTGTTTCCATTTTCTTTGGTCTTCCATTTTTTATCTTTTCCTCGGACTCACACAAGATCAAAATATCTCTCTTTCAATTGACCAATTTGACAGATCAGCTCTACTCTGGACTGGACAGAGCTCACCTTGTCTGAGGGCCTGAGTCAGTTATAGATTAGGAGAATGGATTGGGGACAGGAGATGAAAAGGATGGTAACACGTATTTCATCTTATGGGAATAGGAATAAAGAAACAGAACCACATCAAGTGAAATTAATCATTCTCTCCAAAGAACCAAAGAATGAAGATAAATGACAGAAACACATATCAGAAGATTGCAGCAATTGATGAAAGGATGCATCAATAGTGAAAGAGAGAAGAAACACCAAACATAATAACTTGCTCATCTTTAAACTGATAAAAGACATGCCGAAGCACAGCATAAAAGCAGAAAAGAAATGCCACCAATACGAAGTTATGAAGAGCAAAGGAAAAGGCTCATCTCAAGACCTCAGGCCATTCTGCTGGGAGATTTTCAACAACCATCTCTGCAGCTTGCAAGCCAAATGATCTGTGTCGTGCCACATTTAAAAGTTGACATGTATACTGACTTTGAAATCTCATTAGGTAACGTATTGCCTGCCAAAGAATAGAACAATTAAGTAATTAGGAAACGACATTTTATCAAGAATCTGAAAATTATGAAGAACAAGTGGAACCATAGATAAAGTTAGTTTGAGTCGGGTTCAGCTACTTCTGATCTGTTTGTTTTTATGACAAGCATAGATGTTTACAAGTGTAGATTTTGATAACTAAGGCACTTCATTTTGTAAGTCATAACAAACCAACACTCAAGGTTATTATGTGATGTAACAACATCTGATTCTGAACAATCAGAAACGGCTCATGTTTCAGTTCTTCAGTTTGTTACTTTGTTATGAATCTGTGGGAAGCCCTAGTTATTTGATTTGGGTTCAGGTTGTTTGATTACTGAAAACATAGGCTAACTTCATGGTCCATGGTGCCAAAATATATGCACAGGTCAAGGTTGATTAATGCTGTTACTATATCCCTCTGATCAAGATAGAAGACAAAGTACTAAACTGTTCAGATCAACATTCAACCTAGATCCAGCCTGCTTATTGTCCGCTCATCGAATACCCAACCAATACCTGACCTGTACATTGTTTAGGCTCCCATGATAGTAGTGCTTATACGACATGGATTCAATAGGTTATGTGATCTGGATCCCCAAATTCGGCGTTTCTTATGCATTACATATTTTTTCCAATAAAAACCTGCATATCTGAAAATTTTGTTGGATGTTTACACATCTAAATCACTATTACCTCATCACTGGAGGTATCCTTGACTGATGACAGAAAACAGGATTATAACAGGATGAATTTGTTCGATGGCTTAAAACACTCATGAAAGTGATCTGAAGATGTGGTGAAAAAGTTATTTTCTCTTATCTGCTTTCTCATTATTCTGAATGACTCTTGAAACTGATGGCAGAAGATCCATGGCTTACAAAAATCCCATACAACAATCATGATGAATGAATGGAATGAGGGAAGTTGCATTACAGATGATAAATATAGACGAAGGCATTAGACTTCCCAGGTACATATGGCACATGACATCAATGTTCCTATCCCAAGGTAAAACAAACCTTGCTGGAGAAGTACCTGTGCTCTCCACCACCGTCTATCCATTTTTCGGTGATTCATGACCAAATTCCCATCTATCTCTGTAGTAGGTTGTAAAGTGTTCCATGGTTCACCCCAAACCCTACCATACAAGATCAACATTATAGATAAAAAGGGTGTTTTTTCTACTTCTAATACTATTAAATTGCACTCTTTGGTGAAACTGTACCTAGGTGTATGTCCAGACCATATTTGCTTTGAAGTGTAGTTTTCCTTCACTGTTATAATTCCCTTTTTCCAAGCCTCTTGACTCAACATTAATTTGAAAGCTCGATCACGGCATTCTTGGGAAGTTTCAGGAAGAAAATAGCAAGACCAATGGGAACGCAAAGAACCTGTCAAAAAAAGCTAGGTAAATAGAAATGCTGAACCACTCAATCAATACGGTACATATGGTTACAGCTGTAAGGAATAACATAGACAAAATTAGAGGATCAAGTAGCAAGATATAACATTAAAAACAAAGTATCATCATCTTCTCCAAAATGGTGGAGTTCGCCACCTTTGCAGCCATTATGGTCTGCCCGGTTGTAATAGTCCGTAACTAGTATCCGTTTTTCATTGATTGCTATAGCAAGAAGGCCTGCCATTCCAGCGAACTGTGCACCCATTCCAAAACCAGGAATCCTCTCCCAATCAGCAACAAGGAATCGAAGGTTGGAATCACTGCAGTTTAATGGGTGCTGGTGAATCCATATATCATGCTGAACACGACGAGTAAGAGGAAAATTGTCCTCATCTGACCCAATAATCTGCAAATAGACTGTGATAATTAGAAGAAAATTTCATGTGAAGATATGGATGAAAGTGTCTTCCATCCACATTTAATGGAAACTGTTATGCATATGAATGGAGAAATAAATATTTGACACAAAGGACAAGAAGAAAAGAACAGCATATTGCGGAACACACTCTTAGTCTGAGAAATCACAGAAAGGAAAGTGATGAAAGCCACAGGCGAACACAAGAATAAGGACAAATATTTATATATATAAAAAAATATATATAATCATCAAAGCAAGGAAACTATTGTCTTCATCTCTGGATTGACATTTATTTACCAACTACACCAAATGGGAAAAATGAAAAAGGATATCTCCTAGAGGAAACTAACCTATGAGAAAGCATTATTAAAATCAATAACACGAACCTCAACCATATCAAAACTTTCAAAGGACAACTAAGACAATTTGAGAGAGAAGATACAGTAATGACAACATTAAAGACAATTCACATGAAATATTTATATCTGGTTGTTGGTGGTCATGCTGCATTATCCACCAACCCATATTCTTGCCATCAAAGAAAGTATTAGTGATACATAGAAAACATCCATTGTAGACAAGTACTTAATGCAAATCTATATTCCCGTTTTAGCTTGTTCAGTAACAGGCGAGAAATTCTTCACTGGTTCTCTTTAAGGAATACACAAGAATTTCCTGATTCTCTGACCAATCAAGAATCACCGTAAGTCATCGACTTGCATACTGAAATGAATTCAATTGGAGAACCTGCTGGCTGCTATATCTAGTCATTGGAGAGCTGATATATTACAGTCACATTTATCTGGTCATGGTCATCAAAACTGTCCTTAAAGTTCAGTGTATATAAGATTCGATATATAGTGTCTGAAACATTTAATTTGTTCTGAAATAAATTGCCATTAAAATAAGCATCACGTTTTTATTTGACAACATGCGATAAAACAAAATTTTTAATCGCATAATTCAATTAGTAAAGTGTATACCATTGTTCAATAACATATGGGATGAGAATAAACAGGCTTGTTCCTTTCACCGATGGGCACAGTGCTCATACCAATTCTGCCCATGTGATATTTTGTTGAATTTGAATGTTTTCTCAACTTTCATTACTGAACCGTCTGTTCACTTTAAGAGTTAAGATCAAGTACACACATAAGACAAGAAGAAACATTATGGTGGTTTCAATTAAATAGAAACAAACATATATCTATTGTTTGGGAAGGATACAAATAACATCTATCTGCATATGCACAGGTGCGACATTTCCTCTCGAAACAAGCGATTCATCACAAACATCTAGATAGCATTTTTAAGACACAGTAGACATACCCATGGAGGATAAGCTTGTTTCACATTTGCCCTTTGCCCAAACATCATCTCATCTTTAGGTATCTTTGATGCTGAAGCGAGCAACTTGAGCCTTAGGTATCCCTTCCAAATTGTCCAAGGTGGGAAGCTTCCACTCGCCCCATAACTATCCAGCTGTTGATTTATTTGTGCCATCAATTTACAGTCCTCCAAATGTGGAGCTGGTGGAACTGAAAACTTCTGATATTTTACTTTGTTGAGGAATTCACCGTTTTCACCCTGTGATTCATCCACAGCAGCACTCCAAGATGAGTGCAGTAACATGACCTTATCATCATCAGTCAGTTTCTGCCTATTACTTGGAGTCTCGTGAGTTCTTGTTTCTTCTGTTGTAATTTTGCAGCTTATGCTTCTGTTCACATCTACAAAGTACCAGAAAAGACTCTCACGGTCAGGTATTGCAGCAGAAGCATATAAAGATAAGTACAGAATGGTGCATATGATTACTAAACTAAGATTGAGGGTATTTATTGCTCTTTCCTTAACATTAGCCGTCTGACTGATTACTTCAACTAGTCTTAATGACTGCAAGAAGTGGTTAACATGTTGAATTCACATGTCATGGGAAAACCCCAGAACTCCTATAACAGATCTCAAAAATGCACTTGGCCCGCACAGTTTTGTATAAACAGATGAGAATTAGGTGCTAATTTGACTAGAAAAGGTATATATGTAAGAGGAAGACAAGAACAGGTGAAGGGGCATTCTCTGCATGAACCACTTGATTGAGGAAAGATAAAGATTAACTATAGAACCAACTCCATGAGTAACCAGAAGAACAGTAATCAAAGGTAAAATGACTAGAGTTTGAAAGAAAACAACCGATACGCCGAACATCAGGAAACAGAAACAGGGGATTCATGCCAAAATGGCAACTTTTCTTTATTCAATTCAAGAAACAAGAAAGATCCATTTGGAAAAAAAGAAAAGGAAAAAAATTGTTGTACCCACAAACTGGAGAAGACTTGAAAAAAAAGAAAAGAGAAAAGGAAAACGAGAATCTGCCCGGGAACTGGAGACCTCCATCTGTGGAAGCAAGGCAGAAAGGAATTTGAATTGCACAAGAAAACAACACGAAATTACCACTCACCAAAAGCTACTGATTTCAAATTATGTGATGTCGCTGGCGGAGACGCCGAGAAGACCCCACCAACTTCTGGACCTTTGAAGGACGTGAGAGCCGCCAGAAAGAAGTAGGTGATGCAGACACCACAGAAGAAGCCCAGCACCAACATCTTGCAGGGGAACGAGGCGCTCATCTGCAGAGCCCTCTGCGAAACAAGCCTCTCGAGGCTCTTCTGAGCTGTTGTTGGCTCCATCCCACCCTCCCTGGGTCTCCTCCCTTCCCAGGCACAGGTGCACAACAATTCACTGCACAGAGAAAACCAGACCAACAACTCTCCCAGCGGTGGCTGGCCAGCCCCACTTTGCTTGGTGGCTCTCTAATACCATATCTACAACCAACCAAGATTAAAAGAGAAAGGTACACTCACGCTTAAATTAAATGGCTTTCACAGGATCACTTTTACCTACACAAGCTCGTGAAGAAACACCACCCCCCCCCCCCCCAAAAAAAAAAAAAAAAGAAGAAGAAAAGTGAATATGTATATCACCAACAGAGAAGGAAAGGGCAGAAAGAAGAGAGGAAACCCAAGAAACTCTCAGACTGCTGAACCCCTGTTATGCGACCAGGCATGCATCAAAACCGGAGCTTCTTGAAAACTTCGAACTTCAAAAAGACGTCTTTTGCTTACCCACCCAACAACAACTGTGCAATACAGCAAGAGAAGAGAACCCACCATGCAAAAAGGAGCGTTGGGTAGGGAAACAAAAGCGCACCCACCGGCGGCCTCAAACTGAAGAGAAGGCCCCAGGAATGAACACCCCACCAGGTGGTTCTATCTTGCTACCCCCTCAAATAAACAAACCAAAAAAAAAAAAAATGGAAAATGGGGAAGGAAGACAACAGTTGTTGTATGGTAGGAAGTCCAATGCAGGGGAAGTAGCGAGTAGGGAGGATCGCAAGATTCTCTCTGGGAAGCCACGACACCTCCACAAGACTTTTTCTCATGTCAGCACAGCGGGCACAATTCCTCAGTGAGCCAGAAGCAGCAGGTGGCGCCTGCTCTTCACTGGTGTCAAGTGTCAGCTCAGCTCAGCTGTGCGTGGGGCCGGGCCGCGCGCGCCGGATGTCCACGTCGTCGGCCCACCACTCTAAAGGGTCCACGTCCTATGATTTTTTTTCTTTTTTTTCCGGGAGATTTACAAGTGGCTGCGATTCTAATATGAGTGGAATCCGGATCATAGATAAATATCTAAGTTGCATGACTGGAGAGTTTTTAAGTTCTAACCAGATTCGAACCCGAGACCTTCCATAAAAGAGGCAAGGTGAAAAATCAACTGCTCACAGCTGATTCTCAAGTCCACGTCCTATGAATTGATGCGTCCCTTACATGCTTAACTAATAATAATTCGACACAAAATGGTATAAAATTTCATATTTTGTTTCACATAAATATACGGTTTTCTGGTTTTATTGGCTTGTTAGCAATATTATTATCGAACAATTAACATTGATAAATGACGAAAGAGGAAGAGTCGAGACGAAGTTTCCTCTCCTCCGGTGGGAGGACAGTGGGGGACCCATGTGGATGGATGCTTATGGTGTAACGGTTGCACGTCCTACTCCTACTCCTACTGGGGAAAATATCTTGGGATATATGTGGTTGGGTTGTTAGGGATTTTTTTATGCCCCTCTTATTAATTATTTTGTATAATTATTATCTCAAGACACTATGTTTATTATGATTTTTAAACCAAATTAATAACTTTTTATAGTTAATCTCTATTATAAGATTAGATGATTAGATCTCCATCCCTTCGAAATCACTAGCAAACTTTGTCGCTTATGGCCCCGAAGTAGGTCGCACCAAGTACACCCCATGCGATCTGACAATTTCTCGTCCCATATGGAGAGACCTACTAGTACTACTCACCTTGGGTCTGCCATATGCCACACATGCCCCCTTTTTTAAAAATAATCTCAATCATATCGACCGTCTGATGTACATGACGACGAAGGCCCGCCTCCCCTTCTTAAATTAAATCAACAGGCACAGATTTGTAGAGATAAACATGGGCTCTCGAAAACGATAGGATTTGGTGGTTCCCCGCCGGGGTGGGGGGGTCCAGCGTACTGGCCCAAACCGTGCTGGGCCCTAGCCCATAAGTTGGTGGACGAACGGGTCTTGGGCAACCTACGTTCTCGGGTAACGGTCCGGTTCGCTGGTCGCTCTTAAAAGAAAAATGAGAAATACTTACTGTAATATCTTGAGACATTGCCTTACCGGTGCCCAGTTGGAGGCAAATTTTTTTCTCTTTTTTTTAAAAAAATTTTAGTTGTGAATTCCTTTCATTTTATTGAAAGGGCCGAATGGTAGAGATGGTGAATCCGGGTCATCCCCGAGCTCGTTATATATTTTTCTTGACAAAAGAAAAAATTGCACACCTCCTAACGGCCATCCGATCATGTCGTCCGATTAAAGTGGGAACAACGGACGGCAGTTAGAGAGCATGAAATATAATATCATTTCACTTTGTTTGTAGAGTAAGAGAAGAATAATAAAGTTAATTCAAATTTAATTGCAGGAATTGACTGTTCCCCATCAGAATTACTTATTTTTGAAAGTAGGTGAATAAACAATTCCACTTTACATTCGAAAATTTGATATTCCATTCTAGGTTCCGTCCTGAAATCAAAGTGAAACTTTTCTTATTCTTATTTAAAAATAATAATTTAAAATAACTAATCCCATTATAATCCATTTTACTATCAAAATTGATAAGATATTGTGAATTATAATGGCCCAGACTATATATTTCTCCTCTTATGATACAGAACCCAAGGGTCGTCGCCCATCTGCAAAGGGGCGAGCCTTTTCCCCTCCGCACGCCTCCACGGAGTAGATGAGAGAGGCCGACGTTTGAGATCCAGCTAGCTTGGCTTAGCTGCAAAGATAGGCCCGCCCTATCCAAGGGAAAAGAAAAGAGTTTTGGATTAGGTGAATCTCTACTCCAGACACTTATGTCATGAAATAGGGGGTTCCAACGTATCCTAAAAGTAAGGTTTGCCGATTAGAAGAGTTAAATCGATTTTGATCTATCATGATCTGGTATAAGTCAAGTGGATTCGTACAAATTCAGTTAAGTTGCATGATAAAGATCTTTTAAATCGTACAGATTCATCGTAGGCGCACTAACTAAGACAACTGTGTGAACTCAATTAGACTTGTATTATCAAATATCAAAAATAAAAAAATCAAGCATATGTCTTTCAAATAAAACTTTTGCTAGACTTGCATTCACTCGTATCATAGGAACAAGTCAGATAGTTTGGCTCAAGACTTACACGCCACCAGGTCCCCAACCAAATGAGGGGCCACTTGGGGACCATATATAACCTGGTAAGGCCAGGTCAGAACAGAGATGAGTACAGGCTTCCCACCCGGGTTTTTAAAAAGAACGTAGATCGTCTACGTCTTTTTTTGGAGGAGACTCAGTCGGTACAGAGGGAAGAGTGGCGCGGAACTGTACGAATACTCATCTCGCCTATATGTTCCGTGATTGTAAAATCCGTCTTCCTCTCCCTTTCCTCTTTACCGACTGAGCCTCCCTCTAAAAAGAGGCGTAGACGATCTGCACTCTTTTAAAAGCCATCCGAAAACTTAATACGCCATGATGGCAATGTTGATGGTTGAGTCGTGGAAGGTATCATCACTGTCGTCAGCTGCTGATGTTTCCTTAGATTTGCAAAGCAGAGAGCCGGCATTTAAAAACATTTCAGGAACTTGGGGGCAGGTGAGACGTCCAAGTAATATAGTTCGGATCTAAGTCTGGTTCCAGACGACTCCAATAGGATGAGTGAAGCACCTTTTTGTGTACAAAGAAATTCTCAAACCTCTTGTTAAAATACCAATAAATATATATTATAGTATGCCACAATTGTAATTTAAAACGTATGCAACATAACAGTGTTCTGTTGTCTATTCAAAATTTCTAATGAAATCGGCATTCTGAACACCAATTTCCTTTTAGAGTGAGTGAAGAACAAAATCAACAGCATAAAAACTACCCACGAAAACATAGTGCACAGCAAAAATCACAACCACGGTAACTTTTTCTTAGGTACAAAAGAACATATACCACATCAAGTTGCAATCTAAAATTTCAGTTATTTTATATACACTTTATAAATAACTTTAATAGTAGTTACCATTTAAATTCTAAATTTGGTTGTTAAGAAAAGTTTCTTTGAAAATAGAGGCATATGAGGAATTTTACCTTAGAAAATGGAGGTGTACGCCTCAAACATGATTAAATTTTGGATTTGTTGTTGATGAACATAAATTATTCATACAAACTCGAGACCAGTGTGCATCCAAAGGACCTAACGAAAAAGGCATTCTCACTAGAGCTAATAGACTAGCCAAAGTCGATTAGCCCGATCGCCTACGGTCCTCGGGCCTCCGCGTTTGGCGTCTTTTGCCCCCTTTTACTGATCGCCTATGATCCGTCGAGAATCATAGGCGATCTAAGTTCTTCGGCGAACCCCTCACTGGCCCTTGCGCCACTCCAGCGGTGGAAACTTTGGTGAGGAGAGTTTCCTTCTAATGCTTGTAGCCGCTTACCTCCATTCCCTCTTCACTGTTAGCATTCTTATATTAATTATAATTATTTTATTTAAAGAATAAAAAAAATAACTTCACTTATATTAATTATAATTATTTTATTCAAATATATTAATTTGTCGTGCATCACACAGGATTGTAACTAGTTCTATCATATTCCGCAGCCATGCACGGTGCCCACGCCGACGGAAGAGGCGGGATTGGGAGGACGTACGTAGGAAGGGATGAATTAAGTACTTTTAAAGATTAGGTTTCTTGTATATGGACGGTGAGGGTGGAACAAAATAGGAATTTGATATCTCAGAGATGAGAGGAGATCCTCTCAGTGGCCGGTGGACGGAAGTCAAGTAGTACAGAGAAGGAAAGGTGGACAGTTATTGCAGAAAAGCCTATCCCCTTATCTATATTGTTGGACTTTCATTCACCGATCTACTGAGAAGATCTCATCCCCCCGGAGGTAGATCATAGATATAGCCATGAAAACGGGAAATGTGCAGGTAGCAAATGGAGGATGGGTTGTATTCGTCCACAGGGCCGGACAAACGTTGCGCAACAACGTCGCCGAAGATGGAAGGTTCTGGACCATGGGCTTCAACTCGGCATCGATCGGACTGGGCCAAAGCCAGGTTGTTCTTCGCAATTGGACTGGGCCTAAACAGGACTACCATGGACCAGACAGTTAGATGGACCGCACACAGCTATTGTGTGGGCTGTCGTCTTCCCCGCCCTCCCGACCCCATCCGCCCGTGAATACCAAAGGGGGAGGAGATTATATTATGAGGCGCCTCGATAGCGTGTCTTCATGCATGGTGGACGCAGACACTCGTATCACACGGGAGCGAGATACGTGGTGGTCTGCTTGGCTTAGTCTCTCTCTCTCTCTCTCTCTCTCTCTCTACAGCAACCATCACCATGCACCTCTCTTCGCGGCGCCAGGACATCCCTTGTCAAGGGCATGCGAGGGCTCGTCAGGGTTGCTCGCGCATGCACCTGTCAACCACAAGCGTTCCACCTGCATGCGCGTCCAAAGCTAACTCCTATCGTTTCCTGCCCATAAATACCCACCCCTTCCCATCATTCTTGATCCATCACAAGCGCTTGGGCTGAGCACCACTAGCTGGTTCCTTCCCATTTAGAATAAATATTAGTGAGTGTGTGTGGCTCTGCGTGCGAGCCATGGCTGCCGGCGGAAGGGTATCCTTCCTCTGCTGGGCCCTCTGCCTCGGCCTCCTCTGCCATGGCTCCCTCGCCCAGATGTACTCGGAGCAGCAGCCGCCCTTCCGGGGAGGGCAGCGCCGGTTAGGGGACCAGAGCCAGTGCCGTCTCGAAAACCTGCGGGCCCAGGAGCCCAGCCACCGGGTCGAGTCCGAGGCCGGCATCAGCGAGTACTGGAACCCCCAAGACCAACAGTTCGACTGCGCCGGGGTCGCCGCCGTCCGCAAAACCATCCAGCCCCACGGCCTCCTTCTGCCCGAGTTCTCCAACTCCCCCCGCCTCGTCTACATCGTCCAAGGCATTAACTTGTGCTCCCTTTTCTTCTCATATCAGCATCTTCTTCATCACTCCCCTCCAACAGTCCCCTCTAATTACTAAGTTGGCAACGCGTTGTTAATTAATCCTTTTACCAGTAGCAACCATCAAGCATGTGTGATCCCCTTGTGCATGCATGCATGCATACAGGTAGCGGTATCACCGGAGTGGTGATGCCGGGCTGCCCCGAGACGTTCCAGTCGTTCGACGAATCCCGGCAGCAGAGACGGGAGGAGCGCCCCGGCCAGCAGACCTACCAGGATGAGCACCAGAAGATCCGCCGCTTCCGCCAGGGTGACATCCTCGCCCTGCCCGCCGGCGTCTCCCACTGGTGCTACAACAACGGCGATAAACCGGTCATTGCCGTCACCATACTGGACACCAGCAACTTCGCCAACCAGCTCGACCGCAACCCCAGGGTATGACCGGCAGCTTCTAGCTGTCTATCTAGTTTTTACACTTCATACATGCATGTATGATGGATGACCACGATCACGTGCATGCACCTGAGGGAATCACGATCAGTTCTTTATTTTCTCGATTACGTGTTTCTTAATTTTGACATGCATGCGCATGCTGTTGTCCAAGATCGAGAGTTTAATTACTTACATGTATCTTATGCATGGGCGCCGTCAGAAATTCTTCCTGGCCGGGGGCCAACATAGGGAAGGATGGCAGTGGGAGGGCCAAACCCAGGAGGAGAGATCCGGTAACAACATCTTCAGCGGTTTCGACGACGAGCTCCTGTCGGAGTCCTTGGGTGTGAGCCGAGAGGTGGTGAGGAAGATCAAGAGCCAGGACGACAGGCGGGGCAGCATCATCCGCGTTGAGAAGGGCCTCGAAGTGGTCGGTCCCCGGATGGAGAGGGAAGAGAGATGGGAGGAGGAGAGGGAAGCGGAGAGGGAGGAAAGGAGGAGGAGGGGTCCAGAGGAGGGCAACGGGCTGGAGGAGACGCTGTGCAGCATGAGGCTGACGGAGAACATCTGGAACCCCATGAAGGCGGACTTCTACAGCCGGCAGGGCGGCCACATCACCACCCTCAACAGCCAGAAGCTTCCCATTCTCAGGTTCCTCCAGTTGAGCGCTGAGAGGGGCCACCTTCGCAGGGTACGTGCGTGATATATAAGCATGAGCAGAACCAGCGTTGGTCTCTTTAAGTCATGTGTATGGTCTTTCTTATAATTTGCATGTGATTTTGCAGAACGCCATCGTCGCCCCACTGTGGCACATCAACGCACACAGCGTGATCTACTGCACCCGGGGGTCCGCCCACGTCCAGATCGTCGGCTCCGGGCAGCGCCCGCTCTTCGACGGCCAGCTCCGGCGGGGGCAGATCCTGATCGTGCCGCAGGGGTACGCGGTGGTGAAGCAGGCCCGGGACGAGGAGTTCGAGTGGGTGTCCTTCATGACGAACGACAACGCGATGGTGAGCCCCCTGGCCGGGCGCACCTCCGTTCTGCGGGGCATCCCCGAGGGCGTGCTGGTGAACGCCTACCGCATCTCCAACGAGGACGCCCGGCGGCTCAAGTTCGGACGTGACTTTGAGACGCTGGTGCTCAGCCCCGGCAGGTCTTCCCCGGAGAGGAGGGCCTCCGAGTGACCTTCCAGTCATGGATCCACCCACGAGTGGGAGGTGCTGCAGCCTGTGTACGACAAGACAACAACTGTGTGATGAAGAGCTTGAAGCAGCAGTGTCCTCCTTTCTTTGTTTTTTTTTTTTCTCTCTCTCTTGCCTGTACGGAAGAAATAATAAATAATGCCCCGCGTCCGCGCATGGAGGCCCCAGTAGCATGTAATATAATAAGTGAGCACTGTGAAGAAGCGTACGTTTGTTAGCCACACCAACTCTTGGGTCCCCCTCACAGCAGCGTCCATCTTACAATGCCAGTGCCATCTCTGGAGGAGATGAGCGGATGGAGTGCCAGTAGGCAGTAGCCATCTTAGCTCCCTGGTTTTTTATCCTTATATATATAAGATCCGGACCGAATCCATAGTTTGGGGATAAGGTACCATCTTGCGTCATTGGGCAACACTTCGAACTGTAGTCCATAAATAATATGAATCTAGGCCCATTAAGGCGGACTGTGCTATTATCTATAGCACAGTGCCATCCGATCCTCGTTGACGGCATTATCCAACATCATCTAATTAACTAGAGTTTCAGACTCTGGGTGTGTGTGTGGGGAGTCTATTGAAATTCGAATAATTGAACTATCTAGCTTCTGGTTAGAAAAGTGCCCTTGACCCTCGGGTCACTGCCAGATTATTTCAAATTTGACGTATTTTAAGAATCAAGTTTATTAGAGATTTGTACAAAAAGCAGTCTTAAAGAAAAAATATATCGTTCGTAAAAAAGGACTCCATGATGCGCCAATTATTCTAAATCTTAATTATATCCAAATGAGCTAGGTATGTGACGTCTGTGAGACTGTAACTAATTGGTGAAACCTTTAGCTCTAATCCCTGACTTAATTTTTTGTAACCGGAAGGGGAATTGATCATCCACCTAGATTATCTTCAAACTCTTTGTCGATCATATGTTGCGGGCGTGTCGTTGTTTAAATATTTATAGACGTTCGAGAATTATTTTATTGAAGTTATTGAACCGTCTAACTCAAAATTTTAAAGTATTAAGTAGGCACCATTATTTTAAATATATTTGATTTTGACTCTTTTGCAATGTAATACTATCCTAACACGTCTTTTGTAGACCAATTTTAAACTTTGCCACGTAGTCACATAGAATGTAAAGACGGGCGCATATCCTAATTCACAATTATGGACTATAATTATGTCATATTGAAGTTGTTGAGCTCTCCGATACAAAGTCTAAGATCATGATTAATTCTTAGATCATGAGGAATCAATCATTATTCCAAGGATCATGATATATAATTATAATTTAGGTGAAAGTTTCTGGCCCCTAATTGCACAGGAGCCCCTCACATCGGATATCTCTATGCTTGCATCAATGTTGTACGAGGGCATGAGGCCCAAACAGCGTTTGGTTTTGGTTCGGATGCAAGTCTACCATCAATTTTGATGAATAAGTTAAATTCGGATCAAATAATTTTGTCCATCAATCTGCAGTACGATCCATGTTTTTTTCTTAATTATTTATGTTGGCATATCTTAATCCATCTTGACCCGAGGACCTAAATTAATTTGAATACAGTTAAGGCCAAGCAACTTTGCCGATCTCTACAAAATTCAAAAACTGGATCCGACACATTGCCACCTAGTCTATTTTTATTGGTTCATATGAATGGACAGCAGATGCCTACGGAATAAAGGTATGAAGAATAATATTTAAACTCGGTTTCAATTAGAAGCAAATGAGTCAAAAGCTTTGGTTATAAATTGCCGATATGCAATCTAGTGCGGATCAGAAAAGAAATGTAGACCTCAAAAGGTGAAAGCTTCACTTGCACCTGCAGATAAAGCAGCGGCAAGTTCCCATCAGAGTTTGGGAAAGGAAGAACTGCAGTCGACGCATTTGTTAATTTGGTAAATGTTACTGAGCTTGAATGTTAACTTTCTAGAGGAGATGGAACTTTTCAGGTGATTTCAAGTGGCTCAGGGTTTCACTCCTAGGAAATTGAGTAGGATAATTCTCTGAGTTATCTCCAAATATTAGCATAGTTATACGTGTTACCATTCTAAGATCCTTCATTTCCCATCCTCCTACAGATGCAATTTGGAGTTTTTTTATTACTGGCTATGAACTTTTCTTCTGGTGCATGTGGCCTGTTTAATTTCTTGATGCTCGTAGCTTGCCCAGCTTCCATATATACTCCTAGAGTCAGAATTTGTTCGAAGGTAATTAGCAAAACTGATCGCAATCCTAGCGCGTACCCACTAGCTAGACATACGTATAATTAAACATCATGCATGGACATGCAACGTAAATATCCTTGGATAATCTTGGTGAAACATAGGGTGTGCATGGAATCATTACGGAATCTCAATGATGGGAGCATTCCAAAGTTGTTCGGTGGTAGGCTTAGGGTGGCCTCATTGTACTTAGAATTTGGTTTAAATTGACCTGGCCAGTTGCTAATCATGTGATTTGCACAATCTTCTAAAGATTTTGCCACTGTTTATAATTTATGATGCCCACAGATGTCCCCGCGGTTAAACCTCGATTCAGAGGCCACACCGAGAGGACTAGAAAAGTAGCATCGACTTTGTCAAGGAAGAAGACAAAAGAAGCTAATAAATAGGAGAGGATGGATAACCTATGTGCTTAACATTCATGATTACCTCCGAAACTTGACTGTTAGCTCAATCCACATGCAGACTTGGAACTAAACTAGAAAAGGGATCATCTGTTGTTATTACCATGGTAACTAACACCTATGGTTTAATTAACAAATGGGAGATCCAGCATCAATCAGCTCTCCGGAAGGACTTTCGTTTTGACACGCACACATGAACTTGACAAAGATCACAACTCTAAAATCTACTGGTTTTTCCTTGTTTGACCATGCATAATCATCAACTTATCTGTTAAGGGAACTTGTGTATGTAGTGCTCCTTGGGTACTGTTTGAAACCATTTTGTGAATTCTTCCCCTGGTGGCTGGTGGTGAGTCCAGTTCCGTTTAAAGCTTGGTAAAGACGTAAAGCAGCATGAGTAGGTGTTCTTTGCCTTTCACTCTGACCAGGGATTCTCCTCTCGAGCTCACTGTCTGTGCAGCAGAAGCAGGTACGTACGTACCCTACAAATGCTAACCTAAACTTGCATAGAATCTTAGCTTTTGCGTCGTCGTAGTAGGTAAGTGAGGTGTTCATTGATAATAATTTATGATGAGAAGCCACATATATTGAACTCCTTAGCTTGGCTGGAACAACTGAAGTATGCTGCATGCATGGGTCTCATATATATATATATATATAGTTCATTGATTCACTGGTATTAATTACTTACTTCTATACCGGTGATCCGGCTTTCACATCTTTAAGACTGATGGTTTGACGTTAAAGGTGAAAACTAGGAGTGAGGCGCCAGCTCTCTCCACAACAAACATGACATGCTTTTGCAGGTCTGGGATTCTCCACCTCTTCAATCAAATGAGAGCCTTATTATTTGTGCTTCGGCATCCGGGCGCCTCTGAATGGGCAAAAGGCGAGTCCTTTATTCAATGGCGAGCGAGGAGCGCTCCTTTTTCCCCAGTGAAACCCAGCAGCAGGTTATATATCTGACACCCCAACATCCTTTCTTTAAAAAAGAAGACACAGAAATGAGGAGACTCCATAGCTCCCCCAAGGTGGTAGAGGAGCCACTGCCGCATACGCCTCTCTCTGTGATCCCTTCCGTATGTTCGTCTGGCTACTCAACACATCCGTTCACTGATAAAGCTCTCTACGGTGCGTGTTTTGCAGGGACGTGGCGTGGGGTCGCCTGCATCCCGCAGTGGAGGCACTTTCTCGGCTTTCATGCATGCATTCACACAGAGATCTAGAGGAAGATAGAGATAGGTAAACAACAGAGAGAGAGAGAGAGTATAATTAACCAGTTATTCGGGTATAATTACTTGTCCAAATAAAGAAGAACTCAGTTCCCCTCGGTGCACTGCCGTCCAGAGTTTGGTCACTGCAGAGAGGAGTCGATGGTTCGGCAAGAATGAGATTTTTTAAAATTTCAACTCTCCTCCCCTTCTTTGCACTTACCAGACTCTGTCCGATCGTACACGGAGAAGAAATTATTCAATAAAGGAGCTAATTTGTTACATTAGTTAGGAATTTAGTGATAAAAATGATAAGTGATAACTTAATTAGTTATACGATTGACTATTATAAGTTTGTAACTATAACAGATACAAATATTTTTAAAAGTTATAATACATATACATGACGTGCTGATAATTTAATTATTCGATTTTTTTTATTAATTTATAATTTAACTAACAGACATTCATTTTAAACCGATAATATAATGGATAAAGTCACGAAAGAGATCATGGATGCACACCAAACGCGGCTCGTCGTTTGCATCCCTTGTTAGGATGCTTTTCTTTCTGTGATTTTAGGATGCCCAAGTATCTTTCTAAAAAGCTAATTACCGCGTCTTCCATGGTCCTTTTTTCCCTGGTTAGGGTTTCTCCCAAGTCAAAAATAGTGGGACTCCTTTGGCAACCGTCCAACCAGGAAAAAGCCAATGGACACGTTATGCTTTTTATCTTTGAAGATTCTTCCTAGCTAGGGCGTATCGAAATATAACGCAACGACAGGTCTAAGCTAGCTATGTCCAGCTACTTTTGTGATCACCTCAGGGTCCTTTGCACTAACGTTTTAACACCACCTCTTTAGATGTATATAATGCACACCATATCTATCATTTATGTCTTTGGTTCTCGCCTTCAGATGCCTTTGACTATAGAACTCGATTTTACGGTTTGGTCGAACTCACTGAATTAGTTCTCTTTCTTAATTACTATAAGTGTTAGATAATTAATTAATAAACGAGATGCTAGTTAATCTGCGTAGTGGTTTTATGATTCACAAGAGGCTTCGTTATTCCACTTAATTCCTGATAAGGTGATACTCAAAAGCATGCATGCTACCATATTCCACCTACATTATCCCCCATGCATCATTTAATTATGTTGATAATGTCAGTAATCTCCACACAAGGTGGAGATGAAGAAAGGCTTCTCTTGGCTTTAAAAAACTGAAAAGAAAAAAAAAGAAAAAAAAAAAAAGGAGAGGAAAGGAAAAGCTTCATTTGGCTCCCCCAGATCCGTATGGGTGGGCATCCTGGTCACCTGCATTGATCAGTCTGAAGCTTCCTCATCCTTTGCAGAACGAGCCAGTCCAAGGGCACCCCAGTAACTTTCTCTAACCCCCCAAAACACCCTACTCCAAGATAAACCATAGAACACAGCTCACACTTGGGAAGACTTTGTTGTTTCCACCCAAAACTTGCATATGCACAGCTACTACTCCACAGACGGCCCCTCCTCCTCCCGTGCCGGGAGCTTCCCCCCTTCTCGCCTTGCGGGCGCAGCTGGTTCATGGATTGTGATCCCTTGTGGGTTCTTGGGGGGTGGCTTCTTCTAGATCCCGAGGTCCAGACCTGCATGGCAAAGGGTCATGAAGGTGTTCAGAGCCAGCGCTTCTTCGTCTTCTGGCTTCTCTTCTTCTTCCTCTTCCTCCTCGTCTTGGCGCACCCAGCGTGCCAGCTGAAGGTTTCCATGGCCTCATTGCCTGCCAGGAGGCTGTCCTCGCCTGCCCCGGCCTCCCAATCCATGAAGGTGCACCCGCGGAGTACTCCCAGCTCGTCCTCTGGGTTCAAAGCCAGCGCTCATGAGGTCCCCAGCGGCCCCAACCCCATCTCCAACAGGTAGCTAGCTAGCTGTAGCACCACCTTGGCTGGCCCGGCCTTGTTGTTATAATTGCGAGTTTCCAAAACTTGTATGTTGACGGTTGTCTCCGTGAGCCCTTGTCATTGCTCTGGTTCGTGTAATATGTTTGTAATCGTGGTCACCTTTACCTTTTCTTTGTTCTTCATCTGATTTTAGAACTGTATAGAAGGAGACGCCCTGGTCTTCCTACACCTATTCGGGGGCTCTCTAGCAGTTGCTATAGAGTTTTGTGGGTTCTTTTCCCTGAGAAAGAACCCATGTGGGAAGAAACCATGGATGTAGCGGGGGAAAAAAGGTCAAAAAAAAAACCAACAGCAGTTTCGGAGATTGTTTAATTTGGTCGATGTATCTACTACCCGGCTTGGATTTGGAGGTGTTGTCTTGCAGAACAAATTCTTGGGTATGATCTTAATTTGTTTCTTTCCTGCAAATTCTGAAGCCCATGCATAGCATATATCTTATTTTAGTGGAGTGTCCTAGTTAATTAAGAACTAAATATTCTCCATTTTTATTCCACTGTTCTTCTAGTTGTGAAAGGAAAACGTAAGCAAAACTCCATCCTTTTAACCAAAAGGAGAAGAAAACGTAAGCATTTTTTTCTTTCAACCCTTCATCCTCTCATGACTGCTATATATGGGAGTCTTCTGGATCAAAAATATGCCCACTCTCTCTCTCTCTTTTCACCCTCTCATGACTGCTTTGTAGTCTTCTGGATCAAAAATGTGGCTATTCTCTCTCCCTCTCCCTCTTTCAAGTTGCCCGAGACCCACATCAAGCAGTGGTGTCAGATCTGAGCGACATGGCCGCCTTCTTGTTTCCTTGCAAGTGTCTTTTTATCAAGGAGGGCATGGACGTCGCCCGCCGCTGTCGCCCTGCGCGTATCGGCCAAGGCATCCGACATGTATGCATGGGATCACGGGGGGTGGCCGTGGCCCTCCTTGGCCTGGGAGGAGCAGCGTTCTACGTACGTACAAAGCTTGGGAAATTATAACACTGGCGTCTGGTGATGATGTGAAGGGACAGTAGATTAAAAAAAGAAAAATCTGAAACTCCATTGATGCTCGTAGGATGGAGGAGGGGATGATCATGTCCTTGTGCCTATGTGATGTGTCAGGTCTTGATTGCCCTCGACCAACACCAACAGGTGTTGACCGAGTCAAGATATTTAAATCGAATCGAATTCAATGGGGGATGCAGAGTCTCGAATCTTTCGATCTCAACTGAACGATGCCAACATCCCCCATCAATGACACCTGTGCGCCCTACGGGCTGCCATCATGAGTCCATGCAGCCTTCTGGTTAGCATATCGTCCGGCCGGTCTCCTGTAGGCTAGCTGTAATTTCCGTCCCACAGGATCCGCTTACTTTACCAGGACATAGTTCAGAATATAACTTCTTAAATACCCTCCTCATGTAGCATTTAATTAGATGGTGATAAGATATAGAAAAGTGATTCAGTGAATCCGATGGTAGCGCACCACAATGAAGAAGTTTTAAAGTCGATGAGTCCACTGAATCAGACCTCTTAAGATTACTTTATAAACTTTAATTAATATTTCTTCACTTACAAAGGCTTCATTAGAATGAATGTTTAATTAATTGACAAAAAATAAATGAATTATTAAATTCATTCGTGTTCTCTTGTTAGTAAAAGTGCAATCAAATTTAGAGAATGAGGTCCGAAAAATCTTTATATAAAGATAAGATCTTCTGGATCTCACTTTTTATATCAGTATTATCTTCACTCACATAGATATTCTAGCATGTCTATTTTTTTAATAAAGACTTACATTTCCTGCTCACGTGAATGAGAGTACACTTTAGGATCTAGAGAATCTTATCTCCTTTATCTTATGAGCATAGGATGCGTTTCTACATTCAATATGGACTAACTAATGCGTATAGACTTGCTCATGCTTCCTGTTAAAATTTACCTTTTCCATTTGCTGTCGTAGAGAAATGAATTGAACCCCATTTACTATGATGATAACATGTGCAAGAATGTCCTAGTGTAACTTGACATCACCTTAAACCTTTAACTTAAATAATACTTAGATTTTTCCTTTTAATTAAAGATAAAAGCGCCTAAGGTAAGTATTACGTATACAAGGTGTCAATAAAACGAGACATGGCGTTTGTTAGAAGATGATACTCCTGTCCTGTTGCATGCACGGGTATTGCAGTGAGTAAAATAACTTTTTATTTTTTTATTTCTTTTAGGTCGGTCCTAAGGTGTCTTGAGTGTCTGTACAGTGTAATATTCGATCGGACAATATAAAAAAATCAAAATTCAGATTTCAACGAACGGTAAAGAAAAAGTACAAGTTTTTACTGTTCATTTGAGTCTGATTTTTTTACTTTTCAATCTTTTTTGGTTCGTCTGATCGGGTATTATATTGTACTTAAAACACCACTGCAATGCACCAGCGTAGAGTAAGGACATTGCAGTAAGTATTACTCTTTGAACAGCATTCACGCTGACGCCGATGGAGCTTAAAGCTAGCGTAGATGCACAGATCGGCAACCACGCATGAAAGAGGTTTTTATAAATATACCTATAATACTCTATCAGAGTTAAAATTAGCTTATTCTTTTTGGACAGTACATATAATCTACCAAATGAATACCTATATACTCTTGAAATCAATTTATTATCTCTGGACGGTATTTAATTAAGTGGACAGATTAATCATTTACATCTTAATTATAATCGGACTGTGTTGATGGCAGCATACATGCATGAAAATTGTTATAGAATATGTAAAGATTAAAATAATAGAAGAATGCTATTATATCACATACGTTACTATCCATTTTTGTTAGATTCATTTAAACTATTTGATCACTTAGTCAACGAGTTCTCATTAAGTTTATTAGTTATAAAAAAAAAAAAAAGTTATGTCAAGATTAGTAACTTTACTAAGCAAACGGATCTGCATGAAACATAGCAAAGAGAATAATAAAAAGTGAGATATCAAAGTAATAAGTTTGTTCCAAACACTTCATTAAAATATTTAGTTGATGTTGAAATCTAATAGTAATATTTGAATAAAAGAATTATTAAAATGATTTAAAATATCTTCTGATCTTATAATAAATGTGACAAAATTACAAGAACAGTTATAGAAGATATGATGTAGCATTATTCTCTAACAAAAGTTAGAAAATCTGGCACAAAATTTTCTTTTTACGGTACGGAGGCATTTTCCCGTCGGTTGCTTGTGCAGTAGCTGTCTTTGCTGGCCAAGACAAGAGAGTGAGCAAGGACTCAGAGCAGGACGCGGGATTGTGGGCCCGGCCTTGGCTGCTTGCTTATGAGCCAAGATTCTCTTGTCGCATCTGGCCGTGGCACCTGTTGCCATTAAGGGAGGCACTGGTATGATGGGACCCACTCGGAGATGGTTTTAAATGGGCCACTCCTGAAATTACTGGGCTTGCCTAATTGATCCCACCGCTGGGCCCGAACTCCGTTTGCAGTTCTGCAACTCGGGTCCGGTTAGCCCGGGTTAATATCAATTCTAACCCAACCCATATATAAAGGATCTCAACCCTAACCCGACCCTTATCAACCCTAACTCAACCCGTTGATAAATCCTTCAATCCAACCAGACCAATGTAAGCGGACCCTCATCAGGTTGGGTCAAGTTGATCGGGTTGGGCCGGATTACAACTCACATTCTTAAACATATTTTATGTCATAATATATTATCCACCTTAACCACATAATGAAAAAAAATGCATAACAACTTATTTACACGATTTTCTATAGAAACCTCTCCACATGCACATTGTCATTTAAGTTACTAGGGTTATAAGATAACTTTTATAGTAACGGGTTCGGGTTGGTCCGGGTTGCCCTACCCCTTAATCCAACCCGACCCGTCTAACCTCAGGTTGGTGACAGCCATAACTCTAACTCAACCCAACCCGTCATTTGTTGGGTCAGTCGGGTTGGTGGGTCGGACTAACCCGTGCAGGTTCGGGTTAGCCCGCCCAATGTTGCAACCCTAGTTTGCACAATCATAATTTAGGGTCACGTACTGTTAGTATTAGGCATTATCTTTTTTTTTTCTTTTTTTGGATTTTAAAATTAAGCTGCCTTCATTCATAATATAAATAAAGGGTACGCTCATAGAGAGTTGTCATCACCTCAAGTTCACCGGCAGTGATCCTAAAGTTGAATTGAGGATACTTCATATTCATCATTTGAGCTAAGAAGACAACTAAAAGTCCCTTCGGACTCAAAATTTGAAGTATAAAGTCACTTCAAATTCAGAAAACCTGATAAGGCTTCACCATCCTAACAGATTAATCTACATATACTTCTTTAACTTAAGATCTTTATGAACGTTTAATCTTCTTAATCATTTTGAAGATTCTAAGCACACATGATATAAAATAAATACAACAATCACTAGAAAGGGGATGAGAGAACAATGAAACGATCACACAAGGTGCATTGTGCACACAATATTTTTATATTGATTCGGTCTGCAAAACTACGTCCACTCTTCAAGTAAATACTCTTGATATTTTCACAATCTTTTCAAACTACTAGGATATAGACCTCCAGCTCACAACCATACCCAGCAGCAACTGGTGTTCCCCTTCAACAATCGAAGTAGGCCCAATAACTCACCTAACCCCAATTGGTCTTCCCTTTCCCTAAGGAAAGAGGCACACCACCATTCTGCAGTAGGTCTTCCCTTTCCCACAAGAAAGGGGTGTTGGTTATGGGTGTCCGTCAAGTCAATTTTATGATTATTTTGTATATGTTCTTAATTATAATAAAAGCACCATATTCATTATGTGTAATGCATGTTTATCATTTCATAATGAAGTCCCTGAATATATGTAATGAAAATTGAATCACGATGAGATCAATATTCCTTAAACATATATTCCACATTGTTCTTAGTCAGAGGATATTTGAGAAGCATATCAAATATCTAGTTAGACTGATACATGTTACTTCTGCTAATAACATGAGGGTGACTGATCTCATAGTGTTATGTCTTATACTTTTATATCTTATTAATGAATTTGAATTGAACTAATTAATTAATTATAAAAGTCAATTAGTAAATTTAAGTAATTTAATTTAGTCTAATTAACCCAATTATAAATATCCATTAACGCATTTAAGCAAACTACAATAGTATATTAACTTAGTTAAAATTTCGAGTTAAAGTGAATTAGACAACAATTTAATAAAATGACAATAACTTTCTATAGAGAACTTAGATTAAGGCATAGTTGATATCATTGAAAAGAATATGACAAGATCTATAACTTTCTAAAAAACCAACTTCGCTAATTCAGATATTTTAATAGTCAAAAATATCTATAATCAATTTTGAAAAAGATTACCAGTGAGAAACAAATTCTAATAAAACTAGAATTTGAATTAAGAAATAATAAAAAGTATAATTAAAGTTAATCACGACTTAAAAATTATGTAAGAGATATTTGAGTAATATTAGAGGTATAAAATAATAAATTTTAGTACGATTAAGATTCTAATTTATGGCTAGAAAGTCATACTTGAAATCATATTCGAACTAGGATTCTGCATATAGATTTACTAAACATAGTTCTAGTATTTTAAGTATAATTCGTATAAAAAAAATTAAATTAGAGGAGACAACTCACATTAAAAAGATAACTCAAAATTGTAAAATTTTTATGAAGACCATAATTTTAAAATAAGTCGTTCACTAGTCAGAATCAAAACATCATTAGACATGAACGAAATCTGTCATATTTTCTGCGTTCGAAGTACTCATGACGGAAAGTCAGTAAAATTGAGATAATTCTTCACAAAAATGTTTAAAAATTATGTGGTTACTGGCTTTAGAAGAAGAATAAAAAGTTCTATAACTTTGTAAAAGATAATTTTTCTTAATTATTTTGTTTAAGAGATCAAATTAGAAGTTTTTCATTAAAAAAAAAAAAAAAAAAACTACAAGTTGCGAAACAGAGTTTGATTTGCATTAGGATTACTACTTTAACTTGAAGAGAGAGTGAAGTTCTGACCCCAAGGAGAAAATAAGGGTTACTATTAAGTATGAAAAAAGAGAATTAGTTATAAATAAGTCATTGGATTCATACTGGAACCATTAGGGGTGCAACTCTTTTTGGATGTAATTTTATGATGTTGTTCTTGAGAGAAAAGAGAGTAGAGAAGGTTAAACTCCATAGGACTTAGTTATAATACTTAATAGTGGTCCATAAAGCTTAAAGAATATAGAAAAGAACTTAGAGAATATGGAAAATAGCTTAAAAGAATAAGAAACTATGGATAGATAGTAAGGAAGTTATAAGAGAATTAAGAATAAATCTTTCTTCAAAAAGTAGGCAGATAATCCTAAGTATGATCTATTTTATACTATAATAATATTATTTTAAAAAAAAAAAAAAAGTTAATAAATTAGTAAAAAGATTGATCTATATGTATACTTTATTATTATCAAATTTTATATTTTTTATGATATTATTTATTATTTATCCCATGATTATCCTCTCAACATATGTAATCTGTCTATTCAATATATTTTGTTTTTTACTATAATTACTTGAGTTATAGATATTTGTTCTCTTTGCTCTAATATCCAATTGAGTTGAAATTTTGATAGAAACTTATTTTTGATGTTATCCTCATACCCAATAAAGTGTACAATTTTTAGAATTTTTTGCTATTTATTTCATAATTTTTCTGTCAGACTATATAATTTGTCCTGATAGTTTTGAAATCCCAAATTGTGGATCTTTTATCTCACTCAATGTATGTCCAAATTATATAAATCTTTTTGAAAACCTTTATTATGTTGTATTCTACTTTTTTGAAAAGTTTAAGAATTTTATGACCTCATTTGATATTTATTTTACTCTATGTTTTAATTTGTTAAAATTCTATTAAAGTCAGATTTCCAAAACGTTCTATCTATGGCCTCAAACAATCGTTTAGATAGTGGTATTTAAGATTTCATAAGGAATCACCTCATTCGATTTTGAGACAATTGTGGAAGATCATTGTGTGTACGTCAAACGAAAGAAATAGAAAATTATAATAATGTTATTATATGTTAATGACATCTTGTTAGCTAGGAATAACATAGAGTCTATCAATGCCACTAGGCAGTGACTATTTTCCATCTTTGAGACTAAATATATGGGTGAGCAAATTATGTACTTATAGTGAAAATAGTTAGAGATCGCTCTAGAAGGTTTTTGAGTATGTCTCAAGAAACATACATTAATAAGATTTTAGAGCGATATTGAATGAATTACTCCAAGTCCATTGATACTCCAGTTGACAAAAGTTGTGTTTTAAATGTAAGCCAATGCCCACAGACTGAAGAGGAGAAGAACCAAATGAGTAAAGTGTCATATGCGACAGCTATAGGGAGTATGATGTATGCTATATTGTGTACTCGACCCGACATTAGCTATGACATATGTCTAGATAGCCATTATCAAAGTAACCATGGTCCTGTTCACTGGAAGGCAGTCAAGAAGATATTCCGATATTTACGTAGAATGACAAACTTGCCTTGTGTTACGAAGGAAGTGATCTAAGGTCGAAAAGTTATAACGATGTTAATTGGGTCAGCGACAAAGATAAAAGAAAGTGTACGTCAGAGTATGTGTTCATACTTTGTAACGTGGCCATTTCTTGGTGCAGTAAGAAATAGACGTGCATCGCTCTATCTACTATGGAATCAGAATGTGTGGCATGTGTAACAACTTTTCCAGAAGCGGTTTGGTTAAGGAATTTCCTACGGCGATTGTTTGTCACTTCTCACTTAGAGAAGAGTGTACTACTATATGTTGATAGTACATCAGCCTTGGCTTACGCTAAAGATCTTAAGTACCATAGGAGGACTAAATATATTGACATCAAATATCACTTCATTCGAGATCTATTGACAAAAGAAGTAGTGGTCCTTCCACATATTTCTACCGATCGTATGGTAACGAACCCGCTAACTAACAGATCACTAGAGAGGCCTTCATGACCCATAGCAGAGCCATGGATTTATGTAAACTGTAATGTAAGAACAATTATTGTTGACTTCAATATGATTATGCATTCTCTTACTTAGCATATTTTGATGGAATGTTTGTTTACACATCAATGAGTGTCACCAAACTTGAATTGACCATTTCACACGGGTAATTCGTCTTGGCGTTAAGATAGCGAGTAAGATGAGACATTTTCTATCTGTGGCACTAAGAGAGCGAATAAGGTACACTTAAAATATTGTCTATGTCACCTCATATAAGAGTTGAGATGAGATCTTCAAAGATCGAATATTGGAATATATGAGTCTATCCTGTATAGTCTGCAAAAGCCGAATGTAAGTCTTGAGACAAGGCGCTGCGTGGGAGCGACTGTGTCATGAGGCTCAGGTTCATCGCACTGAGAGTGATTAAACTAAGATCTGTATAGTGTTTAATGATAAATTATAAAGTGACACGTCCACATGTGTGAAAGAACATCATAACATGCGTTTCATATCACATGTGCACTACGCGACCGATAAATGAGAATGATGAATAGATGTCTATTTCATTATTGTGTGAGCTCCTAGATCATATTGTTGATCATACTAGTACCTTATATGATCTGATAACTATGTCATGAAGTAGAGGTTTGGCGTCGCTATATTAGTATGATCCTTAAGACTAAGGTTGATACAGTCTAGCGAGACATGTCTAGAAAAGCGTCAAAATTAATCGAATTGACATGAGAGTTTAGGGAAAACATTTATATGTTACATCATGCTATGTGGATCATACCTCGGAGAACTCAGTCAATTGTGTTCATACAGAGTTATGTGTGAGTGCTTAAATTGAGTGTGTGATTATCATGAAAATTATGTTATTTAGGTGAAAAATAAAACATATTAAAAAGAAACTAAGTGATGTGATCGCCAGAAACTTTTGACTAAAAAGTTCCAAAAGAAGAAAGTTTGATCGCCTACCTGTTTAGATGTGGGAGACGTTGAGTTCTTGATTCCCCTCCTTCAGCCGGCTGAAGAAAGAGAGCCATTTCTATCATTGTTCTTGCTTTGGCTGCTTACTGAGTTTTGAGGATCATCCAGATTCCTTGTTGTTCGCTGTTGATTCCTCCCCTTGCTCTTCTTTTGTACCTTACAAGAAAATGAAAGGAAATAAAGAACAATGAGAATTCAGGCAGAAGTAGTATCCATTCCGGAAGAAATTTTAAACATGCAACTAAACAGGTGAACTCACTTGTTGAGTGGTCTTTTAAACCCCTTTAACAAATAGGTTTGAAAAATAATTCTAGTGTGTGTGTGTGTGTTGCATGGAGTGATGTGATGAAAAATGTGAGACTAATGTGATGAAAATGTGAGAAATATGCAGAAATTAATTTAAAGATAAGTTGGATGGCCTCTGGAAAGTCTTGGTCTTCAATGGATCTTGAACGGATAAAGAAAAGATACCGACTCCTGGAAACAACAACACCTCAGCGTTTGGACGTCGCCTTCAAGATTCCTTTGCTTCAATCACCACCAAAATAATTACTAATTATCACTCGACATCATTAATTGTCACTCGTCCAAGAGGCTGGGTATTTATAGACTTCTTTGTATCCACGGATTTATATGGAGAAATTTTAAAATTTACCCAACTTAACAAACAGATAAGTACAGATTAATTCATCTTTATCTGTAATTAGTTTAAAACGCGTCGCCAATAAAAGACGTCTTTTAACTAATTAAGATAAAGATAAATATCCGGAAGAAATTTATCTTTATCTGTAATTATCTAAAACGCGTCGTTCTGTAGATACGCCTTTTAGACTAATTAAGATAAAGATAAACATCCGGAAAAGAGATAGAAATAACTTAGGAAACCTAAATGGCGTCGTGCCTGGAAGACGTCGTTTAGCTAATTAATCAATTAATTAAAATTCAAAATTAAATATCAGAATAGGAATAAACTCTAAATGGCGTCTACATAGGTCAACGTCTTTTAGACTTCTTCATATTTTAACTAAAATTTGAGTTAAAATCAATTTAATTAATTAAGTTAAATCATGTCTGTCTGACCCGACACTATTTAGACAATTAACCCAAAAAGATCAATAAAAATTAACCATTGATTAAATATCAGACCATTCTGAGACATTATTATATGATATGAAATTTACTCAAAATGATGTCAAAATTAACATGTCTACATTATGATCACATGACATTTGAGATTTAACGCTGCCAGTTATTTATCTGAGAGATCCGGAGTGTTAAATCAAGTGAATATAAGATTGTGTAGAGTGTCACGAGACTTTTAAAGAGTATTATGTTCCGTTAGTTTTGGTGATAACTTAATAGATCACTGCTCGCCTGATTATGTTAAGCTCGTGAGGTCGCACGCTTCATTTTATATATGACAGTTGAGTTGCAGTACCTAAGAGAGATTGTTTATTAACATTTGTCCATCATGGGTAAGTGAGAGATGTTGACCAGTGGGGAACGTAGGGCACAAGCCCATGATTTCTCTGCCCACGTTGGGCATGGGAATCACATAGTTGTGAGTTTGTGGGGGTCCCACGTTACATTCAGTTTCCAACCGCATGCCATCTTCCCACTTGTTTCACATGTTTCCTCTTAATTTTGAACGGGATAAAAGTGGGAAATAAATACATGGAGAGGGAGAAACGGGAACACCTTAAGAGGCTCTTCTTTTTTCTTCTCTCTATAGTTTCTCTCTCTCTCTCTCTCTTTATTTTTTACGGGTAACTCTCCAAGAAACTATCACCAGTGTGCTTGGGTCTTGAAACATGGAACAAAAGAAGACACCCACCTCGTGATTTTCTTCATCTTCCTCTTGAAGTCTTCACCGTTCATCTCCGTACGTCGCCGTGAAAGTAATCACTAACCCTTCGCCGTGATCCGTCTCCATACATGCTTCCACTTTCATCTTGTTATTTTAACGCATTGAAGTTTTCCAACAACCACTTTATGACAATTATCTTTTTGGGACCATTTCTAGAGTAGTTCCCTCCTATCATCTAACTGACATGTTGTTAGCTTTCGCCATAAGTAAAGGAAAATAACCGCGATAGTTGAAAAGTTCTTGTACATTTCTCCAAGGCATTTAGATCCTAAAATATCATAAATTAATGAGCTGAAACTTTAAGATGACAATCATAATTATACAATTTATACACTCATTCCCTAGATTAGTAGAATGACATTACTAGATAGATCAACCATTTATGTTTTAATTTATAATAGATGAATCCATGCTAAAGTGAACCAACGAATTACCCTCCAAAAAAAGGAGGGAGAAAAACAAGTTATACGTCCCCACATGGTCTCTCATATTCCAAATTGATTGAGATGGCGACTGCCTCATGCAATATCGACTGTACAATCAGTAGACCTTGATGATGATTAGTTGGGTCCCCAGCGCATTGCGTCACCGCCCGCGACGGCAGATAAGTGAACCCTCATATATAACCTAGTTAATAACACGCGCATAGTGCGTGTGTAAATTGAACAAGCTTGTGAGCAACATAATAAGGTTATCTGGAGATTGGCCAAGGAGAATGTCAATTTTTATGGTTATGTTGAAATATAATTCCAAATACTTAAAATTGTGAAATTGCAAGTGTACCAATTCATATGAACATGTCAAGTGAAATTAGTGTAAAGAATACCCATGTCAGCATGCTCTATCAAGTCTCTCTTAAAATATTTGAAATGTATTAATTTAAATAATTATATTAGATGAATTTAACGTCAAAATTACCCATGCCATGATGGAATATCTACAATACCTCCAATAGAAATTAACTACATGAGAAAAGAGGATTCTGAAATAGGAAATATTCATAAATATGCTTTAATAATATATCATATTTTATGTTACCCCAACATCAACCTATTGTGTTTCATATCCTTAAGATATACAAAAATGTTACATGTACAACTTAGTCATTAAAATCCTTTGAATTTGGGACTTTAAAATGAAAATGACTAATCAATCCTCTGATCTTTTAACTTTTTTATATATATCGCTATAACCTTTGAGATTTGCACTCACGCTCCTACAACTGCATAGCTGCAAATCCTAAAAGCACATTAATTATTTCTTCTCTTAAATTAAACGATGTTGAGGCAAGCGTATACATGTAACGATTTCTAGAAATTAGAATGTACGGGTATGAAAATAGCAGGTCGATTTCAAGGATATAAATATTAATCTAATGGATTGCATGACGATCATTACAAAAGATCTAAAAAATAAACAGAGAGATAAAAGGGATTAATTTTTTTCCTAAATTAAGCATAGTAGAAGAACTAAAAACTAAAAAGCCCATATCTTTTGATGATAAATGTCCGTTTTCTTTGAAACAATACTAAAAGAGGACATCTATGAATAAATCATTATGTTTATATATATAGACGTTGTTTGAAGTATAAATCTATGGCCTGGTCTTAGTTTTTATGCACATTATCAGTGTATGTAAAAACATATTTTATAATGATAATTGCGCATATTTTAAAGAATTTGTATGCATAAAAGTATATTTACAAATAAAGCTTTGATGTTATCATATATGTTAATTGAGGCAACATAACGCCGCCAACAGATCTTGTTGGAAGGCCCGGGGACGGCGTCACTGCGGGAGACGTTAATTAATTAATTACGAACCGGTAAAGCTAGCTGAATGAACGCCCTCGCGCATGTTAGTTCTTGAGAAAGTTATTTATATTTTATTTGCTTAAGATTAATATGTGATCATTATAATATAAGGATAATGAGAATTAAATGAAAATAAATTATTCATTAAAACATTAGTAGTATCTTTTTTAAGAGGGAAATACCATTCTGAAGCCAAAAGAAGAAATATACTTAGCATTAAAAGAGTGAATCAATTTTTAGATGAGAAATTTTATTATTTTTAAATTTTCACCTAAATTGTATATATTTCTATATATGTGCAGAACCTGTACATCTAAGACAACGCAACTAAAATTCACGCCATCCATAAAATAAATGAATCGACGGCAATACTTGTCACACGCACAATTATCTATTTCTTATTCACAAAAAAAAAGAAGTATGATCATCAATCTCCGATTCTAGTAAAATATTCACATAGCAAATTATTTTTAAAAAAACATTTTTAATGCGTAATCACCTTCTAAAGACAACAAATAGAAGAATTCACACAAACTGAATTACAAACCTGAAGAATGGTGAGTGAAAAATCTTTCAAAACCAGCACAAATCTCATGACAATGAAAGTCCAATAATGACACATGTAAAGACAACAAAATAGGAGGACATGGAGAGGAGAAAATAGAAAATCTAATGCTTACAGTGTCCTACCACCCGATAGCTGTACAGTTGAATCTCTGATCCTATGACCTATATTTCTTAAAAAAATAATAATAAGCTGTTTTTTGACTTGACCCAAAAAATACTTCTTTTAACTCTTCATTGGGGTCTTATTTTTAAATTTTTTAGAATTTTTGAATTGTCAGAGATCATGCTATATGACATGTGGAGTGTTGGACCCAACTTAAAAAAGATTTCAAAAAAAAGAAAAATAATGTATCTGTAGCACTAACTAGTGTAATAAGTATTACTCGATTTAAAATTGTAGACATTGGAAACAAACATACTAAACGTTTTGAAGCATCGTAGAAGAGTCCTTTTCGACTTAGAAATTGGAGGAATATTGGAGGTAGGGTTTATCGTTTGTTGTTGAGAAGATATATCCATGCACGAGAGAAGAGCATTCGTGTGTGAGAAGAGGTGGTGACCAAATAGGAAACAAATACTAAACTTTTTTTTGAAAGAGGTGGGCGAGTCCTAAACTAGACGACCAATAATTTGCGATTAATTATTAGATATGCTTTTTACTTGTACTCGGCGTGCGTATTTTAAAGTCCCAAATCCAAAGCATATTTTATCATAACAATTGTTCATATTTTAAAGCAACTTGGATGCAAGAAAAATATATTTACAAATAAACTTTGATGCTAGCATATATGTTAGGATAAATTTCATATAAATCCTCTTTACATGTAAAATATCAAATATGCCCCTCTTAATTATTCAATGTCATATAAATCCTCGTTATGCTAAGTGCCACTACCGTTATCCACCGTCCTTTTAACCTAGACATGGGTTAATAATAACCAAGGTGTGAAATGACTTGTAAGTCCTTTGATTAGACTCTCTCTCTTTGCAGCGATGCCAACCGAGGCAAACCTCTCTCTCTCTCCTATATCTCTCTCTCCCTGTATCGATGGCAACATAGGCAAACACAGACTCTCTTTCTCTCTCTATCTGCGGCAATGGCAACAGAGGCAATTCCCCTTGCTCTCTCTCTCTCTCTCTCTTATAGAGCCCTTATCTTCTCCTCGACATATCAACGAACAGGGCGTGGGTAGCTTTTCTCTGTTGCTCCAGAACCATAAGGGAGGTGAGATAGATAAATGAGAGAGAGAGAGAGAGGAAGATATTGGGCATGATGAGGCCTCCCCCTCCGAGAAGGCTCGACGACCTGAAGTTGGAGAGGGCGGTGGCGACGTCCAAGGTCGAGGTTGCTAAAGGCCTGGCAAGCACTACGGCACACCCTGGCACCCCTTCCCCACAACTTTGCACAGCACCACAACCCCAGGTTGGCCGCGCATCTTGTGGGGGTGCACCCCCCAGTGCCCCCACATGCGTCCACCACCACCAGTAAGTTGTAGCCGTTCACTAGGTTCATGTCATTGAAGTTTAGGCCACCAGCACCAGCAAGTTGTAGTAGTGGTACCTTACGACCACTAGGATGAACCAGACGACCACCGTGAACTTGTTGAAGCTCATCGTTGCGTTGATAGCAATCGAGCACCTAAGCTCGAGATTGATGTTGTAATGGTGGAAGACCAAGTAGAAGAAGAGGGTGAATAACATGGTCGAGGCGGAGAGGACCAGGCTGAGCTTGGGAGGGGCCAGAATAGGGAGTTGTCCTCCGAGGCGGGGCCTTGCGGTCGGGCATCCTCCAGGGTCTACTTTGCATTATCGAAAGCTGCGGAGGGAGGAGCTCTTCAACACGTTGCCATGGCCACCGATCCAACGCCTCTTTCTCTCTCTTTCTCTAATAGGGAGGGGATATTCTAGACGTTTTCTCTTCTGCCATCTAGTTACCATTACATTCTAACGATAGCAAAGTATACTCTTGGCATATTTTAACCATCGTGAATGGACATTAGCCTTTGTGGCACACTTATGATACTATAGTGTTATGTGCAGGGTTTATATGATATTGAGCAACTACGAGGGGCATATTTGATATTTTGTATCTAAGAAAAACTTATGTGAAATTAACTCTACATGTTAATTGAGGTAGCGCCTAGCAACGGCGTCACGACGGAACGCAGACGATAATTATTAATTAGGAACCGGTAAAATATATGCTTTTACTCGGACTCCACGTAAGCAGGACCGAGTGCGTAAAAGCGAAGGTAAAATCATGGACCGGACGACGGTAAACGAACGGGATGAACCGGGACGACCAAAACCGGACAACCCCTTCGTATCTCTATATATAGGGTTACACATTGCTAACCTGCGCCCTGCCGCAGCAGACGGCGAAACCCAAGCCAGTGTTTTCTTTCTCCTCCTATTACTCCTCCTGCAGATCGCCGCAAGCAGCTCGCAGCGGCGGCGGCGATGGAGGCGGAACGGACGGTGCACGTCGCGGGGTCGAACCCCCCGCCGTCCCAGGCGCAGGTGGACGCCGGGGATGCAGACGACTGGAGCAGGGAGCTGGACGACGCCCCCGCCCCTCCGCCGGCGGCGGAACCCCAGGCAGAGGACTTTCCCCCTCCCCCTCCGCCCCCTGCGTCCGGTAATTTGTGGAAGGATTTTGTCTTCTAGTGTTCTTTTTCGATACAAAGGTGTCCTGATTCGAGTGGATGTGAGGGTGCTCTTGGCATGCGTTGTTGTGTTGTCGCTGGTGTGGTTGGTGTTCGAGTTTGATGTGGATGTGGTTATTTTGGATCGAAATTTAGATGCCATATTCCATTTTTTCTCTGTCTTTTATTGATTTAGTGCTTTGGATTAATTTTTTGGGGGTAAAATCCGTCTTTTTTGTTTATGTGCGCTCTAGGATTTATCGGAAAGGCAGGGTTAAATGAGATTTCTCTGGTCCTTTACTGTTTTCGTGCTCTAGGGTTTAATGGATGGTGGGGTGAAATTGGATCCGTCATTTTACCCCCATTGTCCGGTGGAATTTTGAAGGGTAACTGCGTATCTTAGGCATGCGGCTGTTTTCTCATTCTTTATCCACTTCCAGACGGGGTTTGGTAGCATGAGTGTTCCTGTCATGATTGGTTGCACGATTAAGAAGAGCGTGATGTTTCACCAAAGATATAGCTGCATACTGATTCCGCTCTTGGTTTGATGAGTCAGATCAACACTGGCCGATGAATTTTACTTGATTGTACTGATTGCAGTTGCATGATTGAGAAGAGTGTGATGGTGGGACGTTTCACAGAGATAGGGCTGCATATTGATTTGGCTCTTGATCTGATGGGACAGATCAATGCTGACCAGGGGAATTTTGCTAGATTGTAATGACTGGAGTTGCATGTTTGCATGGCAAAAGAAACTACCTATACTTTTAGTCCTGAAGCACCGTCTTTGGTAAGTTTTGTCTTTATGGCAGGAGCTACAAATATTTGCCAGATTATTTCATTTGGGTATTAATTAGGAGTTAGGACAAAATTATCATAGCACTCCCACGAGTTGCTTGTTGACAAGTGCCCATGCACCTAATAGAGGGGTCCAAATTAAATGGCATTTGCCTTGCCTGGGGTAGACAGCAGCAGCACAGCCCAAGGGTTTTTACCAGACTGGCTTCCATCCCAGCAGGTGTACTGCCCATGCGGATGCGTACTAGGACGCAAGCTGTCTGTGATGCTAGGCTGGGTGTGGGGGTGCCCCACCCTCACTGGACGCTAAAAAAAAGAAAAAGGAATCTTATAAGGACATCGACTGGTCACTTTGGAAATGTTGGAAGGCTTGTATTATCCTAGCATCTGAATGCAATCCGGCTGTTCTTATTGCCATTTGCATGTCATATCATGGACATGGATATCTTGAGTTGGCAATAGTCTACCAACTTTGCTTTGGTATATTTACTCCCACTGGTCATTATTTTTATATTTTGCGATTTCGGAAGTTTGCTATTGACCTTTTTTTTTTTCTTTCACATTGATGGTTCATTGTCAATAGAGGTGGCCCCACCAGAAACCTCAATCAAGTACTTGATATTCCAATAAATATTTCTAGATTGTCTCAAAGGCAAATAATAAAGCCTCCTCCAAAATGCTCTATTTTCATTGATGATCATAAAGTGGGGCCTCATTATATTGATAATTGGATTCTGTTTTTTTTCAAAATTATCACTTATACTTGTACACTTGTTTTTTTATTGAGATATATTTTGCATCCTTTGGGTTTTGTCCTCAAGGCTTCTTTTACGTCTCTAAAGTTTTGAATACCTCTGTTCGCAGCTATATCTCATACAAATACATCATTGTTGTTACTGTTAGCTATCATTTGCTATAACTTGGGACTGTTCAATAACTTATACAAATACGTTGTCTTTGTTAGCTTTCATCCCCTATGACTTGCCTGGCAGTGAACCTTTCCTATGACGCCCTGAACAGAACTCGACGTTGTTTGAAGGGATCTGGATTTGGCTGACAAGAGTACATCCCTTTAGAGGATCAGGAGCTGGCCTTTGTTTGGAGATGGGGGTACTCTATGCTACATTGTCATGGATGCAAAGAAACTATAAAACGTTTATAGGAGCTACAAAGGAATGAAAGACGTGGAAAACACATCATGGTGTAGAGGAGGTGGTGGGATTTATTCTAGGTGACATCTTCTAGGGAGGTCCTAGCATGCTGGGGAGTTTCTTGCATGCTTTTTTCAGCTATGTGAAGAAGACCACATTCTCCACATCCTTGTGAGATTGTTATTTTCTTCTTTTGTCCTCATGTTTGGAGTAACATTTGAGGTGTCCTTGGGACTTTTCATATAAGTAACTAGTTATGCACATCATGTAATTCATTTTTTAAACAACATGGGATATGAACCATTTTTCGAGGGTGGGGAGATTCTCCTGGATGCCTGTATGATTGGAGTATGGGCACAGGGCACGCACATGCTTTTTTCAGCTATGTGAAGTAGACAACATACTCTCCATCCTTGTGAGATTGTTATTTTTCTTTTTTTGTCCTCTTGTTTGGAGTAACATTTGAGGTGTCCTTTGGATTTTCCATACACGTAACTAGTTATGCTTATGCACATCACGTAATTCAATTTTTTAAACAACATGGGATATTAACCATTTTTCGAGGGTGGGGAGATTCTCCCGGATGCCTGTATGATTGGAGTATGGGCACAGGGCACGCAGAAACTTGGCGGTGAAATGACTCAGCCCTTAGCAAAATGGATCTATGCTCTCTTCTCTTCTTTTCCTTGATGATTTTCCGTGAAGTGTTCTGGAGAAGGGATCTTGTTGGGCTTATCTCAAATTCATGCAGGACACAATTGGAGCTTTCGTCCTGTGGCCTTTGCCCTTTTCTTCTTTGTTTTCCATGTTAGTGCCAATCATGCACTCAGTATCCAAAAGCTCATGTTTTAGGCTTGAAAATAATGCTGAGATCTCCTTCGTGCTTTGCCATCTAAAAACAGACGTTCCAATATTCTGTACATGAATGAAATAACCTCTTCTAAGTCCCTCTCTGGGCAAAAAGGGAAGAAGAAGGTGGCCGGAGAGAGCCATAGCATGTTTATTTGGGTAGGCTTATTCATTTTCCTAGAATTGTAATGTATATCTGTTTGGTCTCTTAGGGTTGTGAATTTGGTTGTCTTCAACTGTCTAAGGTCTTCATTTTTTTTTTGGCTTTTACAACACATAGCAGCACCATTCATCTTCAGATGGGATAATCAATCTCTAGTCTAATTTTGTGAATACCTTTTGCTCCTGTGGCATATACGGATCCTTTCTGACAAAAGGCATATGCCACCTTGTCTCTCTTTTCCCGCTAATATCTAAAGCCTTATCAAAGGGTCTTGAGTTTAAGCCTGTAATTCAACACTTCTTGTTCTGATTTTGTGTTATTGTTCATTCCAGATGGTGTTTGTGAGCTCGGAGCAGACCTTCAGTCATTGCAATTGGAACCTAATGGTAAAGTCTTGATTATTCATTTGTCATGTATGTATAGTTTGTTTTATTCAACTAGATTGGATGTGTTAATAGTCTGCGAGGTGATAATCCTAATCAACCCATCAACTAGTTGCATTCGCTAGAGATAACTTTCATTATGTCTTCACATGTTCATCCCAGTTTCAGTGAAAGAGAGTGAAGTAGATGTACCAAAGGAGGATGAAGAATTGGTTGAAGAGCCACAGAAGCGACATTTAAATGTTGTCTTCATTGGCCATGTGGGTAAGTTAACTATTTCATTCTGATTTTCTTCTTTTTCTCCTCAATATTTCTTCCTCTAGTTAATTGTCTGCCAAACCAGTTTTTTTGTTTATCATTATTTCTTTTGCCAGGAAATATTTGCAACATCTGTGTCTACCGATTTTAACTTTTTCTGATCATAATCTTTTATTGTTGTTAGAAACTAGAAAGTATCATGGCTTCACAAGTCTTTTAATCCCACCTTGATGTGGGAATATCCTTCTTTGTATAGCAGGATTCATTTGAGGGCATATTGTCTAAACTCTATATAGCATGCATTCCATTTTTTTTACCGCTAATGCATATGTGGTTTTATCCATTGTGGACAAAAAGCTCTTTGGTCATTTAGATCTTGTTGTTGCTACCATAAATGTTATAGCACAGAACAAATTGATAATAGTGCATGCTATTACTTCTTAAAAAAAAATAGTGCGCTATTAGGTTATGGCGATACAAAGGTAAATCTGTATTCGAATAATGCTGGTGCTAGTTATTGGCAATATCAGATAGCAACACCGTGTATTCTTGCCAGATGCATCCTGTGATGCATATTTTTTTTGGAAATGGGTCAGTGCCCGTGGGAAATCCCGACAGAAGCTGAGGGCAGCTCCCGGGCAAGACAATCAAGTATACTGATAGAGCGGGAGAGGCTGAGGGCAGCTCCTGGGCCAGACACCCAACTATATCGGGCAAACTGTCCACGCGGTGGGGGGGGGAATGACGTGCTGGGTAAACTACTCCAGGGAAATTTTGGGACTCGAACCTATGTCCTGTGGGAATTTAACCCGCTGACGGCCGGGTCCTATCCACTACGCTACTCACCCTTGTACTGCTCCAATCCCATGTTTCCACAGTTGAGTTATTGACAATGCCACATAAGCCAACATGTTGCTACACTATGCCAAGTTTGTGTGGCATTTTCCCCCTTGATGGTAGTGATAGTTGTGTTTTATTAACTATTGCCCACATTTTTGCTTCTGCATATTCTTGCTAGGTATCTTTTTTGCCCAGTTCCATGGTCCACTGCAAGTTTGTCATTGGCACGATTTATAGATGGGCTCAACTCTATATGCCTGATGTGTGTAGACCAGATGTAGACATTCCACTTGTATTTTGGCTGCTCTTTTGCCAAGGAAATGTGGCACATGGTCCTTCAGAAAGTGGGGAGGCTGGTTGATTTGGGTAGCTCCATGGGTAGTCTGCTTCCGGGGCAGACACCACTTACCTACTGAAGATGCTCATATCTGGCGGCTGATCCTTTATGCTATTGTATGGGCGATTTGGAGCGAGAGGAACATGAGGATTTTCCATAATGAAGCTCCTAGCCCCTTGAGATTGTTGTTAGGTTTCTTTTTGGTAGGGCGAAAGACTGGGCAGTAGCATTTTGTAAAGGAGCTCTTGACAGCTCTTCCTTTTTTGTCTTTTTTGAGGGGAGGATAACTCTCACACCTTCTTGGTGTTTCCTTTTGTACTTGGGGCTTTTATATGTTGTGATGATTATACCTATACATTCCCTCTTTTTGTCCTTTAATACAAATGTGGTACCGTCCACTTGCAAGAATATGGTCCATTACAAGTTCATGATGGGTCAAGTTAGATCACACTCATTTATGACCATTTGGGGGAGAGGCACAAAAGGCACAGAATGGACTGCATTGGGGCAGTTAGCTCAGATTTTTTTAGTCTAACCTTAGCCGGTGAAATTGTGAGACAAAATGCCTGACCTGAATTTGATCCATTCTTCAAAGCTTCTGACCTGAAACTACTTTGTAGAGATGGTTTGGGTCGATGGGGCAGGTTACGTTTTGCAGGGTCCTGGTCATTGACAATGGAGACAAACATTCTCCTACCACTGCTCCTTCTGACTTCATATTATTTGTATTATAAAAGGGCATCCAAAATGGTGTTTTTTCATGCCTCTATTATACCTGCTAATACGTGTTTCCCTTTATCGTTTTTTTTTTTTTTTTTTTGTTGACATGTATTCACTTGTTTTGGCAGATGCTGGTAAGTCTACAATTGGTGGACAGATACTTTTGCTTAGCGGCCAGGTTGATGAACGAACTATTCAGAAATATGAGAAGGAAGCAAAAGACAAAAGTCGAGAAAGCTGGTATGTTTGACGATGGAGTCTTAAGTGAAATGAATTGTAGAGAATCATGATACGGATTCCTCCCCTTCTTTCTATTTTGTTCCCCTCCTTGTAGTGTTCGGGTATAATTGGAGTGGCACGTAACTTGTCAAAGAAATATCAAGAGAAATTGATGCCTGAGTAACAAAGTTTTGAATGCACTATAGGTGTCATGTTATAGCTGCATATCGTTGAATGATACTTGTTCACCGTATCGTTATCAACTATCTCCAAGTACATAATTGGTCGGTTGTGTTTATGGCTTTTGGGTGGTTGTGTAACAACAAATGTTTCTATTGCTACACAGTTTACAGATCTGTGGCCCTTGATTGTGATCAGGTGGTGACATGCTGGATCTGAAATTGTGTATGTGATAAGCAGTTAGACTCAGGATTTGGTGATAATGATCTGGTCCTTACTTGATTATATGTACTGCTTTATTTGTGCCAACCTGTTTTTCCCCTTAATGTGCATGTATGCTGTGAAGCATTAATGTGATTCATTATCTTTGTATTCTTTGTTTATTTGGTTGTTTCCTTTATGTTCTAGGTACATGGCGTATATCATGGATACAAATGAGGAAGAGCGTGTAAAGGTAGCAGTCATGATATTTTATTTTACTGTCTTTTCTTCTATGTAGTTTAGTGATGCTTAAACCCTCATCCCCCTTCAACCCAGTGCCGCTGGCTGCCTGCCCCACCATTTTTGGCTGCTGAAAGGTTTGGTCAGACATATGTTAGAATTGTCACTTTCATTGTGGATCGACTATCATTTTTCTTGTTCAGGAATATATCTCATCTTGTCACATATTATCTATGATTTGTGGGACACAGATATGATGTCAAGTGTGGACACGGATGTCGGTGTCGAACACTGTGAACTTTTAAAAATAAGACACATACATGGAAGCATAAAGCGTAGCATATATGTACCCAAGATATACAAAGCTACTCATAAATATATAAAAAAATTAAAAATCTAGAAATAAGATAATACAAAATAGTAATAAGCTAGAAGTTAGAAGTTATAAGCAATCAGAAAGAAAATACCAACGTGTTGCCTGAATCATAACTTACCATGCATTATGGAATCCCTTCAATATCTTATAGCCTGGCGGTTGTGTCATCCCCCCTCGCTCCTTGGAAAATTTCTGTTTCCCTCAGAGACTCAGAGTGTTTGGGTTTGGAAAATTGATAAAGGTTTTAGTCTTTTGGTGAACTGTATCGATGGTTATAGCACTTACCTTTTATTCTTTTCTTTGGGGTTGTGGTCTCTATGTAGGGAATAACAGTGGAGGTTGGCAGAGCTCGTTTTGAGACAGAGAATACAAGGTTCACAATTCTTGATGCTCCGGTAAACCTTTTAACTGTTTCCGTTTTTTCTGTTGGTTTGTTATTATGCACTAATCAGTGTTGATTTCTGATCATTTGAGGTTTCTTTGAATATTCCCTAAGCCAAATGGGTCGGGGCAAGGGATTGTGATTCTGTGGATCCATCTCATACGGATTTAATTCCTAATATTCCCCCATTGAATTATGGAATTAGGGCTCGACCCTAGCAAGGATGGCAGTCCGGTATTGGGTGTTATGTATCTAAAGAAGTTACCTTTTATTCTCTTAGTTTCCTCTCCATAAGTTTACTCAGAGGATGCTGCTATGTAATTAAATCACATTACAACATTTTTTTTAATATTTGGGTTCTCCCCTTTTGAACAAGGAAGTGCTATTGGGAAGTCACCTGCGGGTTTTAGCTTGCGGATGCTATATAGATCCTCAGGGAGGGAACTTTTATTTGGTGTACCAATTCGTGAGCTTATTTAAAGCAATTGATTTGTTAGCTGACTATCATGAGATACGTACATGGGAAGACTGACTGAACTCTGACTGCTATTTATGGGTCCTATGTTAATGTCTCCACCATCTTTGTAACAAGATTACTGTTGTAGATTTATCATCAATGCTAGCATAATTGCATGAGCAGACATCTTTCACATTGTGAGTATTTTTCTAGATGATGCATTAGGGAGCACATCAATCTCCTCACGAGTTCATGGTGGCAGTGGTGTAGGTCCCAAGAAAACCTTATGTTCATCTTCTTGATCAATCATGATATGAAAGTTTCTCATTTACAACAAGCAATAACTAATTGGAATTCAGGAAGTTAAGGGCAAAAGATTTGGCTTTGAATGATTATCCAAATACCAAGATGAACACATTAGGAAGCCGGGGAAAACTACAAAGTGATGGGAGAATTCAAGAAAAGAATTAACATCCATTAAGGAACTTTAGCTTATGATGGCATGGAGGTTTCACCAATTACTTATGAGTATTCAGGAATGGTGCAGACTATTGTAATTCTTTCGAGGAAAAAGTGAGATTTACCCAAACTTTGTTGCTAAGTTGAACTTCAACCCCACATGAAGAAACCTACTAACCTTGCAAGTATTGTTAAGATTGGAAAGATGAAATCAATTTATTACTATTAGAATATGACATAAATGTTACTTCCAGGTACAGGTTTGGTATGCTGTTCCCCAAAAAAACATTTGTTCCTGCAAACACATTACATTGTGGCACCTATGGGTGGTCCGAGACTCTGAAATGATATTTTTCCAGTCCGTGTAAAATATTTAGCTTATGATAGGGCTAGACGTTGTAACTCTAATTTTTCTGGCATGTTAATCGTAAACCCAGGAAAAGGCATGTGGATAGGTGTTTGGAACCTAACCTAGTTGTCTCTCCTATCGGATTATTTAAAAATAATCCTTGTCGTTTTGGGTCTTTTTGTTTTTATCTGGAGAAATATAGGTCGGTTTTATTTATTTTATTTCTTGGACTATGAGAGCTTGTGATTAGCCCTCAGGGAGTCCGGGACTTCGGATCAGGCGAAGATCCGAGTATATGACCTCTCTCCACTGACTTCAGTCAGTGTTAATTACGTCAAGCAACCGGCGCGACGACCCTTGATTAACTGTCCGTTGATGCCCTTATAACATGCAACACTACTACTACAGGCAGCACATGCATATGAAGATATGTTTTAGGTTAAGCTCTTGGCCTCACTCAAGTTTAGGATGAGTTTATAATTGATTGGGGGACTTTTTAAAAGATTTTGGATTGACTCCGAGTTATCTGGATTGATTCCAAATATTTTAGACCCATAAGGATATTTTTATAATTATGCTAAGTTGGAAGGTATAGGGGTATTATTGTCACTTTAGTGTGTGAAATGAGTTTTAAAGTTTTAGGAAGGTTTCAAAACCTTAGGAGGTATTTTATAGTTATTTTAAGTGTGTTTGGGTTGTAAGGGTATTTTGGTAATTTTACCCGAATTGGATTTCTAGACTTAAAGTATATTTTTTGGATATTTTTGTAATTATGTTGCATTAGGGTCATTATGGTCATTTTAAGTTTTTTAGCATTTTAGGGAAATTTGAAAACCCTTAGGATGTATTTTAGGATCATTTTAGACGTATTTAAGTTATAGGGGTATTTTGGTAATTTTACCTTAAATCGGGTTTATTAGACTTAGAGTTTATTTTTATATTTTTTCGGAGATTTTTATTTATTTTTATCATACTGAGGGTATTTTGGTAATTTTACCCATCTTATTAAGGTTTGGAGGGTATTTTGGGCATAGGAGAGATTTTGATATTTTTTAAGAATTTTCTGTGATTTTTACAAATTTTTATTATGGGTGATGGTATTTTTGTAATTTTATTAAGTTTTAGGAGCATTTTGGTCATTTCGAAAATTTTATATATTTTCAGATTTGGTTCTCTGTTTTTTACTGATTTTTACTGATTTTTTTATTATTAATTTTACTGATTTTTATTAATTAATTAGATATATGAAGGATATTTAAGTCATGTTTTTGGGTTTATGTAATTTCCAGATTTGGTTTTCTGATTTTTACTGAGTATTACTGGTTTTTTTACATTTTTTTTTATTTTTATATTCATTTTACTGATTTTAAATGATTTTCACAGATTTTATTAATTAATTAAGCATGAGGGGTATTTAAGTCATTTTTAACTTAAGTATATTGTTTTATGTCTCAATGTTTCATTATTGAGTTTTGATTATGAGTCTAGGTTTAATTATGTATGGGGTGAGGTCAAAGGTATTTTAGAACATTTAATTATATACTTATGTATTTTAATTAGTTATTAAACTAATTAATTATGTATGTGAAAATATAATAACATAGTGTTACTTAAGTAATAGATTCATGAACACACATGTACACATATATGCTCAAAGAACAATATTGGTATTTCATTCATTATTTTGGCATAATCCCGTCTTATAGAACGACGATTTTATAATATAAATTCGGCAGAGCTTCCCCTTAGGAATAAACCTTAGGAAGAGAGCCCTCCGAGACGAAAAATATCCTCCAAACGCAGCAAACCCGGGCAAGAGCACTGGATTTGGTCTTCAAATGGGCAGAGTTTTCCCTTGGAAATTTTGGGCCAAATGGGCATGCCGTTCTTCTTACCCCTTGGGGGGTATTCATAGGCCATGGGGGCCTCAACCAGTGGGGGTACCCACTGGAAATTTCTGAGGTGGGGGGTGCCACCGGTTTGCTTCTCTCTCTTCTCCTTTTCTCTTTTTTATTTATTTATTTTTATTTAATAAGGGTGAGAGGAGAGAGAGGTTAGAGAGGAGGGGGGGGGGGTGGGCACCCCCACCGGTTTCAACCGGTGGGGGGAGCCACCGGCCTTGGACCCCCCACCGGTTCCCAAACCGGTGGGGGGTGGGGGCTTCTCCTCCCCCCTTTCTTTATAAAGGGTCCAACAATAGGGACACTAGTTGGATTAAATACAGAAGCGACGCAGTTGGGATGCCCTAACTTGTGGCTTTTGAAGGGGAGGGAACTATACTCGTACATTACGTAACTACCAACTTGTGGCTTTTGTAGAGGGGACTATACTTGTACATTATGTAACTATCTTTCTTTTAGTAAATGACAAATGGTGCCCTCCACTTGAAGACCAATAAACTCAATAACACCATAAAGAAATAGCCAACAACTCTTTTGGAGACTTTGAAGTCAGGCTGAGATTTTACGAACACATTGCAAACATATCTTACATATTGTGCATCATTAAATTGAGATTTCCTATTTCTTTATGGTGTCATTGAGTTTATTGGTCTTCAATATATATATATGTATATTGCTGTGAATAGTTGATGGGTTTAGCAGGGGGTCAAACTTGACATGAAAAGTAGTCCAGAATCTTGAGGTCATAATGCCTGGTATCCTTGTCTGCTGCATCTATATATTAAGAAAGAAGTGGCTATTGCTTCACATCCTGTTGCATTTTTGCAGTAGATCATGTTTTCAACCTTAATGTCTGTTACATGGGATAATGGCTAAGACTGATTGGTTTCTAGTTACAGTTATATCAGTGTCATCTTCTAGGTTGTTTGTAAATTCCATCTTCCTGCTAGGTTTGTTTGTCATTTCTTGGCATCTTTTTTTCATTTGCTTTTCGCTGTTATCTGCAGGGCCACAAAAGTTATGTTCCAAACATGATTAGCGGTGCATCTCAGGCTGATATTGGCGTACTTGTGAGTTTATATTGACGTGATCATTGCTGGTGTAATTTCTTTTGAACATGCGGTGATTCCACTAATGTTCTTTGTTTATATTTTAGGTCATTTCTGCACGCAAGGGTGAGTTTGAAACTGGATATGAAAAAGGGGGGCAGACACGAGAACATGTTCAACTTGCAAAGACTTTAGGAGTTTCAAAACTAATTGTAGTAGTCAACAAAATGGATGAGCAAACAGTAAAATGGTCGAAAGAAAGGTGCTTAGGCATTACTCAACCATTAAATTATGACAGAAACATAATTCAAGTTTATACATAGAAGGATTTCTTACGATTTCCCCTCGTTCTCAGGTATGATGAAATTGAATCAAAGATGATACCTTTTCTAAGATCTTCTGGTTACAATGTTAAAAGAGGTAAGACAGCATCTTGTGATGCCTCCCCATACCACCTGATTGAAATAGTAAATGGCCATGGATTGCATATACCTTTTCTTGGGATGTATATTTTCTTGCTTTTATATGAAACTCAGACCACTTCAGCACAGGTATTTGTTTGAAGCATCGTGGTAGGACATGTGAGCCAACGATAACATAGCTCAACACATTTTTTCTTGTTTCTAAATTTGTGCCTGCAATAGTTTGGTGTCAGCCAGATTGATTGTTCATAGAGATGTAAAAGGATACCTATCTGGCTCTATCCTTATCCTTTAAGCAATATGTGTATCCTTATCCTTATCCTTTAAGCCCCACTTTGTTTGCAGAATAAGTTATTATGTGGAGCCCACTGATGGAATAACGTATACTAGAATAAGGGGTGTTTCGGTTTGATAGTTTTGTGGGGCCCGCTAACGGAATAAGAAGAATAAGTAATTCTTGGGTCTAGGGTGAGATGGCTTATTCTCCTTATTCCCCGAATACGTTATTCTTCACCGATATAAGCCATTCCGCTTGTCAAAGCAAAATTAAGCTTATTCTCCCCTTATTCGCCCTTATTCTTCTCCTATTCTCCAATCAAAGTGGCGCTAAAATTATCGGGAACGGATATATAAAGGTTAAATTATCGGACAATACTGTGTCAACATAAACTTAATCTTCTATTGCTTTTGGAGGGAACAAAGGAATACTACTTTCAAAATATACATAGATATAAGTTCTTTCATGGTAGTTCTTATAAATTTACTTGTCATTCACGTGGCATTTGTAAAAATGAACCTTGCAAACTAGTGAATGAGGGAGAAAAGGGGTTAAAACAATGGTATGGACAATTAGACATCTACCTATATAGGTATGATCGGAGATTTCATTTAGGAGTAATACTTGCTGCAATGTCCCCTGCATGCTCCACGCAGGGGCATTGCAATGGGTAAACAATTTCTTTTTATCATTTTTTTTTTTATCAAGTCGGCCCCAAGGTGCCCTAACCACCTGTACAGTGCAATGTCCGATTAGATGATCCAAAAAAAATCTGAAAAATAAAAAACCGAGCTGCAATGAACAATAAAATGTACTTTTTTTTTACTGTTCATGGTGCTTGGTTTTTGATTTTTCAAGTTTTTTGGATTGTCTGATGACTCTGATTGGGCATTGCACTGTACAGATGGTTAGGGCAACCTCGGGGCCCACCTGATTTTTTTTTTTTTTTGGGGGGGGGGGGATGACAGCAAGTATTACTCTTCATTTAGGAATGATAATTTTAAATAAGATATAATCAATAGTTAAGATAAGTGAAAGAAAAGGGACAGGTACTTGGATAATCGGACTTGGAAAAAGGTGTATCCTTTTCCTTATCCTAAATCATTCGGATATGAATAATATCCTAATTCTTATCCTTTAAACTGTATCCTTTTCCTTATCCTAAATCATTCGGATATGGATAATATCCTAATTCTTATCCTTTAAACTGTATCCTTTTATGACCTTTAAGCTTCGGAAATAGACGGATAAATAGATTTTCGGGTACCATTTACATCCCTAATTGTTCATTCTTCATGCACCTCCTCTTCCACTTTGTGAGCAGTTTTTTTTTTTGGTTGGGGGGTGGGGGTTCTAATGTTTCAATGGGGTTTGAACTGTCTTCTAGAGCCTTTGGAGGATGGTGTGTTCCCTGCACATACCTCAGTTGTATCTGTTGTTGCTTTTCTCAGTTTCTATCGTTGTTGCTAAATGAAAGTTGTGCCTTTTGCATTCCCAATATAAGCCATTTATTTCTAGTAAAGACATGGATGCACTATATTTTTGGTGTAGGTAGTATGTTATTATGTTGCATAGCTATTGTATGTATCTATTTTGAAATCCGTATGAGTTTGCCATTGTTTGATGCTTCTTGTATCTGTCAGATATTAACTTTCATTATTGTCTTACATGCTTGCAGATGTTCAGTTTCTGCCAATTTCTGGTTTGTTGGGCTATAACATCAAAACAAGAATGGATCCTAAGGCCTGTGGGTGGTGGAATGGTCCATGCTTGTTTGAAGTCCTTGATGCTGCTGAAGTTCCACTACGAGATCCGAAAGGTCCCGTCAGGTAGAATCCATTTTCTTTTAATGTTGTGATTGTTCTGCATCTTTTCCAGTTTGCAGCATGATTTATATCATACCAAAGCACCATGGATTTATGTCATAGATTCACCTATACTTTTAAGTGAAGTTTTTGTCAGTCATTTCAAAAGAAGTTGCTTCCTTTTTTTTAAAAAGAATGTGGATAGTACCACAAGTTTGTATTAAAAGTAAAAGAGAAGGGATGTACAAGCGTATAGGAATGAAGCCCCTTTAGACAAGACCCTAGTCCACTCCCTTATGTTACAGATGAAGTGTACCACAGCCTCTGGCACCTGGGCTTCCTTCCTGAAGAACCTCACATTCCTCTCCCCCCATATGGCCGAACGCGTGGGATGAAGCACCAGCCACCACATAATGCAATCGTCCTTTGGTACATCTTCCTGAAACCACAGGCGTAAGGATAGCATCAACAATGTCCATCGACCGTGTCCCAAGCCTGAGTGTAGATCTAATAATCTGCCAGAGATCCTGAGAGAAAAAGCACCTCGCAAACAGGTGATCAGGAGACTCATCCTCCTTGCTACATAGAGAACAAAGTGCAGCCACGGGCACCCCAAAGCGGGCCAGCCTATCACACGTGTGGAGCTTGCCTGAACAAATCCTCCACACAAGGACCTTAACCTTCAAAGGTGAAGTGGGGACCCAGACCTGCTGTAGAAAGGGGGCCTCATACCACCGCAGTCATAACCTGGGCCACGGTGGCTGTGTGATAGGAAGAGATGCTGGGAAGGCTGGAGAATCCGACTGAAAGAAGTTGCTTCTTATGAGACCCAAATGTAAAATATTCCTTTCTTTTGTGAAAGAATGATATCTCTTAGGCTCAACAAAATCTTCCTAAGGACCTTAGCAACATTATGTTCACCTTTTGACTAAGATTGGATATTTTTAGATTTCTTCTTAGTTGTATTCTGTTAACCTTGGTAATTACAATTCTTCATATGAATAAATATTTGCTTCTATTTTGAACAGGATGCCAATTATCGACAAATTTAAAGACATGGGAACAATGGTAATGGGAAAAATAGAAGCTGGAACTATCCGTGAGGGAACTAGCTTGATAGTGATGCCAAACAAAGTAGGGTCTCTCTTCTCCTGGTCTGGTCAATCTTCCTTTCTCTTTCTAAATTATGTGAGAGATGCATAATGAGTTCATATTTTTGTATGGTTCCACAGGTTGATGTGAAGGTGCTGGCTGTATATTGTGATGATGTCAAAGTGAACTCTGCAGGACCTGGTGAAAATGTCAAGGTTAAATTGGCTGGCATCAATGATGAAGATATATTGGCCGGCTTTGTTCTTTCGAGTGCTGGTAAGGGGTAACTGATTTCTTGGAATAATTGTAGTTAGATTTCAAGCATCATACTTGAATGGGGTCTGCTTTCGTTTAAGGATGTTGCAACATTCAAATTGATCTTCATTTGAGGGAACATTTAAATGATAGATGAAATTCGAGGCATTCAAGGGGCACTAAACAGAAGAGTCATGCATTAGCTTGTGAGAAACATGACGGAAAATGCCATGTCTCTAGTAAGGATAGTCCTAATCATGGTATGCTCTAAATGCCATGTCTCTAATAAGGATGGTCCTAATCATGGTATGCTCTAAATGCCATGTCTCTCATAAGGATACTCCTAATCATGGTATGCTTTACATTCTCAAAGTAACGATTCTGATTGCTTAGGCCCCAAGGATAGATAGAGATGCTCTATTTCATCCGATTTTAGAGTTCCAGTGCTTTATCTTGGGAATGTGTAAGATTCCAGGGACACTTGAGAGATTAAGTGAGAACAATTTAGATGCTTATTGGACAGTTTTTTGAAGTGGGCATAAAAATAAAAATGAGAAGGAGAAAAAAGAATGGAGGAAGGAGAGCCACTGGTGGCTCCATTGACCCCCCACCAGTGGGCATTAAATGCTCCTCCGGTGGGGAGGGGGTCTTCTCCCCTTGGTGAGGAATTTTAAAAAAAAGAGAGAAGAAGAAAGAAAGAAGGGAGAAAAAAGATTGGAGGAAGGAGAACCACCGGTTGCTCCATGGACCCCCCACCGGTGGGCATTAAATGCTCCACCTGTGTGTGTGTGGGGGGGGGGGGGGGGTCTTCTCCCTTTGGTGAAGAATAAGAAAAAGGAGAGAAGAAGAAAGAAAGAAGGGGAAAAAATAATGGAGGAAGGGGAGCCACCAGTGGGGCTCCATTGACCCCCCACCGGTGGGTGGGCCTTCTCCCCTTGGCGAAGAATAAAAAAAGGAGAGAAGAAGAAAGAAATGTGAAAAAAGAATGGAGGAAGGAGGGCCACCGGTGGCTCCATGGACCCCCCCACTGGTGAGCATTAGATGCTCCACCGGTGGGGGGGGGGGGGTCTTCTCTCCTTGGTAGGGTCTTCTCTCCTTGGTAAATAATAAAAAAAGAAGAAAAGGAAGGAGAGAGAGTTAGTGGGGGAGGAGGAATAAAAAATGGAGGGGGGAGATAGTGGCCTCGGTAGGTGTGCCCACGAGTGGCACCCCCCCATTGGTGGAATAGAAGGAGCTTGCCATTACCTTCAACAAATTGGTACCCTTTTAATATCCTTTAAGGGTTCAAAAGGATTTGGTGTACAAAGTCCATAAAGGATGCATCCTATAGGATACTATGGATTTTATGAGTTCTAATTGAACATGTCCTGTACTTTGAGTATCCTCTATATCTATTAATTATCCTTTTTGGGTCATTGGAGTATCCTTTAAGGATACTAAAGGGTATTAAATTTAAATTGACAAATCATATGACCTTTTAGTATTCTTTAAGGGATTCCATAAAGGACTTAATGCCAAATGGGTCTCCTTTGAGTTTTCCCTCCAAGGTTGCAAAAGAGTAAGAACTAAGAACCTTTGTGTATCCTTTAAGGGTTCATTTTTTTACAAAGATTCCAACGTGCATGTCATGTCAATGCACATTCTTCAATATCATCGCTTCATGTAGTGCTGATTTTTCTTTAAGGGCATCTCCGGGTGGTTAATCAAGGGTGGTCGGTGAGTTGATCGATGTAATTAACATTGACAAAGATTAGTGGGGAAGAGGTCAAGTTCTCGGATCCTCGCCTGATCCGAAGTCTTAGACTTCTTGAGAGTTCATCCTAAATCCTGACAGTCTACCAAAAGAAAAAGATTAAAGGATATCAAAATGTCCTCCAAATAGATGGCACGTCCGGTGGGACCTCTCCTTCCCTTCATCTCTCCGTCTGGTGATGCCCTCACCATAGCACTACTAAGTTTGCTATGTCTTATGCAGGTGTCTGCGTTCTACATAAATACATCAATGGCGGCCAAAGTCACATACAGTCTGCTCGTGGTTGCTACCCACGCACAATGTGGGTACTTGACAACTTTGACCTAAGCATGTCCTTGCTGTCAACACCATTAGTGTCTCCCCTGCCTCATCCAACAGCGGGCAAAATAAGTCTCCAACGGGCTTGAAGAGGAGAAAAACAATACTGGTGGGGAACCTCCGCATCCGCCTGGATGGCGGAGAGCCCATCATCCTGAAAATCTGCCACGTCTTGATGGTTCATACTCGCAACCGATTCAGGATCCTGTAGAAAGTTTGCCAGGAGACAACAACCTTTAAAAAGAAGACTCCAAAGGCCTCTGTGCAACAGAGACATATATACAAGACGAAGCTTGCCGTGCCTTAGAATGGGGGCAACTTGTGGGGGATAGGAACCGCCACCTAAAGAAAATGTGGGTGACCAAAGAGGAAGCCTGCAGCATACGCCAGGCTAGGGCCACCTTAGCAAAGCAACAACCCCAACAATTCCCGGAGCGGCGGAGCCAGAGGGTCAAATAATCAACCAAATCACTCAACCTCGGTCTCCATGAGGTCAGAAAAGGAAAAAGATGTCTACAGGGCAAAAAAGCAAGTCTCGTGGAGGAAGCCTGCAGAATACGCCAGGCTAGGGCCATCTTAGCAAAGCAACAACCCCAACAATTCTCGGAGCGGCGGAGCAAGAGGGTCAAATAATCAACCAAATCACTCAACCTCGATCTCCATGAGGTCAGAAAAGGAAAAAGATGTCTACAGGGCAAAAAAGCAAGTCTCGTAGAGGACATCTATTTTAGAGCGATTGGGTGCACTTCCTTTGTCGACATAAAAGAGGAGGGTCGCCAAGAAGGCAAGTGATAGTATTAAGGTGTATACTTGTTATGCCTCTAGTACAAATAATTGACAGCCTTGGCACAACGCGGGGGGGGGGGGGGTGTTGGGGGGGACCATGACTCGTCAGATGGAGCAACCATCTGTTGGTTAAGCTAAAGGAATGCAGAAACATATTAGCACCGGAATGGCAGTGTTAATGCCGCAAAAGGAACTGGTGAAGACGAGATTAATGCCCAAAATAATGAGGCTGATCTCGAGCAACAACAAAGTCAAACCCAACCTCAGACAATAAAAGAACTAAGGTTGGAAAATCAACAACTTAAAGCTTTACTTCTGGGTTTCATCCAAAGAGGGGAGCAACAATAGAAGACTTCTCAAGCTCCTCTAATAAATGTACTCCCAAGAGCGGCTTCTATCCCAACAATCGCTGTAGTGGAGACACAAGTGGCCGGAAAGTCTCCTTCACAGAATTAGTCATGCTAAAGCAAGGTAAGAACGAATCTACCATCAACTACATCAGGAAGTGGCAGAACCTCTGCATAAAATGTGACTCGTCAGTCCACGAGGACGCGATGCAATTGTGCAGAAGGGGCTCGAAGTTCAAAATAAATGAAAAGTTGATCGGACGAATGTCAGAAACTTTGATCAGTTAAATAACATTGTGTTGGAGATCAAATTGTTCTTCATGGACAATTCAACCTTCACCTTCAATAAGGGGAAGGCTTTAAGGGAGCATGTGACAAGTGTAGAAGGAGTAAATTTTGTAGACTTTGCCTTGGTTGTGGAAATGACATGGGGCAAGGGCAATGTAAATGTCGCAACATCCAATGGAAGGGGGTCATACGCCACCCTCAACGAAAGGAGGAAAATGCCTTACTCCTTCACCATAGAGCATACATGGAAGTTGTTGGATGCATGCATGCGAGTGAATCTCTTGGTGCTACCTGAACCAAAAAGGCCAATAGAGGTTGGTAGAACAAATGAACCTAATTATTGCGAGTACCATCGCATGCTGAGGCATGTGACAAAAGATTGTTATATCTGCAAAGATGAAATTGAGAAGCTCATCCAAGAAGGGGCTATGGAGATGGGAAAGTACCTAGTAAACCCATCCTAGCCACATTAAAGGCCAAAGCAGACATTTGCAGCACATGTCGTTCATATGGGCGAGAACTCCTCAGAGGTGGAGCTTGAAGAAGGGATTACGAGCTCCTCTCAGGAGCGAGAGATGACATCATCATACCATAGTTGTCAATCCCATCCTGATCCTTGTCCCATTTTTCTACTGGGATGGGACGTTCCGGTGTCTTAAACAATTCCGGTGTCCTGTCCTGAAATTTTTTCTATACATATGCCAACAAATATAAAACATACGTAAATAATAAATAATCTGAAAATAAACATATAAATGTATAAATAACACAAATAATGCAATAGAAGCATCGATGATAGATTTATGAGTTTATAAATGAGTATATTCATCAAATGAACCTCCCAAAATAGTTTATAAGGAGCTTAAGTGCTTAGGAAAATCTCATATAAAAATACAAATTTTGGTTGGGAAAGGCTGGGTTAGGTATGGATTCGGATAGGAATCGGCGGGTTCCGATTTGATTCGGGGGGGATTTCACTGTTCCCCCCAACCGTTTTTTTTTTTTTTAAATTTATTTAAAAGTGCAAATCGGTCCGAATCGGGTCCGGACTGGCCAATTAGGCCGGTCCGGATCCGGTTTGGCCCGATTCAGGCGCTCCATGATCCCCCCGAGCCAGCAGTCAGCAACGTTTCTGCTGCTGGCTGCTGCCCTTCCCCCTCCCCTGGCCACCGCGGCCACTCGCCGCCGGTCCCCCAGCTGCCACCGGACGTCCGTCGCCAGCCGTCCACCGCCTTCTTCTTCTTCTTCTTCTTCTCCTCTCTCTCTCTCTCTCTCTCTCTCTCTCTCTCGCTCTCTCTCTCTCTCTCTCTCTCTCTCTCTTTTTGAGATCTCGACCGAAAGAAGGGGCTTTTCTCCTCGTCATCGTCGGCCAGCCGTTCGGGAGCCATCGTCGTCGCTGTCGTCGCCGTCACCGCCGCGGTCGACGTCCGATTTTGTTTCTGCATCTCGATTCGAGTTTAGGTATATTTCGATCTATTTTTTTTTAAATTCTCAAAAAATTAGAAATGATGTATGATTGTGTACATTGTGTAGATCTATTAATATTTATGTTCAATTTTTTTTTAGCATGTTGATTAGACAAAATCTCCAAAATTAACCATAATTAGGGGTTAACAATTGGGGGTTTTGTATGATTAGTATAATTAAGGTTCAATTGAGTGTGTCAAACACTCAATTGAACTTATTAGAACCTAATTGTATTTTTTTTACATTAATTGCATGTTATTAATGTTAATTAGTTAAAATTAACCCTAATTAGGAGTTAAAAATTGGAGTTTTTGTATGATTAGTGTAATTAGAGTTCAATTGAGTGTGCCAAACACTCAATTGAACTTATTACAATCTAATTGCATAGTTTTTTGCATTAATTGCATGTTATTAGTGTTAATTTGGTAAAATTAACCTTAATTAGGAGTTAAAGTTTGGGCTTTTGTATGATTAGTGTAATTGGAGTTCAATTGAGTGTGCCAAACACTCAATTGAACTTATTACAATCTGATTGCATAGTTTTTTGCATTAATTTCTAAGGTATTTTTCATTAATTTCATGTGAAATACTTTATAATGTCTTTTTTAATTAGTGCACAACAATAATTATTAGTGACTTAGTTGTCTTTAATGTATATTTTTTATTGATGTATTTGAATTGTATTCATGTTTATTGTACATTCATTGAATAATATGTATACAAATTTTTTTTTTTGATTTTTTTAATCCGGCCGAGTCGGACCGACCAGACTTCATCTGGATCGGGTCCCGATTCGGGGACCCGGTCCGACTCGAAATTCCATGGGGATAGGTCGGGACGGGTCGGGACACACTGGGACATGCCGGGATGCACCGAGACAGACCGGGACGTATACTGGGACATACCAAAAACTGTCCCGTCCTGTTTTCTCACTGGGACGGGACGTCTTGGCCGGGACATGTCGAAACGAGACATGATTGACTACTATGCATTATACACTCCTATAAGCCCTACTCCAGAAGGGTCCATCATGGATGTGTTGGAGGAAATCCAAGCAAGGTTGGGGCAGCTTTTCAATCAACAAATATAACTTACTCAGATAGCGGGAAGCTTATCAAGGCTTTCCAATCAACAAACATAACTTACTCATATGGTGGGAAGCTTATCAAGATAGCTAGCAGAAGTTTTAGTAGAAAACGAAGTCAGCCGATCCTTTTCTTTTGAAGAGACGGGAGCGGAATACAATAGATTCGATTGAGGCTATTGAAGTACAATATAGGGAAAAAGCAATTCTCAAAAGAAGAGGTCATGATGATCGAGGCAATACCCTAAAAACATCATGATAGCAGGTGAAGGTTCTCGGGAAAAGTGGGCCGTTACTGAAGGAGCAGGGATAAGCTTGGAAGGCCCCGAAACCTTGAGACAGAAGCTCAAAGGTCATACTCCTTTTCGAGGTAAAAGTCTTGGGAACGTTTTAAATTGTGCATAAACAAGAGGGTGAGTTTGCCGAAGCCAAAAAAGGGGGGAGAAATATACTAGACAAATGTGCTCAATTACTGCCGGTATCACCGCCTCATCAACCACTCGATTGAACAGTGCTTTACATTTAAAGATGAAGTGGAAAAGCTGATTCAAGAAGAAAAGATAAATATGGGTAAGTACTTAGGTAAAAGACTCGGGAACTTTTTAAGTTGTGCATGAGCAAGAGGGTGAGTTTGCCGAAGCCAAAAAAAGGAGGAGAAATATACTAGACAGATGTGCTCAATTACTGTTGATATCATTGCCTCATCAACCATTCGTGAACAGTGCTTCACATTTAAAGATGAAGTGGAAAAGCTGATTCAAGAAGGAAATATAAATATGGGTAAGTACCTGGTGAATCCCCTGCAACCCCATGACATGGGAGCAATCACTTACACAGTGAACGTGGTGCATAAAATCTCCATGGATATAGAAAGAGTCTTGAAGACGCTGGTTCACGAAGTGTTCAGGCCTCAACCGGAGGAAGAAGTACCACCTCGCTATCAATATGGAGGGATAGCCTTGGAGGGGCCAGCCACCCAACAAACTAAGGTGACCATTGACATCTTTGGTGCCATTGCTAGAGATATGGAAAGGCAGTGTGTGGAGCGGCAATAAGTGGTCTTGTAAGAGGAAAAAACAAAAGCCAGTTCCTTTAAGAAGAATGATAAAAAGATATTCGGTGAATACCAAATGCTACCTAATGCAGTAGTGAAACAAGCCATGAAGACCACTCTCGACCGCAATCAGTAAGAGCAGCAATAGATTGCAGTCTAGAAGAAGAAGCCAACGCTTGCGAAGGTACCAAAGGCAAAAAATGAAAAAAAAAAAACCGAAAAGCAATGATCGGAGGTACCCCACCACCTCCACAAATACAACCCCAATCCCGTTTCATTATAGAAGCAACAAGGAAGAAGAAGCAAGAAAAGAACAAGAAGAAAAATGAAAAAAAAAGAAAACTGAAGAGGAAATAAGCCTTGGCTAGTTCTTCAACTATGCCAAAAGAAGAAGTGACGCTTTCGTAAAGCTGCAAAATATCAATGATGAATTAGAAGAATATAGGCCGTAAGAAGAAATTGAAAGGAAGATTCACTTGAGTAGATTCCAAGAGCATATACAAAGTGCGGATGAAGATGCATCCTCTGTCGTAGATGATGCCAGCGCATTTTGGGGGAAAGACCCGACCCTAGAAAAGTTGGAACAACAATTACAAATATTTTTGTGCAACACGGCCTCAATGTAATTCCGAGTTGGGGGCAACTCCTTGGATGATGAGATCGGATGTGCCTCGCCAAAATCTAGAACACCCTAAGCCAGTATCGGAGCCAAATGGGAGGGAAAATGTCTATTTTTTACCCCTCATCTGATGAAGAAGATCTCGCAAATCAACTTGGAGAAGTCGATCTCCCAACAAACCCAGTAAATCCAGAAGAGGTAGTCCCTTCGACACAACCTAATCTTGCAGGAGATGTTGACACTTTGGCTGACCCATTGGGCGAAGGGTTAAAAGTCGAGTCCCAAAAGGAAGATGCCCCACCAGAAGAATCTCAAGAGGGGCTGAAGCAAAAAAAAGGGATAAGAAGAAAAGTCTTAGCCTTGTAGAGTTTTTTAAAAAAAACAAAGAAAAATGAAAGAGAAAAAGAGAGAAAAGAATGGGGCTTAAAAAACGAGGTGTCCCGTTAGATTTAATTGATCCTCCCACTCAAAAAAATGGGTCAATTAAGGGCAAAAAGGTCATAGAATAAAAATCAGTTGAGGTGGAAAACCCGCAAGGGTGCTAAGGTTAGTTGAAAAAAAAACAATAAAAAAAAAACAACTCAACCCATCAGATTATTGACTTTTTTTTAAAAAAAGAGAAGCCATTTACACCAAAAAAAAAAAAAAAAAAGGAAAGGAAGGAGAGAGAAAAGAGTCACACTCCAGCGGGGGAGCTTTCTCGGCCTGTGCCTCTGGTGGAGATTGAGTTTTCCCCACATCTTTATCTAGGGAGGATGTCAGAGTTGCCAATGACGAGAAACTTCTTACTGTCGCTCTACGTTTGGTGGGTGAGACAAATCATTTGATAAAAGGGCTACGACCGAGGCGACGATAACGACGTCTTTTTGCTTCGGCAAGGAAGTAGAAAAACTTGATTCCTCACTTTAGGAGCTATTGTATCCCAAAATCCTTGGCCCCAGGAGCTGTTGTATCCCAAAATTCTTGGCCTCGGGATCCGTTGTATCCCAAAATTTTCCAAGATTCATAGTTGCCTAGAGTCTTTACCCTCAGGAAGATCAAGATTCATGATTGCTCAAAGCCCTTACCTCTTGGAAGATCAAAATTCATGGCTGCCTCGAGTCTTTACTGCTTGGAAGATCAACATTCAGCCCATGGGAATCGTTGCATCCTCGAAAAGTTAAAAAAGAAAAAGAAAAAAAAAGAAGTGGGGTTTAGAGGAGGGGGAACCGGTCGGCGTCGCACCGATGGGCGGTCTCCGCAGTTGCACCGGAGCATGGGAGGGTCCCTCGGTGTCGCACTGAGGAAGAGGGATGGGGCCGGCGTCGCACCGACAGATAATCTCTGGCGTCGCACCGGAGCTGAGTATAGGGCTCTCTCTCGCAAAGAACCAAATCGGGAAAACACTCATATATTTTTTTCTTCAAATTTTCATCATCTCTCACCATTCTGTTAACATCATACATATATAGGGAGATCTGTAACTCCCGTCCCTTGAAATTCCTGTTAGACTCTTAGACTCTCCCTTCCATTTACGTTTTTGTAACCCCTAGGAAATATCAAAGTACATGATGGACCATAAAGGGTCCTAATAAAAGCTAATAAATATTGTCTCATGCCTCAAACTCATCCCCAAGCCACAAGGACGCCGGACGGACCCTCCGACATCGGTAAACAAGATCCAGATGGAACCGGACTGTAGCCCTGGTGTCCTCGCCACCTTACCTCCTGGAAGATCAAAATTCATGGCTGCCTCGAGTCTTTACCGCTTGGAAGATCAACATTCAGCCCATGGGAATCGTTGCATCCTCGAAAAGTTAAAAAAGAAAAAAGAAAAAAAAAGAATCCTAGTCCCACCGTTATTATCGAAAATTAATTCTCATTGGCTTTCAGGGAGGTCTGAATTTCCTTTAAAAAAAATCCCATTGCCTCTCAAGGAGCCTGAATTCTCTACCAAAACAATTAATTCTCATTGGTCCTGGTGGAAGTTTCAGTTCTCTATCGAAAATTAATTCCCATTAGTCCCCAAGGAAGCCAAAATTCCCTACCGTAAAATTAATTCCCATTTGTCCCTAGGGAAGCCTCCATTCCCTACTGCAAAATTGATTTCCATTAGTCTCCAGGGAAGCCTCAATTACCAATTGTAAAATTAATTCCCATTTGCTCTTAGGGAGGCCTGAATTCGCTACCAAAAAAATTAATTCTCATTGGTCTTCAGGGAAGCCTCAATTCCCTACCGAAAATTAATTCTCGTTGGCCTCTAGGGAAGTCTCAACTCCTCACTGTAAAATTAATCCCATTGGTCCCTAGGGAAGCCTCAATTTTCCTACTCCAAAATTAGTTCCCATTGGCTCTTAGAGAGGCCTGAATTCCCTGCAAAAAATAAATAAATTTCTCATTGGTCCTCAGGAAAGCTTCAATTTTCTACTGAAAATTAATTCCCATTGGTCCTCAGGGAAACTTTAATTCCCTACCACAAAATTAGTTCCCATTGGTCCCCAGGGAATCCTCAATTCCTACTGCAAAATTAATTCCCATTGGTTCTCAGCGATGTCTGAATTTCCTACCAACAAAAATTAATTCTCATTGGTCCTCAAGGAAGCCTCAATTCCCTGCCAAAAATTAATTCTCATTGGCCCCTAGGGAAGCCTCAATTTTCTACTGCAAATTAATTCCCATTGGTTTTCAGGGAAGTCTTTGTTTCCTACCGTAAAAAATTAATTCCCATTGGCTTCCAGAGAAGCCTCAATTCCCTAGCAAAAACTAATTCCCATTGGCCCACATGGAAGCCTCAATTCTCTACTGCAAAACAGAATCTCACCAGCTTGGCCCTCAAGAAAGCAGTAATTTCTTATCGAATCAAAGATTCTCGAAAAAAAAAAAGAGGGGCTTAAGGTGCCTTGCAGACTTAATTGGCTTTCCTTCAAAATCAATAGATTAAGGGTAAAAAAAGTTTTAAACCCGGCTAAGGTAAAAATTCGAAAAAGTTCTTTGGGCAAAAATGGTTAACTCTGCTGCATGAAGTTTGAAAGGATGTGCATGCAAAAATACGAGGGAGCTAATTTTGACGAAACCCTGAAAAAGCGCTGGTATTAGTTGGGAAAAAAACAAAAAGAACGAAGAAAGAGAGAAAGAAGAAAGGAAAATGGAGGCTTGCACAATAATTCGAGTTTCCAGCAATGTCAAAGTCATCTCACTAAGATAATAATGTGGCCAGGCATGCCCTCGGGGTAGCCCAAGGGTCACACACCCACAAGCATGAGAAAAGGGTGATAGTAAGATACATCTGACTCTGAGGCACTGGTGAGGTTGGCCCCACTGGAGACTGCGTAGGCTCGTCTATGACCAACCAAAGAACTCCTGCCTCGTGAAGTGACTCGGTGGCACGCTTGCGAAGTTGACCTAGCTGATAGCCCATGTCAGATAAAGACTTCAACGACCCCTTAAGCGGCTGAAGCCAAAGGCGCAAAGCTGCGATCTTAGCTTTCTGGTTTTCCTGTCTCGTCGCTCCTGAACCGCAACCGTCCTGGCAGAGAGAGCAGCTCCGTCCTCTGTAATGGTGGTGAGCCTTTCTTGCAAGGCTGCCACTCAAATGGCGTAATCGGGCAAAGGAGCTTCAGCTGCCAGAAGATGAAGAGGATAAGAACAAAAGTTCCAAAAAAAAGAGAGGAGCTTAAAAACGAGGTGTCCTGACAGACTTAACTAGTTCTTCCCTCCAAAGGAATCAGTTAAGGGTAAAAAGTCTTAAAAAATCCAACTAAGGTGAAAATTTGAAAGGACGCTTTAGACAAAAATTGGTAATCCTACTGCATCAAAATTCAAAAGGTCGTGCAGACAAAAGAGGGGGTTTCGCAAAAACCTGCAAGGGCGCTAAAGTTTGTGTTAAAAGAGGAAAAAAAGAATTTTTTTTTGAAAGAGTATCAACATGTCCTAGTATAAGTCCATGGGATGGCCGTGTTCAGACGGAAAATAAAACAAAGTAGGCAAAGCTCTTGGAGCTCATCCTCGCAGGCATAAAGTGGTGTACAAATTTCTCTTCAGAAAGTACAAAGATAGAAATCAAGCTGAGTGGATTCAATCTCTCTTCCGCTTAAAGGCATCGATTTCGGTATTGCAAAATGCTTTCATGATAGCAAAATCTGCTGAGAAGCTCTCAGGCTCTCAGCCAAGTCAACAACCAAAAAGGGGGACAACGGCTGTGTCTATGGAGCCTGTAGAAGCAGTAAGGCAAGTCCACAACCTTTCCATAGCTCACGTTGCGCTCCTGTCGAAAGGTGCCATCAGGAAGGCCTCCTACCTCAACAGTGGCGCAAAACAGGAAAGAAGTAAGACCAATTCACCACAAAGGATTCGAGGTGCAAAGAGACAAGGTGAAAGTCCGCGGGCTGCGGCAAAACTACAAAGTTCAGCTCGGTATGGGTAAATGTTCTGGTCAGTTCGGGTCACCTTTGTGGTAAGTTCGAAAAAGCCAAAAAGGGATTCTCTATAACCGGAGATTTTAAAGTTTGGGCAAATGTTGGGAAAGGAAAAAGTCGACATTGCACAATATTCACAAACCTAAGAGTCAGGTTATTCCGGACACTCTTTCGAATGTTCGATAGGCTTGGTTCTCCGAAGATTTCAAGTGTCGTCGGAGGGCGAGAAGTAAAGTGAGCCAACACAGTTCAAAATCACAAAGGATCGGCTCAACGTGAGTCAAAGCTTTGGCCACTTCAGGGCATTTTTCATAGCATGCCTGAAAAAGTCGAAATGGGACTGTTCACACCCTAAAATCGTGAAGCTGGGCAAGTGTCGAAAGATAAAGGACATTGTCCGGACATTTCTAAAGGAGTTCCCAAGCCATTAAGGTCCCCAAAGACTAGAAGACTCCAAAAGGTCAGGATGCTGCCGGAAATATCCAAGTTAGGGAGGGACTCTGAAGTTAGGCTGAATCCTGCTCAAAAAAGGAGAGAAGAAGAAAGAAAGAAGGAAAAAAAAAGAATGGAGGAAGGGAGCCACCGGTGGCTCTATGGATCTCCCATCGGTGGGCATTAAATGCTCCACTGGTGGGTGTCTTCTCCCTTTGGTAAAAAATAAAAAAAGAAGAAAAGGAAGGAGAGGGAGTTAGCGGGCAAGGAGGAATAAAAAATGAAGGGGGGAGATAGTGGCTCCGGTGGGCGTGCCCACCAGTGGCAACCCCCCACCGGTGGCACTCTTCCACTGGTGGGTGCACACCGGGCCCCCTCCTCTCCTCTCATCTTTCATTTCTCACTCTCTCTCCCTCTATTTGGCCCCTGTTTTTAATGGGCTGTGTCCCTCCAGTTGGGGTACTCACTGGTCCATTCCCTCCTCACCGGTGGCCTCTCCGGTGGGTCCCAAGGTCCAGTCACCCCCACTCTCTCTCCCTCTATTTGGCCGCTTTTTTTAATGGGATATGTGGCCCTTTGGTGGGGGTACTCACCGGTCCATTCCCCCCTCACCGGTGGCCCCTCCATCTCCTACAAATACCCGCCAAGGGGCTGCAAGAAGGGATACACAACAAGTGCACAAAGCCCTAGAGGGACAGAGGCAAGGAGGCTTTGAAGGATTCTTTGGGGGAATTGCTGTCCGAAGAAACTATCTTTGTGCTTGTATTTAAGGTTCTTTGAAGAGGGGAAATATTGCCAATTTTTTTTTCAAGAACCTTAACAAAACTATCTCGTGAAGGACTTATTGTACTGTGTAATGCTAAATGATTATTAAAACATGCATGGCTTATGTTTTGACATGATAATTAACCATGCATAGTTAAATGGTTAAGACTCTCATCCACAAGGAAGCCTTAAAGGATATATAGACTAAAGGATCTTAATAATTGTTTGGTATCCTTTAAGAATATTAAAGGAGCTTGCCATTACCTTCAACAAATGGTACCCTTTTAATATCCTTTAAGGGTTCAAAAGGATTTGGTGCACAAAGTCCATAAAGGATGTGTCCTAAAGGATACTTAATGGATTTTATGGATTCTTATTGAACATGTCCTCTATCTTTGTTGAGTATCCTCTACATCTATTAATGATCCTTTTTGGGTCATTGGAGTATCTTCTAAGGATGCTAAAGGGTAATCAACTCAAATTGACAAATCATATGACCTTTTAGTATCCCTTAAGGGATTCCATAAAGGACTTAATGCTCAAATGTGTATCCTTTGAGTTTGCCATCCAAGGTTGCAAAAGATAAGAACCTTTGTGTTTAAGGGTTCTTTACAAAAATTCTGACATGCATGTCATGTCAACGCACACGTTTTCAATATCATCGCTTCATGCAGTGCTGATTTTTCTTTAAGGGCATACCCGAACGGTTAATCAATGGTGGTCAATCAGTTGATCGATATAATTAATACTGACCGAGATTAGTGAGGAAGAGGTCAAGTTCTCGGATCCTCGCCTGATCTGAAGTCTTAGGTTCCGTGGGGGTTTTATCCTAAATCCTTATAGTCTACCAAAACAAAAAGATCAAAGGATATCAAAATGTCCTCCAAACAATGGTGTATCGCATCTTAAGTTTTTTTAAAATACATATGCAGTAGAAATCTCAGTATGTTTTTTGAAAATGTGGTTGACACTTGGAGCTTAACAAATGTTAAGGTGAGACCATAAAAGAGGCTGTTTACTCTATAAATGCTGGGGTCACTGTTTTCAAGTTATGTTTCTGTAGATCAACTTGTTTATAGTATTTAAATTTAGTGACAAGCTTTCCGGCGGGAGGTTTGAGTAGCCAACACTGCATAATCTCATTTTTATTGTTTGTCATTTTATACTGAGCGGTCTTGTTTTTGTTCAGCCAACCCAGTGCCTGCAGTATATGAGTTCAATGCCCAGTTGCAGATCCTAGAGCTACTTGACAATGTATGGAGTGTGTTTTATTTTACTTTTTCCATATTCCAAGGTCTTGCCCGGATAAAGTCTCATTTTTATGTGCTCTTTTATTTTAAACTTTTGATGCTAGGCAATCTTCACAGCTGGGTATAAGGCAGTCTTGCATATACACTCTATTGTTGAGGAATGTGAGATTGTTGATCTGTTAGAAGAAATTGATCTTAAGAAAAAGAAAGATGCTGATCCAAAGAAAAAACCAAAGAGAAAGCCCCTTTTTGTGAAGAATGGTGCTGTTGTAGTGTGTCGCATTCAGGTCTACGCGTTGAATTTTTTTTCTGCTTTATCTATTGCTCACAACATTTAGGAGTTTTCTTAGTTATCTGCTTAAATATTTTAGGTTAATAATCAGATATGCATCGAGAAGTTTTCAGATTTTGCACAGCTTGGGAGGTTTACTCTCCGCACAGAAGGTTAGGAATTTTTTTGTTGATGACGTGGTATCTCTGGTTCCTCATAGGTGTCGCTAATGTAGGCTATAATTGTTGCAGGAAAAACAATTGCAGTTGGAAAAGTTATGGATCTTCCACGCACTGGAAGCACTTCTTTTTCTTCCTAATTTTTTTGCATATATATTGGTAGGCATGGTTTTGCATTGCTGCTTTTAATTACACCTTTTTTCCCCTTCTGGCTCTTGTATTTCGTTGTCTTTTATCTCCTGGCTCTTGTATTTCGTCCTGGACCTCTTCTATGTTGTTTGTTTCTTCTGGAGTCTGGACTCCGTTTGACATTCTGCGTTGTTGCAGCCATAGGCTGATACAGAGCTTAATGGGTGGTCAGAACATGATATGTAGATTGGCGTTAAGAGCACAGGGGGCCTGAGCATCGTCGTTGTACCCATGTATCTATAGAGATATATGTTTTTAGATATAGAGACTGATTATTCAAATGGGATCATGATGTGTTGCTGCATCAATGGCTGGTGTGTCTAGATGACGTTTTAGCACAGAGGGGATCCCTTAAAGGACGAGTTTTCCCCCCTTTTTCGGCGCAGATGTGAAGCTGTTTGTTCTTGAACTGATGTTCATGTTATTATCTCTGGTATTTTTTATTTATTATATGATGGTGCATCCTAAGTTATGCATTGCTTTGTTGTGAGGCTGGCTCAGCTTACGTTGTTGATGGCCAAAAAACACACACATGATGTTTGTAGCATATTTTTGCCAGTGTACCTTTGTTGTGGATTAAATTGCGCATTCGCTGTTTTAAGAAATGGATTTGCATGTTCGCTCATTGATTGGCAATGTGGATAAGCCTGTCATCGTCAGCTTATGTTAATTTGTTTTGTCCATATTTTAGTTAAACTTTGAATGATATTACAAGAAGTTCTCTCATTTCGTACCCCCAAGAAATGCCAATACAATTGTAAATGGAGAACTAGTGAAGCTGAGAATAACCTCAAGGCGCTGTGGATCAACTCCTGAAGAATTCTTTGCATTAGTCAAGTAATACATACCAAGCAAGTTATCCCAGATTGGAATGCTCATGCCGGAGACCAGGCCATTCACGAGTGCTCCAGGATAGAGAAGGGTCTAGTTCACTACCAGCAGTGGGAAGATCTCATTTACAGCTAACTGGGAACAAGTAACTTCCGTTGGGGTTGTACACATTCCAGATCTGCATGGTATCCTGAAGAGGGAAATTAGAGATTATATTTCAGAAAATGGACGACACTTAAATGATTGAAAGAAACACTGTAGCCCGAAAATTGTCCTGAAATGTTTGAGCTCCAGTTGGGGCTAAAAATAATGGATGCTCTATTTAAGATGCTTTCATATCCAACCAAAGCACAGAAAGAAGACCCAGTGGGAAGAAAGTTCTTCTCTATGTCAAGGAACCAATCATGCATTTTACCTGGGATTCAGAGAGAAGGAAAAGTTAAGAGCTCAAAGAACAGATTTTTCGACATACCATTGAATTGAGCTATTATGGCAAAGCAGCAATTATCAGACCATGAAGAGAAATAAGTTAAGATTCCACGGAAATGGAGTCATGGAAGCAGCTTTCCCATCCCTGGTGGTGACGGGTGCTGTCGCTGTGAAATTGCAAATGGAAAGCATAAAATGAATGAGCAATATTACCAAGATTCTTCAAAGCTAGATTCTTACCGTACTAGATTAGATACTCCTTTACAATTAGTTCAATTTTACAAAACTTTTAAGGACCACCACGCTTGATCCTCTATTAGATGTGACTAGGCATCCTTCCCTCGTTAACACGCTGGACTTTTTGGTTTCATTTCTTGATGGCCCATAGTTCATTGCTGAAACCCTAAGCAATGTATTGATAGGGCCTGGATCCTTGAGCAATATGTGGTAGGATGGGAGCCAGCTGCCTAGGGCAGTTGGTTCACCACTTGCCTCTCATTTGGGAGGTCTCAAGTTCGAACCTGGTTGGAACTTAAAAACTCTCCAGCCATATAGTCTTAGTGTTGTTGGGATCTTTATCTTCTGGTATGTGAGATTATTTTTCCGGATCTCGTCTAATTAGGCGGATTTTTTGACCGGCACGGAACTATTTCTAACTCTAGAAGATTTTTCGGATTCGATCTCTGGTCGTTTGTAAATGCTTGTACATACCTTGCTACTGTGCCACTGAACAAAAACAGAAAAGATGTTGCAGGACGGAAAAATGAACGTCAACATTGTCTGGAAGGTACTCGTAGTGATCCGCTATGCATGCTTCCATTACCTTGTACGTACAACCCCGTTCTTGTCAATCTTGGTTGATGGTTCCCAGTTTTAATATACATGACAGTCTCGTGAACGGTGAATATGTCGAAAAGGAATACTCATAATAACATTTTTTAGGGTGTCTTGTGTATGCCCCTTGGTTTTAAAGATGACAAAACTAATTAATAACCTCACCTATCGATGTTAAATAACATTGTTTTAAGCCAATTAAGAGAGCACTGATGGATTCTACAAGTCCATGGGCATGCAAGATATGAAACTACTTTAACTAATCAAGCACTAGGGTAAATAGTCGACCGAAACCCTTGGATTGGTCGACCGACCCGACCTGGGTGGGACCCAGAGAAAGCAGTCGAAGATCCTCTGTCAGTCAACTGAATCGAGCGGATCGGGCGATCGATTGACATAGGATTTCTTCATCCGAGAGTATTTCTAAAAATCTTTGATGCAAACAATCGACCGACCTATCGAATCGGTTGACCGATTTTCACTTTTTTAGGTTGCGTAAGATGAAAATATAGCGGTTAGAGCCCCACCTATGACCAATGGGTCTATGGATTTGAGATCTCTATAAAAGAGAACTTGTACTTACTGAAGTCACCAAAGCAAAAAGTGTGAGAGGGCTATTTCTAAGAGAGAAAAACCCTAGAGGAGAGAAAAGCAATGGAGATTCAAAGAGAGATTAAGTTCTTCCTAAGCTCCAACTAGAAGCCAAGCTTGGGGGAGGGTTTTCAGCAACGTCATCGTCATCGAGCTCTCCTCCTTTTTTTCTTCTTCTTGTGTTATTGCTCCTGCTTTCATTTGGTAGAGTGTGTGTGGTGGAGTCAATCCACCATTGGTGTATTTATACACTGTATGTGTGGCTAGCTAGGCCATAACTAGCGTATGTACTAGATTGTTCTTTCTAGTAGATTTTCTTTACGTGGGTAGAGGAGTATATGTAAGTCGAATTGATTGGGACCGAACCACTATAAAATTGTGTGTTCTTTGTGTGTGCGTGCGCTCATTTGATTATCAATTATTTACTTACATTTTCATTTCCAAATCTAGTATTTTTCAAGCGAAAAATTGTCAACCCAATTCACCCCCCCCCTCTTGGATTTGCCATACTCGCCGGGACCAGAAGGGTGCATTTGGCACTTTAATAACAATTGAACGAATATTATTCTGAATTATCTTAGAATAAAAATAAACTGTGAGAGGTTCTAGATAGAGATTCCAATTAAAGAGATTACAAGATCTTTTACAAGTGCGAACCCCAAAGTTCCTTCTGACATATATAATCATTTCTAATCTATCCTCTCAACTTCTTGTCATTCATGCACCTTGGACCCTCGATTTATTATTTTTCTTGAAGGGTTAATTTTATATAAATCCTCTTTATATGCAAAATATCAAAATTACCCCTCTTATTTATGGAATATCATATATACTCTTGTTATGATAACATTCTATCAAAAATGCCATTGGTGGATATTGTATCATTTTAAGGAGCGTATATATGATATTGTAGAATATCATATATACCCTTATTATGATGACATTCTATCAAAGGTGCCACCGGTGGATATTATATCATTTTAATGAAGATATATATGATATTCCATAAATAAGAGGGGTATATCTGATATTTTGCATGTAAATAGAATATGAAATTAACCATTTCTTGAATTTTATGTACTTGCACTTTAAAAGTAAATACATAAATGACAAGAAAAAGGTAAAGATCATAACATTACTATAAAATATGCATCTCATCCTAGAGGATGAAATACCTAGCCTCTTAATGCACAATTGCTCGGCCGTGATGCTTGTGTTGTGTAGTTAATTTCACTAGTAGCAACTTGTACTTGCGGGTGTTATGGCATCTGTTGTGCAATATGCTATTGAAGAAATATTTATTTTGATTTTTGGAGAGTTCATAATTTTATCTTTTTGTAGAAAAAATATCCTCGAAAAAAAAAAGAACGATAGATCTGTTTTATAAGCATGAGACCACCGTCAGTGTCCACAATTGATATGAGACTCTTGCCATAATATAGTCTTCTCAAAGCTGGAAAAGTGAGTCGCACGTGGATCATAATTACTCTGATCTAATTTGTATTATTTGTGGATGAGGAAAAAAATAAACATAACCTGATCTATCCAATCCGAAAAAGGATTTGAATGAAAGTTTGACTCTTGGTCTGTAATGGATCATATGCAAATGAGGGTATCTTCTGATCTGATCTGCTCTGACCGTATCTGGAAGATGTTACTAGGGTTAGAACATGCAACCCATGCACAAGAATCCCTTTCTCCTCTCTTTCTGGTAAGCCTGACTACTGAGGATCGATGACTCATCTAGCCACAAGAGATTGCGTCCGAGCTAATTCAGGGGTAACCAACATAATTGGGACCGGTCAAGATGCCACATAACAAGAGGCATACTTCGACCACTGAGCACTAAGGATTTATGAGTCTTTGGGAATTCACGAGGCCCCTATTGATGCACATTAACATGTGGCAACTCCCGAGTTGCCATCTGATGGGGGCATAGGGCCCCAAGATAAAAGATGGCTTCAGAAATTTTTTGATCATGAGGTTTACAATGGACCCCGTGTTGGTGTCACCATCAACATGGGAACCTACTCTCTAACTAGGGATTAAATTCTACTAATCTAGTGCGGACATGACATTGCCTTTTGAAGTCTTGCATGGCACCTCCGCGACGTTCGATCACACAGCATGTGTCCCTCTAGCAGGAGGTCACGTTCACTTTTGTCCACCTAGAAGACTCCTATAAAAGCCATGATCCTTTTCCTTCATAAGGTATGACGAACAACTCTCTCGCACTAATGCTCATCTTTCCATTAATCATTTTCTCAAATCAGAATAACTTAGGCATCAGAGGGTTAACCTCGGCTAAGACCGATGCCATCTCTAATGGGTTTTGCTCCACTCTTATAGGAAAGGTGCGGCTGAGAGGGCTCACTTTTGTTTGCCGAGTTAACTACATGGCATCCTCGCGCCCGTCCACGTGTCCCACGTGGACCCTGCTGAGTTTTCACCTAGTATACTTTGGTGCTGTCTATGGGAAGTAGGCAAGAAACCATCACTCTCTATGAAACTCCTCGTCGTTGAGAGGATCAAGTAGGTGTGTCCCACCTGGGGCAGGTAACAATTCTAATCCAAGCGCTGCAGCACCAAATGAGGGAGGTCTTGGTGCCCATTCAAGAAATCCCTGCGGCAAGAGCACCTAAGCCAATTCTCATGCCTCATCATATATCTTTAGTATACATTCATAATTAAATGATATATACCATCATATGCTCCTAATTAAATGATACCATTGTTACTAATATTTGATTAATCATAAGTAAATGATAGCATTAAATGGTAATAAGTATTTTTAATCAATCATTATGACCATAAAAGAACTAAATTATGTTTTATAGTAAGTAATATATAATGTATGCAAACATGTTCATGATTAAATGATTGCATTTCTCCTAATAAGTATCAGAAGAGAATTTAATAGTGTCGACAATCTATATTACATATCCTTAATATATAATTAAATTTGTTATTTAAGAAATGATAGGATTATTCATAAACATACATATATATCATTATTTTCATAAAAGAACATCCTATCATTAATATATATTCTATATCTTTAACATACAACTATATACATAATTAAATGCCACTGTTACTATAAATAAGCATCATAAAAAAGAACCTAATGTATATATTTAATATATAATATATATTCATAATTAAATGATATGACTACTAAAAATCAAATTTTAATATATATTTACATTCTATATGTCATTATACAACAATCTTAATCAATGGATGCCACCAAACGGTTCTAAAGTTTGTAAGTCCCCTTATTCTTAGCCAAATGGAGCTTAAGCATATCCCTCAACCTGGGATAAGGAGGGTAGAAGAGTCTTTTTTGATAAGTTATCCCAGTAATATCCACATTTCTCTTATCCACATTTCAACCGAAGAGAATAAGGATAGGGATAAACCATACCAAGTTGACTTATTATTCCTATCCATTTTTATCCTGATACCAAATGGGACCGTAGAGATTGGAAGTTAGGTAAGACATCAATTGTCTAATCGCTGCATGATCTAGGGATGAGATGGACGGAGATCCAATGAAGTGTTTACATACAAAGGCATAAAAAGAGGCAGTTAAGAAGGCCCAAGTGATTCTTTGCAAAAAAAGATTTGATGTTTAAGTTTGTCTGGAGAAGTAGGAGAGACAGTAAGGTTAGGAGCTCTTAGGGATAGTTGCTATGAGTGTGCACATCTTGGGTTTCTTGAGTAGGGGTGGCAATGAGCCAAGCCGAGCTAAGCTTGAGTTTGGCTCGGCAAAAATGAGCTTGAGCTTCAATTCAAGACTAAACCCAAGCTTGAAATTGGGCATGAAAGAGGAGAATCGAGTTCGAGCCTAGCCCGAGCCTAGCTTGTCGAGTGAAGTCCGACACCTTAAGGCCCGTTAGCTGTGTCCAAATAGAGACCAGCCTCTCGATCAAGTTTCGTTTGTCCAAACATAGCCCACCTCCATGGTTGAAAGGGCCCATTTGTCTAAATAGAGCCCAACTCCCAAGGTAGGGCCTATTTGCTTTGTGTGGCCAAGACTAGTGAAGAACGAAGGCTGCTGCTTCTTTAACAGATGGAGGGGAGGGGAGAAAAATTGAGAAACCTAATGTGGGACTAAAGTCCCTTATTGTCCATGCCCAACAACGCTCACATGCCTTCCTAGGATATAGTTGGAATGTTTAGTCTTATATCGAGTAGCTAAAATGGTTCCCATACCATTAATACTTGCAACGTTCAAGTCTTTTAAAGTTGATGCATGATAGCTACGACGAGAACCGCTGTATCATGATTCTTTTGATAGGAGAATTTGTAATTAAATATAAAATTTATTAATATGTTTTATACCAAGCCAGCTCATGAGCCAATCGAGCCGAGCTAGGTGAAACTTGAGCTCGGCATGTTTGAAGAAATGAGTGTGAAGCCAAACTCGAGTTTGCCTCATTTCGTTAGCCGAGCCGAGCAAAGTTGAACCTTTTTCGAGCCGAGCTCGAGTGACTCGCGAGCGACTTGGGTTGTTGCGATCCTTATTGTTGAGGATTTGACAACCTATCAAAGCCTGCCTTTGTAGACCTCCTAAGCTGTCAAGTGTGCACTTCTTGGGCTTGTTGAGCCATCGAGATTTAAATGGACTTGAACCATTTTTACCCTTTTCAAGTCCCATAGTAAAAGTTAAGAAGGATTTGCTCAACTTATCGACGAGCAACTTTTATGTAGGAGGCCTTTTTCCTTTTCCTTGAAAACATTAAAGGTCACCATATGCATGTGTGGGGAGGTGAAGGTGGAGGGCCCAATTTGGCTTAAGATTGAAAACCAGTTAAGTGGGTAAGTGTGGGGTGGTGGAGGCTTAAATTGCCTTGGCTGGGCCATCTACTGGTGTTGGCGTGACTTGTAGGCTTCTATTTCGGAATGCACTCCTAACGTGTTTTTTTTTTTGGAAACGTTCAAACAGCCAAAGACCAAGCTAACCTACCTTTAGGACCCGAGATCGATCCCGGTCCCTCCCTCCCAACCCTAGACCCTCCTCCTGATTTTACACTTCCGAAAAGGGGTGGAAATCCACGTGGGAGAGGAAAGCGCGAGTTGAACTCGCGAAACCCCATGCGTGAGCGTAGGGGATGAGCCAGTACGCCACATGCGTACGCGCTCACTCCTAACGTGTGGGATGGATACATTTGTGTTGTGACCTTAGATGAATGGATATTTTGATTATCCATGGATTCCACTTGAGTCCTTTTCTCTATAACATGTTAGCTCTCTCTCTCTCTCTCTCCTTGAAACTCCTTTTCTTGATCCTGTTCTTTCAGCAAGTGTTTTTCTAAGTATTTTCCTTTTTTTCATGGCAAGAGCTTCAATGTTGTATTATGATTTGAATTGGATTTCTCTTTATTTACTTATTGTACTAGAGTCCAATTTGGAGTGGTACATTCCCGTACTTGTGTTTGGGTCAGGCTCGAGTTTGTGCAGTTATAAATGAGAAGGAAGTTCTGAATTTATGTGTGCCATCCGGGATCACCATAGTGCTCCTTCAAGGTGACTACTTTAATCTTAATACATTTTGAAGAGATTCATCTTGAAGAGAAGAGATTTTTTTTCTTTTTTTTCTTGTTGTACATTTATTTGTTTTTGCCATTATAATAAAGATCTGCATCACTTTTGCCGGCGAATGTAGGCCGATGAAGAAACCATGTTAAATTACTTGTCTCCTATTATAGACATTTGCTTCTTGATGATCTTGCCAGACCCTATGATCTTAAATTGCTTTGGTTCTGCAAATTTGACACATTCTGAATCACAACAAGTGTGATGATCCTTATGGTATTCTCCTCTGACTTACGAGTTGATATACAACTTCATGTCATTAATCTTGCATCATTGCATCTTGAGAGGAGTTTGTTAGTGCATATACGCAATATTAAGGACAAAACAATTTTTAAGAGAGTGACTATGCATCTTAATCTTACTTGATCCTTTTTAAGTCTTTGTTATTATTATTTTTACATTTAATCTAATAAAAATTTCTTACCGTGCATAATAAGAAAATCATACTTTCATCAACATGAGTGCATAAAACGATCACTTCTCTTTTTAAGAAGGAGCTGTTTGATTTAGTAATAATATTAGATGAGTTAAGTTGTGTCGGGGCAACTTCTATTTGGAAGTACTTTTGTATTTCACTTTTAATTATTTTTATGGAAGTACTTGGATCTTGGAAGCCGTCTATATAATATTTTACTTGTGTTTTAACATCCAACCAAAAGTACAAGATGAAGGCTTCAAAGATTGGAGAAAAAGTGAGGTGGTTGTGAAAGAGTTTGACTATTGTAACAAACCAAAATTTGTTATGATATCTCTTTGAAGCCATTCTATGTGAGAGGTAAAAGCCAAGAGTGGCTTTCAAGTAGAAGTTTTACAAAACACGTCCTTAATTTGTTGTATTTCATTTTCCAAAGATTGCTATACCACTTCACATGATCATACATATGTTTCAAAACACGTCACCCACTTGCATTCTCACTCAAAAAATACTTGTTGCACCAATGTACCCTCCAACTCCAAAAGGCCATGTGGCACCCTCACATACCCTAGTGCAGCAAAATAATAGCGTTGACACGCCATGACGTCAGCACACATGAATGTTCCTTGAAAAAGAAAATTCTTTGTCCTAAATTTTGGGAACATATTCATGCTTTGGGGAACATGTACACGTTGTTGGAACCATACACAAGGTTTGGAGAGCATGTTCATGATGACATGCTCCTCATGATTTGTACATACTCTCGAGAACATGTACATGCTCATGTACATACTTTGGGGAGCACATGTTTTTCAAACGTTATACATGCTTCCGAAAGTGTGTACATGCTCCCTAAAATGTGAATATGTTCCCCCAAAATCTTGGTCAAAAAGTAAATTTTTTTTTTCAAGGAGCGCCCATGTGCGTTGACGTCATGGCGCATCAATGCTATTATTACGCTGTAAAGAGACATGTGGGTATGCCAAGTAACCTTTTTAGGTTGAGGGATGCATTCTATGTGGACTTGCTACACCCCAAAGTGGTGCAACAAGCATTTCTCTTCTCACTAAGCAATTAGCATCCACTATTTCCACTACGAGAAATACTTGCCGCATCCCTTAGAGTGCAATAACACCTATGTGGAATGTGCCTCCCAACTCCAAAATGACACTTGGCGCCCTCCACACGTCTCGCTGCAGCGCCATAATAGCACTTGACGCGCACTGACGTCAGTCACATGGGCGCTCCGTGAAGAGAACTTCTTTTTACTTTTCACCTTAGATTTTGGGGAATATGTTCGTCGTTTGGAGAACATGTACATGCTCTGAAGGGCATATGCAAAATTTGGGGAACATGTGCTCCTCGAAGGATGTACATGCTCTCCAAGCCTTGTACATGTTTTAGAAGGCACATGTTCTCCAAACCTTGCACATGTTCTCTAGAACGTATACATGTTCCTCAAAATGCACGTGTTCTCCAAAATCTAGGGTGAAAGCAAATTTTCTTTTTTTAAAGGCATTGTGTGCACTGACGTTTGTGCGCGTTAGGCGCCATTATGGCGCTGCATAAAGACATGTGGCCGGGGGAGGGCGTCAAGATGTCGTTTTGGGGTTGGGAGGCACATTCTACATGGCACCCTGGGGGATGCAGCAAATATTTCTCTTCCACTACTGGTGACAAGAAAGTAAACGGATCCTATCGGATCGGATGCCGGCCCAACAACATCGGCAAAGAACAATCCCCTCCCTAACCCTCTTTCTCACCTTCTAACTTCAACCGCCGCAACGAGGCGTAACCACCCCCCTCCGCCGAGAGGCAGCCGTGGGGCGGCGATGCTTGCCGCCGCCTCCCATGGCCGCAGCAGCTTCCCGGATCACCTCCTCCAACCCTTCCATTCCCGGCCCAGATGAATGGCAAGGTGCTCCCCAGGGCCGCCCTCCCCTCTTCTTCTCCTCCTCCACCACCGCCGCCGCCGCCGCCGCTCTCGCTTCCTCCATTCCGCGCCGGCACCCTCACCTCCGCCGCCGCCACCATCGCCACCGCCACCGGCGGGGGACCCTCGCCAAGCAGCAGGGGGGAGGATCTCCCTCTACCATCCCAGCCTCCGCCCGTTGCGGTCCTGCCGGACCCTGAGGCAGCTCCTACAGGCCCACGCCCACCTCGTCGCAGCCGGCCTCTTCTTCCACGACCCTTTCGCCGCCAGCCGCGTCCTCAAGGCCGCCGCCGACCTCGGTTGCGTCGGCTACGCCGAGCTCGTCTTTCGCCACATCCGCCCCGCCCCCGACGCCTTCTGCTTCAACACCCTCCTCAAGGCCAAGTCCAGGTCCGACGCCCCCCGCGGCGCCGTCGTTTTCTACTTCGAGACTGCGGGGGAGGGCTTCGCCCGCAACAGCTTCGCCTTCCCGCCCCTCCTGAACGCGTGCGCCAGGATCCCGTCACTCGGCGAGGGGGAGAAGTGTCACGGGCAGGCCGTGAACAACGGGGTGGACGGCGTCGTCCACGTCCAGAACGCCCTCATCCACATGTACGCCAGCTGCGGTGCGGTGGACTGTGCTCGCATCCTGTTCGACCAAATGCCGCGGAGGGATGTGGTTTCCTGGAATTCGATGGTGGATGGGTATGTGAAGGCGGGGGACCTGGCCAGTGCGCATGGCATGTTCAATCAAATGCCCCAGAGGAATGTCATCTCCTGGAACATCATGATTGCTGCGTACTTGAAGGGGAGGGCTCCGGAAGGCGGATTGGCCCTTTTCAGGGAGATGGGAAAGGCAGGATTGAGAGAGAGCATGACAACAATGGTGAGCGTTGTCACAGCGTGTGCTCGGTTAGGTCGGCTTACAGAGGGCCGTTCAGTTCATGGGTTTTGCATTAGGAATTTTGAAGAGGTGAACCTCATACTGGAGACCGCATTGGTTGACATGTACAGTAAGTGCAAGAAGTTGGATGTTGCAAGATTGTTGTTTGATGGGATCCAGGCAAAGAATTTGGTATGCTGGAATGCAATGATCTTGGGGCACTGTATTCATGGACAACCAGAAGATGGGCTCGCTTTATTTGAAGACATGGTGAGAAGAGGTTGGTTTCTCTTTACATAATGTTTCCCTTGTCTTGCCATTTTTCCTGAGTTTGATAAAGGTATCAGTTTTAATTTGAAATCTGAAATTTCTCTTTGATGTTTTGCACCTTGAAGGTCCTGAATGCCCAGACACCAAACCCTCCTCACGAGTAGAAGATGCAGAAGTCTCACCAGATGAAGTAACTCTTGTTGGTGTCTTGTGTGCCTGCACTCGAGCTGGCTTGTTGTCCAGAGGGACGATGTACTTCGAACAGATGACAAATGTGTACCACATTACACCAACATTTGCTCATTATTGGTGCATGGCCAATCTCTATGGTTCTCTGGGGCTTGTCCAAGAAGCAGAGGAAGTTTTAAGGTGCATGCCAGAAGAAACTGAGTCTTTGGTGTGGAGCAACCTGTTCTGGTTGTGTCGGTTTCATGGGGATATTGGATTGGGTGAGAAGATAGCAAAAAGATTGATTGAGCTTGAACCCTTTAACAGTTCTCGCTATACATTGCTGTGGAACATCTACGCTGCGGCAGGTCGATGGGAAGATGTTGATAAGGTAAATGAGATGATGAAGGAAAGAGGGGTGATGACAATGCCTGATCGTACTCTTGTGGACTTGAATGAAATTGTTCACAACTTCAAAGTGGGGGATAGGTCAAGACCGGAGATGGAATGTATCTATATGTTGATGGATCAGTTGGCCAAAAGGTTTAGATTACAGAGACCTTCAGTAGGCTCAGTGGAAAGTGGGTAGCACGATCACTAATCTCGAGACATCGTACTACTTCTTGAGCATCCCACATAAGTTTTAATTGATCCATTGTTGATTTCTTCAATCTGTTGGACGAAATGCAGATTAATATTTTTCTCTGCAAGGGGTTGATCACCTTCTGCTCACAACATCCCCCATCGGGTATTGGCTGAGGTGCTGCCAACATCCTTGAAGAACACAAGAATCTGCCATGTTTGGAAGAGAGATGTATGGGGATTCAGGATGACAATGTGGGCAAGTGCTGGGGGATTTTTGTTATGGCAACTTCATTAGCGATAGTGAGGACAGGATCTAGCAATATTCTTGATCCTTTGCTGACGAAAACCTCATCCATATCAGTTTGATATATTTTCTCCATGTCACTGACTTTTTTTATGGGTGATCTGTTGGTGTTTTTCAAGATTGGTAGGTATGAACTGCTGATTTAGGTGGAAGAAATTTGTCATCTTTCACATATTGTAGCCGGAAATCATTTAGCAACATCAGAATAAAATGTCAACATCACCACTATTGTGGGGGTTTACAGCACAATAATTGTATTTTTTTCCCCACTGTTCAAGGCTTTCTTGCTCTATTTGGATGGGATCCATTTTGCCGAATCCAAGTTAAATCTTCCAGGTCTCTGTCCTGCACTTTCATCTTTGTCTTATTCTTTCTTATGTTGTGGAAAATGCTATGCAAACTCTCTTTCAAATAGTCCCTCAAGAACTGCCAACATCTCCTTCAAGGAACTCCATTTACAAATGACTCTGGACCTATCCTTGTAGCTAGATTCTACAAATTGTTCATTGACTTTGGTTGTGATTGTAACATCTGGATTTCTTTCTATAAATCCTCTTCACTGTCTAAACCATGTTATAATTTGGCGCTTCACTGTTGTTTCTTTTTCTTTATCAATTGATTGTTTTTGTTGCTTCCATTAGAAGAAGCAGCTGCAAGTATCTCATTTCAAGAGTCATGGTATGTTTTATCTGTTTCTTATTATTTGATATGTTGATGAGGTTTTGAATAATGAAAATTGATGAATAGCTACTGTAAGTAATTGAGGGTGGATGGTTCTATGTGCTGCCTATGATTAGCCTGTTAAGGTAACTGCTTGGTTTTTGCAGCTTTTGTCAAATGAGCAAGGTGCTTTTGGCTGCAAAGCTACAATAACGGGAACAACCAATGTATGAAGTATGAACTTGAGCTACCTTTTAAAGATACTGTTCAAGTGGAGTACCCAGGTAGTGGCGAAGGAATGGACTTTCAAAGGACACAAAATAGAGGACGTGATCACATGATGTCTGTAGATATTGCATGACATGCTTCCTGTATGTTCTTCGACGAGTGTACCTTACCCCTAATTATTAAGGAAGAAGGACCAACTGGGATTGGATCAGATCGGTCGATCTGATCACATTTTGGCCCTTCCAACCGATCCCGTTCCCCAGTGATTTAGATATGGGATCGGCCAGATTGGCTGCCGAAGATCGACATTTGGTTCGGCCTATCCCTAGTAGCCGTTGGGCCCAACAGCTCGTTTAGTTTGAACTAGCCATTGGAAACCCACCTAACCAAGTGGGCGAGAGGGTGTTCCAACAGCTAGCGGGGGCTTGGGAATGGCTGGGGGGGCTATAAATAGCCCTCATATGGCCATTGCCACCCCATCCAACACATTCTTACTCCTCTCTCTCTCTCTCTCTCTCAGAATATTCTCTTTCTCTTTCTAACTCTCTCTCTTTCTCTCTCGTTTTCCTCATTTGTTAGTATGTTCGACTTTAGGGGATGGCTCTCCACGGTAATTGGATTGGCTTCAAAGAAGATATTAGATGTGATTACCGTCATGACTTTGTGCTATGGTGAGGCATTGGAATGTCTTCAACGGTACCCCATGACTATTGGATAGACTCCAATGAAGATGTTCAAATGATTTATTGTATATTTTTTATGTTGTATCATTATAGTAAATTGTTGTTGTTGTTGTAACTTTTATATTCCTTTATCATACTTCCACACTTGGAAGTGCCACTAGCTTTTCTTTTTTACTTTCTAATATTCTTTCTCTCTCTTAGGCCCCCTTTATTTTGTAAATTTAAATACTTAATGAAAAAAAAGTTTCCTTATAAATATTCACCAAATTAGGATAGTTTGGCTGACAGGATAATGGTTCTCATTCATTTTCAAACACATTAGCATTAGAGAACCTAAATCATGCGTACTTAACCTAAATTACATAGGAAAGGAACAAAGATAAAAGGGATAGTCGGAATTTGATATCCTACTTTGTAGATGATACCAGGGATACAATTTGTTGTAAGATACGGACGATTGGAGTACCCTTATCATGGGTTGTATCCAAAAGTGTGTTCACTCCACACCTATATACAAGTAACAATAAGCGTATTCCAATTATTCACATTTTGCAATAGATTGTATTTTAGATATCATCTACAAAGTAGGATATCAGGTTTTGATTATCCTTATTTTCTTTTTTTTTAAAAGTTTTTTTAAGATAATTTTGGTTAAATACGCATGATTTAAGTTATTTAATTTGAATATATTTAAGAATGAATGAGAACTATTATGTTGTCTGCCAAACTATCATAATTTGGTGAATATTTTTAAGTGAACATTTTTTAATTTTTAATTTTTTATATCTTAAATTTTTTTATAACATTTAAAAAAATAATCAAATAAAGAAGGACCAGCTCAGATCGATTTGAGAGTAGATCGACTGATCCAATCAGTTGGGATTGGGTTGATTCATGCCTCATCCTTGATCCTTCTCATCTCTCTGCTTATTAGCTTGTTTTTCCCTTGGTTATCAAGACAAAATAAAAAATGACTGATGTTATTGTCAATATTCTCATAAATGAAAGCACTAAAGCAGCACATTAAGGTTAAAGAAAACCTAACAAATTCCTTATGGTTACAACTTTTGAAAACGGATTGGAGGGTAAGGCCCCATATCTATGGACAATATTATCTCCTGTATATCTCTGTATCCATTTTGAGCATAAAGCATAGTGTAGTGGTCGGAAAAGTGATGAAGATCTAATAACTATGATACCCCTTCTAGCCCGTGGATGGACGGGGTAGATGGTTGGACTTGCGAGAGAGATAAGGAAAGGGTGTCAGGGGTTCCCCGACTTTTTGTGGAGATAAGCCTCTCATGCCTAAGTTAGAAGTGGGTTTTTTGACCAAAGGAAAAGTGGAAATGAAAACTTGGCAAACGGAAAGAGAGTATTGGGTGTGTATTGAGTATACTTGTTCCGAAGGCCTAGACTAGGTATTTATATTACGCTCTTAATAGAGACAAGAGGAGATACGTGTCTCATAATGAATACCCATATGTTTTTTTGGATCGTGAGATAATTGGCTAGTGTGACCTTCATAGTGGCGACGAGGAGGGCCCCATATCCATTTCAAATACCCGTGCCATACCGCCATTCCGTTGGGAGATTAGATGTCTTTTAATGGTGTGTTTCTCCATGTAGTGAATAAGACAAAATAGTGGAGTGGATTAATAGAGATCATGATGGTCTCCCTCATTGTTAGGTGGAGAGGTAATAAATGAGCATCCTAAAACGCCGTCAGAAAGAATTTTTCTCATGGTCGTGTCACATGGGGGTGTTGGCCCTAGAAAATGCTTGCCTTCGGCCTTTTAATGTTCCGAGGGGATCGAAGGGTTCATATCATGGTCCCAACAAGGATTGGCCATTAAGATGGTTGAGGGAATAAATTTCCTATCACTTGAAAGAGAGTTATGGCTCTCAGGGAGCTTTTGTGGAGACTCCTGAGAATATTAAAACTTATCGTGTTGTATAGGCTATGATCGACATAGATCTAAACCTTATTCTATGGCCTTAAAGATTGTCGAGGGTCGAGGGAAGCATATTCTTGACATTAGGAGAGGACCTTTACTCTTGGGAATTCATGTGCAGGCTCTTGAGGGCACTCGGTCAACTAACCTTTTATGCCCTAAGGAGCTTTAGGCCTTGCGACACTTAATAAACTTTTAGGAAGCCTTCAGTTGTGAGACTTGGGGGACTTGATCAACCTAGATCCTATTAATGGGCCGCCTATGTCATAGGTGCTCTGGCCTGCCTCATATTGGGCCGATGTTAGGCTGAACAAGTTCTTCTCCCTTTACATAGTCATCAGCTTCATCCCGTTTTTCTATTAAAATGGGATGTCTCAGTGTCTTAGATAATTCAAACATTTTGGTCTGATTTTTTTTTTACATGTATTCTAATATATATGGAGCCGGTTGTAATAAGCCCCGGGGCTCATCTAACTTAGATGTACCCCCTCAACACTCCCTCTTTTCCATCTCAAAAATAAAAAATAAAAATCATCATGAATTTTAAAATATTCAAATGTCCCCATCTAATTTAATTTCTATCCTTTGGGGTTTAATTTTCACCGTCGAATCAAGAAACTCAACTGTAGTTGTCTAATCAAGTACATCCTTCGTTGAGCATCAAAACTAAAACCCCAAGCGATGAGATCAACAATAAGGGATAATCTGACGATTTTTTTTTATTTTTTCACTTCTTTTTCAACATTTTTAGATAGTAGTTTTTAATACATACCTGATCGAACGACTTCAATTGATTTTAAGATCGAACAGTGAAAATTAAAGCCTCATATATGGGACAACACTAAGGGGCCTATTTGAATATTTAAAAATTATTGATAATTTTATTTTTTTAAACATGGGAGAAGAAGATTTCAAGGGGGACTCATCTAAATTAGATGAGCCCTGGGGCTCATTTGATATGTTCCCTATATATATATATATATATATATCAAAACAAACATATTACATGGAAATAACACAAAATAAACACAAGAAATGTTGAGGATGGGTTGATGGGTTTATAAAGGAATATATTTATCAAATGAAATCCTTAAAATAAGTTTACAAAGAAGTATAGGAGTTTAGAAAATCTCAAGCTAAAATATAAAATTCTAGCTAAGATAAGGCTGGGACAGACCGAGATGGCTAAGATGGGTCAGGATAGACTAGGATGGACCGGCACTTATTGAGACAAAGAAGAAAGTGTTTGGCCTATTTTTTGATTGGGATAGTATGTTTTGGCCAATTTTGTCTGGGACAGGACATGATGAACTACTATGGCAAAAAGTCAATCCCCTCGCCTCCCAAAAGGGTTGATGTTGTCCATTATCTTATACTGTATTGAGTAATACTTACAACAATAGGGGCTCTTGCAATGCCGTCCGAACACTTTGATCGGGATGGCTATGCTAGAGGAGAATTTTTTCTCTTAAAAAAAATTGAAATCCTAGGGGGTGGAGGCAAACCTATAGAGCTCATTTGTATTACACGATCAAAGATCTGATGGCTAAAACAAATAAAAGGAAAAGGGGATCCCTCTTCTACACGATTTGATGGCTAGGCATAGTTCATTGCATTGTGCAATGTAGTGAAACATTATATTTAGAATTTGCCTATGACATGCATGGTTATGCTGTTTGTACAAACATTTTCTATGTTCTGTGTCAATAGGAACCCATATAACAAACTCATTAGAAAGCAAAAAAGTTACCTATAAATAGCATAAAGGGAAATGCTTGCATTGCCGTTGCAATTGCCATCTAATCCGTGCTTACTGCATCATCCCACAAAGGCCATATTGTACCTTAAAAGGCGTACGTTGCACGCTGTCTTATCTATAAATCAGACAATTGTTGTACCGCAATGCCTAGCAAGTTATTGCAGCAGGTATTTCTTTACTGTAAAAGCTTTTATCTATGAACATCTAGGGTATTATCAATTTTCTCTCGTGATGTTATAGGACTCAAAGTGGTTTAAGATGTTGGAGTATATTCCTTGTGACAAGGAGAAACCTACAAAAACAAGACCCAACAACAATAGTAGACAAAATGATCAACTCTATGCTGCTGAAGACATTAAATCTGTGTGCAATACAAGCAAATAAGAAACATTGAAAAGCGCAAAAATTAAACATGACGAATACAGTGGATGCGGATTGTGATTTTAAGGTAGATTATTTTGGTAAGAAACCTATCTTTGAAGTGAATAATAAAACTCTAGATGGAAGTGTCAAAGATAAAGACAATTTTGGGGAGGTTCCAATGGTTGGTGTTGAGTTCAAGGCATTGTGCATCTTGTGCTCAAAGTAATTTTGTACTTTTTTCCCTTCATTTGTTAACTTATCATTCTCGAATAGACCGAAGGAAATAATTATGTTTTGAAAATGCCTTAACCTATTATCCTCCTCAAGACTTGTCATATGGGATGTTAAGGACAAGGTAGAGTAAGTCGTGCTTCCAATGTAGAGGCAACCAACAACCTCCTCTTAGAGAGAAAGTACCCTTAGGTAATAAATGTTGATTGTGTATGCATCTAAGTCACTTATAGGGTTATGGGCTTGCTATTCATAGGTGATATCTTTGAATGTGGATTAGGTGATGTCTTCAAACTGAGTTGTTAGTCTCTTGCTATTTATAGTGGGAAAGGGGCAGATCTAATGGCTAGGATGCCCCAAAGTTGGCCCCTAATATATGGTGTAGATCCTCCTCCCCTACAATGGACTTGAAAGTGATCAAAAATAAAATAAAATAAAATAAAATAAAAGACGTTAGCAGACCCTTGGCTCTAACCTGGAGGAAAATCTTCCAATGCCTAAGTCAAGATTCAAGTTTTTTGTAGAAAGAGTTCACTCTTCTTACTAGGCTGTGCATAAAATGCTTACCTTGTTAATGGAGGGTGTACTCCAATATTTATATTGCCTCTCTTCGTAGGAGAGTGTACATGCCCCATAAGGGGTACATGTATATAGGCTTGAGCCTAATGTAGGTAGCTTGCTTTCCACCGTAGGAAGCTACTAGGGTTATGCATGACTTCTCCGAGTAAGTGGAGTCTTACCAGCGCTCAGATGAGAAAATTGCCATTTAAAGATGTGTCCAGTTCTCCATGCAGGAGGATAAGATAAAAAGTTAGATGACATGATAGGGTTCATGATGTCGAGCCTAATGTTAGGAGGCGATGCAATAAGTAGGCATTCTTGAGGCTTTATAGACATGCTTAGACATGGTGGCCCGAGGTTGAGGAAAATAGATTCCCAATCTTGAAAAGAAGTAGGATAACTCAAGGAATGTTGGCAGTGAAACTCTTGAGGGCTTTCAATTTGACTTAGACCTTCACCTTCCTCTGAGGTTTGGGCATATTATGTTTCAAGATCATTACAATCTATGTGAATGTGGGTCATATACTGGCAAAATTATGTTTCAAGCTGATGACAAGCATATGTCAATGTGTGCAAAGATGCTTCTCACAAAATTATCATACGAAAGCCAAATCTTGTTTCTTTTCCTTACTTTTTTATTTTTATTTTTCACTTGAACTATCATATCCATAATAAGCTCAACAATATTCGATCTTTTTCATTCTAGCATGTGAAACATCACTTGTACATCTCATGTTGTCCAAATGCCCAACTTCCTCTCTTGGGATCAAAACATGATAGATGATTAAATGGAGCAACCTATTCTCTGACAACAACCCGTTGGCATCAAATTCTCCTTAAAACTATCTTACTCGTGTCATCCATACAAGTCTCATCATTGCGGCATAACCCATAGACAAGACTTTTGAATCTAACTTAATCTCCTTTCCTTTAACAATCGAGACAAGTATGTCACCATATATGATGATGCAAAGCTATCACAATGTTCCTGGGAACCATCCTTTTTTTGAAGGCATAATTTCTCCCAACCCGTAGATTTAAACAACCCGTAAATATGCTTCTTTTTCTTTAGATATTTGAAATCTGTGAATCTACCTACCAGTATGTTGAAACTATGTTGCATGTTCCCCTTTACTTCTTCTATCGTGTTCTTACCCCACGAGCTTCAACCATCTTTGTGAAAGGACTTAAGTTCTAGATGAGCATGGAAAGAAAATAGCAAAAATGGAATCTTTTGGTGTTTGAAGAATTTTAGATATGGATTTAAAGGAGGGGAGAGTTTAAGAAGAGGAAGCTCTAAGAGTGGGAGTTTGATCTAGTAAAGCTTAAAAAATTGAAATCATCTCCTTCAAGTGGAAGATGATCAATTTTATGCATAAATTTTGATAGTATGGTAGTCCTTGAGTCGTATACGACTAATGGAGTTGACTAGGTTGTACATTATATGTAACCAAATGTGTCTAGTCCTGATGGTTGATTAGACAAGATATAATTGTCATTTTTAGATGCATTGAGCATGTGCCTCATTGTCTAACTTTATTTCTTTCTTTTTATAGGATGAACCAAGTATTATTGACTAATGCTTTCTATTTTGTTCTACATAGCTAAGATATTGTCTATGTTCCTTTGTCTTGTGTATTGACTAAGTTGTTGCCTATTTTCTAGGCCTCCTTCCTTAGAGTATTATAGCATTGAGTATTATCATATGAAACAATCATATATAAGTTTTATTTTGTTTATGACATTGGCGTATACAATGGAAACTTAGCAAGAATTATATTGTCCAATGTTAGAAGTTTTAAAAATTTCCTTGTTGGTTTGTGTAAAATCACATTTCATATAGTCAATTTTGGTGTGACCAATTCATAGGTTTTCTTAAGTGGTTCAAACATTGAGTCTAACATCTAATGCCCATTTAGTTGAAGTATTCGTTCTAATATGAGACTAACTTGTTATTAGCATTTTTATATATGGAATAAGGATATAAGTACAAAAGCTAATAATGAGAGGAGGATGAAATTCATAGTAAAGGGAGGAGAGGAGAGGGAGTTTTTAGCTTTTTAAAGACTGAATGGTATCATTTTTAATAAAATTTTAGACTATATCTTATAATATTAAGTTCTTATAATACATAACTAAAATTAATAGAGTATAACCAAACACTCACTATGAGCAACAAGACAAAATTGATATTGTTAGAAGTGTTGGATACAACAAACAGACACTCTATATACCACTTCTAATTTTAGTATTTTAATTTTACATCAACAACAACTAAATGGGGAAGAGATTTTTCTCAAGTTAAAAATTTTGATTTAGTTAAATTAATATTAGAAATGTCATTTCACTTCCACATTTCACGATTCACTATGCTAATATACACATCTTCTATAATGCACAACATTAATAAGGACTTCCTAATTTTATGGTCTATGAAGATGACTTCCTAGTTCCATATTGCATGTTCCCCCTTATCTTCTACCTAGAACTTCTCGTGACTTATTTAATAAACTTATATTCTATGCATTGGCCACGACCAACATTATCATCACCACCTTTGATATCATATTTTTCATCATTATAAGTCATACATAAATTCTAGCTTACTAACCTTATTTCCCTTTTAACAATTTTGTATGTGGCTTGAAACCTTTATATTGTTACAATTTGTCGTAGCAAAGGTATTTCCTTTAATTTGTAAAAAAATGTAAATTTATTACTTTAATGTTCACTTAATGGTTATTATTGTAATATAAAGTTTGGGGATAATATTTTCATCTTGATGGATAGATATCAACATTCCATTAAATTGTGTCAGATATGTATCCACTTTGATAGAAAGTAAAATTCAAATAAACATTGCTATCAATATATCAAGATAACGATTTTCCTTTGATAGTTCTTACATTCTTCATATCTAAAAGTGAAAACTATCTTTTTAAGAGCAACATCTCCTTGGATAAGGTTTAGAGGAAAATAGTACTTTTTGTCATAATGGTTTTATCTCAAAAGCAACATTTCCTTTCAATGTTTTATTTCAAAGATTCATGTTTTGGATGTGTCTTCCTTTAGTTAGTGCTCTTTACCTTATTGGTGTTAATACTTTCATCTTAAAAGCAACATCTCCTTTCACTGGTTTATTAAATTGTGTTAATTTACTACTCAATGATAATACAAGAGTCTACATTTCATCTAGATAGGTACACACCAAACCTAAGGTTGGTATGGAGGATAGTAATTAGAAGAAAACTATTATGTCAAAGTAAAATTAATATATGTATTTAGATACTAAAATGGTCATAGCATTATCAAATTATAAAAATAATGCAGGAAATTTCTAAGGCCTTGTTTGGGAAGCAAGATCGAAAATAGATTCCAATCATTTGTGAGAAACAAGAGGAGGTAAAGGAGAAGCAAGCGAGACCCATACACTTTTTGTGAAAGCCAATGCAAAATCTGCTATCTTTGAACTAAACAAAGATGGCACAAGAGAGTGAAAAAGATGGAAAAAGAAAAGACTAAGGAGAGATATTTTTAAAGATTTTGGAGGAAGATTTGAGCCCCACATATGCTATAAAATCTCCAACATCAAAATCTCTTATTTTCTACCATTCTACCCAAGTGCCACGTAAGTCTTAATGTACAAAGAACATAATAAATGCGAGTGTACAAAGTTTCAAGATTATGACCTAAAATGTAGATAGTTAATGATTGTATCCAAATAATGAAGGCAACAAGATCCAAATCTAGAATTTATTTTTGAGGACTTCTTTTCATCCAAATGCCACAAGATCCAAATCTAGAATTTATTTTTGAGGACTTCTTTTCATCTAAATGCTACAAGATAGAAGATATATCTAAATCCATATAATTAATTGCTAAAGATTCATGTGTGCATTTCATGAGAAGAAAAAAATTTAAAATTCATACAAATAGTTGCCTAACTGCTATAAATATGACTTAATTCATCATCTCGTTTCAAGTGAGAAACTAACTCGAAGGTGAAGAAATCTAACTAGAACTGGAGAGATGGCAAAGAAGATCATGCCCACTATCATGATTCTTCTCGTTGGAGTTCTGCTTGTAGCCAATCTTTTTTCTCCAAGTATGTGTTTATGCAGCTTTTGTTGCATTGATTAGAAGAGGAAAAATGCATATCAATAAGGGGATGATTGTGATTATCTCATTTGTGTACATTGTTACCATTACACACATCACATTTATGTGTCATTCATCTTCTAGAGAGATAATGATAGGTTCCATAATGTTTTAGCTTGCATATAAAAGTGAAAGTGTGTGTTTGTTAATTATAGGTTGAAATTCTCATTAATTTTACTTGTATCTTATCAATTTCTTAATAAAATGAAGTACAAGGAATTTTCTTTTCTATCCAAATTAATTTAGTGACTTTTTTTGGAAGGTGAAAATTTATTTGATCTTAACTTATTTTTCTATGTTGTATGCAGCTCAAGCACAACCAGTATGTAATCAAGCGTGTAATGCTACCCCTGGTGAATGCAAAGCAATTGATTGTGTTAAAGTGTGTGCTAACTTCTTGCCTGGAGGATCTTACAGTGCATGCTGCAAAGCTGGTAGATGTTGCTGCCACAAATAAAATGTGCTATCTACACCATCTAAAATAAAGTCCCCTTTATTGCTTCAAGATTCGTGTATGATCATGGACAAAAGCATAAAAATAAAAGTGACTATGTTTTGACTCTCTTTTGCCTCTCTCTCTCTCTCTCTAAGTTGGTAGATGTTGCTGCTAAATAAAATGATCCATATGCTTTAGCTAAAATAAAGCCCTTTATTGCTTCAAAAATTCGTGTATGGTCATGGACAACAGCATAAAAATAAAGGGACTCTCTCTCTATATATATACATATATGAGGAGTTGATGTAATCTACTGCTTATTTTGCATCTATTGGCAATGAATTCTAATTTTCTGATACTTCAGTTGCTTATGATGCCCCAAAATTCATGGGAGGATAATACGTGATAATTTATTAAAACATTAAGAAGATAAAAGTAAGGACCATCGGATCAAGCTTTCGGCATTGATCGAAAGGCCCAGGGGCACACATAGACTCACTCTTGCTCTAACAATGTGAAATACCTCGGCGTTGCGCAAAGGTCTCTGTGTGACATAGAGTGAGGTAGTTCCCATATGCAAAACCCCACTTTCTTTTCCTTTTTTTCTCTTGATTTTTAAGGATCAATAGATGATGATCCAACAATCGCAAATAGGGTCCACTTCTAGCATGTCATTCACATAGAGTTCCTTAACAGTGTCACTAATATTACATCTTAGAATTTGTTATTCAAATAGACAATAAGCTCCTATTGGTATCAAAATAAGGAGACATAATCTCAAGTTATCGTTTAACCTCTACTAGTGCATGCAAAAAATGTGAGCTTATCCCAACTTCAAGTTAGCCTCATGATGAACTTAAGTTTTGGAATAAGATATTTTGTTTGGTATCATAAAAAGTCTACATGAAAACAAGTTTAATTTATTTGCATTTTTTAAGCTAAATCTAACCATAAATCAATCCACCTATTAGGTGAAATAAGTTATTGTCATGCTCTTAGATACGTTATCTTTGCTTGAATTATTATGCGATCGGATTACACCAAACTAAAGAAAAATAGAACTCAAACTATAGGTGCTTGAGGTTGCTTAAGCTTGACTAATTGGCATGTTTTCCTCCAGAAAGCTTGACAAGAAAGTGAATAAAGCGGAAAAATAGACATGGCTTTCTCGTTTAGAAACTTTAGAAAGTTACATGTTGCTTAAGATGAAGCATTACTTTCTCAATTAGCAAGTTAGAAAGGTATAATGTTGATGATGATAGTGACGACCACTAAGAGTATAGCTCAATTTCATTTTCTCACTCAATAGGCAGAAGACATGTAATGGGATCTTTGACTACAAGAGTACCCCCTTTTATGGTACATATTGTTGGTGGAATTTCTTTTTTGTTAAGGGTTCCAAGTTCAGAAATATCATTCATCTAGGCATGTAAGAGTTATGATTTCGTTAGAAAAGAACTTCCATCAGGGAGAAATTATTAAAGAGATTTAATTTTGAACTCTTCTTATCATGAGACAAGATGGCGTCAAAATTCTGATGGTGCACTACATAAGCACTTAGGACTTAGCAATAGGAAATTTCCTATTCTCCAATTTTTAGCTGTTAGGTGCAATTCAACGATCTTTCATTGTTGCATCGTCTTCGGCGCCCAATATTCACAGAGGGGATAAGTAATGATCGTGAGTGGGAGAAATTTTAAGATGGACGCTTCTCCTGCAAAAATCGCTTGTGAAACGAAGAAAAATTGTTTATGAAAATTTTAGCCATAGATCGAAATAGACGGATGGCTAATATATATTTATGGGCTGAATGCAACACATATGTGTACAGAAATTTTGTAGCGGTTAACTCCACGTTATTTGGGGTACAAGAATCCCCACACAAGAATTTCGGAACAAAACTTCCGTCCATGTTCCGCCTTCAGCCGAATCTACTATGTGTGGGTGAAACTTCCTATACTCTTTTGCCAGCATAGCGACCGTCAAACTGAATCATGTTGTTGACTGTTATTTGATAACATGAAGGTATTTTCATATATATATATATATATATATATATATATATATATATATATATAACAATGTTTTGATGTTGAAGAACGGACATTAACGTTAAGAAATAGTAGGAATTTTGTTATTAATCAATACATATTTTAGTGATTCTCACATTATCATTGTTATAAAATCATATTTTATAAGTGCGATTTGAGACCGATCTCTTACTCTGAAGTAGTTTTTGCAATCTTTTAATCGATGTCTAAATAATCTTTTGCTATCAATTATTCTTATCATTATACACTTAGGAACATTAGATTCCTATTAATTGTAAAGACATCTCTCATGAAAGAAAATTGTGTCTAACCTTTGATTTGAAGCAAAGTCTCAATTTATTAAACTAATCATCCTTGATAACTCCATCGCATCACTTGAATATTGATCTAATTGTAAAATATTTAGATTTTGATTTTATGATCACTTGGATGAAAAATCAACTGGGTTTAAAAAAAAGTGGTATATGGATTGACAAAATTTCGAGACTTAGCTTTTGACACTCCAAACAGATGCAAAATAATGTAAAGTAATTCACAACATTCTCAACATAAGGAAAAAATTATAAATCATATCTATCAAATTTTATAATATCATATGATACAGTAAAAAAAATTCTTCTTATTTATAATAAACTCATTTTATTCTATTAAAGAGCATGATGTTCTATTAAGAGTAGCTTCCAACTTCATAGTGTCGATAACCACTTGAAATTCAATTAAGGCAACTTATTATGTTTAGAACTAGCCTAAATTAATGGCATGCTGATGATGATATTTTGTCATCTAATTCTTGAATTCAATTTTAGTTAATATAATAAAAAACCTTCCAACTATGATCTAAGACAACACCTGATTGTAGCATCACGCGTTTCATTTTTTCGGTGTCTTTAAATAAGATCACTCATAGCGTCTTCTACCTCTTCGTTGTCATGGTACTCAGTGATCATGAGTATTCTCTTCAATGCAGTCCACTTCTCATCCATATGGCAGCTTTACATATAAATGTCATTCAAACTTTTTCATTTTTTCTGAACATTTTGTAATAGGATGTCAGGCCCAATGTCCCTCTTATATGGGCAGGTACTAGATAGCCTACATGGGAGTGGTGACCCTATACTTGCTTGCCTAGGTGATGATAGAAGTGTTGAAACTCATGGTTGATTTTGATGATAACAAAACGCATATTATATTTATTAATATGTTTGTTTAAGTGTGGAAAGATTTGAGGAATATCCGATGCAACTTGACACTCATATCTATGTAAATTATAGTACTTTGGACTTTTCTGGGTAAGAGATGTCTATAACTTATTGTGTGGTGTCGACACCATATGAAAACAGGAGCATGTTCTATTTCAAAAAAAGTATAGGCCATTTTGACAGGGTTACATTGCGAGGTATTTTTGAATCCTTTAATAGATGAATTTAGAAAAATGTTCAACAACAAAGTTGTAAAGGACTTGAAGTTCCTTCTAACAAGTACAAGATAATCTCAATCTGATGTTCTTTACAAAGTTATGATTTTTACAAGTACAGGATAATAAAGTTGTAGAGGACTTGAAGTTCTTTCTAACAAGTACAACATAATCTCAATCTGATGTTCTACATAAAGTTATGATTTTTACAAGAATATCTATTTGTATAGACTATGCAGAGGAGGCAGTGTTGACTCTAGAACGTAGGGTGTCGACACCACACATAAGGGTGTCGACACCATCACTCTCCGAAGCATAAGATGTGAACGTTAGACCTTCTATTCTTGTAGATAATCTTCGAACTACATTTGAAGATCTAGAAGCACTGCAAGAGGTACTCTTAGAGAGAAAGAGATTGACTGTGCCTCCTCATTGTTCGTATAAGTGTTTGATCTCTTTTACTCATTACTCTTCATTGTTTATTCTCTTTGATGAGTTAGCACTGCACTAACTAGTTTCTGTGTTTGGTGGGCTAGTATTAGATCAACTAGCATGTATGGTTGGTAAGCTAAGACTATATTAACTAAGGTGTAACGACTCGCTACCCTATAATCGGGGGTTCGATTACTAAATGGGTGTCGAACCGTTATAATTAGGAACCAAATCAAGATCTTGAGTAAGTCTGGAAAATAAATGATAAACTGAGCTAAACAATACACACAAGTATCAAACTCTAAATTAAAAGTGCAGGAAATAAAAGTTATTACAGTCCGACTCGATTTAGCAAATAAATACATAGTCTACAACTGAAAGGAAATATTAGTGCGTACAAGTTAGAAATAAAAGTACAACTACGTTGGAGCATACCCCGAAACAATGGTTACTGGCGTGCAACTCAAGACGGGACCTACAACTCCTACGCCCGTTGAGAACCCTCACCTGAAAACGTATAGAGTGAGTCACAGAAGAAATGGACTCAGTAAGGATCCCGCGATCCCTACCTCCCACACAGGCACCCACGGGGCAATAAGGAAATATAGGTAATATGTGCATAAAATAAACAATAAATAAAACCACACGTTTACAGTGAGAAGCACACAAGAAACTGTCAAGTCCGATAGGAAAACACCGACCCGCTGTAACGAAACAGCAATCCCTCGGATAGCACGCTGGCTACTCTGGTATGTCTAGCTTTAGGTGGTTCTGCTTCCGTCTAGCCACGAGTGACAAACTGCAACATTTGCCACTCCCACACCGGTACTAGCTATTACTCTGGGGTACATCCGGTGGCCCTCACCTCCTAGGCGCCACCATGTCACTTCCACACCGACATTGTGTCACTCTCATACTGACACAGGGTGTAAAACGCTAACCGAACTGTCACTCTAGGTCCACAATAAACATAATCACAAAGTAATGTGATTTTGAGCACGTGGAAAACCCCGCCCCAATGTATGATTTTCAAGCATGCATGTAACAAAGTTATCTAACAATATACAAAAATCTAATTACATAATATATAGGAAAATTAACTCATTGTATACATTAATCATTCTTGTGGATGCAATAATTAGAGGGGTTTGGGTTTGAATCGCATCGACTTAGATCGACGTGATTCAACTGACCTTATAACTAGTTTTCCTCACTTTCGGGCGTTGGGGACTCGAAAATATGGGCCTGATCGCGTCGACTCAGACAGATGCAATTCGCAAATCGTGTCGGCCTGCGTGGACACGATTTAGCGCCCGGGACCACTTCTCCCCCTGGTCTCACCGAGCCACAGAGCACTCCCCTTCTACAAATCGAAAATAAAACACCAATATAGGGAGACAAAGCATCCATCAACCTCATTAAAACATGCTCATATTCCACTCAAAAATCTCAATGCAACCATGGCATTAACATTACAAGAAATCGCTTAATTCATTCTATATTCATGTTTATTATGCTATTATGGCAAGACTAGCAAGAGGTAAATCTAGAAAGGAGATCCTAAACATGATCTTCTACATGGAATCGTCGAAAACTACAAGATTAACTGATCGAAACATGTGTGAGGATCGTCATCCTATCGGTTACTTGACCTCTTCCCGACCCCTCGCGGAGTCCCCTTTTGGCGGAAGCGCCGCCGCAACGCCAACGAATCACCAAACTTTGCCTCCTCCTCGCCGAACCGCCTCACCATCAATCCACTGCCACTACTGCCATGGACGTCACCACTCCGCCAAGACGTCGGCCGTCGTCCGAAGAGTGAGGAGCTGTAGTGGAGATGGTGGTGGAAGTGATGGGAGGTGGTTGTGGGGAGATGGAGTGATGGAGGATAAGAGGGAGAGGAAGAGAGGGAATTAAGAAGAGAGAATGAAAGGGAGGTAAGTGAGAAAGGAGGGTGGTTCGGGGTGTTAACGCCTTCGAGCTAAATCGCGTCGTCTCAGAACGACACCATTCAGACGACAAGACCGAGCCTCGCCCACATCTCCCAATGCCCATACATGGGTCACTCATTCATGGTATTGAATCGCGTCGCCCGTGGCCGACGCCTTTCAAAAGCGCGTCTTGCCAGCTCGACGCGGTTTAGAACCCATATACCATTCCCACAAGGATCCAAACCAGGTGATCCAAATCGAAATCAACCCAATAACTGAATCCGAAACCTCAGTCCTTACATAAAGTGTAACGACCCGCCACCCTATAATCGGGGATCCGATTACTAAATTGGTACCGAATCATTAATTTGGAGTTAAACCAGGATCTAGATAAGTCTGAAAAATAAATAATAAACTAAGCAAAACATTCACATCCCATTGAATTGAAAAGGAAGGGCAAGAATTAAAAATTATTACAATACGACTCGACACAGCAAATAATTACATACTCCAATAGAAAGGAAATAATTAAACATATAGGCCAGGAAATAAAATGACAACTACATCGGGACATACCCCAAAACAACGGCTGTTGGCGCGCGACCCAAAGCAACGCTCTCCTCGCTACGCCTACCTGGAACCCTCACCTGAAAATCGCAGGGGTGAGTCTCATCGAAAAGACTCAGTAGGGATCCTTCGATCCCCACCGCCCACTCACACACCCACAAGTGCAACAACACAAATATAGATAATTTAAGCAAGTAAAGCAATAAACATAACTCTTAGATTTCGATATAAAACACATGCATTTGAAATATAATATGCACAATTCTAAAACCATTCTACCACGGAGCCCACAACTAGCGTCTCGGTAAAACACGCCAACCACACGGCCGAACGCAAGAAACTCCGACCCGTTGAGACCAAACAGAAACCCCTCGAATAGCGCGCTGGCTACTCCGGTCTGACAGGCTCCAGGTGGTTCTGCTTCTCCCAGCACAAGTGACACTCCGAATGTACCACTCCCACACCGGTACTAGCTATACCCCGGGGTACACCAGGTGACCCTCTCTCTCGGCGTCACCCTGCCACTCCCACACCAGCGCCGTGTCACTCCTACACCGACATAGGGTGCTTAAGCGCTAACGACTGTAACTCCAAGCCCACGATCGCACAAAACACAACACGGTGCGATCCGATCACATGGAACCCATCGCCATCAAGTACATTTCTAAGCATGCAATTAACTAAACTATCTAACAACGTAAACACGTGTTAATTACAGGGATTAATGGAATTCTGGCTTGAATCGCGTCGCCCAATGCCGACGTCATTCAAGCTTCCTAAACTGGTTCATAGAAAACTGGCCTCGGAAGATGGCCTAAAAGGCGTCGTTCACGGAGGTCGCCATTTAAATAGCGTCGCTGACTCTGGACGCCATTCAGTTCCAGAGACAGAATCTGTTATTTGGGTCAAATCGCGTCGTGGGTGGAAGCCGCCTTTCTAAAAGGCGTCGCTGTCCCCCGACGCCATTCAACCTTCACAAACAGGTTCTCCCTCCGCCTTCCCCCAATCCACGGGGTGAAATTTTCTCCCCCAAATCGTTTAAAAACACAAACAAAGTGGAGAAGGAGGAGAAGAACCTAAATACCCATTAAAACACCCAAATTCTCATTACATGCATTTAATATTTTCTCCCCAAGAAAACCCCTAAACATGCTTCAAGCGAGAAAAACATGGTTTTTAAACGAAATACAACGGGGATCGTCATCCTACCAGTTACTTGAACTCCTCCAAGCTCCAAGCCGCCAACCCGCCTTGCCACAAGCCGTCGCCGGTACCGCCGTGGACGCCATTACTCCACCGGGACGTCGGCCGCCGTCCGGAGAGAAGTGCGCCGCGGAGGAAGTGGTGGTGGTAGTGGAGGAAGTTGGTAGGTTAATGGAGTGGAGAGAGAAGAGGAAGAGGAGAGGAAAGCAAGGAGAAGGGGAAAGGGTTCGTCGGTTCGCCGGAGGGAATAAAGGAGAGAGAAGAGGAAGGAGAGAATGAGGGAAAGGAGGGAGGGTTCGCGGGGTCAAACAGAAGCTTGGTAAAATGCGTCGTGCAATCCCGACGTCATTCCGATGACAAGACCGGGCTGTACACTGACAAACCAGGGTCGTACTCTAGATGGCGTCGTCCATACAAGACGCCATTCAGACGATGTGACTGGGGCTGTACTCTCGCGGCGCAAGGCCAGCCCATGTGGCACAGCCTAAAATACGTCCACACTGCTGGCACAGCCTAAGAAACTAAGTTTCAGCCCTACCAGGATCCAAACTACGGGATCCGACCCCGAAACTGACCCGATAACCGGATCTGAAACCTCAATCCTTACATAAAGTGTCGTAGAAAAATCCTAAGATGTTCTTAGGGAGTGAGGTAGGTCACGGTATGACTGAACCACTACAAAGTATCGTGTCTCTTTTGTGTGATTGTTTCAATCTCTTCTATCTCCTTTCTTGTTCATTTTAATTTGTGGATTGTATCGAATCTTTGAAAATCCTATTCACCTCTCCCCTTTAAGGTTTATCATAGCTTTAGGCGAACAATTCGTATCATAGCGTGTCTCTCAGTTATAGGTTTAACACCCTTTAGAGAGATCTAAAGGTTATGGCATACCCTGGAGCCAACTTTCTTTTCGGTGAAAGACAATCTAAAACTAAACCTCCACTGTTTAATGGGTCCAATTACAGCTATTGTAAGAATCGTAGGACTATATACATGCAAGTCCTAGATTATGAAATGTGGAGAGTAGTCGAAATTGGTCCATATGTGCCAATAGAAAAATCAAAGGAATGGAAGGTGGAGGATTTTCAAGAATTGTCTTTAAACTCCAAGGCTATCCAACTCTTCATTGTGCTCTTGATGTGAAGAATATAATCGAATTTCTATGTATGAGACAACCAAAGAGATTTGAGAGAAGCTTGAAGTTACTTATGAAAGAACCAATCAAGTGAAAGAAATAAAAATGCATATGCTCATTCACAAGTATGAATTGTTCAATATGGATGTCAATGAGACTATTAGAGAGATGTTCACTAGGCTTGGAGATATCATCAATTGGCTTAAAGCCCTCGGTAAAATATATTCTAATCCAGATCTAATTAGAAAAATCTTTGTTCATTACCTCCATTTTGGAATCCTAAAGTTACAGTTATAGAAGAGGCAAATGATTTGTCAAAGCTTTCACTTGACGAGCTCATGGAGTCATTGATGACCTATGACATCAACATGTTAAGGAAAAATAATGAAGACCAAAAGAAAAAGAAATTGTTGACACTTAAAGTTGCAACAAGTTCATCAAGTGATGATCTAGATAAAGAAAACATAGATATGATATCTAGACAAGTCCGAAAGTTCATAAGAAGGAAGAAGAATCAATATCTAAGGAACAACATAAGTAAGAAACCATAAGGTAAGAGTGAAATTTCTAAGAATGAAGAAATTGTTTGCTATGAGTGTAGGAATGTAGGACATATAAGAAGCAAATGCCCCAACTTAAAAAAAAAAGTTTCAAGAAGGACAAACAAAGGTCTAAGAAGAAAAAGGAAATGGTGGCGGCATAGAGTTATGAAAAAAAATCAGCCTCGAATGAGTCCACAGAAGAAGAAATTTAAACCTTTGCCTTATGACACAAGGGATGGATGAAGTAATTTTGAAATCTTGACCTTTTACATTAAATGAATTTCAAGAGGCATTTGATGATGTTTACTTTAGATATAAATTGCTTTAACTAGAAAATAAGAGGCTTATCAACGAGTTAGCTTATTTTCTTAATAATTCTCAACTTAAATCATTGATAATAGAAAATGATATGTTGAAATCCGAAAATGAGAATCTTAAGTATGAACTTTCTATTTTGCAATACGATATATTTTATGCTCATGCAAATATTCAAGTTTTGACTAATGAGGTAAAAAAGTTGAAGAATATATTATCTAAATTTGTCAAAGGATGAAACAATTTAGATGTTATTCTTAGGTTTTCGATTGGCATTTTTCATAAAAAAGGTATTGGATATCAACTATCCAAAGGTAAAGAAGTTGGTTAACACTTTTTTTTATCAAAGCTTCTCTTTCTAGTGTTCAATTTGCTATTTGTAATTTTTGTGGAAGAAAGGATCATGTTTCTTATGGATGTTAGGTTCAAGAAGAATATCAATTATATTAAGACCATATGGGTCTCTCGTGATTCAAGTAAAGGTGGATTGACACTAATGTACCCAAAAAAATTTGGATACCAAAAACCATCACACGAGATTTCTTTTGTAGGTATCCTTTGAAACTTCAAATGAAAATGACACTTAAACTATGGAAGATCATACCAAAGGAAAATCTCATTATACCGTATGCATATGAAGATCAGCTAACTCACTTTTGATAAGGAGCACTATTTGAAGAAGGCAAATTTCAAAATCAAGATGTATTTCCTTAGGAGGAGGGTAAGCATAAAGTATTGCTATAGATTATCAATCCTTATGCTCTTTAATTTGTTTGGACATATGAAACTTTATAGGTGCTAGGATGTGTGTGCGTATGCATGGTTACTTAAATGACTTTGGTTTCTTATGATGCACAAGTTGATTGATTTTAATGGATACATCTTTATTTGATTTTTTTAAGTATTGATTCATATGCATGAATTTTTATAATATAATAGATCACCTTTTTTCTTAATGAGAAAAAGGGGGAGAGATGGTAAGTGATAAAAGGGAGAGAGAAATAGTAAGTGATATTTGAAATTGATATACACTTAATTACTTATTTACTTTGCTTTAATCATGATTATGTCATCATTAAAAAAAGGAAAATTGTTGAACCCCGTGGATTACTTTTGATAATAACAAAACATATATGATATGTAATAACATGTTTATTTTAAGTGTGAAAAGGTTCGAGGAAGATCCGATGCAATTTGATACTCATATCTATATAAATTATAGTGTTTTAGGTAAGACGTGTTTTAGGTGTCGACAACATATGAAAATAGAAGCATGTTCTATCTTAGAAAAAATGCAGGCCATTTTGATAAGGTTGCATTGTGAGATATTTTTTTATCTTTTAATGGATGAATTTAGAAAAGTGTTTAACAATAAAGTTATAGAGGACTTGAAGTTCTTTTAAAAAAGTATAAGATCATCTCAATTTGATATTCCTACACGAAGTTATGATTTTCACAAAAATATCTATTTATGCAGACTGCGTATAGAAAGTAGTGTTGACCTCAGAATCCAGGGTATCGACACCACATAGAGGGGTGTCAACACCACCACTTTAAGAAGCGTAATATGTGAATGTTAGACCTTTTATTCTTAGTAGAAAATATTTTCTTTCAATCGGATTGGAGAATAAAAGAAGAATAAGGCCTCTTATTCTTAGAATAAGGTTAATTCTAATTTGATGGGCGGAATGGCTTATACCGCGTTAAAATTGTTTATACTAGAATAAGGAGAATAAGCAATTCGACCATAGACCCAAGAATTACTTATCATTCTTATTCCGCCAGTGGGTCCCATAGAACTATCAAAGCTAAGCACCCCTTATTCTAGTATACGTTATTCCGGATAAGTAATTCCGAATAACTTATTCTGCAAATAAATTAGGGCTCGATAATTCTTTTGGGTCTAAGATTCTTTAAAAGGCCTAGGGTGAGTGTATAAAGACTATCCATACATTGAAATAATTTGTGAAATCAAAGGTTGCTTGTGAATAATCTTTGAACTACATTCCCTTCATAGAAGGCATGGGTGGTTTAGGGTGCTGGGGAAGGAGATATGGTGCTTTGTAAGGAATGTCCTCTGTTTAAGCACAGATCTTTGAAATGAATGAAAGAATTCTTATTGCCCTCCCCCCCCCCCATATTGGCATCCGCCTCAATTGCTTACAAGGCCTAAAAAATTCAAGATATATTCTCTAAATTCCATGGACTGCATCCCGTAGATTAGATGGCAGTGTGGTGGTGTAATTTTTTATTTAAATATCAAAAAAAAAAAAGTGTGGTTAGATGATTTGAGCCATTAGATCGAACGACGCTGCACTACACGCATACAACAAGCATTATTTAATTTTATTATTTTATGCAGGTTATTCTTTAAATATTTTATTATTATTATTATTCTTTATCTGTATCCAGCACCAAACTTTTCTTTTGAGTAGCTATAACCATCTCTAGTATAAGTCTGCAACTAAGATAGCATATTCTCTCTTGTATAGTGCGAGTCTATTTAGCGGTCCATCTTATCCTTATGGAACATTCGTGTCATCTACTTTTAATAGGACTTAGTATAGATGGTAGTAAGTAATGTCGGGTGCACAATTTAGATGGGAATAAGGCAAATCTACATTGACACACATCTTTTTAATATCGGATGCAACAGGCATCTCTTACTTGGAATACTTCTAATTTTCAGTCCAAAAAAAAAACTCATAAAATTTCTACCTTATAACACACAAAAATGCAATCAAAATAACCACGTAAATCTCCAAGATAGAAAACAATATCCAGAAAACAAACTAATAATATATGCTAACATTCAATACAACTGGAATGAAATGAAAATCTAGGAAATGTATTGCTAAATATTTATTCATCCAAGTGTCACCAACAAGATTACAAACCAAATCCAAGGAATCGGTTGCTAAAGGTTCATGCGTCCAAGTTTCGCAATAAAAAAAAAAAATTTAAGATCTGCTTGGATTTTGTCCCTTCAAGTGTCACGAGGATAAACAAATCCAAGCCAAAGGAATTAAATGCCAAAGATTAGTGCATTTAAGTCCTACAATATAAAGGAAAATATTTAAAATCCATGTAAGCAGTCTATTTGAGGAGTATAAATATGCTAAAGCTCATTGCGTGTTCCAAGGAAAGAACAAAATTTAGGACCATAAGAAAAGCTAGAATGAACGAGATGGCAATAAAAAAGATCTCGCCTGCTACAATTAACCTCCTCATAGTGCTGGTGCTTGTAGCCTTCCTGTTCTCTCCAGGTATGCATATTATGCAACATCTTGTAGCCTTCCTGTTCTCTCCATGTATGCATATTATGCAACATCTTGCTTCGCTAAATGAAAAAAAACGTACGCACGCTTCAGGATATGAGTATGATATGCATATCTTATGAAACTATATTGTAACGGTCAAAAACTGGTAAAGCGAGATGTCCGTCCGATCAAATGTCTAACTATTCGATAGAATTTGTAAAATAAGAGATGCCCAGGATATAGTCTGCAAGAGAAAAAAGAGATGTCAGAGGACCTCCTATTTTCCTAGAGAGCAAGACCCTCGGATGCCTAAGTCAAGTTCTTTTGAGAGGAGTAGAAGATAGAGAATTCTCTAGAGCTTAGTGTAGTATTGGATGTACCTCCTTCAAGAAAGAGGCTAGGGTATATATCTTCCCCTCTAAGTACAACATCATAAGAGCCGTTGCCCTCATAGAGTTAATTGGCCTACGATCCACGTCATTTGATCAAGGGGATTATGGGAGACTAGGCTAGAAGGAGGGATCTCCTCTCGTAATGGAAAAAACAAATGGTGGAGACTTGCATTTAATAGACGATTACGTTGTTAGATCGCGAGACCTGTCTGATACCAGGATAAAGCTATGGATCGAACCGGGGGGCCTCCACTCTCTTGGACAGTCAGGAGGCAGTGACCTTTCAGTCTAGGTACTTGGCCTCCTCCAATTGAAGTAGAGGCTCTAGGTGACTAAGATTACGGGCTCATCTCGGCCCCTGGGAGCTTCAATCGAGACGTCTGAGGTCTTAGGGCTTATCGACTGAGGTGTTGGTCTCCTTTTGACTTGCTCTCTGAGAGATTAGGACCCTTACATCCTGGGTCCCGGCCTTTAGCTTGCATGTTGGAGTATTGGGAGAAGTCACGTGACGGCATCACGTGACAGCATGTGGAACGCAGGCCCTGCCTTTAGACTTTCAACTAGGCCGGATCCCAATCACCCTTCAGCATATATCATGATCATCACACCTATATTTATGGCCATTTTTTTTTCTCTCGAAAGCAACTCATGACATCATGATTCATTCCATAAAACTTTAGCATACAAAAACTAAAAACATCATCATTAACTTTGATATCCTACTGAGGAAAATGGTAAAGTTACTCTTCCAATGGTTAAGAATTTTAATCTTTGTTGATTGAACCACACTTTCATGTATAAAAGTGATTTGAAAAAGACTTGTTATTTGTTAGTTGATTTTTTTATATATTTTTATAATTTATTAATAAATTGAGTATATCTTTTTATATTTTCTACAAAAGAAAAGAAGTCTCACACTCGTCCCCATTAAATTACAAATTACATACATGCACATGTGCATCCCTTGTTGTCAGCCCTTGGATTAATAAATGGTTGATAAACCATACATATGGTATCCATCAGATAAGAAATTTGGAAATTACAAAAGCTATATAAAATGGGGTTTACCTTGAAAGCAGTGGCGGAGCCCACCTTCCTGCTGTCCGTAGGTCCAATTAGATTTGTCCCCCTAACTTGTAAAGTTCTGCAGCTTCTGCCCCTCCTCCTCCCAATTTTATGAAGGAATGAATCTTAGAAATGGCAATATCTTCTTCAGACTCCAACTCACCACCTTCCATTAATTCCATACCCTTTGTCTTAACTGAGTCCCAGCCCAACAAGACCTGTCAATACCAAACAGGACACTAATTTACCTCTTTGTTTGCCGCTGCAATGGTTTTGGAATGTGCCCTTAATTTCCCCCAATTGGTCATCTTAGATGAAGCTACAAGTTAGATGTTGGTAAATTGAGATGTTATAATTTTATACATCATTTTTTATTCACATTATTCATTAAGTGGCATGCCTCTCTGCTCGTTTGCCTCGGCTAGCCTGTTGGTTTATTGTATATGCCTGTTTTCATCTTAAGAATTCGACTTATTCTCGTCTTTCAGAATCTCCGTTCAGATTAGAGTTATTTCATAGTTTAATTGTTCTTATGTATCTTTCATGCTCATCTACAGGTTATACTCGTTTCTGATTTATAATGATATTATAATTATATATTTTTGTGTAGTTTAATTGTTTTTTATCGTAATCTAATTTTTATAATGCATATTAAATGAGATAACCTAGGAATAAATGTTAGAACAAAAACTTGTGTTGCTCAAATGTGGTTAATAGTGAATTTGTATTACCGTTGTACACAATCGGAGTAAAGTTATGCTTTCATTTGTGTTTCCTTATAGGAATCTTTAATAAAGATCATCAAAAGTGAAATAGAATAAGAGTGAGGTTTTTTTTCTGTTTCGATTCTTACTTTCTTATTTTACTTGGAAATGGATATTGGATCCTTAATTTTTTAAGTTATTTATTAAATAAAGTATGCTATTAAACTAAAGATTTTGATTTTTTGTATCAATTTTGCTTAAGTAAAACCTACTGCAATATTCATGTGCAGTCATTTGACAAACTTTGGTCATGATTAGATAACTACAACAGCAAAAAAATACAAAAAATAATTTTTTAAAAACTTAGAGGTGGAGGCAACCTCAAGAGACTCATCCATATCATCTCATCTGTCAAATCAAAGATCGGATAATATATATCACCTCCTTAGGTTGCCTCCACTCCCTTAGAATTTTTTTTTAAAAATATACTTATTATTGTAACAATCCGATCAAAATTGATCGGACGACTAAATACAAACACTCTATTGTAATAAGTATTACTCATTTTACTTTGCCCCCGTTTCAAAACTTTTTGACTCCGCCACTGCTTGAAAGTTAATAACACTATCCGCCTATCCGGGTATTATGCAATGGACATCGGATCTGGCCTGCTATAATTAACCTCCTTATGGTGCTGGTGCAGCGGTGCTTGTAGCCTTCCTTTGCTCTCCGGGTGTAAGGCAATTTCTTGCTTCATTGAATGAAAAAACGCATGCTTAATGATATGATACGGATATCTCATGCATCTGTACCATATCGACGTCACACCCATACTTGTGGCCTTTTTTTTTTTTTTTCTCGAAAGCAACTCACCACATCGTGATTCATTCCATAAAATTTTAGCCTACAGAAACTAAAAATACTACCATTAACTTTGATATCTTATTGAAGAAAATGGTAAAGTTATCCTTCCAATGGCTAGGATTTTTTGTCTTTGTTGATTGAACCAGAAACCATGTGTAAAAGTGATTGGAAAAAACTGTACTGTCAGTTGAGTTTTTGTATTTTTTTGGATTTATTAATAAATTGAGATAGACTGTTCTTTTCTTCTTTCTTAATTATACTGGTGAATGTCAACAATTTCTTACTTTTATTTCTTTACCATATGGCATGCAGCTCTTGCACAACCAACATGTACTGCAGAAAACGAGAAGAAGTGTATCGGCTATCCAGGGCAATGCAACACGATTGAATGTGCTAAATGGTGCAAGGGCTTCTTCCCCGGGGGAGCTTATAATGCTTGCTGTATCAAGGACAATGGCAGATGCTGCTGTTGGAGATAAAACTTGGCATTTGTCCCCTTTCTTCTTCTTCAAGAACTTGACTTTGTATGATCATGGACAAAGGATAATAAATAAGAAGGGGACGGTCGTTTTTTCTTGCTCGCACTAATAGCTACTAAATTAAAGGGATTTCTTTCAAGAATAATATTATTAAAGATTTACTAACATATGCTTGGATTAAAAATATTTTCAAATCTATACCTGTTCCCAAGCTTTTTGAACAAAGTATGCGTCTTTATCTCAAAGATGCACACTTTCTAGCACAAACTTTAATTGTAGAATACACATTTTCGAATGTTACACACTTTTAAACAAAAATAAGAACTTTAAATAACAATAAAGTATGAACATATGCACATCTTAGAGTACATAGTTTGGCATTACAATGAACAAATTTAAATTAGAATATGAACCTAATGAGTCGAAATCTCGTCCACCACGATCAGAGGCCCTCCGTCTCCAATCGACAGGACGTCGCTTGATGTTCCCTGCAAAAGAGAACACGGTTAGAAGATCCTCGGCAACAATCTAAGATCTCCCTCTGATGGCTAAATTAGAGGATTGGAGATGTCCAGAGGAAGCCAAAGTAGCTTGAGCTCTAGATAGCATATCTATATCAGTTGAACCTGGGGTCCTTATATAGTGGAGTCATAGAGTTTCAACAAGAAAAGCGGGATTCGAAAGGATTCCCTGGGTTGATCCTAAGTCGGAGAGCGGAATCCCAGATTGGTGCTAATTTGGACGGGAGTCGAGGACACTTCCTTGCGGGACAGGACCCTTAAGAGGATAAGTTTCCGACTTAATCAGGAGTTTTTCTAGGAAAGGGGCAAAGGTTTCGCGTGCCAGTTAAGTGATGTCCGAGATAGAGAATGGCTCGGGCGCCTTGTCAGGAGACATATTCGGAACCCCGGCCCCCATAGTTATCTTGTATGGATGAAACTTCTGGAGTTAGGTTTGGGCCTTCCACGGGCCAAGGCCTTCAGCCTAGGGGTCTCGGCCCGTCTTGCTAACATATGGGCCGCTCCAGGGAGCTCCTACGGTACCTCCGAGCGAGTAATTGGGCTGGCTCGTGGGTTTTCTAGACCAAGTGAGACTTTCCTCCTTCAAGACCTTTAAGTCAAAATTATATACCTTAAAATAATAAAAAATTTTCAATTTCATGCACACTTACATTCTAAAACACACTTAATTTTAGAATACCTTAATTCAAAATTATACACCTTTGAATAAATTTTTTTTGGCATTTCATGCACACTTACATTCTAAAACACACAATTTTAGAATACATGTTTTCAAATCAGAATAATATAATTTTGAACAAAAATAAACAATAATAGTATAACTTTGATAGGAAGAGGTATATATTTGAAAATATTTTCAACTCAAGTATACCTTAGTAATAATGTCTTCCAAAAACTCCCTAAATTAGATGTGAGAAAATAACATACGTTATGGGTAATGGTTTATTTAATATGAAAGTACATATAATACGTCACATTTAAGATTTGATTGTATAGTTTTGAGAATCATGGCACTGGCATCTCTTTGGAAAAGGACCTCTTGGACGTCCCTCGAGTTGTAACTTATTAATGTAATGGAAGAACAAGATCAAAGAGTTTAGAACAATATATAATGGCAAAACAATGATAAAAAAGAGTTTTACTTATTGCACCGTTACCAATATAGTAAGGATGACATGGATTGAATTTACTAATCTAGTTCCGTCGTTTGGACAAGTCACATGGAGGCTCTCTCACCATTAAATGCGTCCTGACGCATATCAACACACACAAATGAGCCAAATTAAGAAACTAATAACAATAAAATATTTATATGCTAAACTACTTTCAAGAACATGGGGTTGTGCTACGAGGGTATGATCGGACTCTCCCGAGCATAACCACACTATCGAGAGTCTGATACTGACATCATGCTCTCGAGAACACAGTTCATACTCTCAAAAAGTAGTTTGATGGACAAATTTTTTTATTTTTTTATTTTAATTCGGCTCATTCATGTGCGTGCTAATGTGCAAATGATGTTGAAGTGTATTTAATTGGGGGTGACAGTCCCATGTAGCATGTCCAAACGATATAATGAGATTAGAGAGCTCAATCCACATCATCCTTATTGCACAGGAGAGGTGTAGCAAGTAAAACTCGAAGAAAGAATTGGGTAATAATGAATAGGATTTTTTGTATATGCTACCGGGGAAACTTTCATATTTGTATGAATATCCTTAACTCCCACATATTGTTATAGATAACTTTAGACCCTCTATTAAAATACCATGAAATCAAACCCAAAGAATTTGAATATATGTCCTAAATTAGCTAATATTTTTCATATATATATCTTCCAACTTCACTAGAATTTTTGAAATACTCTTGATTTTATTAAGTTTTACGAAACCTATTTAACATGTTCGGCTAGAGTTAGGGGTGAAAAAAAACCAAGTTTTACTCTTGAGAGGGCCCTATTCAGCCTGGCCCATATACTGAGTGGGTCGGCCCGACAAGAGGCGCCCAGCATTCCTGTCAAGGCCTAGTGGATCCTTCCGGCCCATGTGAATAGGTCCTCGTTGGAAGCCTTTGAATCTAAAACAGATCCCGACATCTTGCAAAGTGTGGGGTGACTTTTTGCCAAAGGAAGTCTTTTCCAAATCCTTTTATGATCCGTTAATAAGGGAAACAAGCATCAAATAAGGAAGTGATAATCCCGCCCCGCCTAAAGGCGGGATCGGATTTACCTTATACGTTCGCCCTGCAGACTCTCTGATTACCTTCAACCTACTCTTATAAAGAGAACATCACAGTAACCTCAGAAGGTACGTCCTAAGCTTCAAACTACACTACTGGTGCCATTGTTCTTTTCTGCGTTCTGACTTAGGCATCGAAGGGGATCCCTCGGATCAGAACCAAAGTCTTCTCTGACCTAGTGTCTGTCTTGCAGGAGCGGTGGGGAGACCTCTATAATTTAGAGGAGTTCTAGCCGCCCGATATAGATCGGACAAATCTCCGACCCAACAACTCTATTCAAACTTCATTTAACTAATTTTAATTGAATTCAAGTTTGAGCCAAGTGTCGAATGGTTGTTCAAACTTAGCTCGCTTAGATATTGAACGAGCTTGAGCTTGAGTGTCAAGAAGCTGTCCAGTCCAATGATTTAAATTTTAATTTATACACTTCAGCCAAACTATGGTGAGCACCAATCGATTTACAACCCCCAGTTATTTGGTAGAAACCTCTGTAAGATATTAATTGTCTTATTAACTAAGTGTATTCATAAATAAAATAATTATATAAGCATTTAAAAGAAACTTCGACAAGTACTTAAACGAGCTCTTAATGAATATGTAAACGGGCTCTTAACAAGTACTAAAACCAGCTTGTTCACAACATAATCGAGCCAAACTCACTTATGTTCAAGCTTGACTCCTTTAATGAATCGAGATTAAATTTTTTTATTTTAACTTATTTATTTAGTTCAATAAACTAGCTAGGTTAAGTTGTTATCATGAACTCTCACGGGCTGTTCCTTGAGCTTATTGGTTCATTTGCCGTCTCAGTTGGAGTTCACGATATGTTGATAGAAGAGTATTACTTTAATTTGTTTGAAAATTTTAAGAATATTTATAACAAGATATGATAGTTAAAGATATACATGCAAATACACAATTAATATGGCCATATATGAAAAAGACATAAATTTGGTTTAATTTTTAAACGGTAGTGTATTTTACAAATAAATCTTCCTAATCTAATTATTTATTTATAAGTCATCACAATCTCTCGTGAATTAGTGCAAAATCCAAAATGTTATCAGAACGTCTTCGAAAGTGTTGCAAAAAAATCTCTTAACAGGAATTGTTTATAAAAAAATGTAATTATGAGAATTTATTCATAAATAATTAAATTAAAAAGAATTTTTTGTAATATCAAAAACTTATGAGAGTTAAAGATAAAAAAAACTTAACGATGCATGCGACTGAAAGAGAATCTCTTCAATCCTCGTGACTTTTTAGAGTAGTTAAGAGCAGTGATTCAATGCGCTAGAGTGAGGCTGAGCCTACATTTTTCACTTGAGTAATATTTGTTGTAATGCATGGCATTGCAATTCAAAAGTTACGGAGTCTATTTAGGGACGTTTTTTATGTTTTTTATTTTCTTGTTGGATTTTTTAAAAAACATTGGAACGTTCTATCAAAAATTCGATGGTATATCCGGATTGCTCGAGTCGGCTCCGACTTAAATATATATTGTTTTAAAAAAATATTTTACACGTAAATCAAGGTTCGTATCTTTATATATATATATATATATATATATACATACATTCGGATCAGGGCCGACACGATCAACCCGGTGTACATTCGGATTTTTGATCCGACATTCTAAAAAATTAAAAAATCTAACAAAAAAATAAAAATAAATAAAAAATGTCTTCAAAGGGCCCCTAACTTTTGGACTGGCTGCACAACAGCCGTCTGATTACTGTGCGTGACATTGCAGCAAATATTACTCTTTTCACTTTACTTTCTGCGTAAAAAATCGAAGGAAAAATAAATAAATTATTATATTGCCCTGCCGCCGGAGCTGTCCGGACGAGCACACCGACGCAACACGCCAGTAAAGTATTGGAGAGGACTCCCATTCCCAACTTGAAAACCCTGTTTACCACCAGCACGTCCACCCCCCAGGAGCTCAAGCAATGGCGGCGCAACCCCTCCACAGCCTCTGCTCCCCCTTCTCCGGCCGCCCCCTCAAACCCTTCTCGAACCCCTCCTCCACTGCTGCCTTCAGCAAGCCTCCTCGCTTCCTAATCGTCGCCGCCGCCGACAGCGGCCCCCTCCTCCCCCGAGGACGCAAGCTCCGCGCCGCTGTCATCGGCGGCGGGCCCGCCGGCTCCTCTGCGGCGGAGGCCCTGGCGACCGGCGGCGTCGAGACCTACCTCATCGAGCGCGCCCCCGCCGGCGCCAAGCCCTGCGGCGGCGCCATCCCCCTCTGCATGCTCGACGAGTTCTCCCTGCCCGCCGAGTTGGTAGACCGGCGGGTCACCCGGATGCGGATCGTCTCACCCTCCAACCTCGTCGTCGACTTCGGCCGGACCCTGAAGCCCGGCGAGCACATCCCCATGCTCCGCCGCGAGGTCCTCGACGCCTTCCTCCGGGACCGCGCCCGCTCCCGCGGCGCCGAGTTCGTCCAGGGGCTCTTCACCGGCCTCGACCTCCCCGGGTCGCCCGGCGGCGACGGGCCCTATGTGGTGCGCTATATCTCCTCCCTGGAGAAGGCGCCGGCGAGCCTGGAGGTGGACGTGGTGGTGGGCGCCGACGGCGCCAACAGCCGAGTGGCCAAGGCGATCGGCGCCGGCGACTACGCGCAGGCGATCGCCTTCCAGGAGAGGATCCGGCTGCCCCCGGGGAAGATGGCGCACTACGAGGACCTGGCGGAGATGTACGTGGGCGGCGACGTGTCGCCGGACTTCTACGGATGGGTCTTCCCCAAGTGCGACCACGTGGCGGTGGGCACCGGCACAGTGGTGGCGAAGCCCCAGATCAAGAGGTACCAGGCGGGGATGCGGGGGCGGGCTGGGGAGAAGATCTCGGGGGGGACGGTGATCAAGGTGGAGGCACACCCGATCCCGGAGCACCCGCGGCCGCGGCGGGTGCGGGGACGGGTGGCGCTGGTGGGCGACGCGGCGGGGTACGTGACCAAGTGCTCAGGCGAGGGGATCTACTTCGCCGCGAAGTCGGGGCGGATGTGCGGGGAGGCGATCGTGAGGGCGTCGGAGGGGGGGAGGAGGGAGGTGACGGAGGGGGACCTGAGGAGGGAGTACCTGCGGCGGTGGGACGGCGAGTACAAGGGGACGTTCCGGTTCCTGGACCTGCTGCAGAGGGTGTTCTACGGGAGCGACGCCGGGAGGGAGGCGCTTGTGGAGATGTGCGGCGAGGAGTACGTGCAGCGGAGGACATTCCAGAGTTACCTGTACAAGCGGATCACGGCCGGGGACCCCTGGCAGGAGCTGAAGCTGGCATGGAGGACGGCGGGCTGCCTCGTCAGGGCCCGCCTCATCGGCAGGGAGATGGGCAGGCTGGACTCGGCGGCGCTGGAGAAGAAGATGGCAAATGTGGTGTAGTTTAGTTTAGCATTACATCTTGTGGATGGATGGATGGACGGATCCTGTTAAGTAGTAAGCTTCGTTGTAGGAGGAGGAACTCAAAGGCAAGGCAGGCAGTAGGGAACAAGATGGCAGTGCGGTGTAGGGTACCAGTCAAGTAAGATTTGTTGCAGGAAGTAGGAACCACAAAAGACATTTCCACCTGTGGATGGTGATGTGAATAGAAGCTCCACTTGCTGTTGCTTGTAAACTATGATCCTGTATCTGAGCTTTACTGGTTGCTACACCATCCCGAGCAAGGGCTCTAGTACTAGAACTCGCATCATGTTTTGACCTTCCAGTTGTAGCACTCTTGCTAGAAGTCGGAGTAGAGCTTATTAGTAGGCCTTGAGCATCTTATAACAAAAGCTGTTTGATCCATTCGGGATCGAGTTTCCCACGGCTTCAATCTCGTCTAACCAACTGGCTCGGATGCAGAGTTTGCTATTATTAAGTAGTGATGTGTCGCTCTCCACTGGATAAGCTCTCCATGTTGTATCATCCCTGTTCCTATGTCAAATTCCATAATTCAAGCACAACTTCTCCAGAGTACTGATGCTTCTGGTTCGTTGAGATGATGTCCGTTATATAATGATAACATTCAAGGTCAGGAGACTGATGCTGTTCAGTTATACCATCCATGTGGAATTAGAATTTCAGATTCATGTGGTATTAGAATTCCAGTTGCACCTACGAGTTTAGGGAACTTGTTTAATATTGAATTTGGTACCAAAGTACTGAAATGTTGAAGATTCTGCATCTCTTTTGGATATGAAAGCAGATAAGAGGGACATCATGAACATGTTATAGCAGCTCACTGGTTTTGTGTTCAATTACAGGCGGAGCCGTGTTGAACTTTGGCATTCTTGAATTCAGTTAATCTACTAGTTGAGACGAGCTTTTATCGTGTTTGAACTAGAATATTTGAACGAGCTGAACCTTGCTTCACAGGGATGCCTTATTTACCTGAGTTCAATTTATTTAATACTGACAAATTTATTTGAGTTGTTAAATGACTCAGAAGATACGTTAATCATGTTATTAAAACAAGATATAAATGCATTATGAGCGAATTAATAAACTATGTCCGAGCTACGAACGGAACATAATTATCATTTATGAGCGGGAACGAGTCAAGGATATTAGTATTCAAACTTTCGTTTATTGAGCCTAAAATTTTATTCAAATTCGATCCACTTTCTTAATTGGATAATTTCAATTTGAAAACCGGACCTGAACGAGTTATTAAATCCAACATACTTGTTCATTTTTTTTTCCCTTAGGTATGTAAAATTCCCCCATTGATGTGCTCCACTGATGATCTTTCATCACTAACAGCCCACACCCAGTCTGAGAAAGGAGGCATGGATTATCTCATCTCCATTGAAGGTTAATATGTAGTAAAAAAAACCCAAAAAAAAGAAAAGAAAAAAGCTTGGGTTTTTTGTGTATATATCCCTGCAAACTACTATCTTTGTATTTGTACTTATGACTCTTACATATTGTTACAAATAGTCTTACAACATTCAAAAATATTGCAGTTATACTTCTTCGTCTAAATATCGTGAACTCTAACCAAATATGTCAAAAGGATTCTATAAATATTAATAAAGTCAAGTAAACTTAGGAGCATATATGCACACAGTATTAACACATGCAAAATTTTAGTAAATTTAAGAATATATATGCACAATATTAATGAATTTAAAAATATATATGTGAAAAAATTTAGTTTGATTTTCCAACACTCTCAAAAAAAACTTTCAAGATCCGCATACATCAGGGCCGTCCAGAGGAATGGCTCCTCGACGTTAACCCGGCAATTCTTCTGAAGCGGCGGCGATGGAGGGCCGGCACAGCATGGCGGCGGCGGTGGAGGGGCTGTGGGCGGAGGTCAGGGAGCTGAGCCTCGGCATCTCCGCCCGCGTCGATGTCCTTGACGCGCCCCCCTCGCCGCTGGCCTTCCTCCGCGACTACGTCTCTGCCAACAAGCCCTGCCTCGTCCGCGGCGGGGCTGCCCACTGGCCCGCCGTCGCCCACTCCCTCTGGTCCCATGACTCCTACCTCGTTTCCGCCTTCGGCGGCAGCCGCCCCGTCTCCCTCCACCTCACCCCCGACGGCCGCGCCGACGCCCTCGCCCCCCTCCCCGCCGGCTCATCCGGCGGCGTCGATCGAGATCCCTACTGCTTCGCCTCGGCCTTCGTTCAGCGTGTGCCCTTCGCGACCGCCCTCCTCCACATCCACGCCTTGGGCGGGAGCCCGACGCCTCGGGTGGTGGCGTACGCGCAGGAGCAGAACGACTGCTTCCGGTCGGCCGAGGAGTACGGATCCTCCTCCCTGGCGGCGGACGTGGAGGCGGACGTGCCGTGGGCGACGGCGGCGCTGGGGTGCACGCCGGAGGCGGTTAACCTCTGGGTGGGGAGCGGGAAATCAGAGACATCCTTCCACAAAGACCACTATGAGAACCTCTACGCCGTGGTCACCGGCGAGAAGCACTTCCTGCTCCTCCCTCCCACTGACGTCCACCGCCTGTACGTCCGCCCCTACCCCGCTGCCCGCTACGTCCCCTCGCCGGCCACGGCGGAGGTGGAGGAGGTGCTGCAGCAGGGGCTGAGGCTGGAGGTGGAGGAGCCGAGAAGAGAGGTCCCCTGGTGCAGCGTCGACCCGTACCCGAGGACCCGGCAGGAGGCGTTGAGGGCGAGGGAGCGGTTCCCGCTGTACTTCCGGGGGCCGCAGCCGTTCCAGTGCACCGTCAGAGCTGGCGACATCCTCTACCTGTGAGTAGCTATGTACGTTTCCTGTCCACCGCTGGCACGGTCGGCATATGTTTGTGTTTTTGCCTCTGAACGGTATTGGTGTCGCTCGCAGGCCAAGCATGTGGTTTCACCATGTGAGGCAGACGCCCGACAGCAGCGGCCGGACCATTGCCGTCAACTACTGTGAGTAGCAGCTGCGTGTAAACGTTTTCGCCTCCGGTTGTAGATAGTTGCGTTCTGCATGCTGCGTGGATCAGGCATTGCCATGGTCCCCTCGAGTCGAGGTGATGACGACGTACGCTTCTGGGTTGTGTGAAATTTCTGGCAGGGTACGACATGCGGTTCGACATCAAGTATGCCTACTTCAACTTCTTGCAGTCTGTGGAGTGCGCCTCTCGCGATCCGTCGGGAGATGCCCGGGAGTCCGATGAGGAAGATGATGACCCAGCGTCGCACTCGGTGGCGCCTGCAGGTGGCAGACTACGTTATGTCGTCTCCGATGATGCGGAGGACGAAGAGTGAGAGGTTGTCCTGGCGAGTTGGCAGCTGGGTGTAGTAGGATTAAGAAAGGTGCAACTTGGTCGAAACCCTTCCCTGCTTCTGTGTCTTGTGAGGTCATGTGTGAGTCCGGTGGGCGCTTTGTGACTTGGGATATCACCAGTGAAAGCATGGCGATAATGGAAATCTGACTACGACCTCAAGGTTGGCCGCTTTTGATTACAGTAGTTATCTCATATTACATATTTATCCCTTAGATTTGTTTAACATAGGTTGTTTTTTTCCCCCTTGGTGTACATTCCGAAACTTCACTGATAGGATAAGCCCTCCCATCAAGAATTTTTGTTTTAAGCTTTGGGTGGTGGTGTTGTGTAGAGGCTTAGAATTTTGATGGTGACGTTTGTGAAAGCCTTCAAATATTGCCATCAGACTTCTAGTCTTAGGATCCATCATCTCCTCTGTAGATGATGAAGATGGAGCAGTAAAAGGAGGAGAATCTGTCCAGGAGAAGCTACAAGCATGTTTGTTTATGGTCCATCAATTTGGCATTAAACAAATTGACGTTTGGATCCCGCGGGAGGCTCTAATCGCTAGTGTGCAGCCGTGGAAGCTCAGCCTAGTAGCCAAATGCCTGGGACCGCAGCTTCCTATGGGCACGTTCAAGAAGGTTTTAGCAAAGCTGTGGGAGAAATGGAGGCCCGGGCACGTTCAAGAAGGTTTTAGCAAAGCTGTGGGAGAAATGGAGGCCCGGGCACGTTCAAGAAGGTTTTAGCAAAGCTGTGGGAGAAATGGAGGCCCTTTCTTGCTAGTTCTCTCTCTCTCTCTCTCTCTCTCTCTCTCTCTCTCTCTCTCTCTCTCCCTCCAAGGAATGATTGAGATTTAACATTAACCCGCATGAGATCTGACTTTTCCTAATGACCCCTAACTAGAGAAAAATAGAAAATAATTTTACTCTAGAAAAAGAATTCCTTTTCCAAGGAATAAAAAGTTTGTTTTAAACTCCTAACACATAAGAACCCAATTTAGGGAGCTTTATATAAATTCACTTGGTGCAGTTGCAACAACATTCTAAAGTGTCCTAGTGAAGAGGAGAAAGACCGCTTGACCCAATAGAGCAACACTTGTTGTATTGACCACAGTGCTGCACTAAGGATCAATGTTGTGGTTTTTTTTTTTTTTTTTAATTTTTTTTAGGTGGATCCCGATGTGTCTTACATGTCCATACAAGCCGATCTCTAATCAGATGATCTAAAAAAATCTAAAAAGTAAAAAATCGAGTCCCAATGACAATAAAAAAAAAAGCCTCTAATAGGTTGAATCCAACCATGATTTTTTTTGAGTCGCCTGATCAGAGAACGACATGTGCCGACATGTAGAACACCTCGGACCCACTTAAAAAATTTTAAAAAAAATTCTTTTATCTACTACAGTGACCTCAACGCAGCACTAGGATCAGTGCAGCTAGTGTTACTTGACCCAATACTAACCTACCGTGAGGCCCATAAACGGCCCATAAGGTTCACGGAGAGCCTGCTCCAGAGTAATTGGACTCACATCCACCACTGATAGGTCTAAGTCGACCCAAGGTCTTGGGACTTACATCTCGTCTCGACCAACCACACGGGCACAACGGCCCTGATAATTGAGGCCCTGACAAGTGGTCAGGAACGTTTGGCAGTTTGCCTCCCATGTGGTGACCTTTGATACCCGGTGGACCTAAGAGTAGGACCTAAGAGGATTGACGTCATCTAGCATAGGTAGAGACCATCATGGATTCCTTGGGACCCACCACTCACAGTCATTGGATACCACATTGGTGCCTTTCATCACTCTTGCAACTTCATCTCTTAAAAAGGAAGATTTTACTCCATCACAGTGTCCGCACGTTCTTGGCGTAGTGGACATCCTCTGCTCAACTGTGCTGGCGTGTGGGGATCCCGAGTTCGACTCGCGCGTTCTCCCTCCTCGTGGATATTCCGCTCATTTTTGGACGTGTAATTGGAAGGGGAATTGGGGGTGGGGGGAAGGCCTGGAGTTTGATCCCGGATCTTCGAGTAGTGTAGTCTCATCTTTAGCCGTCTTAGCCATGTTCAAAAAAAACTCCACCACACAGTTCCATTCATAACAACTTCTCAAGGACCCACACGCCCCTCCTCCCTAACAACAACGGAGGCAATACAAATACTCTTTATCCCCTTCCATGTAGAAAGTAAATGACCTTACCGCACAAAATGGTCTTACAGCACAAATAAAAAACTCATCATGCTCGTCTCTTGAGGGTGATCAAGAGGTAGTTTTTTTTTTTTTTTTCCTGTCGTAATTCAGTGGTTCTGAGAACAATTCTCCTGTCCAAGAGAATATGGACCGAACCGCCATAGATGGGATGACCAAAAGTAATACACACAAATACGTCTGCAGCGAGCTAGTCTGTGCCTCAGGCCGCACGAGAATTCTACATGTTCGGAAAACCCACACAAACCCACTGTTGGGTTTCACTTTTCCTCTTGCACGTAAAAGGGATGTCCACTGGGCCATCCGCCCGGGACGATCAAGAGGTACTTGATAAGTTGAGATCGTCGATTTCATTTCTGTACATCAATAATACTATACTTCATCTTATTAGTCAACCTGTTATGACAAAGATAGAGTAAGAAGTTAACTTAGGCATCAGAGGGTCTAGCCTCCAGGAGAATGGGGGGCTCTCTGACGTCTTCTCTTTCTCTTGCAGGTTCTACCCTAGGCATCTCTTCCTCTACAAATTCTATCGAGTGGCCAGATATTAGATCAAATGGTCATCGTCATATGACCACTTTATGACCGCTACATTATTAACATAAAGTAGAGTAGACAATCTTAATCCACACTTGATCTCTACCCTGGGCATCTCTTTCTCTGCAAATTCTATCGAATAGCTAGAGATTAAATCAAACGGTCATCGTTGTATGACCACTTTTTGACCGCTACATTATTAATATAAAGTAGAGTAGACAATCTTAATCCACATTTGATAGTGCTTAAAATCTCATGGTAAAAAGCAAGGATGGGAAAAACGGGAAGGCGTAATTGGAATTTCACGAAATGGAGGGTAGATTTGTACACTTGATGTATTCTTGTTATGATTTGCCCGAATTGTACTAGATCGTGTTGACTCATACAAGCCGACTTGTACCTAGGTGAGTTAGATAGATTGGGACTCATTGATACGCATTCAACTTGAGCTAACTCGTTGCAACTTCGACCGATTCATGCCGACTCAATGTGACACGTACATGACTCATGATGACTCGTGTGATATGCTCCTATCTGGCACAAGTCACTATGATTTGGCCCTCGAACCTACTCGATGCGACTTGACATGGACCTGTATTTTATTAGGTAGACTTTGTTTTTTAATTTGATACGTATTTAGATTTTTTTTCTCTAATTGGTAAATACTTGATTTTTTTTCAATTTAATAGATAATTTATACTTCGATGTTGATTAATAGGGCCTAAGTTTGGATTAAAGTCCTTACCATTAATAACTTAATGCTAAAATTAAAAGTTTACTTATGTCACAATTATTTATAAAATTAAGGAATCTAAAAAAACAAAAAAAGGCTTAAATCGATTTGACTCGTGTGAGTTAATGACGCAAAAGTATAATTATATTATAATTACTCATAAAAGTAAAAGATCTTTAAAAATAAAAAATTGGATCTGAGTCGGCTTGACTCATAAGAGTCGACTCATGTCTACCAAATCTCTAGCTAGTCCAGATCAACAAGTCAACAAACCTTGATCTGTGCAAAAGCACAAAATCCCACTTCTATTGGTTTAAATCTAATTATTTTGAAAAATAAATAGTTGAATTTGAAAGTCATTTGTATAGTTTGGTTGAATATTTTTCACTTTAACCAGAAGTTACGAATCGAAACTAAGTAAAGTTAGGATTTTAAAAAATAATAATTTATATAATTATACAAAATTAATGAAAGTATGCTTTCATTCAATATTTTTTATATTTAAAAAGTCCTGATCCCCGTCGGAACGGAACGAGGAAGGACGCCAGTCGTTTCCTTACTGATCCATGTCGGAATTCGGAACCGAACGGTTCCTCTTCTCCGTCCCGGGACTGGAACGCTCTGCGCTTCGCCGGGCTCTATATATCGTTCTACTCCCCGGCCAGGCGTGGCGACTGGCGAGGATAAGAACACGTACGCCACAGGGAAGCACAAGGAAACCATCATCTTCCACTTTCCTCTTCTCTGGGCTAACCGACCATAACCATAAGCCATGGGCAACGCCGTAGGCCACACCTGCAGCAGCGCCTGGCCGGACGCTTCTCTCCTCTGCTCGCGCGTCATGATCTCCTCCTCCTCACCCGCGCTCTTCTCCGTCGCTCGCCCTCTTTTGACACCTCGAGCCGCCTATTTCTCTTCTCCGGCGGGTGGCCACGAGGACGATTCCGAACCATCACCAGTACTACTGCCACCGCTAAGAACAAGCACAGCAACCTCTGCACGTACGTGGCCGGCATGGGTAAGGTCCTCGTGGTCCTTGTCGTCGTCGGAGGATGCCGCGCCTTTTCGATTCTGGCCGCCCAACCGGTTCCAGGAGATTGAGTGGAACTTGCTGAAGAACAGCGACGACTCCATGGCCATGAAGGGGCGGGCGAAGTAGACGCCGGATATATAGATGGATTCCACCGCCGGCGCTGGACTAGGAATCCCCATGCATGTAGATAAATTTGTCTGTTGCAGCCAAAATTAGTGCGCGTGCATAGCATAGACGGCGCAGTTTATGGGGTGTGGTTGCAGTTTCGAGGAATCAACAGAAGGCGCTTGGCTGTATTCTATCAATTTTATATGGATATAAAACTTAAAAATTAAAAATATTACTTGAATATTCCTAAAATCTTTTTCAATAATTTTTATTTCTTCTTGTCACCGTAACAAAATAAGAACAGAATCTGACTACTCTTAAAATATCTTTTGCAAGTTTTAGAAAATTATACATATAAGTCATAGATTAGATAGTACTAAATATAGAAATATATGGACTATTCATTTTGTATACTTGTATATAAAATAAGTATCAGATACATTTGACCTACGTACAAGTCTGATTGGCATTCCCATCCGTCTGGTTTCGCTCTCATAATGAGATTTATGTCAGGGATGATTAAGGAGAAGCCTGCACATCATATCATCCGAGGGGGAAAAAATTTCCGTTGCCTACTTATAGGGGAGAATATGATTCGGTCCATTAAAACAGCCCAACGCTGGGATCAGCCCAGCAGCGCAAACAGTAAGAGGCCCACTGGCTACCTTCGGCTCATCAGCAGCCCAGTGGTCTTCGGCCCATCAACGGCTCAGCGGCCCAGCAGCCCTCGGCCTAACAGCGGCCCAGCGGCCCTCGGCCCAATAGCAGCCCAGTGGTCCTCGGCCCACTTGGCTTCAGCTCACTAAACGGCATCCGGCCCAACAGCGCCCCCCCCCCCCCCCCTCCTTCGGCCCAGTAGCCATATCCGGCCCACTCCGGTGGGAGGATTAGGCATTATGGCGGTTTATCAGTAAACCCAAAACATAGTCCTATATCGGCTACCACCACTAAGCAACCTCTATCCTTCACTATAAATACACGGCTATTTATTACCAAAGGTATGTCTTCTTGACCAAGGACAACAGTCTAAAAGCATTAAAGCTGCTTCTTCTTCCTTCCCTTCTGAATCGAATCTTCTTCAGAAGCTAACTTAGCCGTCGGAGGGGGTTCCTTAAGGCTGAAGCCCGGGACTCCTACTGACCGGTTCTTCTTCTTCTCCTCCTTCTACAGGGGCTTCGGTTTGAATCTTCGCCGACCTCTCCGAGTCGGTCTCGGCCGCCGATCTCGGTTTTTCTCCCCCCGGTCTCGACACCTTTCACAGGCTGGTCCGCCTCGGCCGAAGGAGTCTCGGCTTCGCTCCAAGCGAGCCTTCACCCGGGTACCCCTCGGCCTCGGATCCTCGGCCCCGTCTCTGCCCTCGTCTCGTCCCGGATCCCCGTCAGTCCTCTTCATCGATCCGATCCAATTTCGGGTTCCAGTCTCGGAATCTGACCGTGGTAAGCTTCGGCAACATCACGTGGCGTCGTCTGTGGGAAACTAACGAGAAGTCATGTCTCATCGTCCGGTGACCAGACGATCCGGACAAGACGAAGCGGAGACGCGAGCAACTCCGGCGCCGGTACTCCACTCTGAAGGTGCCCCGTATGTTCTTCCTCAGGGGTCTTCCCTCCCTGTCATACCGGAGTCCGTCGCTCCTAGGGACAACCGGATGGAAGAGCTTCAGCAACAGGTGGCGACGCTGGCCGCCACTGTTACTTCCTTGGCACCCTTGCGAGATATAGTGTCTGCCATCGCTTAGCATATGGGGTTACTAGGTCAGCTCTCGCAGCAGGTGCCGCCTCCCCCATTCTGTCCTGCTCAAGAGCTACAAGGCTGCAGCCGACACCCTCGCAGGCCTTCCCCGACGAAGCCGCCACGGCACGCAGCGAGCCATTCGTGCCGCCTGCCCGAGCCCCTCGCGCCAGTCACATCATGACGGAGTAGGACTATGCTTCGTCCGGATTTCATCCAACCAAGACCGAAGGACGTTCGGTCACCACTTCAACCACCCTGGATCTGGACCGGCGGCTGACAGCAATGAGGAAGGAAATGCAGCAAATGGTGTCTCGGCCATACGGAGCGCCTCTCGCCAGCACCATTCTGGAGCAGACTCCATTTTCACCAAAGCTTCTGGCCATTGAGGTACCTCCCAACTTTAAACTGCCGAAAGGCCCCCTCTATAATGGAATGATAGATCCGGTCTGCCACTTCCAAAGGTTCAATACCTACCTCTCTGTTCGAGGGGTTTCCGAGGCAGTCCGCTGCCGTCTCTTCCCCCCCACTCTTGAAAAAACAGCCCTGACTTGGTTCGAGACATTGGCCCCCAATTCCATCCACTCTCTAGTTCAGTTAGGCCAACTGTTCATCGACCAATTTTACGATGCCACCCAGCAGTGTAAAACCTCGGCTAGTCTGCTAGCCATTCGGCAAGGACCTACCGAGACCCTCCAAGAATATTTCACCAAGTTTCGGGCCGAAGCCGCCCAAATTCCAAACCTGGATAGCTCGATTGAGGTCTCGGCTGTAATCAGTGGGTGCATGGACGAAGGGCTTCTCAGCTCTATCGGGAAACGCCATCCCTCCACCTTCCAGGACCTCGTGGCTCGGGCCCATAAATACATCAACCGGGAAGCCCTGATGATGTCCAAAGGCAAGAGTACCGCCGAAGCAGTATCAGCACCTACCCCTCCGGTTCAGTCTCACCCAGAAGATCAAGAGCCGTCTCGCAAGCGATACCGAAGGGAAGAATGGGACTGAGAAAAGCGCCAGGATCCGCAGCAGCGGTACCTGCCGCTACCAGCTCCACCCTCCCGGATGCTCATGGAGGTGAAAGACATACTCCGACATCCGGAGCGCATCAAGACTGACCCTCGCCGAAGGGACTCCCGCAAATACTGTGAGTACCATCGGGAAATCGGTCATTCAACTGACGAATGCCGACACCTTTGGGAGGAGATTGACCGTCTCATCAGATAAGGCTGTCTGCCACAGTACCGGCGAGAGCAACCTCAACAACAACAGAACTGGGACGTCCCTGAAGCAGCAAGGCAACGTCAACTCCCGGATAAAGAAGCCCCACCTCAGCCGAAGACCTCTTCGGCCCCAGCAGAAGCATCACACCAACGACCCAGTGCTGGGTCAATTATGATGATGTCCGGAGGACCGGGAGAGGGGCCAAGGCGTCGTCGGCTCAGCGATACAGTAGCGACAGTTGACGTCGAGCCGAAGCGGTCTCGTCAAGAAGACATCGTCTTCGGCCAGGAGGATCTAATCGACATTCAGGTTCCTCACGACGACGCCTTAGTTGTAAATGCTGTAATAAAAGATTACGATGTACATCGTATCTTTGTTGATAATGGAAGTGCCCCAAATGTACTTTTCTACGACTGTTTTGTAAAAATGGGTTTGAATGAGGTTGATATGAAGCCTCACCGGGGGCCTCTATTCGGCTTTAATGGTTCGCCTTGCTGAGTAGAAGGCATCGTCCGGCTCCCTGTAACCCTAGGGACGGCCCCTCAGCAATTAACCGTCGAAACGGATTTTGCCGTTGTCAAGGTCGACTCGGCCTACAACGCCATCTTTGGCCCAAGGCTGATCGGCGGAATAGGAGTTGTACCCTCATCTTTTCATCAGAAGCTAAAGTTCCGTACCATCCATGGAATTGGCGAAGCCAAGGGAAATCAAGATGCAGCTCGGCAGTGTTACATGATCTCGGTTAAAGGGAAGGCCGCGGCCGAATCCCTTTCAATCGAATCTTCGGCCGAAGCATCCCCGGGGGAGGAACTTACAATCGTTTCGGTTCCGGGAGGAGAAGGTCGGACGCTAATGATAGGATCCAACCTAGAGAAAATTGAAGCCGAGAGACTTGCTGAGTTCCTGAAAGAGAACCTCGACGTCTTCGCCTGGTCTCCTGCGGACATGCCCGGGGTCGACCCGGAAGTAGCAGAACATCGACTGCACGTCGACCCCAACCAGTCCCCGATCAAGCAGAAGCGGCGTACCTTCAATCAGGAAAGAAGAACGGCCATCCAAGCCAAAGTGCAAAAGGGGTTGGACGCGAGACACCTCCGAGAAGTACACCATCCTGAATGGATCGCCAATGTAGTAATAGTGCCCAAAAAAGATGGCAAGTGGCGGATGTGTGTGGATTTCACCAACCTCAATAAGGCATGTCCGATGGACAGCTTCCCGCTGCCTTGGATAGACCAGGTGGTGGACGCAACCTCCGGCCACGAGCTACTTAGCTTTCTCGACGCCTATTCAGCCTATCATTAGATCCGAATGCATCCGGAGGACGAGGACAAGACCAGCTTTACAACTGACCTCGGTTTATACTATTATACTCGGATGCCGTTCGGCCTGAAGAATGCAGGGGCAACTTATCAGCGTCTCGTCAACAAGATATTCGCTCCGCAGCTCGGCCGCAATATGGAGGTCTACATCGACAACATGCTGGTGAAAAGCCACGTCGCTGCAGACCATCTAATCGATTTGGCCGAGACTTTCTCTGCCTTGCGCAGGTATAAAATGAAGCTGAATCCAGCCAAGTGTGCCTTCGGCGTGGTCTCCGAAAAATTTCTCGGCTACATGGTCACCCGCCGAGGGGTGGAAGCCAATCCCGCAAAGGTGTCGGCTATTATCCAAATGCGCCCTCCGGCCAACATCCGAGAGGTCCAGAAGCTGAATGGAAGAATTGCTGCGTTAAGCCGCTTCATGTCAAGGGCAGCGGATTACTGTTTTCCTTTCTTCAAGCTGCTGAAAAAGACTAATAGCTTCTCCTGGACGGACGAGTGTCAGTCGGCCTTCGATCAGCTGAAAGCCTATCTCTCCAATGTTCCCGTCTTGTCCAGACCGGTCCACGGAGAGCAGTTGTTCCTTTATCTCGCAACATCCGAAACAGCTGTCAGCGCCGTCCTCATTCGGGAACAAGACGGCGTTCAGAGGCCTGTTTACTATATAAGCCGAGCCCTCCAAGGAGCAGAGCTTCGGTATCCTGCTCTTGAGAGGCTGGCCTTAGCCCTCATCTCATCCGCAAGGAGGCTCCGGCCGTACTTCCTCGTGCATTCAATAAAGGTCTTCACGGACCAACCTTTGAGGCAAGTTCTCTCTTGGCCAGAAGTAACTGGTAGGCTAGCAAAATGGGCAATCGAACTGGGAGAGTTCGACGTCTCTTACGGGCCACGGGCAGCAATAAAAGCTCAAGCTCTAGCCGACTTCATCGCCGAGCTCACTCCCGAAGCATCCTCGGCCCCTCAGCCGGAAGTCAGAACTATACCTGAGGCCGAGGGTGTTGGGATCGCTGTGTCGGGATCCGATCCTTAAACGCAGCGGAATAAAGGAGTTCGGGATCGGATCTGTCCCGTTTCGGTCGTTAAAACTAAACTGGTGTAAACCGAATTTACCTTGCGCGGATTCGAATCCGCGTCCGTTTTCCGGTTCCGTCGGAGCGATGCCGCAAGTCGCGCAGATGCCCGACCTCTAGCGGTATCCACACGGTTCTCCTCGCGATGGATCGTCCTCGCTTCCTCGCTCGCTGCGGCGCTCGAAGATCCCGTCTGACTGCGCGTGATCCGCCGCGACATGCGGATCCAGAATCCCCGTCGAACGGGAAGTGGAGCAGTTGGGAACGGCACGCCCAGAGGAGAGAGAAAGTGGGAAGAACGAATGACGGCTAGGTCAGGGTTGCTGGCCCCGGACGTAGAATCCGTTCTTTTATAAAAAGTCAGTTTGCGGTTTTTCACAAAAACCCAGACTTATCCGAAATCCTGTCGGATTATCCATCGACTTGAAAACCATTTGCGTGTGACCCTCTAGGCCCAAATACCAGTCCAGTTAATAGCCCATTAAGTCCAGTAACCCTTTACTGACCCACTGAATTAATTAATATCCTTATATTCAATTAATCAGCCGAATTTAATGTCCCACAATAAATTCGGACGGACTGCCGATCACGTTGGATGCCAAGCAACATCGCGTGATCCTGGATGGCACTGGGGTTATCGCAACCCTCTATTGGAACCTTTCTGTCATCGGTTAGCGCGCGGATATAATCCTTCATCCGTACAATGTTCCCGAATCGACCTAGGGCATGGTTTACTGTTAAACCCTATTTGGTCGATTCACTTGAATCAGATGCTGCTATTCTGAATCCGATAACTCCTTATCGATTACAGAGTCCGCCCTGGCCAGGGACTTTAAGCGCATCATTCCCGGAACATTCTCTCTCAAACAACCGAGAGCGGATGATCCCGTATTGAACACACAATTACCTTCGAGGGCATCTCCCTGAACCCGATCGCTTAACTTATTGATATCCCATGGTTAGGGATTCGTTTGTCAAGGTCAAAGCTCAGAAACCTACCAACAAGGTATCCTTGGAGTCTCAGGTCCAAGGATCATCCACGCAACCGTGACAATTGAATCGAGCTGGTTAACAGTGAGGTGATTACCATCCAGCGATTCATAGTCGGATCAGTTCAGTGAACTCATTCACCAATGAGCACCTATAGGTTCAGCATAGTGTCTCCACACAAGTGACTTATGGGATCAGTCACCCTCATCATATGAGCTGAAGTAACCTATACTAGTCTATCCGGATGTTCGATGTCCTATCTCAAACATCCTATGACTAGGAACAATTAAGAACATGTGTTTATAAGTCTTCGGTCCCGTAATTATGATCTCATCATAATCCAAAGACTATTGCACATGTTCATGGACTTCATCGTGATACGATAAACACAGATCGAATTAATTACACACAATGAATTATTGCCATTTATTAATAATCTGAATATGTACACAGTATCGGATTGGCTTTGAGACCATCTAATACTAACAGAGGGTACTTCGGTTACCCCATCTCCGGCGGACGAATAGCGACTCTACGTTGATGGATCCGCGTGCTCTTCGGGTAGCGGCGCCGGATGGATCTTGGCGTCTCCAGAAGGGGTCATCACGGAGTATGCGCTGCGCTTCTCCTTCCCAGCTACCAACAATGCTGCAGAATACGAAGCTCTTACCTCAGGCCTTCGGGCCGCTAGAAAGTTGGGTACGCAAAACATAAGGGCATTCAGCGATTCTCAGCTGATCGCCAATCAAGTCACCGGGGAGTACGAGGCCCGGGACGCATTAATGATATCCTATCTCCAGGTAACCCACAAGATCCTTGCTCAATTTGATTCTTATGAAATTGTGCGGATCCCTCGGGCCGAAAATGCTTGAGCCGATGCTCTTTCCCGGCCAGCATCAACTCAGGACGGGGGAGGAGGCCGAATGGTCTTGGTAGAAGAACTGTCTAAACCAAGTCTCGACGAATCCGAGGTCATGCAAGTGAATGAATCCGAAGAAAAAACCTGGATGACTCCCCTAGTCGCTTTCCTCCTCCGAGAGGAGGTCCCGTCCGATCCAAAGGAAGCAAGGCACGTCCGACAGCGCTCCTCCCATTTCCTTATTCTGGAGGGAATATTGTATAAAAAGTCCTTCGGCCGGCCGCTCCTACGATGTCTCGGCCCAGCAGAAGCTGATTATGCACTTCGGGAGGTACATGAAGGGATCTGCGGAGTACACGCAGGAGGAAGGGCCTTGACCCATAAACTCCTGAGGTAAGAGTACTGGTGGCCAATGCTCCGAGAGGATGCAGCCGCTCTCGTCCGCTGCTGTGACCAGTGCTAGAGATTCAATTCCCTCATTCACCAGTCGGCGACCCTTCTGACTCCTCTGTCAGATCCCTGGCCTTTCGCCCAGTGGGGGATTGATCTCTTGGGACCCTTTCCCATGGCTACCGGCCAGAGGAAATTCCTTATTGTGGCAGTAGACTACTTCACTAAGTGGGTAGAAGCCGAGCCTCTCGCGTCTATAACCGATAGCAATGCATGGAACTTAGTGTGGAAATCCATCATTTACCGATACGGCATCCCTCGGGCAATTATCTTAGACAATGGCAAACAATTTGACAGCCATCGATTTAAAGACAACTGCGCTAGCTTCGGCATTCTCCACAAATTCGCTTCGGTAACACACCCTCGGACGAATGGCCAAGTCGAGGTCACTAACCGAAGTCTGTTGCGAGGACTGAAGACTCGCGTCGGCAAGGCCAAGGGCCGATGGGTCGAAGAACTGCCGAGCGTTCTATGGGCTTATCGGACAATAAGCCGAACCCCTACCGGCGAAACTCCATTCCGAATGGCTTACGGGGTGGAAGCCGTTATTCCAATTGAAGTCAGCCTTCCATCACCGAGGGTTCTTAATCATGATCCGAAGGCTAATGAGGAAGCCCTAAAAGATCACCTTGATCTTATAGAAGAAACAAGGGATCAAGCCCGCATTCGGCTGGCGACTTATCAGCAGCGCATGGCGAGATACCACAACGCTCGAGTGAAGCCCCGAAGCTTTGAAGCAGGGAACCTCGTGTTAAGGAACGTTCACGCATCCAAGCCAGCCGAAGCCGCAGGAAAGCTTTCTCCAAACTGGGAAGGACCTTATCGCATAAGAGAAGTGATCCGACGAGGGGCCTATCGGCTAGAGACCCTTTTAGGCCAGCCTCTCCCTCGTACATGGAATGTAGAGCGCCTTCGGCGCTATTTCATGTAAGTCAATTCCCCCAGAGTTTAGCCGGAAGTCATGAATATATTATTTTTTCTGGTGTTCTGTCCGGCAATGTTCTCTAAGTCCGTGTAAACCGTACCGGGAGTGGCTTCGGCCATGCAAACCGTATCGGGAGCGGCAATGTTCTCTAAATCCGTGTAAACCGTACCGGGAGTGGCTTCGGCCATGCAAACCGTATCGGGAGCGGCAATGTTCTCTAAGTCCGTGTAAACCGTATCGGGAGTGGCTTCGGCCATGCAAACCATATCGGGAGTGGCAATGTTCTCTAAGTCCGTGTAAACCGTACCGGGAGTGGCTTCAGCCATGCAAACCGTATCGGGAGCGGCAATGTTCTCTAAGTCCGTGTAAACCGTACCGGGAGTGGCTTCGGCCACGCAAACTGTATCGGGAGCGGCAATATTCTCTAAGTTCGTACAATGCGTATCGAGAACGACATGGCTTCGTCCAGATACAGAACCAAACTCGGTTATCTACTCAGACGTACCATGAAGCAAGCATAAACAAAAATGCCTTCTATATATGGTCAAAAGTACAAAAGCAAGCCATACGCCTGGCCTCGACATCTTAAAAAGCAAAAACAAAAATTGGGACAAGCCCCCGGACTAGCTTTCGGCATCATCGCCGTCCGCATCAACATGAGTCTGGCCGGGAGACGCTGGAGGAGAAGCTTGGACCGGTTCGGACACAACGCCTTTCGGAGAAGCCGAAGTTCTTTCAGCCTTGAGCCCTTGCCACCAGGCCAAAATCTCATCGCCTTCCTCGTCCGTCGAGTAGCCAATGCCGGTCAAATCTGTGGCCGGGCACGCCTTCTGGGCGACAGCTAGCCCCATATCGAACACGGACGACGCTGCCTGGACTCGGGCCTCCATTATCTCCTCGGCGAACTCAGGGCTTTCCTTGTAGCTCGCCACGGCTGAGCGAGCGATGTTGTCCGCTTCCTTGGTCCTGGCCTCCAAGTCCGCCTTAAGGGCCGACACCTCCTCGGCGTGACGGTGGCGCTCCTCGTCCCGCTCTTTGGCCTTGTCCTGGATCTCGGTCTTTAGAGACGTGACCTCGGCCCGGGACTTCTCCAGCTCCTTCTCGGCCTTCTTCTTGGCCTCAGAGGCAGCATGGATCACCCCCTTTTGCTCCTCCAGATCGGCCCGCATCCGCACATTGGCCCCGATGAGGACCTCGATGTTAGCCTCGAGATCGCGCTGCACCGAGGCCACTTTACCCGAGGCTAGCTGATCCGAAGCCTGGTCGATGTCCAGGAGCTTCTGCTGAATGGCGGCTTGGCGGTGAGCGAGAGCCCCGCACATGACCGCGGCCTACAACCGAAAGCAAGAAAGATAAGTTTTAAATAAATTGAAGGAAGCAATGAGCAAAGATAAAGACGAAAGGTTTTTTTTTTTTTTTTTTTACCTGGATGGCGTGCCGAACACACTACAAGGATAAGCCTTCCGAAGAAAGCTCCTTGATTTCGTCCCCGGCCATCGGCAGGGTCCAGCCGTGGACCAGATGCAGACACGTCTGGGAGTCCTCCAGACTCTCGTCTGCGAAGACCCCCACGTCCGGGCGCCAGGGCTCGTGCCCGTACTCCCGGGACATATGCGTCCCGGCTGCCCCGAAGGGGAAGGAAAGATTCTCCGTGCCGGCCCCGGTGGCCGAAGGAGAATCGCCCCTCGGCGGTTCGGGAGGCATCGAGAGCGGGGCGCCTCGTGCCGCCACTGGCCTCTTGACTGCCGGGGCGGATTCCCTCTCGCCGGGATCATCCGCCCGGCTCCTCTTCTCTAGTCGGCCGCTTCTTCCGGCAACCGACTTTCCCTTCTGCCGCTCTCTCTCGAGCACAGCAGCGGCGGCGCGGCCTTCGACAGAAGCCGTCGTCTGCCTCGTAGCCCGAGTGCTAGGGGCCGCAACCCCTTCGTCCGTCCTCTCTTCCACCGCCCGCGGTTGGGACGGTCGAGATTGTCCGGACTGCTTGGAGAGCCGACCTAGCAATCTCCGAAGTCCAGACATTTCTGCAAACAGAAAGAAGAACGTTAACAACGACTCAGAATATGCAACTTCTTTGACTCAAGACCGACTTACCCCCGTCCCCAGCTTCGGCGCCCTCTTCGGACGGAAGGGCTTCGGCCGGATACTCGACCGCAGCAGTTCCCTCAGCCTCTCCCGAAATATCTTCAAGAGGAAGATAAGGGGAGACCCGAGCAGGAGAGAACGCCGGGTCCGGCCAGGCTCCCATCTGTATAAGCCTGTCCTCGTCCCCGAAGAGCTCTGCAATCTCGTACGGAGCCTCATCCTCGAGGAGGTGCACAATGTCGAGTTGCTCGGGGTTGAGAGAGGGTGGATCGGAGAGGCCCTCGGCCAAAGGCGCCCATTCGGTGGGGAAGGGCCACACACTCTTCTCCCCCTCTGGGAGAGAGATGAAAAGGAAGCCCTTCTTCCAATGATGAATAGACGAGGGCTTCCCGGAGAAAATACCCCGGCCAAAGCAAGGGACGAAGCAATACCAGCAAGAGTTCCCCTAGGGTTTTATCTTGAACAGATGGCAGAAGATGTTTACCGAGGGGTTGACGTCGAGATAAGAATTCAAAGCCAAGAAGGCGTAGACTGTCCGCCAAGAGTTCGGAAAGAGCTGGGACGGGGCCAGACCATAAAATCTCAAGAGGTTTATAACGAAATAATGAAGGGGAAGACGGAAGCCCGCCCGGAAACTTTGCTCGTAAATGGAAAAACTACCCGGCCGGATGGATTTGGCCCTGGTGTTCTTCCGGGGCCGAATGGGAACTATCCAAGATGGAATCTGATAATAGTTAGTGATAACCTTGATGGTATCGGTATCAAGGACACTAACCACATCCGAAACCGTCTCGGCCGGGCGACGGTCGGAAGTAGAAGGCTCGGCTACAGCCGGAACGGGTTCGGCTTCTGCAGCCGGAAGCATCTCCGCCTCATCCGCCATAGCAGAAGCAAAGGAATTCGAAGAAAAAGGAGACGACAAGGAAGACTGGGGAGGTCTGGATGAAGAGCAAGAAGAACCGCCTTCGGCCGAAGAGTTACTCTCGGCCGAAGGGGAGCAACTGGACATGAAGAATCACAGAACGGAGGAGAACTGAGGCTTACCCTCAGAGAAAGGTCTTCCCGATAGCTAACTGTCTCCCCGGCGACAGAGGATCCCCCGGCGATGATTCCCGGCGATAAAGAACTCCCCAGCAACGGACAAGGCGCCCTCAAACACCCACGATGGCTCGCACTTCGCCGGTGAAGCAGGAACGCTTGGAGAAGCCACTCGCAGGGAAGCACAGGCGCAAGGGGAGAAGAAAGCAGAACAGTGCCCAGGGGAGGAGGGTTAATATTTATAGGAAAACTTGAGGGGATCCAGTGCCGAATCAACGGCCGAGATCTTCCCTCTCTTCGGCACCGCTCTGCTCGGATGCGCAACACGTGTCCAGTCCTTCGCCATGATGACAAGCGGGCTACCGGATCGAGAGGAGGCAATCGACGGCCGGGCGCGGCCTGACCCTTTGGTTGTTCGTCCAGATGCTCGCCACGTGTTCCGATCCTCGTACCATAAGCGGGAGAGACGGCGATCCGGGCGAAGTCTAGGGCAGAGAACCGAAGTGACTCGCGATCCGCGTGATCATTGTTAACGGCTGAGATCCTTTTGGGCTTTCGGCAAACCGGCCGGATGCGCGACACGTGTCCTGTATTTTTTATGACACGACCGTGAAGGCGGGAAGCCTGAGATCTTTCCCGCCCTTGTCAGATGTCTCGATATACTCAAGTACTCACCCCTTCGCAACTGGGGACGAAAGCATCTGTCACCGAGTCTCGGCCTGAGACGAAGGTGTTTACGACAGGGTCCCGGCTTGAGACAAAGGTGTTTTTCACCAGCCCTCGGCCGACCCAAGGCATAGCTTCTCGAAAACGGAACAAAGTAGAGGTTTCAAACAAAGCTTGTACCAATTTGCTCTCCCGAAAAAAGCTTCGAACTTTACTCTCGCCGTCTCATGAAATAGAGAACGACAAGAGTAGGGGGCTATGTGATAGGGGAGAATCTGATTCGGCCCATTAAAACAGCCCAACGCTGGGATCAGCCCAGCAGCGCTAACAGTAAGAGGCCCACTGGCTACCTTCGGCCCATCAACAGCCATGTGGTGCTCGGCCCATCAGCGGCCCTCGGCCCAATAGCGGCCCAGCGGCCCTCGGCCCAGTAGCAGCCCAGTGGTCCTCGGCCCACTTGGCTTCAGCCCACTAAGCGGCATCCGGCCCAACAGCGCCCCCCCCCCCCCCCCCCCCCCTTCGGCCCAGTAGCCATATCCGACCCACTCCGATTGGAGGGTTAGGCACTATGGCGGTTTATCAGTAAACCCAAAACATAGTCCTATATCGGCTGCCACCACTAAGCAACCTCTATTCTTCTCTATAAATACACGGCTATTTATTACCAAAAGTATATCTTCTGGACCAAGGACAACAGTCCAAAAGCATTAAAGCTGCTTCTTCTTCTTTCCCTTCTGAATCGAATCTTCTTCAGAAGCTAACTTAGCCGTCGGAGGGGGTTCCTTAGGGCCGAAGCCCGGGACTCCTACTGACCAGTTCTTCTTCTTCTCCTCCTTCTGCAGGAGCTTCGGTTTGAATCTTCGCCGACCTCTCCAAGTCGGTCTCGACGCCTTTCGCAGGTTGGCCCACCTCGGTCGAAGGAATCACCGGAACACAACGGAAATTAAATACGATTTCAAGTATCGGATTGCTGGGATTGTAAAACGGACAAAATAAAATAACTGGGAAGAACTGTTCTTCACCTTTGCGGGGTTTTGAATCTCCCGTAGATTGAACCGTTTCGGTAATCCCGTACGCGCACGATCTCCAAAGGTATCCACACGAGCTCCCGATGCAGACGCGATTTCCTCCTCAGCTTGAGTATTTCGACCCGATCTCAAATCCACCATGCAGGTGAAAGTAGAAGAGAAAGAGGTCTTCTTCAAGAGAGAGAGAGAGGGAGAGAGAGAAAGAGGAGAGAGAAACTCCAAGAAGATGTCTTGTACGTATATCAACCACCCCCACCCTTTGGCCTCCTTTTATAAGAAATAAAAATAAGCATAAGGTTTAATTCTCATGATTATCCAAAAACTTGGCCTTAGATAATTCTCCATTTAAATATTCATGTTTATCCTACGGCTTTTCACAAAGACCCAGATAACTATAATATTTAACATCTCTCACCGTCTTACGAAAACTCTTATGTGTGTAACCCTCCAGGCCCATATATCAATCTGATTTTAGGCCCACTAAACTTATAACTAATTCTAAAGTTTAGTATTTATTAATTATTATTTAAACATCATATGTTAAATAATTAATTCAACAAATAAGTGGTTAATCATATGATGATTAATCCACTTGACCTTTTGACTATGAATGGCACCAAACACTACCTCATGATCCCAGAAGATATAAGGGATATTGTTCCCTTTATTTGAACATTTCCGTCTGTAGATACCGCACAGATAAAATCCCTTACTCATCCAATGTCCCAATAACGCAAGGGTATGGTTTTACAGTCAAACCCTTTATCACACTATTTAGATGGATTCCAGTACTCAGTTAACTTCTAGAAAGACATCTCTTTCAGTTGACCCTGACCAAAGATTTCTGTGTACACATCCATAGAACATTCTCTCTCCAGTTGTATACCAAGAGTGAGTGATCCCCTGTTGTTCACTCAATTACCTTCGCAAGCTTTCCACTGTGTCTGAGAGACTAACTATTGTGGACTTAATGGTTAAAGTCCACAAGCCAGAGAATCAAGACACAATGGTCTACAAGCAAGGTATCATTGGTGACTCAAGTCAAAGGACCAACTGTGCTACTGCAACAATTGAATTCCTTGGTTGACTATTAGGTATAATGACCATCCAGGAATTCTAATTCGGATATGTTCAGTGAACTCATTCCCTAATGAGTACCCACAAGTTTGTCTTAGTGTCACCACACAAGTGAATGTGAGATTATTCACCCTCATCACATGAGCAGAAATAACCCATGTCGATCTTATCGGATAATTAACGTCCAATTCAAATATACTATGATCGAGAACTGTTTAAGATAAGTTACTAAGAATATTGATCTCATTATCATGATCTCATCATGATTTAATATCTTACACACTTGTCTACGGACCTTCATTACGATAGTTAATTTGCGAGAACTATAAATGAAGAAATAATTGTCTTTATTAATATTCTGAACTAGAATGTACAATGATTGGCTTTGAGGCTACCCAATTCTATCACCTACTTGGTGGTGCGGAGTGCCATGGAGCAAAGTAGAAATGGGCTTTTGCGGCAGCCTCGGTGGGGTGGGTAGGTGGGAGAGCATCAATTCGAGGCCTTGTTGTAGGAGGCAAGACAGTTGTAGAGGTTGCTTCCAGCTGCATGCAAGTGGCTATGGTGGGTAGGAATATTTTGTCCTATATCGAAAGGTTAGAAAATGGAGGCCACAAAAATCTATAAAGGCTCGTCTAGACCAGCCTACAAATGAGCACTTGGGACTTGGCCCATTTGCCAGGCTATCCTGAAATGGCTACAAAATGTAAATTAAACTAAAATAAAAAACACATTCTCAAGAATAAAAAATTATTATTTTTTAAATGGTTTGGTTTAATTTCTTCAATTTGGAGTTGATGGAAAGCGAATCAAATTGAATTGATTCTCAAACTAAACCGAACTGAAATTTTGATGTGGTTTGGTTTGGATTTTCAATTTAAATCAAATAGTGAACACCCCTAGTCCTCAACCCCCCATCCCTAATATTATTTTCAAACCATGTTTCTTATTATGTTTGGTCAGTGGAAAAAAAGGTGTTATGTATTTTCTTTAGAGATGACGACATATATTAGCACTTAGTTTGTATATGTTGACGTGCATCATTTGGTGGAGATCACCACACTCCCACTCAGGTCTTTGGAAATAGAGTTGAATTGAGTCTACCAACTTGGTGTTAGTGTCCCCGAGTGAACACAATCAACTCGGTCCTTGGTTCTTTGTTATGGTTGGGCCATATACTGGCAACATTATGTTTCAAGATCATTACAATCTATGTGAATGTGGGTCATATACTGGCAAAATTATGTTTCAAGCTGATGACAAGCATATGTCAATGTGTGCAAAGATGCTTCTCACAAAATTATCATATGAAAGCCAAATCTTGTTTCTTTTCCTTACTTTTTTATTTTTATTTTTCACTTGAACTATCATATCCATAATAAGCTTAACAATATTCGATCTTTTTCATTCTAGCATGTGAAACATCACTTGTACATCTCATGTTGTCCAAATGCCCAACTTCCTCTCTTGGGATCAAAACATGATAGATGATTAAATGGAGCAACCTGTTCTCTGACAACAACCGGTTGGCATCAAATTCTCCTTAAAACTATCTTACTCGTGTCATCCATACAAGTCTCATCATTGTGGCATAACCCATAGACAAGACTTTTGAATCTAACTTAATCTCCTTTCCTTTAACAATCGAGACAAGTATGTCACCATATATGATGATGCAAAGCTATCACAATGTTCCTGGGAACCATCCTTTTTTTGAAGGCATAATTTCTCCCAACCCGTAGATTTAACCAACCCGTAAATATGCTTCTTTTTCTTTAGATCTTTGAAGTCTGTGAATCTACCTACCAGTATGTTGAAACTATGTTGCATGTTCCCCTTTACTTCTTCTATCGTGTTCTTACCCCACGAGCTTCAACCATCTTTGTGAAAAGACTTGAATTCTAGATGAGCATGGAAAGAAAATAGCAAAAATGGAATCTTTTGGTATTTGAAGAATTTTAGATGTGGATTTAAAGGAGGGGAGAGTTTAAGAAGAAGAGGAAGCTCTAAGAGTGGGAGTTTGATCTAGTAAAGCTTAAAAAATTGAAATCACCTCCTTCAAGTAGAAGATGATCAATTTTATGCATAAATTTTGATAGTATGGTAGTCCTTGAGTCGTATACCACTAATGGACTTGACTAGGTTGTACATTATATGTAACCAAATGTGTCTAGTCCTGATGGTTGATTAGACAAGATGGAATTGTCATTTTTAGATGCATTGAGCATGTGCCTCATTGTCTAACTTTATTTCTTTCTTTTTATAGGATGAACCAAGTATTATTGACTAATGCTTTCTATTTTGTTCTACATAGATAAGATATTGTCTATGTTCCTTTGTCTTGTGTATTGACTAAGTTGTTGCCTATTTTCTAGGCCTCCTTCCTTAGAGTATTATAGCATTGAGTATTATCATATGAAACAATCATATATAAGTTTTATTTTGTTTATGACATTGGCATATACAATGGAAACTTAGCAAGAATTATATTGTCCAATGTTAGAAGTTTTAAAAATTTCCTTGTTGGTTTGTGTAAAATCACATTTCATATAGTCAATTTTGGTGTGACCAATTCATAGGTTTTCTTAAGTGGTTCAAACATTGAGTCTAACATCTAATGCCCATTTAGTTGAAGTATTTGTTCTAATATGAGACTAACTTGTTATTAGCATTTTTATATATGGAATAAGGATATAAGTACAAAAGCTAATAATGAGAGGAGGATGAAATTCAGAGTAAAGGGAGGAGAGGAGAGGGAGTTTTTAGCTTTTTAAAGACTGAATGGTATCATTTTTAATAAAATTTTAGACTATATCTTATAATATTAAGTTCTTATAATACATAACTAAAATTAATAGAGTATAACCAAACACTCACTATGAGCAACAAGACAAAATTGATATTGTTAGAAGTGTTGGATACAACAAACAGACACTCTATATACCACTTCTAATTTTAGTATTTTAATTTTACATCAACAACAACTAAATGGGGAAGATATTTTTCTCAAGTTAAAATTTTTGATTTAGTTAAATTAATATTAGAAATGTCATTTCACTTCCACATTTCACGATTCACTATGCTAATATACACATCTTCTATAATGCACAACATTAATAAGGACTTCCTAATTTTCTGGTCTATGAAGATGACTTCCTAGTTCCATATTGCATGTTCCCCCTTATCTTCTACCTAGAATTTCTCGTGACTTATTTAATAAACTTATATTCTATGCATTGGCCACGACCAACATTATCATCACCACCTTTGATATCATATTTTTATCATTATAAGTCATACATAAATTCTAGCTTACTAACCTTATTGCCCTTTTAACAATTTTGTATGTGGCTTGAAACCTTTATATTGTTACAATTTGTCGTAGCAAAAGTATTTCCTTTAATTTGTAAAAGAATGTAAAGTTATTACTTTAATGTTCACTTAATGGTTATTATTGTAATAGAAAGTTTGGGGATAATATTTTCATCTTGATGGATAGATATCAACATTCCATTAAATTGTGTCATATATGTATCCACTTTGATAGAAAGTAAAATTCAAATAAACATTGCTACCAATATATCAAGATAACGATTTTCCTTTGATAGTTCTTACATTCTTCATATCTAAAAGTGAAAACTATCTTTTTAAGAGCAACATCTCCTTGGATAAGTTTTAGAGGAAAATAGTACTTTTTGTCATAATGGTTTTATCTCAAAAGCAACATTCCTTTCAATGTTTTATTAAATTGTGTCGGACTCACTATTGAATAATACACAATAAATCTCTATTTCATTTCAAAGATTCATGTTTTGGATGTGTCTTCCTTTAGTTAGTGCTCTTAACCTTGTTGGTGTTAATGCTTTCATCTTAAAAGCAACATCTCCTTTCACTGGTTTATTAAATTGTGTTAATTTACAACTCAATGATAATACAAGAGTCTACATTTAATCTAGATAGGTACACACCAAACCTAAGGTTGGTATGAAAGATAGTAATTAGAGGAAAACTATTATGTCAAAGTAAAATTAATATATGTATTTAGATACTAAAATGGTCATAGCATTATCAAATTATAAAAATAATGCAGGAAATTTCTAAGGCCTTGTTTGGGAAGCAAGATCAAAAATAGATTCCAATCATTTGTGAGAATCAAGAGGAGGAAAAGGAGAAGCAAGCGAGACCCATACACTTTTTGTGAAAGCCAATGCAAAATCTGCTATCTTTGAACTAAACAGAGATGGCACAAGAGAGTGAAAAAGATGGAAAAAGAAAAGACTAAGGAGAGATATTTTTAAAGATTTTGGAGGAAGATTTGAGCCCCACATATGCTATAAAATCTCCAACATCAAAATCTCTTATTTTCTATCATTCTACCCAAGTGCCACGTAAGTCTTAATGTACAAAGAACATAATAAATGCGAGTGTACAAAGCTTCAAGATTATGACCTAAAATGCAAATAGTTAATGATTATATTCAAACAATGAATGCAACAAGATCCAAATCTAAAATTTATTTTTAAGGACTTCTTTTCATCCAAATACCACAAGATAGAAGATATATCTAAATCCATATAATTAATTGCTAAAGATTCATGTGTACATTTCATGAGAAGAAATTTTTTTAAAATTCATACAAATAGTTGCCTGACTGCTATAAATATGACTTAATTCATCATCTCGTTTCAAGTGAGAAACTAACTCGAAGGCGAAGAAACCTAGCTAGAACTAGAGAGATGGCAAAGAAGATCTTGCCCACTATCATGATTCTTCTCGTTGGAGTTCTGCTTGTAGCCAATCTTTTTTCTCCAAGTATGTGTTTATGCAGCTTTTGTTGCATTGGTTAGAAGAGGAAAAATGCGTATCAATAAGGGGATGATTGTGATTATCTCATTTGTGTACATTGTTACCATTACACGCATCACTTTTATGTGTCATTCATCTTCTCGAGAGATAATGACATGTTCCATAATGTTTTAGCTTGCATATAAAAGTGAAGTGTGTGTTTGTTAATTATAGGTTGAAATTCTCATTAATTTTACTTGTAGCTTATCAATTTCTTAATAAAATGAAGTACAAAGAATTTTATTTTCTATCCAAATTAATTTAGTGACTTTTTTTGGAAGGTGAAAATTTATTTGATCTTAACTTATTTTTCTATGTTGTATGCAGCTCAAGCACAACCAGTATGTAATCAAGCGTGTATTGGTACCCCTGGTGAATGCAAAGCAATTGATTGTGTTAAAGTGTGTGCTAACTTCTTGCCTGGAGGATCTTACAGTGCATGCTGCAAAGCTGGTAGATGCTGCTGCTACAAATAAAATGTGTTATCTACACCATCTAAAATAAAGTCCCCTTTATTGCTTCAAGATTCGTGTATGATCATGGACAAAAGCATAAAAATAAAAGTGACTATGTTTTGACTCTCTTTTGCCTCTCTCTCTCTCTCTAAGTTGGTAGATGTTGTTGCTAAATAAAATGTTCCATATGCTTTAGCTAAAATAAAGCCCTTTATTGCTTCAAAAATTCGTGTATGGTCATGGACAACAGCATAAAAATAAAGGGACTCTCTCTATATATATATACATATATGAGGAGTTGATGTAATATGTTGCTTATTTTGCATCTATTGGCAATGAATTCTAATTTTCTGATACTTTAGTTGCTTATGATGCCCCAAAATTCATGGGAGGATAATACGTGATAATTTATTAAAACATTAAGAAGATAAAAGTAAGGACCATTGGATCAAGCTTTCGACATTGATCGAAGGGCCCAGGGGCACACACAGGCTCACTCTTGCTCTAACAATGTGAAATACCTCGGCGTTGCGCAAAGGTCTCTGTGTGACATAGAGTGAGGCAGTTCCCATATGCCAAACCCCACTTTCTTTCCCTTTTTTTCTCTTGATTTTTAAGGATCAATAGATGATGATCCAACAATCGCAAATAGGGTCCACTTCTAGCATGTCATTCACATAGAGTTCCTTAACAGTGTCACTAATATTACATCTTGGAATTTGTTATTCAAATAGACCATAAGCTCCTATTGGTATCAAAATAAGGAGACATAATCTCAAGTTATCGTTTAACCTCTACTAGTGCATGCAAAAAATGTAAGTTTATCTCAACTTCAAGTTAGCCTCATGATGAACTTAAGTTTTGGAATAAGATATTTTGTTTGGTATCATAAAAAGTCTATATGAAAACAAGTTTAATTTATTTGCATTTTTTAAGCTAAATCTAACCATAAATCAATCCACCTATTAGGTGAAATAAGTTATTGTCATGTTCTTAGATACGTTATATCTGCTTGAATTATTATGCGATCGGATTACACCAAACTAAAGAAAAATAGAACTCAAACTATAGGTGCTTGAGGTTGCTTAAGCTTGACTAATTGGCATGTTTTCCTCCAGAAAGCTTGACAAGAAAGTGAATAAAGCGGAAAAATAGACATGGCTTTCTCGTTTAGCAACTTTAGAAAGTTACATGTTGCTTAAGATGAAGCATTACTTTCTCTATTAGCAACTTAGAAAGGTATAACGTTGATGATGATAGTGACAACCACTAAGAATATAGCTCAATTTCATTTTCTCACTCAATAGGTAGAAGACATGTAATGGGATCTTTGACTACAAGAGTACCCCTTTTATGGTACATATTGTTGGTGGAATTTCTTTTTTGCTAAGGGTTCCAAGTTCAGAAATATCATTCATCTAGGCACATAAGAGTTGTGATTTCGTGAGAAAAGAACTTCCATCAGGGAGAAATTATTAAAGAGATTTAATTTTGAACTCTTCTTATCATGAGACAAGATGGCGTCAAAATTCTGATGGTGCACTACATAAGCACTTAGGACTTAGCAATAGGAAATTTCTTATTCTCCAATTTTTAGCTATTAGGTGCAATTCAACGATCTTTCATTGTTGCATCGTCTTCGGCGCCCAATATTCACAGAGGAGATAAGTGATGATCGTGAGTGGGAGAAATTTTAAGATGGACGCTTCTCCCTCAAAAATCGCTTGTGAAACGAAGAAAAATTGTTTATGAAAATTTTAGCCATAGTTCGAAATAGACGGATGGCTAATATATATTTATGGGCTGAATGCAACACATGGGTAATGAAATTTCGTAGTGCTTAACTCCACTTATTTGGGGTACAAGAATCCCCACACAAGAATTCTGGAACAAAACTTCCGTCCATGTTCCGCCTTCAGCCGAATCTACTCTGTGTGGGTGAAACTTCCTATACTCTTTTGCCAGCATAGCGACCGTCAAACTGAATCATGTTGTTGACTGTTATTTGATAATATGAAGGTATTTTCATATATATATATATAGAACAATGTTTTGATGTGGAAGAACAGACATTAACGTTAAGAAATAGTAGGAATTTTGTTATTAATCAATACATGTTTTAGTGATTCTCATTATCATTATTATAAAATCATATTTTATAAGTGCGATTTGAGACCGATCTCTTACTCTGAAATAGTTTTTTGCAATCTTTTAATCGATGTCTAAATAATCTTTTGCTATCAATTATTCTTATCATTACACTTGGGAACATTAGATTCTTATTAATTGTAAAGACATCTCTCATGAAAGAAAAATGTGTAAATATTGGATTTGTATATAAGAAATATTTTTATTTCTTATTTACACACACTTTTGAGTAAGAAATACACACAATAACAATAAAATCTTGGATTTGTAAATATTTTTATCTCAAGTATTAATATTTAGTAATACAATAATAATATGTATTTTTAAAAAAAACCTTCGTCACAGTTATTGCCCAAGTACATTAGACCGTACTTCTGTACTGGACGGATGAGAGATTCCAAGTCCACCCGGGCCAGGCCTGGACCGGACGAACTGGCCGGTGGCGAACCCTAGTTCATCGTGGGCCAGTACGGAAGTTGCCTTTTTTTAAATAAACACTGCACAAATACGCAGCTGAGGTAGAAGACGACTGGCCTTCCTCCCGTCTCGAGAGAGCCGCCTCCGCTTGTGTCTAGTCCCTTGGTGCTCTGCTCCGGAGAGTCCAACAAGCGGCGGCGGCGGCTGCAGCTGTAGCGCGGGCGCGTCGACGACGAACACGGAGAGATGAAGGTGGTGGCGCTGGTGAGCGGCGGCAAGGACAGCTGCTACGCCATGATGAGGTGCATCGACTACGGCCACGAGGTAGTAATGCGTCTGTGTGACCTTTCACTTATCTTTCTTCGTGTCCTCTGGCTTTGTGGCAGTACAGACGAGTTCCAAGTTCTTTAGGCAAAAATGTCGTGCATGTGTTTAATCTTGGTTTCCCCTCCTTTTTCTCCGAATTGGTGTTGGGCAGATCGTTGCATTGGCCAATCTAATGCCGCTGGATGACGCCGTGGACGAGCTGGATAGCTACATGTACCAAACTGTAAGCCCCCCCACTATTTTCCTTCTTTGTAGGCGGGGGTTGAGTGGCAGGAGCTGGTTGTTGCTCTTTAAGGGATCTCGTAGATTCGAATATGAGAGCTGGCTTGTTGATTTTACTCGTTTGAGATCCTGTTTACAGAATCAATCTTACCACTGTTAAATCCTATAGGAGTTTAATATCTCAATGTGACTGTTCAATATCAAACATGGGAATCTGTATCTTATCTTGGCTTTGAGGCTCTTTTTGTGAAGTCCAAACGTCTGACCTGGTTTTGAATACTGAGTTTCGACATGTGGGGGATTGCGTTCGATTCACTCTTTGGCTGGTAGTTGCATGAGAGAAGAGCTTATATAATCAAAAAATCCCCCCCCTTTTCTTTCTAGACTCTTTTCAAGGTCTATGATAACTTCTGAGAGTTTATCCTTGGTTGTGTAAGCTTGATTGCATAACCAAGAAGGTAAATTATGTAGTCTGAGCCCATATTTGGATGCTATTACCCATATATTATCCTTCAACAGGACCGGCAAATCATTTATTATGTCTTACAATTGCTATTTGATTCTTTCCTTTCGGTTTGATCTAACATATTTTTAGCATGCACATGTATGTAAAATATTGACAAACCTTCTGTTTACTTATGTGTTCATTTTGAGACGCATATCATTTCAATCAGTTTTTGCCTTTGTTTTTTTTTACTCAAAAAGGAAAAAAACTGATTCTTCCTAATTAAGAAAGCAGCCTGCATCACCATGGAGTCGGGTTCATGCTGGAGACTTTGTTTTTCCTTTTCTCTAAGAAATCTATTATCCTCTGAAACCCTCATTCTGGAAGACTCGATTATGAATATTTTGATCCATCTTTAGGTCGGCCACCAGGTTGTGCTCAGCTATGCGGAATGCATGGGACTACCTTTATTTCGAAGGAGGATAAGAGGCTCCTCAAGGTGAGATCCTTACCTAAGATGCTAATCTTCTACAGCTTGATATTCACAATCATGTTCAAAATGTGTAGGTATTTCACACATTTAATCATTATTGTTTGTTATTTCTGCTGACTTAAGACTTCTAGTTATGATACCTTTTGCTGGCATTGATTGTAACAATATTTGAAAACATTTTATAGTAGTGTTTATATAGTATCCTTCGGGCTCCAATTATGTGCCAGAGGTGAAGTTCACCTATCTCCTACTATTTCTCCCTTTAGATTGTACTTTAATCCCATTCAGCATCATTGAATCATTGAAGTACTGGGTCTGTGGGGCATTCTGTGGATCTTAAGGTTTAGCTGGTTTCCTTCTCTGAGCTAGTGGGGTTACTTGTGATACAAAGAATGTTATAGATCATCCCTTGCAGATTCTCCATTTCCTCAAGGGTGTTTAGTTGGCTTCAAGGCAAAACTTGTGAATGCATTTTCTCACAGAGATTCAGCTTATGAATCATGGATCAGTTGTGATCAAGGTTTATTTTATCAATATCATCATCATCATCAAAGCCTTATTCCAACTAATTGATGTCGGCTACATGAATCATGTCCTGCCATCTTAATCTCTCAAGTGCCAAATTAGAAGTAACGCATAGCAATGCCGAGTCTTTTCTAACTACATCTAACCACCTCATCTTAAGTCTTCCTCAATGTCTTCTACCCTCCTCTACTCTAATTCTATCAACCTTTTAACTGGTGCTGAACTTGGGTGACGATGTACATGACCAAACCATCACAACCTATTCTCCCCTAAGGTTAATGCTACTTTGAAACATTGATATGTCAGCCTAACTCAGACCAACTTCATTGGGCAGATTTAGTCGACATCCTACACTCCCCTTCTTTTGGTACTTTGTGGTTACCACCTCCTCCCGTTTTTCTCTATCTTATCTCCTCAGCATCCAAATCCATTTGCTCAATGGTAGTGCTAGATTCATGATCCCCTGTCTCTGAGGACAACCTTCCCACTGTCTATGACAATCCACATCGAACAGGTCACAACATGGCATATATTTCTCAGTTCTACCTTCCTTGCCAAAGGAATTGAGTATAGATCATGCCCAACATTGCTTTCAAACATATCAGGGACATGGAACAAAGGCAAAAATTATGTAAGATGATTTGAAAATGCCCTTTGCAAGGTGTGATTCTTCTCCAACAAGGCTGCAATCACCCTTTCCAAGCTCTCTACTTTCTTCTCAAACATGTTGATCACATCCCAATCAGAGCATTTTGGTAATTCTATCTGATAGAAGGCTCTTAGATAAGCCAGCGGAAAGGCAACCACTTGCATCTTCCAGTATATCAGCCCATGATAGAACTCATCAAGTCCTAACCCTTCACCTCTTGAGTAGCGATAGTCGGAGCTTAATTGTCAAGCACTTTGTGCTGACTTCTGGGGTTGCTTAATTATCAAAGGGCAAGTTGTTCCATGAAAAAGGTTTGACATTGATAAACAATTGAAGAGAGCTGTCTTAAAAATAATGCAACCTTCCCAGCATGACTCTCTCTAGTAGTTGTTTTTGGTGCTTTGCTTGCATGTGTTATGCATGCTAAAATAGTGACACAATTCAAGTACTCTAATTTTGGTTCTTAAGTTTTTTTACTAATAATCAAATATTTAATTCCTAGAGTGCTCTGAATATTTAATCAGGAAATTAAACAACTTTTTTTTAATTCCTAGACATTTTGGCTAAATTGGGAGCATGATAGGAATAAAGTTTATATACCAACCAGTGGCCACTGATCTAGAGACTTACTTCAAGCACACCTTGGGATAACTATTACCCATTTCTAGGAACACTTCATACTATTGTTGTTTATAAAAGGTGGGATAGCACAAATCACTAATGCTAGATTATTTCTCTTGATAACATAGAATTATCAAAGTTCTGGGAAACCATTGCAAATGAACAACATGGAGCAATTGTGCAAGTATTTGGAATGACACAACTATATTGAATCATTGTGAATTATAAATATATCATCATCATCATCATCAAAGCCTTATCCCAACTATTTGGGCTTGGCTACATGAATCATATCTCGCACATTAATCTATCTAGCACTAGATTAGAAATAACACGTAGCAACGCCAAGTCTTTTCTAATTACATTTAACCACCTCATTTTAGGTCTTCCTTAATGTCTTCTACCCTCCACTTTAATTCTATCACACTTCTTAACTGGTGTTGAACTTGGGCGATGATGTACATAACCAAACCATCGCAACATATTCTCCCTTAGCTTAATGTCAATGGAAGCTATCCCTAAGTCCTTACGTAAATATTCATTCCTAATTTATCTTTTCTAGTTTTACCACACATCTACCTTAACATCCTCATCTCAGCAACACAATTTTTGTATATGATCCTTTCTCACAGCCTAATACTCGGAACCATATAACATAGTAGGTCTCACAACTGTCCTATAAAACTTCGTTTTGAGTTTTAAGGGGACCTGGGGATCACAAAGGACTCCAAATGCACTTCTCCACTTCAGCTAACCTACTTTGATTCTGTGAGCGACATCTTCCTAGATCTCTCTGTTATCTTGAATAATAGATCCTAAATGATGAAAGATGTTACTTTTAGGAATAACTTAACCCTCAATTGTAACTAAATATACCTGGCCGACCTCTCTGTTACTGAAATTTCGACTAATCATAAAGCCTTTCAACTCTAAAGCGGGCCTCCATTGTTTTAATTTATCATTCAAACTCTTAATATCCTCATCAACTAGGACACTGTCATCTGCAAATAATATACACCAAGGGATGTCCTTCTGCAAATGTTTAGTGGCCTCATCCATAAATGAAGTAAAGAGATAAGGACTTAATGCTGACCCTTGATGTAGTCCAATAGTAACAGAAAACTCTGACGTCTCTCCAGCAATAGTCTCAAGCTAGTAGAAGCCATTTCATAAATATCTCTAATCACATGAATATATCATTTAGATACTCTATTCTTCTCTAAAGTCTATCAAATTAACTCCCTATGTACACGATCATAGGCTTTCTCTAAATCAATAAAAAGTCATATGTAAATCTTTCCTCATCTTTTTATATTTCTCCATCAGTTGTCTTAGTAGGAAAATAGCTTATGTAATAGATCTGCTAGGCATGAACCCAAATTGATTTTTTAAAATATTAGTAACACGCCTGAGATGTTGATCTACGGTAGTTAATGTAATTTTGAATATTTCCTTTATTTTTTAAAAAATGAATCACAATACTTCTTCTCCAATCATCTGGCATCTTCCTCTCTTTTAAAATCTTATTAAAAGTTAAGTTAGCCACTTAACACCTATAGTACTTGCACTTTTTCAAACTTCAATAGGTATCCTAGCTGGCTCAAGAGCCTTATCAACTCTCATCTTTTTTAGAACATCTTCAACTTTTGAAATTATAATCTATTGAATATAATGATAATTAATTTGTCTACTAGACTAATTGGTTTCTTCACAAGGAAATCCTCTGGATTGAGCCCCCATTTAACAATTTCTCAAAATAAGTATTTTATCTCTCATTAATCGCGCAATCCTTTAATAAAACCCTACCATCATCGCTTTTAATACATTTAATATGACTAAAATCCTTTCTCCTTTTGTCTTTTAGTTTAGCAAGTTTATATATATATATCTTTTTTACCCTATCGGGTTCCCAACTTAAGATACAATTCCTCAAAAGATTTTAACTTAGTTTCACTAACTATTTTCTTAGTGTTTTTTTTTGCAATTTTGTAATCATTGAAGGTTTGATCATTTTTACTCCTTTGCCACGTTTTAAAGCATTCTCTTTTATGGTTAATTGATTTTTGAATTTTATTATCCTACTACCGTATCTCTTTTCTAAGAACTTTTTTACCTTTAGATTCACCTAAGATTTATTTTGCTATTCTATTTATACAATTAGCCATTCTATTCCATATTATATTAATTTCTCCATCTGAATCTTATATATATTCTTTTAATAGACACTTTTTAAAGACATCTAAATTCTCTCCTTTTAAATTATACCATTTAATTTTAGGATAGCTATTCACTACACCCTTCATCTTCAACTTTTGGATGTAAACATCCATTACTGAAATCCTATGTTGAGAGACTAAACTCTCTCTAGATATGACTTTACAATCTTTACACAATGATCGATAAACTTTTTTAATAAGAAAACAATCTATTCGACTTTTATGTGTTCTACTTTTATAAGTTATTAATGCTCATCTCTATTTTTAAAATACATATTTGCAATTATTAATATGCAATAGGCAGTCAAGAATGGTACCACCCATGCCATTTTTATTACCAAAGCCAAAGCCTCTATGGACCCTCTCATAACCACTATTATCCTTTCCTACATGGCCATTTAAATCACTCCCAACAAAAGTCATTCCACCATTAGGGATATCTTGAATTATCTTATCAAAATCCTCCCAGAATTCTTTCTTAATATTCTCTTCTGATCCTACTTGAGATGCATAAGCACTAATTATAAAACTTCATCGACTACTACAAGTTTAACTAGTATGAGTCTATCCCCCTCCCGTCTAACTTCTACAACTTTGTCTTTTAACTCTTTATCTATGATAATAGTTATACAATTTCTATATTACTCTTATCTACATACTAAAGTTTGAAATCTTCAATTTTTTTAGCTTTCGAACTCTTCCATCTAATTTCCTGTAAACAAGCTATGTTGACCTTCCTATCTCTCATAAGTTTAACTAATTCTTAGCTTTTACCGGTAAGAGTTCCTATGTTCCATGTAGCTAAACGAATTTTGTTCTTATTCTTATGGACTAACTCCTTTACTCGTGTTCATGCAATGCATGAGAATCCTTGCCTATTTGCCACTGCAACCGGGCACCATTACGGCGCATCGCTTATGGGGAACACCCTAGCATGCCCTTTGCTCACTTCTCATTACACCCAGGGGCCGATGTAACGCGTCGCTTCCGGAGAATGCCCTATCACTAGCGCAAATATTGGTTAAGGATTCATGATTGGGTTGTGACAAACTTTATTAAGTGTTGGCTGTCAACCTAATGCACACCCTCCTTTCTCACTCGGGCTTGGGACCGGCCATGGCGGAGTTTGTGAGTTATAAATATATAATATACAATTTTGGAGCTCTCATTGTTTCTCCAGTTAATGCAGCATGAATTACAGCTATGGCACAGTCTGTCCTAACCGGCATGTAATTTCTATCGCTGCACAGTGCAAATGTTGTTTGCTTTCCTCGCTGGAGAAGTTGATATAGAGAGTTGAAGAGAGCACCTCCTTTCTAGGAAATTTTATATCACTTAGTTTATCTTTAAACTGAAACCAACCTAGTAGAAAGAATCTAGGACCATGACTTCCATTCTAGGTTTCAAGACTAAGCACTCTTTGTAGTGTTTAATTACTTGTCATGAGGCAGCATAAATGATGGGAAAGGAGAACCTGAAGGACTACGAACTTCAATTGCTGGACCTACTATTCTGCATTAAACTTGCAAAAAAATTGTCCTTGTTCCTTCTGCTATTCTCCACACCCTATTTCAATTGTTCATTTTGATTATGACTTCTTTTGCCACCTCGTGAGTGAGAACTCATGGATGTGATTATGCTCTTCCCCCAATTCACTTGGAGATATAATGGTGTAAGAGAGTATGTAGTCCCTTTTTTTGAATGCCGAGGATAACCCATTTTCTGCCTGGTAAATAGTGAGGGAAGCAGGCATCCACAACCCCTCAACATTTTAGCTTCAGAGTGCTCTGAACATGACCTCTAGTTGTTGAGGTAGACACTGTAATGTATAGATAGTTTATGAATACCTTTATTACGGGTTTGATAGCCGGACTGCTTACTTCGGTATAAGCAATTCCGGATTGCTTATACTGGAATAGGCCTTGTTTTTCTTTGGTGCTTGCTTATTCCCTCTAGCTGGAATAAGCCATTCTAATTAGGTAAAATAAATAAATAAATAAAACATGATAAATTATGTGTCACTAATGCTTATTCTTGGTAGATATAAGAAATTCTAGAAGTTTTGCTCGAAGTGCTTATTCCCTCTTATTCCGGGATAAGCCATTCCCACCCAGTATAAGAAATCTGCACAATCAAAGCAGAATTGAAAGAATAAGGGGGAATAAGCCATCCTATTCCCCCTTATTCTGCTGTCAAACCAGAGTTAGGCTATAAGTCAGCAGTGCTGGAAGATGGTGCTTACAGTTGATTTTTTATGAGAATTAAAGTGACATGGGAATTCCTTTGCTTTTTCATGAATATTTATGCGTGAAAGACACCAGCAGATTTTGACATATTTCAGATGCTTGTTTTCTTTTTGTTCTCTTAAACCTTAACATGCAGGCATCAGCATCTCAGCTACAAGGTTACTTCAGGCGATGAAGTTGAGGATATGTTTGTTTTGTTAAATGAAGTTAAACATCATATTCCTTCTGTAGCAGCTGTGTCTTCTGGTGCTATTGCTTCTGATTATCAGAGGCTACGAGTGGAGAGTGTGTGTTCAAGACTAGGTCTTGTTTCTTTGGCATATTTATGGAAGCAAGACCAAACTTTCCTACTTGAAGAGATGGTAATGGCTGATTTATTATTATTTTTGGATCTTCCTTTTTGCCTCTTTCTGGTGTGTAAGAACATCGTTGTTCTTGGTGATTAGTAATGCCTTTTTTATCTAAACAGATAAGGAGGGGGATCAAAGCTATCACTATAAAGGTAATGCTTATTATGTATCAATTCTGCATTGCTCTTTTTCAGACATCTAAAAGCTGCTTCTTCATGGTTCTGTAAATGTTTTCATGCACAGGTTTGTTTTGTCTTAGATATCCGATCATGACATTGTGGAGGGGGGTTGCTGGTTGAGTGAGTCTTAACATATGTGCATGTATGCTCAAATCTGCACTTGGGTTTTTAAATTGGAGCTTCGAGTTTTCCATTGAATGTGTTTCTCTATTGTTTATTAATTTTTAAACCTTTGTTGGACACTTGCATCTGGTGTTGTCAGTATCTTCTGATATATGTCCTGGGATGTAAGATCCATGAGATCAAGGGAAATCAGTACAAGATCCTAATAATAAGATCTCCAAAATAGAACTAAATCCATAGTATTGTTTTCAAAGCCTCATATCATTTGATTCATGGTTGTCAGCTCCTTGTTTGTTGAAGAAACCCTCCCTTTCAATTGCTTTTTTTTAATGAAAAACAGACATGGGATGACAAATCAAGTCCCCTGAAACCCATCCAGGGTTTCCTGTGGGTACCATCCCGTCTTAAAAAAAGAGATACCAAATCAAGTCTTTCCATAAGATTTTGTATAGCTGTCCTGGATTCAAGTTGACTATATTTCACATGTTCGTCAGAGAAGGGCGATTAAACAATTCCCAACCAAGGTCCTTGTGGATCAGATCATCCATATAGGATAAAAAAAGTAACAGTTATCAAGAAGCGCCTTACAATTTGTGATGAGTCATGATCCTGCACTGATCTTATCTCCGTATGTGGTAGCGTAATGTTACAGCACAATTGAAAAACAGTGCAGTTTATAGGGGGTAGCCCAGATGTAGTGACACAATTACCAGTCGGGCCAAAGGAGAGGACTACCAGCAAGATGAAGCGGCATGGAGCCGCCACGGTGTAGAGCTACCATCGTGTTTGGGGGCTAGGACATGAATGAACTGGATTAGTTTAAGATCGAAAAATAAAAAAGGTTGTTGGGCCATATATGTGGTATTTGCTCTGGGAGTTGGGGTAGGAATGAACTGAATTAGTCCAACATCGGAAAACGGAAAAATTGTTGGGCCATATATGCGAGATTTGAATCCATAACTTGTGAGGCGCCTTATGGGACAAAACTATATGTGCTTGGCCTAAAACGGACAATATCTCACAAGGGTTGGATCAGGTCGTTACACTAGGAATCTATTGTTCACTATGTAGTCAAAGGCGAGTGAGGCGTTCGGCTAGGTGACGAGGCGAGGCGAGGCGATGATAACTCGCCTTGCTTTGGGCTGAGTAGCCTAGGCAAACGCGGTAAATGCCTCAAGTGTTCAGGCGCTCGCCTCCGTGCGCCTCGGGCGCCTCCGTCGCCTAGGCCCGCCTCAGCCGGTCCGTTTGCCATGCACCCGGCCTATTTGGCCCAGCTAAAAGGGCCCAATGCCCGGGCTATAAAACTGAACCCTTAACCCCCCCTCCCCCGTCCCAATCCATTACAAACCCTAACGCATGTACAGAGCTTCCTCGTCCTCCCGCCCACCACAGTCATCGGTCGTGGCTGGTAGCTCCACGGTCCCTCCTCGGCGACAGCATAGCCCTCTGGCGACGTCGCATCACTCCGGCGACGACTACGGCTACGGGCATTTTAGGTAAGTCCTCTCTCCCTGTCTCCCTTCCCCCGACCCTCTCACTCTCTGTCTCTCTCCCTGCCTCCCTTCCTCCCCCGACCCACCCTCTCACGCTCTTTGTCTCTCTCCCTGTCTTCCTCCCTTCCCTGACGACCCTCTCACTCTCTGTATGTGTCTCTCTCTCTCCCTCGCTCCCCTCCCCCGACCCTCTCACTCTCTGTCTCTCTCCCTATCTCCCTTCCTCCCCCGACCCACCCTCTCACGCTCTGTCTCTCTTCCTGTCTCCCTCCCTCCCCCGACGACTCTCTCACTCTCTGTGTGTCTCTCTGTCTTCCTCCTCCGACCCACCCTATCTGTCTCTCTCCCTGTCTCCCTCCCTCCCCCGACGACCCTCACTCTCTGTGTGTATATCTCTCTCTCTCTCCTTCGCTCCCCTCCCTCGACCCTCTCACTCTCTGTCTCTCTCCCTGTCTCCCTTCCTCCCCCGACCCACCCTCTCATGCTCTCTCCCTCCCTGTCTCCCTCCCTCCCCCGACAACCCTCTCGCTCTCTGTGTGTCTCTCTATCTTCCTCCACTGACCCACCCGCTCACGCTCTGTCTCTCTCCATGTCTCCCTCCCTCCCCCGACGACCCTCTCACTTTCTGTGTCTCTCTGTCTTCCTCCCCCGACCCACCCTCTCTGTCTCTCTCCCTGCCTTTCCTCCCTCCCCCAACGACCCTCACTCTGTGTGTGTGTGTCTCTCTCTCCCTTGCTCCCCTCCCCCGACCCTCTCACTCTCTATCTCCCTTCCTCTCCCGACCCACCCTCTGTCTCCCTCCCTGTCTCCCTCCCTCCCCCGACGACCCTCCCACTCTCTATGTGTCTCTCTGTCTTCCTCCCCCGACCCACCTTCTCATGCTCTGTCTCTCTCCATGTCCCCCTCCCTCCCCCGACGACCCTCTCACTCTCTATATGTGTCTCTCTCTCTATGTCATTATGTATGATTATATTTGTGTTTTTGACATTTTGTATAAATAAGTGAATTATAAATATATTTTTAAAAAAAGTGTCGCCTCACGCCTCTAACTACATAGATTGTTCACCTATTTCCGCAACATAGCTTTACTATAATTTTTGGCAGCTGTTTTACGGAGTCTTGGATATTCGATGTGCTCTCAAGTACATTGTTCTTCCCTTCTCAAATAATGGGATGAACACCTCCCAATCAAAGAAGAGGAAGTTCTTTTGTCCATGCCATTCCACTCTTTTGGTTCTTAACCATTTGGATGGAACAAAATGTCAGAAGATTCTGAGAGGACTTTCTGGAGTACCTTTGTCATTCTACACAATCTTATTATGTGTGATGAATTCTCATCCTTCCAACAAAAATAGAAAAAGAATCTTTCATACTTATTCCCTCATGCCACATGTCATCTTTCATTGTAGTTGTCATTCGTTCAGTTTTTGATACATACATATTTGAATAATGCTACGGTGCCATACAGAGATCGGTGTGGCATGCCACATTCGTTGGGAGCATGGATGGCAGTACCGGTACCGGTGCCGGCCGGTACTGGTACGACCGGTACGGGCTTAAAAGGGCCCAAAAAAATCAGAAAAAAAAAGAAAAAAATTCAGAAAAAAACAGAAAAAATGTAAAGAATTAATTAGCTATGTGTTGGGTGTGATAAAAGTAGGTTAAGACAAAGAAGTACACATAACACATACAAAATGACTATTTTCATAGAGATTAAACATGAAAAATATTATGTTAATGTACTAAATATTTACAACAATGCAAAATATTAACGAAATCAAACGATCCTTACCTATGAAAAACATAAGTGAGTCCCTTAATATGGATAATAACCCGTAGATCCTTCTGATTCATCATCTGGTTGCTGTTGTTGGTATCCATAATAAGGTTGCATATGTTCCCTATATTCACCATAACTAAACAATGATGCAGCCAAGTCGTTCATCCCTCTTTGAATCCCTCTTGGAGTATATGCTTGTTGACTTGATGGAATTTCATAATCATGGTACAAAGAAGTAGCATGAGGATAAGAAGAAGACCCTGACCCATAACTGCTACTGGGTGGAATCGGTGGATGGAATTGAAAGCCTTCATACTCTACTTGATCTCCCCAGCTATACATGCCTGCTTCTTGTTGGCCACCTCCATAACCTGACTGTTGTCCATGCTGACTTTGTGAATCATAATCTCCTTGACTTTCATGTTGTCATCTTCCTATGTCAATATGTAAGGAGAAAGAAGGTGCATACACTCCGCCCCCGGTAGTAGCACCTGCAGCTGCACCAGCATCATCACTAGGAGACTCTGTCCCATCATCATCATCATCATTTTGATCATAATCAACAATTAACTTTCTCTTAACATTACTTGATTTTTTCTTTTGTGATGCCTGTTTTTGCTGGCTTTCTTTTTTTTCTAGATCCTTTTGCAAGTTCAATCGATTCAATACTCCTTTTCCTCGTTGTGTATGCCTCACATAAATTTGCTTCATCTCATCAATGACAGGATCGTCTCTGGCAGCCAGATTAGTCCTCTCCAATGTAGATGTACTCCTTTTCAAGAATGATGGTGGCCCAACCATTCTATGAGTGACTGGCCTACTATCTGATTCTGAGTGTCTAGCAGGCTCAAGCTCAGTATCAGGTGCAAATAAAGACACATGCTCAGTCTGACTCTGATGCTCATGTGAAGGAGGAGGTGAATTTTCTTTTTGCCTTTTCGAGGTTCTTAATTCTGGATCTTTAGCAACAGCTCCATCTAGTATGCCTTCTGCCCATTCTGTATCATCAGGATCAAAAACTGGCTCATCGACAGTTGCTCGTGTCTCAACCCAAGTCTGCAAGAGATTATCATCATCAAATAACTCTTCCACATCAATTTGGCCAACCACATCTTCTGCGTGCCCTGCAGCTCGTTTCTCCCTCAATTGTTGTCTCAACCGGATGTTTTTGATCATCAATCTCATATTGTAATGGCAGTACACCAATTTGTCCAATCGTTCAGCCTTTAACCGGTTACGAATTTTTTAGTGTATAAGGCTGAACGTGCTCCAGTTTCTTTCACATTGGCTTGCCGACGTCGTCTGACTCAAAACCCTCACTGCAACGGAAGCCAATGGATTATAGCACCTATCTCTGTTGTACACCATTATCCACCACTCAGCTGTGCCATCATTAAAAGAAACCAAAAAAAAAATTAATCAATGTATGTTCTCGTTTCTTATGCACATTTGACAACAATGCAATGACTAAGTATATCTGGGCTCACTTTCTCTACAGCAATTTGCACAGAGTCTTCATTATATGTCTCCAGCCTTAGCCTATTAGCCTCCATCTACAAAGATGGAATTAACAATTAATAGAATTCATAAGCTCTTCAAATTACAAGTAATTGGATAAATCTTAAAGTCAGATCTTCACTAAGTATATCTGTCTCTCTGCCTCAATCCTATCTTCTATTGTCCTCGACAAACGTGCAATCACATTTAGTGTGTCTTGAATCACCTCTCCATCAATATGCACTTGACGACTGTACATTACTCGAGGATTTAAAAAATAACCTGCATTTAGGTGAAAAATTACTAATGTCAATTTAATAAATAATCTCTCATGTAACAGTATAAGACTTCACTTACCAGCTGCATCCAAGTCGTGGTGTAATGTGCTTTCCCATCTGACATCAATAAGGTCCCACCACTTCATATAAGTGTTGGGAAATGCGTTCTTGATGTGCACCTTAGCAATGTCAATTGCCTCGTACAAATATCCCATGTAATTCTTATCATCCCCATCCACCAATTTTAACACCTGTACGAGACGTTCCACCAACTTCAGATAAGTCTCCATATTACTCCAAAAAATTTTCTCACTTCCAAATGTTCATATTTAGATTCATTGGAGGTGGTCCGCATATACTCCAAGAACTCCTTATTGAACATAAAACCCTTGATCTCATTCTTGAATTTGTGCAAAGATTCTAAAGAAATAAAATTAGATGTAAATCGTGTAGGCTCCGCACGGATGAGATCTCGACCTCCAGATGCTTTTTCTCTGAACATATTCAAGATCCTATGATGACCATAAATAAATTGGGTAATTCTTTGGGCTCTCTTTACAGTCTTGCTGATAGTTGGATCCTTACCAATGTCTTCAAGCATCAAGTCCAGACTATGCGCTGCACATGGGACCCAATAGGTGTTTGCGCTTGTCCATTAACTTCTTCCCTGCAGCTTTATAATTTGGTTCATTATCGATGACCACCTGGACAACATTTTCCTCTCCAATTTTCTGCACCATCTGATCCATCAAACCAAATAAATATTTTGCATTCTTTGAATAGTTTGATGCATCAACAGATTTCATAAAAACTGTCCCTTCTGTGCAATAAACAAGAAAATTAATCATGGACTTCTTCGTGGTACCAGTCCAGCCATCGCACATAATTGTGCATCCTCTCTCCTTCCATACTGCCTTAAAACTTTCAACCCACTGTTGAAGTTCCTCGTATTCTCCATCAAGCCCCCGTCCATATATGTCTCGACGTGTGGGGGCTTTGAACCCACGACCATGATCTGTTATCGCATCAATCATAGGCTTAAAATAAGGAGACTGAGCAGCATGTGAGGGAACACCTGCATGCAAAAACCATTTGCATATGCTTTTAAAAGTATGTCATGCCGCTTCAGCTGACTTTTTTACTCCTCTCATTGCTTGCTTGATTTTTGGCTGAGTAGAACTCTGTCTTCTAAAAAGATAACTGTCTATAAGACCCACTTGGCCTGTAGGTTGACTTGTGCCTCTTATTGATGGTCCGTCACCTCTCCTTCGGGCTTCGTCTTCTTGTTGATGCCACAAACTCTCTCTTCTAACTGCAACCATGTCAGGATCATCATCATCATCATCATCATCACTAGAATCTACAATTTGTTCAGCCATTTGCCTCTCACGTATAGAAATGCCACTGGCCGCAGTATACATCCCTTTGCCTTTTGTATTATGTCTACCTGAAATTTCGCCTTGGAGTTCAACCTCATCTTTATTCTTTTGTTCTTTTTGTGCTTTTCGGCCACGCAACAATTCACGCATCTCGTTGGCAACTTGTCGGGGACAGACAGTACACCTTGTCACCTGTCCTGTCTTCCCTGCTAAATGTTCTTTCCCTCGAGTGATTCCACCACCCATCTCTTTGCCACAATATTTGCATTTCACTCTCCTCTTTGCAGTATTAACTAAGGTGATATGGGCCCACCCTGGGTCTTGCTCTTGCTGTTCAGCCATGTTCCTACAACACATAAAAAAAAAAATAGAAACAAATATAAGAACATTTGGCATTATGCTCTTAGTTTAAAACATGTAAAATTGGGGCTCCAAAATTGAGGATTTCCCCTAATTAACCGTCGATCAACACAATTGACAGCACACTCCTATTTTAAAACATGCAATGAAGGTTAATTAGGCTCCAATTGATGTTTAATTTAAGTAATTAGACAAAAGCCCTAATTTTTAACCGCTAATTAGGGCCAAAATTGGGGATTTCCCCTAATTAACCGTCGATCAACACAATTGACAGCACACTCCTATTTTAAAACATGCAATGAAGCTTAATTAGACTCCAATTGATGTTTAATTTAAGTAATTAGACAAAAGTCCTAATTTTTAACCGCTAATTAGGACCAAAATTGGGGATTTCCCCTAATTAACCGTCGATCAACGTAATTGACAGCACACTCCTAGTTTAAAGCATGCAATGAAGCTTAATTAGGCTCCAATTGATGTTTAATTTAAGTAATTAGACAAAAGCCCCAATTTTTAACCGCTAATTAGGGCCAAAATTGGGGATTTCTCCTAATTAACCGTCGATCAACGTAATTGACAGCACACTCCTATTTTAAAACATGCAATGAAGCTTAATTAGGCTCCAATTGATGTTTAATTTAAGTAATTAGACAAAAGTCTCAATTTTTAACCACTAATTAGGGCCAAAATCGGGGGTTGTCTATTTTATCAAGAAAATGAACGTAAATCATCTAAGAAATATGTAACAAACTAAAAAATAATCACTACATTAAAATATAAATCATACCTTCTTTTTTTCTTCCACCCAAAATGGTGAAAACGTCTCCGGAAAAGGGTGAAAACGTCTCCGGTGGCGGTGGCGGGCGGCGGCGGTTCTTTCCCCTCCTTCTCCTCCTCCTTCCCCTCCTTCCCTTCCCCTCCCACTGCAAAAAACCGGAATCCCCTCTCACAGATCTGTTTCTGTGAGAGGGGACAGTGAAACACCCCTTTAAGGGGTGTTTCACGGGCGTACCGGCCCGGTACCGGCCGAAACTGCCATCCATGGTTGGGAGTTGTCCAATCTCAATATCAGTTGGCTCACTTCAGATCACCTAGGGAGCTCAGTGCTCTGCTCCCAGGCTTAAAAATGCCAAAAGTGCTTTTTAACCAATCTTGAGATTGGAGGCCTCCTGATGAATGTGACATGCCATGCTGGCAGCATGGGTGCAGAAACTGCAAACATCCAATGAGCAAAACTCAATTTGAGAAGCTATTGGTGTTGTGTTTTGCGAGTTGCTTTTGCTGTACTGAATAAGTCTGACAACTGCAATATTGCAATGGCATATTAACCTTGAGAATGCATTTTCCTTTACATGGGCAGCAGACTATCCTTTCTTGTTGAAATCTGGTCAACAGATGTCTCGTCTTTCCAAATCGTCTTTTCAAATCCTTGCAGTCTTACTGCAGTATAGCTGATTTCAGATTGACAGGATAAGGCTCATGATCAATTGATCTAGAGATCCTCTTGTTTGTTGTACATGATTCCAATAGTGAAGGGTTGAAGATCTCATTGTTCATCCAAAAGAAAACAGACTGGGCAACACTGGATTTATGGCCCAAGTGTTAGGACTAATTGAAGGCATATGCCAGATTGGATTGTTGACTGGCAAAATATCATAAGCAGGATGGGAACCATGGCCTACCCTGAAATTCATGTATGCATCGAATAAAATACTGGAGAGTCATTAATATGAGGGCAAGTGAGCTTCATTAACTAAAATAGTGAAGAAAACAAATGTTACGGAGATTTTGCATGCAATAGTTCTTGTTTGTTTTACCACTACCTTTTTCGTGTTTGTCTCCATTGTTTATATCGATTAATCTTATGTACATGTTGACCCAGTATTGTGTTTCTTTTTATGTTGCCTTTTCTTTTTTCCCCTTAAACATACAGGTTGCAGCCATGGGGTTGAATCCTGCAAAGCACCTAGGCAGAGACATAGTGGACCTGCAGGCACATCTGCTTAACTTGAAAGAGTATGTTGGGGCACACAATCTTAAGCTGCATGATGTTTCTAGTATGCTTTTTATCAGGTGTATGAAATAGCAAGTACAACAGGCCAATGCTCTGAATTGCAACTCATTCAATTTTCTTGTTAGATAGCATAATAAAAATGTTAGAAAGAAGACAATCTCAAAAACAGTTCTCTGATTGTTTGTGTCATGCACAATTTTGACACTTTCCCTTCCTTGACAGAATGTTTGGGATCAATGTTTGTGGTGAAGGAGGAGAATATGAAACTTTAACTCTAGACTGCCCTCTGTTCAAGGTAAGTTTGTTTCCATGGTTTTAACGAGTGTTGCCTTAGTACTAGTATTTCTGTGGCATAGTTTTGACTACTGGTCTAAAATTTCTGGGTGGAGCCTTCACAAAAATACCGATGTGGGACTAAAACCCACACTGCCACGCACACAACTCCACTGCGCACATGAGGCTCTCAACTGCTTTAGTCCGGTATCGGAATCTGAAATTTGTTTCCTCTCCTTGTAATCTTCAAGAATAGCAAGTCTCCGTTGCGACACACAACAGATAGAAGAGGTTGGCTGGTGAATCCATTTTAGAGGAAGGTTGGAGGTTAATGTACCACATCAATTCGGTTTTTTCGGGTTGGTTTGGGTTCTATGGGTTGAAGGGGGTTTCAAACTGAACCAGACCAAGGCAGCTCTCAACCTGAACCAAACCATAATTTTGGTCTGGTTCGGTTTGATTTTTCAGGTTGAACCAAATAGTGAATACCCCTACACATGTCATCTGAGAATGTCTTTGATGGTCTAGAGTTTCTTTCTGTCCAACTTCTCATAAATGGTGGGATATCATCATCATTAGAGTCTTATCCCATTTATTTGGGGTCAGCTACATGAACCTTGTCTTGCCACTATTTGGTGTGGAAGACTTGCTTACCAGCTATGTTATGGGCAATCTGGAGGAAGGGCAGCAATAGAATCTTCAAGAATACTTTCAGAGAGCCCACAGATATTGTCAAATGCTACACCCTCCTTGAATGGCATTTCTGGAGGACAGGAAACACTTTGGTGGGATCATGTATTGTACAAAAACTTCAGAAATGGACTAAGTTCCTTTTGTAATGGGGGGTTGATGTACTGGTCTTTATTTTGTATGGGGTTTCTTGTATACCTCTGTGGTAGACTTGTGGTGTCCTTTGTTTTATTTTTCAGCTTTTTGCTATCTGTAACTTTCTTTTCCTGATGAAATGTGGTCCTTGACCGCCTTCCCGATTTTTTGTTTGGTCTTGCCACTGTAATGTATCTAAAGCCATGTTTATGGTTAAACCTAAGAAGATCATGTCTTACTATGTCAAACCATCTTATTTAGGCCTTCCCCAAGTCCTTTTGTCACCCTCCGTTGGAATTTGATCACACCTTCTAAGCAATGCCGAACTTGGATGTTGATGCACGCACCCTCATGCTGTCTAAGCCTATTTTCCCTCAGCTTAATGCCAATTGGAACTACTCCTAAATCTCCATGTATATGTTCATTCTGAACCTTATCCTTCCTAGTCTTTTTTGGAAGGTGGCAAGAGCCACAGATTGCTTATCCTTCCTAGTTTTACTGCACATCCATTTCAACATTCTCATCTCTGCCCCAGCCCATACAGAATAGCAGGTCTCATAGCAGCTTTACGAAACTCCCCTTTGACTTTATGGGGACTTGCCGATCACAAAGGGCTATGGACACACTCTCCACCTCAACCATCTTGCCTTGTCCCCATTGCAACACCCTCCTGTCTCTTCTTATTCTCCTGAATAGTAGATCTTAAATACCAATGATTACTAGTTTTAAATTAACTTGACCGTCAAGCATAACTGTTTGGAACCTAGCCTAGATCTCTCCCATCGTATTTTTTATTTTATTTTTATTTTTGGCTTATCTTATTTGGAGAAATATAGATCGGCTTTATTTATTTTGTTTCTTGGACTATGAGAGCTTGGGATTAGCCCTCAGGGAGTCCGGGACTTCGGATCAGGCGAGGATCCGAGTATATGACCTATCTCCACTGACCTCGGTCAGTGTTAATTACGTCGAGCAACCACTCAACAACGCTTGATTAATCGTCTATTGATGCCCTTGTAATATGCAACACTACTTCTACAGGCAGCACATGCATATGAAGATATGTTTTAGGTTAAGCTCTTGGCCTCGCCCAAGTTTAGGATGGGTTTATAATTGGTTGGGAGACTTTTTAAAAAAATTTGGATTAACTCCGAATTATCTGGATTGACTCCAAGTATTTTAGACTCATAAGGGTGTTTTTGTAATATGCCAAGTTGGAGGGTATGGGGGCATTATGGTCACTTTAGTGTGTGAGGTGAATTCTAACGATTTAGGAAAGTTTCAAAACCTTAGGAGGTATTTTAGAGTTATTTTAAGTGTGTTTGGGTTGCAGGGGTATTTTGGTAATTTTACTCCAAATTGGATTTTTAGACTTAAAGTCTATTTTTACATTTTTTTATGTATTTTTCTGGAATTTTCACTTATTTTTATTACATTGAGGGTATTTTGGTAATTTTACCCGTCTTTTAAAGTTTGGAGGTATTTTTGGGCATAGGAGAGATTTTGATATTTTTTAAGAATTTCTGTGATTTTTTACAGATTTTACCATGGGTGAGGGTATTTTTGTAATTTTATTAAGTTCTGGGGGCCATTTTGGTCATTTCAGAAATTTTATATGTTTTCAGATTTGGTTCTCTGTTTTTACTGTTTTTTTACTAAATTTTACTGATTTTTTTTATTAATTTTACTGGTTTTTATTAATTATTTGAGTATATGATGGATATTTAAGTCATGTTTTTGGATTTATGTAATTTTCAGATTTGGTTTTCTGATTTTTACTGAGTTTTACTGGTTTTCTACTGTTTTTTTAATTAATTTTACTGGCTTTTTATTAATTTTCGCAGGTTTTATTAATTAATTAAGCATGAGGGGTATTTAAGTCATTTAGGGTCAATTATGTAATTAGATGGGTTATTTATGGAGCGTAATGATGTTCATGTATTTTAAACATGTTAAGTATATGTTATTTAAGTTATAGTTTATGAGCGTATGTTTATATTTTATTAATTAGGCTTTAGGTATGTTTTAGGACTTAGTTATATTTAAGGGAGAAACCAAGGACATTTATGTCATTAGGTATATAATTAATTAAACATATGGTTAATTAACTATGGCTAATTACATGCATGTATGATTAGTTAGATATGAGATTAAGCTCACACATACAAACAACATTCATACATACATACATTAAGTATGGAAGCAACATAGCCAATATTTTATTTCATTCAAATTTGACAGAATAACGGCTTATAGCATGCCGGATTTACAACAAAATTTCGGCAGAGTATCCCCTTAAGAGAATCTTAAAAGGGAACTCAAAAGAGACTCCTCCTCCTGGCGCGCACTGAATTTGTGCAAAGCACCAAGTTCGTATTTTCAAAATGACAGTCTCCCCTTAGAAATTTTGGGTCAAATGGGCATGCCTTCTTCTTCCCTCCTTGGGGGGTATTTATAGGCCTTGAAGGCCTTACCCGGTGGGGGTACCCACCGTTGGTTTTGGAGGTGGGGGTACCCACCGTTAAGTTTGGAGGGGGGGGGGGGGGGGTGGTCCAACGTTTTCTTTTCTTGGGAGAGGATAGAGAGGAGAGAAGGGAGGAGAGAGAGAGAGAGAGTGGGATGACGCGGTGGGCAGTCCATGGATTGCGGAATCGGCCGATTCCGATCCGAATCGGCCGATTCGGATCGGGATCGGCGGGTTCCGATCCGATTCGGGGGGGATTTCACTGTTCCCCCCCACCGATTTGGAAAAAAAAAAAAAACGGCCGAAATCGGCCCGAACCGGACCAGATCGGGGCCGGACCGGCCAGATCGGGGCCGGACCGGCCAGATCGGCCGGTCCGGACCCGATCTGGTCCGGTTCGGGCCGATTTCGGTCCCCCCCTTAAGGTTTAAGGGTTTAGGGGTTTAGGGTTTTAGGGTTTTAGGGTTTAGGGTTTAGGGTTTAGGGTTTAGGTTTTAGGGTTTTAGGGTTTAGGGTTTAGGGTTTAGGGTTTAGGGTTTAGGGTTTTAGGGTTTAAGGGTTTAAGGGTTAAGGGTTAAGGGTTAAGGGTTAAGGGTTAAGGGTTAAGGGTTAAGGGTTAAGGGTTAAGGGTTAAGGGTTAAGGGTTTTAGGGTTTTAGGGTTTTAGGGTTTAGGGTTTAGGGTTTAGGGTTTAGGGTTTAGGGTTTTTAGGGTTTTAGGGTTTAGGGTTTTTTATGGATGTACATGAATTGCATTCATTCTTATTGTACATCAATTGAATAATATGTATGTAATTTTTTCTGATTTTATTTTTATTTTTTTATTATTTTTTAATCTGGCCGAGTCGGACTGGCCAGACTTCATCTGGATCGGCCGACTCGGCCGATCCGATCCGAGTCGGATCGGGATCGGCGGGTCCCGATTCGGGGACCCGATCCGATCCGGAATTCCTTGGTGGGCACCCCCCCCGGTTGGAACCTTCATATTCTAAATCTCCTCTTCATTATTCTAAACATCCTTATGCTGTTCTCAAAACCAACCTTCATGCATTCACTTCTTCTACTATTACCAATAGAAGCATCAGGCAGCCTGCTTCCTGTAGCCATCTGGCCCATCTCTTGTGAACAAGATAGCCCCATCTGCATACTACAGATGAGCACTCACCACCTCTTAATGCAAAATTACATAAATCATGTATGAGACTGCTACACACATGTCCTACATGCCACACATTACATATGAAATGAGAACAAAGAGCAGAGGTGACAGACGTCACCTGCTGCTATAAACCTCTTCCACTGAAAACCACTCACAGCTACACCATTAATACTGACTAAGAATCTTAGATGAAGTGAGACAACTATGAGCCTAGGAAATTTGACATCTGTCAAAGCCCATTGCTTCAGCTAATATGACTCAGTGGAGACCCTTCTCAATATTTGGGACTCAGTTTGGCCCCACAAAGAAGACCACATCCTTTGGTGGCTGATTCTCCATGCCAGTATCTAGGCACCTTGGATGGAGTGCACCTCTAGGATCTTTGGGACAGGCAAATTCCCCTGATCATTTCTTTTCCTTTATTTGTACCCAGACGGTGAGGGTTTGTTGTAGGGGGGATAACTCCAAATCCCACCTATTTCATTTTCTTGATGAGAGGTGAGGGAGAGGTGCACTCTCTTAGTGCTTTTGTATACAGAGACTTTCATTTTGTATCTCTTTTGTGAATGATTTCTTTTCTTTTATAATATACGTGGTATTATCCACTTTAAAAAAAAAAAGAGTCAAAGCCCACTGGTTCTATCACCATGAAGAGAGATTACCAACGAATGTATTGACTTCTATCACCATGAAGGGAGAGTACCAACGAGTGTATTGACTTCAGTTGAGTTTTCTTTTTTCCTCATAGATAACTGAATTATTCTTCTTTCATTTCTGGTAACATTTGATTAATATGTAATTTGCCAAACTCTTTCCCCACTCAATAATAATACCTGTCTTTGTCGTGTACACAAAAATCTGTATATCCAGTACAAGCATTTGTTTATCAAGAATCCTCAAAGTTGACATGGCACCCAAAAATATTTAGAGACCCATGTCTACATATGCTAACACTTTCAAGGTTCTCAAGCCGGTGGAAATTGGTACAAGATTCCATGTTCGTCTCTTACATTGAAATATCTGCCATTGACAGCTTCCTAGACCAACTGATCCTCTTTTGAATACCTTCTTTGCATTCACAAAATTGAAGCTGTGTCAACCTGGCCCATTATTGACAGTTCTCTAGACAACTTAAAACTTGGCTCTATTTGTTTTAATATTTAATCAGGATGAGTGGCTCTGGTTAAGACACTAGCATTTCATTGTTATCATTAAACTTTTGATGATTAAAATTGGGTAGCTCTCTTTATGGCTCACAATTGTCTTCCATCATCTGACACATGAATTCCCAGAATGCTCGAATTGTTCTTGATGACTTTAAAGTTATACTTCACTCAGTGGATTCCATTGCTCCAGTTGGAATCCTTCATCATTTGGCCTTCCATCTAGAGCACAAAAATGAGATATTGTCTTCCATCAGCAAAAGCGGAAGGAATGAAGTTGGATTGCGTAAAATTTGTGATGTTCATGAAGTAGAAGATCGTGTACCTGATTATTTGGTCAGATGTCAGTCTATGGATCTAGTCTCTGATTCCCCTGCTGTTAAGAAGCAGAATGTACACATATCAAGAACCAAAAGGAGCACATTTTCAGTTGGTTCTTGGATACATAATTCTTCCCGAACTCCAGAGGGTAAACACTTTTTAGTTATGGAACTTCTATTTTTAATTTCTTATTGTGCATTGATTTTCTTTGGTAGGGCCATAGTTCTAAATGATGCATGTTATATTTTTGATCTCTTAATGTGGCAACTATTTGATCTGGATTGGCAGGAGTACAGGAGGATCTGGCTTCAATTTTGGGGAGTCTTGAACTAGAATTGAGTAAAGATGGCCTTGGGTGGGAGCATGTTTTATACATTCACCTATATATTGCTGATATGAATGAATTTGCTTTGGCAAATGAAGTATATCTCAAGTTTATAACTGAAAGGAAATGCCACTTGGGTGTTCCTTCGCGGAGTACTATTCAATTGCCACTGAACCAAGTTGGTCTTGGTAATGCCTATGTGGAAGTTTTAGTGGCAAATGACCAGAGCAAAAAAGTTTTGCATGTGCAAAGCATTTCATGCTGGGCACCTAGTTGCATTGGACCATACAGCCAGGTAAACATAATACCTCTCTTTGTTCCTTGAAACTTGATGTTATTTCTTTGCTGATCATGCATTTTTCTTCTGGCTCTTCAACTGTACTGGCCATGTACAGTTTGGTGCTTACTGTGAAGTAGCACATGCTTGATTACTTCAATGGAACTCACATTAATTAGTTGGTGTACCTGCAAGTACCTTGCCTTTTTGTTGTCATGGACATCTGCTCTATCTGAGAGGGAACCATCTCTGTACAGGTATGTACAAGGCTTTTAGATATCTGCCTCTTTTGTGGGTGTAAGCACTGTGCACTGTTGCAAGATGGAGTGTGAGTGAATGCGTGAACCCACTATCAATAGACACGGAGCTTTTTGTCTGCACTTTGCAGAGACTCATGCCTGAATGACCAGATTGGACAAATGATTTTTCTTCGGGACTCATGGTCTACTGCTTTACAACCATGCAGAACCCCTAGAGACATCTATACAACACATTCTATGCAGCCACATGAACCATTGCATGTGCAATATATAAAAACTCATTGGTTAGTGTGCTTATGATTATGACATTCTGGGTCTCTCAGTGGAAGATCAAACAACAGTTCACCCTAAAGAAGTCAAGACAGATGAGTACAATGTTGTTGAAAACATGCTATGTAAATGTCACACTAGCATGTGGTGATTTAGCGGCGCCATATGTGTGCAAACAAAAAATGAGCAGAATTAAAGCCTGAAAATCTTCTCATGTGCAACATATTATCAAAATTACCGTAGTGGTTGGAATCAATTAAAACTAGTGGCTAACAAGGCAAGACTGTCACCAGAGTGGAACAGCAGTCAGGAACAGCTGGATGCATGTGTTTTGAGTGGAGGCAAAGGGAGGCAATGAGCACAATTATGGGAGAGTGGTCAAGGCAGCCACCAACCATCCAAGAAAACCTGAAGCAGCAAAATGGCAGCCTATTAAGTCGATAGGTCTTTTAGATGGACAGCTCATGCTGAAGCAATTTGGAGCGACTTTCTAAAAGATGAGAGAACTCCTTGTGCCACCGAATCTTGATGAGCACTGCATAATTCACTATGTCATGTGCATAACTTGACATGTAATTCCCATACAACAATGTAGAGAAATTGTATGCTACACATAAGATGTGATAAGCTACTCATTCAATAACACCTCAAATATGTCGTTGTCATGAAGAGGAGCAAAATGTATCACAGAGGCTATAACTTAGTTTTCCTGTGGTACTGCCCCCAGAAGTGACTTCTTCCTTTTCTTTTCATATCCACTTTGTGCTTTAGTACTCTGCTTTTTCCATTGATCACGGGATCAACTCAGCTCCTAAGATCAGCCAGTTCCAATCCTGATCCGATCCAATCTGGATCAGCAGCATTGTGCCGAGCCAAGGGAAGGAAGGCCAATTCAGGATCCACATAATTAAAAAATAAAATTTAGTTAAAACCAGGAAAATTTGAAAAATCAGAAGAAAAAAACTTCATATGCAAATCAATTGAAAAAAACAAACAAAGGAATACCTTAAAAAAACAGCAAACTTGGCCGGATTCCGTTGACTGCAACGTGGGGAGACAGTGGCACCTCTTCTCCCGTCTGCTGTGAAAGCACAGTAGGAGAAAAGGGGTTCAAAAACCTCCTTTCAGTCAGATTGACCTGGATCTCCCTAGATTGGGCTGGATCGGGTGATTTGGCCAGTTCCAGCCTGATCAGGGCAATCCAGATTGATCCAGCCATATTTTTTTGTTATTTTTTGGGTATACACTCTAGAGATCGGCTAGAGCCGATCCTGATCTGGATCGGCCAATTCTGCGTTCCATTTTTCAGGCTTCAAGCTTCAATATTCTAATTTAGCATTGCTCTTGAAACATGGATACTTTTTCTTATTTTAATGGAAACATTCATGTGGAAACCAAAAAAGATTCCATGTGGAATATTGTGGAACAAAATGCTGTTGTTCCCCAAACATATTGTTATCCTACCACCAATGTTCAATTCACTTCTTTGTAGTTTCAGCTGACAAAATGATAAGTAGGGTCCTAATGTTTGTTGTTCTCTATGCAGGCAACACTACATAAAGAAATTCTTTACATGGCTGGGCAATTGGGGCTTGATCCTCCCACGATGATGCTGTGTCCTGGAGGTCCTAGTGCTGAAATGGAACAAGCCTTGGGAAACTGTGAGGCGGTGGCCAAGAGCTTCAATTGTTCTATTGCTTCCTCTGCGGTTCTTCTCACCATTTACTGTGCTGCATCTCTCACTTTGTCTGAGAGACTTGAAATTCAGCAGAAAAAGGAGCTTTTCCTAGGACAAGAAACTTCTGCTTCATCTAGTCGAGGCTTGTTGGGAACACCTGGTCCTGTTTTTCTCTATGTTCTTGCTCCTGACCTGCCAAAGAGGTACTTCTCTTTTTGGGTACGCAATTTTAGACTTCAGCATGTTGTTGACTATGGGGATACCAAATAAATCTCAATTTAGTAGATTGAATGTAGTGAAAACCTCATTCATATAAGAAATCTGTGGGGTAATATCTTGATTACAGTATTGACACTAGCTTTTTTATTTCCAGAGCACTCGTTGAAGTAAAGCCTATGCTTCATATTCCGGAGTGCAGAGAGGCTATCCTTCAGGATAGTGGGCTAGAAGCATGTTTTGTAGAAATACCTCAACATTGGGATTTTGAACACTCGAATTGGCATGATTTTTGTTGCCAGAAATACATTGTAGATCACAAAATATGTGCTCTAATGGTCTCTATTACAAAAGATGTTGCTATGCAGATATGCTCTGAAATGAATAAGGAGCCTTCGGACTCCGAATATGGCTTCCCAAATAAATGCATGGAAAGAATATCAAGGTTCTGCGTTTATCTTCTAAACAGAACACTTCTAGAGAACAAATTCTCCTGGGGTGATTTGATTGTAAGTTCCCTTACACAACAATCATTATTTCATTGTTTCTACCTTTAGTATTCAAGAGTTTTCTTATGGAGTTCTTTATTGATTGTTGACTAGCATGAGGGACGGAATAATCATTTATTCAGAGTGTCGCATGCATGTGTTTTGCTTGTTAGCTTCTGAAACATGTTGCTTGTGGTACAATGTTCTTGCTTATCAGCCATTGCCCCCGTCTTTGCTTGACCGGATCTGATGGTATGGTGATAATAGACTTGTACTGCTGATATTGCAACGACAAAGTTTGAACCATGACTGGCAATTTAGAACTCCTGAATTCCTCCTCTCCACCAACTCGGAAATTACAAAAGCTTAGATTGGAGTTTTTTGTCATCTGAACTTATTCATACCCATCGTATGGTGTACATGCCCCAGTGTACCTACATATCCTAATGTGCCTATGTTTCCTGAGTTGCATTGATATGGCGGCTTGATCTATTTGATTACATATCTTAAACATCAACATAGCATTCCAGAATAACTATATTCAATATACCTCCAGAGTATAATATAGTATGACAGATAGGATGCTGATCTTGTAAACATATCATGTTTTTGATTATCGAGGGACTAAACATCCCAGCTTATTATCTTCTTGTTTTTTCCCCTCTTGCAGAGCTTGAGATTCTACTTCTCAACAGGCCTTTGTTTGGCTGCGGATGCATTGGAGCTAGTGTTCTGCCAAACTTTCCGTGAGCTTGCAGAGGCAAGTAGAAACACTGAAATGGTCAATGAACCAATATTTGACCTTATTCCTGTTATAAGCTCTGGCAGATCAGCGGCCATGGATGACTTAATTACCTGTGAGCTATTTGCCTCCAAGCTGTGATTTATGAAGTTTTCTCCTTACGTGGACTGGAGTACCTTCTCTGATACATAATACCAGAAAAATCGATTTTAATGACGCATGTAAGTTCCCAACAAAACATATCAGTGTCCGCGCTGTGCGCCCTTTAGCTGCTTTCCCACATGTTCGAGATTTTTGTTGGACAAGTGTGCACGGAAACCAGAATGTGATCCTGGAGTCTTATGGCCAAACAGGAAGCCATGATGCCATATTGCGGTGCCAAACTAGTTATCATTGGATACAATTTTTGTTGTGCCCAATAACAGAGTTTACAATTTCTCGTTGTCAACTCAGCAGCTCTATTAAGTGTCTGTTATGACTGTAAGCCCTTTGAGGGCACTGTCTTATTTGTTATGTACAAGGTGTGTGATGACAATGGAGATAACAGCTTTCTAACATCAAGAATAAACAAAGTACATTTTAGATCTGCGATTTAGCAGCCCATATTAGTGTACGGATGTATTTCCAGAGAGTAACACTTGCTGCATTGAGGGGCGGTGCTGCACTGATCCTCAGTGCAGTAGGTAAATAAAAGAAAAAATATATTTTCAATTTCTTTTTAAGTGGGCTACGTGGTTCCTACATGTTCGTACTGGTCAATCTTTGATTGAACAATTTAAAAAGATTTAAAAAATAAAAAACCAAGTCCTAATGAACAGTAAAAAAAGGTTTTAATGGGTCTAGTTTAGTAACAGTTTTTTAATTTTCAAATCTTTTTTAGGTCATTCGATCAGAGATCGACCTGTACAGATATGTAGAGCACCTCAGCTTCCACCTAAAAAAAGTTTTAAAAATTATTTTTTTATTTACTCATTGCACTGAAGGTTAGTGGAGCACCAGCCCTTAGTGCAGCAAATGTTCCTTATTTTCAGAACATCCTAATGCGCCATTAAGATCACAACATTCAGAGGTCAAGAACAGGTACATCTGAGAGTGGGCGCGTCCATGCCTTCTGCTTGCCTCGCTACTGCTGTTTCACTATCTCCTTCCCCGAGTATACAACTTTTAACGCCCTTATTGTTGCGTGCGGGTAAAGCTTAGGTTTTTTGAAAGATCTTACATTCCGGTCATGGTTTGCCGTATTGTATTGAATTTTGTCATTCACACGAGTCGATTTGTGTTCGGACGAGTCCGATCTATTGATACGTATCCCGTTGGATCGGATTGTGTCGACTCATACATATATAATAGATTATTTTAAATTATTTTTTTCTTATTTAATAAATAAATTTATATTTTTTGTATCTGTTAATAAAGTATATTTTTCTAAAATATGACTTAAATTCATTATTTTTAACAAAAGCATCGGCTTGATTCATGCAAGTCGGACCAAGTTAGATCGGATCCAACTCGTATTTAGCAGAACCCAATCTAATCGGGATCCTTCCTTGAGTCGACGAACCTTGATTCCAGTTTTTCCAGATTAAACAGCATCATGCTCTTGAGATAAGTCGCACATTACACTGCCTGCTGGACGGAGAGCATGTACATGTCGTTGCCATAGTTACGGTTTCAATATTGTTAAATTGCCCCAACATTTATTTTTTCTAGTTGTCTAAAATAGGGAGGCTTTCGTGTCGTATGTTGCCATCCAATTTAGGGCATTCTGATTAGTTTCCTAAAACACCTCTTTAGAGTATGATCTGAGGTTGTGCCTAACCGCGAAGCCCATGTCCTCTCTCTGGTTTCATGTTGACACGACATCGCCCACCCCCGCATAGGAGCCCACCTACACATCTATGGTTATAAGCAGTGAATTCTTCACAACTGCAAAAACTGGACAAAATGAGAATGACAGTGAGAGATCACACTAAACGATCAAGATGGATCAAAGTTGTACAAAATGAAAATGAAATTGCAAGGTGGATCACTGTTAATCTCATCAAAACTTCCATTTATTGCAATTCTATGAGATCCGTCAAAAGTAGAAATTTTGGATGTCAAGAATGTTAATTAGTTCGTTGGACAATGAGGGTTCTTCGACAATTAAGATAATGATTTATCTTAGTCATTTAACTTAAACTTTTAAGATTTAAATTAAAAATAAGACAGGTATCAAACCTAATGCGTAGGACAATATCAAATAGCTGTTGATCAATCTATGGTAGATGACACCTAGGTGAGAACTTTTAAAGGAGGGAAAACAAATACAGCATAAATAGTTACGAGATAAATACTTCTGATGATAATATATAAACGCATAAATAGTTCCTAATTTATATCTCTAATTTATTTGATTCCGGGATTTATTAGTTTATTTTCAGAATTTTCTTGACATCAACTTTTCTTTTGTCCGAAACCATCTTGTGACGGGAAGCCTGGTTCTTTCCGTACGGCCAAAAGAAATGTCGGCTCACATGCATGGAGAACGCTTTTGTCTTTATATATATATAACGTAATCAAATACCCCATAAATTTTTACAATTAAAAAAAAAATTACCACCATAACAATCGCCAACAAATTAGGGGGAAAAAACACTATTGCACGACTCAAATTGTTAAATATTACATGATTTTGTCAGTTCAATATGTTCATGCAAAAACAAATACAGCATTCTATCAACAAGAAAGTTTTCCCCTCTTTCTCTTCGTCAGGCAAAAAAAAAGAAAAAAAAAAACACAGAACAAAAAAAGTAACCAGTTAATTTTCCTCTCTTCCATGTTTCCTTATCCTCTTCCATTTACCACCTAACACTTTCCTCTCATTTCTTCCAAGTTCTAACCTAATAACCTAATAAGAAAGAAGAACACCATCGACAGAAAAAAGAGAACACCACCACGTCCAAAACTATCATGTACAAGAGCAGAACAGAGAAGGGTCGTTGCCAGTAGTAAGTAACAAGGAGCAGCAGCACTACCAGAGGCCTGGAAGAACACTGCAGAACGGGGAGTCGCCGTTGTTGTTCCGTTGCAGGGCCCCAGGTAGCCCAGGCTGCCGCTGGCTCCCGTCGCCCGGCCGCCCGCCGCCGCCAGCTCCCTGTCCAGGCACAGCCCCGGGTTCCCGGCCAGCTTCAGCTTCCCGCCGACACCGGCGACGAACCCGGCGGAGAAGGGCACGCGGCCGCTCAGCTGGTTGTTCTCCAAGTTGATCTCCCTCGCCGTACCTTCCAGCCGCCGGAGCTGCTCCGGCACCCCTCCCTGCAACCGGTTGTTGTCCAGCCCTAGGTAGCAGAGCTTCCCCAGGGACACCCCCATGGACGCTGGGATGCCACCGACTAGGTGGGTGCCGGACAGTCCAATCCCCAGAATGCCCCCCAGATTCTCCCAAATCTCCGGGATCTGCCCCCCCAGGGGGTTCCCGCTCAGGAAGACCTCCTTTAGGTTCGCCATGGAGACCAGCGCCTTGGGGACGCCGCCCGTCAGGTTGTTGTGGCTGAGGTCGAGGAACTCCAGCCGCTGGAGGCCGGCGTACTCGCCAGGGACGGGACCCTGGATGCGGTTCCCGCTCAAGTCCAGCTTCATCAGCGCATGCAGCCAGCCTATCTCTGGCGGGAGGGAGCCTGCAATCCGGTTGTCGCTCAGATCCAGGATCTTCAGCGACCGGCACCGGCCGAGGCTGCCGGGGATCCTCCCGCGTAGGCGGTTCCGCGACAGCACGAGCTGCTGGAGGCCAGGCACGTCCCCGACGCCGTCGGGGATGTCCCCCGAGACGCCAGTACCCGTCACGACGAAGCGCCGGAGGCGGGTGAGCTCGGCGACCCTGCTGCTGAGGCGGCCGGAGAGGGAGGGGTTCTCGACGAACACGAGCTCCTCCAGGGTGGAGGGGAGGCGGTCCCAGAAGGAAGCCGGCAGGGGGGTCCTGGAGGCGGCGGAGCGGTTGCCGCTGTTGAAGCAGCGGTAGAAGAAGAGCTTGCGGAGGAAGGGGAAGGAGGCGGCGGAGAGACGAGGGGAGAAGGCGGGGTCGGCGCCACAGGGCGGGTTGGGGGAGAAGTCGGAGACGTAGCCGAAGTTGAGCTCCACAACGTGGGGGGCGGCGGGGGCGTCGGCAGCGGAGAGGTAGTCGCAGACGACGCCGTGGGGACCGTATTGGCAGAGGTCGTCGGGGTAGAGGTAGCGCCAGTCGACGGCGGGGTTGATGGAGTCGAGCACGTGGTACACGGCTTCCTGCTCAGCGGAGGCGAGGGCGGGTGGCTGCTCGTCGGCGACGGCGGGGACCAGGAGGAGGAGGAGGAGGAGGAGAGGGAGGGGAATGGAACAGTGGTGGAGCTCCATGGCCGGGGACGGGTTCCTGAGAAGAAGAAGAAGGGTAGAGGGGTTGCGGGTGGAAAGGGGAGGACTCGGAGGTGGAGGGGGATACGTGTAACGTGGTGTTCTCTTAATACGAGCGTCCCAGGGAGCGGGAATTTACGAGAGTGCCACGGGATGCGTGGATGGACGGATTTGCCCAAGTAGGTGCAGGTGGACAAGAGAAAAAAAGTAGTAGGTTTTGCAGAGACACTGCACTGCGCTGCGCCCAAGAGCCTTCTGAACTGCTGCTGCGTAGAGTAGATGTCTGGAGGGGCACACCGAATTTACCGGCGTGCCATTTTCTTTAAGTTAATTACTAATTAGTCTATTTAACTCTGCCAAAAGACTAGCTAGCGCTATTGATCGAACAGACAGAAGGCTATATAGTATATAATATATAGGCTAGGTATTTATTTATTAATTGTTAGTATTGACCATTAATTATTGTGAGTTTAATGAAAGGGAGAAAAGGTGGCGCAGTACGATGTACTATATATACACCAGTGGTGAGCATTAAACGCTTATTCGCTCCAAATTCCTTTGCGTTGGAATAGGTAGCCACGAAACGAGGGAAAAAGGACAAATCCCATGGTTCTTGTTGGTAAGCCTGTGAAGTACTCTCCTGCGTGCGTTTTCCTTTTACATTATTACAACAACCCCATGATACGTACCCATCCAGGTAGCCCATCTCTTTTTTGTCCCTTTCCACCTAGTCTAGGATATGTATATATGTATGTAAAAAATAATGGGCCGGGGGGAAGTGAAAATAATACAAATGCATCTCCTCCTTCTTGATCTCACGGAGAGGAGTTGAAGCGCAGAGGGGATGGAATGGAAGGTTGTCTTATTTTATGTATATATATATATGGTATGGACTATGGAGGGGAAAGCTACTATGTGAACAGGACAGGGGAACCAGCTGGACGTTCCAATTTTGAGACGACCAAGACCACTGCCGTTCCTCCTCGAATGTTCTTTTCACTGTCACACATGCAGTCTATAACCGCCCCAGCTGGTTTTGTCTCCACCACATCATATCATATAACCAGCCAGCTCCGACCAAGTCACCCCGGCGGGGAGGGGAAGGGACGGGAGAGATGATGGTACACTCCAGTGGACCCATTGTTGGGTCCACGCGATGATCGGCATCGGCAGGGTCCAGCATTTTTTAAATTCGCCCCCCTCGGACTGATGGCTTTGGACGGTCGACATCGAATGGGGGAGGGAGACGCATATCATCATATCACTATCATTCATCATAGGAGAAGGAGGGCCGAGGTCGGCGGCTGTCGCCGGTAGACGCCTGGCCCACCCTACAAGCCTCGGGCGTTGCGCGCGCCGCCGCCCGACATGGACTGCCACGCGGGTGACACCTCGGACCGACGCGATGGGTCCTCCACAGGACCTTCCTTCATAGAGTGGTAGCTCACTCCCACGCTTCAGAGTGGGGCGCACACTCTCCTCTCTGGTACACCTTCCCAAAAGGACAGCAAAGGCGTGATCAGATTTGGAGGGTCAGGATCCCATGAAAAGGATGATGGGATATGTCGGCTAGAACAGCGTCAGAGAGGTGCGGTGGAGGGCAGGGGACCAAATGCCTCGGAGTTGTTGGCCCTCTGATGAGTGAGAGAGGGTCTGATGAATGGGACGGATTAGTGCAAGGGCGATTTGACGATGGACTCCGCCTCTGCACCCGATGAGGACCACAAATGCGAAATATCAGTAACGATCACGGGCCATTGATTGTTAATCCCCCTTTTGCTAAATGTTACTTGCTATCCGACTAATTTTATTTATGCATCAGAAGGAGGGGGACGTGTGCACTGTGGACCTGGGGTGATGGTATTCCGAATGATATGATGTTGGCTGTAAAGAGAGGTCGAGGCCATGCTGCACTGAAAGAGTAACAAGATCTTCTGAACCGTTTCCTCGAGACCAAGATGAGTCGCCACATACAACAAAAGAAAAAAGGAAATGATCATTTGTTTTGGAAGTGATGAACTAGTACACAGTCCAGAAGATGTAATTTCAACTGAAGAACGACTTCTCCAGCATAAGAATTCATCTCCTAGGAACACAAGCAAAAGTCAGAATGGGTCCCCAAAAGACCTCCAAGGGACACTACTTTGATACTTAAGTTAGAAAATTGGAAATCAATTCCAAGTCCAAGAACTTAATCAACAGATGCCTGTTACGGTTCATTTATAGGCTTTAGAGGAGGGACACTTTGGTACATTTTCTAACGTGAGACTAATCTACGTATCACTGTCGCCGTTGGATTAGTGCCGCTTTGAGGGGTGCTGTAAAGTATCATTAAGGACGCATTTGGACGTACTACGCATTTAGACGTACCCATCAGTACACAATCCTTTCTAAGTAGGCAGGCTGGTCATTTTGATTTGTGGGCTTCTCCTGATGACCCGAACTCTATATCAACCAGAACAGGCCTGCTGGGCCGGACCGCCGAATGATGCACAGTCATGGAACACCAGATTTGAGCACTACATTCCTTGGATTTTGCGGTTGGCTTCAATTACAGATGATGGCGGAGATACTAAGCTATACCCTTACACATGTATAAAGCCCCAACTATAAAAGTTAATGTGTGTGATTTGTTGGTTTTTCAATTTTGTGAGCAATATGGAAGCACTTCTTCAAGAGGCAGCCATCCAGGCACCTTAGATTGGCTGGCCGCCTGGTTATGGCCTCCCTTTCTCACTGGTTGTCTCTAGTTGGTTTTGGTTTCATCAAGTAGTTACCTTAACATTGTCTTACTGGCACCAACTTATTTTTCTCCAATGGACTAAAAATTTCTAAATAGCAACATTAAGTTCTTCGATAGACAGCAAACTTGATCCACTATCTCATTTTTACTGTCGGTAAGGATTGTGACAAATCAAGAGAAACTACAGTGATGCCGCAATTGGTAACAAAGGGAGAAATAATAGAGGAGATCACCACATTGCATGGAATTCATCCCTTTTTCCTACATGATGGACTCCATATGAACTCTTCATTGCAAACTGCTAAGCTGTGGCTTTTTATGTTTTATAGATATCTTCATCCTTTTTTCCGTTTATGCATGGATTCCCATATTATAGTTCTTAGTTTTAGAATTGTTGGAAATTAATTATCTTTGTAGCGCGTACGACGTCGCAGCGGTGTGGAATTCTCACGTATGCTAGTCTCCTCTCTATATGTTCTATCATATATAGAAAGAGACTCCAATACGGTTAACAAGAATATACGTTTTAAATTTTCTTTGTTTGCTTTGACTCACAGTGTATACTTGATGCAGCTCGCTTCTCTCCAGATGACAAGTACTCCAAGCAGAGGGTTAGGTTTATGCTGAAGAAACGGTTTGGGCTGCTTCCCACTCAAAAGCCGCCCCCCAAGTACTGACTTATGCATGGGTTTTTTGTGCTAGATAGGTTTCCGTGCGGTCGTCAGGTCTTGTTTTTTCTAAAGGTGAACCAAAGCAGAAGCGTCTTCCTTTATTCCCTTGTTCATCAAGTTTGTAACATGAACTGTGGAGCCATGCAGAAAGCATTTTTAGTTCAACTAAAATGCCCCAAGTGCCATCTTGTGATAGAAAATTTTACAAACTAAGTACCATTTTAAGTTCAACTAAAATGCCCCAGGTACCATCTTCTGGAGAAGTTTTTACGAATCAAGTACCATTCTTAAGTTCAACTAAAATGCCCCAAGTAGCATCTTGTGGTAGAAGTTTTTACAAACTACTCCTTTACAAGTGAAGCTGTCAAAGTGCACTTTTCCCACCTTTTTCTTTACTCTATGGCACATGTGCCAATGGATTCAATATTGGACCTGTTTTAGACATGTAATCGTCTCACTTATTTGGAATGAGATCCTTCTGCAGTAAGCTACTCTTTGTGCCTTTATCTCTCTTCTATTCAAAAGTCTTTCAAGCACGCAAGCCAACGCACAATAATTCTCATTTGATTGAGATTATATCTTATCCATTGTATTTCCCAATGGTGCTTGAGGACTCTACAAGGAAAGCAATATGCAAGCCCAGATGAGTACATGACAAATAAATGAGTAGAGACGAATGGATACGTTAGACCAAAGTCAGACAAGTCCAACCGAGCAATAGAAGTCAGAATGGCTCCTGGCAAGGTTGTACGGGCTAAACTCAAGATCTAGAGCACCACTGCAAAGACCTAAATCCCACAGTAGGATCTGTCCGAGAGCAACCATGTACGCAACATGGCCACCATCGATCACAGCCCAGAAAACGGAAAAGGAAAGAGGAGAGAAAACAAAACAGGCAAGTAGGGAGTAAGAGCAGGAACCACACGAGAAGCAGCAATCGTCACTATAGCCTGTAAGCCGAAAGAAACCAATGGAGATCTAGATCGTCAGTAAAAGTCCCAAATTGGGGAGCACAAATCTCAGTAAGCCAAGCTTATATACCCAGCAAAAAGGGGGAGAGGCTGGAGGGTGTACGGCGAGGGAGTTGTGAGGGGTGAGGGGAGGAGATGCGACGAGGGTGGAAGCATCGGGGGACGAAGAGGAGGAAGAAGAAGAAGGACTCCCCTCCCTCCTGTCTGCCGCGGCGTGTCGAGTTTTACACTTTATATATTAGAATTGTCTATGTCAGAATAAAGGATCTTTTATTTTGATAGTGACAAAATGAATAATTCTTAAATTTAAGACGTCCAGAGAATAAATAATTTTGACACAGAATAACATATTTCGTCTATTAAACTATAATTAATCTTATTTTAAAAATAAGACCTCTTATTCTTCTCCTATCGAAGTGGTGCTGCCGCGGGGTTTGATGGGAGGAGCCCATCCACCACTGTGTGTTCACATATCGATATGTTCCTCTAACCTTGACCCGGGCTGAGTATTTTGCCACCCCATATTATGTATGGCTTGACATGTATCTTTATGTTTTATCCAGACAACTTTACTTTTTAAAAAAAAAAGACAAGTATCTTTGTAGGCATGTTTCGCTTCTTGTAGAACGGTACAGTGGTCCTATGCCGTCCGATTTATGGACCCCACGTCAGGACAGAAATTGCAGCCGCATCAGGACAAATATATTTCTCTTGATCCATCATATTTTCCAAAAGAAAGGAAAAAAATCTTTTCTTCGCCCGCCCTTGCCTCAAGCCTGCAACGGTACTACTGCTACTGGCTGGGTAGTGGCTACTGGATGCCCGGGCCGGGACGACCCTTCTCCTGCACCCAGGAGGAGAAGCGAGGAGGAGCCTTCCTTCTCTCTCTGGGAATGGTAAATGCTTCCTCCCGGTGCCCGCCCTAAACTCGGAAACTTGCCCAGCCAGCTCCCTGTCCCCCTCCCCTCCTCACCCTTCCGCGGCCGCCAGCTCCTCCTTCCCGGCATCCCTCGCCACCCATCTGTCGTCCAAGTCCTGCCTGCCGTGATAGACGCACACCCAGACGCCTACGCCGACTTGCTGGTGACATGGTCCAAGTGGCAGTGCCGGAGTCCTCCCCAGGCTTGCGGCCTGTTCGATCAAAGTCCTCAGAGAACACCTGCCGCCGAGACCTGCAGAATCCTCCACGCCCGCATCGCAAGGCTCGGGTTCTGCCTCGTGGGGAGGCTCGCCACTGCGCTGGTAGACCTCTATGCCAAGTCGGGAGGGCTGGCGTATGCGCGGAGGTTGTTCGACGGCCTCCAAGAGCGAGATGGCGCTGCCTGGAATGCGGTCTTATCCGTGTACTCCAAGCAGGGTGCGCCTGCAGAGGTCGTGCGTGAGTTTAGATCCATGCGGCAAGCCGGTGCCTTTCCGAACGAGCATGCCTTTGCGATCGTCCTCTCCTCCTGCGCGAGGTTGGGAGATCTTGATTACGGCAGGCAGCTGCACTGCGACATCGTAAAGACCGGGTTTGGGTCCAGTGCCTTCTGCCAGGGTTCCCTGCTCAATGTGTACGCCAAGTGCGGCCATGTGGGTGATGCACGGCAGTTGTTCAACGGGTTCGAAAACCCCGATACAGTTTCGTGGACGGCCATGATCGGCGGCTATGTTCAGGTCGGTATGTCTGAGAATGCCCTCGAGCTGTTTGATAGGATGCGGGAGCAGGGTTGTACGCCTGATGAGGTCACGTCTGTGACGGCTATAACTGCTTGTGTAGGTCTTGGAAGGCTACAGGATGCAAGAGATTTGTTTATGCAGATGGGTTCGCCAAACACCATCGCTTGGAACGCCATCATTTCAGGGTATTCCCAGAACGGTCATGAAGCTGAAGCGCTCGAATTCTTCAGGGAAATGCACAGTACTGGAGTTAGACCCACTCGGTCCACAATGGGAAGTGTGTTGAGTGCAGCCGCTAATCTGATTGCTCTTGATGAGGGGAGGCAAGTCCATTCCGAAACGATAAGGCTCGGGTTAGATTCAAATGTTTTCGTGGGAAGTTCTTTAGTTAACATGTATGCCAAATGCCATGTCATAGATGACGCAAGGAGAGTGTTTAATCTGATGGGAGAGATAAATCTTGTGATGTGGAATGCCATGCTTGGAGGCTACTTACAGAATGATCAACCCAAAGAGGTGATGAGTTTATTTTTTGAAATGAAGGGCTCTGTTTTTCCATGTGACGAGTTCACCTATGTCAGTCTTTTTGGCGCCTGTGCTTGCTTGGAGAGCCTAAAGCTAGGACAGCAACTACATTGTGTTGTGATCAAAAGAAACTATGACAGCAGCACCTATGTAGGGAATGTGGTGATTGATATGTACTCCAAGTCTGCTGAGTTAGACAGTGCAAAGCAACAATTTGAACTCATCCCTGACCGGGATATCGTTTCTTGGAATGCACTTATTGTGGGACATGTTCACAATGGATGCGAGATAGATGCTATATTCATGTTCGGTAGTATGAGATCAGATAATGTGGTGCCCGATGTAGTTTCTTTTGCAACTGTAATAAGTGCATGCTCTAGTCTCCAAAGGTTTGAAGTAGGGAAACAGTTTCATTGTTTGGCTATAAAATTTGGTCTTGAGCTAGGCATCTATGTAGGAAGCTCTCTCGTTGACTTGTATGCAAAACATGGAGACATGGAATCTGCAAAGAGGGCCTTTATACAGATGCCTGAAAAGAGTGTGGTCTCGATAAATGCTTTAATAACAGGCTATGTTCAGAATGATGATACAGAGAAAGCTTTAATTTCCTTTCAGCAGATGCTAAGACAAGGACTGAAGCCATCACAGTTCACATTTGCAGGTATTTTGCCTGCTTGCATGGGCCCTAATGGACTAAGTTTGGGAAGGCAATTCCATTGTCACACCCTGCAGTCTGGATTTTTGCACGATGTCCATGTGGATGTTGCACTTATTACAATGTATATGAAATCTAAAAGCCGGGAGGATGCTAATAGACTTTTCTCTGAGGTATCTGGTAATAAAAATATGATATTGTGGACAGCTATTATCTCAGGTCATGCTCTGAGTGGTTGCTGTCAGGATGCTATTTCACTGTTCTGGAAAATGCATAACTATGGTATTCAACTGGATCAAGCCACTTTCGCAAGTGTCCTTGGAGCTTGTGCTGACTTGGCTTCATTGAAGGATGGGAAAGTTGTTCACAGTCTTATAGTAAAAACTGGCTTTGATTCTGATGAGTATACAGGAAGCTCCCTTGTAGACATGTATTCTAAATGTGGAGACATTGGTGCTTCTATGAAAATATTCAACGGAATGAAGAAAACAGAGGACATTATTCCCTGGAATACTCTGATCGTTGGGTTGGCAAAGAATGGCTTTGCAGAAGAAGCGCTGGCGTTCTTCCATCAGATGCAAGAATTAAATATAGTCCCGGACGACATCACATTCCTCGGTGTTCTCACAGCTTGCAGCCATGCTGGACTAGTTTCAGAAGGCCGTGCTATGTTTGATTCTATGCACGAGTATGGCATATATCCAAGAACTGATCACTATGCTTGCATGGTTGATCTTTTGGGTCGCGGTGGCCATCTCAGAGAGGCTGAAGAGTTCATTAATGAGCTACCCTGTGAAGCTGATGCTGTAATTTGGGCTACTTTTCTTTCTGCTTGCAAAATGCATGGGGATAATGCAAGGGCCATTCGTGCAGCTGAGAAACTCATCCAATTGGAACCAGAGATTTCTTCTCCATATGTTTTGCTTTCTAACGTGTGTGCTGCATCTGGGAACTGGGATGGAGTTAGGACATTGAGAGGATTAATGAAGGAAAAAGGAGTAAAGAAGGTACCTGGTTGCAGCTGGATTACAGTGGGGGAAAAGACTAGCTCATTTTTTGCTGGGGATAAGTTCCACCCCGATGCTGTTGATATCTATGATATTCTGAAGGAAATAACTGCAGTGATTAAAGAAGACACAAATGACTGGGACCTTGAATCACTTTGAATGCATGAAAATTGAGTTAGTTCTTCTCCTAATTGGCTTTGCCTATGGATTCCATTACTGCAGATGGTTAGAATGGAAAGACTGGTGAAGGAACATATACACGAACGAGTAGAAGATGATATCAATCTTTTGGCAGATTGTACGACCCTGAAACAGATGCCATCTGATGGAAATTTTATGAATTATGAATTCTTGGGCTTGACGTAAAAAAATAAGCTCTTGATGAAGCTGGATTCCTCAATGTATGTTGAAAATGTGGAAAGAAAGAGATATCAAACAATGTCTCGGATAATGTTTTGGAAGAAAATTCAGATATGTATCTAAAGTTTAAATTCTATTAGATCAGACATGTACAGTAACATGGATAGCGAAGTAGTCAATGCAGTCTGTGATCTGTTGGTGCTCGTTTATTATTTTAGCAACAAATGACAACCGTATGATCTGTATGCTATTCTAAACTATCCATGGGCCCTAGTTTTTGCAAGGAAACGTCTAGGGCAACTTAAAAATTATTTCTCAAATTTGAAGTTTATCAAATACATATGAATAATTATGGGACCGCAGCGAATGATGATAATAGCTTTTGATGACAGAATGCACCTTTGGATGTTTGGACATAGTTTAAAGAGTAATATTTGATGCAGTGCCCCAGTCTAATACAGCTGAAACCACTGTCTGATCACAGGATCGGAAGGTACAAGATTGTTGCACTATCCCACCCGAGGGGCAGCAGAATTTAAAGTCCACGTCCCGTCCGATCGTGGCAGCTATGTTATCACTCTTAGTTTAAATTGTGTTTGCTATATTTTGCCTTGTATGATGTTCAAGAGTGCCAATAACCAGTGAACACTGCTGGTGGAATGTTACAGAAGGGAAGATTTCTTCTAGTGAGAACTTAGATATGGAAATGGAGAAGTATTCCATGTGATAAGTTCAAACAAAATGTTGAGAATTTGAGTTGAAAATAAGCACTTTGAATACATAATTAATATAAGCACAATCATGTCAAGAAATGAATTCAAGCACCAACAAGTAAGAAAATTAAGCACTCTTCTCGTCCTCATGCTCCCAAGTGGCATCTTCACCTAAATGATACTACCAAATCACCTATAGGAATCACATGATTCATTAATGCTCTCTTTCTGGTCGCCTATCCGAATAGGGTGCTCTTTCGTAGATAAATTCAGTTCCACTTCAATTGGATTGATTTCTATTACATGTGAAGGAGTCGGCAGATATTTTCTAAGCATCAACACATAGAATACATCATGAATTCCTGCGAATTCTAGGGATAATTTAAGTTGATAAGTTATTACTTCGATCTTCTAGATTATTCTAAAAGGTCCTACATAAGGATAAAATTTTCCAAGCTGTCCAAATCGTACTATATCCTTAGTCAGTGACATTTTCAAGAACATAAAATCTCCTTTAAATTCTAATGGTCGGTACCGCTAAACTGCATAACTCTTTTGACGGTTCTGAACTGTTTATAACGTTTGATGAATTAATTGAACCTTTTTCACTGTTTATTCAATCAAATTTATTGAGAGTATCTTCCTTTCTCCAACTTCACTCGAATAAAAAGGTGATCTATATCGTCCTCTATACAGCACTTCATAAGGCACCATACTAATGTTAGAATGGAAACTATTATTATAAACAATGGAGGGGTAATCTTTAAGAGTAACAAAGTTAACACTTTTGCTTAAAATAAACAACATGGACAGTTTTATCTAATTCTGTTGATATTTATTTCGTAAACCTACGATTACAAGCGAAGTTTCATCCTTTTTTAGCCAAACCGTCCTGTCTGACAATCAACTTTATGAAAAGGTGACGCTTTTACCTTTCTTTACATTATTTTAAGTTTTGAGTTTCAATGGTGATTCTAGGTTTTGAAACTTCTGTGTCTGTCCTTTTGCCTCTCTCATCTTGTTAAAAGTACATATGATGAACATGATCACTCTTTTTGCCTTACATAATACCACATGGATGGGAAATATTTTTTCTTTGATCATGTATAAAAAAATTTCACCCTTATATTTAGAAACCAATTCCCCTTGTTGAGATGAGATCCTTTGGGGTTTGGACATCCTTTGTGGATTTTATCTGCCCCTACTCACATAAAGACAGAGATACAAGAGTCATTTATTATGAAAAAGTGAAAAAGTACCAAATTTACCTTATTTCTAGGTGAGTAAGAACACAAAGATTCAAAGAAAAAGTAACGAGAATATGTTCTCTTTTTCTACTAGTGTGCACGTTCACAAGGGTTAGGAAATAAATTGTGAGGAAAGGAGTACATAAGTGTCATGCACGACAGTACACCAGGAAAATGTAATGCCTGACAATAGGTATGTATTCAGGATTGCATCTTTATATGCATGGGTTTGGTGTTAATTTTATTTTTAATCTTTTGTATAGGTACTCCTATAAAATTACCATATTTGTACGTATGCCCCTCATCTCTGCATCATAAATACTCGTCATAGATGTATCTTAGATCCTTATCTAATTCAACCTGTTTGAATCACTAGTCGTTGGAAGTCGCGGCATTTTGACAGAAGAAAACCATAAATTTCCCAAGGATGTTTTGGGATATTTATAGGCATATATGGAATCACAAGTATAGATGCAATCATGATAGTTTATGGGGGAATACACATAAAAACCCTTTTAACCATCCGTCGTGGTTACAATCCAACCGAAGACGTACCCCCTATAGCTTCAATGAGATGATAACAAGCTAAACTGATAAAACACGAATATACCCTGCTTTTACATCATTAACTATTTATAACAATTAGGATTCCAAAAATTACTATATTCATTTTCCATATAGTCCAATAAGAAAAGTAATTATTCACCGGCTTATGCTCCATCGTGCCCATCAAAGCTGGCTGCGCAGAAATCACAGGTTGCATATGCAAATTTCCTCATTAACCGTGTAATATTTTGACAATTTAAGCGAATCATGTAAACATACTTTTATCTACAATCACTCGTCCTTGGGCACCTCTTATTCCTTTTTCGAATGCATGCCACGTTACGGCTGTGCATTTGCTGAAAGGCGTCACTGATGATATGACGTTCTCCTGCCTGGTGTAACGGAACACATCCAATGAGAACTTGTACAGCTAATTAAGCGGAAAACAACCGACCAAATTCTCACCATAGAGCCAAAGATAAGTTGTAGCACATTCGTGCCGTCGATAACCTACTCTCATCCATCTGAAAAACCGTTCACAGCTAGAACAGTCGCAAAATTTTGGCCTCATAATTTAGTACCCATACATGTAGGTCATTTGGCGATTAAATAACCAAAAGTATCCTAAACGTCTCTTCGTGCTTTTCAGCATTCAGAAACTGTCCTTGTGAGTTGTAAAATGGGTGACAGATTGGCTCAGGATGATTTCAGCTTAGCAGAGGTCGATGCAAGGTGGGAAAGGGTCCTGTGCCCAACAAAGACCAGGAAAACTCCGAGGAAAGACAGAGCCTTCAGTGCAGTGAACAGGTCCAACTGCAAAAGCAAATAAATAATCACACCTGTGCACAAGTTTACTGCTAAAAGGAAACAACTACAAGTAAAAAGCACAGATGAAAACCTTTAACCAGAAGAGCAAATAAAGTGACAAAACTGCTGCAATGCCAGCATGGAAAAGAACTGCAAACGCAGCTGGTACTGATGAGGAAGGGAAGTTCTTCACATTTACTCCTAGGCGTATCAGCTGCAAAAGTTAAAAACAATTTGCGATAAATACTGAGAACTACTCACGGCAAATGAACCATGGAAGACAGGACAAGATTCGGTCATCCACCAAACAGTAAGCTGGCCCAATCCAGCAGCTTAATGACACAGCATGAGTATTAAAATCAGAGTCCTTACATATTAAGGATGGTATCATCAATGTCCCTTTGATACATTAGTCAAGCAAAATAACCAAAAACAGTTGAACTAGAGATTTTGCTGTTAAGCATCAAATGCTCGTGTGGGTTAAAGGCCACCCTAGACAATCTTTTCCAAAAGGGGTTTGATATAACCGTTCATTTGTATGAAAAGAGACTTCCGTAAAAAATTATTCGCCTGAAGATGAGAGCCATGTTGTACAAAACGAGTATGCATGCACCTTTAGTCTAGAAGCCCATTAAGGCGGTGTGCCACTGGTTACCCACAGATTGGCTCTCTAGACTCTACTCCCCACGATAGAAGGGCAACCAACATCTCCAAGAGACACAGCTCATGACATAGCATAGTTACCCATCCATCCAGACATCAATGGAATGTCCAATAAAGAAACACAGTACAATCTATCAAACTGAAACATCCTTGTCTGCTGCCATGTCCACTTCACTTAATGGAAACCGTCAATGGATAGCAAATGGAACCACAACTGCTGATGAAAAAAGAGTTTTACTTGCTGCATCGCAACCTGATGAGGTGCAACACACCGTCCAACCACGTCGCACCATCTGGAGGCTCGCACATGGCCCCTGTCCTCCCATAAATGCACCCTGACGTCAGCAAAAAAAGTAAAAAAAATTACCCTCGAACTATGATCTTGAGAGCATCCTGAAAGGCTCGAGCATAAACATCATGCTCTCAAGAGCTTTAGGATGCTCTCGAGCCCTTCAAGATGCTCTCGAGATCATAGTTCGAGGACATTTTTTAAATTTTTTCGCTGACGTCAAGGCGCATTTATGGGGGGACGGGCGATGTGCGGGACTCCAGATGGCGCGATGTGGCTGGGCGGCACATTCCACCTCAGCAGGTGGCGCTGCAGCAAGTAAAACTCATGAAATAAACCGACCAGAACCCCAACAACAGTAGACACAAGAAACAGTCGTGGATGGATAGATTCCACCTCTACTACACAAAAGCAGCATTATTGGTCCTAACACGTGCAAACTGTCACAAGCAGGCAATCTGAGCTTAACCATCCTCAATATTAGGAACTTCCCCTTCAAAGGGTTGCTCAAAGTTGTCAAAACAGCAGCATTATGGTCCTAATACGTGCAAACTGCCACAAGCAGGCAATCTGAGCTTAACCATCCTCAATATTAGGACCTTCCCCTTCAAAGGGTTGAGCTCATAGTTGTCAAGGGTCAAGGCAGGCATCTAGGCATCGCCTAGGCACTGCCAAGGAGCAAAGGCATCACAATATGGGCAAGCGAATCAGCGCCTTATTTGTTGCCCAGAAAGTGAGCCGGGCGGTCACCTAGGCGCCCAGGCAGGCCAGGCGAACTGCTCGGGCCGCCTAGTCGTGGATCCAATTGGGTCCAGACCCAATCAGATCCACCTATTTAAAGGCCCAGCCCCCTATTTCCCCTTCTCATTTCATTGCCAACCCCCGATCCCCCCGACAACCCCAACTGGCTGCTGGGGTTTCGTACACAGCCGCTCTACGCCATCGATTGCACTGCCTCTCCGCCGCCATCCGCCACCGTCTGCTGCTGTCCGTCACATCCACTGCCGTCTGCCACATTTCTGCCGCCGTCCGCTGCCATCCGCCACTGTCCAATGCCGCCTGCTGCTGCGTTTTGGGTATGTCTCACTCTCAATATCATTATCTCCCTCTCCCTCAGTTCTCGTGCTGAGCACCCTCTCTCCCCTCCTCCCCTTCTTGCACTCTTATCTCAATCTCTCTCTCCCCCTCTCTATCTCAATCCCACTCTCCCTCCTTGGCTCTCTCTATCTCAATCTCCCTCTCCCTCTCCCTCTCCCTCTTCCTTGCAGGCTTGGACTCACTGTGCATGTGCATGCACAGACTGCACTCTGTGTGCATTGTCACAGGGAGAGGGACAGTACACTGTGCACTCCCTCCATGTCTGATGCTGAGTACCCCCTTTCTCCTCTTTTTTTTTTAGAAGGTGACTGAAAGTCACAATTCTATTGATAAAGAGAATGTGAGATACAAAGGGGACCCCAAAACATCCAATCAGCTTGGCGGGACATACCCCCAACCAAGTCGAACTCTAAACAGAACAGAAATTACAAAAAATCTGTTTTATCAAGGTAATAAAACAGAAATACAAAGTGAGAAGCATTAGATGAAATGACCCCTCCAAAATTCAGCCTTCTGCAGAATAATAGAATCCCCATCTTTCAGGATATCTGCAGCATATCCCCACTCTTTCACCCATTTAAAAGTGTTCTTCAATAACTTAGTAACACTATTAAACTGATCATTGAATTTTCTCTTATTTCTCTCACACCAAATAGTCCACAACAAAGCTGGACAGATGATGAACCACAGAGATTTCTGATCTGGAAAAGGACAAACTCTGGACCACCAGTTTAAAAGATCCAGAACAGAGGAAGGATCCACCCACTCAATTCCAAATAATTTGCACAAGATCTTCCATAGAATAATAATAACTCCACAGCCCGAAAACAGATGATCCTGATCTTCTTCAAACAAGGCACAGAAGACACATGAATATTTCCCTGGGATATGAAGTAATTTGGCCCTCCTACCTGTAAGAAGTCTAGACCAAGCAATCTTCCAAAGAAAAACCTTAATTTTATTAGGCAGGTAGTTGGACCAAACTAGATCCTTCCACCAAACCCTACAACCACCATCGTTCAGAATGTGGACAACAGATTTAACTGAAAACTTCCCATTAGTATTCCATTTCCAACCTCTGATATCAAGAATCTCATCACATAACCTGACATTGGTGATAAGATTTAGCATTCTCAAGAATTCCTCTATTTCCACTTCAGTGAGATCCCTTCTCAGATACAGATTTATGATACCTGAATCATTTTCAGCCATTACTTCTGCCACTGAAGCCTCTTGATACTGGGTAATGTTACAAAGATTTCTGAAAAGAGAGGAGAAAGTCAACCCAGAACACCATTTATCCTTCCAAAAAAGTATGTCACAGCCATTACCAATCTGGAATTCACAGGATAAAGCCATAAATTCAGCATTCTTCACAATGTTCTTCAATAGGTGACAGATTATACAAAGTAGACGGAACAAGACACCATTTGTTAGCAGTAGAATAATATAAATCCTTGATAATAACAGCCCAAAGTGCTTCTGAACACTCACCCCTTCTCCACAACCATTTCATTAACAAGGCTTTGTTGAAAGTAGCTACTCCACATAGTCCAATACCTCCTTGTTCCTTACTTTTGCACACATTATTCCAATTGATTAGATGAAGTCCTCGCTTACCCCTTTTACCCCCTGACCAAAAAACAGAACTCCTTGCAAATTCAATAATATTCTCTATAGTTCTTGGGACTTTGAAGATAGAAATATAGTAAATGGCCAATGAAGAGAGAACCGTTTTGGACAAAATCAATCTCCCTCCATCAATAAGAAATCTGCTTTTCCAACCTTCCAGTCTATCTTCAAACTTCTTGATCAAATCATTCCAATCCCCGACCCTAATGACTCCATCTGATAATGGTAGTCCGAAATATTTAATTGGAAAAGAGTTAACTCTGCACTGCAATGAATTAGCCATATCCTGTAAACTGTTCTCCTCTTTCCCCTCTCACTCTCTGTCACAATCTCTCTCTCCCACTCTCTATCTCAGTACCCCTCTCCCTCCCTGGCTCTCTCTATTTCAATCTCCGTCTCCCTCTCCCTCAGTGTACTATGCACTGTTCATTGTGAGCATTTTGTATTTTTTATTATTGTGTTTCACATTATTGCATCATCTATACATTGTTGTTGTGAGCATTATGTTGTAGATTTTGGAAGGAGAAGATTGACAAATATTCGGTCAGTATTTTTTATTATGAAATTTGATTTTTTGTAATTATTTTCCACTCACAATTAACTTTGATACTTCATTGTAAATTTGTAATAAACTACTAATTAGTTTTCATGTTAATATCATATTAGTGTTATTTCTTATAATTTTCATGTTAATGTCATATTAGTGTAATATTAAATATATTATTTCTAAGTGTACGCCTAGGCGACGCCTAGGAGGGCACCTAGGCGCTTAGGTGCTCTGGGACCCGAAGCACGCCTTGGGTCGCCTTACCGCCTTGACAACAATGGTGGAGCTGCATATTGCCAGAGAAAAATAAACATCTTGTCTTCCTATCAGCAGTCATGAGCATGGTTTGCCATCTCTTCCGAGATCTCCGAGATCTCTCGAGAATCTCTATCTATCCAAGGGTCCTGAAACGAATCTTGACAGAGATCAAGAATGAGAGGATATAAAGGAAGAGTAATGGAAAGGAGGAGGAGGAGGAGAAGAAGAGGGGAAGGAGGAGATGATGATAACAACTGATGATGGGTTTTCCAACACAATTAGATGGTATTATGATTCAAGAAAGCAATCCTTGTATGTGTATACATGTTTCTTGCATTATTATTATGTTACTTTAATCATATTGAATGGCTACATGCATAAAATTTGAAGATTTTTTTAAGTATAATATGATCATGACCCAGTCATCATTCTCTTTCTCCAAGATCTCTTCTCTTTGGCCTTTTTAGACAATGTCAAGGTGCAATATAGCATTCCTTAAGTATAGGTATATACAATGTATATGTATGTAAGATATTTATGTATATATAGTGTTGTTAAAATACACACATCTCGAGATTTTGTCCCAATCTTCCAAGAATTTCCCGAGATCTCTCCAAGATCTCTTCTCTTTGACCCACCCGAGATGAAGCCATGAACCAAGATGGCAAAACTTGGTCATGAGATTGGCTGGGGCAACTGTGAAGAAATTCCAGGTTTCCCATCATCACTGTACCCTTTGTCTGCCTACCCTGGTAAATCGAGTAACCGATCAGAACAGTCAACTCCCAAAGGCAATCAACTTCCTGGCACAAGGACCTCCCCCTCCTCTTCTGATTGATTAGATAGTCAACCACTCAGGAATTCTGGCAATTGTGTAAAGTTATGAACAAAATCTAAAAAGGCATCCACATTATGTCTCCCCCCATATCACCTTCAAGCTCTTCCACCATAATAAAAGTGAGCAGTCTCACTAAATCTGTAGCCATCAAAATACCTGATGCAGTGTGAGAATGATTTTGTAATAAGGGTAATAGGATGCCTCATGCTTTTGTCTCCAATGATACCTCAGTGCAAATTAAGGTACATAATTTGCTCAGCCCGACTCATCCCCATTTCCTTTTTGTGACACATCACCCTGTTGAACCCAAAAATAATTTTATATGCAGATTTACACCATATGAGTATGCATGCATGTGCATACGACATATACTCACATCGATGTGAGATTACCATAGAAAAAATACATATACATAGGCATAACGATATGTTCATAAAGAACCATGTTATGCAAAATAAAATGTATGCCTATAATATGGGCGAATATCAAAAATGCATAAAGCCATAGGCTCGCATCCTCTGTTATCAAAGGCGTGCGAGGCGTTCGCCTAGGCGACGAGGCGAGGCGAGGCGAGGGTTTGGCGCCTCGCTTTCCCGGTTTTTGCCTAGGCGATCGCCGGAAACGCCTCGCTCGCCCAGTCGCTCGCCTAGGCGCGCCTCACACGCCTTCAGCGCCTCAGGCCCGGTTCGTTTGGAGCCCACCGGCCCGCTACGAAGAAGCCCACGGCCCACTACGAAGAAGCCCACTGTTATAAGCCTACCCCCCTCCACCGGTTACCCTAAAACCCGCTTTCACTGCGTCCCGACACGAGCCGAGCGGCAGGCGATCGCGGTCTCCTCCGGCAAGGATACGAGCGGGCATCGGCGGGAACCGACTCCGGCGGCAGCGGAGAACTTCTCCTGCGACGGCGACGGCGACGGCAGGTAAGTCGTATCTCTCTCCCGCTCTCTCTGTCTCTCTCGCTCTCTCTCTCTCTCTCCCGCTCTCTCGGTCTCTCTCGCACTCCCTCCTTCTCTGTCTCTCTCGCACTCCCTCCTTCTCTGTCTCTCCCGCTCTCTCTGTCTCTCTCGCTCTCTCTCTCTCTCTCCCGCTCTCTCTCTCTCTCTCTCCCGCTCTCCCTCCTTCTCTGTCTCTCTCGCACTCCCTCCTTCTCTGTCTCTCTCGCACTCCCTCCTTCTCTGTCTCTCCCGCTCTCTCTGTCTCTCTCGCTCTCTCTCTCTCTCTCCCGCTCTCTCTGTCTCTCTCGCACTCCCTCCTTCTCTGTCTCTCCCGCTCTCTCTGTCTCTCTCGCTCTCTCTCTCTCTCTCTCCCGCTCTCTCTCTCTCTCTCGCACTCCCTCCTTCTCTGTCTCTCCCGCTCTCTCTCTCTCTCTCCCGCTCTCTCTGTCTCTCTCGCACTCCCTCCTTCTGTCTCTCCCGCTCTCTCTGTCTCTCTCGCACTCCCTCCTTCTCTGTCTCTCCCGCTCTCTCTCTCTCTCTCCCGCTCTCTCTGTCTCTCTCGCACTGTCCCCCTCTCTCTGTCTCTCTCGCACTCCCTCCTTCTCTGTCTCTCTCAATCTCTCCGTCTACCTCCTTCTCTGTGTCTCTTACCCCCGACCCCCTCATTCTCTCTGTTTGCCTCCCCCGACACCCACTCTCTATCTCTGTGTCCTCTCTCACTCTCTCTTGCATGTCTCTCTGTCTCTCCCCTCCCCCGACCCCCACTCTATCTCTCCCGCTCTCTCTGTCTCTCTCAATCTGTCTCTCCCCTCCCCCGACCCCCACTCTATCTCTCCTGATCTCTGTAAATTATAAATATTTTTTTTTAAAATGTCGCCTCAAACGCCTAGGCCATCGCCTAGGCGTTTGAGGCTGAGGCGACCCCCCGATCGCCTCTCGCCTCTGACTACATAGCTCGCATCACGAGGGCAATGGAGTAGGGAGCATACCTAGGCCAAAAAGGCCTTGATCAGATTTTTTTAAGGGAGCCTAAGACAGTCCCAAGTCGCTTGCTTCGGCTTCCGAGATCAATTCCCGAACCTCCTTTGCAACCCCCGATAGTGAGACCCGAAGGGAGACCCTAAATGCAGCAACAAACGGGGCACCGAACGCTGCAAAATAAGGGCCAAAATCAGTCCCAAAGTGGGCTAAAATCAGTCCCAAAGTGGACTAAAATCTGTCCCGAAATGGGGTGAAATCAGTCATAGAACTCACCCAAAATGGCCCCAAAATGGAGGCCCAATAACGGGGGTGAAAGGCCCAATAAGTGGCCCAATGGGGGAGCCCAATATGAGGCCCAATGAGCACCCCTAATAGGCCCAAAATCAGTCCCACAGTGGTCCTAAATCTGCAACCAGGGAGAGAAGAAATCTCTAAAAAATTCCCCAAGGTGGAAAGGGGCCCAAGAAATCTCCAAAAAGAGCAAGTGGACCCCCTCTCTCTTCAGATTTTAAATTTTAAAATGTGGGGGGGGGGGGGGGGGGGGGGGGGGAATTAATTAGGATGAGGGGAGTTAATGGGAGGTTTAACCCCATTCACACATGGGTTAAGAACCCCATATGAACCCATTAAATACTCATCCTAAAACCCATTTTCACATGAAGCCAAACCTGAACCTAGTGGGTTTAAACCTCTTTTCACATTGCTAAACCCCAAATCTGAAAACCCAAGCTCATTAATGAGCCTCAAAAAAGCCAAAAGAAGGAGGAAATGGGGAGGGGAAACCCCCCCCCCCACCGGTTTCCAACCGGTGGGGAGACCCCCCACCGGTTCCCCAACCGGTGGGGGGGTCCATCCGGTGGCACCCCCTCCACCGGTTGGAACCGGTGGGGGTGCCCACCGAGCCCCCCCCCCCCCTCTCTCTCCTTTGCATGTTCTCTCTCTCACCTCTCTTGCCACCCATTGGCCATTGAAAAAAAAAATAAAAGAAGAGGGGAGGAGAGATGTTCCATCCGGTGGCACCCCCCACCTTGGCCCATTCCGGTGGCACCCCCCACCGGGCCAGGAATTGAAGCCTATAAATAGGCCCTATAGCCCCCAAAATCAAAGACACCAACACATACACACACCAAGAGACCAACACATATGCATGTTGGCATCCACACTTAGCCTCAAATTCAAGTGTGAAATTGGGAGAGAGGGTGCTGCTTGAACACCAAATTCGGGTTTTCTAACCCGGATTTGCTGCGCTTTGGGAGTTCTTTCTTTCGTCTCGGAGAGCCCTCCCTCCTAAGGTTCAATCCTAAGGGGAAGCTCTGCCGGATTTTCTTGTAAAAATGCCTTGTTATAAGGCGAATTTCTGTCGAAATAAAGACTGAAATTGTGTGCTTATGTGTGTCATTAAAATTATATAATTACCTTCATATTTTAAAGTTAATATATGTATATATATCTAATTTCATAAACTTAAAAAAAAAAATCCGAATGCATCCTCAACCTAAACTTAGCCTCACCCCCTACATGAGTAAAAAAAAAGTTCAGAAATTATAATAGTAAAATAATACCTAAATAAAATATAATAATGACTTAAAATTAATTAATTAATTAAAAATTAATAAAATCATGTGAAAATATATAAAAATCAGGAAAAATCAGTAAAAAACAAGTAAAAATCTGAAATATGATATAAAAATCATAATAAGTCCAAATACCCTCATATACTTAATTAATTAATTAAATTAATTAAATTAATCATAAAAATGAATAAAATTAATAAAATTAATAAAAAAAATCAGAAAATCTAAAAAAACATAAATCATTAATGATATACATAAGAATTAATACAAATTACAAAAATACCCCTATATATAATATTTCCTTTTTTAACTCCGAAAATACCAAAACTCATGTCATAAATAGAATACCTTCCATATAATCAGAATATCATTAAATACGAACCCCAAACATAATAAAACCCGGTCTAGGGTAAAATTACTAAAAAACCCTCATGTATTTATAAATTAATTTCATGACTCCCATAAGGTTTGAAACCCTTTAAAACTCACCCCTATATGTCATAAAACCTCCATAATTCATAAAAATCCCTAAAAAGGTGCATAATTGCGAAAAAACCCCCGCGGGATTAAATATTCGGAATCAATCCTTATGATTTGGAATTAATCCACATAACTTGGAATCAATCCAAATAACTGGGAATCAATCCTAAATCATAAAAGTTTTCCCCGAACCGGGGTGAGGCTAAGGGTTCAACCTAAAATATGCCTTCATACTCATACGCATGCGCTGCCTGCAGTAGTAGTGTTGCATGATTAAGGGCATCATACGGACAGTTAATCAAGGGTTGCCGAGCATTTGCTCAGCGTAATTAACACTGACCGAGGTCAGTGGAGAGAGGTCATATACTCGAATCTTCGCTTGATTCGAAGTCCCGGATTCCCTGAGGGCTAATCCCAAACTCTCATAGTCCGATAAAATATAAAACCGACCTATATTTCTCTAGATAAACAAAAAAATGGATTTCCGAATAATCCGATATAGGAGAGAGACGTCTAGGTCAGGTCCCGAACATGAGGGTCAGAAAATAATCCTCCCAAACACACCCCCTATCGGATGGCATGCATTCTTATACCTTCTACAACATACAACACTCCAATATTTGTTCCAGAGTCTTAGATTAAAAAGGGGGCAAAATGAATGCCTCAGCAAGCTAGACTACTTCGACTTTCTAACTTCAAATTAATTCTTAAATTTAACGGCATAAAAAGCTAGACTTGCACACGCCATGGCTTAACAACACTGACTGATACTGATTTTGGAAAACATATAATTGCTAGTAATATATAGGACATAATTCAAGAGAAAAGAAGGGACTCACCCCTGCTATAAATACCATAAGTGGCAAGAGGGTAAGAACCAAAAAGGTAACAGAAAGCTCTTTAGGTGGACGCTTCTCCGGTGCCCTGAAAATGTGAGATATTTCTGTTTTTGGTCCAAATCTCTGATATGGATCAACAGGTTGAGGAGGGGGGCGTGCAGCTTTCTCTGGAGCTTCTGGCAAGTCTAGATCCAAATGGCCTAAGGCGCGCAAAAATGAATTCTCCTGTAGATATTAGTGATGTGAGCAATAGCATCAACTGCAGAAGAAAAAGGTACAAGGACAGGGAAGCATACCATTGCAATATCACCCACAGAGAGTTGAATGTCATATCTTCCAGAAAGGTAATAGAACTTCTCAACGAGTCCAAGAAAGTCCTAGAATAAAGGAAACATCAAGACCATTAGAAAATCCTGTAGCTCCTTGACAACCAAGTATTATCCCAGTAAAATTAAATCAAAATCAAATGTAAAGCAATTAGGCAACCTATAACTTCTAGACACTCGTGCACTATCTGTCCGGAGATATCAGAATATTTCTCCATGAGACAAGGAAAATTCCTCGATCAAGACATATAGCACACTTTTCCCATTTACATGTAGGTTGTTTGCATTCTCGGAGAGTAGAAAAATAATTTACACCAAAAATACTATAAAGACTTTCCATGTTTAGAACCATTTTTAACATTTCTTTCTAGCGGCCAATCTAGTAACTTAAAAAGAAAGGATGATTTCTTTGCATTCACTATGTCAAATAATAACAGCACTACAAGGTGAGAAAGGAAGGCATGAAATTACATGAAATTACTGAGAAATGGTGAAAGAACAAATGCATGAAAGAAAAAAACTTAGTTAACTTTTTAATATACATTCCACTGTCATGGAATATGAAACAGCACTAACATTCTACACATCAGGTCAATGGAAATATACAATGACGGAAATTTATATGCCTGAAAAGGGCACATGGATTGTTGAGGAAAATAAGGAGAGAAAGTGACACAATCAAACTCGTGACAGCAGAATATACACTTGAACCAAGGGAAAAACTTACTAAAACTATCTTAAATTGTTTTCCAGTGCTCCCCACAAGAAAGATGTGTTCAACCTTAGACTCATGCCTCAGCTTGAGAAACACCTGCAAGGAAAACGTTAATATAAAATGATGAGGGGAGAGGATCCCTAACACTTATCAGTTGACAAACCTGATGGGGCTTAAAAGCATGGCCGAGCGGTGTTGTCAGCTGGAAGGATAGACGCAGCTTCTGCAGATGGTTCGCAGAAAGTGACACAACTTTTTCATTTGACAAATCTAACCTGCAATTTGGAAGCAAACATGCAATCGTGCAAAATCATTAAGCTTTCTTTCTAAGACAGAAAAAATGGTGGGTTATACCATCATTCACTACAAGGATAATCACTCAAATGACCAGATGGGTTAGCAATGGACATGGTCTGATGGGTAATTGGTGGTGTCAGAATGTGTGGTAGGTGGCAAAGCAGGTTGATGAAGTGAGATGGATGGCATGCGTTGTTTAGACTTGTTTGCATGGAGAACAACCTTATCCATAGGGCTGGAAGTGGCCCTGGTTGAGGCCAACCCTAAACCTAACCCTCAGTTGGGGGGTCCAACCTTATCCCAACACAATCCAAGGGTCCAACCTGAGGGGTCGAAACGTAACCCAACCCTTCCCCCACCCCCAACTCAACAAACCCGACCAACCCAAGGGCTGAGGAGTGAGAAAGGGGAAGAAACACTGAGAGAAGAATGGCCAAATGGCATTCACCGTGAAGGTGACCTTCCAATCCTGATGTTGGCAGTGAAGGCAGCATCCCTGCCCTCTCAGTTGCCAGCCTGTGCAGAAGGAATTTGCCATCGAGCATTTCAGTGCTGACAACTAGGACGTCAAGCACATAGACACATTGAGCATGTCAAGTGGTGGTGCGGGACAGTGCAGAAGATGATCACTCAGCATCCATCCGCCTGGCTGGAGTGGAGAACAGAGCTCAGGTGAGCTGGCCTTTCAGCAAGATGGCAGGTAGGGGCGATTGGGTGGGACTTGGGAGGAGAAGAGAGCAGTTGGGGATAGCAGGGTGTGGGGATGATAGTGTGGGAGAGAAAAAAAGGGGGCCGCGGCACATCAAGTCTGGCATTAGGGTTTATTGGGAAAGGGCTTTAAACTAGGATGTCGTGGTAAAAGTGCCATCGACCGAAACATGACAGCCAATTGGATCGCCGACTTCCAGTTCCTCGCTATCCAATTGCAGTTCTCTTGTAGGTGCATTTTCAGCTTTTACAAGCGAACACAAATAAGTGTCTGTGAATAAAGCAAACTAACGAAAGGGAAAATGAGGGTGCAGGTACATATTGGGTTGGGTGACCCAAGGGCTGGAGGGTGCACATTTTTTGGCAGGTGGTGCATAAGGAATTGATGGAAAATCCTAGCAATTTAGTACCATGGCAGTTGCAGCGGAAGCAAGATGTTTGACCATTCAATGAAAGGAGAAAGTGGGATAATAGTGACAGTGTATGGAAGGCAAAATATCTGCTAAGACAGGTGTTGAACCCAAATTTTTTTATATGCAAACCTATGCCGTTTGAGTATGCATGCATGTGCATATGGCATCGATGTGAGCTCACCATAGGAAAATAGATACACATATGCATAACGACATGTTCACGAAGAACTATGTTATGCAAAACAAAATATGTACCTATGATATGAGTGAATATGGAAAACACATAAAGCCATAGGCTCACATTATGAAGGTAACGGAATAGGAGGCATACCTAGGCCAAAAAGGCCTTGATCGGATTTTTTTAAGGAGGCCTAGGACAACCCCAAATCACCCTCGTAGGCTTCCAAAATCAACTCTTAAACCTCCTTCGAAACCCTTGATGATGAGGCCCAAAGGAGGACCCTAAATGCAGCGACAAATGGAGAGCCGAATGCTGCAAAATAAGGGCCAAGATCAGTCCCGGAATAGGCCAAAACCAGTCCCGAAATGGGCCAAAATCAGTCCCAAAACTTACCCAAAATGGCCCCAAATGGAGGCCCAATGACAAGGGTGAAAGGCCCAATAGGTGGCCCAATAAGGGACCCAATATAAGGCCCAATAAGGACCCCAAATAAGCCCAAAAATCAGTCTCACAGGGACACCAAATCTGCAGGCCAAAAGGAGAAGAAAATCTGGAAAAAAAACAAAGGAAGAAAATTCCCAAAATGGAAGTGGACCCCTCCACCCCATTCCCCTCCATTTAAATAAGCCAAGAGGGGGTGGAGGAGAGAGAGAGGGAACCGGTGCCCCCCCCCACCGGTTCCAAGAGGGAAACCGGTGGGGGGGGGTGGGGGGAGGAGGATTCCCTCCCTCTTCCTTCTTTCCAGATTTTAAAATTCAAAATGGGGTGGAGGGATTAATTAAAAATAAGGGGAATTAATGGGGTTCTTAACCCCATTCACATGGGTTAAGAACTCCATGTAAACCCCCATTAAAACCCCATCCTAAACCCTTTTCACATTGAAGCCAAAACTGAATTTAATGGGTTCTTAAACCCTTTTCACATTGGCCAACCCCCCCCCCCCAAATCTGAAACCAAGGCTCATTTAAGAGCCCAAAAAACCAGAAAAAGAAAAAGAAGTGGGGGAGGGGAACCCCCCCACCGGTTTCCCAATACCGGTGGGGAGACCCCCCACCGGTTCCCAACCGGTGGGGGGTCCATCCGGTGGCACCCCTCCCACCGGATGGAACCGGTGGGGGTGCCCACCGGGTTCCCCCCCTCTCTCTTTTCAATACTCTCTCTCTCACCCCTCTCTCACCCATGTGATTAAAAAAATAAAAAGAGGGGGGGAGGAAGAGAAGGCAACCGGTGGCACCCCCCACCTTGGCCCATTCCGGTGGCACCCCCCACCGGGCCGGAATTCGGGCCTATAAATGAGGCCCCTTGGCCCCCAAAAAACACACACGAAGGCATTCACACATTGCCACATACACACATTCAAAGAAGTGTGAAATTGAGAGGGAAGGTGTTGCTTGAAGATCAAATTCGGATTTTCTAATCCAGGTTTGCTGCGCTTTTCGGAGTTCTCTTTCGTTTCGGGGAGTCCTTCCTAAGGTTCAATCCTAAGGGAAAGCTCTGCCGAATATCTCTTGTAAAAATGCCTTATTATAAAGCGACCCCCTGTCGAAATAAAGACTGATATTTCCATCTCTGAAATTGTGTGCTTGTGTGTCATTAAATTATATAATTACCATCATGTTTTTGAAATTTATATATATATATATATATATATACTTAATTTCACAACTTAAAAATCTGTGTACACCTTCAACTTAACCTTGGCCTCTCCCTATAAATAAACTAAATATAAGTTCAGAAATCTTAATAAAATCATACTTAAGTCAAAAATAACCTATAATTAATTAATTAATAAAAACATATGAAATTATTTAAAAATCAGGAAAAATCTGTAAGAAACCAGTGAAAATCAGAAATGCAATCTAAAAATCATATTAAAACCAAATGACTCAAATACCCTCATATACTTAATTAATTAATTAATTAATTAAATTAATCAATAAAATCAGTAAAATTAATAAAATAAAATCATCAAAAATCAGTAACAACAGAGAATTAAATCTGAAAGAATATAAACCTCTTAAGATAGTTAAAGGTATACATAAGACCAAATAAAATTACAAAGATACCCTCACATATAATAAAAATCCATAAAAAAATCAGATATAACCCTAAAAATATCAAAACCCATTTTATAAACAAAATACCTTCCATATAATCAAAATATCATAGAAAAATAAACTCTAAATATAATAAATCCGGTCTAAGGTAAAATTACTAAAATACCCTTATACACTTAAAAATTAATTTCACAAATTTCATAAGGCTTTAAAACCTTTACAACTTACCCTTATATGCTTATAAGCCGTAATACCTCCATGATACCTCCATAATTTATAAAAAATCATAAAAATTGTATAATTGCAAAAACACCCCTATGGGTTTAAAATAACTTGGAATCAATCCGAATAACTTGAAATCAATCCCAATAACTTGGAACCAATTCTAAAACATATCTCAAACCGGGGTGAGGCTAAGGGCTCAACCTAAAATACACATTCATACTCATATGTATGCATTGCTTGTAGTAGTAGTGTTGCATGTCATAAGGGCATCATACGGACGGTTAATCAAGGGTTGCCGAGCAGTTGCTCGACGTAATTAACACTGACCGAGGTCAGTGGAGAGAGGTCATATACTCGAATCTTCGCTTGATTCGAAGTCCCATATTCCCTGAGGGCTAATCCCAAGCTCTCATAATCCGATAAAACATAAAATCGACCTATATTTCTCTAGACAAAGAAAAAAATGGATTTCCCAAATAATCCGAATAGGAGAGAGAGACGTCTAGGTCAGGTCCCGACCGGAGGTTAAGAAATAATCCTCCCAAAACAGAGATGGCACACCCGGTGGGACCTCTCTTCCCCTTCATCTCTCCGTCTGGTGATGCCCTCGCCATAACTCTACTACTAACTTTGCCGTGTCTTATACAGGTGGTCGAGTCTTCCGCCTGACGAGATAGCAATGGCAGCAAGGGTCATATATGGCCCCCTCGTAGTGGCAACCCACGTTCAGTGTGGGTATCTCACCATGCCAACCTGCTTCGGCGATTTCCCCGCGGTCGTGGGGTCCCCATACTTTTTGGGTGTGATCCCGACGCCGAAGTCAGTTCCAGCAGAAGAAAAGAAGTGTGCCTCCCGCGCAAAGGAGGCCAACAAAGGTGGGAAACGACAAATCGTCTACACCACCAATACCATCAGTGCATCCCCCGCTTACTCATCCAGTAGGAGGCAGAAGCGGAAGAATATTTCCCCGAGTCCCTTCCGGACCGGGAAAACGATACTGGTTGGGGACATGCGCATCCGCCTAGATGGCGGGGAACCAATCATTCCCAGAACTCGGCATGTCCCGACGGTTCCGGTCCGCAACCGTTTTGGAATCCTACCAAAGGTTTGCCAAGATGTGGCAACCTTCAAGAAGAAAAGGAAGACGCAAAAAGCCGTTGTTCATCGGCATGCGTCTGCTGCATCCCAACATGCTGGGGGCAATACTGCACCCCGAGCACGGGATAATATTATTCCCCAAAATGGGGGCAAATACAGGGAGGGGCATGCGCTCCGCCTCAAGAAAATGTGGGTGGCCAAAAAGGAAGCCCGCGAAATACGCGAGGCTAGGGCCACCCTAGCAGAACAACAACCTCCCAAGCCTGCAGAGCCAGTGAGGGAAATAACTCATCCAACAGCTCGGCTTCATCCTAAACGAAGTCGAGGAAAGAAGAATACCTACGAGGCGCAAGAGCCTACCCAAAAGCGGGTTTCTATCTTCAAAAGACTCGGTGCCCTGGTACGACCAGCACAGAGGAAGAAGATGACCGCCCGGACGACGGATGATGGCATCCGAATATATACTTGCTATACTTCTAGCACAAACCGGCAGCCTTCTCAATCAGAAGAGCCGAGCAATGTTGCTAGGATGACGCAAAGAGGCAGGCCAATTACCCGCCAAATGGAGCAAGCCATGCGCCTGTTGGGCCAAGTAGGCCAGGGGGCAGAGCCGCCTCAAAACAATGAAGGTGCAGCTAATGCCCAAGAGCCTGGAGTTGCACAGCTGCCGCAAGAACAACCACAACCTCAGACTCTTGAGAAAATCAGGCAGGAAAACCAACAATTAAAGGCTTTGTTGTATGGCCTGATACAGAAAATGGAGGAGCAGCAAAGGATGGCCCCCGCTCCTCCAATAAATTTACCTCCACCTAGGGCTATTCCTGCACCAGCGGGACCCCCAGTTGTTGAAGTCAACTTCAGTCCTGAAGAGATCCAGGAAGACCGGACTAAAGAACCCAATTATAATGCTCAACAATCACGTGCATCGGCAGAAGATGCAACGACATCGCAAAAGCACTTGATCGAGCAAATTGTTGAGGCCAAGATGGCCGAACAAGACGAAGGGATAAGCACGTTTGATTTATATAAAGTGTCATTTCCAGTTCGTCACATGTTCAAAAAGCTTCCAGCGGATCATAATAAACGCCCCAAAGTCACAAGATACGATGGGGAGGGCTCAGCCCAAGAGCATATAGCCCATTATATGAGTGACCTAGGAGAATTGGCAACTGAGGAGGCATACCTTTTAAGGTTCTTCTCGACTTCCCTCACCGGCACGGCATTCCAGTGGTATGCCAAGCTGAAGCCCAACTCTATAAGTAGCTGGGAAGAAATGCAGAAAAAGTTCATTTATCGCTTCAAAGTATCGAAGCGAAAGGTCACTATTACTGAGTTGGTGACGCTCAAGCAAGGAAAGAATGAATCCGCCGTGGATTATATTAAGAAATGGCGGAACCTCAGCATGAGGTGCGACAATCCACCCGTCCATGAAGACGCAGTGAGATTGTGCAAAAAGGGTTTGAAACCCAAGATAAATGAGAAACTGATCGGAACCAATGTCAAAAACTTCGATCAACTCAATAATATCGTGACGGAGATCGAAATGTTCTTCGCCGATTATCCCACTATACTTCCAAATGAGGGAAAAGCACTAAGGGAGCGAGGCACTCCGGCTAAAGAAGTAAATACAGTTGACTTTTCTCCAGCTCCAGAAAAGAGTGATGCCAGGGGAGGCCCCAGCACCCCAGCGGCTAATAAAAAGGGAGAAGGGAAGGCGCCAGTTTCTTCCCTTGCCGAAAGAATGAAAAAGTTGTACTCTTTCACCCGCGAGCATACAAGAAAATTGTTCGAAACATGTCTGCGGGCAAAACTCATGTCGCTCCCTGAGCCCAAAAAGCTAACTGAGGCAAGCAGGGTTAATGAGCCGAATTATTGCCCATATCATCGCATGCTGGGGCATGTCATAGAAGATTGTTATGTCTGTAAAGACGAAATAGAAAAACTTATCCGTGAAGGCGCGGTGGAGATGGGTAAGCATTTGGTAAACCCTCCTCAGCCTCACCAAAAAAATAAGCAGGCATTTGCTGTTAATGTCATCTATATGAACGAGAGCTCATCCGGGTACCACCCCGAAAAAGAAGCAGTGAAGCCCTCTCTAGAGCGTGAGGCAACACCAATATATACCCCAGCAACTCCTCCCCCTAGGGACTCAGTTATGGCGGCATTGGAAAAAATCCAGACAAGCCTGGCACGACTTTCATGTCAACAGGAGGAGTTCACCCAGATGATGGAGGGACTCTCCAGACAACTTTCAGAAACTCTGTCGTTCAACAAGGTTGACAGATTCTTCTCTTCTGAGGGGCTGGAATCGGATCATAATCGTCCTTCGAGAAAAAGAGCCAAGCAAACTATGTTTCCTAGAGAGGACATAGAAACATATCGCCAAGAAGAAACGACCTCTTATAGAAGGAGTCACGAAAGCGTAAGAATAGCCGAAAGAGGGCGTCAAGCCAGGCGAATAGTCGATAAAGAGACTGGAATACGCTTCAGAAATTCCTTGACTTTGAGGGAAAGGCGTGCAAAGCCCTACTCATTCCCCAAAGACAAAGTTCGGAAACTCTTCCGACTTTGTATGAAAAAGAAAGTCATCATTCTTCCAAAGCCAAGAAGGGAGGAAGAGATGCATATGACAGATGATCCTAATTTCTGTCACTACCATCGTGCCCTTGGGCACCGAACAGAACATTGCTTCGTCCTCAAGGACGAAATAGAAAAATTAATCCAAGAAGGACAAATAAATATGGGGAAGTATCTGGTTGATCCCCCACAACCTCATGTAACTAATTATTATGTGAATATGGTCCATAAGTTCTCCTCCAACATGAAGGACGCCATAGAAACTATGTATAAGGGAATGGCACCAGATAGGCCGCCCACTTGTCACGCCATTGATACTGTGGCAGCAATAGGCAGAAAGATGCAAATGTTGGGCATAAAATGTCAACAAGAAAATCCGGAGGTGGGTTCCTCCAAAAAGTCCGCGAAGGAAATATTCGGCGAATATCAAATGTTGTCATATTCAATGGTCGAGCAAGCTGTTAAAGCCACTCTTGACCACGATCGGCCAGAAAGTCCGTGGACTAAGACAAAGAATAAAAAGAAGCCTAAAATGGCCAAATCCTTGAAGACACATACGGCAAAAGGAAAAGTTGTGGTCCATTTCGACCCACTTCCAGAAATGCCGGCCCAACCCAGCTTCATTCAAGAAGCAGCAAGGAGAAAGAAACAAGAAAAGAATAGGAAGAAAAGTGAGAAGAGAAGGCTAAAGAAGCAAGAAATGCTTGCTAATGCCATAAACATGTCTGAGGACAAAAACTCACCACTTCAAAGGCTGCAGAAAATCATCGATGAATTGGAAGAATACCAGCCAAATCGGCCCACAGAGGATGTCCCTCTGGGTCAATATATTCCGTGGGAAGAGCTCAATCAGCGAGCTCGCCTCAGAGCATGGCTGTTAGACCTTCATGGTCGCATACGAAAAGCCAGTGATGATGAGCTCTCCATCCCGGACGATGTTAGCTTATTCTGGGATGATGGGTTAACAATGAAAAAAGTAGAACAATATCGAGCATGTCATGTAGTGTCGGCTCAACTTCAAGATATCTCAGATGGCGAAGCGAGACATGCTTCACCAGAAACCGGGACTCCTTTGGCTACCCACCAAAGAAAGAGGAACCGGAGGAATCAAAATAGAGGCCGAGGTCGAGACCACAATAATGGTCGAGATAAAAGCCAACCCAATCAAGATAAAATCATCTACTTCAGGGGAGAAACCCCAGGGCCAATTCCAAGGCCAAAAATCCGGGGTAATATTCGCTTCTGCCCTTCTTCCGACGAAGAAGAATGTTCTCCGCAAGCAGAAAATGCTCAATCCACCAAAGAACAAGAAGAAACAAACCCTTCGGCTCAGCCTAACCCCGCAGAAGGAGTCGAGGCCTTGGCGGAATTATTTGCTGAAGAAGCACAAATTGATCCTACAAAAGGGGAAGTGCAGACAGGAGAATCCCCGACTTCTGGGGAGCAGTCAAAAGCCTTGAAGGAGACCCTTCACAGCATAGCGAAAATAATGCCTCCTATCGAACAAGCCCGAGCCAGGGCGGATCGAAAAGTGCTACAAAATATGAAAAGAGTGCCAGCATCCCTCAGCATATGGGAAGCAATACCCTTGAGAAAGGAATTGAGGGAGGCTTTGATTACTGCCCCACAAAATCCCGAAACATATGAGGTCCATATGGCCGAAATAAGGGCTCAGGCATACGAGACATATGAGGCTACGGTAGCTTTTACCGAGGATGATATGTTGTTATCGTCGTCATGCCACAATAGACCACTATATATGCAGGGCAAAATCAATGGCCGGGAGGTCGATTGAATATTGGTAGACTCAGGCTCTGCAGTTAACATACTGCCCCTCAAAACATTTTAAACGTTATACCTCACCCCGTTTATGAAGAAGGTGCAAGGCATAACGATATCGGGATTCAACCAAGAGGCGGAAGAAGCCCTTGGTCGAGTTGATGTGGAGTTACGTTTGGACGACTGGGTGACCCAAGTGTCTTTTCTCATAGTCGACTCCAATACCTCCTTCAAGGCATTAGTCGGTAGGCCTTGGTTACATAGAAATTGGGTGGTGCCTTCGACTCTCCACCAATGCCTCAAATATACAAAAGACGGTGAGCAACACCGGATATTTGCCGATTTGGAGCCATTCAAGGCATATGACTGTCATCTGGCGGATGCACAATTATACTTTGATAAGGCCTCAGATCCAACGACTGGCGAAAGCCGTCATAAGGGGAAGAAGATAGCCGATAAGTCCTCCGATGAGGAGGACGGAATCACAATTAATGAGGCCAAAGCTGCTAGATTCTGGCAAGGAATGAAGCCCGGCCAGTCTCATCGAAAGTCGGCTAAATTTGGCAGGCCAATCATCAATTTAGAGGCTAATACTATTAGCAAAGAAATAGAGGCTAGCATATGCCTACCTCCCGGCCTTACAAAGCCCATATTCCCAAAGGAAGTCCACACGGTAGAAGAATTAAAAACCCTCACAGTCCGTCACAAAGACGGGCAGCGCATCATATTTTATAAGGGAGATCTCGTGCCAGAGAGTCCTCCTGAATACGGTTTTAGACATAAAAATGTCCGGCCAGAAGTTGAAGTAGTAGTCCAAGAAATGGACGATATGCCCCAATACATAAAGCAAATGTGCAAACATCAAAACATTCCAGAAAGGCAAAGTGCAGCCAGGAATAAATTCTTTCGAGAATTATGGCATCCTGCAGAAGTCATGGGGCAATCATCCAATCAAGATAGAAGAGGCCTCGGATATGGGCGAGGTTATGGGTCTCCTACCCTATATGCAGTCCATGTGGTGAGTCTACCATCAGGATTAGAGGAGCCAACTAGTCAAATCAGGCTTGACAGTTCGGGAGATCAAAATGAAAAAATCCCTCTATCTGTCGAGATAGCCTCAACTGAAGCAAATTCTACTTGTGAATGGGAACAATGTCCGGCAAGGCCTCCCCAAAACACAAACGAAGGTCATGATATCAACATGGAAAAGCAAAGAGGACCTTCGGGAGCTGCCGATGCGATCTCCCAAGGCCCGCATGAAAATGCAGACGAATGGCATGAAGCCTATTCGGCCGATATAGATGAAGATGAGGACTTCATCGATTTTCAGCCAGCTCCTCAAGAAATAGAGGATGGAGGTCAAGCCACGGTCGACGAACTGGTAGAGATTAATCTCGGCAAACCATAAGACCCTCGCCCGGTTTTCCTCAGCGCCCTCCTGAGCAATAAGGAAAGACAGGCGTACACTGAACTCTTGAATGAGTTCAAAGATTGCTTCGCCTGGAATTATAAAGAAATGTCTGGCCTGGACCCTTCAGTGGCGGAGCATGAACTATCAATTCTCCCTGAAGTCAAGCCAATAAAACAAACTCAGAGGCGAATGCGTCCTGAATTAGAAATCATGGTGAATGCCGAAGTTGACAAGATGCGAGAAGTCGACTTCATCGAAGAATGCATATACCCAATATGACTGGCAAATATTGTGCCGGTGAAGAAAAAGAATGGCCAGGTCCGAGTCTGCATTGACTTCCGCGACCTAAATAAGGCATGTCCGAAAGATGACTTTCCATTGCCGATAACCGAGACTATGGTGGACGTCACCACAGGATGTGAAGCCTTGTCTTTCATGGACGGGTCATCGGACTATAATCAGATTAGAATGGCCATCAAAGATAAAAATCATACAGCCTTTCGCACCCCGAAAGGAATATTCAACTACAAAAGGATGCCCTTCGGTCTGAAAAATGCCGGTGCTACATACCAAAGGGCCATGACCAAAATATTTGATGCAATGTTGCATAATTTGGTCGAATGCTATGTTGATGACCTTGTCGTAAAATTTGCAAAGAAAGATGACCACCTCGAGGATTTACGCACAAGTCTTCGAAAGGCTTCGTCAATATCAACTCAAAATGAATCCCATGAAGTGCGCTTTTGGCGTCTCTAGCGGGAAATTTTTGGGCTTCATAGTCAGGTATAGGGGAATCGAGATCGACCCCGACAAAATCAAAGCAATCAGGGAGCTACCTCCTCCCAGGACTCTAACTGAGCTTAGATCCTTGCAAGGCAGGCTGGCTTATATCAAGAGATTTATCTCCAACCTATCCGGAAGGTGCAGGCCCTTCTCAAAATTAACAAAGAAAGGAGCCCCATTTGTTTGGGACGAAGAATGCCAAAAAGCACTAGATGATATAAAGGAATATCTCCTCAAGCCACCAGTGTTGGGGGCACCCATAAAGGGTAAACCACTCATACTCTATATTGCAGCCTTAGATGCTTCTTTGGGAGTTTTATTGGCGCAGGAAAATGAGGATGGAAAAGAGCAGCCGCTCTATTACCTCAGCAGAATGTTGGTGGGTCCTGAACACCGATATACTCCAACAGAGAAGATGTGCTTGGCATTTATATTTGCCACAAAGAAACTGAGGCATTATTTGCTGGCACATGAAATCAAACTCATATCGCGGTTTGATCCGCTAAAATTCATGCTTCGCCAACCTGTATTGTCTGGGAGGCTAAGAAAATGGGCATTACTCCTCATGGAGTTTGATATTGCTTTTGTCCCCCAGAGGACAATAAAAGGACAGGGTGTAGCCGAATTCCTGGTAGCACACCCAATTCCTGAAACTTCCCCTCTGAATAATGAATTGCCTGACGAAGAAGTCTTGCCTGCACATAAGATATTGGATGTGCAGCAGGCAGGAGTAAAGACATGGCAGCTATATTTCGATGGGGCCTCGAGAACCATTATAAAGTCGGATGGCACATCGACCACAAAGGCGGGAGCTGGCTTGGTCCTAGTCACCCCAGAAGGAGGGATATTGCATCATTCATGTGCTCTGATGGAATCCCTAACCAATAATGAGACGCAATATGAAGCTCTGATTGTAGGGCTGGAAATTGCCTTGGAAATAGGTGTCAGATGTATCCAGGTATACGGGGATTCCCTGTTGGTCATCCGACAAATTCTCGGCATACTCGAGGTCAGAAAGACCGAATTAATAGCTTATCATGCGGCGGCTGTCCGGCTTAGCGAGAAGTTTTATATCTTCACAATTACCATAATATCCAAGAAGAAGATGATTGGCGTGTTCCTATCATCAAAATAAAAAATGGTTGGCTCCCTGATAGCAAAGCCGAAAGAATCCAGCTACTGCGAAGAGCAACTTCATACCAGCTGATAGATGGGGTACTATATCGCCTTGTCCCTCAAGACAAAAATGTGGTTCTGCTCCGGTGTCTATCTCCGACAGAGTCCCGCAAAATAATGAAAGAAGTTCATGCCGGGATGTGCGGAGCTCATCAGTCAGGCACAAAAATGAAGATCAACATCAAAACTAAAGGCTTCTATTGGCCAACCATGTTCGCAGATTGCGAAAAAATGGCGAAAAGCTGCCCCCATATCAAGCTTATGGACCCATTCCTAGACGACCTCCCAATCATTTGCACCCGACAACCCCGACATGGCCTTTCGCCCATTGGGGAATGGATGTTGTGGGTCCATTAACACCGTCATCTCGATGGTGTAAATATATTCTTGCCGCAACAGAATATTTTACTCGTTGGGCAGAAGCCGTTCCTTTGAAAGAAGTGACCGGCGAGACGGTATCACGCTTCGTCAGGCATAATATCATATACCGGTTCGGGACTCCTAGCCGGATCACATCAGATAATGGCACGCCATTCAAAAATCAAACAATATATAAGATGGCGACTAAATTTCATATAGACTGGAATGCATCTTCAGTATATTATCCCCAGCCATAGGCTCACATTATGAGGGTAACGGAATAGGAGACATACCTAGGCCAAAAAGGCCTTGATCGGATTTTTTTAAGGAGGCCTAGGACAGTCCCAAATCACCCTCGTAGGCTTCCGAAATCAACTCCTAAGCCTCCTTCGCAACCCTTGATGATGAGGCCCAAAGGAGGACCCTAAATGTAGCGAGAAATGGGGAGCCGAATGCTGCAAAATAAGGGCCAAGATCAGTCCCGGAATAGGCCAAAACCAGTACCGAAATGGGCCAAAATCAGTCCCAAAACTTACCCAAAATGGCCCCAAATGGAGGCCCAATGACAAGGGTGAAAGGCCCAATAAGGGACCCAATATAAGGCCCAATAAGGGACCCAATATAAGGCCCAATAAGGACCCCAAATAAGCCCAAAAATCAGTCTCACAGGGGCACCAAATCTGCAGGCCAAAAGGAGAAGAAAATCTGGAAAAAAACCCAAGGAAGAAAATTCCCAAAATGGAAGTGGACCCCTCCACCCCATTCCCCTCCATTTAAATAAGCCAAGAGGGGGTGGAGGAGAGAGAGAGGGAACCGGTGGGGCCCCCCCCACCGGTTCCAAGAGGGAAACCGGTGGGGGGGAGGAGGATTCCCTCCCTCTTCCTTCTTTCCAGATTTTAAAATTCAAAATGGGGGAGAGGGATTGAAACCATTTTTTTGAAAAAAAAAAGAGAAAGAAGCAAGCAAAAGGGAGGGGGAAAAGCCCCCCCCCCCCCACCGGTTCCAAGGGGGAAACCGGTGGGGGGGGGGGGGGGGGGGGGGGAGGAGAATCCTTCCATTCTCTCCCATTTTAAATTCAAAGAATAGGGGGGGGATTAATTAGGATGAAGGGGAGTTAATGGGAATCTTAACCCCATTCACACATGGGTTAAGAATCCCATGTGAACCCCATTTAATATTCATCCTAAAACCCCCTTTCACATGGAGCCAAATCTGGATTTAAGGGGTTTAAACCCTTTTCACATTGGCCCATCCCCCAAATCTGTCACCCAAGCTCATTAATGAGCCTAAAAAAGGGGGAAAAGGAAGGAAGAAATGGGAGGGGAACCCCCCCACCGGTTTCTCAAAACCGGTGGGGGGTCCATCCGGTGGCACCCCCTCCACCGGTTGGAGCCGGTGGGGGTGCCCACCGGACCCTCCCCTTTCTCTCCTTTGCATGCTCTCCCTCTCATCTCTCTTTCCACCCATTGGCCAAAAAAATATAAAAAAAAAAGAAGAGGGGAGGAGAGATGATGGAACCGGTGGGTACCCCCCACCTCAAGCATTCCGGTGGGTACCCCCACCGGTTAAGGCTTTGAAGCCTATAAATACCCTCCAAGGGGTAAGAAGAAGCCCCATGCCCATTTGGCCCAAAATTTCCTAGGAGAAACTTTGCCCATTTGAAGACCAAATCCGGTGCTCTTGCCCGGGTTTGCTGCGTTTGGAGGAGATATTTTCTTGGAGGGCTCTCTTCCTAAGGTTTATTCCTAAGGGGAAGCTCTGCCAAATTTATGTTGTAAAATCACCGTTCTATAAGACGGGATTATGCCGAAATAATGAAATGCCCATGTTGTTCTTTGAGCATATGTGTGTGCATGTGTGTTCATGGATCTACTATTTAAGTAACACTATGTTACTATATTTTCATATGCGAAATAATTAGTTTTATAACTAATTAAAATACATAAAACATATAATTAAATATTCTAAAATATCATTGGCCTCATCCCATACATAACTAATCTTAGACTCATAATTAAAACTTAATAATGAAACATTGAGACATAAAATAACATACTTAAGTTAAAAATGACTTAAATACCTCCATACTTAATTAATTAATAAAATCTGCGAAAAAATCTAAAATTAATAAAATAAATATAAAAATCAGAAAACAAAATCTGAAAATTACATAAATCCAAAATATAACTTAAATATCCTTCATATACCTAATTAATTAATAAAAATCAGTAAAATTAATAAAAAAATCAGTAAAAACCAGTAAAAAAACAGAGAACTAAATCTGAAAATATATAAAATTCTGAAATGACTAAAATGCCCCTAGAGCTTAATACAAATTACAAAAATACCCTCATACATGTTAAAAATCTGTAAAAATCACAGAAAATTCTTAAAAATATCAAAATCTCTCATATGTCTAAAATACCCTCCAAACCTTAATAAGATGGGTAAAATTACCAAAATACGCTCAATATGATAAAAATAAATAAAAATCTCATAAAAATAGACTTTAAGTCTAAAAATCCAATTTGGGTAAAATTACCAAAATACCCTTACCATCGAAACACACTTGAAATAACTCTAAAATACCTCCTAAGGTTTTGAAACCTTCCTAAATCATTAAAACTCATTTCATACACTTAAATAACCATAATCTCCCTATACCCTCCAACTCGGCATAATTACAAAAATACCCCTATGGGACTAAAATACTTGGAATCAATCCAGAATACTTGGAGTCAATCCAATATACTTGGAATTAATCCAGATAGCTTGGAATCAATCCAGAATCATATAAACACATCCTAAACTTGGGTGAGGCCAAGAGTTTAACCTAAAATACATCTTCATATGCATGTGCTGCCTGTAGTAGTAGTAATGTTGCATTTTATAAGGGCATCATACGGACGGTTAATCAAGGGTTGCCGAGCAGTCGCTCAGCGTAATTAACACTGACCGAGGTCAGTGGAGAGAGGTCATATACTCGAATCTTCGCTTGATTCAAAGTCCCGGATTCCCTTAGGGCTAATCCCAAGCTCTCATAGTCCGATAAAATATAAAACCGACCTATAATTCTCTAGATAAACAAAAAAATGGATTTCCGAATAATCCAACATAGGAGAGACATGCTAGGTCAGGTCCCGACGAAGGTTAGAAAAACCTTCGCGAACAAACAAGGGATTAATTAAAAAGAAGGGGAATTAATGGGGTTCTTAACCCCATTCACATGGGTTAAGAACTCCATGTAAACCCCCATTAAAATCCCATCCTAAACCCTTTTCACATTGGAGCCAAAACTGAATTTAATGGGTTCTTAAACCCTTTTCACATTGGCCAAACCCCCCCCCCCAAATCTGAAACCAAGGCTCATTTAAGAGCCCAAACATTGGCCAAACCCCCCCCCCCCAAATCTGAAACCAAGGCTCATTTAAGAGCCCAAAAAACCAGAAAAAGAAAAAGAAGTGGGGGAGGGGAACCCCCCCACCGGTTCCCAACCGGTGGGGGGTCCATCCGGTGGCACCCCTCCCACCGGTTGGAACCGGTGGGGGTGCCCACCGGGTTCCCCCCCTCTCTCTTTTCAATACTCTATCTCTCACCCCTCTCTCACCCATGTGATTAAAAAAATAAAAAGAGGGGGAGAGAAAGAGAAGGCAACCGGTGGCACCCCCCACCTTGGCCCATTCCGGTGGCACCCCCCACCGGGCCGGAATTCGGGCCTATAAATGAGGCCCCTTGGCCCCCAAAAAACACACACGAAGGCATTCACACATTGCCACATACACACATTCAAAGAAGTGTGAAATTGAGAGGGAAGGTGCTGCTTGAAGACCAAATTCGGATTTTCTAACCCAGGTTTGCTGCGCTTTTCGGAGTTCTCTTACGTTTCGGGGAGTCCTTCCTAAGGTTCAATCCTAAGGGGAAGCTCTGCCAAATATCTCTTGTAAAAATGCCTTATTATAAGGCGACCCCCTGTCGAAATAAAGACTGATATTTCCATCTCTGAAATTGTGTGCTTGTGTGTCATTAAATTATATAATTACCATCATGTTTTTGAAATTAATATATATATATACTTAATTTCACAACTTAAAAATCTGTGTACACCTTCAACTTAACCTTGGCCTCTCCCTATAAATAAACTAAATATAAGTTCAGAAATCTTAATAAAATCATACTTAAGTCAAAAATAACCTATAATTAATTAATTAATAAAAATTTATGAAATTATTTAAAAATCAGGAAAAATCTGTAAGAAACCAGTGAAAATCAGAAATGCAATCTAAAAATCATATTAAAACCAAATGACTCAAATACCCTTATATACTTAATTAATTAATTAAATTAATCATAAAAATCAGTAAAATTAATAAAATAAAATCATCAAAAATCAGTAACAACAGATAATTAAATCTGAAAGAATATAAACCTCTTAAGATAGTTAAAGGTATACATAAGACCTAATAAAATTACAAAGATACCCTCACATATAATAAAAATCCATAAAAAAATCAGATATAACCCTAAAAATATCAAAACCCATTTTATAAACAAAATACCTTCCATATAATCAAAATATCATAGAAAAATAAACTCTAAATATATTAAACCCGGTCTAGGGTAAAATTACTAAAATACCCTTATACACTTAAAAATTAATTTTACAAATTTCATAAGGCTTTAAAACCTTTAAAACTTACCCTTATATGCTTATAAGCCGTAATACCTCCATGATACCTCCATAATTTATAAAAAATCATAAAAAAATGTATAATTGCAAAAACACCCCTATGGGTTTAAAATAACTTGGAATCAATCCAAATAACTTTAAATCAATCCGAATAACTTGGAATCAATCCCAATAACTTGGAACCAATCCTAAAACATATAAAACCTATCTCAAACCGGGGTGAGGCTAAGGGCTCAACCTAAAATACACCTTCATACTCATATGCATGCGTTGCTTGTAGTAGTAGTGTTGCATGTCATAAGGGCATCATACGGACGGTTAATCAAAGGTTGTCGAGCAGTTGCTCGACGTAATTAACACTGACCGAGGTCAGTGGAGAGAGGTCATATACTCGAATATTCGCTTGATTCGAAGTCCCGGATTCCCTGAGGACTAATCCCAAGCTCTCATAATCCGATAAAACATAAAACCGACCTATATTTCTCTAGACAAAGAAAAAAATGGATTTCCCAAATAATCCGAATAGGAGAGAGAGAGGTCTAGGTCAGGTCCCGACCGGAGGTTAAGAAATAATCCTCCCAAAACAACAGGGTTGTTGATGTCCGGATGACTTCTTGGACATGAGCTGGGAGACACGTTCATAAGTATGGGGAAGATGCTGGGATCAGGAAGAGAGGGCAGGGACATTGTGATTTTTATCAGAGGCATGAAGACACTTAAAAAGCAGTGGATGAGATGGAATGGCTGGGAACATGACCAGGTGGAATATTCAGTTGACAAGAGAGATAAAAACCCGAAGAAATGGAGGCATATTTGACATAGGGTCTCTTTTGCTCAATGCTGTAGAGAAAAGAAGGTAACTGAGACCAGGGCATAGGGCGTAATGGAGGAGGATTGGAAAGCAACTGAGAAGGTGAATGGAAACACGGTCTCATAAAAGTTGACATGCCTAGCATAGTAAAATTTGTTCGTTTGAACACCAAGACATCTAGAACCATGATGATCTGTGCTATGAAGGAAAACACACTGTTTATACGAAATTGAAATTCGAAAGTGTCGTACGATGAAACAATTGGAAAATTGCACACCCAAAAACACAAAAAATGGATGTTTTTATGTAGCTTTTGATACAGTAGCACATCGTGCAGGACTAGACCGGATGGAAACAATGGATGTTTTTTATGTAACTTTAGCTTTTGATACAGTAGCACATCGTGCAAGTCCAGACCGGATGAAAGTTAATAGCATGTGGAGAGTTAACAGCATGAACTGCCACCTATTTCAAGAGTAATGTTTCGAAATATAGTTTGGTAGAAAAGAAAGGGTAAAGTAACGTCAATCCACAGTCAACAATGTGCCGAATCTTCAGCTCAGAGATTCTATTTTGTTAGCGAGTATGAAGAAAGGTGAGTCAAGGAATGATTCCAAACCAATCAAAAATTGAAGAAAAATTAAAATGAGGGTGAGATACCCGAACCCCTTTAACTTTATCCAAGGGAAGACCCTGAATAGAAATACATGGTTACTCTGCCCTTTGACACAATATTCTACCCCTTGACTATTCCAATTTCCATTCGCTATTTTAGCATCCAAGATCAAAATACCTCCTAGTCCACCCACTTATTCCATTGCAAATGAAAGCTTACAGACTTCCTTGACTGATCCTTTAATGAATGACATCACAGCTTTCCAATTTTTTTCTGAACATAAGAAGTTAAGAATCAGACTATCATCATATCACTGCGACAGCTTTCCAATTTTTTTCTGAACATAAGAAGTTAAGAATCAGTCTATCATCATATCACTGTGCCAGGTATTGCATGACGCACAAAAGACAAATTGAGATTAGTGGGCACTAGTGATGAGCGAAATCCATGCATGAGCTATTGTTGTGGTGGGATTTTTCCTTTTTTTATTTGTGTGTGTGTGTGTGGGTGGGTGGGTTGGGGGGGAGGGAGGTTGACCAGACATTAATATTCCTTACTTCTGCTTTGACTCCACACTCCCAACGTCACTATCCAACACTGCAAGTTCTGCCCCGTCAATTTTGATGAAACCAGTGACAAGAACTGGCACTTGGACGCGGCCGCCAGTAGCATAAGCATTTGCATGTTCAGACTCATGAAGCAAAATCTTCAAAGGAAGCACAAGCCGCAATCAATATAGACAGCATTTGCAGAGATTGACAAAAAGAACAAACATATTTTGTTATATCAAACATGATAGTACCTCAAAAAACAAAGAATATTTTCCAACATCCATGTTCAAGGATGCTATATCCAAATAATGAGTTGAGCTTTCTGAATCAAACTTGAGTTCCTGTAATAAAAAATCAGTCCCAAGATAAATGAAGAAAGGAAAAACCAATTCCCCACAAATATTTCAGAATCAACTTCCCAGAAAAAAATAAGTTACAAATAAAAGCCAAAATATCTAGACAAGAAATAACATGAATTATATACAGGCCAGGAAAACATAAAATAAGGCAAGGCAAAAAAAAGTGAAATCCAAACAAACAAAACCCACAGGGAACAAAGATATATTAGTGAGATGCAATGGAATACTGGACTACCTTGCCCTCTAGTGCTGGGATGTCCTTTGAGTCAGAACTCAAACCTCGTGCAAGTTTGACCGTCAGTGAAGGTGATGGAGATCCAAAAACTGTGGTCACTTTGACCTAACATAAGCACAAAGCAACATGTTATGGGCCAGCTGTTAAGATGTAGGGTCCATCTGGCAATCTTCTACCATGGATCTATACCTACCTCATGTCAAAAGAAACTAATTAAACTTTTAATTAAGCAGATGGCACCACATTATCCATTATATAAGACACAAAGACTCTCCAAAAAGAGCCCACCATACAATATAGATCACTCACAAATTATACCCCTTCCAAAAAGGAGACTGCTATAAACAAAATGTCCCGATATCAAGGCTGTATGTAGCGTATTTATCAATCGCATCTGCTCCCGTCTCTGTCCCAGTGGTGTCCTGCCCTGTCCTGGACATGCCAGTCTGTCTCAGCCTGTCCCACTCAGAATTCTAGGATACCGTCTTAAATTTTCCAAGCTCCTTACCTTTACGTACTTATTTTAGATCCCCCTTCACAAACTCATCTCAAACCCTTTTATAAACATTTATTGTATTAATACTGTAATACATCTTTTATAAATATTAGAACACATTGATCATATGTTATTTTCATGAAATACATTTATTTTGTTGTTATATATATAGGAATATGTATGTGAAAAATCCCAGACCGGCATGGATGGCAGTACCGGCCGATTCCGGTACGTACCGGCCGGTACGTACCGGTATCAGCCGGTACCGGTACCCGATACCTGTAAAGGGTATCGGCCGATACCGGCCGGTACGTACCGGTACCGGTACTGCCATCCCTGCAGACCGGGATGCCAGGACATCCATCCCAATAGAAAAATGGAACAGGGATCAAGAGAAGCTTAACATTATGACCAAGACCAGCTTTTTTGCAGTCTGCCTGACTTATAACAGCCCACTCCAAAATGCTTATCAAAAATAAAGATAACCAAACACTAAGGGTCTCGTAGTTGTGTTGAAGACCCTGTGAAACTAAATTTATGCAACAGTAACACAACTAAAGGCATTTATTTATCAATTACACGGTATGTAAAAACAACTAAGACATTTTCTGTCCAAATAAGTGACCAATTGATAAATCTCTCCATTTTCATGACACACTTGGAACACACCAAAATAACAGTGAGAAGCTTTTAAAATTCAGAGTAAAAAACAGTTCTTCAGAGTTCTAAAAAAAAAATTCTAGACAGCCAGTTATCATGTAACATTGAATCACTTTTCATTTCACCCTTCACAAAATATTACACCTGTCCCCTTTCCAGGCTCTATCTCCCATATGAACTAGAGATGAAAGATCCCTTTCTGAAACATAGCAAGGTTGATGGGACGCATCATCAGTGAATAGATTATTTGGATGAATTCAGAAAACATAAAGTAAAGAAAGAATATGATAAACCCTCACTTTAGTTTATTATACTTTGCCCATTCCAGTGGTGACAGTCACAAAAAATTTTGCCGAATGGCACCCATGAAAGCACAGGCTGTGCGTCTCATAGCCCAGTCTAGAGACTATCATCTTTAAAGAAAGGACACATAGTAGAAGCAACAATTTGACTGCATCTACGAGAAGGCGGTACATCCTCACCTTGAGATGCTCCTTTGAAGTTGATGAAAGGACACTTTCGGAAAGTGACAGGATCAAAGGAACAGCAACCCTATACCCAAAGGTTGACACTTTGAAATGAGAAACAAGAAACATAGCAAAGCAGATGCTCAGAAATATCATATCCTAATCAAAGTCAACACAAAGAAAGTGGACAGTAGTCCAAATTCACAATGTAATCAATGTAAACTCTCAGAAAATGGTACACCTAAGAAAGAAGGAAAAATGTCTTTTCAATATATCACTAAGAAAGAATTCAATAGGCGTGTTTATATCCAAACAAATTAATAACCTCCAAAATAAGTATTACAAAAGAAAAGCAAGAATAACCTCCTGAAAGAAAATAAGTTTAATTCTACAAATATGCAAACTTGGGTGGTGCCATGTAGCCCTTATTGCAATGATATAACGCAAGTGGAATCTGGTCTACTGAATCTACTTGCCTGTTGTTTTCCAAGTAGGACAATGAATCAATCTGGTAGAAGAAGTCTTTGGGGCTACCAGGAATTCCAATGCTGAGGAAAAAATTTGCTAAGCCTACAATTTTATCTTTTGGAACCTGTCAAACATCAAATTAAAATCCAATAAACAACTTTCATAAAGGTGGATATTCTATCATTTCAAGTGAACAACACATAATGAATAGGGTATTAAAGGCAGATGTTTCTACTCAGAATGATGTCAACATACATTCAGCTTCCCAGACGCAGCTGCAGCAAATGCAGTTACACCCCGCACAATGGAAGAAGTGGTTGAAAGAGGACCACGATATTCTCTGGAATCAACATGTTTTTCGTCGAAGTATAAGGTTCCATCATCTGTAGTAAGCATTGATCGGTATGTATGGAAGATAATTAGAATACTGCAATCTTAAAATTTACAGATGGCACAAGATTAACCTTCTACACATGATGTCATCAAAAGATGAGAAATAAACAAAATAATGAAACAAGATTTTACATAAACTAATAAAAGAAAACAACACATTTTACCACAATTTCTCTACCAAAATAAATAAACAATTAACATGGATGGCATTTGAGAAGAACATCTGAAACAGTAACATGGAAGCAAAGATAATAAGATTTGCACACAGAAGGAAAGACTGCTCAAATAGAGAATGTGCAGTGCCAAAACAGACACTTGATCAGATAGTAACCAGTAAAATTTTAAAAGAAACTCTGCCAGAACAAGAACAGATATCAATTTGCTATCCAATCATAAACAGAACAAGCCTTGATACCATTCCCAGTGAATTACCTATGTGGACATACTTAAAGGACGAGGCTGACAAACATAAAACATTAGGTAAAATATTTGGAGATGGTACACCTTGCTAACATGCTTACCATAATGTCTTTGGTCGGCCAAGATGGAAAACATGCCCCAGACAGGGTTTAGTAACATAAAGACTATCAAAATGTTTTAAATGTCTTTCCTTGATGTTTCCACAGATCTCCCAAGAATTAGGCAGCTTACCATCCTTTTTGCTATTGTAGTTGTGTAATATTTCTCAGAAAAAGCACCCACATCAAATACTCTCTTAATTCATTCCATTCTCCCCATTTTGATGTATGAAATTAACAGCAGCTAGCCTAATCTTCAATTGGAGTCTTGAGGTTGCTTTGCAACAAAGGCATACAAAGAAAGGTGGAATCACAAAGTAATCAGAATTTGGAAGTAACCCACAAGGTTTCAGAGAACATCATGTACACATCCATGCAAAAAATTATCAATTAAAAACCTAAAGCCTAGCCATAAGTCAACTAAGAATGATTTGAGGTTCATGTGACCTCAGGCAGGTGTTGACAGTGACAGCAAACAGGTAAGTCTATGGGCCAAAGAAAGAGATGAAACTAAGTACGATAGCAACCAAAAAATCGATTATACAGGGGGCGAAGGCGACAAGAAAACCAATATGTGAATTGTGAACATACCATAGCTTTCAATGCTATCGAATAACTTGGCAATATCATTTTTCACAATAGAAATCTGCACAGGAAATGCATAAGCATTAGGGATAGGAATTAAGATATTACTTTGTTTACCAAGAGATACCAATAGCTAAATGATTCTCATAGCAAACATTGGGATTCGGTATGAGAAATCCATACACAAATACATTCGAAAGCGCTTTCAAAGTACATGAAAATGGACTTTCTAGCTTCTACACAAAGGTAAAAGTGGGGGAAAAAGAGGGAACACTGCCATATGAGACTGGATTTTTATTTTCGAAACTGTGTAATGCTGTTTCAAGATTTTAAAGGAAACAAATACCATAGATTGATCAATCTCAGTTTCTGATAATGAGATAACTCCAGCAAGGGCTTCAAGTGCTAAACCTGCAGAAACAAAGGTTGCATGTCTAGACCATAACATACTCTTCTAAATTTAAACAGACAGGTGTGTGCAAAAGTGAATGAAGTTTTATGCTGCAACATTGTGGACCTATAAACTAAGAACCAATACCTGCAGCAAAAGTGCTTGCTTCACCACCATTGCTATTATAACGCCATCTTCCATCACTTTGACTAAGTGACTGAATATAACCAAACATTATTTAGTACAATGTGAACCCTCATTGTCCACTGTGGAAGACTAATTCACAAAAAGATGTCTACAGCAAAAGAATGATAAAATATAAGGCATCATTTACCTTTATGGAATGAAAAATTCCATCAGCATCTGAAATAGCCACAGGGAAGCCTTTTTCCTGTATGACAAGCAAGATAAATGAAACAATAGTTCTTTCTCTCATAGTTTCAAGACAAGGGAATCATAATCAAATGCTGCTGTCAGCAATATTCATATAGCAGTCCAACATGTGAAAATTTTGAAAGAATAAAGGGATCTCTCGCAGCCACGCGCAACAGATCTTTTGTATTGGCAAACGGTTACCTTGATAAGAAGCATACTTCCAACCGCATAATAGACGTCCAGCAAAGAAGCCACATCCTTGATTGAAGCTTTAAGTGTTGAAGTAACATCCTATAAGAAAAAGAAGCATAAGAGCTACAGCAACATAAACCAGTGTAAACTATTATCTGAAGTGCGTAAAATACCAAGATACATAAATATTGCACCAGGTGATATGAGTACCGTAAGAATATTAGCACCAAGCTTGCATCCTAGGATGCTATTAACTCTCAAAGCATTAAACAAGTCCCCAAGTTTAGAAGATGATGAACCAAGGCTCTCTGAAACAAGCGGACATGTTGCTTGACTTATATCAGCACTCTTTTTCAGACCAAGGATCTGAAATGTTTTTAATGCCTCATATGTTTCTTCTAAGCTGCCAAGAAGTAACACCAGCTAAAAAGTATCAGATACAACTTTGCTCTACAAAATTTTATAAATTTCAAGAATTTGAGAGAAAGTAATAAGCAGAAAGAAGAAGATCATAACAATGTCAGCATGGAGTAAAAGTAATAGCATTGAAATAATCAACTTAAGGCAAAAGTAGGGATTCGCTTTCGCATATAGATTATAGAGTGATCGATGTAATTCATTTTTTTTTTCATGTTGTACTTATTGTCACTTGTATCAAGGACTATAAAGGCCACATATTAGCATAAGAGCCCTAAATGTTAGGTGTATATAACTCAATGGAATAAAACAAATCAAGAAGACCAACTAGACCATACCTCATCAGGGATAATTCCCTGAATGCAGAAAGAGGGACTGTCAAACAAAGCAGGGACACAGGCCATACCTTCTCTTTCCTCCATTTTAAGGATGTTAACATGCATAAATTTCCTTTTTCCATTCTTTCCCTCCTACCTATTTTTGTGTGGCAAGGGCGGAGATGGAGGACACGGTGTGTGAACGATGGACTTTCCCAGTATTAATGCAACTGCTGTCAAGGTACTATGATGAAAATATCAGACCCATTATCAGTCGATCCAGAACCAGCCATGGTGAAAACCTGACCACGTGGAGCCAGATTATGGTCGGCTAGCAACCTAACTATTTAAAATGTTTTATGATGATTTTATTTGCTAGAAACTTATTTGCTTAGCATCAGTTATAAATGGCTCTTTCCCAGCTCCTTCCTTCTCCATGGGCAGCCACCACATCCTGCAGCAGTGGCTACCAATAGGAGCAGCTGTCGAAGCCACCATCAACAGCAATATCAACAACAGAGGATGAACAAATAGAATAACAACTGCAGTAGCCAGCAGGCCACAAAAGAGATCAGAATGGCAAAACAATGTCTGCGACAATAGTTTTTACTTCCCTTTATCCTGGATGTTTATATGTTCTGTCAGTCCTGCTTGTCAGCCTGCTTTCTGTCTATCTGTTCGTCTCTCAGTTCGTTTACCTCTGAATGTATCAATCCACCGCTCAATCAGTTCGTCCAATTGTCTTTTGGAGATGATCAACAGGAAGAGGTGGCCCTCACAACACCATCTTACACAATAGCAATCCCCCACCCACACCCACACACACAAAAGCATCTACTTACTGCCAAAAGGGAAAAGGAACAACAAGATTTCAACAGAGAGGAAGATATCCAACAACCTGGGTGAATGCAGCAAATTAACACGACAAAGGAGGCCATGCACTTCAGGCCACCGTCTATCCCTGTAGCTTCACAGGTTCGATGGGGGGAAAGGAGGACAGTGGTGGAGAACTATTGGCAAAGGATGGCAATAGAGGAAGTTACAAAGAGGCCATATTCTAGGTTGTTAGAATCATCTCCAGGTTAGGATTTTTCATCACTAAAGGAGAGCGGAACTAGGTCGTGTGCATGCAAGGAGGTGTACATTGTTGTCAAGTTGGCTTTTTTCTGGAAATAATTTTTTTTGTCAAGTTGGCTTTTTTCTGGAAATAATTTTATTTCTCGTCCCAAAAGATCAAAGTCTTTCCATTACTTTTCTGAACCTTGGAAAAGATGTTATTTCCATAATTTTCTTTTTCTTAAATTCTAACCCTGCAAAAAAGAACATTACTAGATATTTGAAATGCCAGTTGATTTTCTGAAACCCCTACCCCATCATTAGTCCCATTAAGAACGTTATGTAAAAATACTATTTGCAGCAAACTCTTGATTGGCTGGGGCAGATGAGTAGCATAGTGGTAAGGTTACGGCCTTTGGCGGGTTAAATTCCCGCAGGTCATGGATTTGAACCCTACGTTTCCCCGGAGTGATTTGCCCAGCATGTTGTCCCCCCCCCCACCCTGAACGTGCTGGGCAGTTTACCCGATATGACTCAAGTGTCTAGCCAAGGAGCTATCCTAAACCCCAGCCGGTCTAGTTCGGTGTGACTTGGATGTGTGGCCGAGGAGCTGCCTAAACCCCAACTGAGGTTTTCTATGGGTACCATCCCACATCTCAAAGCAAACTATTGATTAGTGTATCAAGTTGGGCGACAAGCACGGAAGATGCTCTCAAAGACAGCATGACACAAGTCATATGACAGGCAAAGGATGGTGGAGAGGTACTGATGAAACACATCCTTTACATCCCAATTTCTTGAGTGGAGAAAGGATGATTTATAAATTGAGCATCTTTTAGTCAGAACTTATGGTAGTATTGTCCTGCTTTTTCTTCACTCTTTGTGAAATCTGGGAATGGGCAAATTCTCTTCTATTTAACTATGGCGTAGAGTACAATAAGCCCCCACCAGACAAAAATAAACAAATAAATAAATCAAAGCCGCTAAGTGCATGGTTCTGCATGTCAGAATTATTTGTAGCATGCATGGACCAATAACCAGTTATTCGCAAAATCTCGTAGGAAGATTGGTTTATCAATTACCAATCAGAATTTCACTACAGTGAGTTCATCGTATCAGTACTACAGCATTTGTCCATGTCGGCCTCGTTCTTGCATTAACTGAATGTATCACAACTGATGTCCATACCAAGGTCGCAGGGAGAGGCAGCCACGGGTGGAGGACTTGAAATAAATAATCCCACCTATAACCAGATTTAACAAGAATGCACTACTCTTTCCACCAAAAAGAGGCACGTAATTATACACAAAGAAAAAAGAACACTTTTTGGCGTAGTAAGAAATCGCCAACTAAAATACAGTCCAAAACTAACCAAACTTATCAATTACCATGATCCACTATACCATAAATTTCATTTTCTCGTCTCAAAAGAAATTCAAAAGCAAGAGCATATGCCTCACAGCCAATTGCGTGAAAAAAAAAACACAAACTGTAAAAAAATTAGAGCATATGCCTGACAGCCAATTGCATGTAAACACACACACGCGCAAACTATAAAAAAAAAAATAATAACAAACACTCACATTCCAAACCTTACACAGACAAAATCAAGAGCAGGTAAAGTCCAAAATACAACAGAGAAGACGAACTCCGGGATAAGAAGTGATCAGGAAGCGTAACCTTCCGAAGGATCCCTCCGTGGTCACAAACGTCTCCATTGCGGCGGATCGGTGGGCATCGAGGTCGATCGGTGCGACGGCAGCCACGCCTCCACATGCGTACAGGCATAGCGAGGCGAGGGAGAGTAACCCCAGAAACCTCACGCTGCCCGCCATGGCCGAACAGAGAGAGATGGGGAGGCGGATCGCCGTAATACACCAGGATCCACTTGATCGAAAGACAACTGAGGGGCTCTGATGTCTGGGAGAAGAGACTCGTCTCAGAGATCTAGGGTTTTTTCTTCCCCCCTCTCTCTCAGGGGGAGGGGTTTGAGTGTGGTCAAACGACGGAGAGATGCCCTGCTCTCTCCGATCATGGACGTCTCCGCATCACATTTGATGACGCACGAGGAAAGGACCACCCGTTCCCGAATCCCGACCGAACGAGATACGTTTCGGCTATCGGGTTACCGGTCTGGCAGGGAACCGGATGCAGTAGGCAGCAGACCGGTAGCATGGGCGATCCGGAAGTTCGGACTCAAACCCGACACCAGAGGGAAGAGGCGGTAGCTTGGTAATCCCCAGCGGATCAGACGGCCGGCCTGCTCTCATCCTGTTGCATGTATACCCTCAATTCTCACATATTATCACCAATTCTCTGGCATTGACTGACCTAAGCATTGAAAGGTCTTCCTTCTATACCGACATAGATTCTTCTGACCTCTCTGTTATTCTTGTAGGCTCCAAGATCTTGCCATCTTCTCCACCAATAAATTCTATTATAGGGTACGGTGTAAATGTGTTAATTTTAATTTTATATTGAGTAAATTTCATATCATATTTATGATGTCCTAAAGTAATCTTTGATTTGATATCTTTGTCATTTTTTCTTGACTTTTATAAAAAAATTCTTAATTCGCGTCGCTCCAAATCGACATCTTTTAAATCTCTAATCCAAATCAATTTCTGATCTAATTTTAATCGATTAATAATTTGGTTGAATGTGTCGTATATGATCGACGTGTTTTAGAATTCTAATTTGAATCGATTATTATTTTAATTTTAAATTGATTTACTATTAATCTCAATAGCATCATTCATAGTCGACGCGTTTTAGCATTTCCATATTTAACTTCGGATTTTCTCGTTATTATCTTTCTTAGTTAGCCCATCTAAATGACATCTAGGTTGGATGATGCCTTTCTAAAAGACGTCAGCTCAATGCGATATAATTCAGTTGCGTAGCCCACAAGCCTATATCCTTATGAAATCATTCGATTTCCTTATTTTGAAGGTCTCTATTCAGTTTGAAATACTTCTTAATGATTTATACGAACTTTAGAAGTTTTGTGTTTGAGAACCTTAAAAATTCACTCTATAAATAGTGTACATCTTTGGAGTTTCAAAAAAGTTGACCGGTGCATGAATTGAGTACTCTACCATCGTGAGACAAGTGCACTTTTGTTAAAAACGTAGACAACATTCTTGGAGGCGTTCTCTTCCTCTTCCAAGTCCAGGCAACTTTAGAGGGTCCACCTCTCTTCATTCTTCTTTTGCTTCTTTGTTCTTTTCATTCTCATTTTCAACTCATAGATGCATGCATTCACCGTCACCGTGAACACACGCTAATCACATCATTTATATCACCCTCCCTTTTGCATATAGGGGTTTAAAAGCATCCAAAACAAGTGAGTTTCTTAATTAAAGTTGCATATTTTCTTTCCTTTTAGAATAGGTACTACACTCTACTTAAGCTCTAATCATTTCTCTTCTTGTTTGTCTTGTTTGCTTGCAAGGAATTGAAGAAGAAAGAAATGAGGACTTCACATAATACAAAATTTCATCTTCGGCCAGCCGAAAAAGGAGAAATTGAAAATCCACAATACTCTCGATTTCAAGGTAATTTTGCGATCATCTCTTTATTTTCATCGAGATGCTTGATCTCTGGCAATCCCATTTGTCTTATTTTCATATTATTCATGACATTTTATATTGATTTTTCAATACCTATTTGAGCATGTCACATAAGGATATGAGGGTCCTTGTCGGAGAACTAGTTCTTAGCCTCTATATTCAAAATCATGGATTGCGATGACATAATAAAGTCACCTCTTTTCAATTATTGTGTATGTCTAAGCAAGCATTGAGTTATAATCAACATAAATTTTGGTTAAACCATATATTTTTTACAAACTTCAAATTAACCTAAGGGTGTGTTTATTAACCAAATGTGTTTATTAACACTTGGTTAAACCATATATTATCACCTCTTTTTCAATGGCATTCACCTAAGGACTAAGCTCCTTATACTAAGACTCTGTTACCATCTGACAACACTAAAACTATCCCCTAATATCCTCCTAGGTGCATTAAACTTCTTCTTCAAGCACATTTTTAGAATTTTTATGTCGAAGAGAGCAAGAGATTATCTTCTCCTTCTTTGGGCCTTTGTTTTAGATACATGTATGCTCTTGGATTTCCAACAATTAGACACCCTTTAAATTGATATGCAGGTGGTAACCAATGCACCTTAATATTAGATGTTGACATTAGAGATTAGTTTTGATTTTGCCTCTAGTTTCTAAATGTGAACATCATAACACAATGATTTGACTGTATTTGTCATAAGAAAGGACAACCAAATAGCAAGGGAGCTAAGGTGAGGGAAGGATCTAAGACGAGCTAGTTAAGGTCGAGGTGAAGTTTGAATTGAGGTCGAAGGTTTTTTTTTTTCTTAGAAATGTCTAGTAGCAAACCAACTAATTATTGAGGTATAAGATTGGTTCTATAGATTTGAGGTGGAATGTTCCACAAAATAAAGGTCTTGAAGGAGATCTCAAAATAACATAAAGTTAGTTACTCTGACATTTAGTGAATATGTTGAACAAAAAAACTTATAACAATACATGTCTTAACGTGTAAGATATAAAAAGTTAGAAGTTGGCTATTGCTTCATTTATTGGTAAGAATAGGACTGATGTACATTTTTTAAAGTCTTGATCATAGAATTGTTCTTATGGATGATAATTTACACGATCTACTATTTTTAATATCTTAATCGAATGTCTTGTTTAAAAGAAATTATTATAGAGATTTTAATCATTAATCTTTGACATGATATAATTGTTTTCAAATAGAAAATGAGTGACCCAGGCAATGTGTGGACAGATTTTGAGGAAGGAAAGCATGATAGACATTAACAAATATAAAGATCGATTCTTATAGTAACTTATATTATCATAGCTTTTTCTAGGTTTTGCCAAAAAAGATGTAGTTAAAAGTTTGAAATCACAAATAGAAAAACTAAAACTTGTCCTTAAACTAGAATATGCATGATCCATAATCTAATGGAGCATCTTGTTAGTTATGTATGTCCATCAAGTCAATCACATAACTATTATGTACATTCTTGTTCTTTTAATAATAATAAATGTATCATATTCATTATGTTTAAATTGATTATATCATTTCATAGTGAAATATGTGAATGCATGAAATGAAGATTAAATCATCATGATAATGAGATTGATCTTCTTTAAACATGTATTTTTAATTGTTACTAGTCGGAAGATATTTGAGTAGGACATCAAATATCTAGTGAGAGTCATACATGTTATTCCTGCTCATAAGATTAGGGTGATTGGCCTTATAGTCACTTATGTGAGGACACTAAAGTGAACTTATAGATGCTCATTGGAAAATGAGTTCACTGAATTAATATACTTTTGAATTATCATATGGTAATTTACATATTGTCAACTAGTGGATTCATCATGACAGTGGCGTGGTTGGTTCTTGAACCTAAGATACTAACTTGTCAGTGGACTTCTTAGTTTTGACCTTAGCTTATAGATCTCTAACTATGGAGATCTCAATTAGTTAAATGATCGAATTCAGCAGAGTTTGAAAGTGATTGTGTGGTCAATAAAGAACAACTCGCTCTCGGTAATAAATGGGAGAGTACTCTATGGTCTAATGTCCATAAATCCTTGGGCAGGATAGGACAACATATCAAAAAAAATGTACATTTTGATGATGTTTTGAGGCATCTTATCAGAGTGACTGAACAGATTAGGGTTTGACATTCAATTATATCCTAAATTCACTTGAAAGCATTGTACAAATGATGGATTATTGGTATGTCCTAAAATTTAAACCCAATATAACTAGTTAATGAACCATATTTAATTGAGCCCAATGTGATTAAGTAATAGGTTATCAGTGATTAGGCCAAATTATAGTTAATTATTCATTAAAATAATAAATAATATATGGGTAACCCATTAATTTAGTCATTATGCCCATTAAGCTTATTAGTGTTCTAAGAAGAAACCAAATTAGTTCCAACACTTAGTCAAATTCTAAGTTCGGAGTTGTGTGACAGCAGCTCAGTAAATCGATGATAACTTTGACAAAAATTTATGATTTTGATATCATTAGAAAAAGAAAATTAAGATCCACAATTTTGTAAAAAAAAGTTTTTGCTAATTATAATAGTAACTAGGTAGCCTTTAAAGATTTATAGTTAAAAAAATACCTAAGTGCGGGAATAGAGTCCTACTTGTACTAAGAAGTGGTTTTTCCTTAGAGATTAAATCATCCACAATTGAGGTTTATGCTGGGTTCTCGGGGTTTCTCCGGATCTCCTACGCAGCGGAAAATAAAATAAAAACGGAGATCCATTCCCGTTTCGAAAATTAAAAATTACGATTATCGGATAATCAATTCTCACCATGTGCGGATTCGAATCCGCAACCGTTCGGTTCCGTCGGTGCGACACCACAAGCCGCGCAAGCGCCCGGCCTATAGCGAAGTCTACGCGATCCTCCTCGCGACGGATATCCTCGCGTTCCTCGTTCTTCACAGCCCACGAAACCTCCGCCGGTCGCCGTAACGATCGCCGCAACGCGCGGACGATTTCCCGTCGAACAGGATTCGAAGAAGCGGCGGAGCAGATCTAGATCTGTCTGGACGCCAGAGAGAGAGAGAAACAGAGGAGGGGCGGCTATGGTTAGGAGCAGCTTCGCCTGCTCAGTCCGTTCGCTATGTTTTATACTAACCGCACAATTTTTCATAAAACCCCCAGTTTGTATAAAACCCACTTATTTATCCATCGCCTTGAGAATCATTTGCGTGTGACCCTCTAGGCCCAATTACCAGTCCAGTTAATGGACCAACAAGCCCAGTGACTCTTCACTGACTTTATTAATCAATTAATAACCCTTTATTAATTAATTAATCAATCGAATTGATATCGCACATCGAATTCGACCGGGCCTCCGATCACGTTGGGTGCCAAGCAACACCGCGTGAACCCGGAAGGTATCGGGGTTAAGCAACCCACTCTTGGAACCTTTCCGCCGACAGTTACCGCGTGGATATAATCATTCATTCGTACAATGCTCTCGAGTCAACTCAGGGTATGGCGTGCTGTCAAACCCTAACCGATCGACTCACTTGGAATGGATGTCGCTGATAAATATCGGAAAACTCATTTCCCGATATTATCGTCCGCCCTGGCCAGGGACTTTCGCGCATCCTTCTTAGAGCATTCTCTCTCTAAGTACCGAGAGCGAATGATTCTTTATTGACACACAATTCCTTATTGACACACAATTTTCCATGCCAAACCTTTTGACTATGGTATATATGTACAAGAATTGGGTCATTCCAAGCATCCTCTTTGATCTATCTCTATAGATCCGTATTCCCAATACGTAGAATCCTTCTCCCAAATCCTTCATGGAGAAGTTTTTCGACAGCCAGATCTTTACTGATGACATCATAGCTACATCATTCCCAATGAGTAGTATGTCATCTACGTAAATAACTAGAAAAGTGACTGCACTCCCACTGATCTTCTTGTACACACAAGGCTCATCTTCATTCTTAATGAAGTCATAAGACTTGACAGCCTCGTGAAATCTTATGTTCCAGCTCCGAGAAGCCTGCTTCAGTCCATAAATAGACCTCTGAAGCTTGCACACTTTATCTGGAGATTCTTTGGATGTGAAACCTTATGGTTGTATCATATACACCTCTTCCTCAAGGTTACCATTGAAGAAGGCAGTCTTCACATCCATCTGCCAGATTTCATAATCAAAATGTGCAGCAATGGCGAGTAGAATTCTGATCGACTTTATCATGGCAACTGGTGAGAAAGTCTCGTCATAGTCAATTCCTTACCTTTGACGATATCCCTTTGCCACCAACCTTGCCTTATAAGTGTCGATCCGTCCATCAACACCGATCTTTCTCTTAAAGATCCACTTGCAACCGATGGGTACAATACCCTCGGATAAGTCCTCCAAGTTCCAAACTTGGTTGGTGTACATGGACTAGATTTCTGAGTTCATAGCTTCTCGCCATTTCCCGGCTTCTGGGACTTCTATGGCCTCCTGGTAGGTTTTAGGATCATCATCTTCATTATATTCTACCTTAGACTCACCTTCAGCGATATGTCCCACATATCGTTCGGGCAGTCTAGGTACTCTACCAGATCTACGAGGCTCATGTGTGTGTACCTGAACAAATTCAGGAACTGATATCTCATCTGATGATAATGCAGTTGTTTGGAGATCTGTAACTACTTTCAGTACTATTTTACTCCCACTATTCTCCTGGAGAAGGTATTCTTCTTCCAAGAAGACAGTTTTCCTGGCGACAAACACCTTTTGTTCACCAAGATGGTAAAAATAGTATCCAAAGGTTTCATTTGGATATCCCATAAACCTGCATTTATCAGTTCGTGATTCCAGCTTGTCTGGATCATGCCTCTTTACATGAGCAGGGCAACTGATCGCTCGAAATTATGTGTCGTTAAGCATATTCGAACATCAATCTTAAAATTCCAATTTTCACATATAATTATTTGAAAAATAGTAAGTGGTGAGATTGGGTCGAATCCACAGGGAAATAGATTTTTAAAGTTGAAAACTTTGAGTTTTAAGAGGAAAAATAGAGAAGAAAGAAGAGGGAGCATGGTGATTTGATTTGTTAAGAATTAAAATTAACCGGACTTACTATGAACTCACAAAAAGATCACCCTTAAACGAGCATAATCAGACTATTTACTGAACTAAGACTACTTCTAAAACACTAATTAAAAGTAGAATATTAAATTTTAGTAGTGTCAACAGAAGAAAAAATAAAAGTTGTAGAACAAAACGATGGAGAAAAGATAACGTTTTTCAAAGGAGCTACTGTCATTCATTATCAGAACAATATGAAATTTTACAGAGACATGTAAAATAAAAAATTAACATAACTTTTATAAGAAAACTTTTACAGAAAATATTTTAACTACAGTGTAACATGTAGAACTCAAAAACTAGAGAGAGACAGTGGAGAGAGAAAATTGATGTTTGCAGCCGCCGTAGCCCTTCGCGCAGATCCTTGGTAGCCTTGTACTCCTTCCAATGGTCAGTTGCAGTGCCTCGAATCCACCTCTTGCACTAATAGCCGCTGGTTTGAAAGAGATGTAGAGAGAGAGAGAGTGAAAGAGAGGGAGAAAGTGGGAGAGAAATTGAGAGAGAGAATTTCCAAAAAACCAAGCTTCCTTTTTCCTCCCCCCTCCCATGGTTTTATAGAAGAGAATTCTTAATTCAAATTTTGAATTTTAAATATGATAATAAATAGACTATTAAGCTCCCCCTTGATTAGTAGATCTTCTTTTAAGCCCATAAAGATTATTTTGAATTTTGAATTTCGAAATAATTTTTTTTTTTTTAAAATTTCATGATTCCCTCATCCTCTCTCTCTTGATTTCATAGAAGAGAATTCTTAATTCAAATTTTGAATTTCAAATCCTCTAATAAATGGGTACTTAATTGCTCGTATTAAGCTCCCCCTTGATTAGAGAATTATCCGTGAATGCATATTTGAAATTTAAATTTAGAGAGAGATATTTCAAAATTCGAATTTTGAATTGAAGAATAAATGTTATTTTCGAGATTTTGAAAAAACATTCTTGAAATTTGAATTCCGAAATTCCTCTTCTCTCTCTTAGTTGGCTTGTGGTTCCCCTTTTAAGACAAAAAGAAATACAATATTGTTCCTTCCAGGATTCGAACCCTATTCACTTCCTTGAAATCCAAGTAGTCCAACCACTATGCCATTTGCTTGTTCATGTCCTCATTCACATAAAATAACAGTTAAGTTCATGCGGCAATAAATCATCAAACTACACATTAAATGATTGTCGAGAAAGTCTTATTTGAGAATAAAATTGCTATTCTTATTCAATCCATTGAGTGATGATATTTGAAATTCGAATTTTACAGAATTGATATGTTTGAAAGCATAATTGATTTATCTATAATTTCATATGATTTTGTTCATTAAATTAATAGCAAAGTGTGTAAGTTTCATCTGTTATTTATGTAAAATTGTGAACTTATCACATACCCCAGACTTTAACATGTTTAAATTCTGGTTTTCTGTCTTTCCATGTCTCATATGGAGTAGAGGCCACAGACTTGCTGGGTATTCTGTTTAATAGGTATGCTGCTGATTCTAGAGCATACCTCCAGAAGGACACTGATAATTCCAAAAAGTTCATCATGGATCGCACCATGTCCAACAAGGTGTGATTCCTCATTTCTGATACACCATTCATCTGTGGTGTATATGGAGGAGTTAGCTGAGAAAGGATACCATTATCCTTTAATGTGTGAAATTAGTACTCAAGTATTCTCCTCCTCGATCTGATTGAAGAGCTTTAATATTCTTTCCTAACTGCTTCTCTACCTCATTCTTGAACTCCTTGAACTTCTCAAATGCTTCCGACTTGTACTTCATTAAGTACACATAGTCGAATCTTGAGAAGTCATCGGTGAACGTGATGAAGTATGAGTAGCCACCTTTGGCTTGGGTGGACATGGGACCACATACATCCGAATGTATTAGTTCCAGAATGTCTTTGGCATGTTCTCCATATCCAGTAAATGGAGATTTTGCCATCTTTTCCATAAGGCATGATTCACATGTTGCAAACGATTCATAATCGAATGTTGTTAAGTAACCATGCTTGTGCAACTTTTGTAACCTGCTTTCGCCAATGTACCCAAGTCTACAATGCCATATATAGGCTTGGTTCACACAATTCTTGCTCTTCTTAAGAGCTTTATCAATTTGAAGATTGTAATAAGAAACATCTAATAGATATAGACCGTTGGCTAAAGATGCCGAAGCTATTGATTTATTACCATAATCAATCGAACAACTTCTATTCTCAATAGACAACCTATATCCTATCTTGTCCAAACAAGATATTGCTATGATGTTCTTTATTATGCTAGAAACATAATAACAATCTTCTAATAGTAAGGCGTCTCCTGATGGAAGCCTTAGGTTTGCTGTCATAACAGCAATCGCCCCAACTTTTGCGTCGTTTCCTAGCCTCAATTCCACCTCACCTTGTCTTAGCTTGTGCTTATTTGTCAGTATCTGCGCATCATGACAGATATGAGAAGTACATCCGGTATCTAATACTCAAGATGTAGAGTCTCCAACTGACAAGTTGATATCTATCATATAGATATCTGAAGCTTCAGACAACTTCACCTTTCTATGAGCTTTATCGTTAAGAAACTCCTTGCAGTTCCTCTTCCAGTGACCATACTGCTTATAATAGAAGCAGTCACCCTTTACTACTCTTTTGCCTTTGTCCTTCGATCTTTTATCGTTAGTTATCATCTCTGCTTCAGGGGCATCCAATGCCGATTCCGCAGGAGGATCAGCTCCATGGACAAAGTCAATGTGCTCATATCTGAAGACATTCTTCAGGTTTCTGAACCAATCCGAGTAGATCAGGTAAGTCAAAAGGGCATCAAGTATGCCACGGAGTGGGTTATTCGACGACATAATTCCCTATAGGAGATAAGTAAAATCTATTTTGCAGATGTTCAATTATTAAAATTTAAAACAAGACATGGTCTTTTGTTCAACTTTAACATCCACTAATTTTCGATGGACTGTATTGTTAGTTTAGGTGGCCTACAAGCCAATCTGACTATGTAAATCTCGTTCATTTTATTAATATAATGACATAATATTCATTATGTGTAAATCGTATTAATTATCGTTTCGTAATGAAGTCCGTGAATATGTGCTATAGTGATCAGATTATGATGAGATCATACTAATGAGACTGATCACTTAAACACACATATTCTTAATCGTTCATAGTCGGAAGATATCCGAGAAGGACATCGGATATCCGGTTAGACTAGTACATATTACTCATGCTCATATGATGAGGGTGACTGATCTCATAAGTCACTTGTGTGGAGACACTAAGGCGAATCTGTAGGTGCTCATTGGAGAATGAGTTCACTGAACTGATCCGACTGAATCGTTGGATGGTATTGTACCTCACTGTCAACCAACTTGATTCTATTGTCGCAGTTGCGTGGATGGTCCTCGGACCTGAGACACCAAGGACACCTTGGCGGTGGACTTCTGTGCTTTGACCTTGGTTTACGAATATCTAGCCATGGGATTCTAATACGCCAAGAATTGGGTACAGCGGAATACCGTCGAAGGGAATTGTGTGTCAATAAGGAATCATTCGCTCTCGGTACTTAGAGAGAGAATGCTCTAGGAAGGATGCGCGAAAGTCCCTGGCCAGGGCGGACGATAATATCGGGAAATGAGTTTTCCGATATTCATCAGCGGCATCCAATCCAAGTGAGTCGACCAGTTAGGGTTTGAGAGCACGCCATAGCCTGAGTTGTCTCGAGAGAATTGTACGAATGAATGATTATATATGCGCGGTAACTGTCGGCGGAAAGGTTCCAAGAGTGGGTTACTTAACCCCAAATACCTTCCAGGTTTACGCGGTGTTGCTTGGCACCCAACGTGATCGGAGGCCCGGTCGAATTCGATGTGCAACATCAATTCGATTGATTAATTGATTAATAAAGAGTACTTGGGCCTAGAGGGTCACACGCAATTGATTCTCAAGGCGATGGATAAATAAGTTGGTTTTATATAAACCAGATGTTTTTATGAAAAACCGCGCGGTTAGTATAAAACATAGCGAACGGGCTGAGCGGGCCAAGCTGCTGCTAACCCTAGCCGCCCCTCCTCAGTTTTTGTCTTTCTCTGGCGTCCAGGCAGATTCAGATCTGCTCAGCCGCTTCTCCGAATCCCGTTCGACGGGAAATCGACCGCGCGTTGCGGCGATCATTGCGGCGACCAGCGGAGGCTTCGTGGGCTGCGAAGAATGAGGAACTCGTGGATATCTGTCGCGGGGAGGATCGCGTGGACTTCGCTAGAGGCCAGGCGCTTGCGCGGCTTGCGGTGTCACACCGACGGAACCAAACGGTTGCGGATTCGAATCCGCACACGGTGAGAACTTCGATAATCCGATTGTCGTATTTTAGATTTCGAAACGGGAATGGATCGCTGTAAATATTTTTAGTTTCCGCTGCGTGGGCGATCCGGAGAAACCGAGAAATCCCAACATGTATAACCCCCAGTTATACAGAACGGGAGACACCGACAGTCTCCTAGTGGGGATCAGAATCTCAATGACTTGCACTACAACCTTGTTGATAGCACAACAAACTATAATACAATCAAAGAGCACCCAACTCATGAGACTTGCAACTCCTTGCAATTCCTGATCATGGCTTCGGTCCCCAGAGATTTAATGGTCTTGTGGATAGCACAACAAGCCACTAATTATGGTCTAAGCTAACCATCGTTACGCGACGAGTATAGATTTGCATGCAACTCTTGTAGATAGCACAACAAAGCTACATGGTTCCTCTACCCCGATCATATAGGCATCTAATGCCATAGCCATAGTTTCTCCTCCCAATTAAACATGTCTTGTGGATAGTACAACAAACCTGCTGAAAATGATTCGAATCCTATGACTATAACGATGGCGGACCACGCGGTAAGTTCTTAACTACTTACGTTACGGCTTAGAGTTTATCTGAGGGTATTTAGATAACTTTTTGGTCTCTCCTAGGTGATAGTATATAAATATATCGTATATATTTACTAAATACTATACCTGCTTTGATTCATAATCAAAAGAAAACAATGCATCACATACATGTCTAGTGTGGTCATGGATAGCACAGTGGGTTTGACTGGAGCTAACAGTCAAACGCACACACAATCTAACACAACAATTATATTAGATAACCTACAAACACATAGGTAAGAGATCTCTATCTTTTCCCCTTCCTGGTTGCAGCTGTGGATCGTCCTCGCTCCTTCCTCGGTTGCCTCGATCAGATTACACTAATTCTAGAATTACATGTAATTAGAAGAGAGCCTTATGGCGAGTACAAGAGATAGGGAGGTAGAAGGACATCAGAGTATGAGAGAGGGAAAGATACGTAGATCTAAATTTATTAACAATTTAATAAACATTCATCATTCATCCACGATCCACACAAACACATCATTCATCACATGAATAATTAAATAAGTGCATATTCATGACCACGGTGTGTTTTAAACATCCACACATGATATAGCGCATCACATGGCTAAAATAAAAGAGTTTTCAAAATAAATAATTTTGGTTTTCAAAAAGCTGGGATCTAATCAAAATTGGTATTTGAATTTCGAAAAGCTCATTTATTAACTTAACATGCAATTAGATCAAAATTCAAAAGCAATAAACACACATCACATGTGCATACACTCCAAATTAATAATTACATATTATTCCATGCAAATTAGAACAATTCTAATAATCTAACACTTAGATTAAACCCCATTAATAATCTAACAATTAGACTATTTAAAGACTAATCTAACTCTTAGATTAATCCAACAAAATTAATCATTAATTTAACACTTAAATTAATAATTAACTCTAATTTATTATTATTTACTAATATAACTCTTAGACTAGTTAATTAATTAATGTTAATTAGCAATTTAACTCTTAAACCAATAATTAACACTAATTAACAATTAACCACTAATCTAACTTTTAGATTATTAGATTAAAAATTAATTATTAGTTTAACTCTTAAACCAATAACTAATTAATCTTAATTAAACCATTTTATTAGTTAGTTAAAATTAATTGTTAATATAACATTTAAATTAACAATCAATTCTAATTAACTAATGAACATTAATTTAACTCTTAAATTAATCATTTAAAATTAATTATTAATTGAACATTTAAATTAATAACTAACTTCAACAACAATTTGTTAATAAAATGATTCCAAAATCATTAATGACCCAATTTAATAATATTAAAAAAAATTCAAAACAATTTTGAAATATATATTTAAAATCTAATTTTATATCAATTGGGTCAAAAAGGCTTAATTAGATTTAAATAGGGATTAAAAAAGGGTTTAATTGGAGTTCAGCCACCTGCTGAACCAGGGCTCGGCTAAATGGCTAAGCCAGGGCCCAGCCAGGTCCCTGGGCACGAGCCAGGGCCCGGGCCTGGCTCAGGCGTCCGCCAGCTCGGGCGGCCCGGTCCATCCGGGTCGAAGCACCTGCCCTGGCCCGTCCGGCCTGGTCTCAGACTGGTTCCCCTTCCACCCGACGCCCTCTCTATTCTACAGAAACCCTAAAAGGGTTGCAGGTAGCCGACGGCAAGGTTGTGAAGGCTAGGCCGTCTGACGGTTGGCAGCCGGCACCTCCTCGCACCGCCGGTGACCCCTTCCGGTGGCGGTGAAGCCCCGGTGCTGGTGGAACACCCCCCCCCCCCCCCCGACCATACACATCGAGTTCTCCAGCAACGACCTTGTTGTTCGGTGGTGACCGGCCATCCCGCAAGGAGGATCTGGATGCCAGCCCCAATCCCAAACACTTGGGATACCCGAACGTCGCCGTTCTTCGTCTTACGAAGAACATCAAACCCAAAAAAATTCAAAAAATTTGCAGAAATAAAATTAATCAGATTATTCTTAAATATTTGTATTCATCTCATGAACACGGACCCAGCAAATAGATCGAAATCGCACATGGAATAATACATAAAATATTAAATTCGGAGACCGAAACGGGACGAGAAACAGTGGAACCTGGCTGTGATACCACTGTTGGGTTCTCGGGGTTTCTCTGGATCTCCCACGCAGCGGAAAATAAAATAAAAACGGAGATCCGTTCCCGTTTCGAAAACTAAAAATTACGATTATCGGATAATCGATTCTCACTGTGTGCGGATTCGAATCCGCAACCGTTCGGTTCCGTAGGTGCGACATCGCAAGCCGCGCAAGCGCCCGACCTCTAGCGAAGTCCACGCGATCCTCCTCGCGATGGATATCCTCACGTTCCTCGTTCTTCGCAGCCCACGAAACCTCTGCCGGTCGCCGTAATGATCTCCGCAACGCGCGGACGATTTCCCGTCGAACGGGATTCGAAGAAGCGGCGGAGCAGATCTAGATCTGTCTGGACGCCAGAGAAAGAGAGAAACAGAGGAGGGGCAGCTAGGGTTTGCAGCTGCTTGGCCTGCTCAGCCCGTTCGCTATGTTTTATACTAACCGCGTGATTTTTCATAAAAACCCCCGGTTTGTATAAAACCCACTTATTTATCCATCGCCTTGAGAATCATTTGCGTGTGACCCTCTAGGCCCAATTACCAGTCCAGTTAATGGCCCAACAAGCCAAGTGACTCTTCACTGACTTTATTAATCAATTAATAACCATTTATTAATTAATTAATCAATCGAATTGATATCGCACATCGAATTCGACCGGGCCTCCGATCACGTTGGTGCCAAACAACACCGCGTGAACCCGGAAGGTATCGGGGTTAAGCAACCCACTCTTGGAACCTTTCCGCCGACAGTTACCGCGTGAATATAATCCTTCATTCGTACAATGCTCTCGAGTCAACTTAGGCTATGGCGTGCTCTCAAACCCTAACCGGTCGACTCACTTGGATTGGATGCCGCTGATAAATATCGGAAAGCTCATTTCCCGATATTATCGTCCGCACTGACTAGGGACTTCCGCGCATCTTTCCTAGAGCATTCTCTCTCTAAGTACCGAGAGCGAATGATTCCTTATTGACACACAATTCCCTTCGACGGTATTCCGCTGTACCCAATCCTTGGCGTTTTAGAATCTCTTGGCTAGAGATTCGTAAACCAAGGTCAAAGCACAGAAGTCCACCGACAAGGTGTCCTTGGTGTCTCAGGTTCGAGGACCATCCACGCAACTGCGACAATAGAATCAAGCTGGTTGACAGTGAGGTACAATACCATCCAACGATTCAGTCGGATCAATTCAGTGAACTCATTCTCCAATGAGCACCTACAGATTCGCCTTAGTGTCTCCACACAAGTGACTTATGAGATCAGTCACCCTCATCATATGAGCATGAGTAATATGTACTAGTCTAACCGGATACCCGATGTCCTTCTCGGATATCCTCCGACTATGAACGATTAAGAATATGTGTGTTTAAGTGATCAGTCTCATTAGTATGATCTCATCATAATCTGATCACTATAGCACATATTCACGGACTTCATTACGAAACGATAATTAATACGATTTACACATAATGAATATTATGCCATTATATTAATAAATGAACGAGATTTACATAGTCAGATTGGCTTGTAGGCCACCTAAACCTAACAGTTTAACTCCAACGTGGAAAGGAAAATTGCTTGGTTGTATTGAGAAGATGATAAACTATATATGACCTCTTGAATTCATGCTAAAGTTTCTAGAGCCGCACTTGAACTCCCAAGGTAAGAATATAGTGTTCTTAAGAAGAACTAGAATAGATTTTGATTTATTTCTTTTATAGATTGTTTTTTACATATGGACTGTATTATTGGATGATAAGAGGACGTAGAGGAAGCTCTGGAACATGAAGATTTCGTGGTTAAAGCATAAGGGATTGATTAGAGAATGATTAAATAGGTGTTCTTGGTGTTCTTCAAGAAGTAGGATAAGAAAACTCATTAAACGATATTTTGTATATAATATAAAACTTTGTTTTTATTTTAAAAAATTATCAAACATGATTTTTGAAACTTTAATATATAAGTCTATGACCTTAGTTCTCACTTTAGTCCCTCAATTCTATATAAATTCTTCGAAATATTATAGTTCTAAAATTTATGTCTAAAAGACGTCGACCTCAGTGAACGTCTTTCAAAAGATATCACCTCGACTCAACGTCTTTCAACCCTAATGATCCACACTTTATTACAACTCAATTTTCAATTTAAATGGCATCGTCGATGAGTGACGCAATTTAAAAACGTCGACCTACATGGATGCGATTTAGACTGCCCAATGTACTGTCGATTCGAGAATCTGATTCAACTTATTTTAACCATAACTTCGTAAATACTCATCCAAATCATTTGAAGTTTTGACGAAAGCTTGGTCTAGATGTATATTTTGTACTTACCAAATTTTAGGTTTTTATAAATTTGTATACTATTTTTTTCATGAAGATTTTGTCAACCTATGCAGTTTGTCTAGGTTAATAACAGTTCAAATTTTTTAATGAACTTTGATCGGCCATAATTCTATTAATACTTGTTCAAATAACCTAAAATTTTGACCACAACTTTATCTTGATGAACTATAAGTGTCTGAAATTTTTTATAATTTTTTAAAACATATTCGTCATTATTCTACTATTTATTCATTTAGTCAAAACTCACTCAAGTTCGGCATATACAACTCAATGTTATAAATTACTCATTTGATGTCCAAATTGCATGAAACTTTGTTCACATGTTTCATTTTAGCTATTTGTCATGATCCCCAAGTTTTATTATTTGTCGAATCTATTTATTATTTTTGAAAATATTTATTAAGTTTTCTACTTTATAAAATAGGTTTAATATCTGAAAAATACTTTTACTGATTCAAAAATTCTGAGAAAATTATTGAAGCTTATTTTTATGTTTAGTACATGTTGCCATTGTAAGGAATCGCCATGAACGCAGCGGAAATAAAAATGATTCCATTGTATCGGTTGCTGGGGTCGTAAAACGGACATTAAAATCTAAGCGGGAAGAATAGTTCTTCACCTTTGCGGGGTTTCGAATCTCCCGTAGATGATGCCGACTCGGTAATCGCGCACGCGTACGATCTCTAAAGGTATCCACACGAGTTCCCGCAGCAGACGCGATTTCCTCCTCGGCTTGAGTGCTCCGACCAGATCTCAGATCCACCATGCACGGAGAGAGACAGATCCACTCCAAGAGAGAGAGGAGAGAGAGAATCTGGGGAGTAAAATTCGTCCAACTAACTTTTTACCACTCCCCCTTGGCCCTCCTTATATAGAAATAAGGATAAGCACAAGAGTTAATCCTCATGATTATCCAAGAGTTTGGCCTTGGATAATTCTCCATTAAATCTTCATGTTTATCCTGCAGCTTTTCACAAAAGCCCAGATAAGCATGAAATTTAACATCTCTCACCGTCTGACGAGAACTCTTATGTGTGTGACCCTCTAGGCCCATATATCTGTCCGGTTGCAGGCCCATTAAACTTAGAACTGTTTCTTAAGTTTAATATTTATTAATTAACATTTAAACATCACATGTTAAATGATTAATTTAATAAACAAGTGAATTATCATATGATGATCAAATCACTTGGCCTTCTGATCATGAACAACACCAAACACTACCTCATGATCCCAGAAGATATAAGGGATATTGTTCCCTTCAATTGAACCTTTCCGTCTGCAGATACTGCACAGATATAATCCTTCACTCATGCAATGTCCCGATAACGCAAGGGTATGGTTTTATAGTCAAACCCTCTATCGCATTATCCAGATGGATTCCAGTACACAGTTAATATCTAGAAAGACATCTCTTTCATTTGACCATGGCCAGAGATTTATGTGTACACATCCATGGGACATTCTCTCTCCAGTCTTATACCAAGAGTGAGTGATCCCTTGTTGTTCACTCAATTACCTTCGCAAGCTTTCCACTGTATCTGAAAGACCGATTATGGTGGACTTAATGGTTAAAGTCCACGCGTCAGATAATCAAGATACAATGGTCCACAAACAAGGTATCATTGGTGACTCAGGTCAAAGGACCAACTGTGCTACTGCAACGATAGAATTCCCTGGTTGACTAATAGGTATAATTACCATCCAGGAATTCGTATTTGAGTCTGTTCAGTGAACTCATTCTCTAATGAGCACCCACTTGTTTGTCTTAGTGTCACCACACGAGTGAATGTGAGATCATTCACCCTCATCATATGAGCAGACATGACTTGTGTCGATCTTATCGGATATTTAATGTCCATCTCAAATATCCTATGATCGAGAACTATTTAAGACAATTGCCTTAGGATATTGATCTCACTATCACGATCTCATCATGATTCAATATCCCATACATTTGTCTATGGACCTTCATTACGATAGTCGTTTGCGAGAACTATTAAATGAAGAAATAATTGCCTTTATTAATAATCTGAACTAGAATGTACAATGATTGGCTTTGAGGCCACCCAATTCTAACAGCCATCAGTTTCGGTCTGATTATTCATCTATATGACTATGTTGGCTCTTTAAGTAATTAGTTTGTATGTAAAAGTATATATTTTAACTTATACTTATGTGTAGCACTTTACTAATTGAATTTTCAGATCTATACTCATCCTATGCTCACTATTACACAATTGTGTCATATTTGTATGACCATATTTAGATATTGTCATCTTAAGGAGATGTAGGACCCGATTCCGGTATAAGTATATGTATTGGATAGGACATTTGAATATGAGGGAAACGGATGGAATCATGATTTCTAGCCTGCTAAACTAGGGGACGATGATATGTAACGCCTTGACGGTTTAGAGTTGGGTGAGACTTAGACTTTCCGATTTTACATAATAACCATGACCTCTGCATCATTGTCTAGATACTTTGGTATACGTGTAGGACTCCTTATGATGTGATTTGGGTGTATATCCGTTAACAATTTGATACGATAAGTTTGCTATGATTTGGTTAGTATATAATCTAAAATTCATGTTCTATTATGTTCATTTGAACTCAACTTATTCTTTAAAATTTCATATGCACCTTGTCCTATGAATTTGTTCCATACTTAAGATCTATATTTGCTCATATATTTTAATTTGATCAGATTTGTTCGACTACTATGTCATGACATTCGTTATGTAATATGTGATATGTTTGTTACATAGCTAGTAGATTTGATAATTCATATGTGAAATCGATTTATCCATTATGCTATGTAAGCTATATGTTATTCAATTTGATAATGTTATTATAAAATATATGTGATTTGATAAATTTATATGTGACCAAATTTTGTATCATATTCTTATTTGAGATATATGTAGAACTATGAGCCCCACTTACTTAGTTATCACCTTTTCAACTTTTATATTATTTAGCATTTTGTGGGTCTCATTTCTTACTGAGTGGTTGCACTCTTAAATCTTATTAACATTTTCAAAGTCTCCTGAGGAATAGGAGGAGTTGGACTCTTGATTTGATGGAAATTGTTAGTTGAGAAGACTTTTGTTGTTATATAGGTAGATTTGCTTATTTATTTAGTAAATCGATATAGTAGGGACAGGGAGAGAGAAATATGTACTTTTTCTTTTCTTTAATGAGTTGAGTGATTTTATTTCATATGAGTATTTTGTATACTTTGAGATTCTTGTATTGATGTTATATATTTGTGGAGTTATAATATTGACAATAAAAAATTTATTAGATTATTTTGATAGTAAATGACATATTTATTGCTTTAGTTAGTTGTCTCTCATCATTTATGTTCGATTTATATGCTATTTAGATTCATAGTGCGTAACTTGAATCTGAAGTGAGTCTAGATAATTGAACCGGATCAGAGGCGTAATAAGGTGATATTAGAGCAATTGAATCATGAGATAACATTAGCCATTACTATCTGATCATAAACCACACTAATCCAATCTAAGAGTGTAGGTAGGATAGTTTAGATAGATTTAAATTATGAAGTTTAAGGACTGCTTGAAATCCTAAACATAATCTAATTGACTTTTGTTTGCATTGAATTTCAGGTAATGGCTATCACTAGAACTAGGAACCCCATCATCCAACCTGTTAGCATTGAGGAGTCCCCAGCTCAGGGAGGCTCAACCTGTGGCGATACTCAGACACGCCAACCCCATGGCTATGCCCCAGGGGGATTTTGGCACTTTCCTATAGACCTTCCAAGGCATGGTTCAGACCATGCAAGCTCAAACCGCCTTGCAGGCTAAGGCGAGGACTGCGGGAGCTACACTTATGGATAAATTCAAGAAGTTAGGTCCTCCTTATTTTAAGAGGGAGAGCAAGTCCGAGGTTTGTTGACAACTGGTTGAGGCAGATAGAGAAGATCTTCGAGACCATTAGTTCTACTAAAGAGAGCAAGGTCTAACTAACGACCTTTATGCTTGAAGATCGTGCTGATTTCTAGTAGGCCTCAGTTAAGAGGACTACTTTTACAGACCATGTGGGCTACATTAGGTGGCGGGATTATTTGGTAGAATTAAAAAAGAAGTACTTCCCATCGCACATTCGAGATGCCAAAGTGCAAGAGTTCCTCAACCTGAGACAAGGGAGCTTGACTATGGCCGAATATGAGGCCAAGTTTGTGGAGCTTGAGCGCTATGTCCTACACTTCTTTATTGATGAGGAGGAACGGGTGAAGAAGTTTATGCATAGACTTCGTAAGGTCATCTGAGGCAAGGTGGCCCCACTTTGACATAGGAACATGGCAGACACTTGGAGACGGTTTATTTATAGAGCAAGAGAAAATGCTTTCATGGCAAAAAATAATAATCAAAATAAGAAGAGGACCAGTGCGCCACCTTAGCTCAAAGGATTTGTTCTGGAAAAGATGTTTGTTCTAGCCATGGCATCTGATGCAAAGAGGGTGGAATATCCACTCTGTTTGAAGTGTAAGCGTCGTCATCCGGACAACTTGTGTTGGAGGATGGCTAGCAAGTGCTTTGGTTGTGGTGAACTAGGACACATGACTCGTGATTGCCCTAAGCTGAAGGGCAACTCTGCAGTTGAAGCATCGGCAAAGGGAAAGACACATGTCTATGCGATGACTAACAAAGATATGGAAGCTGATGAAGGCACCAATAGGGCTATAGGTACTTTCTTAGTTGAAGGCACCCGTGCTCAAGTTATGTTTGATTTCGGTGCTACATATTCTTTTCTTTCTACCAGGTTTATTGATTATCTAGAGAGTGTCGTACTTTTGGAGGTACCACTTATGACTATTACCACGACTACTGGTAAGACCTTAGTTTCCACGCTTATGTGTCTAGCCTTCATGTTCGCATAGTAGATCAGGATATATTTGCATGGCCTTATGTTTTTGATATGATAGATATTGATTTTATATTAGACATGGATTTTTTATAAAAGTATGATGCATTGTTAGCTTGCCATAAGAAGAGAGTGATATTCCAAGGTCCCAAGTCCGAAAATATTTTCTATTTTCAATGTCTGAAGAATAAGTTTGGAATAGTGTTTATCTCTACACTAAAAGCATAGAAACTAGTTAGTCAAGGTCGTAAGACATTTTTACTCAGTGTGGTGATTGATAATATCACAGTCAAGATGGTGCAAGACATTGAGGTGATTTGAGATTTTCTTGATGTGCTTCTTCATGATCTGTCCGGTTTGCCACTATCATGGTAGATTGACTTCAATAATTGATCTTATGTTAGGGACTGCACCTATTTCTAATACACCATACAAGATGGCTTATGTCGAGTTAGCAGATTTGAAAGAACAACTGCAAAAACTTTTGGACAAAGGTTTCATATGCTATAGTGTGTCACCGTGGAGCACACCAGTGCTATTTGTCCATAAGAAAGATGGGTCTATGCGGTTGTACATTGATTATCGTAAGATCAATCATGTCACCATCAATAACAAGTATTCCTTGCCAAAGATTGAAGACTTGTTTGATCAGCTGCAAGCATCAAAGGTTTTCTCTAAGATTGATCTTCGATTCAGCTACCATCAACTACGGATCAAGGATGAAGACATTTCGTGGACAACTTTCCGCACAAGGTACGGTCACTATGAGTTCTTGATTATGCCTTTTGGGCTAACCAATGTCCCTGCTGCATTCGTGGATTTGATGAATAGGATCTTTCAGCCATATCTTGACCAATTTGTTGTGACTTTAAGTGATGATGTGTTAATTTACTCTCCAAGTGAGGAGGCACATAAGGAACATTCAAAGATTGTTCTAGAGATTCCCATAGCTCACCAGTTATACACCAAATTCAATAAATGTGAGTTATGACTTGAGCAAGTCCAATTCTTAGGACACATTATTAATAAGGATGGAGTTTCTGTGGGCCCTACATAGATGGAGGCTATTATGAAGTGGGAGGCTTCAAAAATTGCTGCTGAGATTTAGAGCTTCCTTGGCCTTGTTGGATACTACATAATATTTATTGAAGGGTTTTCTACTCTGGCTACTCCAATGACTAAGTTTACATGCAAGGTTACTAAATTTATTTGGTCAGAGGAGTGTGAGCACAGTTTTTAGGAATTGAAGACTAGGTTGACCACTGCTTCGATATTTACCTTGCCGAATGGGATTGATGGCTTTATGGTGTATACTGATGCATTACGGAAGGCTCTTGGATGCGTACTTATGCATCATGACAAAGTTGTGGCCTATGCATCGAGACAACTAAAAGACCATGTGCAGAATTACCCCACTCATGATTTGAAAATAGCTACTATGGTATATGCTTTGAATTGTTTATTGATCACAAGAGTTTGAAATACAACTTTTCTCAGAAGGACCTCAAGCTGAGGCAGAGGCGCTGGGTGGAGTTCCTGAAAGACTATGATTTCATATTAGAAGACCATGGAAGATGTCATTGGGAGTACACCTCAGGTTCATGATGAGAGGTCATACTTGATGCATCTGATTTTTCGGTCCGCTCTGACTAAATCATTCAGGCTCAGAAGAAAGATCATCCTGTTTAGGCTATGATCGGTAAACTTGATGTTGTATAGGGATCTGATGGCGCTGTTCAGCTTAGCAACATGTTATGTGTGTCAAATAATGTTGAACTCAGGAGAGCTGATGGTTGAAATCCACAAGTCGCAGTTTTTCATTCATTCAGGCAACACTAAGATGTATCGCGACTTAAAGAAGAATTTCTGGTGGTTAGGTATGTTAGTATTAGATGGTCTCAAAGCCAATCCGATACTATGTACATATTCAGATTATTAATAAATGGCAATAATTCATTGTGTGTAATTAATTTGATCTGTTTATCGTATCACGATGAAGTCCATGAACATGTGCAATAGTTTTCGGATTATGATGAGATCATAATTACGGGACCGAAGACTTATAAACACATGTTCTTAATTGTTCCTAGTCATAGGATGTTTGAGATAGGACATCGAACATCCGGATAGACTAGTATAGGTTACTTCAGCTCATATGATGAGGGTGACTGATCCCATAAGTCACTTGTGTGGAGACACTATGTTGAACCTATAGGTGCTCATTGGTGAATGAGTTCACTGAACTGATCCGACCATGAATCGCTGGATGGTAATCACCTCACTGTTAACCAGCTTGATTCATTTGTCACGGTTGCGTGGATGATCCTTGGACCTGAGACTCCAAAGATATCTTGTTGGTAGGTTTCTGAGCTTTGACCTTGACGAACGAATCCCTAACCATGGGTTATCAATAAGTCAAGCGATCGGGTTCAGGGAAATGCCCTCGAAGGTAATTGTGTGTTCAATACGGGATCATCCGCTCTCGGTTGTTTGAGAGAGAATGTTCCGGGAATGATGCGCTTAAAGTCACTGGCCAGGGTGGACTCTGTAATCGATAAAGAGTTATCGGATTCAGATTAGCGGCATCTGATTTAAGTGAATCGACCAAATCGGGTTTAACAGTAAACCATGCCCTATGTCGATTCGGGAACATTGTACGGATGAAGGATTATATCCGCGCGCTAACCAATGACAAAAAGGTTCCAATAGAGTGTTGCGATAACCCCAGTGCCATCCAGGATCACGCGATGTTGCTTTGCATCCAACGTGATCGGCAGTCCGTCCGAATTTATTGTGGGACATTAAATTCGGCTGATTAATTGAATATAAGGATATTAATTAATTCAGTGGGTCAGTAAAGGATTACTGGACTTAATGGGCTATTAACTAGACTGGTATTTGGGCCTAGAGGGTCATACGCAAATAGTTTTCAAGTCGATGGATAATCCGACAGGATTTCGGATAAGTCTGGATTTTTATGAAAAACCGCAAACTGACTTCTTATAAAAGAACGGATTCTACGTCCGGGGCCAGCAACCCTGACCTAGCCGTCATTTGTTTTTCCCACTTTCTCTCTCTTCTGGGCCTGCGGTTCCCAACTGCTCCACCTTCCGTATGACGGGGATTCCGAATCTGCATGTCGCGGCGGATTACGCGCAGTCAGACGGGATCTTCGAACGCCGCAGCGAGCGAGGAAGCGAGGACGATCCATCGCGAGGAGAACCGCGTGGATACCGCTAGAGGTCGGGCATCTGCGCGACTTGCGGCATCGCTCCGACGGAACTGGAAAACGGACGCGGATTCGAATCCGCGCAAGGTAAATTCGATTTACTCAGTCTCAATTTTAACGACCGAAACGGGACAGATCCGATCCCGAATAATTTATCCGCTGCGTTTGTGGGTCGGATCCCGACACAGCGATCCCAACAAGGTATGAACAAGGATATTGTTGACTTTGTTTCCAACTGCTTGACATGTCAACAAGTGAAGGCTTCTATTAGAGACATGCTGGTCTATTGCAGTCAATGAAAATTCTGCAGTGAAAGTGGGAGCATATCACTATAGACTTCATTACTGGTTTGTCTAAGATCAAGAAGAATGACATGATATGAGTGATTGTAAATTGGCTAACCAAGTTTGCCTATTTTTTGGCCATTCACAAAACTTAGTCACTAGAAGAGTTGACCAGATTGTACATAGATGAGATTGTTCGACTACATGGTGTGCTAATTTCCATTATTTCAGACAGGTATTACAAATTCACTGCTTGACTCTAGAAGAGTCTACAGGAGGCATTGACCACACAGTTGAAGTTCAATTCGGCCTTCCATCCCTAGATCGATGCTCAGTCTTAGAGGACCATACAAACGTTCGAGGACATGTGGAAAGTGTGTAACTTGGAATGGCAGGATAGTTTGGATCATTAGTTGCCATTCATTGAGTTTGCATATAATAATAACTATCATTCTAACATCGGAATGGCACCGTATGAGGCGCTATATAGTAGGCTATGTAGATCTCCCATCTACTGGTCAGGAGTTAGTGAGAGGAATTTGTTGGGACCAAATATTGTCCAAGATTTCTCTAAGAAGATTGACATCGTAAGGAAGCGGCCGCCTATAGCTCAGAGTCGACAAAAGAGTTATGCAAACAACAAGAGATGAGAGTTGGCATTTGAAGTAGGAGATCATGTGTTTATTAAATTATCTCATACGAAGGGTGTTATGCGGTTCGGTAAGAAAGGCAAACTTAATATGAGATTCATTAGGCCATTTGAGATTCTCCGGCGAGCTAGTGAAGTGGCTTATAAGCTGGCTTTGTCACTTGCATTGACCAATGTGCATCTGGTGTTTCATGTGTCTATACTCAAGAAGTACACCTCATATCCATCTCATATGTGATGGGCCATATTTAATTAAGTCTAATGTGATTAATTAATGGGTTGTGATTAATTATGTCAAATTACAATTAATTCTTTATTAAAATAATATATAATGTACGAGAAACTCATTAGTTTAACCATTAGGCCTATTAAACCCATTAGTGTTCTAATTTTACAACTTTTGGTACCATCATAAAGAGAAAGTTAAGATCTACAACTTTATAGAATAAAGTGTTTACTAATTCTAATAGTAACTAGTTCGAATTTGAGGGTTTACAGTTAAGAAAACACTTAAGTGCGAAAATAGAGTCCTACTTGCACTAGGAAGTAGTTTTTCCTTAGGGATTAAGTTATCCATACTTGGAATTCAACTCCAACATAAAAAGGGGGGTTTCTTGGGTTGCAGAGGCAATAGACTATATATGAATATGTGTTCTTAGTGTTCTTCAAGAGGTAGGATATGAAAATCTATTAAATGATATTTTGTATAATATAAAATTTTGTTTTAATTTTCAAAATTAGTCAAACATAATTCATGAAACCTTAATCTATAAGTCTATGATCTTAGTTTTTACTTTGGTCTCTTAATTCCATGTAAATTCTTTGAAATTTTTGTCTAAAAGACGTCGACCTCAGTGGACGTCTTTCAAAAGACGTCGCCTCGACTCGACGTCTTTCAACCTTAGTGATCCGAATCCTCTTCTAACTCAATTTTGAGTCTAAATAGTATTGGCCATGGGCGATGTAATTTAAAACCCTTCATAGACAAGATTTAGGTTGCTCAAATTTACTGTAAGTTCGAGAATCTGATCCAACTTATTTTAACTATAACTCCATGAATACTCATCCAAATCATGTGATATTTTGACCAAAACTTTTTTTATATATATTTTAATTTATTTACTATTTATTTCATGAATATTTTGTCAACTTATACAATTTATCCAAGTTAATGAAAATTCGGATTTTTGAATGAAGTTTGATGATCCATAATTCCATTAATACTTGTCCAAGTGACCTAATATTTCACCACAACTTTATCTCGATGAATTGTAAGTGTTTATAAAATTTTATAATTTTTAAAAATTTATTATTTATTATTCTACAAATTTATTCATTTGGTCAAAACTCACTTAAGTTTGACATATACAATTCAATGCTTTAAATTACTCATTTGATGTCTAAATTATATGAAACTTTGTTCACATGTTTCATTTGACCTATTTGTCCTAATCGCCAAGTTTGATTATTTTTTGAATCTATTTATTATTTTTGAAACTATCTATTAAGTTTTCTACTTTAAAAAATAAGTTTAATACTTGAAAAATATTTTACTGATTCGAAAATTTTGAGAAAATTACTAAAACTTATTTTTATGTCCATTACCTGTTGCCATCAGTTTTGATATGATTATTTATCTATATGACCATGTTGGCACTTTAAGTAACTAGTTTGTATGTAAAAGTATGTATTTTAATTTATATTTATGTGTAGCACTTTGCTAATTGAGTTTTCAGATCTATACTCATCTTATACTCACTGTTACACCATTATGTCATATTTGTATGATCATATTTGGACATTATAATTTTAAGGAGATGTTGGGTCTAATTCTAATATAAGTATTCGTATTTGATAGAGCATTTGAATCCGAGGGCAACGCGTGGAGTCATGATTTTTGCCTGATTAAACCAGGAGACGACGATATATAATGCCGTGACAGTTTGGAGTTAGGTGGAACTTATGTTTTCCAGTTCTGCGCAGTAACTATGACCTCTGCATCATTACCTAGATGTTTTGATATACGTATACTCCGTATGATATGGTTTGAGTTTATGTTCGTCAATAATTTGATACGATACGCTTGATATGATTTAATTGACACATAATTTAAAATTCATATTTTATTATGTTTCATTTGAACTCAATTTATTCTTTGAAATTTCATATAAATCTTGTTCTTTGAATTTGTTCTATGCTTAAGATCTATATTTACTCATATATCTTAGTTTGATCATATTTGTTTGACTACTATGCCATGCCATTCATTCTGTGATATGTGACATGAAATATGTGATATGTTCGTTACATGGCTAGTAGATTTGATACGTCATATGTGAATTTGATTTGTCCATCATACTAAGTAAACTATATGTTGTTGGATTTGATCGTGTTATTAAAAAATACATGTGATTTAATATATTTATATATAAATATATTTTATATCATGTTCTTATTTGAGATATATGTAGAACTATGAATCCTACTTAGTTAGTTACTACTATTTTTCAACTATTATATTGTTTAATATTTGGTAGATCTTGTCACTAACTGAATGGTTGTATTTACAAATCATATTAATATTTTCAGAGTCTGCTAAGAAAGAGGTATTTGACTCTTGATTTAGTAAAAATATTTAGACCATAAGACTTCTGTTGTTATCTAGATAGATTTGTTTATTTGTTCAGTAGATTGATGTAGTAGAAATTATAAGAGAGAAATATAATTTTCATTTTCTTTAGTGAGTTAAGTGATTTTATCTCATATAGATATTTAGTAGATTTTGAGATCTTAGTATTGATGTTATATAGTTATGGAATTATGGTATTAACAATAAAAAAATTATTAAATTATTTCGATAGTAAATAACATATTTATTACTTTAGTTATTTGTTTCTCATTATTCATATCCGATTTGTATATTATTTAGATTCGTAGTTACGTGATTCGAATTTAAAATGAGTTTAAATGATTGAACCGAATCAGAGGCATAACAATTATAACCACGTAGTACACGATGACAGAAATGTTTATTGAGTGGATTGTTGAACCTCAATATATTTAGAGATCTTGCGATATTATTTGACATCTAACTTGATCGAAAGTGTCTTGAAATGATAAATTGATTAAATATTTATTTAACATAAAATATTAAATAAATTTTCTTAAGTCAATAAAAGTTATTGGGCTTAATAACACTTATAAAGATACCTTGTCAAAGATCAACTCCAATATATACCTTGTATGGAGTAAGATCTCTTCTTTTAAATTCCTTACACACTTGGCACTATATTACTTGTTTACTACCTCTAATGGTCAGGGGAATAAATGGCTTGCTCCTGAGGCTAGAGTAGATGTCATCAACCTTTTTTTTCTTTTTTTTTGAACTCTAGATGTCATCAACTTTGAGTCTTTGACCCACCTAGAGCGAGATACCTAAAGCCCAATAACCTAGCACGGGCAAACTCTTGTTAAATGGACTTGCGTAGTAGAATTCAAGTAACTTAATTTTTGGATCGGGGTTGAACCACAGCTTTAAAACCTAGTCCTTTCAACGGGTTAAGCTTAAGATTTACCCGGCTCAAGTCTAAAAGCTCAAAAATCTAATAATAAATATAAAGAATAATAATTATATTTGCATGATGTATATAGTACATTTATGAATACTACGTAATACTAATTATCCATTCGTATAAATTATACACATTAATCCATGCTAAGTATGACTATTGGATCGGTGATGCAATCATGTCAAAATAAACAAAGAATCTCATACGCTTAACGATTATCTCATAAAACTCATATTTCAAGGATAGTTCCAAGATTATCATATTCATACATTCACTGACATCTACTATGACTTTTTATGTGGGTTAATCAATGTTATACTTTTGTGTTATATTACATTTTCTTTTACAAAGGATGTGACCTTTTAAAGATTTTTCATTGTAAGCTAAATTATAAATATATAATGATATTTTTATAAAACTCTTAAAAAATTATCGTTGAGCCTAATAAGTTCATGTCTGAATACTCATACAATAAGAGCTTAGATTGAACTTGAGTCTAAATTTTAATAATGGACTCATTATATCTTATTAGATTTTGACAAATCGAGTCGGGTCTGTTGACACCCGTACGTCCTTTCTCCTTTTAAGCTGTTGCGCACCGCCACACATGGATGATACACGGCGACCGATCCGAAACAACTGGCTGGTGGCCGCACGATGACGTCAGCCAGCCACATGGGGGCGAGGGGGACGCCGACTGAACCAAGGCCACGTTGCTGTTTTATCACGTGAACCTCGGATCGGGGGACCACGAATCGGAGGGCTAGATCGACTGCGACACGTCGAGCAACCGGACAGCGAATCAGCCTATTGGCCGTCTGATTATGCGCAAAATAATAAAACACGAAGCGAGGCTTGAGAGCAACGGGCGCAGGACATGCCTCAGGGTGAGAACTGAGAAGGTAGATCTTGTCGACGACCGGCGGAGGAGAGGGCAGACGCGTATTTAATAAAATTAAAAGATCCTTTTACCTGTTTTAATTTCCACAGAATAATGTGCAAATTATTATTAAAAATGACCCGGCGGGGGAACGTTGCCGACACTAATTCCATTCCTCGCGTGCGGCATCAAATTTCCAGTTATTAATTAATGTAAGTGAATTAAGTTAAGTAGGATAAAGAGAGAAGGAAAAGATAGAGAGAGACTAGAGGGAGTTTTTGCTAATTATTATTTATTAGTCGGTGAGGTGTTGGTTGGATGCCATCTTCTTCGCTAACAAGTTTCGATAACACACAGCCACATCATTCTCTCTCTCTCCGCGTATTCATTTATTAAAGAGCTGGATCTGGTGCTTGTAGCTCTTCTCTCCCAGTCCCACTCCCATCTCTCTCTCTCTCTTCGAGATCTCTGCAGGCTGCAGCCAACCACTACTGGTCTTACCCTTTTGCCGCGATCTTTCCAAATCTAGGGTTGCGTTGGCTGTGGTACTCTACTCTCTGCTTTGCGCTATCTGGAAAGTTTCGGGCGGGGGAGGCGATTCTTCCCCTTCCCACGGGTTGTCGGCCCCGCTTCTGATCAGATCCCGTGGCCGCCGCTGCCTCCCCTTCCCGGCGTTCTAAGTTTTCTACTTCCCGGCCGCTCCGCTGTGAAGTGAGCTCTCTCTCTCTCTCTCTCTCGATCAAGGTTTCTCTTCCCCTCTACATCTGCCTGGATCTGCCGTGCGAAGCTCGGGACCTGCCTCTCATTGCCAACGGCGAGATTTCTGTCTTTTTTTTTGGACTCAGCTGGTCTGGTAGTGAGGTTTTTCGCTTCGGGGAACGCCAATTCACTGTTCGCTGTAGGTGTTTCGTGGCGGATTAAGGATTTGATTGCTGTTTTGGCCTTTGCTCTAGATTTCCCTATGGAACGATGCGATTTTTGTCCATTTTTTGGGAATTGGAAGCCGGGTCAGAGCCACACAAGTGCGCTTTTTGGCATTTTTTTCCTAAATTTTTTACTGTGTTTTTTGCTTGTAATGCACTACATGGATCCCCATGGATGTCGCTTTTGAGTTGACAACCTTTCCCCTTTTTCTTTTGTGTAGCTTTTTAGCTGTCTGCATGGATGTTGGATGGTTATCTACGTGGTTGCCACCAACTGGATCACTTGGGAATTTATCCTCCACGTTCTTTTGTTTTTGGGGTCTACTTTTTCCGCATTTGTCCGTCTGTTCCAGTGAGCTTTTTTTTGCCAATGCGCTGGGGGCTTTGATATTTGGATGGGAATGGTGTTTTCTTGGTTCTTTCCGGTGTTTCAGGATTTGTGGATTGCACCTAAAAGATTGTAGTTTGTTATTTTGTTTTCGACTACAGCACTTTCTTTCTTGAATTCTCAGTGAATCACTTGTTGCTAGTTGGTGTCTATGCTGTATAGATTTATTTTGGTTTCAGCTGGTTCCAATCAACGCTAAGCTCTGCTGTTCTTTCAATTTTTTCCCCCACCCTAAAGAGTCCTGGTTTTGTGTTTGAGTAGATCTGCGATTGGCGTCGCATTCAGAATTTTCTGATTTTATGGTGTAATAATCATCCATTATGATGGCTTTTCAGATCTAGTTATATGATTAATGGCTCTTCCATGTTCTGACAGCCCGCATTTTGATGACCTGCAGGCATGCTGCTTCCAATTCGGCATGGGTAGAATCTTTTTGATCTGTTAGAAGTGGGATCACTATGAGCAAGCGCAAACTTATTTCATAATTCTTGAAAAACATTTGTTCTATCTATTGTTCACTTTGTTAGAAAAAGGAAGTGCACCATCTAGCACAATCAAGATGAGGGGGAGAACTGATGGAAATCAGAATAAGCGCTTGGTGACTTCCTTGTGCATTGTTGTGATTTTCCTGGGCTTCCTGTTTCTCTATAATAATGGATTTTTTGGATCCCGGGAAAGCAATGGAGCCTCTGCTTTTGAGTATGGTACCAAATCTATTAGATCATTTGGGTGGGGAAGTGATGAAAACAGTGAATCTGTCGGCAAACAGGAAGTCTCGGTATTTGTGCAAGAAGAAGGTGAGAGCAACATGATTCCCAAAAGCTATCCGGTGAGTTGTCTTTCGCTAAACTGTTATTTTCCCACTCCCTGATACATTCTGTTAACATATGTTCACAAATTCTGCTGTTTGTAGGTTTGCGATGATCGTCACTCTGAGTTGATTCCCTGTTTAGATAGGAATCTCATAACTCAAATGAGGTTGAAACTGGATTTATCACTTATGGAGCATTATGAGCGGCATTGTCCTCTGCCAGAAAGGCGATTTAATTGCTTAATACCACCGCCACCTGGTTACAAGGTTATGGACTGACACTTTTCTTAGTGTTGTCCTTGACTATGTATATTTGATGCATGCTTTGTCTTCCAGTGTTTGTGATGTTGCTCATTGCATTGCAATTTGCGAATGGTTGTTGCAGGTCCCAATCAAATGGCCAAAAAGTCGCGATGAAGTTTGGCAAGCAAACATACCTCATACACACCTTGCACATGAGAAGTCTGACCAGAATTGGATGGTTGTTAAAGGAGAGAAAATTGAATTCCCCGGGGGAGGCACTCATTTCCACTATGGAGCTGATAAGTATATTGCATCACTTGCAAATGTAAGCATATGTTTATTCCCGTAGAATTTGCAATGAGGTTTTAGTCTTCTGCTCATTTATTTTCTGTTACTTTTTACCCTCTAGTTCCCTTGGTAAACAATATCTGTCAGTCTGCCTCTTGATTTTTTTCTGTTATTTTTGTCCTCCAGTTCCCTTAGCAAACAACATCTTTCAGCCTCTCTCAGTGTATCTCTGCATAGTATGTATGATTGGACTGTCAAAACAGTCTCATTATAATATATCATTTTCCTGTCCTTCCCCCGAGCCTTTGACTTTCTCCTTTTTGAGTATTGTACATTTTCTTTAGAAGTTCTGGTTGTTCACTGCATATGCAAAGGAATCAAAACCTCATTTTTGATCTTGGATGGCAGATGCTTAACTTTACAAACAACAATCTAAACAATGAAGGAAACGTTCGGACCGTTCTTGATGTTGGCTGTGGTGTAGCAAGCTTTGGAGGATATCTCCTTTCATCTGATATCATAGCAATGTCTCTAGCACCCAATGATGTGCACCAGAACCAGATTCAGTTTGCCCTTGAGAGAGGAATTCCAGCTTATCTCGGTGTATTAGGGACAAAGAGGCTCCCTTACCCGAGCAGATCATTTGAGCTTGCTCACTGTTCTCGTTGTCGGATTGATTGGCTTCAAAGAGATGGAATTCTTCTGCTTGAGCTAGATAGATTGCTTAGGCCAGGAGGTTATTTTGCCTATTCGTCTCCTGAAGCGTATGCCCAAGATGAGGAAGACCTCAGAATTTGGAGAGAGATGAGTGCCCTTGTTGAACGGATGTGCTGGAAAGTTGCAGCAAAAAGAAACCAAACAGTTATTTGGGTCAAGCCCCTGACAAATGATTGTTACATGGACAGAGAGCCCGGCACTCGGCCTCCTTTATGTAAATCTGATGATGATCCTGATGCAGTATGGGGCGTGCCAATGGAGGCCTGCATTACACCCTATTCTTCACGTAAGTACATTTTAAACCGGTTTCAAGCTTCTCTTTCATTCATCTAAGAGTATTACTTCTAAAGAGCTTGTATCCTTGGTTAGTGAGAAATATACAATTAACAGTACGGAGTTGCTTTCTTCAGATGAAAAAAATAAAAAAACTTAATTTTATTGTATTTGTTCTGAGCTAACCGTGTTTTTTTTTTTTTTTCTTTCTTTCAGAGATCCAAAGAGCTGGCGGTGGTGGATTGGCTCCATGGCCATCTCGATCAACTTCTCCTCCACCTTGTCTTGCTGATCTGGACATTTCCAATGAAATGTTCAAGAAAGATACGGTAATTTGTTTCTTGTTTAATTATATATATATATATATATATAATGTACAATGTATATATATATATATACATATATGTATGCTTGTGATGCGTATGATGCGATCTATTTTATCTGTGCATGCAATTCATACTGCATGTATTTGTTTCTTGAAGCAAATATGAGTTTGATATTCAGTATACATTTTATGATGCAGGAAATGTGGCAGAAGAGAGTAGATAATTACTGGAATTTGTTGAGCCCCAAAACCAGACCAAATAGTCTAAGGAACTTAATGGATATGAAGGCAAATTTGGGTTCTTTTGCAGCTGCACTTCGAGATAAAGATGTTTGGGTGATGAATGTTGTGCCCGAAGATGGACAGCACAACCTTAAAGTAATCTATGACAGAGGTCTAATTGGCAGTGTACATGACTGGTAAGCAAAAATACCATCAATGCAGAGATCAACATTTCTGGGAGCATTTAATGTGTTTTCTGCATCAATCATGCTTTTATACGTTTATATATCATTGAATGTTGAGATAGTGCTCTGTTCAATGGAATGGTATTCCTTTAAGGGCTCTGTTAAAACAGAAAGGCAGAGTTATCACTAGTTACCTGTTTTTCATGATCGAAAAGACAAGAAATCAAAGGGCCTAAACAGAAAATACGCATTCTAAAACATTTGTTTTTATCAGCTTCTTCTTGAAAGGATCCAGTGCCAAATTGAAAAACTTGTTGATGTTTCTTGTTTGCCATTTTGTTAGATAGGTGCTTCACTGTCTTACAATTACCAATGTTAAGCTTGTCCTCAGTTAACATGGGAAAAATTTGTTGATACCCTTTTCTGTCATTTACTACCTATGTTCCTTGTTTGCCATTTTACTATATAGGTGCTTCACTGTCTTACAATTACCAATGTGAAGCTTGACCTCAGTTAACATTGGAAATACCCTTTTCTGTCATTTACTACCTAGGTACTCTACTGTCTTGCCGGATTGACTTGGATACAGTGAGTTCTGATCAGGGAATTCCAGATTGGATTGGCCGGACCCACCGATCCCGATCAGGATCGGCCTCGGATTGGCCGAAATCGGCCGAAAGTGGCCCAAATTGGCCAGGATTGGCCAATTCCGGGCGGATCGGCCGATCCTGCCTTCCATGGTTCTGATAGCTTTCAATTTTGTAATCTTTGTTTAAGAGTCCTAGAAAGATTAGCCATCTAGCAATATATTATACCTACTCTTTTCTGTATAGAAACAAACACTATTCCTATTTGTTTCAGGTTTTAATGGTTTATTATGCCTTACTTTTGTTTAAGATCCAACATTAGCCTTTGTTTTCAGGTTTGATATCTTTTAGAGATGCTTGTGTATGGGACAGTAATGAGCGAGTCTAAGAACTCTTGGGCACATTAAGCATTAATTATTGACTTGTCACTTTAGAAGTCAACTTCACAAGTCACTACAGTCCTATATGGGATATTATTTTGGAAAATCTCCTTAAGTATTATGTTAAATTTGACATGTTCTACTAGTGTTAGGTTTAGTAAGTGGTCATGCTTTGACATCTATAAGTTTATGCAAAGTGAATGGCTGGAGTTAATGATTAGAAAACTTGAAGTTTTCATCATTCTTAGTAAGATGTCTTCCTTACATTTGAGTTATCAGGTATGGCATACCTATGGAACAGTGTTGCAACCTTACATCTTCTCATCTTAGTTGATTCTATGCCCTATGATTCCTTGCGGCAACTTATCTTCTCTCATCAATATAACCTTCCCTCTTTTCTCTGCACCATCTACTATATAGCTTCTTGTTTATGCTTCCCATAGTTGTCAAGGGACCTGTGTGGGCGGAAAGGCATTTTTTAACAGTCCAGGCACCAATGCGCCTTATTGAGCCTTGAAAAGGCGGCCCAAGGTGCCGCCTAGGCAGCCAGGTGGCCCAAGGCACCGCCTAGGTGAACCCAAGGCGTGCCAGATTCTTAAATTTTGTAAAATTGACCCCTTCCTCCCTCCTTCCTCCTTCTCTCTGTGTGTATAGTTTTAATAAACTATATTCGCCATATCGTTGATCCGTATCGGTTCGTATCTTCCCAGATACAATATGATACCGATCTGACTCGGTCCAACTCGCATGAGTCGTACGAGTCATGCCAATAAGTTTGTTGAAATTAATGAGTTTAAGTCACATTTTAAAGAAAGCTACCCTATTAATTGATATAAGAATCTAAGAAGTATACTTTTACTTATCAAATAGGAAAAACTCAATGTAAAACGTTCCATTTAAGCAGATATGGGTCAGCACGATCCGGTCCGACTCGGTGCGTACCAGCGGATCGGGTCGGCCTAGATACGAGTCGGCCTGATCCGGTACGATACAACAAACCATTGTATATATGTATATATGTGTATATATAAACACGTGTGTGTGTATGTGTTATATATATGTATGTATGGGAACGGATCAAATGAGCCTTTTGAAAGCCCCTTCTCTTCATCTTTAAAAAATAATAAAATTTATCAATTAATTTTTAAATATTCAAATAGGCCCTTAGGGTTGTTCCAATCCTTGGGGCTTTAATTTTCACCGTCTGATTTTGACGATCAATCCTGGTTGTCCAATCGGATAGGTATAAGAAATCAACATCTAAAAATACTAAAAAAATATTCAAAAAATAAAAATTCCCTATTAATCGATATAAGAACTTAAGAAATATACTTTTACTTATCAAATAGGAAAAACTCAATGTAAAACGTTCCATTTAAGCATATGTGGGTCAGCACGATCCGGTCTGACTCGGTGCGTACCAGCGGATCGGGTCGGCCTAGATACGAGTCGGCCCGATCCGGTACAATACAACAAACCATTGTATATATGTATATATGTGTATATATATACACGTGTGTGTGTGTGTTATATATATGTATGTATGTGAACGAATCAAATGAGCCCTCTGAAATCCCCTTCTCTTCATCTTTTAAAAATAATAAAATTTATCAATTATTTTTTAAATATTCAAATAGGCCCTTAGGGTTGTTCCGATCCTTGGGGCTTTAATTTTCACCGTCTGATCTTGACGATCAATCCTAGTCGTCCAATCGGATAGGTATAAAAAATCAACATCTAAAAATACTGAAAAAATATTCAAAAAATAAAATTTTCGTCAGGTTAGCCTTTAGGGTTGATCCTATCCCATGGGGTTTAGTTTTGATCTCCAAACAATGACACATTTGATTCGACGGCTACGCTTAAGTTTTTTGATCCAACGGTGAAAATTAAATCTCAAGGTGTCGAAACCAACATAGATGGGGGTATTTGAATATTTTAAATATTTTAAATATTTTAATTTTTTTAAACACGGGGAAGTGGGAGTTTTGAGGGAGGCTCATTATAGTCGGCCCCTATATATATAGTTTTCGTGTTAATGTCAATATTGTTCTCTCTCTCTCTCTCTGTCTCTCTCTCCAATTTTCATGCCAATGTGTCTCATATTAAGTAGGCTATTACTATTAGTGTTTTTTTCTTGTCATATTAATGAGCTTATAGTGCTATTTCCTTGTAATGTTAGTGTCATGCCAATATCATAATAGTGTTATTTTCTTACACATTTCATCTTAATGTTGATATCTCTCTTTCTCTCTCTCTAATTTCTTGTTAATGTCAAGATTACTATGTGTATATAATTTTCATGTTAACGTCAACGTTAGGCTCATATTATGTAGGTTGTTAGTGTTGTTTCAATGTTATATTAAGGAGATTATTAGTGCTATTTTCTTGTAATATCAGTATCAATATTAATGTCATGTCAATGTCATAAATAGTGCTATTTTCTTGTAATTTTCATCTTAATGTCAATAATAGTGTCATATTAAGTACGCTATTAGGAAGTGTATGCCTAGGCGGGTGCCTGAGCGTTTAGGCGCTCGGGGAGCCCAAGAATGCCTTGGGTCGCTTTACTGTCTTGACAACTATGGTGCTTCCTCTCATTTGTTCATGCATTATTAGCCCTCACATCTTTTTGTGCTGAAGTAGGGGTAAACATCTCTCTCTCTCTCTCTCTCTCTCTCTCTCTCTCTGTGGGTGTGGGTGTGTGCAGGGGCTTGGGGGGATGGGGTGGTGTAAAGGAGGAGGATATGAGACCTGGGTAACTTGATTTTGGAGTCTTATTCCAATTGTTGGAGCTTAGCTGTACAAATCTTGTTGAGCTATTCTGCTGGGCTGTATCTGCGTTGAACCTATGTAACGAGCTTTATGGAGCATTTGGTTGGTGCATTGGATAGCTCCATCACTATTAATTGTGATATTGCTACTAATAGTGGATTTTGGTTATACTCTATCAATTGTAATGTTATATATCATTGCGTATTGTCAGAAGATTTAATACCAATCTGAAGCTGTATTAAGAATCTAAAGAGTTTAGTCTGAGTCTCAAGGCCTCCTCTCCTCTTTCTTTCCCACCTCTTACTCTCACTTCCCTCTTCAGCTGCCCTCTTCCGCATTCCTTTAGAATCAGCTTCAATAGTAATATTGTAGGTCTCAAAATATCAGTATCAAACTAATACTACATCAGAACTAATACTCCAACCAAACAGGGCATCAGATGTGAATTAGTGTTGGTTATTGAGTTCTTGTCTTTGTTCTACAAAATATGGAATAGGGGATAATTAGGCTTTGAATTTGGTGCAAAGGAATATTATTCAAGAAATGTAACATTGATAAGTAAGATGCGAATGAAGAAAAGTCATTGAAACTATGAAGTCGTGAAATAGTTATTTCAGTATCACTTCCCAAGAGAAAGAAATAGTTATTTCAATATCTATAAATGGGGGAAGTGGTCAATCAAGGTTAAAAAGGATGAAAGAACAAAATTATCAAGCAAAGCATGCAATACAACACCAAAAGAACTCAAAGCGATAGATAACTGATAGGCATATGAGTTATTGCAAGGCCGTGATTAAGAAACCTACTGGATGTTCTACATTCTCATTATCTTTTAATTTGATGAAGCTGGAGTGGTATATGTATGACCAGTAGCAATGCTTGCAGTCTTGCACAATGAGGAGGAATATTCAATATCCACCTCCTTTTCAGTTGAAGATTTCCAGGTAAAAATAAGGAGTCACTGCAGGAAGTCTCTGAATATGGGGAGTGTCGTTAAATGTAAGCATTTGTCAATGTTTGATACGTTTGGAGAGAGATCGAAAAGAAGGGCAAAAGGAGAAAAGTGCCGAGAATTTTCCCTTGCAAGTTGAGTCATCTTCGTTCGGAAAGTTCTCTGGAAGGAAGTATATGGTTGTGCTGGGAGAATGTATGGTAGCTTGGGGACCAAAGATCATGTTTCTGGCTGATTCGCATGTTCTTGTTATTATTCTGATAGTGGGAGGATGATGAATATGGCAATTGTGTTTTATTCTCCTTGCTTGAGGTTTCTTCTGCAGGGAGGCTGTTTGTTCATTCTTTTGTGTGCTTTTCTTTGTTCCTAAACACCAGGCAACTCCAGAGGCGTTCTTTTGCCTGTGCATTTTTATTATTTCTTTAACCTGATTGGGTTGGGCCTTCCTAAGCTAGTTTAACTTGTCAAGCTAGCTTGTCTGGTCTGCTGGAGTTGGAGCACTAATCAAAGCGATGTAAGGGGTTACCCATCAGTAATGAAAATGGTCTGTTCACTAGCTTCTTCCACCTTGCAATCAGTATAACAGAAGTAGTTATAGTCATCCAATCCCACAGATGGTTCTGGATATTTTGGGTCTAGTACAAAGAGACGATGGTAAAAAAGTGGTGCCAGCCTCAGGGTCAAGATGGGATGAATGAAGTGGGCTCTCCATTTTGGCATTTTGCCTAATGAACATGTACGTTGTGACTTGAAGCTACTTCCTACAAGACAGTAGTACGAATGTAACATTATATGCTATGGAGATGCTGGGCCATACGAACGTAGTAAGAGTAATGTTAAAGTCAATCCAGGATTTTAAACTGATTTTCTGACGTAGCGCAATTGTACATTCACCTTTTATTATTATTTTTTCTTTGATTTATTTGAGTTGTCTTTTACTTTCGTGCTTATGGGATAACTACAGGGTTGTGGCCTTTGTGTTATGCAGATTTCAGTCCATGTGTTAGTGTGCTTGAGATCATAGTGGCAGATTTAAGGTGTTTGCTGGGAGGGATTGGGTTCAACAGTCACAGTTCTCGTCTAGCGTTGGGTGGATTTTTTTTTAGTTTATTAATTACATGACAATATGTTTAACTCTGTAACTCAGAGAGCAAGGAAAACAGGTGTAACCTCATTGTTGACTTTGAACTATGGTATAAGCAAGTTTGTGAATCTCTGAAGGCTTACTTAAAGATTTTTCTTCTCACAGGTGTGAAGCCTACTCCACATATCCACGAACCTATGATCTTCTCCATGCCTGGACTGTCTTCTCTGACATTGAAAAGAAAGGCTGCAGCCCTGAGGATCTTCTTATTGAGATGGATCGCATACTGAGGCCAACTGGTTTTGTGATTGTCCGTGATAAGAAGCCAGTTACTGAGTTTATTAAGAGATACTTGACAGCATTGCACTGGAAACTTGTGGCGACAGGCAACCCAGAGCCTGATTCAGAATCAGATGATGGCGAGGTAGTGATGGTGATCCAGAAAAGGATGTGGCTTCCAAGCGAAGCTGTTAAGGACACGGCATGAGATTTAGTTTGATATATTTGGACCATCTTCTTTTCCTTGATCATGGCCGTGCATTCTAGGCCAAAGAAAGTGTGGCCTGTGTGTCGGCATTTTTTTTTCCCAGCTCAATTGCCCTGGCATTCTTAAATTATTGTGTTGTGTGTCTAAGTAGGTAAGCAGCCGACTCCTATTTTATCTCTTACATTCATTACCAAGTTTCACCATGCTAGACTATTCTTTTCCCCACGGATGCTCATTTTGAGGGCATTTAATGAGAATATGCAGGAGTCAATAAGAAGTGTAATTATATCAGCTCTGATTCTTGTGTGTCATAGTTAGTACCTGTGAACTTCAACAGAAGTTTGCATTCTGGAAGCCTGGCATTGTTTTAGACGTTTAAAAACAAATGGTGAATTGCTGTCGCTTCCCACCAGATGAAGATTTGCGTAGAGTGTCAGTGTGGATGCGTAACGACTAAACCGGATTTGAATGGAGCGGATTATTTCGTAAAGTTGTGTAATCTGCAGAATTTCTTTTGTAACGATCTCGAATTTGAAAGTATCATCTGAATATCCGCTGAAAAGTTGCCGTTGTATGATAAACTCATTAATACTATCCGGACTTGAACTTCCTTAAAAATATTTGAGGAGATTAGGAGGAAGAAAAAAAGGGACTCCTGAAGACGTCCTTCATATCTGAGAGTGGATAAAATATCCAATCGTCGAGCACCGCACGGCGGCCTCTCAAGACCCTACTTACACGTTTGTCGTCTGCTTAAAGAGGCACCGCACCATTTCCGGTGGAAAAGATGGCCTGACGATGTTGTTATTTCAGCCACACAAATAAGTAGGAATTTCTACACGATGGCCTTCAACATTTCCGGTCCATAGTGATGCCGGGCCCGGAATTAGATCGTGTGCGTCATCAACAGATTTCGACACTGTTTAAAAGATGGGAGTAGGATGGGCAGTACGCAACTAGCCAGTCATTTCTTACCTGTTTTCTAGTCGTTATGTAAGATCTTCCTCTTCGTACTGCAACTTATTCATCATTATATTTTTTCATTTATAAGAAATATCTTTACTTAAGAATTTGTTTGACATTTGATGTATTATCTACTTCATAAATAAGAATGTAAGTCCTGATCAAGAATTCTATTTTCTCATTTTGCACCACTGAGAAGTCGGCTCAATCTATAAGCCGATGCCAAGGGTCTCATATGACCAGGTCCTCACATGGCCATGGTGCGCAGGACCATGTGAGACTGTGGTTATCATCTCCCTCTTCCCTCCTTGAATAAATCCAAGGCCAACATACCTGTTGACCCCTGTATCGCTTCTCTTTATACGATCGATAATAGGATGTTCTGAGCTGTTCGGTGGTCCTGAGCTCAATCTGTTCTTTTCTTCAAGCTCAGCTGTATGATCGGATGGCTGTGAAAGAAAAGTGATCCAGCTCCTACAGTGATCTAAGCTGTCGGGGCGGGCTCGGATGGCTACACCCACGCGGCCGCATCTTTCCCACTTCAGGCCCAAACGGGATTGGGTACTTGTCCGTTATCCCACAATCTGAGTGACCCATTTGACCCAAAGTACGCCTTGTATACACGAGAAGAGTAATACTAATACTTGCTGCCATGTGGGGTTGCAGCTGTCAGGCCGCGGCGGTGTGATTCTTTTTTCTTCTTCTTTCGATTATCTGGTCTATACCGATGCCAAACTGTGCTGGTCCCCAGATCGGCAATTATTTTTCGAAAAAAATAAAAAAAAAGATGGCTCAGCTGCTGTCCAATCCGGGTATTGCAATCCATGAACACCTGGGCATTTGGGATGCAAATGGTAACTGAATCTGATTATTCGAGCGATCATTTGCTGGTTAGTTGGCTAACAGATAGTCTTTTTAAATCGATATGTAAATAGATAAGATAACAAATGAATTTATTTTCTGATCGAATGCACATGGTACATCTAATTGATAATCAATTTACAGGACGGTTAACATACTAAACCAATAACTTAACGAGTACGATCATGGATCTACTTTATATTCGTATTAAATCTGATCCGTTTACATCCCTACCAAACATTGCAGCACGTATTTCTCTTTATATATATAATTGGAATAGGATTCATTCCGCTAATTGATTAACCCATTCCGGTCCAGATCCATGTAAAGCTTGCACCAGACTTCCTTGACGCCCGGGAATGGAAATCCCTGCCTCTTCCAGACTCACAGAAGGGGGCCGTGGCAATGGAAGAGGTCATCTGAACTGCCCTCACGTACGACATTATTGCCACATGGGGACCTGCATATGAATGAAGTACGCACAGTAAGAGAGGCCGGTCACTCTTGTATTGGAATGCATGCCACACGCAGAGCTAAAGGACATGCATGATGCCACGAAGGGGACATCAAGGAGCTTAATCATCTTTGTTCCATGTAAATTATAAAGTGGGCAGTGTTCTATTGTAATCATAGATATTTATGGTAAGAGTCATACTTGCTGCAAGTCTGCAATGCCCTTGCATGCTGCACACGTAAGGCTATTGCAGTGGGTAAACCAATTTTTCTATTTTTATATCTATTTTTTAGGTCAACTCTGAAGTGCCCTAATCGTCCGTATAGTACAATTCTCGATCGGACTACTCAAAAAAATTTGAAAACTCGATTTTTTATTTTTTAAATTTTTTTTAAATTGTCCGATCGAACATTACACCGTACGGACGGTTAAGACACTTCGGAGCCGGCGTAGAAAAAATTTAAAAAAAAACTCTTACCCACTGCAATGTCTCTGCCCCCTGCACGCAGGAGCATTGCAGCAAGTATATTACTCTTATGGCAAATTATTTGAGGAATGATATTATGATGGGAAATTTTCTCCGCTTTTTTTATCCAGTATAAAGGGAAAGGAAGGGATGAGAGTATTTTCCTCAATTTTACAAGGGACAGTTAAATGGTGTGTTTGAAAAAAATAATGCAGCAAATGTAACCACGTCAGCTGGATTTAAAAAAGAAGAAGGAACCTTTCGTGTTACAATAGCAATTTTCAAACTATTTAGAGAGCTTGTCAACTGTGTTGCTCACAACGAATCTCTCTTCAAGACTGCAGCCTCAGTTCGCATGCAGTTGGAGTTGTAACTAATGGTGTGCCGAGAGCTGGTCAATCAGGGTTAACCACTTAACCTTTCTCTTAAGCATTGCACAAACATAAGTTGGTTAAAGCCGGTGCCCCATCCCTCGCACGGTAGCTTCCCCCGGATTCACGGGGCTTCCTTCGACATCTAAAAAACATAAGTTAATTTTTCACAGATACTGTCCAAACTCCAGGAATTCCCAATCAAACATATTCAAAGAAAATCTGTACAATTTAAATCGGGGGATTGGTTGGGAAGGAGGAAGTTTTTAAATTTTTTTCGCACGGCATGAAGGAGAAAGATTGGCTGCAATGCAATTAATTTATAGTTGTTAAACGGATAAGTGACCGGGGATTAGCAGAGGAAAGCGACGCCACTAATAAGTGATGGAAAGTTGTTGTCTGATGAGTAGCCGATGGGATCATACAAGAAGAAGTCTTCCTCTGTCTATCTATTTATCTCGCCGTTGGGAATTCGATAGGTTTGTCCTCCTGCCATCAATTGCATTTGTTTTATTCTTCGCACTTATAATGTCGGCAAGCCGAAAAATATCGCAAACCTTCAAGTTCGCAGATACGCCCTGGCCTCGTCCACACTCATGAGTGTTATCACTTATCATATTTAGAGCAGCTCGTAGTTAAAGTATTTTCATTTTTATTTTTTTTTAGTTTTACTCAGTATTTTGAAAATCGGACCGGATCGGCCGGTCGGACCGGCTCAGACCGTAACTAGAGATTCATCCGGTCTGAATATTATAATAAAATGTGAGAATGAACTACATGTAATTTTTCATACTCTTTATTATTTTTAGCTTAATATGCACATATGAAATTATGATGTGCATCATTGTAATTTGTTTGTGATTGTGTTCTATTTAGAATGGATATTTTGTATTCTTTCTAATTTATTCATAATATTATATATATAATTATATATTTAAGTAAAATAACTAGTCCAATTCGACAAACGGTTTGACCTTCGGTTCAACACAGTTGAACCACAAAAAACCAAATCAAAATTAACCTTGAATGGCTCGATGGCCAGTCCGATTTTCAAAACATTGGTAGTGAAAGCGGAACAATTAATTTTTTATTGTTTATTTTTGAATTTTTTTTTATGGTGGGCTCCGAGGTGCCCTACACGTCCGTATAGGTCGATCTATGATTAGACGACCGAAAATATCTGAAAAATAAAAAAATTGAACGCTCATTAACAATAAAAAAAAACCCTTTAATGGGTCAAGCCCAATAATAATTTTTATTTTTTAAAATTTTTAGATCGTCGGATCAGAGATTGACTTATATAAGAAGTGTTGGATGTGATGGGACAGACCTAAAAAATAAAAAATTTGTTGCTGTTGCAAATGTCTGATTTTACAGAATGGATGGCTACCCGCGCGCAGGTGCAGTAAGCGGGACTCAATTTTTTGTTTAATTATTTTGAGGGGAGTAAATTAACCTTTGAAACCCATTTATGTATATATATATATATATAGCTTTCAACTAAGAAAACTACAAGTTGGAAATTGTTAGATTGAAGAAAAACAGGTCGTTGGAAAATGTCAGACTTTTATATATTCTAGGTTAGTGATAAGTACTCTACCTCAATATTATTTATGTTAAGAATAGAAATTAAGAATAACTTTCCACTAAAATTTTTGTCAAATGTGCCCCAGGATTTGATGCCCTCTGTGCATTTTTAGAGGAGAGAGTAGCCAACTCCCACATGCTAGATTGTTGGAGAACCGTTCGATCAAAAAGATGGGACAATTCCCCATCGACCTACCATTTTCCAAAGGCGCACATAATATGGGAATTGCTAGAAACATGATTTTTTTCTTAATGTGTTCCAGCCGTTGATTAAATTTGAATGCCAGAAAGAAGGTACGGCTAAGATGATGTTTGTTAACTCTTAATAAGACTATTATATCTGAAGGAATAAGAGGTAACTTAATTAAGAATGCTTGATAAATTATTAAACTTTAGCTCTTAATTGCAGTTAGGTTGGCTGTTAACCACTTAATGATTTTTTCAGGAAAATTAACTTATCGTTTAAGACTCCACCTTATCAGTGAAATAACGTTGGATTGGTGAGAAAGATTGCAAACAAAGCACTACTACAATATTATTTGCACATAAGTTATATTATATATTATGAAATAATAGTTTTATTATATCTTATGACATAATAATTTAATATGTTTATAGTTTCATATGAAATCATTAATTAAATAAGTAAATATTTTCATATTTGTAAGAGTGTATTATCAAGTATGTAGGTACAATTTTATATTAGTTATTCACCTCATGATCTCTTCATGCCTAATTACCGCACACTCTACTTCATTAGCATTCAGAACTTTTATTACATAACTCAGATTTAAGATGTAAATCTCAAATTGTAAACTTTAGACTAGTGTTATCAAATACCACATAAGGTGTATCAACTGTCCTCATCATATGATAGCAAAAGAAGGAAATAACAAGGTGGGGGCAAAGTGAACCATCTGATCACTTCCGTGGGCTTGTTGGTGTACTCGCCCCATTGTCGAGTTGAGCACTTTTGAGTGGCTGATATTGACCAATTTTGGAGATAATCTTGAAATAGAGGTGAAAAAATGGGAATAAAGATTTGGTGCAAATAAATAAGATTTTGAGATCATCAGGGTAGCTTTCGGAGCATTTGAGTTCTTTGGCTAATGAATCACTGAGGTGGTCCTCCACTCACTCTCACACCCTTATCCAAGTTCACTGCTATCAAAGATTTATTAGATTCTAAGAAAAGCTTTATCTTCAAAAATCTGAAGAACATAGTGTAACAAACGCACCTTAACTCGGGTGGGCCTTGCCTTCTCCGGTGGAGCCGTAGGTGTGTGTTAGTGGACACAAGGGTGCTTTCTATTCTCTTTTTCAATAATAGCCATCCGATGTCTCACTCCTTTCTCTCGTCATATTTCTTTGACAATTTAGGACAGAAATTAGAATTTGAATAAATTAGTCTTGAAATAATTAAGTCACATAATGTTTATCGTGCCATAAGTGGCAACAAATATTTCTTCATATAGTATGTAGTCTGTGTTAGAAAGGATACAGGGTGTTGTCTTAATTTGATCTATTGGCAGCATACTACGTCACAAACGCTTGAAGGAAGATTTGTGGACCATTAAATGATAATATATATATATATATATATATATATATATATATATATATATATAGTGAGAGAGAGAGAGAGAGAGAGAGATGGGGGGGATGTGGGGGCATGCAAGCAGGAGAACTGCATGTGGAGCACCTTACTGCATAAGCCATCTGATTAGATGATTGGATGATCTTTTTCTTAATAAAAATTATCTTTCTTGTCAATCTCTATCCTCCTGTGTACTTCAAAGCAACAGGCAGTGGAAACAAAGTAGAGATCACATTGTATCAGCTAGTATATATGCATTCTGATACAGTACTCTTTTAATATGCTGGTTGGGAAAACCTACTTTTTTTTGGGAAGCTGCGGTGCCTACAATGCTTAGAAATTCCACAGGGGTAAGGCCCAATAGTGACAAAGAAGATAATTAAAAAAGGAACAAAAAACTTTGGTCATCCGATTGCATGATCGAACAGCCCAAGTGCACAAGGTGTGGTGTATACACAAGTGTATCATGGTGTTGCACCCCATAGGATTGTCAATGGGTATTCATTAGGGGTGTCAACGGGCTGAGCTTGGGCCAGCCCAACCAAAGTCCGGCCCGGCCCGGAATTACTTTGGTCCGGCCCGAGCCCAGCCCAAGCCCGACGGGCCAGAACGTCAAAAAGTCAACCCAGCTCGTTGGGTGGTTATGAAGCCCGTGGGAACCTAGCGGGCCAGGTCAGTTGTGCTTATTCATGAGAAGGTTTTTCTTTGATTAGAATTTACAATATGCATTACTCTATATCCTATTGATGGGCGCTTTACCCTGGTTCATGCTGCACGAGTCTCTAGGTGTACTATTGGGTGCCGCTGGTGCTGGGAATGCAGCGGTCAAGCCTCTACACCAGTGTGGCCCTCATCGCTCTATCCAGGCTCCCATCGTCCCTTGCCACCTTCTTCTTCATGTGGAGGATGAACCGACGCAAGGCCGTGCTATGGATGTTCGTGCTGGCCAGCGGTGCTTGGAGTTGGAGCATGATGTGAGTCTTCGTGGACGGTTAGGGGTGGGGTTGAAGATGGGAATGGAGGTGGATCCTTCTTCTACATCTACACAATGTTCAACATGGTGCTCGTCATCTATGTGCTCGAGCTATTCTCGACGTGCGTGAGGAGAGGAGCTCGACAACCTTTGTGGTGAGGCTAGCACTGCTGGTGGCTAGGGAGAGTGGGCCGCCGTTGGTGGCTGTGGTTAGAGATCTAGAGGGAGAAAGGTTCATGTTGTTTGGGATTTTCGGCCTAGTCTATTGGTCATCGCCGACTGTGGGCTGGTTTGCCTACTGGACACGGGGGAAATCCGATGACCTCCTCCTGGGGATGACGATGCCGTCATAGTCGTCCACCTGGATCTCATGCCAGGTCGTCGTCACCGGCACACCATTAGAACAGGTAGAGAAAGAGCCGAGCTGCCAAGTGCCGAAGACTCTGTAACCCCATCCCTCTTCCACTTCTCCTCTTCCGGGGGCCCGGCGGGCCATACGTCCAAGCCCAAGTCCGACTCGTCGCGCCTAGTATTCATAGTCCGAAAGTTCCACCGATTCCACCCCAACTTGACCCTTACTAAGTGGGCTTGTGTAGTAAACTTTAGATCATTTCATTTTTGGAACGGACTTGGGCCTCAATTTTAAGTTGGACTCCTTAATGGGCCAGACTTGGGCTTTGTCAAGTCCAAATCGGAGAGCCTAAAAAGCTCGATAAATATTAAATTTTAAGAATACTAATTGAATTCGTATAATGTGTATAACATTTATATTGACAAGATCATTTATTTATGCACACATATTTATAGATTAATTTATGTCAAATATGAACCCTAGTTAGATGTTCTTTGTATGGACTTGCTAAGAAATGTTAGCCGTGTGAAATTACCTCGTATAATTCACATCTCTAAGACATCGATCTTTAAGGTCACCTTCAAAATCATTATATGATCCATTACTCATTATGATATTTAAATGTGAATTAATCACTTACTTTTTAGGAAGGTAAAAATGAAAGAACGTTGACATTCACCCTTACGAGTCCATGAATGCATGCGTGCATATATATGGCCTCTCCAATTAGCATTGGCTTGTCCTCCGCTCGTGTGGTTGCATGCCCATTAATTAATTTATAAGTCGGCACGTGCCCTTCTCTCTATCTCCATTGAAGTATATATTTTCAGATTGATTTGATCTTTTTAACATATATTTGGGTGCATCCATGAACATATCTGATTAATAACTAACACCCGCCCCCACATTTTACCTAATTATTACAAAACATTAACCCTTATCAGTGGCTGATCACCATATGTACATGTATGCTTATTGGCAACTTTTGCTAATTGCCATGTCAATTGGGAGTCATGGTTGAGTTGATCCAGTGTCCCCCCACATGCATTTGTCCCATCTTAACCCTCGTTTCGATGGGGCCAGCCCAATCAAACAGATCATCCTCCGTCCATTCCGCGAGGGAGAAGTGCTGGTGGATCCGTACCCGTGAGCGCCCATGTATCTCGTTCGTTCAACTTGATGGATCGCTTGTCCTAATTAACTTAATTCTTTTTGTCTCACGAAGAGATATATTAATAAGGCTTTGTGGGAATTAAGGAACCTGCCGATCGAGCTCTCGTTACGACGGCAATTGCAGGATGGGTACAACATGGATTAATTAAACAATGGGATTAGGGTTGAGTGCACAGATCTGATCACTTATCTTCTTCGATGATTCTGAGGGAATCGATCTGGCCAACGTGCCACCATCCCAAGCATTATATCGCATGCTTGTCCTACTAATTTGTCTCTGTGCATATGTATATACATAACAGTGAGCGGCTAATTAATTAAGTGTACATACATATATTAATCCAGCTGATAATTAAAATGACGTCTAGCTAGTGTGCTCCACTTTTACATATGTTCCGGGATTTACGTGCATTGAAATAGTTAATTGAATTGTATCTATCATGCTAGTTGTATCTTTTCATGGAGTCGTTATAAATTTAACGGTTTGAGAAAAAGACAGAAAAGTGGGATGTAACTGTCGTGTGAAGGCTCATTTCGGCTGGGCACACCATCTTCATCTTTTTGCCATCTAAACATTCTATTTAATCGGGAAGGTCAACTTTTTTTCTTTTTTCTTTTTCTTCTGGATGCTCAGCTTAAGTAATTTGGCACGTACTATATATCTATCAAGTGGATGGCCAAAGATGAAGGTGACAAGCCACACATACGCGCACACATGAAGCAAATCTAATTCCTTTATGAATTAAGTTCATGTATAGTGAGTTCCACCTTTGATCAAAAGGTTAACCGGAGTAGTTGTTGATAAGGTCAGGTATTTGTATGGGATTGATGTGATGGAAGAAGGATACATACACAAATGCAAGTGCATTGTTTGCAAAGAAGGATATAGCTAGCTAGCCGTCTAATTAATGGACACGTTAAGGCAATGATTCCCTTTCAAGAATCTGTTAGCATCTGGTCTAAACAATGCTTGTAGAGAACCTTTACCCACCTGGCTAAGCTATCACAACAGCCACGTACGAGGGGAGGCTAACTAACAAACCCTAACTAGCTCTCCATAGCTAGATGAAGTGTTGTACATATGAATATTATAATGGGCCGTCGCTGTCTGGGGAATGAGACGGCGACGGGCGACAGCCACTAGAAGGGGACCCAATGGGCCCGCGGGCCCATCCAAGGTTACGCCAGCAAGGCGGCGGCGCAACCACAGACGGTCATTTGATCAGGGCTGTGATTAGTAGAATATTCTTAAATTAATTCACGTTAATTTGATGGGGGTCCTCGGGATTTGGAATTAAATGGAATAACTACTCCGCCCACTAGCTAATTAAGAAAAGATCCTTAAAACTATAGGATTACTGATATATTTGCTTAGCAAAATGGTGTTAATCGCTCTTGTACTCGTACTAATTAATAATTGATCTGTATGGTTTGGCATGATGCATGAATACCTAAAGACATCCGGACAGATCAGGAACTGTGTCGAAGAGAGAAGGAAGCGAGGAAGTTTTTATTTATGAAGAAGCGCAGGATATCGTGCGGCTGGGAAGAACAGTGTGTAGGCACACAACAGTGGGAAGAAGGTGGTACACTCTTGAACACTTGAAACTAAAACGTGGTAGTATGTACGTCCCTGGAGATGCGAATGGTGTTGATGGGTGACGATCCCATTAGAATTATTGCAGTTATTGAGTGATTGGTAGCTACCAGCTAGTTGACGTCTGTCCCGGCCACACCAGTAAGATAGTGATCGGACACCCTGACTTATTCCAACCAAAAAACAAAAAGACTTGGATAATTAACAAGATTAGGGAGGGGCCAATAGAATAGACTTGTTTGATATATGATGAGTCTGCAACACTACTTTAGCTTCTGGAAAGAGGTTTAATCCTTTTCTATGGGCCGGATTTTGTGGAAGGCATGGTCTCACTGCAGCATATATATGGAAAATGGTTTTCTGACTCACATATTTGACATTCACATTTGACACCAGATACACGACATAAATTTCAAGGTGTTGGCATAAATTTTAAATTTTGCATTTGCCATTCTTTCACTTTGAAATTTGTGTCATTTGTCTGGTGTCAAATGTGTGAGTCACAAAATCGTTTTCCGATATATATATATATATATATATATCTATATGTAAGGATGTCTGCAGTTCATAAGAGGCATGAGACATTTATTAGCTCTTAATTTAATTGTGTCCATCAACGGATCACAAGTATTAATTCGTCGGGGAAATCGGACCAGACTGCAAAGTCGGATTCGGGGATCCTGATAATTAAGATGTACGGAATATCCGTTCTCAGAACCGGATATGCCAAGTGAGATTCAGCCGTTAGTCTTCTCGGAGCCATTCCAAATCTGACAGCTGTCAGCGCCAATATATCCCCATGTTGAAAGGTGTAATTAACTTTATAATTTATAAATTAAGTCAAATTGTTTGTTCCAACCCTGCCTCATGAATTGATAAACTCCACTTCTCATACTCTCTCTGACTTAAGTATTGGAGTGAACTTCCTTGAATTATCCCATTCCAGTAGAGCAGCACCCCTCAAATACGGAGAGGATATCACAGTATCCGATTTCGTTCCGTTTAATATTATCCAAATATCCGACTCCGAATACTATCCTACGGGTAATAAAATTTTCTATCTGAATTCGACTCCGCCGGATAATATCCGAATTCGAATACTTAAATATTTCAACTTTATCTTATTCTTTGTATAGCCCATGAATATCATAAATTTAAATTAATAAATATTCAAGTTATAAATATTTAGATATATTTTAAATAACTTGAATGCTTTGTTAAATATAACTTAGATAATAACAAATGACTTAAATAACTTATCTAAATTAGTAAAACCACAAAAAGTAAAAAAAATCACAATAAACTCCATTATTATGGCTTAACAATCTTAAGCATACTTCAAATATTGAATAATCGTTTATTTAAACATATACATGCCATTAAAATTAGAAAAAATTATCAAAATATATAATCGGTCGGATAATAATCGGAGCGGATATCTATTTTCCGTTTCCGCTTTGAATGTTAAGCGGATAATTAAAAAGATATTCGGATATGTCTGCCGGATGTCTTAATCGGATAAATATCTGACTAATCGGATGTAGATCCAAATCGGCGTCGGATATTATCCGGATCCTATGACAACCCTACCTCGAAGTCATATATGAGATACCAGTTCTCAGTTTTTCGTCAAAACTATTAAACAGTACTCCCAACAAGTTTAGAGATAAGTTAATTTTATAATTACTTTGAACATGGATGTCCAATTTGATAACATTGGAAGACAAATTGATGAGCTTCCATCACCTACGTGGCTTGTCTCTTCATCTTCTAACTAGACGTAGACTTAACTTCACCCGAATAATTAATCTGTGCCTAAGTTGATGGAAAATAACCACCTCCCTTTTTCTTGACATTGATGGATAACACGGATATGCCAATCATCACCATTTAAATAAATTTCGTACGGATTGGCGATTGATCAGTTAAAAGGAGCAATTACTAGAATTGATGTATGAGTTATGAGCGCCCACAAGGACCATTAAGTCTGGCCGTCGTATGACGGACGCCAAAACAACATGTAGCCATGACCGAGCAGGGCCTGCCAATATATATATATATATATACACATAGTTGGATCGGACAGGGGCCGGCTGTGCAGTCTGACAAGGCCGACGGACACTGATTATTTATTTATTTTTAACTTTTTTTAATTCTTTTAACACGACAGATCTAAAATTAGATGGTACAGTCGAATTGTTTGGATAGATTATGATCCCACTGTATAAAATTTTTTTAAAGAAAAAATATTTTGTTTACACGTAAATCGAAATATTCTTTAAGAAAGTTATACAATCTTATCGGAATGGACTCGAACAAATTAGCTGTACCGTCTTATTTTTGATTGAACGTTCTAATTTTTTTTTTAAAATTCAAATAAAAAATCGGTGCCCACCTACTCTGTCGGCTGCACAGTAGCCTATAGATCCGACTAGTCCTACGGCTGTTGTTGCTGCTACATTGCAATTCACAGTGGATGCAATACAGTACAACCTCAATGCAGTAAGTATTACTCATATGTATACTATATAACACTTGTTCAATGCGAACAAATGGAGAACGTACGTAATTTTTGTGTCCTAGGTTGGCCAAACTGTGTTGTGGTATGGTTTTCACAGACGTGCAGATAAATTGTATACTAAGTTAGTTTTGGCCCTATTCTCATATTATAAAAAGTTAAAAATCATCAAATTTTTAACCATTCAATTGGCCTCATAGTAATTTTCATCTCTTAGAGCTTAACTTTCACCGTCTAATAGAATGCAATCAAGTTAGCGATGAATACTAAAATTTTAAGGGATGAGAACAACCTTAAAGATAATTTGACTAAGTTTTTATTTTTTAACTTTCTGTCATGATTTTTGAAAATCAGATTTCAAGTAACGGATGGATGGTGACAATTGAGTTTTACCATCGAACACAATCAGATGGTGAAACTAAAATCTCCAAGGATGGAAATCATCTTAATTAGGAGAGTAATTAAATATTTAAAAATTTATGATACATTTTATTTTTTTAATATAAATAAAGAGTAAAAAATAATGCGTACTGTCAAACCACACGCATTGTAGTGAACCGCATTGGGTCATGATACTATGTGTTGCCCTTTTTCCATCCACCGGCAATTGATCCTAATTTTTAGAAATGTTGCGGTACCTTTGATGCCCAAAATTCATTGAAGGGGTAAGCCAGGACAAGAAAAAAAGAGATACACATTTTTTAAAAAATAATAACAATTGCGTGGGGATGCAGAGTACCCACACATATGCGGGCAAAATGATACAAACCTTAGCACAATCATTGAGACTATTGTGACATGGTGGCTGAGGATAACTAACGAGGCTTCCATGTGAATGAGATAAACGTGTATTCCTGCAGAACAATGGTTATACACATATATATGCTTCTAGAGACGTATATTACATAGATGTTGTACTTGTACAATTATTGAATTATTGACGTCATAACTAAGAATGGCAGAAAACTAATTGCGGCAAGGAATAAGAATGTGGAGGCGTCACTCTACCACCTACAAAGGCCACCCCCTCCCCCAGTCCCAGAGAGCCTAACTCCTCCCCCAGGGGGAATGAAAACCCTAACAAAATTCTGAACCATTATTGAGTTAATAATTGGGCTTATTTGTTTGCCCTGATGTGCTGCATCTGTTTCATGTTCCCCCCAAAGCCCACGCCCGATGCCTTGGTGTCTCTCTTATGCTACAATACAGCCCATGTGGGCCATGCACGGCCCACGACAAGGACAACCCCTCCTGTCGCTCTGCCCTCCGAATTGACCAAAATGTCCACACCGGTACATCCACCACGCAGACTTGATTCGAGAAACGGTAGGTATCCGAATACCCATTTATCGAAACTTAATTAAAGAGTACATTTGCGCATGCTTAATTGGGATCAAAACTCGAAAAGAGTGTACATTTCCAGATTTCTAGGCTAAGGATATATAAGGATCTTGTTATAAGTGTTTCAACAAATTTTGGATATATAAGAAAAAATATTCCTATCTTTGAATCTGATTAGTGATCACCGTTGTATTTATTCTCCTCGTAACTATTGACCACATATTACGTAGTATTCCCATGCTCACCTGTTTGTAAATCCCGCGGCAAATGCGTGCCGAATAATTAAGGGAGTTCTTAGGTTCTCAATTAGATTTGAACTCGAGACCGTGTAAAGAGAAGTCATGAGGTGAAGTCAAACTGATCTATTCAATTGGTTCAAATAAGATTCTAAGTCTACCATAACCACATTGTACATAATTTTTTATTTCAAATAAAATGATAGCAAGGTTATCGAAGAATTTGCCTACAAGAAAGAAAGAGATACTGGTGATCCATGTAATTAATGCCAAGAGGGGCATAAGGACAAGACAGGTTTTTAAGTATCTATCCTCTAATAAATTCCTCTTTTAGATTCTCATGTGGTCCCGCCCCGCGGGGTGCCGGCGCGCAGGGGTATTCCTGCCATTCCGCTCTTTATATGATTGCACGTCCCGTCCACGTCCGGCTGATGCCGTGTCGTCTGAAGCGTTCGACGTCACGCTAACGGCCGCGTTTTAGGGGGAGGGGCCAACGTGGGGCCCACCAACCAAGATGATGACTGGACAAACGCAACGTGTCAGGGTGGGGGGGTGCCCGAAGGGCAAACTGGGCAATCCCCCGGTGACATGTATTTGTAAAGGTGTCCTTATCATTAGGGAAGGAGGGACACGTCTGCCCTGCTGTTAATTTGCCGTGTGGGGGGTTCTTTTGTCACTTGCATGTGAAGCTCTCTGAGATTACCACTTGTGTATATTTGTCCGATCGGGGTAACATGTCATGGGAACCGTTATCATCTACATGCTCGGAATATTCATGCACGTGGAGACAACCAAGTGTTAATGTTTCATGCCTGTCCTTTCACTAATCAACACTGCACCCGATCATATGTAGGGCTTGCCTTGTTCCCAAATGCCACCTAAGTACTTATAATTCCTTACTTGTAGTGAAAGCCAAGGGCACATTAATGAGTTTTGTCACCCTTCCTATCAATCAGGTCTCGGATGCACCCTTCCAAGGTTTAATCGGGATGGCTTTGCTACATGTCACTTCATGAAACGTGCTTAGGACAAGCTGATTTAATGCCCGAATGTTTGCTGTTATACGATGTTACTAATTACTGATCACTTGGGATATATATACGTACATACATGTGTATTCGCTGCTATATATTACTTAACTGTGCACCTTTCGTGTTGATGCATGCAAGCCCATCTGATCTAAACCGCGTCCTACTGTACATTGCATTCCTCTAAAGGCCCAGCTCGCTTGAAATTAATTTTCTAACTTACAAGTTGTGATATATATACATATATATAATTTGTCCGACAATATTTATGTGCATATATATGGTTATTAATTATTTTATCTCTTCTTATATATCTAATTAATAATATACTTGATCAAGCCAATCGATCAGATTCAGATGGGACTCGCGGCAGTGACATGTTACAGAATCTTACGTCCCGAACAATGGCACGAGTGGCTTGGCCCCGCCCCACGTCCTCGCCGATAGAAACTATATATATTTAAATACACGTAAATGCAACCCCACTTCCTTAATTATATATACATATGTTATTAAATTAGTCGTACGTCTTTCTCTACCCCGGCCCTTTTCCTTCAGAAAAAAAGGGGTTGCCTCGTTAAATGTTTGTTCTAGTTCCTGATCAGGACATGTAATCGGTGCCCAACAAGTACGTATAGATACATATCTGTTAGTCGTCTTTTACCTCACGTCCATGATCTCTTTCTTGAGGAGGTGTACATGTCTACATGTATGCTTAAGGGGACGATGGGTGGGCCACCCGGGTGGGGCCGGGACTTCTAGCTTGCGCCCGTGGATGTTCTTACGCTGTTATGTATTGTACAAGCTGTATGTATATGAGGCCTCTACTATAGCGGCTCCTTGTAAGAGATTACGACCCCTGCAAATGTACATACCTACCTGGCCGAGATAACAGGATTAAAGATTTTAAACATATCGAAAGGGCAGCTTTCATGACGTAACTAGCCTTCATTGATATCCTCTTTCCCCCACTCTTCCCCTCCCTCCCTCTATATATACACACAGCCCAAGTGACAGTGCTCCAGCCATCTTGCGAATTGCCTACACCCAACAAACCTGAAACCACACACAGTAATAGAAAAAGGCAGCTCCCTATCTCTGATCACAGCCCCTGCCATACATACACGCTCGCTCTCCACCTTCTTCCCTATTAACTAGTCTTATTTGATTTCCTTCCCCTGAACGAGGAGGATCGATGGGTTTAAGAGAGATCGAATCCACGCTGCCACCAGGGTTCCGGTTCTACCCAAGTGATGAGGAGCTGGTGTGCCACTACCTGTACAAGAAAGTGACGAACGAGAGAACTTCCCAGGGGACCTTGGTGGAGGTGGACTTGCACACTCGCGAGCCGTGGGAGCTCCCTGGTGAGTGCCCTTGTGCAATCTTCTTGCTTCTTGTTTCTTCTTCTTTTCCCCTTTCAACCTTTTTGTTGTTTGCTTCTCAGTGCCTTCAAGCTTTTGCCTATGTCTGCTCCACAACTTTCATTTCTTTGAACCACACATTGGAGCCTTTACTTTTCGCCTTTTTGTGTCTGATTAATACTGCTTTCATTTGATTTCCTTCTTCCAACCCGACCCTGGTCGCCATAGATTCGGCTGGAAGATGATGTAGAGAGTTGGTCATGTGGGATTTTCATCCGATTGATTCTTTTTTTATTTTTTTTTTATTTTTTATGTGTGTGTCTGTGTGTTGTGCTGTGTCTCTGTGTGTGTATCAAGCGTCACTCTCTTAGAGAGGTAGAGTTCATCTGTTGTGGCAACGAGTATGCCTAGGAAAATTAATAACCCTTCTTAATTTTAATTAAGGTGTATACCCACGATCCCATATCAGTTATATGATTCACTAGTTTCATCACGCTACCATTCTATTTTATTTTGATAGCCGGATTAGTTATTCAGAATTACTTATTTTAAAATAAAGAATATTTCATTTTGATAGCAGGAGGAAATCTAAGAGAGAATACCAAATTCTGTAGGTGTAGGGTGATATTCCCCTAATTAATTATGAGTATAAACAATCCTGACGCGAAATTAGTAACCAATTCTTCTAATCAAATCAGAATTAATCTTATTCTAAAAATAAAAGACCTTATTCTATCTTAATCCTGTACATAAAGTGAAGAATTTTTGTGGAAAGGTGAATATTGTCAACACATACGCGGGGAAAGTCTGTAATTGCAGTGTACAAATAGCAACCAGCTTAGAACATTTTTTTTTTGTTTTCCTCTTTTGTGAAGACAATATAGTTGCCTCCAGTAGTGGCTAGCTAACGATATGACGGTATTTGAGAAACAAACATTTAATCTGAATTTTATATATATATATATATATATATATATATATTAGATTAAATGTCGTAAGTTTATCAATTATCAAGCTAGCTAAAAGTTGGGGATTTTCGCCATTGGACCTTCCCACAATAGTGATCCTTATAAGGAAAGTGAGTCCGGATCCTCATTTTGCATGCCTCCTCCAAAGTATTGTCCTTAGAGCAAATATGGAAGTTTGTTCTTTTTTTTGGAAAAAAAGACCTTCATTGAGAAGAGAAGGTTGAGCTCTGCTTATAAACACACTTCTAAAAAATATTACAAAATTCGATAGGACTAAAATGATTTGTCATTTTTATGTCTCTACCGTTGGAACACAGTAAGCATAGAGAGAGGATGAAATTTTACAAATTTACCTCTCGTTGGAAAAGAAAAAAGTTGAACATGAGGGGATTTTTTGAGATCTTTCCTTTCTTGCACTTAGAAGATCTATATTCGAGAAAAAACACTATTAATCAGTAGCCGAAACACACCGACGGATAAGAGTTCGTCGCGTTTAGAAAGTGATTCTTCTAGAGTCTTATCTAATTACTTAGTTTCTTCTTCTACAATCTAGCTACTTACGTCATACATATATATATATATATAGTGAGATCCAGTAATATTCATATGCACTTCAATCGTGATTGATAATTAATTACCATGTTCCAAATTAAGGATAGAGACGCCCCCGGCGACGATACCTCACCGGAGATTTTCTTTAATTAATATATGTGGTTAGCTAATCTTTTTCTTTAACTTTGGAGTATGATCGAGTTAATTAATTGATTAGTTAACTAATGATGTGTGCAATATTAATATCTCAGATGTGGCCAAACTCAGCGCCAACGAGTGGTACTTCTTCAGCTTCCGAGACCGCAAGTATGCCACGGGCTCCCGCACCAACAGGGCCACGAAAACTGGCTACTGGAAAGCCACGGGGAAGGACCGCACCGTGTACGAACCCACGACGCACGCAGTGGTGGGCATGAGGAAGACCCTGGTGTTCTACCAGGGCAGAGCTCCCAACGGGGCCAAGACCGGTTGGGTCATGCACGAGTTCCGGCTAGAGAACCCCCACATGCCCCCCAGGGTACGCCATCATTACAACCTTCGCCCCCCTCACCCTCATACATACGTACGTACCTACGTACGTGCAATCCAATCTCAGTTATTATTGATCATCAGCTAATTACATGACACGTACCAACGGTCCACGACATGAACGTATGCATATACACAGTGCAGATCGCCATACGGTTTCATATGCATAATTGTGTTTGGTTGGGAGCGTATACTATACATGCATGTGACACAATTTTGATGGTTCCATACGGAGTGAGCGAGCTTTAACGCGCGTATGAGGGTAGCGCACATATGTGGCAAATGATGGACAGGGAATCTCCTGTGCTTATCCAATACTGTCCTTGCGCAGGACGTGTCGACCTCTCTTGTTTGAGTGTGGGAATTAAAGTTCCTGGACAATTATTTGCCACTGCGTTTGTAAGCTGTCAGCTTAGACATATAACTTGCATGGGTGGGCTTTGTCTTGCTGTCCACAGGAGGACTGGGTGCTGTGCAGGGTGTTTCACAAGAGGAAGGGAGAGACAGTGAGATATGGCCTGGACAGGGAACAGGACAACGCCGGCTCCTCCTCGCCGAATTTGGAGTCTTCCTCCCCTCCCTCCATGTCCATGGCAGCGGAGAAAGGCATCAATGATGGGCTCGAGCAGCAACAAGTACTTGTCCCCTACGCCTTCCATGGCCCACGCGGCCACCTCGGCCGGGAGGACGCCTCCAGCCACAACTGCGGCTTCCTCAACACTGCAGCGTGGCAATCGTACGATTTCGTCGATTTCCCACAGCAGGGGGCGGACGTTAATGGTGCTGACACCTGCAGCAGAGATGATCAATACGGGTTCCTGCTGGCCGACATGGGAGGGCATGACATGAACTGCAGAGACGTGGAGATGACCAGCAGCTTCGAAGAGATTAGATTCCCCGATGGGATCTTAATGGACAAGGTCTTCTTCTGAGCGCTCGGAATAATATTGCATGGTTCCTGCTGTCCAAAGCTTCACTTCCGGCCGGCTTGCGTCTGTTGATCTGGATTTTGAGCAGAGGAATATGTGATTGGGTTGGGGGGACGGTGGACCTCCAAGGTGCATGGCGGCCGGCCGTGATGTGTACATATTTCTTAGTTGTTGGGTCGGATTTGGTGGGGGATTAGCTAGATCTCAAACGTTTATTTGTTAATTTTATCATACCACACTAGCTAGCGATCGATCGATTCTTACACTTGACACAGTTATAATTTACAAGGTGAGCCAAAATAATAAGCAAAATGAAATCATATATAATATATATTTGTCCATACACATTGTTTTAGTCGAGATGTAAATTAATCATGCATGCACAATATTGTTCCACTGGCCTCTTATTCCTCTGATTTGTTTGCTTACATCTCATGTTAATTAAGTTCAATGGTTCCATTTGATTAATTGATCATCACCTAGATAATTAACCCCGTGGCAGCAGCACATGTATTAGATGGGCGTGCACGTGCATTCAAATTAATTAAAGGTTATCTTAATTAGCGCAACCGACCTAAAGTTAACCAATTAGTTAGCAGATAACGGAGGAACTTTTATGGCTGCGTAAGTATAAGGCATGCCTTAATTTGTGTTTAACCAAACAATACCAGCGTCTAGTACTATGTGTGGTGAAGGGAATTAAGGAGGAAGAATTTATATAGGGGAGTTGCCTGGTGCAACGGAAAATGTTGTAAAAATGCTTTAACACAACATTCTTTATGGCCCTATTTGAACGCAACTTAAGAAAATGCAAATAAGCTTATGATAAATGTATTCACCAGTAATCTGTTTATCATAAAAACATGTTTTCTACGTTTGATTGTGTTGCATAAGTAAACCTAAGCAAGTTTATGATGACTTGAGAGCTAGAGACTCCAGCATAATTGGTCAACTCCTAATAGCTAGGTTTATAAAGAATATATATGTATATATATATATATGAGGTTATTTTGGGTGTATGATAAACTCAAGTGAATTTATGATAAATCTTTTTTTTACTATTCAAAGTAAGATTATGGTGAAAAACATATTTACTATAAATGTAAATAGGGATATGTCTCAAAGATGCAGTATTTTGCAGACCAAACAATAACACAGGTACACACATATATATAGATAGAGAGAGAGAAAGAGAGAACGTACCTAGGTTTTTCTGGCTTGCTGTGGTAGCTGAAAGAGATGCGTCGGATTACTGTTGACATCCCTTTCGTACTATGCTTCTCAGAATTGTTTTTCTCTCATAATTGCTCTTGTGTGTTCACATCATCGCCAAGACGCTGGAATCTTGCAGGTACGCCCTTCATCATCTTCATCTCTCCCTGTGCCGGGTTATATATACGTGTGGATGTGTGCGTGTGCACGTGCGTCGACAGAGACATGCACAGAGATGGGATCGATGAGGAATGGTTCCTAGCTAGTATTAACATGCGTTTCGTTTTGGTTACACGAGGAAAAAGAGAACACCATGCTTTCGCAATTTTTGACATCTCCCTTCACATGATGAGGTTATTCTGCATTGGTTATGCACATCATGCATAAATTCTTTTTATTCTTTCTGCTGTTCGATCGGATCACTTCTCCGGTTTCATGATCCCTTGTGATGTAGATTCTATCGTCTGTCTATGCAGGAACACATCCTTTGGTTTACCCGTAGTATTAGGCACGGGAAGATCAGCAAAATTGCACGGGGCACAGTGGCGGATGCAGTATTAATCCCGTGGGGGTCCTGTGACTCTACCGGACTTTTCTAAATCTATTGGTCCAACTTACAGTAGTCTAGTCCGGAATCTCATTGACTCAGTCTAGGATCCTATTGGTCCAATCCAAAAACCCATATGACCTAGTCCAAGACCTCATTAACCCAGTCATATTTACGACTTAATGTCTCAATGATCCCATTGGATAAAAGTTCTGCGTCCACCATTGCGGGGGTAATAGATTAAGGTTCGTTTGGTGTGCCATAAAATATTGTAAAATCTCAATTTTGAAATTATTAATTTCAAAATTAGTTAATCGATATTAATAGGATGTTTGGTTGTGTTATAAAGTAACTTATTTTTATAAATATATAAATTTGTAATGAAATTATATTACAAGGCGCATTTCGTGACATTGTCAAGATATGTTTTGATAATACTGTCACTCACAAAAATAAGATAAATATAAAAAGAGGGTACACCCTCTTTTATTTTTGTCACGATACCTACGAAACCAAAACCTAACCCCCTCCATCCCGATTCATCTCATATTTGCCTCACTCATTCCCTTGCTGTCAAATGCTGCTCGCCCGTGATCTCCCCACGCTTCCCTCCGATTTGCTGTTGATGGCCCGCCCTCGCCGTCACCCCTGCTTACCTCCGATCTACCCTCGCCATCGCCACAGCTCACCTTTGATATGGTGTCGATTTGCTGGTGTAGGTCGACCCTAGCCGTCCCCCTCACTCGCCTCCGATCTGTTGCCGATCTGCCCTCGTCGTTGCCACGGTTGTCCTCTGATTTGTCGATCCGCCAGTTGTTCCACACTCGTCGTCGCCAGGTCGCCCGCACCCATTGGCTAGTCCTTGTTGTTGCCTCAGAGACGCCTCTGCTCGTCACTCGACTGTTGTTGCTACCTCAGATCTACTGGTAAGCGAGTGGGGAGGGCAACAGAGAAGGGCAGGGATGGAGGAGGCAAACAACAAGAAGAAGAAGACAATGATGGTGCCTTGGCCGTACAATAAGGAGATGCGTGGTGGTCTGCTCAGGCACTACCCACCACTGATGAAGGCAGTTGCATAAAGCTTTTGATTCTCTGGTGTGCTCGCCCATGATCTGCCTATGCTCGCCTCCAATCTACTGCTGATGGTCCGTCCTCGCCATCGCCCCAGCTTGCCTCCGATCTGCTGTTGCCATCGCCACAGCTCGCCTTTGATCTGGTGTCGATCTGCCGGTGTAGGTCGACCCTAGCTATCCCCCACGCTCGCCTCCAATCTACTACTGACGGTCCACCCTCGCCGTCGCCCTTGCCTGCCTCCGATTTGTTAGTATTAGATGGTCTCAAAGCTAATCCGATACTATGTACTGATTCAGATTATTAATAAATGGTGATAATTCATTGTGTGTAATTAATTCGATCTATATTTATCGTATCACGATGAAGTCCATGAACATGTGCAACAGTCTTCGGATTATGATGAGATCATAATTACGGGACCGAAGACTTATAAACACATGTTTTTAATTGTTCCTAGTCATAGGATGTTTGAGATAGGACATCGAACATCCGGATAGACTAGTATAGGTTACTTCAGCTCATATGATGAGAGTGACTGATCTCATAAGTCACTTGTGTGGAGACACTATACGGGACATGTAGGTGCTCATTGGCGAATGAGTTCACTGAACTGATTCGACTATGAATCGCTGGATGGTAAACACCTCACTGTTAACCAGCTCGATTCTTTTGTCACGGTTGCGTGGATGATCCTTAGACCTGAGACGCCAAATATATCTTGTTGGTACGTTTCTAAACTTTGACCTTGACTAACGAATCCCTAACCATGGGTTATCAATAAGTCAAGTGATCGAGTTCAGGGAAATGCCCTCGAAGGTAATTGTGTGTTCAATACGGGATCATCCGCTCTCGGTAGTTTAAGAGAGAATGTTCCAGAAATGATACGCTTAAAGTCCCTGGCCAGGGCGGACTCTGTATTCGATAAGGAGTTATCAGATTCAGATTAGCGGCATCTGATTCAAGTGAATCGACCGAATAGGCTTTAACAGTAAACCATACCCTAGGTCGATTCGGGAACAATGCACGGATGAAGGATTATATCTGCGCGCTTACCGATGACAGAAAGGTACTAATTCTAAGGACTGAGGCTTTCGGATCCGGTTTTCGGGATCGGACCCTGTAGTTCAAGCTCCAGTGGGGCAGAGACTCTGTGATGTTTCGCGTCGAGCGGGCTCGACGCGGTTTAAACGGCGTCCACCGTTGCAGACGCGTTTTAGGTTCTGTCACGTGGGTGCCACGTGGGCTGGCTTTGGGCCACGAGAGTACGGCCCTGTCGTGTCGTCTGAACGGCGTCTGCATGGGACGACGCCTTTCAGACTGCGACTCTGGAATTGTCAGAGTATGGCCCTGACATGTCTCCTGAACGGCGTCTGTGTAGAACGACGCATTTCAGAGTACTGTCAGAGCAGCCGTCACGTCACCTGATAGGCGTCTGTCCATGTCGACGCGTTTTAGCCAGTCTCTGGTTAACCCCGCGAGCCCTCCTTCTTTCCCTCATTTTTCTTCCTCCTCTCTTTCTCTCCTCCCTTCCGGCGATCCCGACGGCAGCCCCTTCTCCTCCCTCTTTTCCTCCCACCACTTCATCCTTTCCTCCACTCCATCACCCACCTAGCTCCCACCACTACCACCTCCACTTCCACTGCGGCGTTTTACTCTCCGGACGGCGGCCGACGTCACGGTGGAGTAAGCACGACCACGGCGGTACCGGCGGCGGCGTGGAACGAGTCGGGTGGACGGCTTGAAGCTTGGAGGAGTTCAAGTAACCGGTAGGGTGACGATTCCCATAGTGTTCTATGTTCAAACCTTGATTCTCCCTCTTGAAGCATGTTTTAGATCTATGGTTTTGGGGGTAGAACAAGCATGTTTAGGAGCTCTTCTTGTTGAAATGGGGGATTTATATGAATATGGATTCGTGATGTTTGGGTTTGCCTCTCTTCCTCCTCCGTTTCGGGTGATTTTGGGGTTTTTTGGGGATGGAAAGGGGAGCCCTCGGGCTCATGACAGATCTGGTTCATGGGGTTGAAAGACGTCGTGCATGGACGACGCCTTTTTGAAGGGCGTCGGGCCGTCACGACGCCTTTTAGACAGGAACTGCTTTACTGAGATTCTGTCGGTTCAGGGATTCTGGGACTAAAAGACGTCATGGGTGGGCGACGCGATTCGTAAAAGCGTCGGGTAACCATGACGCCTTTTTAGGCAGAAATCCCCTGATTAATGTTTTCTGCAAATCCTGGATTTCTGTGCTAAATGGCGTCTGAGGATGTTAACGCCTTTCAAAAGGCGACTGCTGGTGTCGACGCCTTTTAGGCCAGATTCTGAGGCCGATGTTTTATGAACTAGTACATGGAGCTTGAATGGCGTCGGCCTTGGGCGACGCGATTCAAGACAGAACTACACTAATTCATGCCAGTAAAATGTGTTCATACTGCTAGATAGTTGGTTAATACATGCTTTAGTGCACTCGATAATGATGGATTCTTCATGACCGGATGGCACTGCGTTGTGTGTCGTGCGATCGCGCGCTTTTCACGTGACCGGATCGTACTGTGCCGGGTTTTGTGTTACTATGGACCTGGAGTGACAGTTGTAGCGCTTTATCACCCTGTGCTGGTCTGAGTGGAGCACAGCGCCGGTGGGGGCGTGGGCGGGGTGACGCCTAGTAAGAGAGGGTCACCTGGTGAACCCCGGGGTCAGCTAGTACCGGTGTGGGTGTGGTACTTTCGGAGTGTCACTCATGCTGAGGGAAGGAGTAACCACCTGAGCCAGTTGGGCCGGAGTAACTAAAGTGCTATCCGAGGGGTTACTGCTTGGTCTCAGCGGGTCGATGTTTTCCCCACTGTTGTTTGTGTGGTTGGCGTGTTCTATCGAGACGGCGGTTGTGGGTTCCCTAGTCGTCTGGTTTAGAATTATGCATGTTTAATACATTTCGATTGCATGTGATTCGCATTGAGATCTAGGAATAGTAATTACCACTATGCTTGTCACTTTACCGTCAGCTGTATTCTTCACTTGTGGGTGTGTGCGTGGGCAGTGGGAATCGAAGGATCCCTACTGAGTCTTGTCTTTGAGACTCATCCCTGCGGTTTTCAGGTGAGGACTCCCGGCAGACCTAGCGAGGAGTGTGCGGCTGTTTGTTGAGCGCCGACGGCTGTTGTTTCGGGGGATACCCCAATGTAGTTGTTATTTTATTTCTGGCCTGTATGTTTAATTAATTCTCTTCTGTTGGAGTATGTAATTATTTGCTGTATCGAGTCGCATTGTAATAACTTTTAATTTCTACATTTTCCTTTCAATTCAATGCGATGTGAATGTTTAGCTTAGTTTATCATTTATTTCCCAGACTTACTTAGATCCTGGTTTGGTTCCAAATTAATGATTCGGTACCCATATAGTAATCGGATCCCCGATTATAAGGTGGCGGGTCGTTACACTAATAGAGGGTTGCGGTAACCCCAGTGTCATCCAGGATCACGCGATGTTGCTTGGCATCCAACATGATCGGAAGTCCGTCTGAATTTATTAAGGGACATTAAATTCGACTGATTAATTGAATATAAGGATATTAATCAATTCAGTGAGTCAGTAAAGGGTTACTAGGCGTAATGGGCTATTAACTGGACTGGTATTTGGGCCTAGAGGGTCACATGCAAATGGTTTTCAAGTCAATGAATAATCCGACATGATTTCGGATAAGTCTGGATTTTTACGAAAAACCGCATACAGACTTATTATAAAAGAACGGATACTACATCGGGGCCCAGCAACTCTAACCTAGCTATTGTTCTTTCTCTCTCTCTCCGCTCTACTGGGCGTGCAACACGAGGCGGCCATCTGAAGGCTCCGTTTCGATTCTCGACTGCTCCGCCTTCCATCCGACGGGAGATTTTGAATTCGCACGTCGCAGCGGATTACGCGCAGCCAGCCGGGATCCACGAACGCTGCATCGAGCGAGGAGGCGAGGACGATCCATCGCGAGGAGAACCGCGTGGATACCGCTAGAGGTCGGGCATCTGCGCGACTTGCGGCATCGCTCCGACGGAATCGGAAAATGAACGCGGATTCGAATCCGCGCAAGGTAAATCCGATTTACTCCGGTCTTGTTTTGTTGATCGAAACGGGATGGATCAAATTCCGAAATTAAATTTATTCCGCTGCGTTTTCGGTCGGATCCCGACACGGCGATCCCAACACGATTTGCCGTCGCCATCGCCACAGCTCGCCTTTGATCTGGTGCCGATCTACCGGTGTAGGTCGACCCTAGTCGTCCCCCTCGCTCGCCTCTAATATGTTGCCGGTCTGCCCCCGCCGTCACCACGGATCTCCTCCGATTTGCCGGTTCACTAGTTGTTCCATGCTCGCCGCCTCCTGGTCACCTGCACCCATTGGCTTGCCCAAGCTACTGCCTCAGAGATGCTTCTGCCCATCACTCAACCGTTGTTTCTACCTCAGATCTACTGGTAAGCGAGTGGGAAGGGCAAGAGAGAATTGAAGGGCGGGGGAAGGAGAAGATGGAGGAGGCAAACAACAAGAAGAAGAGGACAATGATGGTGCCCCGGCAATGCAATAAGGAGATGTGTGGTGGTGTGCTCGGGCCCTATCCACCATTAACGAAGGCAGTTGCATAAAGCTTTTGATTCTCATGGGGATTTACAAGTGCCCACCACCTGTGTGACAAAATTTCCATGTCAACATACATGCAAACCTGCATCAATGCTTTACCATTGTCTCCTCTACTCCCCATAACTATAGATTAGCCATGGAGACCAGTATGTGGTGGCCAACATTGAGATAACCATGGTGGAGAGTCACGCCAACCTAATGGTATCGTGTTGGAGGGCAAAGCAGCTGCCCTAAGCTGGTGGTTAGGTCGCAGGTACTGGCCTCAGCATTCCCCAACAAAGTATGTAATATTTCTTTAAAAATTATCATGTTCTTACCAAACATGATAATGGTATATATTTTATAATTTAAAAATCATTATATTTTGTATTTTAATATATTTTTTTAAAAGATAAAACTATATAAAATATTGTAGTACAACCGAACACCCTATAAGATCACTGATTTTGTCTTACAATGATTTTGAACTGTAACTAAAATCAACTAAGAGGAGAATTTTAGGAGTCAACTGATCAAATTTGAAATATGGCAATTTACAATGTATCAAACATACTAACAAGTATAGTAAAACGATCTACAATACTCCAAACACAAGAAAAATACCATTTATGATTATTTATGACATTGTACGGTATTTTGTCATGCATCAAACCACGTCTAAGCCAACAAATTGAAAGCACTGTCTGCATTCTCCTTAAACTTAATTAATTTTATATGTACCATATATATAGTTCATATGGGGCTTTTATATATAGGATGTTAGTGCGTGTGACTCCATTCACATACGCTTGTTCGCTCATCGATCGGGACACCCTAACGGTAAAAATTTATATATTTGCTTGTTAATTTTCTTCTCGGTTAGATTTTATTAGGACCATTAATTTCCTGAATAGGAGATTTGATCGTTTTGTTATCATGTGGAATATTTTATTAGGACCACTACCTTAATTAATTAAATTAGCTGTGTGATCGAGGAGCTTTCTATCGATGGGGCTTTAAATTTTAGTTTGGTAGTTTAAACTGTTCTATATTAACACGTCTTTATCAGGAATATAGATGTTTCTCCTTATAGAATGATGCTCGCGTTAGCAATTAATTAATGCGTGTCCAAATTCTGAATACGTACCTTGCTGATCATTAGCCAGCGTCGATCAGGGCCATCACTGTTTATTATGCACGAAGCAACGCCTTCTCTCCATCAAGCAGATCTAGATCTCGATTAACCGGCCGGTTAAATAGGACAGCGTTGTCACCGTCAAGTATATATCCATGCATCTTAATTAATTAATTTCCTCTTTTCTTAATTACGATATGCTGTATATATATATATATATATATATCTTAATTAAGTACCCAGACACGCATGCGGCCGGTTTAAATTTCTTTAATTTTTTAGGCCGTGTCAATGCGCAATTCCTTACGGCTGCAAATACGATGCCATCAAAAATAATATACAGAAATGAGAAATTAATCATCTGATAATCAAATTTCGAGGATTACGTAGGGGCCGGCGTACGGCCAAACTGTATCACAAGAGCCGAAATTAAGCTGCAGCATGCAGGGTACGTACCCAGTGACGCAGTCGTTTCACCAAACGCTAGTTGTTTGATATATACACCCTAAACAGTACTATAATATCGTCATCCATGTGCATGGGCAATTGCCAGCAGCTTAAATGCATGTGATTCTATGTCATCAAAATCAACATGCAGATAAAACGTGTATATCTCAGACTATTCAATAATAGATGGCATGCATGCTTGAACACCAGAGCTTTGGAATATCCACTAAAAGTCGTTCCCTGCACAAAGGAGGTTTTCGAAAAGATGCATCAATCAGTCGAGTCCAACGGCTGAGAGTTGCGCATCACACTAAGTCAGTCCAGACAGCACCACCGGTATCACTAAAAAGGCTTTGCGATGCCTCGACAAGGGAAGCCGTGCTGGGAATGTTGATTTCAAGCCATGTTTACAAAAAGAGAAAACAAAAAACCAAAAGTAAGGAGAGACCAAGCAATGGCGAAAAAAACTTTTCCTACTAAGGACTAAGCACTACTCACTTTTGTTTGTGGAATAAGCCCTGAATAGGGTCTTTTATTCCACTTAAACCCTTTAACCTAGTTTGGTGGAGGGCATTGCTTAACCTAGGGTGGGAATACCTTATACCCGGTTTAAGTGGAATAGGGGCAGAATTACACGTTCTTAATAAACTATGATTAACGTTAATTGTTATTCAAATTTCTTATCAATAAATGGAGCATAAAATTTTTATCTTAATAATTAAATATGATTAATGTTAATTAATATTAGTTAATCAAAATAATATTAAATAATATTTAGTAATTAGTATATTACTATTTAAATTAATAATAAACTATGATTAATGTTAATTGTTATTCAAATTTCTTATCAATAAATGGAGCATAATAAATTTTTCTTAATAATTAACTATGATTAATGTTAATTAATATTAGTTAATCAAAACAATATTAAATAATATTTAGTAATCATACTAATATTTATTAATATTAATATTTATGAATTAATATTTATTATTAATATGAATTAATGGTGATTAATAATATTTATTAACATTGTTAATAATAATTAACATTTATTACTTAACATTTTTAATATTTAATACTATTTAAATTGATCATAATAAAAATTATATTAATAATTAACTATGATTAATGTTTGCTAGTATTTATTAATCAAAATAATAATAGTTAATATTTATTAATCATAATAATATATATTAATATTGTTTAGTATGTATTAATCACAATAATATTTATTAATATTATCAATATTAATTAACATTTATTAATATTAATTAATATTTATGAATATATATTAATCAATATAATATTTTATTAATATTATTAATAATAGTTAACATCTATTACTTAACATTTATTGATATTTAAATATTAAATAATATTTAGTAATTAGTATATTACTATTTAAATTAATAATAAACTATGATTAACGTTAATTGTTATTCAAATTTCTTATCAATAAATGGAGCATAAAAAAATTTTCTTAATAATTAACTATGATTAATGTTAATTAATATTAGTTAATCAAAACAATATTAAATAATATTTAGTAATCATACTAATATTTATTAATATTAATATTTATGAATTAATATTTATTATTAATATGAATTAATGGTGATTAATAATATTTATTAACATTGTTACTAATAATTAACATTTATTACTTAACATTTTTAATATTTAATACTATTTAAATGGAGCATAATAAAAATTATATTAATAATTAACTATGATTAATGTTTGCTAGTATTTATTAATCAAAATAATAATAGTTAATATTTATTAATCATAATAATCTATATTAATATTGTTTAGTATGTATTAATCACAATAATATTTATTAATATTATCAATATTAATTAACATTTATTAATATTAATTAATATTTATGAATATATATTAATCAATATAATATTTTATTAATATTATTAATAATATTTAACATCTATTACTTAACATTTATTGATATTTAAATATTAAATAATATTTAGTAATTAGTATATTACTATTTAAATTAATAATAAACTATGATTAACGTTAATTGTTATTCAAATTTCTTATCAATAAATGGAGCATAAAAAAAATTTCTTAATAATTAACTATGATTAATGTTAATTAATATTAGTTAATCAAAACAATATTAAATAATATTTAGTAATCATACTAATATTTATTAATATTAATATTTATGAATTAATATTTATTATTAATATGAATTAATGGTGATTAATAATATTTATTAACATTGTTACTAATAATTAACATTTATTACTTAACATTTTTAATATTTAATACTATTTAAATTGAACATAATAAAAATTATATTAATAATTAACTATGATTAATGTTTGCTAGTATTTATTAATCAAAATAATAATAGTTAATATTTATTAATCATAATAATCTATATTAATATTGTTTAGTATGTATTAATCACAATAATATTTATTAATATTATCTTTATTAATTAACATTTATTAATATTAATTAATATTTATGAATATATATTAATCAATATAATATTTTATTAATATTATTAATAATAGTTAACATCTATTACTTAACATTTATTGATATTTAAATATTAAATAATATTTAGTAATTAGTATATTACTATTTAAATTAATAATAAACTATGATTAACGTTAATTATTATTCAAATTTCTTATCAATAAATGGAGCATAATAAATTTTTCTTAATAATTAACTATGATTAATGTTAATTAATATTAGTTAATCAAAACAATATTAAATAATATTTAGTAATCATACTAATATTTATTAATATTAATATTTATGAATTAATATTTATTATTAATATGAATTAATGGTGATTAATAATATTTATTAACATTGTTACTAATAATTAACATTTATTACTTAACATTTTTAATATTTAATA